>OX457105.1:11350125-12727047 GCA_949752805.1 Deilephila elpenor
AATTATAGAAATTGTTACAAATCGCTATGGTACGCAGGTTTCCTCACGATGTTTTCCTTCACCAAGTGCGAGGTGTTTACTGTCAATACACACATGACTCCGAATAGATAGAAGTAGAAGATAGGATTGGCTTTCAGTACGTGTATGACAGCGTCCGTGGCGCAGTTGGTTTGACGCCGCCTGTGAAACGAGAGGCCGCGGGTTCGATCCCCGCACCGAAACAAATATTTGTGTGATCCACAGGTATTTGTTTCGGGTCTGGGTGTTTGTGAGACCGTAAAGTCTCTCGTAGCTTCTGATACCCACGACTCAAGACTCGATCTTAGTGTGGGGTCAGGACTATGTATGTGTTGTTGGGTCTATTTATTTATTTATGTATTTTACGTGTCAACTTTTTACGAGTACGATCACGTTCAACGTAGTCAATCAGATTGAAAAGTAGACGATTGGCAAACGCCAATTCTAATTGCGATCTACTTAATTAAACTTCGCCAAATTCGCGCAATCGGAAATGGCCTAGTTTTATAGAAAAGGCGTGAAAAGGTTTTAAATTAACTGTATGTGACTACGTGCTGATTAGGTGAACTGACAAATAATACGACAAGTCTAGAGATATTTTTTAAGTATATTAAAGACCATTATGGGAATTGGAATTTAAAGCTTTTCTTTTACTTATTCCTTTAGGCTGGATCCATTGTACCTCAATTGACAGGACTTTGTTTTTATTTCTATTATTGCTACATACATACATAAACTCACGCCTTTTTTAAAAGGGGTTGGCAGTGGTGCAACCAGGAAAGACACTCAAGGCAATCCTATCGCCATATTGGGAACAAATTCCTAACTCCGGGCTGATAAGCTATAGAAAAATCCAACATAATTTTGCCCAACCCGGGACTCGAACCCGAGACCTCAGCTTTGCAATCATACCGTGGTACAAGTATTTTATGTTATAGTAATTTTAAGACTAATTGTCTTTTAAAATCCGTATATAACTGGAATTACATTGAGCCAGCATAGGCAAAGTAAGATAGTAAAAAAAAAAATGAGACTATGTGCTGAAGCATTTATAGACACACTAAAATAAATAAATAAAGACACCCAACAGTCACATACATAGTCCTGACCCCACATTAAGATCAATTAATAGGCAGCAAAACTAAAATTTAAATATTTCTGATACTATTTTCCTCCAAATACAGAAGTTTCTAAACTTAGTAACATCGACATACCAAACATAATATTAGTCCTGAATTGTATGTTTAAATACTTGCCAAAACATCGTATCGAGCGAGAAAGACTTGCCAAATTACATAAACACAGAGATAAGCAAGGTTAACGACTTGCTTCATTTAAATTACAGCCTTTGGAAGGCCGATTTGGTTTTATCATACCCTAAAGATCATTATAAATGAGTTAATGAACTCGCATGTAAACAATTGAAAATAGCTCATCTATTTTTAGTATGATTATCCGACCTTAACATTACGATTAATACTGGGAATAGTTCTTCATTTCGGCTGGATGATTGAATCCAATAGCTTGTTCAATAAGTTTAAATAGTCAGGCCAATATACCCGCCAGCTAGGTGGAGTGACGATTGGAAAGGTCGCTGGCAGATGTTGGATGCGACAAGCCGAAGATAGGGTGAAATGGCGCAATTTTGAGGAGGCCTATGTCCAGCAGTGGACAGGTTTAGGCTGATGATGATGATGATGATGATACCCGCCAGAAGAGGAAGGCAGAATTGAACGAAACAATTTAACGAATAAATATATTTTACTACATACTAAAATCCAAATTTTCCACCAATAAAAGTATTCACGACACCCGTGATTAGATCCTACCTATCAAATTTTACTGAGCAATTTCCAGATAATTTCCGGGCATTCAATTAAAGGTATCAAAAGGTATCTTTTCTTTCTTCTTTCAAAATAAGTTAAGAGATTTCAAGTATATGTATATCCTTTCCGTCAGCGCTACTTACTAGTTCCAGATGTATTTTTCCGCAATGCGACGATGAGCACGAACGGCCCAACCCTCACAGATGGTGAAACCTGATTGCAAACTACATTCAACAATGAAATTACGCTAACTGGGTCATATGGAGAACGCTGCTTTGCGGGATTGGGAGTTTGTTAATTTGTTTATTACATTTTGCTTATTTTATACGATTAATACTAATAGAATACGATAATTTCTATGTTCATGTTATTGAGTATTTTATTGACAAGAATGAAGTTAAAAGTGGCAACTTTTTTTTTATTATTGATAAAAACGTAATTATTTTCATGCAACATAGCCCTAATATTTGGCCAGCATAATATTATTTATTCCACGAAATGCAACCCATCAACACTACAAATAAAACCTTATAAAAACAAATTACTGGCCAAGCACAAAACTGAAACAGAATCATGAATAAGGCAGGGAAAGGTTTCATCTTATTTTGGCAAGTCTTGGCGCATGGCAGACGTATACTAGAGCATATCTTCTAATTACTCAGTTGGAAGAGTTAGCAGGGGTCCACCCTACCACCATCCAAGTCAGTGACAATCCTAACAAGGGTCAGGTCAAAAGTACCCTGAACCGACGAGAATAAATGAAGAGGTTGATGGAAGCGAAAGGAGCAGAAGTAATATGTCAGGATCGAGCAAAGTGGCAATGCACAGGCTCTGCCTACCCCTAAGGGATACGGTGCGAATATGTATGTATGTATGTCCATAATCGGATTACTAGAACCCAGTTGTGCATTAGCATAGGAACTCCAAACTAAGTAACGCTGCCAATCGAATTTCAGCACCGCAATTCTGTTAAAGGCATAGGAACATACGATATACATACATAACCATTGGGGTAGACTGATGCAAATCGTGACTGTTTCAGCAGCAGGCCGGCATAACTGTGTAGAGGCTATCTAAACAATACTTGACTCATCAAGAACCGCAGTAACTACGAAACTGCTGCAATTAATTTTCATTACATTATATTGTTATTTTACATTTTAATAGAGAATTTGTTTAGTTACACCGTTTTTTCAATCCAATTCATTAATTACAATCACAAAGTAAACAAAGTAAGATTTAAAAAAATAAACAAATCCTTGAATCACTTGAAATTAATGGAAAAGAAAGGTTCTGAGACGCATTTTTTATGGTTCATTCAATCATATTAAATTTTTCTTGTTTTATTTCAGAAAGAAAATCTCAAGTTTACAAGAATGAAAGATTCATTAATTAAACAAATTAAACAAAGTAAGGTTTTAAAAAACAAACAAATCCTTGAATCACTTGAAAAAAATGGTTCTGAGACGCATTTTTTATGGCTCATTCAATCATATTAAATTTTCCTTGTTTTGTTTCAGAAAGAAAATCTCAAGTTTACAAGAATGAAAGGAAGCAAAATTATACATAATAGAAGCTACTAGTACCTGCATGAAACCAGCTGAATATCCGGCGGGTGCGCCCTTGAAGATTTTTTGCACCGTATTTTTTGCATAGTGATGTTCACTACTTATAGCCGCTCACTCCAAATTTAGAATTTATGCTATAAATAACAAACGGGGCGTTTATCTTAACTAGATTGATCGGATTATCGATTTAATTAAATAGGATATACTTTTAAATTGCTTAATCGAGTGATTGATTTGTCGGCGTCGTAGAATCAATTTTAAGATCGATCTACAACACACGTTTGAAAATAGAATTAAGACTTTATTTAGAGATTTAAAACTGTAATGTTTCAGTTTCAAATAGCCCACTACAAAACACAAAACACTTCTAAAATCGAGATTTTGATTATGGGGGCTCAATCCATTAAAAAGAAAGAAAAAGAAATATTTACGTAGACATTTCATAGACTTATATTCACACTTACGATCTTATTCATAGACAGTTTTAAAACCTATTTTAGTTATCGAATGTTTTGTGCCTTTCGAACGACTTTTGAATTTATTTGAGCGAAGATAAAACATTCGAAAACTAAAATAGGTTTATAAACTGTCTATGAATGAGGCCGTTATACTTTATTACCTCTTTCCATAGTTGTCTTCGATAACCGCCCAATGACGTAATCTTGAAAAGAACAATTTTCAGTAAACAAATACAGACCTATAAGGAACTGAACAGGCATTATAATTTACAATAGACTTGTAGGCTGATAATAATAGCTACAAAATCAAATAATAACAATGATTCATGAAGAACCTTCAACAATGTCTAATTTTAGTGCCCTGTGTATATCGCTGAACGGTATAATAAACCATTCAGGGTGAAACAATTGTGCTAAACAAAGCATTTGACATTGTGAGTCGCCTTCCAAAAGCCGTAAATACAGCCTCCGCGACAAACAAATATATTTACTTTTACATGAAAAAATATTGCTTTTATGACTAAGTCGGTTTTTCTCGCGGCTTCATTCGTGTGCTTATAATATCTTTGTTTTTTACTTTTTTTATAAATAATAAGTAGCTACTCACATATAGTCCTGATCATACACTAAGATATAATCTTGTGTCGTGGGGATCAGAAGCTACGAGAGACTTTTCGGTCTCTCAAACACCCAAACCCGAACCAAATACTCGTGGTACACACAAACATTTGTCTCGAGCCGGGGATCGAACCCTCAACCTTTTATTTACAGACGTCGTTTAACCAACTGCGCCACGGAGGTTGTCAATTTGAATGAAAATTACCCTAATTCTTCTAGTACCCCAAATGGCTAATAACGTTTTTGCGAAATGTCATGTTGATTGGTGAATAGTTTATCTCGCACACGAGTTCTCATCGCACATTGGATGAATTGTTGACATCAGCAACCATTGCCATAGGTAAAAATAATAATATAAAAGCGTAACAAATAAACGCTCTCACTTTTAGATTTATATTAGAAATAATTTGTTTATGGGTTGAGAAACAGTATTAATGTTTTGGTTTGTGTTTACAGTTAACTCCCATTTATCAAAAGTTGTTTCGTTTCACTATAAAACTAAGTTAAGTAAGTTTTATTTCACATAAATCTCAGTTTTTATATTTGTTTAAGTCTTTGTCAAAGTTTCAATTTGAAATAACTTTTTCTTCGCATGACATTGAGGCGTGTGATGCTGAGACCTAACATAAATATGTAGTTTAGATTAATTTTTAAAGCAATTTGAAAAATCAAACAAAAAAAAAAAATATTTCGATCCCCAGTTGACGAAACTATGCCGGTAAGCTCGACACCTGTTTTATATGGGCTGAACCTGAATGGCGACCCACTTTTGATAGCCTCCGTGGTGCAGTTGGTTATACGCCGGCTGTGAAATGAGAGGCCGCGGGTCCGATCACCGAGTCAAATGTTTGTGAGGCCCACAAGTATTTGTCTCCGGTCTGGGTGTTTGTGAGACCAAAAAGCCTCTGATACTTACAACACAAGATTTAATTCATCTTAAAGTGAGGTCAGGACTATGTATGTGACTGTTGGGTGTATTTTGTAAGTCACTGTAACGGGTGATTCGCTATCATGTACCCACCGTACATCGCTCTGGATGAACATGAATCCTACCACCAATACCTAATAACGTGGTATGTTTTTACCTTTTAAGATAATAGTACATTTTAAAGGCATCACACCCTTTAAATCCATCCTATAGGCAAAAAGATATAAGCACGCACGCCACACGTCGCGAAAATCTTTCATTAGATTTGTTTGTTGTGAAAGAGAAAAAACAAAATGAATACATATTACCTCACTCCGCACGCTGTCTGCATGGCAAGTCAGTTTTATTAAACTAAAAGAACCTATTTATAATGCCAAAAACGTCTTCAAGAAAAAGTATGCGGTCGTTTGAATTTATTTGGTGATATAAGTAGTTGTAAAAAGTTATGAATGTTTGTGCCGCTGAACCTGTAAGTAAAAGTTATGAATGTAATGCAAAGGTTTGGTCACTTATGTGTATAAGAGTGATTGGCCAACATTTCTTGTTCTATCATCATCTTTAGCCAACTTGACTGCCGAACTAAAATCTCTCTCAGGGTTTCCACACCAACCTGTTGGACGCGGCCCAAATCCAGTGAATTTCTACAGTATTCATAAGGTCGACATTCCAAGTAGCAAATAAGACGATGTCCCCGGACCTAAAGTGTAAGTCTAGCTGAAAGCATTATTAACATATAGTGCAACATGGAAATCACCTACAGAGTTATGAGCATGCCATAATTATCAGAAATAATATTAAAACTCTAACTAAACACCGCAGTCAAATGTACTCCAATATAGAACAATGCATACGACCTTACAAAACAATTCCATCACAATTTAAAATGAAAACTACCAAGCGTCTGCTACCACTCTCGTTTCATTTCGTTTTATTGTTACAGACGAAAATAAGCGACACTTCGTGTTGCAGACAATACAGTCTGCGTAATAAAACTATTATAGAACCTAAGCTAGTTACCAAAAGATTTAGATTTTTTCAAATAGCCGTCATGACCTACGAATTTTTGTCGTATTGTGGGGTGCCGGAATTATTGCCAACATCATCATCATCTTACCAACGAATTAAATTGCACTCAACAACAAAAAATATTCCTTAATTTTCCTCCTTATAACAGTGAAAACAAATAAATAACGTCTTCAAATTTCCTTAATAATAATTCCTCAGCATAACAGCTATCTTAAACAACAGTTAAACCGCGCGTGAAATTTTAACAAACGTATTTGTCGCCTAGCGCAGCAAAAACAAGATTACGAACGTTTAAGCAGACGTTCCGGTTTACGAATTGTACCGGTTTTTATAATCCACTGCGAATCGAGCAAATTCCGATCGTTTAATTAAAATTTTGCTTCATAATGTGGTATTTTAATAAGACATTTTTAATAAATTCTTTTGTAAATATTTTGATAAATGAAATACGGAATAAGAATAATTGTAAACCTATAAAGACAATAGGTGATAATATATCGAGCCTTAATATCAAGTCTTATGAAAAAGATAGATAATATTGATTTGTATTTGGCACGCGTATTAAAGCTCCAAGGCATTCATAACGAATCGGTTCTCAGAATAATTCACATATGTATAAGGAAAATATTATCTCTTAATATTTTTAGTAGTATTTCAGATACTATTTTGTTTCGCAACACGATTTTTCCTCCTCGTCGCCAATTTTTTATATATTTATAATATTTATAACACAAGCCTCTTATGGATTCAAACAGCATTGCTGTTCTTTTTAAGTTGGGTGATATTGACATATTATTATAGCGTAAATTTTGCCCTCATGTTTCACGTCACCCCAGATAACAATGTACAAAATTTAATAAAATGACAAATACTATATGCTCTAATAAAAATGGGTAATAATAATTTCAATACGACTTTTATCCTAGTACAAAGTATTTTATAGGACTTACAGACTTACTTTCCTTTGACTATTCGGTAGCGAAACATAAAAAACCTCATAGAAATAATAAATTAAAAAAATCTTCAATAATTTTTATAATACGTGACAATAAACGTAACTACTATTCTAATTTACCACAAACGCGTGATTTGTTTGAACTTGACACATTAAAGAACAATTAAAATGTTTATAGGGACATTGACACTGCATTTGCTGATTGCTTTTTATATAGAACCCATTATATAATGTCGATTTACATGACAATCGTGACGGGATGCAATTAAATTCATAAACCATGGAGGACACTAACATACATTTTTGTTTTTGTTTTTTTTTTATTTTTTGTATTGGCAGGTTATTCTTATCCACCGGATAGCGACCACCGTACAAAATGGTGGAACTGTCAAAGTGACACGCAAGAGTGTCAAGTTTCGGGTTCAGCAGTTTCCAACAAGCTGGCTCGTGACGGCGAGAAGTAATCTCTTCAAAGCCGACTCTTCTAATGACACTAGCCTTCAACCCGAAACTTAATTAAATAGAATATAATGAAATAAAGTAAATTTCTGGAGTATTGGGGTACCAATACATGTAAAACCTTCATCATCTATCTATTAAGTCTTTCGCTGAACATAGGCCTCCCCCAAGGACTTCTTTACCATATACCACCTTTACAAGGTCGTTCATTCTATATGTTGGACGTCCAACGCTACCCACAAACAAAATTTTTGCAAATATTTGACCAAAATTTGGGCGTCCAAATAAGAACAATGTATGCGTTGCTGACAGCTTGTCTACATAATCTGTGACACAATCCAATACATTCTGTTTGGCTAACGCATGCATGACAATTGAGTCGTCACCGCATATGCAAATGGGAATGCCCACGGCAACTATTGCATGGCTTTACAAGGTAATGGCACTAAAACTAGCCTTATATTATGTGCTTGAATTTCTTGAGTGTATAAAACTCAATTGAATGTATTATGGGCAATCATTTTGTCAGAATGATTTGTAAGAATGTGGGAAGTATGAATTTTCCTTTGTAATATGCACGAAGGAATTTCAATAAAGTTTAGCGAGCATTCATCACGGGATGACGTGATAATCTGCAAACGAACAATGCTATTAAAAAATGTAATATCATGAATATTTTAGAGTATTCAATGTGGTACCTCATTGTGTCGGACTGGAAGGCTTGTGACACTGACATACCCCTTTCGGACTCCCCCGGGGTACCGAACAGGAAGCTTAATAGCTTTTCCTGTTGAACAAAACAAAGAGCCACGCTCTTGTAAGTGACTCACGCCCGAATACTCAAACGCTATTTAAATATTAAGTTGAACTTAACTACCCATGTTCCACTTAACTAGTACATTTAAGCGGGACTTTCGTAGTTAAGTGCAACATAATATTTAAGTGGCGTTTGAGTATTCGGGCGTCAGCATGGATGGTTAGGCTCGTCCGAAACGGTACGTAAAGTGACAGGTTTGCTGTCGCGTATTGGTTATTGAGATTTTTGGATGCCCAATACCCTTTTCCTCTAGCCATACTTTTTCCTTCCCACTCACCTCCCGATTTAATGGGCCGGCAACACAGCTACAGTCCAAAGGAGTATGCTCATTTTACTATGAAACTTGGTATCGGTGCGAAGATTTTTGTCCCTCGATGCAACCTACTTTTTTGTGTAGGGATTTTTTTTTCAGTAAAAATAATCATTTTGCGACCCAGGCCCGGAGTTCTTGGAGAAACTAACTTGAAGTCCAGTAACTCTGGTAGCCCCATTTGTAGTAATGGCAGACGTATCTTAAAATGTGATGATAATTACTTTATTTTGTAAAAATCTGTCGCCCGGGATAAAACAGGAAAACGTTTAAGGACAAACCATAAAAAATCATCATCATCATCATCATCATCAGCCCGCCATAAAAAAAAAAAAAACTACAATGAAATAATAAAAATATAAATTGCAAAATAATAAAAGTTTTGAATATAACCTAAAAATTCACAAAACATATATACATAATTCGGACCGATTACATTCACTATGTAACAGTGGTGAAAAATTAAATCCACTGAAGTAGTTTGAACTTAAAAAAGTTAAGTTATGTAAATATGATATGTCAATACGGTCTCCCAAAACCTTTTTCTTCAAAATATTTGGTTTTTACAGTTATCTGTATATTAATTATCATTTTTGATTCTGCCATACACCAAGGTGAAATATAACCTTCAAATTGCCAAAAACCCTGCTTTATTATCCTCCCAAATGCCAATATCGCCACATTTATTTCGTCTGTAACAAAAGTAGACTCATTTACGAAGTTACGACGTGTAATAAAGCGATATTCTTCGGACTTTACGATTTTTATTACTGGAATTAATATATCAAGCCAGAAGTAATTTGAAGAATAAAATTATAGTACAGTTCACCATTTCACTCTATAGTGGTGGACCAAGCCCTAAACTGCTCATAACTGTAGAAGAATCGTGCAAATTATATAGGTTATTATTATTAAGCGTATAGTTACACTAATATAATATGGTTGCTACATATTATTACCATTATTTCTATCCCTATCACTATCCCGACCGGTGCTAAGATTTTTAACATTCTCAATTAAAAGACAATTGGCGTAATCTTGCTTGAAGATATTAAACTATTTTTTAATTCTGACATTTATTTGGCCGACCATAGATTTAAAGTATGGTCCAGATTGCCACTATCTGTTACAAATATTGGATTTTTGAACATTTTGCATTATTCTATTTATTGTCAGCCCCGAGTCAGGAATTTATTATATAGGCGATAGGCTCGCCGCCTATCACATCGTGAGAAGGAACATACAAGGCAAAATGTGGGAGTCCTGGTGGCGCTTTGGCCAACCCCTTCTGGGATAAAGACGTGAGTTTATGTATGTATGTAACAGTGCCTAAAACAGTCCCAGGCAGTTGCTTCAACATTTATTAAAACTTGCATCAGTAGTCAGATTTTGATCAATCGTATTCGGAAAAATCACATACCAATATATAGATCAAATGACTCTTTGTGGATTGACTGAGAAGGGTTCGATTTGTTGTTGTCACGACCTATATCAGCCTATATTTAATGGGATAAAAAAAAACACGTTAAACTCTTCCAGTTATTGACACACCGCGCAGGTTATTAGAAAAAGCAAAAACGATGAAAACAAGTTTGTAGGTCAACGGAAATAACTTATGGTATGTTATGAGTGAGTTAGCAAAGGAAGACGATTAATCGTCCTATCTATATAATTTGTTTTTTTTTCTTTTTGTGACACTGCGGCTATTGATCTTTTAATCCATTTTATCCATACTTGCATGGACTTCCGGCGGTATTTTAATGAGGTAAAGACTATTGGCCATGATTAATAAACGATCTTCGTTTCTATCTAAAGATCGATCGTGAAAATAAACCAATGGGCTCAAGGTATTGCCGACACGCTCACATTTGATGTGTTCTCATTGGTCTATTTTCCGGATCGATCCTTAGATAGGGATTGGGATTGTTTATTAATTTTGTGTGTAAGTCTATTTTGTTTTTTTTTAATATTGACCGCGTCTTGGAATACGTAGCGTGAGACGTCCTCTGGCCAGATGGCGGACGACTTGCACAAGAGGGCCGGCAGCGACTGGATGCGTGAAGCAGCAGACCGGACTCTGTGGCGTACCTTGGGAGAGGCCTATATCCAGCAGTGGACTGCAACGTGCTGATGATGATGATGATGATGATGATGATTTGGCTCAGGCGTCCGAACTAGGAAATGTTTTAAAATGCGTATGTATAATAACTTACTTTTTCTTCTCCCGATATTCATATCTAATCTTTTAATAAATCCCCCATGATAAAAAATGAAACGGAAATCCACTGATGTTTCCAAATCTCTTTCAAGATAAACGTTTTGAAAACACGTTATTATTCAAATAATCGGTAATAAACTGCGATTGGTGAATATTTTCTGATATTAATTAAATTTATTTGTCACATAAATATTTATGTACGTACACGTGATTCCTTTAATCTTTAATCTTTATTGTATGGATTAAAGGATTTCTACTTTTCTACGATAAGCTTGTGAAAAGACAAATAAACACGGTGCATTAAATTATTATGATTAGCGTTACATGAAAGTGCGCTGGCTCAATTTCTTTTTTCAAAAATAAACTGAAATAATAATACATTCTCGTTTTATTAACTCAAGGAAATATTAATATTCGGATTATTTTTATCAACCCTTTTCGCTGGTCCTTTTTCATAACTTAGAATAAATTAGTAAGATTTTATATTTTTTATGCCAGAAACTGATTTAGCTTGCAATATAATCAGGCTTCTGCATCTTTCTATTTATCCTTTGACGTAATGGGCGAAAACCTTCCTATGGAAGGAGACTATTTTCTATAGTCGCTCTGAGAAATTTCTTTTCGTTCGACTTACATTTGTTTCAGATGTGGGTGTTCGAGACTACTTAGTCCCATTAACACCCACTACACAATACCTACGGTAAACCACATTTCTTAAAGTCGTAACTATGTTCACGACTGTTGGAATACGTACCTACGATTAATGCTACCCGGGCAGGTAACTTTACTATGACAATTGACCTTGACAACACAAAATATCGATAAGCATACATCAAAATTCCCCCATCGGAATAGCAAATCGTATTTTGATGAGATGACGCGCGCCCTACTATCTAGGGGTCAACAACAGTGCGTATAAGTTTATCTCACAGATACACTCTGACGTGATCTCGTATCAGCGTAATGGTGAAACGTAATTATGGCTTATCACAGCCAGTCTGTATGTTAAAAGTTATACAACACTAAACGAAAAACGTAATAGGCAGGCATTGAAGATAGATTGCAATTCTAATTTAATCTTGACTATCGTGAATGGCGAGACGAGCACGCCATTCGCCTGATGGTAAGCGAGACGACCGCTCATGGACAGCAGCAAAACCAAACAACACCATGAATTACAAAGCAATGATTGACATTCCATTGCGCGCCACCAATAACTTATAATACTTATTTTAATACCATCTGGTAGTTACTAGTTTAGTACTAAGTGAAAATCAAATAAGGAAACTAAAATTCATATTCAGTCTAAATATTCTGGCATATTTTATTATCAAATACAAAAATGCAATCTTAAGTTCGTTTTAACAGCTCAGAATATATCTAAATCCATAACTTTAATATTTTATTCACTGTGACATTAATTGATTCTAACTTCGTAATAATAACGCGAATAGACATTTACAATACTCACTTATATTTAACTGACAGCTCATTGTTTTCGACGAGAGTAATATCAAACTCAATAAAATCTATGAATTATATTCATATTATAGAGTTCAATGACTTGATGTTAGAGAAGTTTGAACGGCGATGGTCTACATAACAATAATATCACAATGCTACATTTTTTAATTGTGTTTTATAAAATAGCACTCGACATATGACATTAGCACTTTGACCAACTTATAAACCATAGATTTTTGTATTACAATTTAAATATAAAACGATTAAATTAATTTAATTGGCGTTTTTGTCAGTTTGACTAGGGATAATGGTTTCCAAACATAAAAGATACAAGAGAAAACCTCGACCACAAAAAAATTGCGAACGCAAAATTAATATTCCACGAGAATTCATAAACCGCTTACTTGTTAAAAGAATTACAAGTATTTATACCAAAGGAAATTCCACAAAGTTTGCGCGGCCAAGTTGCCGAATTTACGTTATATTTCTTTGGTGCTTTGTAATACATGATGGTCTGTCCATGATAGGTCGTATCGCTTATCATCAGGCGAATAGGAAGCTCGTCTCGCCATTCATTGCAAAAAAAATTGTACAAAATATATGTATGTATACGTGTAGTAACGGAACACTTAGGCTTTATCTCGATGTCATCCCCTTTACATTTGTGATAACAAGCTCGCTTAGAGTCGGCACCACACTAGATTGTGAGACCACCCACGTACGAGTTTAGATTACCTTGTAATTAAATGTGTTGGTATCTGAAGATAAAATATATTGTGTGGAGAAAAAAAGCGGGGAATTTGCGAATAACATAATGCTGGCCTATAGACATTCCATTTTTGGACACGAGCCTGCTCTATGTATGTTTAAGAGAGGCAGCCTTTAAGGCACAATAAATTGAGAGATCTGTAAAACGAAAATTCACGGGTTAGATCCCTACATCTCCATATTTGCATCAAGTTTGGATGCAATAAAAACGGTTCTAGGAACTATCCTCAAAATAAATCAATATTCTAACAAATGCTGGAAGTTGTAAAGCTTTTTTATTCCTAGTCATTTTGTACAAGAGACAATGCAAATATCACCTCAATTAGGGTGGTCCAACTGTCCTACTGAATACTAAAAGTAAAAGAACATCCATTAATTATAGGCGTTGGAAACACGAAAAGCTCTAATCTCATCAATCTATACTAAGGAGGTCATAATTGAAAATGTCGCGTCGACTTGAAGAGAATATGAAAAAAAAGTAATCATTTGCCTACGACACGTTTATTTCGAGGAATAGTAATGATCTTATAATTAGATCTACTAAAATACAATATAGATAAATGGGCGTTTATTTTATAATGGATTTCTAGTGTACTATATACGATAACATCATTAGATAGATAATTATATGTATAGATTATTTTTGTTGTTCGCGATCTATCACGATACTATTAATTTTGTATCATGAAAATTATTTTTTTATTTTTATTTTATTTTATTTTATTTAATAAGCATACCAACTACATTACGCATACAATAACTTAGACTAAGAGTAATTAAAAAATGACACATTACACAGCATAACGTATTTTATAGGCATGCATAACATTATAAAGTATTGATTAGACAAGTAGAACAGTAGAAAAGACACAAAACATACATATTAACTAGAGATTACAACTTAAAATTAATAAATACCTAATAAAAATTAATTTAACACATTATAAATTACTAAAAGAAAACAAATGCTGATATAAAACTCGTTATTATGTAATAATAAACCGTTATTTCTCTGAAATATCTATAATCTCTTTTATTTATTTATTTATTTAATATTTCAACACACACACAGTCATTACAGGTTTAGGTAACCCAATTCGATCTGGCGGGACTATAACACAAATTACAAAAATAAAATAAAACAAAACAAAACATTGAAATAAAACTATTTTTACGTAAAAATAGTTTTATTTCAATGTGTAACATTCGCGTAAATCTAAGAAACCATTATGCAAAACAAAACATAATTACAATCTCACTACAACTCATAAATTAAGCTAACTCAATTAAATTAAGTATAACTAATAACATATAACTAATAACTATAACTATATAACTAATAACTCTTTACATAGTATATCAAAAAACATGGGTCTTACTCTTGATAGACTTTACATAACTTCGGAATGAAGCTCTGACAGGCTTTCCTTTTTAAACTGTCGGTCTCTATTATCTGTCTGTCAAATTAAATTGTTGAGTAAATATATAGGTATTTATCATTAGTGTATATCGATGCATTTTAATGTTTACCAGCTATCTTTACTTCTTGTCAAAGATATGTTATAGACACCGGCTGTAAATGATTCTATATCGCCAATTTCTATTTGATTTCTTTTCGATACATATTCAAATTAATTAGTTAATTATCGTTACATTTAAAATAAATCAAAATATTTATCAAGATCTTTTGGAACATATTTCCTCACAAAAATCATGCACAAATAGGGTTGCAGTAATGATAAAATTTCTGTTAAATGACGCAAAGTTGAGTTTGCGTTTTACTTGACCAACAGTCGCATGATAATGTCATGCAGTATCGTGCGTCATTACCACAAACATTGTGCTCAAAATTCTAATACCTATATCATTCCTGCCTTAGTATTTCTTACATCCATGTGCCGCCTTACGATTAATAATAATAATAAATAAATACACCCAACAGTCACATACATAGTACTGAACCCAACCTAAGATCGAGTCTTGTGTCGTGGGTATCAGGAACTACGAGAGACTTTTCAGTCTCACAAACACCCGGCCAGGAATACTTGTGGTTCACACAAACATTTGTCTCGGTGCGGGGATCGAACCCGCGACCTCTCGTTTCACAGCCGGCGTCTAACCCACTGCGCCACGGAGGCTGTCAATTGTTTCATCTCATTTTATTTTCTAAATTTAGTAAATAACACCACTACTACAAAATATATAGTGATGGTCCACATCACAATATAAGTTAATGTAATAACAAAATTTTTACGGTTTAACTATAGAGTATGTTTAATATTGAATACATTAACATTTTTTTTTTCATAAATATTGGTCACCTTTTGTTATTTATGGAATTAGATCGACTCATCAATGTCTTAATATTAATTGTTCGGTCATCTTTATCTCCCGTGTTAAGGGGATAATTTTCATCATCATTTTCAACCATGGGAAGTCCGACACAGCCATTTTTTCCAGTTTTCCATAGAGAACAAACCTACAAGTACATAAAGAAAAAAATATAAAGTAATCTGTGTAAGAGTAATGACCAGTTTATTCATAAAGATGCAGTGAGCCGGTCTACGAACCCGCGTTACGCAACCAATCAATTAGTGGGTCATTGAAACATCAGCTTCACGCGTTGCAAAATGTCAGAGTTGAGATGCATGTTAGATGTGATTGCACGCCAGGACAATATCCTTATATTCTTTTATAAATTGCACTGTTCAGTTTTCCAGTGCTGAACATTTCACCAAATAGGTATGGAGTAAATTGTTGAATACGGACTTCATTCATCAATCATCAATTACATGAACTATTAGGTCATCTGTCCACTATATGGATGAACGACAACACTGTGGTAGCTATTATACAGGGTATATCAAGACCGCGACCGAAAACGAAGCCTGGTGGTAGTATTAGTGATATCAAATCACAATGCAAGTAAAAATTTCACAAAATAAATCGTCAAATTTTTTTTTGTAATTTTTTACTTATTGTCATATTTGAGTGATAAATACATAGTTTTTTGAAAATTATGACGTACACCACTTTATTTTTAAACACGCAATGGTATGCAAGGGTTTATATTACTATTTTTGCAAAAACTAGGTATGTATCCCCCAAACATGATGATTTTTAAAATACTGTAAAAAGTAATCCGTCGCTGTTTTTTCTAAATTTTTAGTTACATCGTGTCTGTAACCGCTAAAACTATCACCTGGCTTCGTTTTCGGTCGCGGTCTTGATATACCCTGTATAGCCCGACTCAAGAGACCCTTTATGCCTATAACCCATTGGTGTCCCGGTAAAGAAAATAGGTTTCTTCCAAAGATTTCCAAAATGAAGTCTTATTTTTACACGACATTCTGAGTATACACATAAAACTTACCTGAAGATGTCCGACATCCATTGAGGTCATTGTTAAATTAATTACCATACTTTAAATATAAAAGATAACTGTTAGTAAAATATTGGGCCTCGAAAAATGCCACACACGTCATGAAACACGACAATCTTATACCCCATAGTCTTCACCTCAAAAAATTGACAATTATAATTTACAGAGCTCGCTAAGCTTCGGTTCGGATAACTTGATATTGGTAGCAAACGGGATAAAACCCGTACAATAGATTGAATTTTATTAGACTTTAATAAAATCCATCTTTGACTACAACCCAATAGGCTAGCGTTATGATTTTTTATTACTAAAGACCAAACGGCTCACCTGATGGTAATAATTCATTACGCCTATCCCTAAGCATCTACATTGCTTGGACTGCAATTGTGGTATTTTTAACTGAGAGGAGTGAGGGAAAGAATAACGATGGGAGGAATTCAACGAATAAAACATGACACTAAAGCCTTCGCTTCTCATCAGTTTCCTGTACGACAATGGCACAATACCACTCAGATCGACGAATTCATCCAGTGCTAGGTAACTACAGATTTGTGGCTCTACGGAGAATATAATGTAAAAATAACGTAAAGAAGGATCACACACGTCGCATACATAGGCGAATATAAATAATGTTCTCTAATAAATAATAGTTCTAAAACAATAATAAACGCGTATTCTTGCCTTAAAACCTTTGAACCCAGCAATGACAACAAAACATTTACGCAACAGATAACAATCGTCCATAAACAGTATTCGTTTGTTCAACTTAGAGATTACCCGATTCTAAAAGTAAATCACCAATAGCTAAATAACTTATAACTGTCCATATATGCGTCTCAATACTCTAAATATTGGGCAAGCGCCGGAAATTGGACGGCCTTATTCAAAGACAGATTTAAAACTTATTTTAGTTATCGAATATTTTGTCCCTTTCGAACGGTTTTAGAATTCAGTTTGAGCGAAGAAGACAAAACATTCGATAACTAAAATAAGTTTTAAAGGTGTATGTGAATAAAGCCGTGAGTATTAGGTCTTCTGATTAGATGCAGGCGTTCTTTGCTACTGTTTTTTTGTAAAAAAATCAATTAATTTAATTGAGACACATTCGTAACCTCGAAATAACAGAATTTTAAAACCGGCTGTGAAATGAGAGTCCGCGAATTCAATCCAAATGTTTGTACGTCTCACAAATATTTGTTTCGGGTCTGGGTCTACACTTTAGTGAGACCTAAAAGCCCCGCGTAACTAATCGTGGGGTCCTAATTATGTGTGTGATTGTTGGGTGTACTGATTTTTCTGTATTATTCTTACCAATAATATGACGAAAACGTCGTGTCTCGCAAAGTATTTAATTTACATAGCCATTCTCAACAAAGTATTGATTGTAGACTTATCACCTTTTGGTTCTGCGTTACCAATACGAACTAAATGGCTTAAATATTGTAAGTTAGTGGCATTTGATAAGAGTCAAGGCTTTGTTAAAGTTCATTCTGTGGTATTCAAACATATTCTGTTATGAATATTACATACGCATTTCGTAACAGATAAGATTATGATAATCTGCTAATTAGTCACGTATATTTGTATCTCACAATAATGTTATGATTATATTTGTAATAATTTCATTACGGCGTCATTAGAACCTGTTTTTTTTATTGCAATGAATGGTGAGACGAGCATGCCATTCGCCTGATGGTAAGCAATACGACCGCTCATGGACAGTAGCAAAACCAAACAACACCATGAATTACAAGGCAATGCTTGCAATTCCACTGCGCTCGCCATCCTGAGATATAAGATGTTAAGTCTCAATATGTCCAGTAGTTACTCTGGCTACAATGTCCTTCGAACCGGAACACAACAGCGCATTTACACTGGTGTTTGGCGGGAGAAATAGACATTGCGGTGGTACCTACCCAGGAGGCCTCTCACATATGAGAGACCTACCACCAGTATTATTTTTTGCGGATTTGCAGTAACGTATGTTCTATGTACCCAGGAATAGCAATCCCTTATTAATAGGTTTTTTATTCAGTCTTTTATGATGGTATGTATCAGAAAATTGGTTCAATATTCCACTTGGTTCGTTGATTCATTCATTAATACTTAGATAATTTGTTATTCTAGTATTAGTGGTCAATAAGGAAAAGGAAAATATTTCATGTAATAGCTTACATAAACACTGTGAACTTGAGTTACTGTAACACAACACCAATTATTTTGAACGAAAGGATGCTTGTTAAGTCCCGTTCCAGACCCGAGAGGAAGCCGAAAGTAGAACAAGTCACTTGCCTTCCAACCAAGTTGGCAGAAGTTACGGCTTGGCTGGCAAATCTTACGTACAGCCCATCGGTGACCGTCCACCCCATTAGAACCGATTCCAGTTAGCACAGGACACGAAGCGCCCCATATTTGTTTTTTTTTTCGTGATAGCCCAGCGATATGGCGATAGGCTTGCCCCCTATCACATCATGGGACGGAACATACAAGGTGAAATGTGGGTGTCTTGGTGGGGCCTCTGCCTACTCCTTCTGGGATAAAGGCGTGAGTTTATGTATGTATATATGTATAGCCCAGCGTAAGACAAAATTGGTCCATTAAGATAGAGAAAGGGAACGCAACCCCCACCTTTCTCTCTTTCTTTCCTTGCTTTTTACAAAAAGAATAAAAGATCTGCTAAACATAATTGTCGTGAGTGTTAAAGTGCGAATACAATCACAAACCCTCAAGAGAACGTATATCTCTTTGTTCCCACATAACTCTTTTAAAAATTAATTCATACTTTTATTTTATTTATTTGAAGACCTCCAACGACAGATACACGACATATAACGATGAAAATTGTGTAGCGTTATTCTAGTTTACATTGTGACGTGTTCTTCAAATACAGAAGTCCACAGCATGCAAAATTAATTATTCATATAATAGCAAATTAACAAATTAGTAAATTTTTAATTCACTTTCTTTCTTCCAAACATATTTTTAACCATTCATAAATATACGACTTTTTTTTAGAATGAATCTGCTTGGTACAGGCCTCATAAAGTTCTCCATATTCAGTTTCATTCAATTGCTACATTACTCCGCTTAACAAGAACAACATCTGTCGTTCAAACTTAATGTAGTCTATTGGGACTAATTTAGTTCTGACGTATTTAGAAACCTCTTTTGTTGAGTACTCATTGTTGTCCGCGGTTTCGGCCTCGTAAACTACATTGTGAATTGTGCATTTATTGATTTATCCTTACATTCATTCATATTGACGAGTGATTGGCACAAAGACTATGAAGCTTTTTGCGCAGAAGGATGTGGGTTCAAACCCGCACTAACAAATCGCATCTATCTAACAAGTCATATTATGTTAATTTAAAAATATCAACAAGTGAAAATATACACATAGTATATTGTATACTTACCATAGAGTACGTTTCCATTCACAGTAGTTTTTACGTTGAGTTCTTATACTAGTACTTGTTCAGAACAAATTAATTGTACGATCTCAAGCAGTGAGGGCACAGGGTCAAAATACCATTTGGGTGAGATATATTTTTCGTGGTCTCCTTATAGCGCCGAAGGTTTTTCTTTTCATTCCAACAATCAAAAAGTTTTTAATGAAACTAAGGTACTTCAGGATTCATGGCGCGAAGCCCCTAGGCCCACAATGTCGTGGGCGCCCGCCCACTGTCACCCTTATAGAGCGCCGCCTACGGTGAACAGATATTTATCCAAATGTGGGCGAAATAGATAAGAATTATATATTATATGGAAATTTAGGAATAATATCAAGAAATATAGCCTTTGTAAGCGTATTTAAACATCCACATATTTATTAAACATGCCGGTACATACTTTTTAATGGAATGTGCAGTAAATAACAACGTACAACTTTGTGTCTGAATTATTTTCAAGGTTTCGCATTGCATTCCAAAGGAGTGAGACAATTCAAAATCATAAAATACAACTCTTAAAGTAATATTTCACAATCAATACTTAATTTAATACCACAAAGACGTACTACCGAAAATACAAATCCCGATAATTAAACGGATTATAATTGATAATTATAGAAGTAATACATACTATTTATGTACTATTTTATCATTATGATGTAGTGCCAGCATGGCATGGCATATCGCAGATAAACCGGCGATAACTGACGATAAACCGATCAAATCGGTTACTATAGAACTAGCTCTATAACTAGGTTTTTTATTGCATTGTATGGCGAGACGAGCATGCTATTCGCCTGATGGTAAGCGATACGACCGCTCATGGCAGTAGCAAAACCAAACAACACCATGAATTGCAAATCACTAAACAGTTGTATTTGGGATAGTTCTGTGGTCGCTATGTCGAATTTCACACTTTTGAGTATAGAATTATGCTAATAACTAAAATATAAGAAGATGAAGGAAAGAGAATCGATGTAGAACGGGAGAGGGTAAAAAAAAGGTATACAAGCTAAAAACCCAAATAATGATTAGTGTTTTAAATCGCAGCCCTCCGAGTTTATCTTATATCCCTTTATTAGCATGTGCAAATTATTTTCATACTGAGTTTTGTATGCTGCTAGGAAACGACTTTTTCTGCGTGGTTTTCAGTCAAGCTCCGCCATTAATTAATAAATAATAATAAATAAATACACCCAACACTCACATACATAGTCCTGACCCCACACTAAGATCGAGTCTTGTGTCGTGGGTATCAGAAACTACGAGAGACTTTTCGGTCTCACAAACACCCAGACCCGAAACAAATACCTGTGGATCACACAAACATTTGTTGCGGTGCGGGGATCGAACCCGCGGCCTCTCGTTTCACAGCCGGCGTCTAACCAACTGCGCCACGGAGGCTGTCAAATGTCTCACTACTAGTTCAATTCCACCTGGTCAATGTATCAGCAGTACCAAGTATAGCGATACCAAGGTCTCGAACGGTATCCCGTGCTTTGTCGCCAATACCACGGATGCTAAACAAGCTTATTGCTCTCCTAGACATAAATCCTGAATGTGATTTGTTTGCGGATGAATGGGCGAACATATTAACCGAGTGCTCGAGGTTCTGCGAACGAGATGCTTGACTCAGTATCTTAATTTTAAGTAGTTCATGTAAATGGTGTTAACCGTATTAATTTTAATCAGTAAATAAATTTTACAAAAATCATTCAATTATGCTTGATGATATGTTTATTACAAAGCGATATTGCCCCCGAAAGACCTAAAACAAGCACAAACCATTTAAGGAAACACCGTAACAGGGGCTTAATCCAGTCTATTCTAAGCACATTACGTCCATACATATTCCCTGTCAATAACTGAATGCAAAATGACGTCATCCCTCGGCGTGCATGCTCATGGGGACGATAAATAAAACAATTTCGTCATGTCCAAATGAAGATTGGGGGCGGCAGTTTATTCTGCGCTCGTGCGTTTACGGCTAAACAGTGACGTAACAGCAATGAATTATGGAGATGGGTTGATAAAACAGTCTATTTGCATGAAAGATATTGTGGCTTAAAATATTGTTGAGTCTTTGATGGGTTCTTGCTAATCCTGGAAATAATTGTAGGTTTCTAAATCAATTAAAAAGTATAGTCATTAAGTAGATAATATACGTTTTGAAATAGCATCAGGTGATTTAAAACTCAAGCCATGCTATATCAGACACCAGTCCCACATCCAATTTGTACTTTAAACATGTTTTGTACCTGTTTGCCGTGTGAGAAAAATAAATAAAAAATATTATTGGAATGTTGTGCAAAATATATTTCGCTACTTCTACACCGCTTAATATAAAACAAAGTAAAAGTATCGCGGCTGTAACAGACTTGAGTGAATAGAAGAATAGTCCAATCATATTTAAGTCCGTCATATTTCATTCGGCCAATGAGATTCAAGATGTTTAATGTCCCATCCTATTTCTTCGGTCATACTTCATTCGCTAAGTTTGGTAGCGTACCTACGATTGGCCATCTTTTCTTGCATTTCATTATACTCGTAAAACCATATTCATTTAGAATAACTCGTATGATAATAACTTTTAAATATGGTTAATTATAATACCTACGCATAAATGATTTTTATTCTAGGAAATATCCTTATATGTATTGACGTGATAAATATAGAGCGTGACAGATCATTACATAAATAACTGATCAAAGGAAAACGAAACGAAAATATTATAATTAATACATTTAATAATATTGATTTAATATTTTACATTGTAATGTTGTGCGTTTAAATATTTCCATAAGTCGTCGAAACTTGATTACGTAATTTAAAAAAAATTAAAGCGTTCTTTTCAATTTTCATAAGTATACTAATGACCATAGATTAGGGAGTCCTTACTTCGTACAGTCCTAGGAATCTAAATACATATATTTAAAGGCTTTTACGATACATTGGCAACAAATAATGTCAAACAGTTAAAGGCGTGTATATCAGCAAAGTGAACTAAAGTGCACAAAACTGACCCCAACGCAAACAATTCAAATTGATCAATGTTTGTCAATAGACAATTAAAGGGGCAACATTTTATTGTTGCAGCCACCGATACCGGCGTCAGCGGATCCGATATTGTTCCATTTTTCTATTGTCTGGCAAAAATATGCCGTATTTTTAGCGTTGTTTTGGCAGATATGTTTGGCACGGCGATGCCGACGGATTAGTCTGTTAACGATCGAACATTGGGACATTGGCAATTCGTTTTGTCGAACCAACGAATACGTCCATTTTTTTTAATTTGGAATAGGCAATTTGAAATGTAAATGATATTAGGGTGGGAAAAATTTTGGTAAATTTCAATGGGAAAAAAAAGTATATTTACTTACCTTCATTATATCTTTATCATCATCAAAGGTAATGATTATTTCCTTCAAACTACAACTATACCTATATTGTCATTTTTCTTCAACAAAATAAATTTAATTCCCGATAATCTAAACCTGGTTACATCTGTGGAAAGAAACGACAACAATTAATATCCAGGATTCAATTAAATATTTCTTATTATAATTCAAATAATCTCTCAACGAGTGCCTATACCTTGCGAATAAATTAAGCCCCATTTATAATACACTACAAAGCAAATTTACAGATAACCGCGAGTGCATGATAATTTTTAAATTGTTAAATACACATATACAATTCAAATACCTTATTAAATTATTAATTACTGCATAATTTTAAACACATCTATATTTTTATATATGTCTGCCCCATAAATTGGAGCAATACGAAATATTTCTACACTAAAACAGTGTAAAAACACAGCGATAAATTGTACACATCGTTAGTGTTGCAATGTTGGAACTGCTTCTAATTTGTACCAGATATGGCGAAGGCAACACAACACGATCGACAGGAATGGATTCAAGCAAAACGTGCGCTCTTTAATCACGACCTTGTCTGTATCTGTTTGTTGTAATATGTTCTTTAAAGTTATGCTTCTTTTGGGACGTTTGGAGATTTTTATCAGCCCATATACGTCCCACTGTAGGGCACGAGCCTCTTCTACAATCTAGAGAACGATTGAGAGGGGTTAGGCCATACCAATAGTCCACCACGCTGGCTTATTGCGGGTACCAATATGTATATATGTATAAGCAGGTTTCCTCACGATGTTTTCCTTTACCGTTATAGTACGTGGTGATTGACTATCAGTACACACATCACTCCGAGAAGACAGAGGTGTGCCCTGGGATTAACATGTTGGCAGCCGCGTCTGGTACATTAACCAACAAGCCACCACGCAACCCATACTTAATAATTACTTCATACCTGCGTACATAAGTACACACACACGTTGTTTTTATATTGCTCTTTTAATTGGTATGCCAACAGGCAGTAAATTTTGTTTCGATTTTTTTAGAACGTCGTCGTTTTTGTAATCTGTGCTCAAAATAAATGTAATTTATTTTTCTTTTTTTCTCTACTGGTAACATTACACATTGTTCCAGGAAATAAATATTTTTATTAAATTTATACTCTATCGTTATAATGCAAAAGTCTTAAATCACTTGGTTAATCTACAATCTATTAAAATTAGATGTTTTCGTATATAGACTGCGCGTGTTGTTTCTGGCTACAGACGAGTATTAATCATTACAGATAATAAATATTAAACATCTGTTTGTTGTTACACACACGAACACGCTGATAACATCAAGAATTCACCATGGCTAATATTGCATTCGCCTTCGGCCGAATTCTAAGAAGCTGTCTTCATGCTTGTATTTTTGGCTCGTGAAAGGAGCGAATATTATCGATATTTAATTATTTATTCTTAGTATATTATAGTTAACTTATGGAGGCGAATAGGAGCTGTGAACTATAAGGTTCAACTCCCATATTATGCAATTCGCCTGTCACCTTTTCCACTTGAAAAATATAAATTTGTCCTCTATAATTTAATCTGACTTGCAATATCTTTGCGACATCATCAAGACAATATGATGTAACTTGGAGTCGCATAAGTTCAAATTTCTAGCGCCCGAATACTGGAACGACATTCAAATAATAAGGTGCTCTTAACAGCGCACGGCTCACTTAGCCAGTACATTTAATCGGGATTAACGTAGTTAAGCGCAAGTTATATTTAAGTTGCGTTCCAGTATTGGGGCGTAAGTGACAAAAACGTTAATATCATATAACAACATTACTGAACATTTTGTGTCTTGAAAATTGACATACATTTTTTAGCAAATGAAAAAAGCGTGAATATAAATTTTATTATCCGTCGCTTTTAACTTTTTCGTATTAATGCTACCGAGATTTCTGTGGAGCTATTAAAAATACATTATGGCGAAATAAAATACATTACACGTAGGAAACCTAACGTCGCACACGCCAAAATATTAATCATATTTAATTACCATAGCCGGGTAGAATTATTGGTTGAATTGAAAACCTTTATTTATTTAAGATATACCGTTATAACACAAGACATACAAAATTCTATCATTAAAGCTGTATTTAAAGTATATGTTAAGTCCGTACGTGGTAGAGATCCATTATAATTAATACAATTTCATATCATAAATTCCCAGCTACAAAAAGTCTACTGCACAACCTAGGCCTGCTCCACTGATTTCCACGGTGTCCTTAATATGACCCTAAGATACAGATTTTAAGGTTAATGTGACAAAAAAATCAAAATGGCGACTACAATTTTCAATGATTTATTCTTTAATAAGAAAATGGCTCTAAATTGTTTTGTTTATTTGCAGTTTGCTGATGGCATTCTCAATTTGGTATAAATGTGTTATGTATTTAAGACAATAATTACACATACAATAAAATGAATCACTGCATTTTAACATGTAAATCCATTAGGGAGATCGGACCAATAACTGAAAGTTGAAAACGACCGAAAATAAATTTAATTCTGATATCTATTGAACTGATTTCATTTAGATAAGTTAACAAAATATGTAATCAGGACGTATCTTTACTTCTCATCGGGGGAAATTGATTTAAAAGTTGGCAAATGTGCTTTGATAAATTCGAGGATACTCAAATATCTATGTTTAGGAAAATACAGTGTAAAATAAAGTCCAGGCGATTTGGAACGAAAATTGTGTATAGTTATTATGATGAAGCTATAAACCGATACTTTTAAAAAGAACGCACTAATCTCAATTTGCCCTAATTGCTTGTTCAAATTGTTTTTTTTTTTTTGTGTTAGACCATGTATAGGCAGGCTATATTATAACATCATGCTGTGACCAATAAGAGCGGAGCATTAATTGAAAAATGTTGTAAAATCGGTTTCCCGTCAAAATTTATCCGCACCCAAGAGAAGCATCTCCCAGGCGCTTGTAATACATAAACAACCACACATCGGAACCATTGAAAACATCAAACAATTTACACGAACTAACAAAATCCCGTAAAATTAGCATGATTTTTAATTTACGGACATTGGACAGCGTTATTATAAATGTATTTGGCTTGCGGCCGACCGCACGGCACACGAATCTAAACAAATACGTCATGTTACAGCGATTTAAAACTGGCAGTTAATTAAGGAACATTACTACACGTGGGCGGTAATGTGTGCAGCGTCCGGGATGGACCGGGTGGAAATTGTGTACTTTTGTTGTGGCGGGTTGAATGTTGTGGAGTTATTGTTCGAAATTCCAATTGCTACATGCTAGACACAAATTGATTGGTGTTGGGGACAAATACATCATGTTACAGCAATTTAAAACTGGCAGATAATTAAGGAACATTACTACACGTGGGCGGTAATGTGTGCAGCGTCCGGGATGGACCGGGTGGAAATTGTGTACTTTTGTTGTAGCGGGATGAATATTGTGGAATTATTGTTCGAAATTCGAATTGCCACATGCTAGATACAAATTGATTGGTTTTGGGTACAAATACATCATGTTACAGCAATTTAAAACTGGCAGTTAATTAAGGAACATTACTACTAGTGGGCGGTAATGTGTGCAGCGTCCGGGATGGACCGGGTGGTAATTGTATGCTTTTATTGTGATGGGATGAAAATTGTCGAGTTACGGGTCGAAATTTAAAGTGCTACATAATTTTTTAACACTAGTTACTCCTACGAATTTGACGGTCATTCAGTGGTCTTATGAATAAAACATGTAACACACTTATACGCTAACATTATCTTACAAAACGTGTCAATTATAATTTGTAAGAGAAATAACAAATACGCTACGAATAATATTTTAGTCATAATATTTTAATTTCTTCAAAATCTTGGTAAGGATGACCATTGCCCAGCTGTAGAAAAAGTTAAACAGAAAACCTATCATAACTATTAATATTTCAAATAATCATGCTATATGCATTATGTTGCAACGCGTGTCAAAACCTTCTGCTTTATTTCATTTAAGTTTATCTTTCTGCCTCGGTGGCGTAGTTGTACTACGGTACGACTACAAAGCTGAATTCTCGGGTTTGAATCCCGGGTCGGGCAAAGTAATATTGGGTTTTTCTATTCATTATCAGCCCGGAGTGAGGAATTTGTGCCCGATATGGTAATAGGCTCGCCCCCTATCACATCATGGGACGGAACATCAAGGCGAAATGTGGGTGTCCTGGTGGCGCCTCTGCCTACCCCTTCTGGGATAAAGGCGTAAGTTTATGTATATAAGTTTATCTTTCGAAAGCTATTTAGATACAAACCTCTAGTTTTTCAACTACATCATTAGTCTTCAGTGTCTGGGTTACAAGGACTTTGTGTATCGGAATTTATTTCATACGAACAATAATAACTATCAACTCTCATCTCCGATGAATACCTAGACCATTTACCAAGCGAATCATTGATCAATACTCAATAAGATTTATTAACGAGCACGACACGAGCATATCACTATTATCAACCTAGGTATGTTCTGCTAAATTACAACACGAAGTTTGTGAAATCATAAGCCTAATTGACTCATCCTTGTTATTAATTAACTCATTTTAAATATACACAAATAATGAATAATTTGTTTACTGTTTTTAAAACATAATTGTTGGTGAGACCGAAAAGTCTCTCGTAGTTTCTGATTCCCACGACACATGACTCGATCTTAGTTTAAGGTCAGTAATTGATGTGACTGTTGGCTGTATTTATTTATTATTATTCAATTTTTGTTTTCGTTAAGTAGTCTTTTGTTCACGAAGAAAGTTGTTGTCTAGTAAAGCTAACTTTGCTTTATTCACCCACCATATAAAAAACCAAAAAACGTCATCAAAGGTGAAATCACCTTTTAATCCTTTTTTAATTGCCAGCATTTCGAATTTATCTTTTACGTTTGTTAAAACCATGCAAATGCAACAACATTTACAATGACAAAATCTAAATCAGTCTTTAAAACACTAGGTCTCCAAAATCTGTGCATTGCGTCATTCCGACGCAACGTAATATTATGACAATCCGACCTTCCCGCATTAGAATTTATAACGAGGAAGTTGGTCTCGGCGCGGCTGAGGCAGAGCCGCGAATATTTAGTTATTATACCAGAAGGGACAATTTGAACAAAATGTTTGCTACAAAAAGATTGGCACCGCATTTTTTTGGTTACTGTATAGGTTCTGCAAACAAGCAAATAGCTCACATGATGGTAAGTAACAGGGGCCCATGAACATCTACAACACGCGGATAGCAAGGGCGTGGCCAGCCTTTGAAATTGTCGTCAGACGAAGTACGACAGTAAAACCGCCGCTTCACGTCGGTTTTGATGTTATGACAGTCATATCGGCTTATTTGTACTTTAGTCCAAAAATGGTTATAGTGTGAGTGTGGTCTTCCGTTTGATACAACTCTATTTCTACGTCTCTCTCTCTCTGTTTCAGCCACAGGAAGTTCACTACTGAACACATGCCTCCCATGGACCTCCACATCGAAATGTTGGAAGCAGCCTGCATCCTGCGATTTCCTGCAACCCTAACGTCGTCCGTCCACCGTGTCTATGTCTCTTTATCCTACGTAATTACTCCATCTTATCTCTCGCTTCTATCATTTTCCGCGTGCATAAGCGCATAGATTTTGTTTCAGATGTCCGCTCTACTTTCATACCTCAATGGCCACGACAGAATTTCGTGCGCGCGGTTCATTAAGAAATTGTCTTGAGCAGTAATAATTTAGAGTTCCGTATCGATCGGTTATAGTTATTATGGGAAACGGCACGGGGTCTTTTATTAGACATTATCGATCTAATATGGCTACTGATGTATGAAACATGTTAATCATCCATTTTGTTTTATTTTTAATAATAACGATTCACTGGTCTAGAGATAATGGTTAGGCTAATCTACCGTGAGAAGTTAATGAATAGAAATATCACAAAATAAAAATAATTATATGTTTACTGAATAACCTCACCCCTCAGCTTTTTTCTCTATGCCTTCTTTCTTATATGAGTATATTTTGAAGTGGAAACTATTGTATATTTTCTTGAGCTATTTCACCATACTAGTCATTATCGTTAGCCACGTAAAATCTACTGCTGAACATCTGACCTCCCTCGAAGATTTTGATACCAACACGTGGAAACTTTATTATATGTAATTTAATTTCATTTGTAATCTAAAAATGTACTAGCTTTAATGTGATTATTTTAGCGTAAAAATTATCCAGAAGATCCATAAAACACATTCATACCATACATTTTCCTTTGCTTGGTTCGTGAGTACTTAAGTGTGCGTTCTCAGCTCTCGCTAGTTATGGTGAGCAAAATAAAACTGGATCACGACGGTTTATACTGCTTTTGCGATGTTATCATTCCATAACACTTACCGCAAGTTGTGCGCGTACTTATTAACCATGAACTCAAAAATTTATACGTAAATCAGATTCTAGTTTCTTCCGGAAATTCACGGAACTATTTTTAGATTTAGGTACAATTCTTCGCTTTGCCACAGACAGCCGCTCAGCCGTAGCTTTCTTTAGAGGGTTTAGGCCTTAATCCACCAATAGCTTTGCGCGGTTTGATGGACTTCATATACCTTAAAAAAATCTAGGGATGTAAAATTTCTCACGTTTTTCACCGCCGTTGTTCTTCTTTTAAGTATATAAGCCTGAAGCCTCTCCTAGAAATGTATCTGTATGTAATGTAATGTATCCAGCTTCTTCTTTTATTACTTCATTATAGCGAGCCAAGATAAAATACAAATTAGCATCGTTAGCTAACGAATTAACTTAATTAAAGATTATTGTTGTTGGACGTTAGGTGGATGTCAAACACTAATCGTCAGTACGTGGCCTCAAGTTTGCGTTTCAGCAAATTCAGGCGTAATAAGGATATGAAATACCTAGTGTACAAACAATACTATGTCTGAAAGATAAAATATTTTACAAACTATGATGGATTAGAGCGTTTGCACTCCAACTTAGACAATCTATTATAGTTGGCTCATACGTCACTTTTATAATATTTAATACTTAGACCACCGACTACAGTACCGCCAAAGTATTTTTTATGAACAGTGGCAGCGAAGAACTAAAATATTATTATAATATACTAGTATCAGTATTTGTATCAGTCCATATATGTCCCACTGCAGGGCACGGACCTCTGTAATCGAGAGTACGATAGAGAGAAGTTAGGCCATATAGTCCACCACGCTGGCCTAGTGGAGGTTAGCGGACTTTACATACCATAGAAATTCTTACAATTTATATGGTATGTAGGTTGCCTCAGTGTTTTCCTTCACCGTTATAGTGCGTGGTGATTGACTTACAATACACACATGAATCCGAAAAGAGAGATGTCAGAGGTGTGCCCCGGGATTCGAAGGCGTGACCAACGTGAACATGTTGGCAGGCCCGTCTGATCCATTACTAACAGGCCACCACGCACTTCTACTAGAATGTTTGGAACAATTGGGGTACTGTATCAGAATTACTATCTTTCTCTGTTACTCCTAGGCAATCGTATAATTTTCCCACTCGCTCCAATGATTGTTCGATACAGGAGGTGTGCTCTATGTTCTGACACGATTTTTTTTAATTATGCAAATTAATGCAATGCAATTTAAATAAATCATTAACATAACCTATACCTAGCATGAATAAAAATAAAATAAACTCAATATTCAGAGCACAGACCTCGCGAACTCGCAAAACGGCAAGTTTAGAGTTTTGTCGCCTATTTCCCGTTATACAGCGGCAGAGAACCGTCCACTTACTAATGTACAGCACAGACAGAGAAATGTAATTAAAAATAATAAATGATAACCACCAGCCTTGTGTAGTACCGACGTCGGGGATATTTTTAATTTCTTAACATAATTATAGCAGTGACGCAAACGCTTTGAGAATTTTATCAAAAACCCGCATTTTAATTACATATGTTTGTTTGAGACAGGAAGTGAGTCTTATTTTACTTTGTTTTGGAAAGCCTCTGTTACTTGACTAAGAAAACTGTTATGCAATGACTCACCTGGACAGTTTTTTCGAGACCCATACATACATTGCTAGTCTGCGTGTTGTGACACCGAAAAATTCATTGTAGTTTCTGGTGCCCACAACACAAGACCGAGTATTTTACTATGGGGGTTAAGGACTATTATAATTATAATAATACACCCAACAGTCACATACATAGGTCCTGACCCCACACTAAGATCGAGTCTTGCGTCATCGGTATCAGGAACTACGAGACTTTTAGGTCTCACAAACACCCAGACCCCAAACAAATACTTGTGGTTCACACATACATTTCTCTCGGTGCGGGGATCGAACCCGCGGCCTCTCGTTTCACAAGCGGCGTCTAACCAACTGCGCCACGGAGACTGTCAACTTTGCTTGCGATTGTTAGCCATTTGTTAAAAAAGAATAACGTCCTTCGGAAACATTTTGCTGTTTCATTTTATTTAATTCACATATCAAACGACCTCGCGAAATTGTTGCTTAAAACTGCGCAAAATATTCGTGTAATCTAATTAAAAACTTTATTTTTTCCTGCGATATTTAAATACGGAAAATTACAACACTGCTAACAGAATATTACATTACAATGATTAAAGAATGTTCTGGTGTAATTAAATGAAAACTTCCTGTTACATCTTTTGTATTTTCACCGAGAACTGGGTCGGGGCTTTTAACATATTTAGATGAATTGAAGTCGCCTAATTAGACAAGTCACGCGTTACAGTTGTAAACTATAAGCTCTTGGGTTCAACTCCTAAGTAAGGCAATGCATCTTGTACGATTTTTTCGCCTTGAACCTCATGTGATGTACCGGCGATTTGTCTATTTTCTCCATGAATTGAGGGATAATAATTTTACTTTTGCCTACATCTTAATGACGTATTAATCGATGTATACTACTTTTTACAAATAAATTTATCTATGAATATAATAAATTTGTGATTTATAAATAAATACACCCAACAGCCACATACATAGTCCTGACGCCACACAAAGATCGAATCTTGTGTCTTGGGTATCAAACACTACGACAGACTTTTCGATTTCACAAACACCCAGACTCGAAACAAATATCTGGGGTCCACACAAACATTTGTCATGGTGCGAGGATCGAACCTGCGGCCTCTCGTTTCACAACCAGCTTCTAACCAACGCCACGGAGTCTATGCTTTACGGATCTTATCAAAATGTTTTCTTTTAAAAGTAAATGTTTTACTAAGAATATCTCCACTTATTCATTTTCTATCAATCCAGATTTAATAAAATCGTTTCCACTGTAGCTAGTAGACCGCTCGCTTGCCAGTAACCAGCAAATTACAATATATGACTTGCAAAGGCGTCAAATTTGCGTTGTTAATACAGCGGCGGCATGAGAGCTACTCGAAACTCAATGGCGGGAAGTCGACACGGTTAGGAAAATTTTGTTATTTAACCCAAGTGGTAGTCGTTTTATTACCTTATGGAATTAAAATCTGCAGTAAGTGGATGCAGATATTTCTATATTATTGCTCTGAATGGGGATATGAGCATGCCACTCGCATGATGGTAAGCGTTTCGACCGCACTTGGACAGTAGCAAAACCAAACACCATTAATTGCAAAACAATGCTTGGCATTCCACTGTGCTCACCATCCTGAGACATAAGAAATGAAATGAAATGAAAATGAAATGAAATGAAATGAAATGAAATGAAAATAATTTATTGAATCCATTAAAATGTTCAACATTGTTTAGATTCAGTCATTTTTTGAACTACCACCCGGTTCGGAAAGCGGTTTTCACTAGAGAAGAACGGGCAAGAAACTCTAGTGTTGCTCTTTTCAAAACCAGTTTACAATGTATGATTATTACAAAAATTACAAGTTGGTTTAAATCAGAGCAGTTCATTAATAACTTGTTATGATTTGCAAGTAGGATATAGTTGAATACGAATAAGTTTACTTTATATTTAATATGGCTGAGAGAAACGAAACGAAGTAACCCATAACGAAGAATCAGTATACTCTGTTTTGCCAACGCAATAAATAATTATAAAAGCGTTAAGTAATCTATTTATCAATTACAAAGTAAGCAAATCGGACAGACCAGTCCACACAAGCAGCACCCGTTCACGAGTATGACGCATGTGCCAGCCATCGGCCTCCTCAACCATGCTACAGGGAAGTGACCGACCCGGCACACGATGTTAAGTCTCATTGTGTCCAGTAGTTACTCTGGCTACAATGTCCTTCAAACCGGAACACAATTATCTATTTTATTATCGGACACGTAAAATAAACCGGAATTTCTTTTTACATCTCTTTTTACAGGTAGAATCGTAACAGCAAAATACGTATTAACCTTGTTACCTCTAGTCTCTGTCATCAAGACTTCGCAATAGACTAGCAACGCCTGGTTTATTTTGAAAGTAGAGCAGAGAAATTTAATATAGCTCTTGAGAAGAAATGCTAAATGTTTGTAGCAAAGAATTTAGCAAAACTTCTAAAGATTATTGTCATATCCACGCAAGTTATTTCAATATAAAAATGTGTAATAAAGGCTATTATATGCGGTTCTAGCTGCCATTTTCGTGACAGAAAGCAAATGTGTTCTGAAAGTAATTGTCATCACCTATATTTATCTATAGTATATTAATGTAGTGGGTGTCCGCCTACGAGTATAGGGAAATCGTAGGTGCGATGCTACCTACACAAATGAGGAGGCTCTTTCTTGAAAGTCGCTAAGTAATATTGATTTCGATATACTAGGAAACCCGATATAATAGTGTAGTAGCGAAAAACCGCAGATAGTAGGCTGCCATCGATCTAAAAATCCGTCATGTTTAAATGACATAAAACTACGTCATAATTTGTCATAAAGCTATTTTTCAGTATTGCATATTTATGGGTGTATAAGAAGCGGATCCGATAAGAGCTATTTCACCTGGGAGCATCATAGGAATAAAATATGAAGCAGACACATACGCATGACCTTTTGGCCACCACTTAACCGAGTATGAATTTATGCTATGACTATAAATTATAGGTATAATAACAAGGCAAAAAGTATTATCGTGAACGGTGCACCTATAAACGTTAAGTTTAAAGATCCTCTTAGAATCAAGTTTTAATTCCTGCGACCTCCCGTCTCGTTCCAGGAGCGAAACTTTTTAACTAAACTCAGCACTGGGTGGTATTAAGACTTCTTACTAACTTTTGAAACTGTCTTAGAGAGGGCACTTTGTTTTTATGCCTTAGCTTCATTCGTTACGAAAAGTAGAGCAATCAATTAATTTTCACGGCGTGAAACAAAAAGAATTAAATTTATACGTGTATCCATAATTATAGACGTTATTTAGTAAACTTACTACATCTAAATACCTTGACACCCGAAGTTTTCTTTTTCTACTTAATTAAAAAAAAAACATGACTGTTCTTAAAATAAGAAATGACTTGAGTTTTTAGAAGAGCATAGTAATTCATTTTTGTTACTAAACCATACCAGCGAAATAGTGTTACTTAACCATTCTGCAACTTTTGTCCCGTAAAAATATTATGTCTAAGTTATTTTCTAACAATATCAGCCAAGCTATAGTACAAAAGTCTTCGACGACGAAAGGCTTCATGAGAAACTATTTTGTTGAATAAGAGCTAATTCGTAATATTATTGCTTCCTTCCTTTTTACATTTATAAATGTTGTTACCGTACAATCGTAAATTTATTAATCCGGCAACTTTCTTGAAAGTTTTCATAACAAAATAGTATAAACAATTTTCTGTTCAATTCACGTGAATGTTAAATTGATGTGTTTCTAAAAATCACCTGTTTATACCTGTCTAAAATCGATCGCATTGTCGAGTGACCTTGAGGTGTAGTGAAAACTGTCGGCAATTATCAGAAACATTAACAATGTCCTTGGTATGGTCACAGACCAAGAGCAATGTCATCCAGGAATAGACAGGAGACGGTCATTGAAAACTCGTTGAAAAGATGCCAAACAGACAGAGGCAACCGAATAAAAATACAACCGTGCAACGCCACCAAAACTAGATAATAAGCGAAAAAATGCTAATGATCCTTCTGTTGGACACGTTTTGGCAAGACATTCATGTCGGCTGGATAACAATAGTTTTAACTAATGCACATAAATTAGCAACTAACCGCATTACACCAAGCTTGTCGGCGGGTGTTTCCGATACAGTCGAATATTGATTGAAAATTGACTATTGATCAACTTTTTACATGTAAATGATTCTAAACCGCCGGATAAATACGCCGATAAATGATTTTCAAAACTTTTTGTTTATTTAAGCGCATAGTAACAACGCAATGCATCGTTTCTGTAGGTTGAGAAAAAATTATTACAGCTACAATCTTGTCAATATTTTATGCTAAAATAGATCTAATATTTTTTTATACAGATGCTAAATTTCTTTGCTCGCAGAAATCAACATAGCCGGCAATGACGAATTATGTAACAGCTATTAACCATTTTCGCATCGTCACTAGAGATTCAAGATTTGGGTGGCATAAACTATAACATAAAAATATGACGATTCTATATAGTGTCATATGTATATTATAGGGAGCAAACGAGCATACGGTTCACCTGATGGTAAATAATCACTGCCGCCCATGAATATCTGCAACACCATAGGGCATGAAGATGCGTTGCCGGACTTTAAAATACGACGCAAGGACCATAACGCTAATCTTTGATAAATACATAGTACATATTAAATATTTTAAGCTGACACTCATTTCATTGACTTAATCTTTTATTTTCTTATCGACTCCGATTGATTGATTTATCGTAGACATAAAATCTATTTTCTATCTAGAAATAATGGTCGCCCGTAAACTTGGAAAAATATATTTGTTCATTAGTTGCTGTTCGTTCGAAGTTTGTGTTGTGACTACTATACATTAAACTTATTTAGGAATACTGTGGATAAGGGCATTGTAATATTAAATAGTTTAGGAGAAACCTATAACCTATTTTAATATTACATTTAATATTAAAGCTAGTGCGGATTGTCACACGGATGTTTTAGTTTCTGTGACACGTTATCTTGCGATTTATATAAAAAAATGTAAAACTCGGTGTAAAACTCTGGTTGCAGAGTCTCTAGATGCAAGCCGCTTCCAACATATCGCTGTGGAGATATTTGGGAGATAGTTACGTTCAGCAGTGGACTTCCTGTGTCTGAAGAGTGTGTAAAGCTCATATAATTGTAACTATAATACTACGCCACCGACTGCCTCGGTGGCGTAGTTGTATTACGGTACGGTTACAAAGGTCTCGGGTTCGAATCCCCGGTCGAGCAAAGTGATATTGGATTTTTCTATTCATTATCAGTCCGGAGTCAGGAATTTGTGCCCGATATGGCGATAGGCTCGCCCCCTATCACATCGTGGGACGGAACATACAAGGCGAAATGTGGGTGTCCTAGTGGCGCCTCTGCCTACCCCTTCAGGGATAAAGGCGTGAGTTTATGTATGTATGTATAATACTATAAATCACTTCCGACATTTACGTCATAAGAACTGGATAATTTATATCTTAATTAAACGCCATTTTTGATTAATTATAAACAGTATCCTAGCAAAATACTAGAGTTTAACAAGATCAAAGACACCAACGCATACATATGACATATGACAACCACGCCTATGAGGCTGACAGGACGTACCTACAGACGCCTATAGAAACATTTCGACACGACCTAAGTACCGTGAACGATGTAATCTTGCTTGACATTATGATAAACATTTCATAGATAAACAGGAGGTAGGTAAATGAACGGATACGCTCTTAGTATTGTTTAGAATACGGTCTTTATGTAACTGAATTATCAATAGGTCAAGAAAGCTTTGTTTAATAGTAGGGTTGCCCAAGGATTATTTGTATTTCCGGGATCTGTTAATAAACCAATAAAAAATCACTTTAAGTACATACTTACTTATGCCAGAAAAAAATGTTTTAATAAACAATTGAATTTATATTTCGACTTTAGTATTCAGACATCCTACGTCTCGCCATACTAAGTATACCCAACAGAAGTACCAATCAGAAAACGCATAAACATAACATTGTAAGTACAGTTTGGTATTAAAAAGTCGGTTGTAACTCGTAGTTTATTACACCTGTTTCCACGTCTTTTATTTACTACGGTCGCTTGTGAGAATCGTAATCGTACACTCGTAGTAGAGGCCAGTAAAACGTTCTTTACTCGATAGCCAATGGCAGCGCGTTATTTTTTCGCGCCACTTACGTCATGCTCAGTCTGAACGCGCCATCGACATATTTTGTAGTTAGCGGTTTAGAAGCATGCATTTATTTTTTATTTACGGCTTCAGGCAATAAAGTGAATCCTCATGCTTGAAAAACGTGAAAATATAAAAAGAATGACAAATTACGTTTCTATTTTGTAATGTCTCTAAATCACTACGTTCAGAGTGCCAAATATTTTTATCCGTCCACACGGAATAGTTTAAGAATTTAAATCAAGAAAACAATAGTCCGTGTTTTTAGGTTGCCATCCGGAATCTGTGTTCAAAGTTGTTTATACATCAATAGAAATTTTTAAATATATTAAGCGAAAATAGTCAATGTGGACAATGAAATATAATCAGGATATTATCATTCATCATGTTATCTTTGTACAGGTAAGTGCCTTGTTACAAGCGAAACGATTTGAATTGTCATCACAACTTGATTGAGTTGGAGACGGTTTTCAATAAACGTCAAAAGATCAATAGATCCAATTCGAATAGAGTATATATATTACTCCTGCGGGACGGAGTAGACATAACAAAGTGGCTTGGTACGGAATCAAAGAAAATTTAGAGTTCCAATGCCTTTCGATATATAAAATAGTCAAACCAGACATGCGGGTAAACGATTGTTCAACGTAGCCTATCAATAGGCATACCACAAGCTGATACGTATGCGGAAATCTCGCATTCAAAACAGTAGTAATGGCTGATATTTGCGCCACTACCTCCTTTACAAATCGCAAAAGGGTATGAATTTCGAAATAAAAATACCAGTGATGCAAGCATACATAATTGATGGCGAAATTGTTGTGAAAACAAGCGGTGACCTCGGCAAATGCCTTCCAAAACGCACACTCCGGCCTTATCGCCCGCGATAAGATACATAAGTCTTTAGACAAGGAGCCGAAAGATAATTTTTCAGAGTTTCAAAGCGTTATCTGACGAATTCGTACATTCAACTTGAATCTTCTGTAATTTACATGTTATTACACAAGGGCGGCGGAGGCGCGACGATAATTACAAAGCGGAGAATAACCTACAATCATTGTGAGCCGTTCCATAGCCTCGCGTTTCTGTAATTATCTTAAAATACCTTTTATCCGCAGGTTTTTCTTTGAAATTGAGTACAAAAGAACAAATAGTAACTAGTAACATGCCGTGTTACTTTAATTATTCATAAAAATTAAGTTTCTGTACAACGCAAACTTTCATTGGTGTAAGCAATTAGCAGACATATAAGCGATATTGATTAAGGAAAACGGTAATTTTCCATAGTTTAAAGTCCGTTTAATGTAGAGATATTATGTAGTTGGTAATACAAACTACAACACTATTAATAGAGTTACATGTTTAAATTGATTAATATGGTATAATTTGCATAACATTTTCGGTATAAATATCTAAACCGGCTTTAAAGAAGTTAATTGAATTCTATAAAGTACATAGTCTTATTGACAGACATTGGGAAATCCCTGTTGACATTGAATATCTAAACACCTGACCATTATCAGAAACATTATGTCCTAGAGCTCTCAGAAACAGGTTTCCAGCTGACGTCTTGCTATTAGAAGATTGTTAACTACTGTAACATTATTAAATACTTGTTATAACCGGCCCTCTCTAAGCGAGTGGATGACCTAGTTAAAGTGGGGAGCCGTTGCCCGTTGGATGCAGGCAGCCCAGGACTACAGACGTTATTACTTAATGAAGCCTTATTCAGTAATGCAATAGTTTCAGCTACGTACTTTTAACACAGTGATTTTAACAAAATATAATACGTGAGATATTATCCCTTAAAAGTCAAAATTATTTTGAATTATTTGAAAGAAACGCAGTTTAATAAACAAATTGAGTTTCTACCAAACTTAACAATTTATGTTACAAAGCAGCCAACTAACACGAAATCAGCCACTTAATGTTGTTATGGGCTCGAAGGGACCAAAAAAATATGTAACTCTCTGTCTAAGTATCTTCAATTCGGATTTACGTCACATCAGTAATGTTTACGAATATGCATTCTAACAAAGCTTTTACACTCTCCAGACCTTAGAATATTTCTATAAAATGCACCCATCAACATACATTGAAGACAAACCTAGAACTAAAATTATGTAATATTTGTACTCAACAAAAGACAGTTACACGTGGAAATAGTAAAAGCATAGCTAGTTCCGAGATGTTCCCACCACGAGACGATGTTGACACTACTGAGCACCGCATTTTCGTAAAAGCCTTCTTGTGTAACCTACCCACGAGTTACTCCAACTTGACATGTTATAACAGCTTTGTATCACTCTGTTTAACATTTTGATTACTGGTTTCTGAAAAGACCGCATTTGTGCATATTTGTATAATATTATTAAAAAAATGAGACAGCATTTTATAATCGCCTTTATGAACTAATAGATATAAGGATAATATTTGATAAGCCAAGTCTACTGAACAATAAATATACTATCAAATGTTAAAAATAATATTGAGCGTGAATTTTGTACTTATCAGATCTAAAAGTGAAAAATCTTCACGAAAATACGTACCTTCATAATCCTTAAATAACGATTTATGGACACACCCATCGGAAACTTACGCACATATAATAAATACCCTAGAAAAATATAAGGCTGATGGCAAAGTTATTAAACCCGAACAATATATACCAAGAATATCTGTCTCATATTCCATTATTGTAAAAGGAAATTTCAAAGGTGCTTGAATATAAGAGGAAGGATTATAAAAGGAGCGCGGACACAAAACGTTCGCTCGTTTCCTATAAAGTATAAACCTTGAACGCGTATGCCGACCTTACCAACGCAGAACTGTAACTCCATTCGGTTTTATAACTAGAAATAATATTCGTGCAACAGAGAAATTTTCAGTCTTCGTGACTAACGTATTTATAAATACATACATTGTTTTATTTCCGAAGCTACAATCTATTATATGAAGAACAATACTTTCTAATCAAGAGATAAGTATTGAACCAAGACCCGCATGCAATAATGCAGAATTTTTAGCATTCATGAATCCGCATTTATAGCGATATAAAATTTAAAATGTTGACTGGCTACATGAGGATTAAAAGAAAATATAGCCATTTTATGTATGAATTTATTAAGATATTCTCTTAGAAATAAATATTCCTTATTATGACTATCTACAGAGATGAAACTAGAACGCCAATAAACCTTGAATTCGTCATCGAGTTCCAATGTGAAAATTAGCATGTGTGTACTATCGACGACAAAATAAGAATTTATATTGAAACTGGACTTCTAACGAATCATCTGGAGGGTACACAAGGTTATTTAAACATTGAATTGAGAAAACAAAGACAATTTGCTAGCAATCGTTCCATAGACAAAGGATAAACACAAAAGAGGTATAAACAGGTTCTCGACACCAGAGTGGGTTATTTGAATAACTGCATAGAAATCTAATTACTACTATCTTAGGCAATAGATATTCGAGGCAAATTGAGTACTTTTACTGGTGGTAGGTATCTCATATGTGAGAGGCCATCTGGGTAGGTACCACCGCAATGTCTATTTCTCCCGTGAAACAACACTGCGTAAATGCACTGTTGTGTTTCGGATTGAAGGACATTGTAGCCAGAGTAACTACTGGACATATTGAGACTTAACATCTTATGTCTCAGGATTGCGAGCGCAGTGGAATGTAGCTACTGTTTATGAGCGGTCGTATCGCTTACCATCAGGCGAACGGCTTGCTCGTCTCGTCATTCATTGCAATAAAAAAAAAAAAAAAAAAAAAAAAGTATTTATTCATAGAACTGTAAAATTGTTTCTCACCCATCTGTTTGTCGTATTCTAAGAGGATGTCGTAATTGTGAGCGTTGGTTATTCATTAGCAGCATTAAGATCATACGGCTGGCGGCACATACGCAGTGCCGTGTAACGAGTGCTTTCTCAGGCCCCAAGGTTGCAAACAGTTGCGAGAACCGACTGTCCATTATTGGTAACACACCCACTAGGCAACAGTACCTTGTAGTTGCGCGAAACGCTCAATGGGCACTGCCAACTTAACAAAAGTGAATACGTCATTATTAAAGAACACATCGGCTTAATCACCTGAAAGGTAGTTCATTAATGCAACATGAGTTGGCAAGTGGAAAATTATTACTTTGGTATACGAATGGCGCATATCAAGGCAGCGTTACAAGCTAAACGTCCATTGTGTGGAGTCGTAACGATTCTACTGTTTCACGACTTAGCGTCGCGTGCTCGAATAACATCAGTCGTGACAATATTTCGAGAATCAATTTGTTTTATGTAATATTCAATACAACGATAGCTTAGCTGAACATTGTTAAATTAGTGTATTCCATGCATTTATAACACATAATAACTTTAAAAAGCGCACTTTAAACTGGATATATATCGCATTTAATTACTTTAGCACACATCCCAACAAATTAATAATTAATTTAATGATTATAGATAGGAAATAGAATAACTATGTATGTTTCTTTTATCTTTTGCTTCATACCCAAAACAATGTAGGAGACAGTAAATGATTTACTAATATGTATCATTATAGCCTCACAACATTGTAATTTTAAACCATTAGCTAGTAGATGAATAAATCAATTTTAACGGTAATTGCCCTTTGGCTAACAACATAAAGGAGCAAAGTAAGCACCACCATTTCCAAACAGCCGTTTTCATTAATAAAATTAATGTCAAACAAAGTCTGCGTACAAGAACTTAAAGAAATTAACTATTTTGGTCACACAATCCGGCCTCGTTGTTGACATTTGGCGGAGGAAGCAGACAGTTACCGGTGAGATCCTGTGGGTAGTTTGAATCATGTGCCACTCGATGTACTACCGTTGTAATAAAACTCATCTTTATACCTAAATGATGAAATATATTTAGGCAATACACGTAATATAAACAGGACAACTAGTACATATTTGGCTGAACATAGCAAGTTACTAACGTTATAAAACTACCTATTCAACTCCGGTGTTTTAAAATGTAATTCAACCGTGTACTACATTTGTATGAATCAGTAAGTAGACAGATACACCTACATAGACTCGTGTATTACATGTAGACAAAAACGCAATATTCATAAAACCTAAAAATATTTTTAACGCTGCCGAAATTAGCTTGCATCGGCTCAATGGGGGTAGGTCTCTCATATGTGAGAGGCCACCTGGGTGGGTACCACCGCAATGTCTATTTCTCCCGCCAAACAGCAGTGTTAATGCGCTGTTGTGTTCCGGTTTGAAGGACATTGTAGCCAGAGTAACTACTGGACATATTGAGACTTAACATCTTATGTCTCAGGATGGCGAGCGCAGTGGAATTCCAAGCATTCCCTTGTAATTCATGGTGTTGTTTGGTTTTGCTACTGTCCATGAGCGGTCGTATCGCTTACCATCACGCGAATGGCATGCTCGTCTCGCCATTCATTGCAACAAAAAAAAAAAAAATCATAAAACGGGATTTTAGCGCGTTTGTTTAGGCTGAATGATCATAATTTTCTGATATAAATCAACGTAGGTAGAAATACTTCTAGGAAGGATTAAGTATCGATTTCATCCATCCATCCATCAGCCAAAGGACGTCCACTACTGAACATAGGCCTCTCCCAATGATTTCCACAGTGACCTTTTGGAGGCAGCCTGATCGTAGTATCGATTTAGAACTTATATAATACTGCTGAATCGACTAATATATCAAGTGATTTATGAGACCACAAAAAAGAATAACGCGTTTACATTTTTTGTGACGGTCGTTTAATTGATCCGCTATCATTAAACTCTTAAGCTATGTGTACTCTTATTCATAATTGGTTTAGTATTAAGAATCTGCTTACGTAAATATGATTAGTTTTGTCAATATAAAAATAAAGATTATGCAAGTCACGAGCAGTTTTCTCACAGCACTTAATTGGCAATTCAATGTCAAGCACTATTTATAGAGAAAATGGCATGCGGTGTTAAATTTCGCCAGCCCTGCCATATACAGCCGTAATTTTCTTTTAGTTTGCCTAGTCTGGAGTCTAGCCAAGTTCCGCTAAAAATCCCCTATTACGCGACATTTAAACAGGAAGTAGCCGCTTGCCTTCCGCAGTATAATAGCAACTAATGGAATATTAACTGCGACCAAACCATGTCGGACCCACCTAAACTCTATTACGAGCAAAAGTTGCAAAACTCTTCATTTGAGGAATATTTCGTGTAGTCAACACGTCAGTTTTAAATAATTATGCAGTATTTCCTGGGTATTAATGCTTTATATGGACGTATTACATAATTTAGATATTGTAAGCAACGGTGAGAACGCAATAAGTGTGAAGGCAACATAAAACAATTCTATTCATACTTTATCCGTCAGCTGGCAATGATGACAGCAGCCCGTTGAACATTTCGCTTTATTAGGAAGCCACGTATTAAAGCACCTCGGTTAGCCCACATGGCTCGGCCGTGCTCTACCAAACATGCGAATAACGTCAAACAATACAACTTACTAAGACTATGTATACCTGTATGTGAAAAACGTTATCGACCCAACTCGTCTGCGTCTGAACGTAGCAGATGTTGCCAAATGGCCACGTATAGCCAACATGGTGTCTGCTCGTTACATAACGCACCGACTCAAAGGAGCAACGCTCACTCGCTCACTCGTCACTCGTCACTCGTCATACACAAATCAAACAAATCGTTTACTGTTACATCGATATTTTTAATTTCATCGTAATTTTATGGAAGATCAATACATGGTGACAAATAATTACTGAAATTATATGACTTTTTACACTTCAACTTTCAATGCTATAGGCACTCGATACAATAGATCTATACGTGAACATTTTAATAATAATACGCACAGATATAAAAAGACGAGTGTTCGCAAATACACATAACTGTCACACTAATGTTTATAATATCCAAAATGGCTTTAAAATGTTCACATTAGAACGTTCACGTCGTGAAGATGAGCAAGTTGTGAAGCTACTGGAATGAAGTACGCGGATATAGAAGCTGACAATGAATCTCCTAATTACCGGGAACACGATCACTCTATACTTATTTACAATCACTGTAACGTAGAATACACATCTGAAAATCTTAATTCGAATACAATCCTCGAAAGAAATTATGCATTTCACTCTACAAACTTGACTATTGCGCTTGGAGCGTACACATTACGCACATCGCGAGCGGTTCAAACATTATTCGAAAATGTCAAACAATGTCCAAATGGTGAATGCCATTCACTTACAAGATACAAATATCCCTTCTCTTAATTACTACTAGACGTCTGACAATCGTGGTAAATACGCAATTCTCAATGAAAAACTGGCAATAAGAACAATTACTGGAAAGTAACATGAGAAACATTGTATTCAATATATGTTTTTGACTCTATAGTATCAGTAAAATGCTTCCACTTAAACGTCATTTACTCTTCCCTTAGAAACGCGCAAATTAATCAATTATCTAATTACACTACAAGCTAATTCTAAAGCGTTAAGACACCAAGCTATCCTTAACATTGCCACTTCATAACTTCAAGCATATTTAAGTTATAATGACGAAGTGACTAGCTACTTCTTAGAGGCTGAACAATTTTCATTTACAGTTCGAGACCTAGTTTATAGTATCACTTAGTAAAAACGGTGCAAATGTTAATACTGACTAATTAGTGTGGCAACAATACAGAACAAGGCAATGATTATAACAAAGGTATCAAAAAGGATCTTAATAAAAACTCTTAAAAATTGCTATGAACTTATTTACACACAAAGAACTGCATCCAAAATGAAGATTTTATGGCACCAAATAATAAAAATATGAAAAAAAAATCTATAAATAACAAGGACATTCCACCAATTAGGACATTGTTAACAACAATAATCCTTAGTGCTTAATTAAGAGTTAGTAGTATATAGGTAACTTTAATCTTTCATCAAAAAGATAGGTCAGGTTGACATTACTAGAGTACTAATCAGAAATGATGAACGATAATGTGAAATGATTACATTGATTCATGTACAAACAATTTGATATGACTCTTATATCTCATTTAGTTAGATCTGAATGTGAAGTTACATAGTAGGGTCAATATTTTTTAAAACAAAGACTACATGCTGCCCCGGTTGCACATCAATGTTACTAGCAACGTGCATGGAGCATTTAAGTAACTTTTTCATCATATCAACCTAACAACTATTACCACAGACTCACAATTTCCACAATGTAAAATGCACTACGATTTACTAGATATTTTATTTGTACAGCCTGAATTCAAAGTCCTACATCTAATAGCTAACAAACTTTATAATAAATGTTGCCAATTTAATTCCATTGCTGTATCACTCACTCCACAGTATGGTGGGATCTGAACGACAGAACTCTTACATTGATGATGTGTCTCTTTACACTTACTTATTGATAACATCAGTCTCAATGACAAGATATAGCCATAGATAGAGGCATTATAATGATTTACCACTAGGAATTTTCAAACATATTCCAATTACGATTGAAAACAATGTTTCATATAGAAAAATTCTCTCGTGATACATTTTGTGCTGCATTCAAATACTGCAATGTATAATAAAACTACACAGATTAAATATGGCTGAAAGATTGCTTCCAATTCAAATAGGAATATGTTTGAAGTGAACACGTTAATAATTTATTGCTTTTTCGGAACTGATGCTAACAATAAGCCCCCGGTGACTGTGTGAGCATCCTAACAGGGTTCGATTCATTCTCCAGATTTATTCTCATGCTAGTGTTTGGATTCACAATAAAATAACTACACTTAAATCTAGAAAATAAGGAACTAATACAATTACACTTAAATCCAAATGAATCCTCACATCAGATCACAAACACATAGGTCAAATTGCACATGTGAACACAACTACGTGTATACAAATACAATAAATTAATCTCTTCATATAAATTTGATGTAGCTATAGTTCCTTACATTATTAAACAATATCAACTGATACAACAATGTTAACTATAAACAAAAACCAATAGTCACATAATTAAAAACCTACATATAAACAACATTCCATTGATAAATACATAATTTTTTTAAGGTAATTCAAAAATATCGCACCAGTGATAGATATCAACCCTAATTTCATGATTCCGTGATGTTGATAAGCATTAAGATAAAAATATTAATTGAGAAATTTGACTGTGAAGAAAATCTTAGAAAGCAACCATATTATGATTGATATATATATTACAAAATTGTATTGTTGATCTCGTAAAAACAATAAAAAATATTATATAATAAAGCTTACCACATCCCAATTCTATTGTCAATGGCAAACTACCACATACTGAAATTAACAATTGGGTAGAACATTGAGTGCTCAGTGTGAGGCCGGCGGACACAGGCCCCGCCGCACTTACTCAACTCCAAAGGGCACTAAGCAAATGAACGCCACCGAAATATCGGAAATAGTTCTACAACCACCTCGGCCACACTCCGCATGACTCGCACAGTGCGCCGGCCCGGGCGCGCCGCAGCGTCCTCAGCACCGGGCGCGGCGCCTCCACGACACTGTCACGGAAGATTCACTGATACTAAACACCTGACCGCGGCCACGTGAGCGCGCAGGCACCAGCTGCGCGCTCAGAACTCGGCGAACTCCTTCGCGCACTTCTCAGTCGATGAGATACGTAAAGCTTCCTCCTCGTAGTCGTCGAAGTTGCTCGTGTCGCCGGGGCCCTTGCACCGCGGGATGAACGGCGCCTCGATCTTCTTCTGGAAGACAGCTATCCAATCGGTGCTCGCGAACCATTTGTGACCCTTGATGTCGTTTACACCGGCCTTGAGGTTGCCGTAGCGCTTGGTCAGGTCCACCTGCAGCAGGTTACGCAGCAGGTCTTTCAGATCCGAGCCAAAGTGCGAGGGGAAACGGACCTTACCCGACACGATCTTCTCGTAGATCTGAATGGGCTGGTCAGCAAAGAAGGGCGGGTAGCCAGCCGCCATTTCGTAAACTAACACGCCGAGCGCCCACCAGTCCACGGCCTTGTTGTAGCCCTTGGAGAGGATGATCTCGGGCGCGAGGTACTCGGGCGTGCCGCACAGCGTCCACGTACGGCCTTTGACGCGCTTCGCAAACCCGAAGTCGGTCACTTTGAGGTAGCCTTGGGAGTCGATTAGCAAGTTTTCGGGTTTGAGATCGCGGTAGATAAGATCCAGGTAGTGCAGGTACTCAAAAGCGAGCACTATCTGCGCCGCGTAGAAGCGCGAATGCGGCTCTGAAAATCGACCCACCTTGCGCAGATGCGAGAACATCTCCCCGCCGGGAACGTACTCCAGCACCATGTACAGGTTGGAGTTGTCCTTGAAGTGGAACTTGAGGCTCACCAGGAAGGGGAAGTTGATGGCCTGCAGGATTCGCTTCTCGTTGAGCGTGTGCTCCACCTGTTTCAGCTTCACCACTTTCTGTTTGTCTAATATTTTCATAGCGTAATATTCTTTCGTGGGTTTATGCTGTACTATCATGACTCGCCCGAACGAGCCTGTACCTAGGGTTTTTATTCGCTCGAAGTCGTTCAGTCCGGCGGTGTTGGTAGGATTCTTCTTCCATTTCTCCTCGAAATCCTCTTTGGCCTGATCGAGGAACTCCTTGACGCTTTCGGCGGCGTCCACCTTCTTGTTGGCGGTGGCAGCATTGTTGCCCATGGCGCACACCACAAACCACTCTAACTCCCTAGATTCGCCGTTATTAGAGGCCGCCTTGATGGACTAATCGATGCCTGCTGTGCGACCGCGTAAGAAACGGGGCAGGTCAACACAGACCGATTTGGAACACGTACATTCTTAATTTCTACAACACGATCACACGTCACGAAACACAATTGATGGGGACACACATTGACACGATTATTTTGACTGCGGGATCCCACAAATATACTTTATCACATTCACAAGAATAAAATGGCTTCCACAGCCGGACTCGTTCGTCAGAGCGAGATCGAGCGCACTATTCGCTCACGGGTGGCGGTCAATTAAAAAATGTTGCCAGCATTATTACAGTAAAACTACTAAAAAAATAAAAATCTACCATGTCTCACTTTAATACAGAATACATATTTAATTTAGATTATAAACGTGAATTTATTCACTTAATAATTTCTAAACTTATGAAAATACAAGGTACAACAATTTTCAAACGTCTATACATTTTAAAGTATACAAGTTTTAAAGAAATGCATCAGTAGTTACATTGCTTCGAAATAACATAAACAGATCAATTGTATTGTATATTAAATAATATTAATAGGTTTACCTGTTTTAAATAATCTCGGATAATGCAATGTTTAAACAACAAAACGAACATATTAATTTTTGTAGGTCATAAAGTTATTTTTACCCAGCAAATAAGTACCTAGTAATAAATTATTTGCAAAATAAATATTAAAAAGTTAGTTTTCCTATCGAAAATTTGGTGACTGATTCTTAGTTTCAACAATTACCACAATATCCTTGTGACAATCTTTCAAAAAAAAACGTTGGTCATTCAAAGATGTTAATGACTGATTTACACGCTTGCTAACATTTGGTAAACGTCTACAAGCTTCGAACTTGTAACAAACACTTGGTTTGTCGTTTACATATTTGCGAGTGCGTTAGTATTTTCCGTACAGGCAAACATAGCAGACGTCGATATCGAAGTTTTGTCAGCTATTACCATGCACACGGTTCACTATGATATGCTTCGAGAATGGCGTCCCCAACTATTTAGCAACCATTAATAAGTCTATAAAAATACTGTTAATCACTTAAGAAGCTAATAAATAAATACATTTGAATAAATAAACACCTTATTTATTTGTTTTGACAAACTTGCACCAACGTGTAAATGCATCGCAAAACTTGCTAAACCTCCTTTGACTCGTGCTCAAAAACCGACATTCAACCCATTCGACGACAAGCTCACGCGAGCCAAGACGAGCCGAGCGAAACGCCTTGCTTAGACGCTTGTGGAGGTTTGCCGAGGTTTGACAAGCGTGTAAATGTAATGTAATGCTCAAAAAACAATTGTATTTAAATTATTTATTTCATCCACACAAAAGAACATTGTGCGACAGGAAAACAGGGTAACTTATTTTCCTTATTGTTTTTATTTTATTTTATAAAGTAGAAATTCCATTTACTGTGCTTTCCTTGCTTCAAAATTTACTATGACAAAACATTTTTAAGTGTGGCAACACTTTCTAAATAAGTGTTAAACTTGAACATAGATGGCGCCACGTAATACTGCGATGAGTTTGTTTCGGTCGCTGCACTGTGGCGATCCAGAACACAGCGTTTTGGATTTGATGTCTGTAAGTTCATGTAATGTTGTAAAAAAAATCGTTTTATTTTCCCAAAAATCGCTTATGAGTAATTCAATTACAATGAAATTGATATAAGTGATATGCAGAATAATTTTCAAGGTTTTATATCGTGTTTATTTAATTAGCTCTAAATTAATACCATTTTCACAAAAAAAAAACGAAATACGAGAAGCTGACAGCGCGTACGTACAATTATTATGTTTGAATGTCTATTATATATTACCTATTTTAATAGTTGCAAGACTAAACAGCCTTGACAACGCCGCGTAGCAACTACGTAAGACATTAAAATGATCCAGTGAATAAGTAGGTATCTAGTATTTCTTTTGCCAGTAGAAGGAACTCGGTTCAATGTCGTATAAGCACAAAGAATTCTAGTCACTACATTTCATTTCTATAACTGAAAATAAATAGACGAAGTACATCAGTATTGTAATAATAGTAATAATATTGTGTATCTTGTATTTTACTTTTCAAAACGTTTTATCATAAAATATTTTAAATAACAGTCATCCGTTTTAAGTTAGTAACATTAATTTATAAAATTTTAAAACATACATTCGTAATTTATTTTTTCTATTTCGAATTTTAATATAGCGTCATCTGGCGGCACGCATTCACACTTCTAGGAATCATGAAAGAAACTGCTAAATAAAATATCACATTTTAAATCTACTCATATATCCCCAAACTCGTGGTACACCAACATCTAACTTACCTACTTACTTCTCCCCAGCCCAAACCAACTGGCTGGTTGGTAATACAAACATAAAAACAAAATATGAACAACGAAAGTAGATTCAATCAATTTCAAACGTATAACATAAAAGAGAGAAAAAAAAAATACATATTGAGCTCAATAACAGCGTATTAACCTATTATTTTACTCATCAGGGACAGTTCGAAACTTTTAGGTTATATTGTGTACCTAATAATTATTATACAATGTACAATCGCTGTTCATTTACCCACCTATTTATATTCAGAATCTACATATAAATACATGCATTAATTCAAGTATATTGCGGTTCTAGTCTAGGCGGAATATTATCGGACATGTAGACGGTAAATTAAAAAAGGGCGATCTAAAATATCGATCGTGGTACCGACGCGACGTTCTTTTTAATTCTGGCACCCCTCTAGCTATAGGGGCGCGATGCTCCCCTTGTTCCTGACGCCCCAGACAACAGAACACAATGATGTACTTAAATTCTAAAGCCAGCATCGTTTACCGTTATTTTCTATGGTAAGACTAGTCTCAAATCGTCGCTATTTCAAAATTCTAAGGTTCTTAGAATATTTTTATGTAATCCTCAAGGATATGAATGAAAAACATAATGTATTCAGTTATTTAATAGGTATACCTAATGCACAGAGTTCATTGTATACATATATGTGTGGAGGTATACTGTATGGTTACTCCATTAAAAATTGTCTCGGACCGGGAATCCAACCCACCACCCATCAATCATAATAATGCATTAAATCTACATAATATACCCACCTACTTGAGATTCATGCTTAATTTAGTATTCTACGAAATTTTAAATCCCACGTTTTATCATTCTTATCTAACTGCAAATACACTGCGACACTAATCCCAATCGTTAGTATACTGTCAACCTAAATAATTCTAAATGTAAGTATTAGAAATGGGATTTGAATGTGACGATACGACAAAAGTCTATAATTATTCAAACTATACGAGGCCGTGTTACGCCTTGGACTTTGAATTTAATAAATTAAAAATTCAGTTTTAAATGTGGACGCGTATACCTGTTGTTTTCACACGATTCTGAATAATAAACACGAAAATAGGTCGCAAAGCCGCTCGAATCCAGTTCAAAAGTTAAATCAACCTTGATGTTGGTACTTCGGCAGGGCGCGTCACCGTTCATGCACCGAGTCATAATGGACGACATTTGCGAATATTGGCGATTCATTTTGCATCCCTTTCTTTTACTCTGCATTTAGGAGAGAGAATACACGACTTACATCGTACACACTATGTGTAGCAACATAAAAAATAAAAGGTAAATAGCCGCTTGAATAGTCAAATCACAAATGTGTTGATTCAGCGGGACGAATCAACATTAAGACGCAAGAAATGAATTTAATTGGCTTCAAAAGAACTGTGGTATCTATTTCAATCTACAGTTGTTAATTAAATTGCCCTATCCTTCCTTGTCTATTATTTTTATACAATCGTGAAACCCATATTGGCCAAGGATATTGTGCTTTAAATCACTCCAACACATGCAAAACTTGTATGAATTAGGTTATGCTGTGGTTATGCTATTCTATAATACCATTTCAACATTTGTAATGACTTCACCTCTCCGCGAACTAGATGGCGCCACCAGTAGTGATCAAATGAATTTTCTCGTAATATAATTATATCGTTACGAGTAGTATTTAAAGGAAAGTATATTACAATTAAGCAATAATCTTTCTATTTTTCAAGAAAACTAACCAGTCACCTTTTCCTTCGACTTAAAGTGATCATTTATTTGTATTTCTTATCCTACCTATAAGTATATTAAAAACTTTTGTAATAATAACAAAAAAGAAATGGAAGACATGATTTTTGAATATTAAAATACCTTGGTATGGGTAGTTAGTCATGTGGTCTTGTCTTGTTCGTTTAAAATAAAAATGATACTTTTAAGACAGGGCCAACGGTTTCTAAATAGTTTTAATTTTAACACGAAACTGTGTTGATACAGCTGATTAAGAGACGGTAATGAGTAACGTGTTACTATGTCGAAGCATAAAACATTATTACTAGACGTAAACAAGGACAAGGTAAGCCTTTAAACGTAGAAAATTTACAAACTAAACTTTAACGCAACAAGAATACAGTTGCATATTGAATAAGACGTTCTCTAATCATGTATAGTAGTTAGAATAGTTGAAAGAAGCGATAAGGACCGCTACTAACAAAATAGCATTGATGACTCGGTTCATTTTAATTAACACATTACATTAACTAATTTGATTACGCGAACAATTTCATTCATTACAACAACTAATTGAAATATCACTATGTCCCCTTTTAGTAACTATTCTTAATTGACTCAAATTAAAAAACTACACACTCAACGGTAGATATTTTTTGCACCCAATTGAATTATTGACAGCGTAGACTGTGAAACTGTTCGATTCCGGGTTAGACAATCCCTTTTATGTGTTTTGTGGTTTGAAAAAAATATGAGTTTTCTAGTAGTAACTAGTAACTGGAATTTGGTTCCGGCTTGGGGATGGGCTCGTCCTGTGCCCCAACTTGAGAAGGAAATAAGCTTCGAAAACTGTATGGGGCATTAGTGACTCCTCTGCTGACCTCTTCGACAATACATGCGTGAACTTATATAAAAATAAATAAAATAAATACACCCAACAGTCACATACATAGTCCTGACCCCACACTAAGATCGAGTCTTGTGTCGTGGGTATCAGAAACTACGAGAGACTTTTCGGTCTCACAAACATCCAGACCCGAAACTAATACCTGTGGATCACACAAACATTTGTTGCGGTGCGGGGATCGAACCCGCGGCCTCTCGTTTCACAGCCGGCGTCTAACCAACTGCGCCACGGAGGCTGTCTGTCTGTTATGTATGATGGGTAACCCTGTGTTGTGGGTGTTCATGAGAGTGGTGATAATTATCAAGTGTGCTGCTTACTAATTTCCCTTGCATATGTTTTAGACAAAAATTTAGGAAATAAATATTGCAAAAAAATAATTGCTAAATATAGAGACAATTCTGCAATGTTGCACAAATATGTCGATTAAACAATAAGAATTAGAAATAATATGTACATATTTGCATTTTTTCATATACCTATGTAGAATAATTGACTTTCTAACATGCATTCTTCAAAAGTAGCGCGATTAAATATAGGGCAATGTCATGTGTTTTAAATTAGCTGCGTATCATGTTTGCGAAAACAACAATGCAATTTAAAACGTTTCAAATGAATTGTAATTGCAAACTATCTACACTTCACACTTCTAACAGTTAATAATATAATAATTAATTATCATATTCACACTAAGGAGTTTCACTGTTGGACATAGGCCTCCTTCAAGGATTTCAACATCGACATATTGAAAACTGCCAGCATCCAGCGACTCCCTGCAACTTTCATTATCAGTCTACACAATCAGTGACACAATAAATACATTAATAAAATTAGTACAATTAACAAACTTAGATGGGCACTAAAATACTATAAAGAACATTGAATAATCGATACGTTTAATTAATTGCGTCGGTGTTCTTGCCAACGAATGATACACACCAATCGATTTGTAAGTTCTATTCGCATTTATTCTGTATTTATTATGGCATCGCAACATTTAGAAGAGAACACTCATCGTGTCTGTGAAAATACATCTTACACCTGCTCGTAAACTTAAAAAGAAAAATGACAGCACAAATCAAAACACGATCTATTAAAACGCTGATTTTGTTGTTGCGTATAACTTGTTTGTATTAAACTTGATATGATATTTAATTTGCAAGGATGCACTTATTATTCCGATTGTGTATAGGTACTGTATATACTCTACGCCCGACGTAAGCCGTCCGTGATAGACAATGCATCGCATTAAAACTGTAATTATTCTATCTACTTAATGTTTGAGTACTAGATAATGTCATTAAAGGTTTCATCATACTTTTCTGTACTTATAGTATAAAGGCAGTTTAAGAGCCCATAATCGTCTACTGAGCTTGGGACTCTTCTACATTTATCGTAAATATTTTCATAGTAATATTGTTAAAGGCTACAATCTCTGTCCCTTTCATTAATAAAACATTTTGTCAACATTACCTGTTGTAAAAATATATTAGCTCGTTTCCAAGGCCGTAGATTAACATACATACATACATGTTGTACGAGTGGCAGGAGGGGCGAACCCTCTCATAAATTTGAAGGGTGTTTCAGCTACATCTATACGCAGATAATTTGTATAGGACAAATGTTTGTACAATAGGGCGCTCTGTCCATTACGAAGTATGGACCGTGCTGTGAAGGTATCAGACGATAAGTTTCTTTATGAATCACAATGGAACATCATCAGTCGGTGACGGAGCCGTAGTAAACTGCGTCTCATAGACATTCTATCAGGATTGTTTTTTTGTCTGATACGTTCATAATACCGTCTTAAGACCGTCATGGTATGTCACTATATATGTTGTGGGTAAAGAGTGTAGATAAGACACGAGAACGCTGAACGTATAGAATTAAACGTGGGGAGATTATATGGTTTATTTCATTAATTATATTTAGATATTTCTGTAGACTAATTTATTATTACGTGTTTGATTGTTTAATTGACTTATTAAAATTAAAAGAATAATTTTATTAATAGCTAGAAAACACAACAGAGTTACATACTTACTTAAATTCATTTTACTGCGTAATATTAGGTACGTATACGAAATATTACGTAGTAATATGAGCTCAATGCTTCAATTAGAGTTTTAAAACTTAAAAAGAAAAGAAGACAAAAAAACTCGTTGTTCCAGCGGGTAATTAAACGTGCCCTCAGACACGTGTTCAAAATTACACTTCCGTTCACTTCCGCTACCCACTCTGTGTAGTTTAATCAATTTATATATCGGAACTGGCTTCAATTACAGTTACCAATTTACCATTAAAAAAAATCCAACCCTTATACGTCCTACTGTGGAGCACGGGCCTACCATCGATAGATCGGTAAGTATTAATTCGTAAATCGAAACATTTACATAAATAATTTTGTTAAATCAATGATCCGAAAATGACTTATTTTTCTTTCGAATGTGGAATAGTTCGTATTTCAAGGTAACATTGAAAAACACTTGTTAGGGCGTTTTTTATACTTTGGCACGGCAAAGTGGTTCCAATGCAGTGCAGTGCCAGTCGACACATTTATGCCGATCTGAAGTCTGAACCTTATTCCATTCGGATAGACGCAGGTGAACTCGAAACGCGACACACGTGGGTCATAATGGATTCTTTTAACCATTGGGTACGGTTAACTAGCAATAATAAACTCCATATTAGCTTTAGACCATTAGTTCATTATGACGTCTCCATGAATCAGATTCCACATAAATAGAATACCTCTACCTGGTCTGTTTCCAAAAAGTTGGACCTATATAATTACAGTCTGCAATACTTTGCCGCCATTTTGATATTCGTCTTTTTTCATTGAACACTTAATAGAAGCTTAACAAACAACAATGTGGTTTTTGGTGAATCGCATAAACGTTAATAACAAAAAATAAAAAGAACTAAGTTTATTTTGGCGCGATAACAGATTCGGAAACTTAGAAGCGATATACTGTTTTAAGATTTGAGCAATAGAATCTACATTCCTCTAACAATTTTTGTTCTTGATAGGACTAGAACTTTTTTGGCAGAAGATATCTATAGCATCTGTACCTAGTTATGGTATGAACTATGAAGTAACTTACAATGGATACTAGTACTTATACTTCTAATTAGCTAAACGTAAACTGTTTAATGTATGCTATGTAGGTTTAGTCATTTTTGAATAATCGTTAGTAATTATTTAAGTATTATAATCGAAGTTTCCAAAAATGACGAATTATTTGGTTTTAATACCCACGATAGCGTAATTCTCATCGTCTTTTATTTTGGTAGCTACTAACGAATTCAGTATAAAAATAATGAGTCATCTAAGACCGCGGCTTTCTAGAAAATTCTAGATAATTCTCGACGTCTCGGATATGCAGTAGGTACCTGAGTATTTTATGGATAAACGTGGTATCAATAATATTCAGATATCTGAATTAATTTTTCTTAAAAGCACATTTTACAGCATAAAATGTGCTTTGAATCTTAACGGATTTGTCTTTTGGTACGAAAGGTCTAATTTTAGAAGAAATATGCATTTTGTTTCGTGGGCAATGACAGAGCAATATCGATATTCATTCAGGAGAGCCACGTGGCCACATCGAATCACGATGGTTGACGAATTCACAGTCTGACGAAATCACAAACTACTGCCAAGATTTCTTTTAAAAGCCATCGACCTACCAAAAATACAGCGTTCTCTTTTCGCTCAATGTAGTCCGTATGATTGCAGCATAAAGTTCATAATTCGTTGCCTTTAAACTTTAACATTTGTTTCACACGTAACTCCGATTCTTACATTTTGGCTCAATGTGAACTACTCAGGATGGTGGGAAATAACCTCGTATTCTTGAGGTTATAATTTTTAAAATTATTATGAAAAAATTATTTCTGTGTACTATCAAACAGAACATAAATGCATAAGCAAATATGTGCGAATGAATTATGCACACAGGTAGATCACTGACTGTGATCTGTACGACTATCGGTCAACGAACTTAGAAAAAATCACAAGTTGATAATTTAAATTCACGGACAATTTAATTTACATGGCCGAATTATATTTTTATTGACAATATTTAAATTTGATGTACTATCTCAATGCTGATCATGCTCACATTTTAATTACCGACGAATAATTAACGCAATTTCCATGCGATTAATACATCATACTACATATTTTCAAGCAGTATTAAAAAACACCATTTTCTTGCCACGTTTTTAGCCAACTAACACAAGGTCGACCGTGAATTTTATATAAATTAAATATCAACATTGCTTAAAATTAAAAACGAATGTATTAAAATATAGACATATACTATTAAAACAATTTTAAATATAATATTTTCTTAGTACATACTCATTTTATTTCATTTATTATATCCAATGGAACATTCTAACGATTGTATTTTCAAATAAGACAGAAAGAGCAAAGTAGATTGATAGGTGCCCTCCTCTTTCCAAGTAGAATTCAAGGTTGTTAGTAGATGAACGCAAATCCTATATCTATCTTATTCACACAATGGTAGGTGCCAATAGTGTTGATTCAGCACGCTGACGTATACGCGCAAACTTCACGGCAGGTGCGCGTCCCGCGCATATTTTTTCCTTCTTCCTCCTTCATTTGGTCTTCGGTGTTTGTGCAGTGAACGTTGTTTAGCGTTGTGCGTAACACGTGCTATAATTTAATTCTTTTTTTCGATTTTTCGTATAAAACCTTGCTAATAATAATGGCAGACGCAGCCGTTGAAAAGAAGTAAGTTACTTTTACATTATTCATTCATTAATTGTAAGTTTCGTGAATTTAAATTTTTGGCGGCTTCGTTAAACGTGATCAAAATGGCTTCCTATTTATATGTAATATTATGTGTTAACTACTAGTTTACGGACTTTTTATCGTATGTAGCCACTATTTATGTTGTTAAAGCGATTGTTATAACTTTCTAGAATTTTGTTTTGATAACTATCGATAGTTTGGTGATGCTTATTTTGTAAACGTTGACAGAGATAAGACGCGGGAAAATTGTTTTATGTTGTGGTAACTGACTAACAAGTTATATTTATGATGTTCATAATTGTATATGGTGTATAAGTGGGAGCGCGAAGCAGGGATTCGGTTGTATTTAATGAATTCTTCGTTACGACGTATTATAATAAATGATGCGAGTTGAAAGCACGCCGGGCAGCGGGCGCGGGGGCCAGTAATTGTGGCAAGATGGCGCCACCTGCGCGGCGTGCCGGCGCGTCGGGTCGGGCAGCGTCCCGCGCGCCTGTTTGAATTCGCCGAGACCTCGAGTTTTGCAACTGTGGCGGCAAGGCGGGTTACGTTATCGGCAACGGGCGCGTGTTGTCATTAGTTATTTTTAACGCTTCACGAGTCGCCAGCGAGCAGCGACCACTGGCTAGCTGCAGTGATGTCCAGCGGAGCGAGTAACGCATTCATTGAGCGGCTAAGCGCGGCTCACGTTCAGTTTCCTCTGTTGCAACTTTCCCACATGCAGCCTTGCGCAACAGCCACTTGTTTTGTTCCGGCAGACTTTTCCTTTTACGCCGCCCCACTTAATACTTGAGAATTTGTAGCATGAATTGTACGACTTTGTTACTAGCCGGGCCTTTGAGGGCATTGGGTACCGGGTAATCTATATTCTATTTGTTTACATGTTGATTATATTACTAATTCCTCTGTTAATTATAACTCAGTAGGGCAATAACATTAAAAGACATTCTCTTCATGATTAAATTTCGCGTTGTGTTAGTAATTACGTTGTAACCTAAAATGGCGGGAAAATAATGAGCATAAAATTCTGCAACCGTGAGACGTGAATAAATTAAACAAATGTAGGCCTTTAGAGCTTTGACAAATTCAATAATGTTGATTCAGAAACATCCGAACACATTAACACTTTTACTTATACACTTTTACAAGAATGAAATTACATTATAATACAATAAGAATTAACGGTTATTATACCGGGAAATAATAAATTATGTCGGATAGTAAAGTTATAATTTCCCATTTACGATATTAGACAAATAGTTTAGCAATTCCAAAAACTAATTTATACATCAATGATGTTACTAAAAACTTGTTTCAAAAACATTCAATTAATAGTGATTTTATCTATTTCCAGCGACGTCGCCGCGCCCGAGGAGGTGACTTCCACGGAAACCAAGGAGTCTCCAGTCAAAAAGTCTCCCGCCAAGAAGGCCGAAGTTGCAGAGAGCAATGGCAAAGAAAATGGAACGGAGGAGGCTGCTGAAGAGGACGCGCCAGCGGAGAACGGCGACGCGGAGGAAAGCAATGACGCCACCGAAAACGGTGACGCAACAGGTTAATACATCACTATCTATTGCATTACGTATGTAGTCCCAATACAATACCAACAACGCTACTAGCTACGCTCGAGTAGTTGAACACGATAACAAATCCAGGTGATTGACGCAGTTCGTGTGATAAAGTACCAAAACGGTATCATTTTCTTGTGCAATGTTGCATAAAATAGTATTACTTACAAGTTTATTATGATTAATATGTGAATATCAATTTACAGAGAAGAAGGAAACCGGTGTGAAGAGGAAATCTGCGGCGGCTGACGCTGAAGCCGTAGAGAAGACCACACCTGAGAAGAAAGCGAAAGTAGCAGATGAAGCTCCGCCGGCCGAGGCAGAGGAGGCGGCCGCCTAAGACCACACACCACACTACCTCGCTTGGTTTACTGCAATGCATTGACGTACATTAGAGCTCAACTCCCCTCTCATATCCCGAACCCCACACGACATATGCCAAAACCATAGTTTTTATACAATTTTGTACATTGTGACGAGTTGAGCTCTTTTGCGACCGCACTTAAGTTTAGGTTTTATAATACATTATGTATTACCTTACCTGTGAAGTACCTGTAAATTTTAAATTGAATGTTACTGCAGTGACTGAGTGTGCATCGCAGTGAACTGATCGCACGAGCCGGTCTACGTGTCGCATGCTGTTTTTGCGTATGTGTCTACATCAGCAGACTCGGGGTTACTGAATTGATGGACATGTCACCGCTATCGCCAGTAACATACTGCCAAAGTAATTCACCGTGAGTGAAGTCAATTCACGATCCGTTCTGTGAACGACGCGTTTTGTAAAACAGCTTCCGAATAACAAGGATTTAGATAAACTAAGGTTAATTAAAAGTTAGATAATTAATTCAGTTGTAAATTTAAGTTAGCAGTTAAATGTCGCACATTTATATATTTCATAGGCATTATTACTTAACCATTGAGACATTCCTTTGACATTTCGGTAAGTGATTGCAAGTTGCAACGTGGACGAGGCCCGGGAGCTGCGCCCGCCATGCGACAGTGTTCGCCGTCTAATGCTATGTTTAAGATTGAAATTTAATTAAAGTTCAAAGTTGACAAGGTGATAGTTTTCATATTGATATACTAACTTGCGTGCTATTTTTGTTTGTAATTCTATGGACGTCTATATTCTTATATCCTGTTTTTCTAATTTATTTTCTTTATAATATGTGATAGTTAACAGACCTTGAATATAAGATAACCTTTATGGAAACGAATCTTCATTTTTATTGTCATACATGGATTGTAACAGTGTTCCTTACTAAGGCGTAAAAATTATATTAAAATTTTGACTAACTTTTGTCCGATTTGTAACTACTTATCGTTCAAACTCGTTTTTAATACGTTTAGTATTAGAGTATAGTGGCGTGTACAGTTTGACACTCCCCACTACTGTGGAATTAGTGATTGTAAACATTTCTGGCAATAAAATAGTCCAAGGAAAGCATTGTTTTTCTTTGTTTCTCAGTTGAATACATGTACATCAGAGTCTATCACTGTCCTAGCAATAATGTCCAGCTGTCCTTATCCCACACTCGTTCCATTCCTCAACAATACTGTTGTTCAACCCCAATTAGAAAATAGGTGGACTACATTGCCATAACTTGTAATTTCTGCACTGACATCGAACCATCGATCTTATTTTTACTAGGCTATTGCCCACTGTTCGAGGACGATAATATAATCGCTATACAAAATGTAAATTACATTTAAAATTCCTTGTAAAGAAATGGTGCCTATTACTTCCAGGAACGTAATATGCATGATATTCGTAACATAAAACATTGTTTACTGAGTATCGATTACGGATGATTTACGTATTATGAACTACAAAAATATAGAATTTGCCCATCCATGTGCAAAGAATTTGAATATTATAATATGACAAAGCTTTTCCAGTGAGTGCTTATGTCGGTACGGATTCAAATTATAACTATTGGCTTAGTATTCTTTTAATGACCATTATACTCGTACGAGCAAAAGCCGTAGATAGAAAACAAATCGATATATTTAATTATAGGTAAAGGTACATTTATGAAAGGGGGGAAATAGGACGTTGACTGTACCGAAATATTACTTTATAATTTATCGGTAAATACGTAAACGTTTCATATAAAAGAGCCTTTCATTTACCAAAAAGAATTCATTCCTTAACCGACAACATGACAAAATAATTTATGAGACACCCTACTTCAAAGCAACTACTGTTTACTTTTTGTAGTAGTAAACTACATGTAGGTATGTACAACTAATACGGCCGTGTTTGCCTCGATTGTCAAACATTATTAGTGATGAGTTGGAACATCAATAGGCCAGGGCGACCCAAGGACGCGTATTTCCGTGGAAACTTAACAGACAACAAGGGGTACGCAACCCTCAGTCGGAAAGAGCCGTATGTAGTGGTAACACAAGGAAGTGTGCTAGAATGAGGTGCTCATAACTGAAATGCAACATGCCGTCATTACTCGTTGTTTTTTTGCTTAACTTTGTTTCAATCCATCCCGTTCATTCTCAGACGACGCAAAATATTAATGTTTGTAAGTGAACTTTTATATTGTTACATTTTTGAGTGGTTTTTGTTACGCCTGACGTCCCGCTAAGGCCCAGCGCTCACAAGAATACCGTTTTTTATAGAAATTGGCCAAAGTTTATTCACCGCGCCAGTCTCGGATTTTGAGCATATTATTATAATTACAAAGCAAGTCATTAAGTGTTGGATTTAAGTTGCACTGTGTTTAGACTAGTGTGTTAAACAACTGTGCGGAATAATATTTTATTACAAGTTTACCAAGTTTGTTGCGGAGGTTGAAATGAATACAACTTAAATAGACACTTCATGTATCGCATGTAGGCTGAAACCCGCATATCAAGTCAATATTTAGGGAGATAACAAAACGTGGGAAAGGAGGTGCGGGTTAACATGGAGATATCCTTGAAAAAACAACTAACGTAATTAACACTATTTTTAAATATAGATTAACAATTAACTGATTACCTACTTAGGTACTTCACTTAGTAAACTACATATACAGTAGAATATTAATAAAAATAGTTTAATAAACACATTGGGTTTTAGTACTAATCAATGAAGAAAACAACGCATTAGCTGAAAAATCTTTCGAAGTTGCAAAAGAATATGTGAGGCGCAATCCAAGCTTGGGTCTCGCCGTAGAGCCCGTCATCGTAGTCGGCAACAGATCAGATGCAAAGTCATTTTTGGAAAACGGTAAGCATTGGTTTTTACTACGAATTGTTTACAAACATTTTCAGCAACATTTTTTTATATGATACTAAAAACGACGAGACGACGTCTCAAGGATTTTCCGTGTTGTCTAGAAACGATTAAACTAACAATAAGTGTAACAAATAGACAACGTACTCTTAATTCTTGTGTTTACTTTATAGTTTGCAGAAAATACAATGATATGTTATCAGCGAAAAAGACCCCTCACGTGGTCTTAGACTTCACGATGACGGGAATCGGTTCGGAGACGATAAAATCTTTTACCGCCGCGTTGTCATTGCCAACAATCTCGGGTTCATTCGGTCAGGCCGGTGACTTGCGACAGTGGCGATCTCTGAACTCCAATCAAACTAAATTTCTCTTGCAAGTTATGCCTCCCGCCGATGTAATGCCAGAGTCTATTAGAGCTATTGTTACTCAACAAGACATTACGAACGCTGCTATCCTCTTTGATGAGTTTTTTGGTAAGTGTATTGAGACGTTAATCTGTGTGTTTTGTTTGATAGAAAACCTGGAGAATATAAACAAATTTGTGTCTTTTTTAGTGATGGACCACAAATACAAATCGCTCCTACAAAACATTCCAACGCGTCACGTAATAACTCCAGTAAAAAGTTTCAATAAAGACGAAATCAAAACTCAACTTAGAAGTCTCCGAGAATTGGATATTGTTAACTTCTTTATTATCGGCAGTTTAAGAACGATAAAAAATGTTTTGGACGCAGCTGACGAGAATCAGTACTTTGGCAGGAAGACGGCCTGGTTTGCGCTGTCGCTTGACAAAGGGGACATCAGTTGTGGTTGTAAAGATGCCACAATCATTTACATGAGACCCACGCCAGACGCGAAGAGCAGGGATCGCTTGGGAAAGATTAAAACCACGTACAGCATGAACGGAGAGCCCGAGATCACATCAGCGTTCTACTTCGACCTGTCTTTGAGAACGTTTTTAGCCGTAAAGTAATGACCTTTACTATTCTAGTGCTAACGTACCCGTTTCTACTTTAGTGCACCACGTGCCATGTGGTTTGTCTAATTATAGCTTGGCTTATTCCATGAGAGTTCGCGTTTATGAATTTCCAGATCCCTACTGGACTCTGGCAAGTGGCCAAACGACATGAAATATATTACATGTGACGATTACGACGGTAAGAATACTCCTAACAGGACCTTGGATCTTAAATCGGCTTTTCAAGAGGTGCGTTGACACATTTACGTGATTTCCTAGTAATGTAAAATATTCTTTTACGTTTATTTCGTCTATCATCACTCATTAATTTCTTCTAGGTAAAAGAAACCCCTACATACGCCCCGTTTTATATTCCGGAAGACGATCCAATAAACGGACGGAGTTACATGGAGTTTAGCACGGATTTGTCAGCTGTAACTGTTAAAGATGGCGCGTCTATAGGTAGTAAGGCACTAGGTACATGGAAAGCGGGACTTTCGAACCCTTTGTCCTTGATTGACCCTGAGAATATGAGCGATTATTCAGCGCAGCTTGTGTACAGAGTCGTAACAGTTGAGGTGGGTAAATGAACTCGGTATTGTTTAAAATTCTGTTGGCAACTTGATAAAATTTCGTCAGTTTGCTTAGTTACAACTGAGCAAACAATCGTGTCATTCTCACTTCGTCTGGAATTCTGTTATTTTGCTGCAAGTATATTTATTGCGAGCCAATTTTATGTTTCAGCAACAACCATTTATAATACGTGATGATACTGCACCGAAGGGTTACAAAGGTTATTGTATCGATCTCATCGAGGAGATACGAAAGATCGTCAAGTTCGATTATGAAATAACGCTGTCTCCTGACGGTAATTTCGGTACTATGGATGAAAATGGCAATTGGAACGGTATTATAAAAGAACTTGTTGAAAAGAGGGCGGATATAGGTCTCACATCGCTGTCTGTGATGGCCGAGAGAGAGAACGTTGTAGATTTCACAGTACCCTACTACGATTTAGTTGGAATAACTATCATGATGAAACTGCCGCGGACGCCAACATCTTTGTTCAAATTTTTAACGGTCTTAGAGCATGACGTGTGGCTATCGATACTGGCTGCGTATTTCTTTACCAGGTAAGTTGCAATGACATCATTCGAACTTTAATGCACAAACCAGTTCCGAGCGAGGTTCATCTCGGCGGCAAGACGTCATGTTTAACAGTTTCCGAATACTTTAGCAATCGAGAAATCGTTTCTCTTTTTCTTTTCGCACCGGGACGATAAGGATGGAAAATATACGTTTTTGAGCTCAAAACATACTTTTATATCGGGCGTATCGGAATGTAATGTTGGTGTATAGGAAAATGGTCGACGATCCGTGACATTTTGACATTTATTACGATACACACCGCGATCGATGGTGGGTGCCCACCTGCTTCCATTATTTCTTATCTGATTTTGTAGAACGAGGTCAAACGATGGACCTGAACACACGAAGTTATAACAATTTACGATTATCGCTAATGCACGTTTAGAAGCTATCTTCGTTGGATATAGTAAATTCTACTCATAATTAATAGTGTTAGGGGAGTTTACAAACCTATTAAAGAATTGAAAGTATATTTATAAGCTACATTACTTCCAGTTATTACGCACCCAATTCTTTCCTTTATGTGCATGCCTACAGCGATGTGTAATACATGTATTTTTAAAATATCCAGTACATTATATTTCTATGGATATGAAAATATCTATATCTGTTTTAAATTAACAACGACTTGATGAATATAGGGTAAGGTCTTCGGTCTATGCATAGAAGTAGGTCAAACATAGACTGACACTTTAGATATTGATCTTAAACAATTGCAAATAAAACTGTTATCAGTATGTTGATGTTACAGGTACTTTTGAATGTTTATTACGCTTTTAAATACTCAGCTCGCGTCAAATATTGTTACTTTATGACAGAAAAAACCTTGTAGGCCTTTGTAAATTATATGTTGATTTTCCAGCATATAAACAGTAGTATTTATTGTGTGAATGTGGGCACTCAGTAATTCCAGTACCGAGTATTTTTCTACCGAATAGAGTAGGTAAAAGAAATGTTGGGCCTAACAGAATTCAAACTAGTCAAGTTGTTTTAACATTGTCGTGGCATTGCAACAGTTAATCTCATAAATGAAAGTAAAAGAACAGTATGCGATTGCCTTTTAAATTCTAATACAAAGACATGTTACAAGCTTTATTCGAATAAAGCCCTGGTTTATTCGATTTGATGGAGTAAAATGTTATTTTAGCCACACTTATCGACAGTTAATTAGAATATCGATATTTTCATTACTTAGCATATTGAAGTATTCCTAGTTCACCTACCAGACGTTATTTAAATGCGAGCTAATTATAAAAATGTGTATTTATAGACGCATTTCGAAATGTACTTGAAAATACGTGTAGCAACAAGCCATTAAGCATATTCAATGCATTTTGATACTTACTGTACTTGGTATAAGTTCTAAAGTTATTTCTTCAAGAGCGTGATACATTCGTAAGTATGAGCTGTAATAATCCGGTGAATAAGCCATAAGACATCTTATTTAGCAAACAAATGCACTATACGTTTGTTGGCTTTGAGCCAATTACGTTACAGGGCCGCGTAAAACCTACATTCATACAAATTTTATGTCCTAACTCAGCTCATTGAATTAAATACAGTTCCCAATTAGTATTTTAAATTTCTAACAGCTCTCAAATATAATGAGGTTATAATTACATTTGCTAGAATTCAATGATAATAATATTTGCTGGCCTTTAAAATGATTAGAAAAGTCAGCGAAGATTTATAAAGGTCTAGCTCAAAAAAATTTGGATAAGGTCACCTGTCTAGCCTCCGTGGCGCAGTTGGTTAAGACGCCGGTTGTGTAACGAAAGGCCGCGTGTTCGATCTCCGCACCGAGATAAATGTATATGATGTCCGCAAATATTTATTTTTGGTCTTTTATGATGATAGGAGGAAAAAAAACCCTAGATCTAAGAGATGGGTGATTGTATTGGTTGCATTTTTAGTGAGTGTTATAGCGCTTAAATGACTAGAGCACTATGAAATTTATTCATTGTTATGTATTTAAAAAAGAACAAAAATACACTTTTGTACATAACAAAGTTAAAATTAAAAACATTTAAAAATAAACTCGTGTCGATTTCTTCGAATACCTTTCGAAACTTTATTATAAATTGGAACCACAAAATGACTGCACTCTTAATAAACAAGTGCTTAATGTAAATTAAAAAGACTTAAGTAGGTATCTTAATTTTTTACCATCCTATAACAATTTTCAGTTTTCTCATGTGGGTGTTCGACAAATGGAGTCCATACAGTTATCAAAATAATCGCGAGAAGTACAAAGATGATGAAGAAAAAAGGGAGTTTACGTTGAAAGAGTGCCTATGGTTTTGCATGACGTCATTGACTCCGCAAGGAGGCGGTGAAGCGCCCAAGAATTTATCTGGACGATTGTTGGCCGCGACGTGGTGGCTTTTCGGGTAATTCATTCTTTATTGAAAACTCAATATAACTGCTGTAGTAGTGTGATTATCAAAGTGGAACAGAAAATATCTGCATCAGCTGTGAAGCGTTATGTTTTACTTTTGGTTCCCAACAGCAAAGGTATCAAGGTAAGGTGCATTTAAGATACCACACAGCTCCACGGACAGACCTCTGTCTTCGTCATCGTCTTATCTTAGTTTTCGAGAAATATAATTCCGGCTAGATAGTAAATAATAAACTTCTATATATTCATTTCAATATGAATTCAATCAAACAGTCTAGTTAATACTACATGCATTAATATGAATTTAGTGTTCCTGAGGTACCTGCAATACACCATTTCTAGGTTTACTAACTTCATTTTCCCCAATTGACTTATCACAAGCTCAGTTCGAGTTCTCAAGTAAATCCGTTAAAATAATTATTAATTGTATTGTTCAATTGTAGTTATCATTAATTTTTAACAATGATCTATTTATTCAAAATCTTAGTAATATTATCGGTCATGTTTTATTAAAAAAAATGGTGATTATAAACTTTGTATTGCTAAAAATAAATGGTAATTCATTTAAATAAATCGTTCAGTTAAATTATTACTGTAAAACGAATTAAAACTTTTGACCAGTGTCTTAATTAAAATGATTCATTATTGTTTTAAAATAATGTAATTTAAATAATGACACATTATTTATGAGTTAATTTTTGAATATTGAGTATCTCAAAGCTTAATTGTTCGCATGGCAACAAATCCGCCATTTTCCATAACTGGAACATGACACATGACGTCATACCTTGAGTATTATGGCTAACTTTCACTTGTAGGTATCTGTTTGCGTGTTTCAACTGTATAGAATACGTGTATATTACTACCTCATGCTTTACAGCCTATACGTAACACTGTGCCAATTGTATTCGTATTTATAACATAAAAAGCATGCAATAATAATGGTTACTTTATGTCTAAATTGTTGTGAGAACTCAATTCATGTTATGCTGAGTTTAAAATATACCTCATAAAATAAATGTGTTGCCTCTTGGAAGGCAGAGACTTCTTACCATGCATTAAGAAAAATGTAATAACCTATATTATACTATACTAAGGGCTTGTGGATATTATTGAAAGAAGGATATTTGTTCCAGTTCCCCCAAATTAAATTGCTTTTTAGAAATCACTACGTAAACTATGAATTTAAATTCGAATAATATGTTCTACCGCTGTTTTTGAGGTCTTTAAACGACATTAGAAATGGCGCTCTTTCGTTTCCTGTCAATTTCCATTTAAAATGGGCGGTAGTTTCAACGGTGGCGGTAGGTTTGCAATATCTAACAGATTTTGCTCTAGTCTAGTCCATATTCTTCATTGGTGTCTTAAGTTTCGTGCCGAAATCATCTGACCGTTTAGCATTCGTGAATTTAATTTAAACTATTTCATTTTTGAGAATAAGTAATTATCAAATAAAAAATGAGTGACGATAGTAGTTTGGATTGTATGAAATATTCTGGAACGTCTTCATCGACATCTAGCGACGAGGAAGTTCTGCGGCGTATCACCAAGAAACAGAAACCTACACGTATTTACTTCGAACAAGGCTACGATTATGCAAAGACTAAGGTTTGAAATGCCTTTTAAATCAGGTCAGTGAAATCGAAAAGTTTTTGGCTAACGTATACCCGCCACTTGGGTGGTATCCGACTGAACAAATTGCTCCTAGTGTTACTACGGACAATAATTATAATTGTGATGACGTTTTCAATAACGAAATGCAGGCTCCGTCGTTTTCTTTAAATTTGGCTACTCATGTTAAGGAGTCTGAGTTTTTAAATGCTTCGCTAGAACATTTGCAATTATTAAATACCCTACAATATTTCATTTTGAGAATTTGAGAAATGTTCGATACTCTGAAATTCTAAAGTTCTACAACGCTCTTACAGTTTTTTTACTTTTGTAGCAAATGATAATTCGCGAGTTACTACAAAAATGGCACGTGCTATTTTAATGACGCTTTGAAAAAGAGCGTAAATGATTGTTCACAATTGAAAGTACCGCCCATTTACTATGGCTATCGGCAGGACACGGAAAACGTCATCTTAAATATTGTTTAAGGACTTCTAATGAGGCTCCGGATATCATTAACGCTGATTCTTTAGGTTGCTGAGTCCTATTAGTTATTACCTATTCCTATTTCTTAATAATAAGTGTAGCATCATGAAAAAAGACTTCAGATGTTTGTGGAGTGTTTTTTTAATAATATAATTTTTATACGCCTTACTATATGGCCTAAAAGTAAGAAAACCAAGCTCTTAATTTTCCGTTTTCATGTTGAATTGTTTCCTATGTATTTACTCCACAGTTTCATCATCATAGCGTCATACACGGCGAACCTTGCAGCCTTTCTAACCGTGTCCCGCCTGGACACTCCCATAGAATCCCTGGATGATCTGTCCAAACAATACAAGATTCAGTACGCGCCCCTCAACGGATCCGCAGCTATGACTTACTTCGAAAGAATGGCTGCTATAGAGGTGAAATTTTACGAGTAAGTATGTTAAATATGCAATTAGTGTAATTGGGTTTGCAAATATAACGAATATATGACGCCGGTTCACCTCGTACTAGTTTTGGGACAAAAGAGATTTCGTAATTTGTTAGCTTAAAATGGTTTAATTAGGAGCATTGAACGTGGCAGTTTGTTAATCTAATTTATTTTTAATTAGAAGCATTGAATCCTTATTGCAGTTCCGTGTACTAAAAGTAGAATTGGATTTGTATATTGTTTGTTCTATTGATATTACCCAAAGAGCTTTCTTAAGTTTAAAACTGATTCGGCAATAGGTAGTTGATATTATAAGAGAAGTTATAGCGTGCATGGCGTTTATGACGATTTCGAAATAAATAACAAAATACCTAAGCTTTATTTCTTCTGTTTTGACCAAGTCACACAATCACTGTCATCATTTAAAAGGCTGGTTAAAGAACACTACCTTTCTCCTTAAACAGATATTAGTGTTATTTCCTCTGTCTGAATAAATTGGTAATATATTATAGTATAAGTATTTATATATGTACTTGTATATTTATTTATTTATATTTTTATTTATGTATTTATGAGTCATAATATGTATATTATGTTTGTGTATTTATATGTTGAACTAGTATTAGTTAACTTTATATCTACACTGCCCTCTCTTTTTCCTTCTCTTAAATCCATCCTATGGTTGTCTGTAAGACATTGCCTAGAGCGATAAGACCGCCACTTGTACTTTTATTATTTTTGTAATTTCTGTATATTGTGTTTCATTGTTGTGTACAATAAAGACTTAATAAATAAAAAATAAATAAATAAGTCTTCCATCCTTATTATCTTCCAAGTGTCTTGCCGAATTTAAAAGCAGTTTAAACTCTTAATTTGGTTTTTAGTTTATGGTTATAATGCTTTCCACAAAGAGAATGTAAAATCCCACAAATATACCAATAAAATCCAGCTTAAAAGTAGAATAGAGATAAAAAATAAAGAATGGAACATTCATTATCACAAGAAAGCGGATGAATGTTATTCAAACTTATCTCGTGCGTTATCGGTCACACCTCTGGATCTGTGAATTTAGCGATTAAAAAATATATCATTTATTTTTAAGTTTGAAACGTAACACATTCGGGGTCGTTGAACTCATAAAATCGACTTTAGGCGACATTATGCGAACCCGTAGCAACTTGCATACATTATGTTATGTGTGCCTACTTTTGGTAATTTGTAATTTGTCTGGTTTCTATAGTATATTTACCAACGATAATGAAACATTGTTAGCCAAAAGACAGCATATTGGTCAAAAACATAATATGAATGATGTATTATTAAAACACTGACTAATGTTCTATAATTATCGCTAAATGTAGTTAGTTTTGCAAATGTTTTAAGTTTTAACTAAACGGTTTTTCCGTCGCTAGCGAATAAAGTTTATTTCAAATAACATTATAATCAGTGGATTTTTATGATTTTTCAATAATTCTCAGAATTTGCCAAATGAAATTCCATAATATGACGCATTGTATCTACCACATTGCACAAAACCTATAATTTTTATCTACCCACAAATTCGCATTTTATTTTAACTTAGCCCTCGCATCGTATTATATTAGAGATATCAACGAAAAGTATTTTTTTAAGATTTACATATTAAATTAAATGTGTAGTAGAGAGATTAAGAGTTGGCATTCAGTTGTCATTGAGAAGGAAGGAAAACTAATATTATGTAGGTATAGTCGAGATGACAGCAAATTTTATTACAATCAATTTTATGTAATTCTATATTATTAAGATTTAAGATGCGTAAACGGTTCCAACCGACACTTACTGTGTCTCAAGCCCTTATTAACAAGTTTTGACCATTTAGGTAACCTTTACAGAGATGGCGTAGTCAAAAGATAGGCTGATGACGGGTAGCAGCGACATCAGGGCTAGAAATTACGCCTTGCACAAGCTAAATCAGCCAAGTATGGCGAGATTGGACAAATCCTATGAAATGCCCATAATCAGAAATTGACAAGATAATACTAAGGCTATAGATTACCAAATATTTACATTTTAGTGTTTAATACTCTTTTTCTACCAGGATATGGAAAGAGATGAGCTTAAACGACAGCCTCAGTGACGTGGAACGAGCAAAACTAGCTGTCTGGGACTATCCAGTGAGCGATAAGTACAGCAAAATGTGGCAGGCTATGAAAGAAGCCGGACTGCCCAATTCAATGGACGAAGCGGTGCAAAGAGTGAGAGATTCGAAGGGATCGAGCGAGGGGTTCGCTTGGCTAGCCGATGCTACTGACGTGAAGTACCATGTCCTCACAAGTTGTGACCTTCAGATGGTGGGAGACGAGTTTTCAAGGAAACCTTACGCCATCGCTGTTCAACAAGGCTCGCCGCTTAAAGACCAGTTTAATAACGCGTGAGTATTTTGAGAGAAATATTTTCGAAAACGTAATATGAAATAAGCACGTTCTAGTTCTTTTAATGTGTAAGTTTTAAAAGTATATTTCAAGGGTTCATAAATTGTGGGCGTTTTTCAGTGGATTTCCTGTAGCTCTTGATGATAATAAATCGTGTAGGTACCAAAAACGTAGGTTTGAATAAATCTTGTTAACAGCAAATAAGCACTTAACAAATCGAGTTTTAGCTGTACATAAAAGAACAAAGTACATACGAGAACCCACGCCGTTTTTCACAATCTCCAAATTATTTTGGGCGTCCTCGTGTTAAATTCCTGTGAAGGAGGATACAGTTAAATGGCAATAATATAAATTACGTATTCAGATGTAGTGAACAAGGAAAATCATTTATTTTAGACGCTTCGAAGAGGAAACTAGATGTAAATATAAGCAAACCGAAATATTGTTTACGTAATGTTATATATTTATTATTACATATTATAAGGTTGTCTCTTTCTAACCTAAAAGATTTCTAACCTTGTCTCTCTCTACTCGAACATTCGGATATCAATAATATTTTATTTGGAAGAAATCATTTGCTTTATTAGTAATGCTTTATTTAAAGCATTATTTTCTGCTGTATATAAAAAAGAGTACCTTCATGTAGCCTGTAGAGTTAAAATCAATCTTAAATTGCATTACAATGGTAATCGTTAAGATTTGAATACATATTCACATGTTATGAAAACAATGTTAAAGTGCATCCGCGTTTAGCACACATCTATTGTAACGTTTGAAGTATATTTTATAATTGTCTATACTTTATAGTGCTACATATTTGCATTATAATATGAGATCGCGTTCCCACGGTGCGTCGTAGTAGTGTGTTCAGTAACGCCATCTAGTTCCGTAAAGCGTAACAATACATCGGTACACAATATCAAGGCAAGTCCAAAAGAAAATGGATACACGTGTCTAGGTTCTAAATCAAATGGTTTATGCAAATGTCGATGCATAAAGGTGAATGAGGTGACTTTTGCTGTCTGCGACACTCGAATAAACCAACAAATATTTGTAAGCTGCACATCATTACCGATTACTCTTTTCGATTTTGCAATTAAGTTGGCTTGTTGCATTTCGAACATGTTTCATGTGTAATGGCATTTAATGAAGTCAGGTGGCCACTAATCATAACTGGCTTAATAATTACGTAAACATGAAGGAAGGTGACTACATAGTAATAAGTAAGCGAAATGAAGGGGCCGCTACATCATATAGCATTAATTTCACCTTTGTGTAAAACGACGATTAGGCAATTTGCCTTTGATATGTATTCCTACACAAACTGAAAAATAAATAAGTTTTTAAACATTTTGGCGGATTTGGAGAGATTGTATATTAGGTATAGAACCATTACCTTTAAATATTGAAATAAAATGTAAATTTATTTCAATACATAAACAACTGTACTGCTTCCTATGAATAGTTATTTTAAAATGTTTACGCTTTGTTTAAACTATCGTCGGTAGATGGCGTAAAATTAATAATTAGTGTTCCAATTAGTCACGCATTTTTCATAGTAAATACTTCTTTTATGCCATATAGAGATCCTATTTTGTATTAAAACTATGTTTCCGTAGATATTTCCTACTTGCCAACTACCTGTGTCTATTTTATTAGGGAAAAGATAACAATTTGAGCGTAAAGGTTAAATGCAATTAAAATTATCGATACCCTAGTTTATTTCAGGGCCATAGTCTGTTAATTAGGAACTAAAACTTTTTCACCTGCCGTACGACCGCCTATCTGTATTTGTATTCTGTTTTCATATAAATTCTCGGAGGTCCTATTTATTTTTACGTTTTGTTACCTTCGATGAGGATCACCTTGAATATTTTCTAATAATAAAGTACACATATTAAGACACTCAATGAAATTATTACACATCGTGTAAGAAGTAAAAGTAATTTTCCGTTGAATTAAAATTAAAAGTACGTATCATTGCATGACGCCATGTTTGGCGGGCGGCCATACGTAGTTATGTTTAGAGTTATTGCCGCCAATGTTTATAGAACGTGACTCTTATTATCAGATTCAGAGCACAATGGCGTCGTTCATTTTGTTTTTGTACGTTCTCGATAGAGGGGTTTACCTGTGTTGTTCTTTAAGTAAATATAAAGAAAGCTGGTATTTTAAAGATTAGGTTTTAGTTACGAGTGAAATTTGCAATGCACTGATCACTTTGACAATTTGGCCACTAAGATCTCGTAATGCCCAGTTAAGATAAACAGGCTACAATGTCCTCTAAACTGTAACACAACAGTTCCTATATTGCAACTTGTAGCAAGAATTGATAAACCGGAGATAATTACCCGGACAGCCTCCGCATATAAGGAACCTATCACCTAGTCTACAAGATTATCTGATAAAGTTTATGAGCAGACTTGTTATTAGTCACGGGTTGTGAACACCGTTGAAGCACAAGTTGAAGTTTTGAAATTAGAAAAATAAAAACAATTTTAATTCGTTATATGTATCAAACAGTTAGTTACCTATAAATGTTTTATTATTGTTATAAATTTCCACTTGTGTCAAACATTCATGTTTATTAGTATCACAGAATTAGTATTAAGTGAGTCAGATGTTAAGCATAAAAAATCAAAAAATCTAAATATTCTTTATTCAAGTAGTCTTTTACAAGATCTTTTGAAGTGATAATTTCTGCTACCACCGCTTCGGAACGTGTTGTAGCTGCTGCTGTGAAGAAGAAACGGCGCAAGAAACTCCCTCAGCAACACGAACTGTCTTCTTTTTTTTTCTCTCTTTTCTTTTCCTTCTTTTTTTAAAGGCCAGTTTAAAATACAATGGTTGATTTATATAACAAGATTTTTGTCACAATATTGTCTGTATATATAATTTTATTATGTCAATAGTCCTAATTTTAATAATATTTGTTAGCTTATGTGGGTGAAATAAGACAACGCTCTTTACTAAATACATAATATACATACATAAACTCACGCCTTTATCCCCAAAGGGGTAGGCAGAGGTGTCACCAGGACACCCACATTTCGCCTTGTGTGTTCCGTCCCACGATGTGATAGGTGGCGAGCCTATCGCCATATCGGGCACAAATTCCTGACTCCGGGCTGATAATGAATAGAAAAACCAATATCACTTTGCCCGACCCAGGACTCGAACCCGAGACCTCAGCTTTGTAACCGTACCGTAATACAACTACGCCACCGAGGCAGTCTTTACTAAATAATTCCAATATTAACATTTATTTGCCGTTTCAGAATCCTACGACTCCTGAACGAACGTAAATTAGAAAAGTTAAAGGAATCGTGGTGGATTAATAACCCCAAAGCAATGAAGTGCGAGAAACAAGACGACCAATCGGATGGCATATCTATACAGAACATTGGAGGCGTATTTATCGTCATATTCATGGGTATTGGCCTGGCTTGCATCACATTGGGAATAGAATATTGGTGGTACAAATGGAGGAAACGGCCTCTCATTGGCGAAGTTACGCAGGTTTGCTTACTTTTTCATATCAGGCGTAATACTTTGTTTTGCACGAGATGCGTCCGTGATGTGTTTGAGCCGTGAACCGATAGATGGCGGTAGACGTATTAAACTAAAGCTTAATTTAATTTCAAACCATGCACCTTTGAATGATTTTAAATATAATGCAATAAAAACTATACTAATATTATACTATATCTAAAAATGGCTTGGATGTTTATGTAACCACAAAATAAAAATATACTTTTATATTTTCAGGTCGAACCAGCGAAAAGTACACGTGATAATGTCACAAAAGGCGAAGGCTTTACTTTCAGATCTAGGAATTTAGGCCTGACTAACTTAAAGCCTAAATTTTAAACGATCAAGAAAACAGAGTTTAAATTTGAATGAAAACTAAATGTTGTTATGAAGAGATATTTATCATGTCTTCATTCTTAATATTTCCAAATAACGCATAATATATGAATGTAGGTTCTGCTCCAAAAAAATTGTATGCAAGTGTGTGAATAAACACGTAAGTAGCACGACATCGACTTTCAATTATATTCAAATGAAAACAAGCATTAATTGAATTTATTTTTATTATCTACAATAACTTAATGCGCATCCTCAAACGCATAAATCGAAGGCTAATAATGAAACTAGTAACAAAATTTACAATAATTTAAACTATAACACGTCAGTTGCTCGAGTATTGGATTTAATTTAATGTGTCACTGACACGTGACGGCAAGATATCTACGCTTAAATAATATTTACAATAGCCATTTATTTTGGTTACAGCTCAATAGTCTTGCCGTGTTTGTTAAGGTTCTTCATGTTTTTGTTGCACAGTTCGAGTTCAAGCCGCAATCCGTCCACTTCGGCTTCCAAAGTGCGCGATCTCTTGAACATCTGTACGTAGTTCAACTGTAACTGCTTCTGGTATCTTAGAACTTTATCTTTCTCTTCGGACCACTTCCTCCTTTCATTATTGAACTGTGTTTCTTTAGATTCCAGCTCGCATTTGAGTCGGTCAACTATCGCACTAGCGGCGCAGTGGTCTCCGCATGTATCTGGAAGTTCCCCATTCAGTCTTTGGACCTCTGCATCTTCTAAGGCGCTGTCACTTGAGGTCCAATGGTATTCGTTGGTCTTGCAAACCTCGTAGATGCCTCTCATAGTCCGTCCACATTCGATGCCTTCGTATCCGCTCAAAGAGACATCAGACAGTTCTTGCCTCAGTTCCTTTAGTTCAGTTTTTAGTTTCTCTATTTCGTTTTTGCTTGTTTCTTTTGTTTTTGTTAGGTCGGCGACGCTTTCCATTAGGTCGTTGGTGAGTCTGTCCACTTCTGTTTGCAGTCTGTTCACTGTTTTCTCTTTTTCTTCCGATTCAGCTCTGAGCCTCATTATTTCTTTCTCTTTCTTGTCAAGGGTCTCCCTCAGTTGGCGGCAGTCGGCTTTCAGTGTGAGATACTCGTGGCCTTTGGCGGTTTGTTCGTTCTGGAAATAATCAACAGTAAGTTTATAAACGTTGTATTTTTATTAAGTAAAATTGGTTTGAGAAATGCGCAACAATAATTATGTTAACACCTCGTTGTAATTTTTAATTTTATAACTATTATAGATTATTGTAAATTGCATGGTCTTTCGTTCTCTCTTATCCGTAAATCTTGATTTATCACGGATTGGTTTATTTCAACTAATGTGACCTACATTTCTAGCTAATTTATGTAGCTTAGACTTTATAGACATAATAAATCGTTGATGAGTGATGAGTTAATGTAAAAGCTTTAAATATATCATCAGCATTAAACGGTGCCGAATTAATAAAACATAAATACACTTTGCTATCACAAGTGTTCTTTTTGATTTTTTATTCGTCGTAATTTTTCCTTCAAACTTACGTTTGATTTTTGAAGTGAAACTTCTTTATCGGGGTTGGAAAAAATTTTTCGTTACGCGTCACATTCTTCCGTTACGCGCCATCTTTTTTTATTTTGTAAATTAGTACCCACTTCAGTAAGCCACACCCCCAACCGTTTCCAAGCCCCACCCAAAATTTTAAGTCCCACCCACTTTTTTGTAATTTGATCCTTACCCCCCCTCTGGTCTTCCCCCACCCTAAATCCAAAACAGTGCCCAATAGCCTCCCCACGAAACCTCCCCCCCCCCGCTTACCCCCACCCTAAAAATTTTACCTCACCCCCCCTACTCATATCTCCGGCATTATCCATCGTAGACCCACCGACATTGGGTTCATTGGAACCGGCTCGGTGAGGGCTACAATCCTGCCCCAACAGAATTCCCGAATTCCCCCTCCACAACTTCCCCCACCCAAAAATATTTTAAGGTGCCCAATAGCCTCCCCACGAAACCCCCCCCCCGCCCCTACCCCCACCTAAAATTTTTACCTCACCCCCCCTAAACCTATCTCGGCCAATAAAGGTCGTGGACCCACCGAGCTTGGTATCCTCGGAACCGTCTCGGTGAGGGCTACAAATTGGCCCCGATAGAAATCCCAAATTCCCTCAAAAATTTCCCCCCTCCTAAACTTAAACTTTATTTAATTTAGCTTTATTTTACCAATTCTGTAAATTTGTAAATAGTAGATCATTTTTCGAAAAATGATGTCATAAAGAAGTTTCACTTCTTACGTGTGTACACTAATACACACACACATTTTTTTTTTGGCTGCATAATTTGTTTCACGTTAACCAGGATTTTTTTATTTAAACTAAACTTAAATTATTTAGCTGTACTTCGTTTCATAAATTAAGACAGTCTACTTTCTTAAAGGAACATCGAGTACGACTGGATGCTCCGTGGTGGCAATGTTCGGGGCGTCGGTGTCATATGTTACGCCGACTACACGCTTGACACATCGTGTGGCGGGACCTAGAAAGAGGCTGCTTTCCTCGCCGCGTTGGGAACAAGCAACGTGGTAAGAAGGATAAGGCGGCTAGGCCTCGCAGTGGCCCTCCATTAGTCCGAGACCATCTGCTTCCACGGACTTCGGAGAGGACTACTGGCAAGGGCCCAATTGGCGATTGAGGGCGTGGCAATGTCCATCGGCTCCACGATGAAGTACCTGGGAGTCGTGATGGACAACCGGTGAAACTTCCGCGCCCACTGCATCAATCTGGAGACGAAGCTGGTTCGGGCGGCAGGCCCGTTATTTAGCTTGCTGCCAAGTATCGAGGGTTCCGGCATTCTTTGCCAAAGATTGTTCGCGGGAGTCGTGCGATCAATGGCTTTTTACGATTGTTCCGTTTGAGCCGAGCCCTGGACAGTCGCTGTGTTGCCCTTTTGCGTCACAGCAGCGGGCGTTTCCACACCAAATGATCAGGGGCTATCGCACGATCTCCCATGAGGCGGCCTACGTATCGGCCGGTTTCTTTACGTAGGAAATCGAAGCCAGAGCATTTTCGTCAGCCTATCACTGGCGGGAGGTGGATTCCCGTCTCGGGAAACTACAGGCCCCTAGGGAAGTCGATGCCGTACGGGCTTCCTTCTGCACAGCCGCCATGAAGGAGTGGCGCAGCAAGCTGGACAATCCCAGTGCTGGGATTCTTGGCCATCGCGGCAGTGCGTCTTTACCTAGACCAGTGGCAGGGCAGGCGCCACGGCGTGATGTTCCACCTGATGTAGATACTGTCGAGGCACTGCTGCTTCGGTAAATACCTGTGGTGGATGGCGAGAAGGAATAGAAATGGACGCCCCGAAGTGGAGAATGTGGGGGGCATCTGCACCCTCCCAATGTGTCCATTTCTCCTTCTCGCCACCCACCACGGGTATCTACCTACCGAAGAAGCCGTGCCTCGACAGCACCTACATTAGGTGGAACATCATCACTCCGTGGCGCCTGTACAGCTACCGGTCTATGACAAGACTCACTGCCGCGATGGCCAAGCACCCCAGCACTGGGATTGTCCAGCATGCTGCCCCACTTTTCCACGGCGATCGTGCGTTGGTTGGCCCGTACGTCCTCGATCTCTCTCCGAGCTCGTAGTTCTCCGCGACGAGATGCCTCCTCCCGCTAGTGGTAGGCTAACGAGAGGGCTCTGGCGTCGTTGTTCCAGGGATGGAAACCGGCCGATACGCAGGCCGCCTCTTAGGAGATCGTCCGGTAGCTCCTGATCATTTGCTGCGGTGGACGCAGCAGAGCAACACAGCGACTTTACAGGGCTCAGTCCAAACAGAACAACCGTAAAAAGCCATTGATCGCAAGACTCTCGCGTAAAATCATCGGCAAGGGATACCGGAACCTTTGATGCTGGGCAGCAGGCTAGATGACGCGCCTGCCGCCCGATCCAGCTTCGCCTTCAGCTGGGTGCAGTATGCGCGGAAGTTCCAGTGGCAGTCCAGAACGACACCCAGGTACTTCATCGTGGATCCTGGAAATTGCCACGCCCTCAATCGCTAATTGCCGGTGGCCCTCTCTGAAATCCGTGGAAGCAGAAGGTCTGGGACTTAAGGAGTGCCACTACGAGAGCTTGTTCCTAACGCGGCGAGGAAGGAAATCTCTTCCGGGATCCCGCCACATGCCGTGACAAGATTGTTGTCAGCGTAACAGATGACGCCGACGCCCCGGAGGTCGGCACCACGGAGTATCCCCAGTCGTAGTCGATGTACCACATGAGGGGACCGAAGACCGACCACTGCGGGACATCACGGAATAGCTATTCAACCAGTTATATACCCCTCTGCGTCTGGGTACACTACATATCGAACATTTTCTATACAGGGCCAGGGCAAGGTGTTCAATGTGTAAGTGGTGACTTGAGACACCGCCACAACACATTTGCCTTCGGCCACTGTCTCCTCCGTTAGTGCCTTCACCTGCAGAGCCTCAGAGTGGGGAACCCGAACTGGCAATCTGCCAGGTCCAGACCAACCCTGTGCAATTTGCTCGACGAGGCACACGAGAATGATTTGCTTTTCGAGAGTTTCGCAACATCGTCGAGCAGTACAATGGGCCGGTAGGCCGACGGCAATTCTACGGGTCGTCCCTGTTTCCTCAGTAGGACCCACTTCCCGGTCCTCCAACGTGACGGGAAGAGGCCTACTTACTACACTCTAACCTATCTAGTGCCAATTAAACACCACAAACATCCTACCTGTGCATCCTTAAGCTGCGTCTTCAGCAGCGCTATCTCCCCGGCTCGCTGGCACAGGCTCCACTCGGTGTCCTCGAGTCTTTGTCTCAGCAGCGCACGGTCTCGCCGCACGCGCGCCAGCTCCGTGTCCCTCTCGTCGCGACTGCGCCCGAAGCTCTGCAGCATGAGGCCCCGGGGAGCGCGGAGACGGACGTCGTGGCCGCGGAGACGGTCGGTTGTACTGCAAGGAGAAATAAAGATATTACAATGCTTGTCTGATTATAATTGGCAAATCAATTGACACCATAAATGTTATGAAATTACCTTAATAATCAGGTCGATATAAATTCGGAAGTATTTTTTGGTAGGATCTTTCCAAAATATGATTGATGGCTAAAGCTGCATAGCGCTTTTTAAGAGTTCAGACGTGTATTAATTATAGATAACCTTTATATTCTTTATTATTTACGGATTATTGAAAATGATGGCGGATGTAAATGCGCAATCGGATTTATCTTCACATCTTGGGCGCTGTGTTATCATGTGTTGAAGATTCTTTAAATCAGTTGGAACTTAGCAAAAACAATTTTCAACACACGGGAAACGAAACGCAACAACCTATATTTTTTGTTTAAAGTGAGAGCTCGCTTGTTTCAGCTGTATAAATCTCAAACTGTCTAACGATGCTAAATAAGGAGCAACACCATATGTTAAGTCTTAATTTCACGTTATAAATTATTAATATGGTTTGCCGCAATTACCTTGTTTGCACTGCCATAAAGAGAGAGCGGCCATGTTCAATATATGTGTTAATTTTATGCAATAGAATGAAAATAGTGTCGATCTACATTTAGTTGTTTGAAAAGCCGTTGAATGAAACTTCGAGCAATCTTCGTGTAAATGAGTGCATAATTTTGCATAATGCTCAAGAAGTTTTAATAATCTATATCAGCCCATATACGTCCCACTGCAGGGCACGGGCCTACTCTACAATCGAAAGAATCGATTGAGAGTGGTTAGGCCATATAGTCCACCACGCTGGCCTAGTGCGGGTTGGCGGACTTACATACCGTAGAAATAGTTTTAATAAAAAATGTGAAAATGTTATGATGAATGAAAATGATGGTTTTGACGTAGATTTCTATGCAAATTAATTTGAAAATGATAAGGTAATGTCGCTAACATTACCTTACCATCTATTCGTATTAAGACCTAAAACACAAGTGCTTTAAGTAGGTTTTTTAATTTTAAGTAAATTTCCAAAAAGGTAAAAATATATTCTATAGTAACCGATTTTACACTATTCATAAACATACACACGCATCAAAGCCAGTCCCGCTGAAATCTTTCACACTATAAATGCAGAAAATTGAATTCAAATGAGATACCCGTAGTAATGCTAAAATTAATAGAAATTGTGTGAGTGTAAATTCAACGCTCATGTATCGTAAAACGGAAAGCAGTGGGTCATGAGGTAAGTAGTTTTACAACTCAAGGCTGGTATCAACCGGATCCGGAGCGACGAGTCCGCGATTCCTTGCCCATTCTATCGGCTATTGTTTTGTAGATGCTTCACTAATAACGTTGACTAGACTGGCAGACTTGTGGTTTACATAAATAACATTTGCATTCGTCGGATTTGGATAAGTATGTCGATGATAAATTTTATGGTTATCGAAGAGATTCAGGCTATTGTGATGTTTTTAATATCGTGTTTCGCCAAAACGATAATACTCTGCAATGGAAAGTGCAGTGCCGTTCAGATATTTTCCGACACAATTATATTGTTCAGTGCATTTGGTACTTCTTGGTACGCCTAAACTACCTAAGATTTTAGAAATGAGGGAACATTTGACTAGCAATGCAAGCTTTTACGAAGCTTATAGTATATTAAATAAAACAGGATTGTAATGAATTCTAAACGAGACCAGACGAATGTTAGGGAGCAATTTTCTTTTAGTGACAGTTACACAAAACTGTATTTTGTCGTATATAAGGATGACTTGAAAAAGTTTTATTTCCTTTACTGTAACTTATCTAATATCTACATCTCAATTCTTAGACGTAGAAGGAAACGACATAGTCACTATTGCGTCTGCAAATACCTGCTATTTTACTTTAAATCCTGCTGTTATTTACGGTTCTCAAATGGCCTGAGGATTACTATGAGTGTCATGTACTACATTCGGTAGAATGAGAAAACTTGTGCTAATAATATTACGAATAAATTATACAAATATTTACATACTAATATTAGAATCTTCAAGACATTTTTCTTTATATGTTTATCATACTAATACCTTGTCCTTTCTAGAATCCTGTATCAAAGGTTTCCAGGGCTTCTAAATAGAATCGATTATCATTCAGAATCTACTCCGAGATTTTAATACATAATAGTTTATAGTATTACCTGTAATCATGTTGATCTCTCTCCAACTCGGAGACTCCGGAGTCAGCGGGCGAGGGCGCCGGCGCCGGCTCCTTGCTGTCTGCGCTGCTTAGCACGGACGTTGACTTCGTTCTGAAAAGCGAAACATATTCGTAAATACTTTTTTCTATATGATCTCATTCTAGAATTCCTATCGACGCAATAAGGTTTAGGTGCGCGGTGGCTTCGTTAATAAACCAGATGCGGCTGCCAATTATGTTCACGGTAGTCGCGGGTTTAAATCCCAGGGCACACCGCTGACATTTCAATTTTGTATTTATAGTCAATCACCACGCACTATAACGGTGAAGGAAAACATGGCGAGGGAAAACTAGGCAAGTGTGATGGACTATATGGCCTAACCCTTCTCAATCGTACTCCTGGTTATAAAGGAGGTCCGTGCCCAGCAGTGGGAAGTATATGGGCTGATACAGAATAGGGTTTATTGGTTCATACGGCAGGTGGGTTTGGATAACAGTTTAAGAAAGACTGCTTGCATTATCATTCTATCACTATACTGGCTTACTGAAAAAAATTAATACCTAATCCTAAATATAAAGGGAAAAGGGCCTAAACACATAATTTAGTTGGAAGAAGCAAAATAATACTGGCATTAAAAGCTCTAGTTTTTTACGGTACAGACTTGTAATTATAGCAGTAATGTCTTTGGCATTGTTTAACTAAATGGCATAACGTTGGGGGCATTCAACTTTGGTACATCTTTGTTTGATGCTATTCCCATAAGAAGTAATTTAGTAATTTGGTGGTCAAAAAACTCTAATATGTATGTATACGCATTATTAAAATGAATAAATCTGGTCTAATGGGGCTTTTACAGTTTACAGTAGGTTGAATGCATTTAGGACTCGAAACTCACTATTACACTCAAATGACTTTACCAAGTAACAAAACCAATATTTGCAATTGACACACAAAAGGCGTACTTAATTCGTCCTTTGGTAACCGAATAAGCCGCGTTCGAGCAGATTACTTTATTAAAGTATCGATATCGAGCAAACAAACTCGCGGAATCGAATGTGGGTCATTTTCAGGCCGCAGTTAGCGAATATCGGCGCTCGTGCCGTCTTATCTGCCAGCTGCCGTAATCATCTTAAAACGGTAAAAAAGCTGTTTAAAAGGGGCTGTGTTTTTATTAGTATGTTTTGGTATTGCACATCGTCACCTCAATAACAGAACTTACGGCCACGATCTTAGATAACAAGTTCAGATAGGTTTGCTTACCTTTGGAGATCACTTTTCCGAATTTCCTTAATGATATAGTATATATCGTATAAGTTTTCAATTATTATTTATGTTTCATACTTCATTGAATGTTTTTATAAGTATGTTATAATTAAGAATGGCTTAAGGCTTATGAGTTTTAGAGACATATTTACTCATAATACATATTTACTAACACCGCTATTACTGTCATCTATCAGCTTGGATCAACAGTGGCATGAAAAGTATTGGTACCGAGCAATGTAGCTCAACGAGTCTTAGCATCAGAAAAACATTAAAATAGGTGACGAATCTTAGCGACATTAGCTTGCCTTGCCTCGCAACAAAATTAATCAGAAAGACAATAAAATAGCAGAAATTGGAAACAAATAATCTATATTGGAGATTACATTCCCCGGCTGGTAAGTCATATGGGTTTGTCTATTCGAATGCAGGAGTGGTGACATCATGATAGCAATTCGCCGTAACACCACTAGTCACATCTTTGACAAACCTGTATTTATACTATAAGTAAATGACAGTAGGTTCACAATCCACATAGATCTTTATCCTATATTTGATATAACCTCATGCAAAGGGCAAAAAGATGCCATATTAAATGGACGTGTTACGATTTTGAAATATATTTATTTCCTGTTGGAAAGTATCTTAACTTCCAAATATCAATAGATTATATAAATTAGTGTAGTTATACTAAACAGTAGAAAAAACTACCGAATATGCAAAAATAGGTATGTATGTCATCAGTACTGTTATGTCTTCAGTAAGATCTTAGGTCAACCTTGTCGTTTTTGCCGATTGATGTAAATGCTACTTTTGTGTTGTAACGGTACCCTTCGCAGCGACGTGAGGCATAATTTATATTGTACCACGAGATATATAAGCTTCCATTTTTATATAAATTATGATTGATGATTTAAATAGTATTATATTTGCCTAGGAGTCGCGCTTAAGGCAATGGTCATTGGAAACACGGTGAAGGCTTTTAACAATGACCAACTTCACAATTTCCTTGTTAACTATTAATGGCTACCAAGATACTTTATAAAAGTTGGTGAGCCTTTGAAACTGCACTAACCATATGAATCACAACAGCAATACTCATACTTTAAGTTTTCTTCAAAACAATACCCCCAGGAGCGACCGAGCCGATTCATTCATACTGAAGTTATAAGATATACACTTACAAGTGAATTGTATTTCAAACAGAGACAACTACAATTCCTAATCCCAGTAATTACATGAAAAAGGTGAATGAAGTATCGTACTGTAATTTCCACGGAGTTCTTAAGCTAATGGTCTAATGGTGTGTAATTGTGATATGAAAGGCACGGTCGCGGTCGAGGGAGCGTCTTGCTTCAGCGGCCGACCGTGGCGACTCGCTTGTTACTTGGTTAGATTCGTTTGTCTATTGTAAGCCTTAATTCTACTTCCATTGAACTTTAGAATACATAGCTTAGCCTAGTTTGAGATGTAACGTAATGTAAGAGGTGCGTAATGGTTGCAACGAATATGATAGAGATTAGGTTATTTAAGTTTTTTGAGGTCAGAAATTCATTCAAAAAGGATATCTCGACTTGGAATCTCAGTTTCAGTCAACGAAAATGCAATCAAGTCTATGATGAACCATTAACATTATTGTAATATTTTAAACATACACGAACGTTAATAAATATGGATCATCTGAACAATGAAGTTTTTGACATGAAACAAACGAGTAAACTTTTCTAAGTAGGTAGTACTAATTAAAATATATAATAGAAATAAAAGACTGCATTACGCATTCGTATATTTTCCTTATGTGAGAAGTTATTACTTAAAATATTTTATACTAGACTGTATAAGCAACAAAAAGCTGGGTTAATATTTTTGGAAGTTATATTTTAAGGTTGAGTACCGCGTAGTTTAATAAGCAATGACCTACGTATCATTCATTTTATGACAATTAATTAACACCATTTACATTAACTATTTAAAATTAAGGTACTGAGTCAAGCATCTCGCTCGCAGAACCTTAGATCATGTTTAGGATCACTGAGTGATGAGTTAGACGAGTCGGCTGAATAAATTGCAAACTTTAAAGTTATGACATAATGGAGTTAACGGTATAACGAGAGTTAACTACAACTTGAAGATATTACATAAGATGAAAGATGGAAGATTCAAACGAAGTTTTCTGCTTGGGTTGCATCTAGGATAGGCAGTTTTAAGGTAAACATTTTGTAAAAAGTAACCAATTGGCCTATTTGTACTGTGGTTGAAACTACGACACAACATAGCTGCATATAATTTCTCATACAATATTTTCTACTATCTCATTTTAAAAATCTTGTTTTTATAGTTTTATATTAGGAAATAAAAATCTTACGCTGCTGTCATTGTTACTCAAGATAAATTTCATTTAGCAAACAAAAAAATTGCGCTCCAAATGTTCATAATGTGAAAATTCAAGTGCCTTGATTTTTTGTTACAAATATTTCCTTGAAAGTTAATTTTAGTGTTTACAAATTGTTCGACTAGAATTAAAATAAAGTTTAATTGTTATTAAACGTATGACATTGAAACGTTTACAACAGTTCACGTACAATGATACCTACTCAGTACTCAGTCTAAGTTTTAGCATAAAAATTCCTGAAATTAAATTTGATCGATTAGTATTGCGAATGTCGTGTCAAAAACGAATAATTTATATAACCGAATATATTTTTTATTACATACAATTGTCAATTATGTAATTTACACACAAAATTTAATTTAATAACCCCACGTATTTTATTATGAAAATGCAAATTATTTCAAGGAACTTGTTTTATTGAACTTGTTATCTACGATATGTACAAGATTAGATTAGAATTATATGTAATCATGACGAAGTGTTAGTAAATAAATTGTAGGTACATGAAATCATTAAACAGGCAGTCATAATATTCAATAAATGCTTGTCCATGGACTGCCTTTTATGGTACAATTTTTATATTTAAGTTTGTAACTTTACGCTTTTTAAATTAATACGGTCCGTTGGTTGTAAAAGTGTATTACGGCATGGTTTTAATTAGGCGCGTGTACTTAATACGCGAGAGTATGTGTTGAAAATAACAAATAAAACTTTTATATTTTCTGAGGTTAGCTGGCCATAATAGGGTACAAAAGTGTAAATACGCGTCTCATTGCGAGGAACCTCTACTAAATTTATTTTGTCCATTGTCCACCAAATTGAACCTATTCATATGGCGGATTAACACCATTTATGAGACTAATGGACAAAATCATGTTACAGTTTTCTACTTAATTACATAGTTTTGAACAGAAGCTAATAAGAGTATTACTGATATGTCTTAACAATATTAAGTGCTTATTACCTTTTAAAGTTTTTTTTCGCAAAAGTAATAATGTCAAGTATACAAAACAAAAGATAATACGCGATACATTCATAAATATCATAGAGAATACTTTAAATCAAAGTTACAACGTAACTCCGATATATCCGTTCGTATATTCCTAATAAATCATGCCACACGTTAAGCCTATGAATCTATTGCTTCCTTAATTACTTCTATATAAAATGCGCCTACGGGGAAGTTAGTGGAGCACGCATGTTGCAAAGTTGCAAATCGGATCGGATGCAGGAAACAGCCGGGTTCAATTACTCTACATTGGCGAAAACAAAGCCTTGTTTTTGTTGCCTATTGTTAATGTAAGCGAAAATGAAAACGGTATGTTGCGTGCTACACATGTTGCGTTTGAACTGTGAACCGAGTATTGGAAAGATTATAGTTGATTTGTCGAATTTTATAAAGGTAATATAATACAATTTTATAATATTACGGTGAAACGATGGACGGAATATTTAAATGGACAACAGACCTGACCCTAGGACGTCAAATGTACCAACAATTTTATTGTGTAAAAAACTTCTAAGTGCGTGGTGGCCTGTTGGTAACGGACTAGACGCGGCTGCCTACATGTTCACAGTGGTCGCGGGTTCAAATCCCAGGGCACACCTCAAACCTTTCCGAGTAATGTGTGAATAATAGTCAATCACCGCGCACTTTTACGGTGAAGGAAAACATCGTGAGGAAACCTGCATAACGTAGCGATTTTAAGAATTTCTACGGTATGTAAGTCCGCCAACCCGCACTAGGCCAGCGTGGTGGACTATATGGCCTAACCACTCTCAATTGATTCTCTCGATTGTAGAGTAGGCCCGTGCCCTGCAGTGGGACGTATATGGGCTGATATAGTAAAAAACTTCAGTTATCCGCGCATTTTGTATAAGCGCTATAACAGACACTGCTAGGTTTTCATGATGTGTTATGCATTGTTACAAATGTAATATTTCAGTGATCGACTTTTTATTAAATCTGTATTAAGAAAATATAATTGGAGAAGTGCTTCAATACACGTTACACATATCTTTTTTTTTATTTGGAAACATGAGTTAGAACCCTAAAATAAAAATAACCATACTTATTTAATATTACGGATTACATGACAGTGATGATCAACACGATGTTGCAAGACAGGGCAATAATCGGTACTCGGTTACAAAGCGTGAAACACGAAAAAGTCTGAATATTTTAGCACTGTATGCAAATGAGACGAATAGGACCACCGGAGCGCAGTTCCGTATTTCATCTGCTAGCCACACATAATAGCAACGGTTTGAAGGCTATATCTGTACTTATATATAAAGGTAATGACTTTATTTGATGGAACGCGCTTATCTCGGGAACTACTGGTACGAATTAAAAATTTGTTTTAGTGTCGGTTAGCCTATTTATCGAGAAAGCTATACAGGGTATCTCAAGACCGCGACCGAAAATGAAGCCAGGTGGTAGTTTAAGTGGTTACAGACACGATGCAAATAAAAAATTCACCAATACAGCGACAGATATATTTTTAGAATTTTTTAAAAATCATCTTGTTTGTGTGGAAAAAACCTAGTTTTTGCGAAAATAATAATTTAAACCCTTACGTACCATAGAGTGTTGAAAAATAAAGAGGTCTGCATCATTATTTTAGGAAAACTATGTATTTATCATCCAAATACGACGATAAGTAAAAAATTAAAAAAAAAAAGTTATCGATTTTTTTTTGCCAAATTTTACTTGCAATGTGTCTGAAGTCACTAATACTACCACCTAGCTTCGTTTTCGGTCGCAGTCTTGATATACCCTGTATAACATCACGATATGACCAAAAGGAGCGGAGTATTAATACAAAATGTTGCAAAGACGGTTTTACCATCGAAAAGTATCTGCACCCGGGCGAAACCGCGACTGGCCGCCTGTAGTATATAAAATACTATATATGTATACATTATACATACATAACTCAGTTATGTTTTTAAATATTAAGTTGTAAAGCCAAGGACGTAACGTGAGATCTTTGGGTTTGGCATTAATGACTAATTAAAAACATAGGAAGTGTTTTAGGTGTTATACGCTTTATTGTTCTTTTATGATTTTTTTATGAATGTCTTTAAGGTAAGTAAATATTTCGTCACCTTAAAGTAAGTGAGGAATATTAATTGGTCTTACCAGGTATACACTTGAAATTCCTATGTCATGTTGTGTTAATGAGTCACAGGACAGATTTATCATTGATGATATCCGATTATTTCTGTGACGATTCTTAGTAGATATATTTCTTACATTTCCATAGAGACATAAGTATTTAAATAATTTTAAATTTCTAAAAAACTCAATCGTAACCTGTGTATTCACAAATAAACATAGACCATACTAAGGAATTGATTTGGAATTGAATTGATTTCAAATTTGAATATTTACATAAATCGGATGTTTCTGATTAGTGTCCGATATTTACCCATACTCAGGATGTTGATAAAACATTATCAAATGTACACGCGTAGGAGGCGAATACGCAGAGGAAATGACTGAGCGATGAGTATGCAGCGATGCATTCCATGATAAAACATAACTGTTACAAATAAATTATCACTTACGTTATACGTTACTTATGAATTGAAATGTGACGTGAAACAGATACACAGATGATGCAAAGATAGAGGAATATGACGGCAGATTGAATGATATAAGGTACGTTTCATTAGGATAAAAGGGTTCATTGTCGTTTAGATTAGTTTTCTTATTGATTAATGGCCATGATTAATAAACGATCTTCGTTTCTATCTAAAGATCGATCGTGAAAATAAACCAATGTGCTCAAGGTATTGCCGACACGCTCACATTTGATGTGTTCTGATTGGTCTATTTTCCGGATCGATCCTTAGATAGGGATTGGGATTGTTTATTAATTTTGTGTGGTAGTGGTGGCATGTATAGGTTGTGAGCCGTGAAGTTGTGCGGACCAATTCTAGGTCAGGCGAGAATCAAGACACTCTACGCAGGCAAGTCGCTTTGTGTAATTCGGTTTGAAAAATTTTAAGAGTCGCCTGAGGTTGGAAATCACGGCTTAAACGCATCTTGAGATAAAATTAGGTTCGTTGAATTGTGATACACTTACGCAAATTGTGTGTTAACAACGAAATCTTACACTAGTTTCAGGTCCGAGATTGGAAATTAAATCCTCATCGTACACAGATCCTTTCAGATTTTCTTCCAAATACGATACACTATACGATCTACTTGACCAAGTAGACTATGAATGAATATTTAATACTATACAAATCAATAACCTTGATTTCCAGGACAAGCGCAAAATTTCTCATTTATAATAAACAATAAATAAAGAATCTGAATTGTAACAACTTATTTTAAAACAAACCAACCATTATTTTAAAATGGCTGAATTACAGAAATAGTTTTTATTCGCGCTAACTATGTTTTGACTTTGTTTCTCTAATTACTAGTAGACTATGGTTACTAAACTGGGGTTGTATTTTTAACTAAACGATATGGCGAAGCGTGTGCCAGCCTAAAATAAACTAAACAAATAAGCTTTTACAACCCTCAAAATAAATAGAAGGGGACCGTTGGTATTATTAGACTGTCGCCCTAATCGGCGATGGAAATGAAACTATCAATAGGAGCTATTTACACAAGCGAAGTGTATTTTTTTAGATTTCGAAGTATTTAATAAGCAAGGAGGTTGCCACCCTTACTGATCATCTTCACCCTTACCTTACAAGGTCATCTCTGAAAATATCATTTATGCTTTTATAGTTTCTCATGATTTTTTTATAACCTTAACCAAAACACTTCTGTTTCACGTTTTTATGTGCAACAGGGACTTCAATTGGCTATTGATTGACTGTCAAATTAAAATTTATTCCAAAATAATATCATTCAGCTTCAACTATAAAATTATGAACAGAATGAAACCTAATGAATGTGTCTAATAATACACAAGCAATATGAATGGCAACATACCAACACTAAAAGGGCCTAACTGCCGTGTCTCGATACACATGTATAAAAAGATGTCAAGGATGTCATACGATATTATTTGACGCGATCCCGTGTCATAATAAACCGAACAATTATGTTGCACTTACAAAGATTACATTCACACTGCAATCTGAGTGACAAAAAGCCTTGGAATTGACGGGATACTTATGTAGGAAATTGCAGACAGGTCTATTTTTAATACTGCTGTCATCGCTTTAGTGCTTGGTCCAAACGAATTTCCCGTAGAGTTTTTAATTTGGGATTGTTAATGATTAAGGTTTATATAAATAAATATTTTCTAATAAATTAAAACTTTTTTTTGGAATTCCATTGTTATTACAGACTTTCAGCAAATTTGGATTGCCGCGACGTAAGATATAGTAAATTTTTCATATTAAGAACTGCAAATAGATGAATATAAAAGTGATTACTGACTACGCTAGCTATAAACATCTATAGAATGGAAATCTAATGTGTGTTCGAAACCTCGCCGGATGGAAACTGGAAGGGTTGGGGAGCCTATTGTAACCCAAAAACCTAACCGATTTCTTATTCTGCTACTTTTTTGATAGGTAGATTAGGAAATAATAATATAAATGCTAAAGACTCGCTTCTGCATGATATCACCATTAATTTTTTTAAATCCTTTTAAATGAAGCATTTCCATTAGCGAATCAATTTACACATTTATGCATGTTGCTGTGGCAGAATAATTATTTCGATAACGTAGACATAATCAGGCGAATAGATGTAATTTAGCGACACTAAAAGGCGCTCTTAATTTTACCATTAATCAATTTCTGTGCCATTTTGACCGATGCTACAGAAATTTTTTAAACCATTTCTGATAATTGGAATCAAAGTAAATTGAACCATTTTGTCTTATGTATTAATTATGGTTTTGAGGCTATAAGTTCTTACTTGTACGATTTTTTTTGACTTAAAACATTAGGGATTAAAATACTTCTAGGAAGGCGTCAAGTCAGGTCAGTGGATGCTTGAAAACAATTACGTAACCTTTCTGCAATACTCATAATATACGATAATATGCAATACGATATAATGCATTGACCCCGAATTTGTGCGAGTCACGGGTAGATAGGAAAATGATATCCATGTTAATCACTGACAATTGGCAATTCAAATATATGGCGTTGACGCGGTTAGAGTTATCGACATAGTTGATTCCACAGAAAAGATAATATTCAACTGTTCTGTGGTTGATGCAACTGGGCCTAAATAGTGATTGCATCCAAATATGTTACCAACCGCATTCTTGAAGCTTATCTGTCCTTACTGGACGAGAATTCTCGGTTAGATTGGTTTCGTTTCTTAATAGCTCCTGTTTAAACAAATATTCTTCTACATTATGTCTTGCACGTGGTTTGCATTCAAACTTTGTAACCGAAGACAGAGTTATGACTAAATTGAATTTACTTATGGCTACAAAACACTAATATTGATATGTACTACGCGCTAAATTATAAACAAACTACTAAATCGTAAAACGTATGAGGTTATGTTAAAAATTCCAATCGGTTTGAGATAAAGGTAAATGTAACATGTCTGAACTTGCGGGTCCAAAATTTCATTCATTCATGCGAGATGAGTCACTGGGAGATACCTGTATTGGATGTGTGCTTACTGAGAGTCCATTCACTGGGGTTTTGAGATAAAAATAACATTTTATAAGGAATAAGATATCTTTATACGTAGAACAGAACGCCAACTGTTCGATAAATTATGTTTGAATACTTACTTAACGATTATTGGAAGATATGTTTTTGTATATAAAAAAGGGGAAATAAAGTCCTAATAGGCAACGAATTTCAATAAGGAGATTCACATTTAATTAACGACACAATTTAGATCCAGGGGCTATTTGGACAATATTCTCATACCTATTTACTATTGCATGCGGGTCTTGTATAAAATTTCATGTATGTGTGCATTTTTTTGCGGCCAACACCATGATTAGGTGCTAATACATATTCCGAAGGTCATGGGAACAGAATTATCAAACCGCTCTATTTGTTTTTGCCTTTAGCGCCACACTAACATTAGAAATCACATTTTTAGATATCAAGTAGATAAATAATAGATGCACTTTATTTTGCATAAACACAGACATTTTTTTTTCACTTACCGATTCATAAGTGCGTCGGTAATCCGTCACAATTCACATTATAACACTTGAAGTCGGTTTTAGACTCCTGGTATGGGGCGACTAGGGACAGTAGCCACTTGAATAGGAACGTGTAGTATATAAGGGAAGTTTTAACGTGTTATATGGAGGCGCGACGGGCCGTCTCATACGGTCGACGTTGTGTGTGAGACTACGGCGCGGCGTGGCGACTGTGGCGCGTGCGGCACATACTATGCCATTTCACACGAATATTTGTTTGATGACAAACTATAAACAGGGTATTATTATTTTGTGTATTATTTGTGCATAATGTAGGTTTTATGCGTCGTCCTTGTTGGCGATGTTTTTGCGTATTTGTTGAATGTTATTTCAGCATTAAACCAGGCAAATAATAAACAAATTATTTTGAAATATGTTAATTCAATATTTCCTTTTTTTTTATCAACATAACATAAAATAATAAGCAAGGCAATAGTATAAAGTTGTAGATTTTTTTATCCACAACAAGAGCCATTTCCGTGCATTGAAAAGTTAAACTAATCAGAACTAAAAAAGTTGCTATGCCTAGGAAATATTTCATTGTTCAAAGCATATTCTAGACTGCCGAAATCAAATCAACATATTTTTTTACTATTTTCATTTTACCACAGCCAACAGTCCGAATCCTTAGTCCGAATATTCCTAAATAAATAATAAAACAGACCTGATATGTCAACGACAGCAGTAATCAAAACGTAATTCACCCAAAGCGTCATTTTACTTCCACGTTTCTAACTCATTCATGTGTCTTGTACCGTGTATGTACGCATCACGCGACCACTCCGTTAATAGCCTTAATTAACGCATAATTGAGTGCAACTACCGTCTCACACGATGACGGTTCAATCATACTCTAAATGGTAGAAAACTTGTGGCTTGTTAGTAACTCAGTTTGAATATTGAACGGAGTTTTAGAATGTTTTAGGGTAATTACTTGATTAATGATTAATTTTGTAGCGTCATTTAGTTTGTAATTTTTTTTAAATATGTAAATATCCTGTGCATATTTTTTATGATAATTGAAAAACGGCTCTACATTATTATTTTTTTCAAAGTACGGTACATTACGGTAGTTTTTGGTTAATTATAAATTTTGTTGAGGGGTAATAACTTACCGGCCTTGCGGAAGACCAGCGTTGGTTTCATTACCAGCACATGCTGAGCTTGAGCCGTTTTGTGACAAGCAATACTATTATATACCTAAGTTATTTTATATACGAGTATAACTGTAAACATTGCTTATCACGAATAAATGCTTTCTTTCTTTCTATTATTTTATTCTGATCTTTGTCTGTAACCAGTAGCGGTTTACTAGCAGAGCTCCGATGGGAGGTTTGTACTACGACCCCTATCAGCCACCCTAACTTATTCGAAAATCTGGCCCGAGGCGATCACTTGCGCCCTGGGCGGTCACCCAACTGCACCCTATTAATTATGGCTCTGCCTAAATTAATTTAAATCGACCCCATCTGGAAAGGTCAGCGCAAAAAATAAGGGTCCAAGTGATATAAATAAAGGGTATAATGCAAAATCGCATTTAAACAGGTCGTAAAACTTAGCATGTGTTTTGTTTTTTCTTTACTTCGTTATATGTAGTTCGAAAATCAAATCTTTTAATATGAGTAGTAAGATGTCAAAACTCAAAACACACTTGAAATTAATGAATTATACAAGGTAGGCACTGGAGTCTATTCAAAATCGACAAACATGTCAAGTGGTGAACATGTATGGTCTACAACATTATACCTACAAGAAATAGCGTCACAACAGAACATTTTGGATTCTACTATCATGATAGCAAATGAACAATTATGAAATCAAGAACATATAGGCACCGCTGTTATCATTGAAAGGAAAACTTCGTAGTCATCAGTATTATTTCGTATGAAATCAATGTATTTTCGGTACATTGTCCGTGTTAACGTGTAAGTTAACTTGCGGTATTTGATCCTTAATTATCTTAAGGACAATTTTGTCCTCATTACGTAAACTTACATCTACGGTTTTGTGTCAAAATCCTTGAATACTCCCAATACTGTCACCAAGTATCAACTATTATAATAGAGGTGGTATTAAAGTTCCCCGGACGTCGCGATTACCGTCGCTCTAATGATTCGCAATTTCGCAACTCTGTGACGGTTCAAATGGAACTAATGACTAGACATAAGCTTTGTGCCATGCATGAAATAATTTTAATATGCTCATTTTCGCGGTATTTTGCTGTGGTGGCGCGTGCCCTATATGTCATATTGTGGTGGGTACTCAGTCCATACAGTTGGACAAAAGTGTGTAAATAAAATGTACTAATTGGCCATTTTGAATAGGGAAAAGCTGTGTTTTCTTTTCTCCATTTATAGTCCACTAATGTCGATATCAATTCATGCACTCAGTACCTGAGCATAGGCTTTACAATTGCTAATTACCGCGACTAGTTGATAAAGCTACACCGAATTTGATTGATTTTATTATATTAAAATAATAAGACGAAAAAATATTTTTTTATATGCGAAAAGTTTGGCGAATTAGCGAAGATTAAAGAACATTGGCCGGGTTAACATCAAATATAGGTAAAAATAGGTAATGTATAATTAATAATGAGTACTCACACAATCGATAGTTGTGTGTTGCCAGTGATGACATACGGCACCGAGACGTGGCCTCTCACTATGGGCCTTGTTAGGCGGCTCAAAGTCACTCAACGAGCTATGGAGAGGGCTATGCTCGGGGTTTCCCTACGAGATCGAATCAGAAATGAGGAGATCCGTAGGAGAACTAAAGTAACCGACATAGCCCAGCGGATTAGTAAGTTGAAGTGGCAATGGGCGGGGCACATAGCGCGGAGAACTGATGGCCGATGGGGCCAAAAAGTTCTCGAATGGAGGCCACGTAGCGGAAAGCGCAGCGTAGGACGTCCACCCACAAGATGGTCAGACGACCTGGTAAAGGTGGCGGGACGTCGCTGGATGCAGGCTGCCTCCAACAGGTCACTGTGGAAATCTTTGGGAGAGGCCTATGTTCAGCAGTGGACGTCCTTTGGCTGATGGATGGATGACTCACACAATAGCAGAGTGGTGTCGCTGATGAAGAGGCGCTGACAGCGTGGAGGGTGGGAGAGCGGACAGCGACGCGGGCTGCGGCGAGCCGCACCAGCGCCCCTCGCGGACATCTGATGAACCTGCGGACGGAACAAATTAGTAAGACAATGAATATGGCAAACAAGCAAGGGTTTGAGTTCCTGACAAGCCGTTGTTTATGTGGAAAACTCATCATAGTAACACACGTAAGGTTGTCGTTGCCGACTAGACAGGGATTGTTATCTCCCGCCAGTGGATATCTATTTTATTTGGATAGTATTGCGGCAGTAGTGCAGTACAATGTAGATAGTCTATTTAGACCATTATTTAAGAAGAAAGAGAGTAAGTATTTTTATTGACCCGATTACATCAACACATACAATACAAGTACAAAAGGAGAATAAAAAGATTAAAGAACAAACAAAAGGAAACGGTAACAAAAAAGAAATAATTAAAAAAAATAGGTGTTAGACGTCTAGTTGTATTCAGTTTGTTTACGTTCTACAGCTGACTGCATAAGTGATGTAAACAATAACAAAGTCAACTGAAAGGAGCCTCACTATCATATTACATTATGGAACACAAAAATATGAATATATTGTAATACAGTATTCTATACAAAACCAATATAATATCCAAGTAGACCTTGAACCACAGAAATATGGATAAGAACCGCAGAAATTTAACTTGATCAAGGTTACTTTATTGACAATTTAACTAAATACAACAATACTTTAAAAGGCACTTTTCGTTAATGTCTATTTTAATCACGTTCGCCAAGGGATTATAAATTAAACTAAGAATTTATAGGTCTGGAAAACAATTACATTAACAAACAAGAAACAGAAAATATGTTTTCCATTAGGTAAATATACACGTAACTTGGCTTACATTTTACTGAGTTTCTTAGATTTACGCGAATGTTACACATTGAAATAAAACTGCTGTCCGCCCCGTGACCACGAAAGCTGTAAAGTAATCGAAACGTCGGGAAGTTAAAAAATGTAAAAATTAAACCAAATCGCGATAAAATCCGTATAAAATAGTTTTATTTCAATGTTTTACTAAGTTTTCAAAACACAACACGTTATGACTTATAAGCCAGCGAGTAGCCACAGACGTAGCGTCCATGACTCCACGAGCAAGTTTAATGCAATAAACACGGCTCCGTTTACATTCATACGCATTAACCCACATTACATTACGTTACTTTGAAGAATTACTAAATATAACCAAAAGTTTGTTTTATTAGTATACGCTCCGGCAATTTTAATAACTCAAGGCTGAAGTACAAATGTTAAAAAGTCAGTTTAATACAAATAATTATGTTATTATTTTCTGTTATACAATTGTACATTAATGGGCTCTTAACAATACAGCGCTTATAAATTGTATGGATGAAAAAAGTGCTATTGTTGTAGGTACATTGTTGGTTTTTTAATTTAAATACAAATAAATAAATACACCCAACAGTCACATACATAGTCCCGACCCCACACTAAGATCGAGTCTTGTGTCGTGGGTATCAGAAACTACGAGAGACTTTTCGGTCTCACAAACACCCAGACCCGAAACAAATACCTGTGGATCACACAAATATTTGTTTCGGTGCGGGGATCGAACCCGCGGCCTCTCGTTTCACAGGCCGGCGTCTAACCAACTGCGCCACGGAGGCTGTCGAATTTACACCAATCTTTCCAATCAATCAATCCATTTGAACTTCATATGGGCAGTTTTATAACTAATGCAGTTTTACAGGTGGTAGGACATTTATAAATATCTAGTGATCATGTAAACACTCAGAAGGCATTCCGAATTGGACGGTAGAGAAAAAAATGACATCCAGAATTATGTATAATCTGTTGTATCGTAACATCCTGTATACGTCCCACTGTAGGGCACGGGCCACCTTTACAACTAAGAGTACGATTTAGATGGGTATTGGGTTATGCCATACTGAACCACGCTGGCCTAGTGCGAATTGGCATAACATTAAAAAAAAATCCACAAATTCTTTTAAATAGACACTGATGGTAATAATAGTAGGTAAGGTACTTACTGCCATAAAGCGTCATGTGTGATGGTGGTCTGCTGGCAAGGACTGGCGTGGAGCCATACCGCTCGCCGCCCGCCGACAAGCGCCCGCCCAGCGGCTTGAACGCGATCGGTCGGATCACCGACTTGCCCTGCAACAATCCCGCATACTTATTTGAATAAACAAATCTTTGAAGGTCAATTACTATTACTTTAGATTTTAACGGGGACGGATTTATTGATAATTTATCTTCCTTATTTTGTACACGTATCTGATAGAATTATCAAACAGTTCTTTTTTTTTTTTTTATTGCAATGAATGGCGAGACGAGCATGCCATTCGCCTGATGGTAAGCGATACGACCGCTCATGGACAGTAGCAAAACCAAACAACACCATGAATTACAAGGCAATCCTTGGAATTCCACTGCGCTCGCCATCCTGAGACATAAGATGTTAAGTCTCAATATGTCCAGTAGTTACTCTGGCTACAATGTCCTTCAAACCGGAACACAACAGCGCATTAACACTGCTGTTTGGCGGGAGAAATAGACATTGCGGTGGTACCCACCCAGGCGGCCTCTCGCATATGAGAGACCTACCACCAGTAAAATTCGTTCACCAGTTCAATCGAAAGGAATCCTTAATACTAAAAATGTGAGGACACCCACATGAAGTTTGAAAACATCTGTCCACCAATCGTCTATAGCCTTAGCTCGGCTGGATAATAAACTACATTAAACATTTTGTAACAAATATAAAAAAGAACTCTTAAATTAAAATAATTTGAAGAATAAATGAACTTAATAAACCACAATACCTGAGATATGTGTCTGAAAACTCCTCTCGGTCCGAAGTCTGTCATTATACTAAGCCGAGGGCATCCGCAGCAGTTACATTTATAAATTATACTTGTTTTACATCTACCTACAACTTCATCCGTCAAGATAGTATGGGTAAATCTGTCTTATTTCACTCTCAATGGATTCTTGAAAAATATTTTGGAATATATCAATAGTTTTTGAAAAAAAAAATTGTAAATATATTTTTAATTTCTATAATAATTAATTATTTAATGAGTAAACTTTTACGATAAATACGCAATCATATAATCCGCAAATAGGATTAACCGAAAATGACATAAAATCATAACAATTACAACGTTCAAAATTATGTAAAAGTGTTATAAACGTAAATACACAGTAAATATTTTTCTCAAAGCGGTTCTTCAATAAATGGCACACGAATAAAGCTAAAGCAATGTTTTCGCGGAATAAAATGCGGGTCTCATTGTAATGTTTCACTAATGCCGTACCGCCGACTGTTTTATTTATTCGATGTGAAATCATTTCTGCGAGTTAAAACCTTTATACATTTGTAACGGCGACTTTATTAGTCTACCTACAGGAGACATCCTGCGAGCAGGACTACATGGAATTTAAATGCTTATTTTTACAATTTTACTATCATTCATAGTTGTGTTGCGTTTGTAATCAATTTGGAGGAAATCGATTGTTCAGAAAAGGAATATCGATTTATACTTAATCAAATAATGCAATTGAAGTATTACTCGTAGGTAGAGGAAACTTGCATATAAATGACCGGAGACATGAATTACATTAATATGAAAATATAAAAAGAAGGCACATTTTTTTATGTAATCTATGAATCGTAAATCGATTTCAAATAAACACAATCCAATTAATCGAATGCCGGATCGTGTGCGTTCCAAAATCGATTTGTCAGGGAAAACTAGACGTCTTTAAATAATATCTATGGAGCAAAGAGCATTTCCTATTGAACGGGAATAACGCAGTATGTGGTCCTAAACGACGTCGATTCCAGTAAATCATAAGTTCTAAACCAGGATATATTTATTATAGCTTCTACCGGCATTTCTTCCTTCATACAACGTCATAAGTAATACTAACAAAAGCGCTTATAAAAATTGTTTTTTATGTCCAAATGGTTTGGGGTCAGTGCATTGGACATTTGTAACCGACCAACCCAAATCAATGTAAAGGGCTGTGCCCTCCATTTCGCCTCTTATACGGTCTGATAGCGTATCTTAATCGTTATTGATGGTAATGTCCAACCCTGCACGCTTGTTTTGAAATTCGATCGCCGGTAGCAGACAATTTTAAGGGATAAGTTATTAATACAAGCATTTAATTATTTTAGTGCTTTTAATATGCCTTAACCTGGATCTTTTAAAAATGCTGTTAATTTTATCTGACAAGTATCTCGGTGTATTTTTTTGTTTATATTTTGGAAATTTCAATTTCAATGTTTATGTCTGTCCTACACTTTTTTGGTTAGATTATCTGAGAAGAATTTGATACTAGTTAATTAGGTACACTGGGTCAATGCGTCTAGGCGGGGCAATGAGATTCTTATTGCATATCACAGAAAATTGCTCACCCACTGCTATGTGATCACTTATAACTTTTTGCGTATTGAAAATCATAAATAATTTACTTATTTATCAAAAATGAGTGTGTTATTTTATTACATGTATTGTAACGTGACGTTTTAAAAGGTGCTTGCAGTAAAGATACTTATGTACAATTTACAGATAGTTTAAAATAATATAATTAAAATATACATTTTAATTTGCTACTACTAAAGGATAGAAACATGATACACAGAAATACATTAACATTGAAAAGTTACAATAGCGACCATCAATAATAAAAACAATTTGGATATCTTATATTTAAAATACCAACACGGAATCTGATTCTAAATCATTATGCCCTGACATTTTAAAATCATGGTGCTCAAATTATTATAGTTCAGTTATTAAATGAACCAGTGCAAGAACCATTTAGCTTCAATTCGACAGGCTGAATGGCACAGTTTGTTAATATAAAGTGTTTATTTTAAGCCTAGGTGTTGTTTAATCGTGGTTATTGATACCGACGACACAAGATTTGTATCTTATTCTTTAGCTACAACCATGTACATGACAGTTGGGTATCATTTAGGGCCTACAAAACATTTCCAAAGATATCCAAAGATTCCTATCTATGCAATTTCCGTAACAATTAAACATTGTCATGAGTGTTAAGAAAGGTTCGTGTTCCGTCCAGCCCTTCGTGTGAAAACAATTAAGTTTTTAACCATATTAGTTACAGTGTTTGTAAGTCCCGTAGTTATCTGCCTGGTGGCTCACGGATTTGACATTTCATACGCAAGAGAGGCTGCCCAAATGTCACGGCACAAAGGTCAGCACTGATTTACAGACCGACACAACTGTCAGTGGATTTGGTTTGGAAGTTACGTGCACTTATGCTAATCAGTCGTGTTACAGATATTATAGTAGTCCTGCCAATTGAATATCATGTGGAAACCTGGCTATGTGAATATTAAATTATTTTACACTTCTTAGTATGTATAGCTAACCAGCTTTATTAGGCTAATGTGGTAATCAATGATCTAACTTCAAATCGAACGCCTAGTAAGTGTAACGTATTATATTTTTATATCTAAACTTTCCCCGTGTAAATGGGGCTTAACTTAAAATTTATTTTATCATGCTGTTTTTGGAGGCCAGTGTCGTGTACGCTATTCAAGCCTCTTTAGACTCCTCTTACTTGTGCATTAGAACTATATTTATTCCAAAATGGCAAGTTATTTACATGAGTCCCTTTACATTTATGGCGAAAAATATATATTTCAAAACAAAACTACAGTTATAATTAAAAAAAAAAATTACTAAAAAACAGCATCAATAAAACGTTGCCCCGTAACCCTACATGGGTTCGTGTCAAGGTGCATTACTCCAACAACTCCAGCGGCTACAGCACTTCAAGGAAAATGGTTGCAAGTCGCGGCACTTGAGTTTGCTCTGCTTCGGAAATCCCCCAAATGGGCTCGAGAACAAAGGCGGTTCGCAAACAACTTCTCGTCGTAAACGTACAAAAGGATTTATTACGCAGTACGAGGAGCGGTTGCTATTAAAGGCTGGGAGCAACATACTTTACATATTCATTTGTACCATTTGTCATACATTGTGATATAAGACTGAGATCTTCAGATGGGCACAAGGCGGATTAATCAAGAAAAAAAATATATAATCAAACTTATAGTCTAATTTTTAAATATTATATTTTGGCATCATAATCAGCCAGCGTTTTTCGAGCAACGTGTTAGGACAATTATCATGTCGTTTATTGACCTGCGGACTAAAAGGATAACGCGATACGCTTACCTTGCATGGTTCCGACTTTTAGGGAAGACAAAAACTTTTAAAAACAAAAAATATTTTTGACGTTTATTTTCCGTAATTAGAACCACTAATCAGTCTTTTTTAAGATCTGCGTCTATAATATAGTATATTTTTTGTGAATTTTATTTTTTTAAATACTTTTGAACCATGTAAACAGTGGTCTTGCTTATCGTGAGAAGTGCATATGCAGACATTGGGTACTTAACATTACCCATTAGACCATTAGACCCTAAAACACATGTACATGTTCGGAACACAGGATTGATGTTAAGCCATCCGTTTCGTTATGTTGTAAGTCCAAGAAATGACCAAACTTGAAGCTTTGGGTTAGGTCGAGGTCACCACCATCCATAAACGCCGAAAACACATAAATATTGTATTGAATATTAAATTAAGGAAAGGGCAAGAATACAGGAAGGTAAGTCATCATCAAACACACGCAACAAAAAAAAATACCTTATTTTTCCACATAGGTTTTCGGTGGGACAGGCGTTTCATAATATTTATAGGTACTTTAGTCTGAGCTGACTACAACAATGCTGAACGACTTTAACCTCATTTCCAAGCCATTTCAAACGCAAAGATAAGCTTAACTTACTCAGAATCGCACTTTTTCCGTTCACCGATTGCTTAAACGACGTATTTCCTAACATTTCAAACCTTTCTCATAAATAAAATATTACGTTAATAAAAACTCATATTGCTTGAAACAAAGGCACGTTATATGTGTAACGTACTTATACACGGAAGATATAAATAGGCATGCGAATGATCTCCATAGAATACAAATTGAATGACCATTAACGTCACAACTGCGTACAAATGTATCGACGTTTCTTGTTCCATTAAATCTCAGTTACCACAAATAAGTACCAAAAATAAAATTACAGGACATCCATATCGGTTGTAAAAGTGCCAACAGATCAATCAAGCGGAATGACGTTCCGACAGATGGCCGAAAAAACGAATAACTTACGTCCAATGATGTTGGACAAAGCGTTCGTGAGGCAAGCAAGAATGTACGGCGCGGTGCGACAAAAACTGGAATCTCGGTAACGCATCGCAAAACCGCTAAACGCTCCGCACGACCACTTGGACTGCATTTTAATAAACAGGAGCTGCTCTTGTATTTTATTTCATAATTAAGTTTTTGTTATGTACACGTGAAATGAATCCTGAAATTATTTCGTGTTATTCGTTATTCTATTTGTTGCGAAAATATTATGTTAATTAATATACGGACACTGACGTTGAAAAAACTTTGTAGAAATGGGTCTGTCATAGTTCATTGTCAGTTCTTGAAGCGAAGGAGTGACGATTTTATGAAGTAAACTCAAGTAAATACAATTATTTTGGTAAATATTATTACCCGATTTAAAATAATTATAGTTCAGTGTAGTTAAATAATTCTTATCCTTTAGACCCTAAGTCTCATCATTTATAAACTCAACAACACTAATGTATATTTCTAAACACTAAGCCTAAAACAATATTTGAGTGTGTAAACTAAAGCATCCAAAGAAGGCAACAAGCTGGTACAAACTGGTTGAGAACAAGCTGTAGTTTGTCCTAGAGCAAGAGGTTTGTAGGTTAGCCGCGACAAGGCTTCTTACACCGCCACCCGACAAGTGTATCTCGGAGACTAGCGCGCAAGGTATGAGAGATAGCGGGTACCATATTATATCAACATTTTAGGGCTATAAATCCGCTGATTGAAAGGTTTTATTTACAAGTCCTAAAATATACTGATTTGTCCAAGAAGTCTATTGATATGTAACGGCTAGCTTAAGGCTTTGTTGTGCTGGACCTCTGGCACTGCGAAGGTCTATGAGCAGCGGTAGCCGCTTACCATCAGGCGGGCCACTAGCTTGTCTGCCTATAACGGCAATAAAAATAAAAAAGGCTCAAACTTAAAGGAAGGTATAAATAGCTAAGGCACACTGATAATTAAAAAGTTTGCTGGAAGTGCTTCATTTTTGCCATTAAAAAGCTTTACTAACTCGTTAGATGCAAGGCTTTTCCAACAGCCTCAAATCCTCGCAAATCCTTGGATAAAGCCTTTGTTTAGTAATAGACTTCCTATGACAGAAGATGATGGTGATGATAATAATAATTTTTCGTTTGAGATCTTACATTATGACATTATCTCGTCATTTGGTTAACTGTTATTGAACACCAATGCAATGTTTACCAAAAATATTTAATGCAAAATCTCTTGAAGAGTATAAATCGTACCGGCCCATAACTGTATCTCCATGTTCCTACGCGGAACCTAAGTTGACAGCAATCATTTGTATACCCTTGGAGGTAAATCGAGCGAAGAAGCTGTAGGTACTATTCAGTGTTATTACATAAATCGGGAAGTGCATTGCCTTGTTGATTTAGATGTATCGTATCTCATTAATTTAATAGTATTATTAGTAAAGCTGTTACTATACATCTCATAAAACTATTAGATACAGTTCTTCAGTTTTGATGTTTAGAATATTACATAATTGATTAAACAGACATTCACATTTCCATAAAGCTTTTTGTGACATTTGCGTTTTCTAGGTTCGTGTCGATAACTATGACATGCAAAATATTGTCAGAAGACAGGGAAATGACGCAGCAATAGCTATTAATAACCGATTTATGAATTTCTACTAGCAATTTTTTACTACTATTTGCCAACGCTACTTATAAAAACTGACCACACTGTATGGTCACGTCTATTTCTTAGACAGGTTTTAAGTGATTTATTGCAAACTAACTGAAGATAATATTACCGAACAATAGAAATCTGTTGGTATTAATACTGAAACTTTGTCTACAAAAGACGTGACGCTTTACGCTAGTTACTAACAAGAACAACGGAATAAGAAATGTGCAAAGCTTTTTATAACACTACGATTTTCTAAGTAATTTGTCGGTTGATTCCATCACGTTTGCTGCTTTTCTGCTATTTGTCTTATTAGGAGAAGTGAAATAATTTGTTATAATACAAAGTAAATCAATTTATTTGTTATTATGATTAGTATCAATAGTTGTGGTTATCGCAACAAATGCAGCTACGGTTTCACGACTAGCTAGTTTAGTAATAACAAAGGCTTCTGATAAAAATAGCTTAGGAATTAGTTCCAGTCGGTTTATAGAGGACAAGAGTCTCTATTTATTCTTTGGGTATCCGCTTCCCATTAATTACTATTATTATTGTTAACAATCTGCTTATTTTACTGTCTAGGGCCACTTTGAGCACTGATTCATATTTTTATATGTGCTAATTAACCTATATCAAAACCAGATTGTTGGAATTAGCAAAAGTCGTAACTTGCTTAAATAAAGTTGTAACCTTTCACGTGACGTATTTACACCAAGCAAAATATAAAAGGCATTTTCGCCTATCAACACTTTTTATTTTGCTTCATGTCATTTGTCACTTGGTTCGTAGCCTTTCGTTTATTTGGTGTGCGTAGTGAACGGTTTGATTGACACAGTTATATAAAATACATTATAAATTTCTAGACTAACATTGCAATCCAGATCCGTCAGGCTTAGTTATCGAATTATGACCATCTAAATGTACATAACAAATAGCATAATGTGTTATGCCACGAGCCGGAACCGGTAATACTGACGAAATTAAAAAGAAAGGCTCATTTTTTTCGGAATAGAATTATTAACATCATGTAGAAATTGAAGTTAATGAAATTAAAAATAAGCCAGACGAGTTAAACAGCAAAGATAATTGTGTAATTCATATACGGTGAGATTCTGTACCGATCAATAATATAAATGATAGAAATGCTAGTTGAGGTAATTTCCGCGACTGAGTAATTAATAGCTTGCTATCCATAAGCGGGCTATATAATTTAAACGTTAAGTCCATTTTATTTCTGACTAATTTAATGTCGGTAATTATAAAAATAAATAGTGACGTGGACAGAAAGCTAAGGTGAAGTAACAGCTTAGATATTAAGATTCGTTTGGTGGTTGAGATTGGCAGAGAACTAAGAGCTAGTGTTAGGACAACCATACACGATGTTAAAATTTAGGCATAGAGACCAACACAAGTATGTCGCATTTTGGGTTCGGCTTCTGTATCCTGGTCTAACCTCACCGTCATAATTATTCCAACCGAATTCTCTATTTGGCTCGAACTGCACTAAATAATTTAACCGAAACCCTATGCAGATTAAATTGGCTACAGTCGGTCGTGACTCGACAGTGATTTGTTAAATATGCACCATTTCATGTCAGGTGTACTTTCATTGATTATATAAATGCAACATAGTACCACTTGTAATTATGTAGTGATTAGTAGATAAGAAAGTAAATAAGCATTGCGCAAGACGTCCTGCGATCAGTTAATAGTTTCACAATCTCCTACTTAGGTTCGGTTTAAACGGATCATTACCGGTATCGAGGCGATTTTCTAAGTTGTAAAAAGGCGACTATATTTTAAAAGATTATTACCGGTTGCGCAATTTCTTGAAGCCTTATTTTCTAACTGTAGTACACGTAACCACTGGTTTTTAAAGACTAGTTAATAATAGTTTTATTTTATCCTTTAACTGTTTCCTTGAGAAGTGAGAAACCTGACCTTTTAACTTATTTTGACAACGGTGGCTTTACTCTTATTTTATTTTTTTATTTTTTATTTTTTTATTTTATTGAAATAGGTACAGCCACATCATATACATTAAATTAATACAAAATATCTTAGTCTAATATAATAATTCTGATATATATGAAAATCCGGCGTACACAACATTCACCATACCATAACAAAAAGAAGAAAGCGGAATTAGTTTTTTTTTTTTTTTTTTAAACAAATTTTAACTTTTACAATAAATTAATTTTGAATAAAAGTAAATCAGAGTGTTAATAAAGACATATCCAAAATAAAAGTAATTAAAGACAATAAAAACCAAATGACTTAGTTTAACTTTACACACTTAAAAACGTATGACTGAGAAACCTTGAGATCTTATTCTTATACTGAGAAACGGAATCATGGAATAGATCGAGATCGTCGATGCTGCAAGCTAAATTGTTGTAAGATGATAACAAGCGGACCAGCGGGGATTGCAAGCCTAAGTTCGTTTTTACTGCAGGTATGTGAAAAAGTTTAGTCTTAGAGCGTCTGTTTAACCGGGGTGTATTAAATGAAACGAGGCCCACCAGGTGCATGCAAGGAGAGGGTGTATGAAAAATTTTATAAAGGAAGCAAAGGTCCAACAAGACTCTTCTGGTCTTTAAAGGAGGTATTTTAAATTTTCGGAGTCGTTCTTCATATGAATTTCTGTGAGAGAATCCACTTGAACAGAAGGCAAGGTGACGCGTGAACGCCCGCTGAATGCTCTCAATGCGTTGAGAATTGACAGCATAGAACGGACGAACGGACTTACGGATACTCTTCCATAGTTCGCTAGAATATATTTATTTTTATGTTTTGAAAGACGCTTAATTAAATCATTTTAAAGTTATTTGATTAACTCTTGGTTATCGCTTTGTAATCTAATGTCTTCATGTATACCAATTTGTATAATTACCTTTACGAAAAATGCAAAAAATGATAACCCCAATTTAATTATAGTGAGTTTAAAATAAGTCCTCGTTTCTAAGTAAACATGGAGCTTTAGTTCATTTAAATTATGAGACAAGGTAATCACCGAGTAACGTAGTCTTTAATTTATTTGACTGTTAATCGCAGGCTAATAAATTACCTTCTATAATTAAAACTCTTAACAAAGTAGCTAGGATTTGCAATAAAACAGTAAGTTTATCGCCTATACAACCATACACGCTTGTGATAGAACACGACGTCGCCCCACATAGCTCGCTGGGTGGCTTCATGATTTATGGCAGTGGTTCTCAAAATGGTTCTGCAGATCTCACTGGTTCCGTGATAATCTATCAAAGATCCGCAAAGTTACCTTTATCGTTATTAAAAATTTATTAGAACAGATTATTTCAAGGCGTTAAAAAAATTCTAATTTTCATTTTTTAATAGTGAAATAAATAGGAAAAAAGGAATGCAGGATCGTCTAATAAAAACGTTTTTAATTTTATGTTTCAATGTGTAGACATAGTTTGTGTGTACACCAGCAGAGGACTTTCTGTGAATGTTGATATTGATGATGATAGATCATTCCGTAAATAAAATGCCTTTGTTCCGAATTTTATCCTCAAAGTTTAGGAACCACTGGCATTAAGTCCTGAAGGCAGCCTTCTCTATTAGCCGCTATTAATTACCCTACCTTCGCCTTGCTCTCGTGAGCTCATGTGTGCACATTCTAAGCAACTGCTTTATTAGAGGGGTTATCGCAATAATGCAACTTGTTTCACACGAATTGGTGCCGGATTCGGCTTGAGTTTCACGTATGGAGTCTTGTGCATATGAACAAGGAATTACGTATTTAATAAGCGTTCATGTATTTAAAGGGTTTATCTTATTATTTTGTTACTTAATTACTTCTACGGTTGAAAAATATTTTTAGGCAGGAAGTATTCTTAAAAACATCTTTAATTCATTGTTTTTTTATTTTTTTACAGTAATAACGTGTACAAATGGCCTGTATATTGCATTAAAATTGTGTTTTGAATACAACTGTCTTCATTCAATACGATAGTAAAAGTAAACAACACTTATTTTTATTAAATTTCTATTTAAGTATACGTAGAAAACACGAGATTATGTGAAAGTAAAAATTATCTCATAATGACTATTCTTAGGAAATTGTGCTGTCCGATAATTTGACATGTTCACAATTCACATCTATTACCAATGATGGATTATAACCGCCACATTGTGAAAAACTGGGTGACGTAAAGGTGTTACCTTATTGACTGTTGCCCATACTCTTGATCAACTTATTTTATTCATATTAAATGCGTCTGTGTATTGCGTTTGTTCTTACGATCAATGATATTAGATTTTCCTGTAAAATATGTTCAAAAATACGGTTTATACATATTATTTGTACGCAAAAATATGTTTTGCCATTGTTCCACTGCAACGTAAAAAAAGCAAACAATAAAAAAAATCACTTTCAGGTTTATATTACAACCAACAATACGGCACTCATATATTGTGAGAATTAAGTCATTATATCAAAGTCAAAAAGAGAAATATATCTTTAATTATATCGAACACCATTTGGGGATTATTTGGAACAATGCTTGCGTCATACATCAGTATATACGTCATAGAGCCATTAAATGTATCAAATAGAATTAAAACAATTTTGGAAACAATCAATTTGCCGTAGAAGAAGAGATTTGAATATATCTATGGGACGTTATATAAATTCCACCAGATATGAATTATAAATTTCGAAACATGCACAAATACGTAGCATCATAGAATAGACTGTTCTAATTGAAATAAATATGTGGGCGTTTCATCTGTGTTATCATAAATATTCATACATATTATATTCACATACCATAACACGTCTCCTATGAAAGGAATTCCTGAGCCACTAAATCACGCCTACGTATTGCGATCGGACGTTGCAAAAATCTACATTTGCATGATACAAAAATATTTTATTACATCCACAATAAATTTGGGAGGCACTCAGGTGAATTAACTCGTAAATATTAATATGATTCTATTAAATTGTAGGATTTTGCATTGATATTTATAGACGTCTTCTTGAATATACACTGTTAGAAAACAAAGTATGTATCTTTCTTTAAATTGAGTATGTTTAAATTTAAGAATTGCTTGTAAAATATTTCCGTTTCAATTTGGCAAAAATCCTTACTTCACGTGCGTGACGAGAACGATTAAGCTTAATTTATGGCAATTACCGTGCTATATAATGTGAGAAAATTTAATTTTTTCGAGTTTGTATCGAGTGCAAGAGGTAAATGTCCATATTTGCGAAGGCTCGGGGCGCTCTCCCACGACACGCCACGCGAGCGGTCCACGTGTTGGATCGTAAACCAGTCGTTCCTTTCTAACATCGTAACAAGCGAAAGAGACAGTGTGAACACTGAAACTGCCCCTGGCTAAATCCCAGGCTGTCTGGCCGCCTAAATAATTCCAACGTTTGTAATTATGATTCTGTTTAATTATTTTGTTGCATGCCATATTTCGGGACGTTTACCCCTTGGGCCTAACTCCACTTTTCCGCAGTTATTGAACAAACAACTAATATTTAATAGGCTAAAATCAAGAATCAATCATACAGATCAAGTTGGTACCTGGCATGGCTATAGGCTCGCCCCCAACACATCCTGTTTCGGGGAACTGTGGGTGGCACTAATAGCACCTCTATTCTTATATTTCATTCACAAAAATACATTATTGATTATAGTCTGTGATTAAGTAATTTAAATTTAATATATACTAAATTCATGGCGTATTCTATAGAATACGATCATATTCCTATTTATATTTATTCCTATTATCATAATCCTCCTCTTCTTCCTTGTTTCTTCTTAATTCAGTCCATCTAAAGGTTGTGTAGAAGAAATCTCTGTAAGAGATAACACCGCCGATTGTCACCTTTGTTTAATCCAGCTTTTTTAAATCCTTTTTGTATGTGGTGTTCAATAAAACTTTATAAATAAATATATTGTTTTCATAACTACCGTAACTATCACTTTTCCCACCAATTCAGGCAATGTGACTCAAAACTCTAACATTACCTATACCGCTGATTAAAGACATATCGTATGGAACTACGTTTTCAAGTAAACATCGCTTCATAATCGAGAGGAACGAGATACCGTCGGCATGACTTTAGGAGTGGGCCTACACGATCGTAAATTAGTCGATTACGATCAGTACAGGACACATTACAACGTAGGGACGAGCTGTGATGTATGGAAATAGGCTCCGATTACGACATCAGCGCTCACGTGTAAAAGAAAGTTTGAATAATCGTTATCTTTTCGACATGATCGGTTCGAGTCTTCGAGATTGTGATGTATGAGATGGTCGATATATGATTTGGTGCACGGATGGTCCAGTTTGTAGGGTTGTGTTTGAAGTTTAATTGAAATATCAATTTTAAAAGATGTCAGTAGTAGAGTTTTGTTGCAGGTCGCTAATACAATTGGGTAGCCCTAACCATAGTGATGTGTCTTACAGATTAGTTGCTGTGTTTCGTTCGGAGAATGAAATTACTGGACACCCAAAATGCTGGGGGTGAATAGTTACCACTGAACATAAACCTATCACAGTAATTCATGCAAGTCATCATGCAATAATGCATATTGGATTACTAAACAATATATAACTAAATTATTTTTAAATACATTTCATTTTAGTACTTCCATCTCCATATTTTTTCTGTACCCAATAACAAATAGAATATGATACTGTATTTCATGCGGAGACACTTTAAATAAACGAGTGTTTTTTTTATAAATCAAAGGTATAATTGTATTCCGACACCCAATTTACATATTTTAATCCGATTTGAATATTGAAGTGACGGCACAGATGCACAAAACGACCCCATTTTTGTTCTACTTCCGATTTTAGGAACCGGTTTAAGCGTGAAACACACGTGTCGGCACACACGTGCTGAGCAGATGTGACCCCGGCCTTCTATTGTGCGGTACTGGGGTCAGAGCGCATCTGCCCTTTACGACCCCACTGAAAATATTCACTCAATTAGTTAAAAAGCTTTTACTATGCAGTTTAAGGTATTGGAACAGAGTGGCAATTGTATACCGTAATTATTGTAAACGTTTTATGAATGTGGTTCTGGGTCACTTGTATTTTTTGCATTTAAATAATGAATAACATTTTTGCAAAATTGTTTTGTGGACTTAGGGCGTCGTATGGTGAATTTTATAAGAGTAATAACTATTAGACTCTTTTGTATGCCCAGGTATTATTTAACTTCACTATCGGGAACAAGGGTCAAATGCATATTCACATCTGATTTTGATTTATTTTATTTCGATTAATATTGTACGTTGGAGCTAAATATATACAGGCTAGAGCTTGTATTATAATTATTGCAGTATCCTTCATAATATTACGTAGATATTTACCAAAAAGTAGTCAATTTATTAACAAACATTTGTGTTACTGACACGTTGAAATATAATCTGATGCTTTTCATTTCACAATTGGTTTTTAAGCAATGCCTATAGGAGCTGTCAAATCCAACCCGGCGTCGAATTACAGAACATCCGTCAATTTGAAATATTATTGTAAAAACAATAATAACAACATCCGGGTACCGGAGCTGTTTTATAGAAATTGTGTACAAAAAATCATGAGCAAGTTCAAAGTGATCGAATGCGCGAAATCCACAACAAACAGCGGTCAATGCATTTAAAACTTTACAGTTATTAAAATAAGGATTAATATTAATATTTGAAAGTGCTGGTATAAGTGAATGTGCAAAAACATTTCTTTAGCGTGTACGCGCACCAAGCGAGATTGCAACTATCCGGAGCAATTACGTATAACGATAGACAATTATTTTTTACGATTCTCCCGACCAGTGATTGTGGGCGATCAGATGTTTTCGTAATTAATCCGATTCTTGCATTTGTTTTTCATATTACAACATGCAACGTAATTGCGTTGTTAATTCGAGTTTAAATTATAAGCAAGTGTGATGTGTACATGTATAAAAAGTAAAATGAAACGAGTTGCGTACAGCTTAAGATTTCCAAAGTCCACTTTCGCAAAAGATAACATGCAAGTTTTTTGCTTTGAAATTCATAAATATTAGTTACCGGAATTCAATCGTTGGAGACTCGGAGATTAATACGATGGAGTTGTTTATATCGATTTTGATAAAACCGCACTTAAACCCACCAAGTGTTTATCTCACTTTTTTACAAAATCTTATTTACTACTCAATTAGATTAATTTAATGCGGCCATATATGTCTTCGGGTGTCACATTAATTGCACCCAATATTCTCGCTCTAAATCAATCTGCTTTTATGGATTTCATCGATTAAATTCTACATTCTTTTTTACATCGTAATTACGACGTCTTACTATAATAGGCGGTGTGACAAATCACGTAATTACACAAACATTACAACAATCAAAAGTCGATAAAAAGTTAAATCATCGATACATAATACGTGACTCGAATGTTATAACAATTAAAAATCGATAAAAATTTACACAATATCGATAAGCGTTACATTACTCGTTGCACGTAATATGTACCGTGTAATATATAGCTGAGTGTATTTACAAGGCCAATAATAATTGATAGATGGCCAAACAGGTCCAACACTTGCGCATCAACTTTTTGTAGGCTGGAGAAAGCTTGGATCGCCGAAATGTACCAACTATGAAACGTATTGATAAGATTGTCGATTTGTCGTGATTTGTACCGATATCGGTGGGGTTGTCACGACTTTTCGAAATAATAGGTTGATTTGTGAAAGCTGACGAGGCAGCGGGAATTTTATTTTGTATGCCAATAAGAATAGGTTTCTTGTTAGTAATTATTGCATAAAATGTCTTCTCTCATCTCTGACGTAATTCGTGACGTCAACATAGATCCCTTTTTATTTTGTTTTCATATGAGCATGCCAAAACTAGCCTCATTATGTCTCATTCATTGTGTTGTATGGTTTGAATACAATTGCAAAACACATCGTGACGTCATTAAACCTTGGTTCCATTTTTGCGAGCAGCACTCTTTAATTGCGATTAAAATTTACTATAGATCACAAAAAATCTGGTAATATTATACATAATAAGTTATACAAACGGGGAGTCGAAACCACTACCACATAACTCACAGCCAGCATACTCCGACACTAATGAATCATCAATAATAACCAATTGAGTATATTCCAAACAGAACTACCTTACAAAGGTACGCCTACAGCGTCCGTACATCAAAGGCTTCATTATTATGAATAGTGCACATTAGTGAAATACGTCGAACCTTGACACAAATATGGGCCGAGGTTCGTGACGAGAACACGAATAATCCGATTAAACTATATCACGAAATATGTTCTGAGAAATTACTGGCCGAGTTGTATCAAATGATCGTATATCGTGACAGATGTAACATGCGAGAGATGCTATGAGAATAAAGTAATGTTTATTATTTTATACATACTCACGCCTTCTCCCCAGTAAGGGTAGGCTGAGGAGAACATCCACATTTCGCTTCGTGTGTCCGTCCCATGATGAGATAGAGGGCGAAAAAAAATTCAGTTTAATAGTATGAAAACAGATTCGGTATACCATATCTTGAGTAGGTAAGGTAATTGTCAGTCTCGATTTTATTACATGCTTTAATGCAACCAAATTACTTAACATGAAATAAAACATTTAGGTTATCTATATTACAGATCTAGTGTGTTTTGTATTACTCAGAACAATTCATTGCGACATTAATTTTATTTACTCATTTACTGCAGGATTTAGAGTAGGATTTCCTTAACCAAGCTTTGTGGGCTAAGGCCTCGTGTGCCTACTTATGGGGTAGACAGGTTGCTCTATTGTTACCTGCACGATAGACGACGCATCTGCCTCGGTGACGTAGTTGTACTACGGTACGACTACAAAGTTGAGGTCTCGAATCATCGGGCAGTGTTATTGGGTTTTTCTATTCATTATCAGCCGGAAGTCAGGAATTTGTGACCGATATGGCGATAGACTTGCCCCATATCATGGGACGGAAAATACAAGGCGAAATGTGGTTGTCCTGGTGGCGCCTTTGCTTACTCCTTCTAGAATAAAGGCGTGAGTTTATATATGTATGTATGTGTAGACGACGCAAATAAGTTTTGCCAAATCTGTCCCATAAGGAAATTGGACTTACCAACTTTCTACTCACACAATCTATCATTAGTTAGCTTTGACGTCCTCGATTAGGCAGAGAAAATATCTGCTTTTCTTTATTAACATCCATCCTGGACTTGGAGCTTGCCTTCATACAGGTACAGTTTAAAAGACAAAGCAAAATATAAAAATCCAGTTGCGTACACGTTAAAGTGCAAAAGTGAATGATTCATGAATACCGATCTGCCGTATTAATGAGTGTTGAAGCGTTAGTTAAGAGTTGATTAAAACAAACATTGCACACATGAATTCATTAGTTTCCTCAAAGATAAATAGTTTGTCGGCCGTTTTACTTTCATCGGAAATCTAGTGTCTGCGCTATTTCGAAATTCATTAGACGATGGATTGCTACGCTTTAAATTAACAATTTCTACAAGAAATGTCGATTTCAATAATTGTCTTATTTATTGGTAAAAAATATATATTTACAATTTTATTTAAGAATCAAATTTATTACAGCTCGATTCACAGCATTTTAATAAAACACTAATTAAAAATATAGCTTTTAATATTAAAATCGTAAAACAATATAAGATTAAAATTAATTCAGCAATAAGTATCAACCTCTTTTTAAACAATTCTCGACAATCCCGCGATTATTAGTTTTCTTATTTAAAAAAGTTTATTGTCTCTTTTTGGAATTCATTATCGAAATATAGTTATAAAAGTGGATATTTTGAAATTACTCAGATCTGAAGACGCTTACTTTACTTAAGCAAAATATCAAGTGATTATACCAAAAGTGAGTATTCAGAAATTAATAAAACCCTAACATGCAGGCTCTTTAGAAGCGTTTGTCATTTATTTAACCGTGCTATAATCGCTTAACTTTTTCAGATAGTATTCTAATAAGGCGGTGTACATACGTTCTGCATGTGATCTTACTCTGTATTGTTTAGAGTTGTAGGCGGATATTAGATGACTATCGCGCCTTACAATCGAGCCGTCGTGTGATGGGACTCCCACTTGTGGGATTAAAAATCTTTCAGCTTCATTTATGTGTGAAAAGCGATTAATTTCGAAGTAAATTATAATTGAAAAGTGTACATAAAATCACCTCATCGGTGCTATATCGATTACCTATTATGTAAATCATTTCAGATTGGTAATATCTCATTTGCATAATATCGTGGATATTAGGTAAACTCCTACACCAAAATTATGCAAACGTATTTAAACAAAATACCAAAAAACCGAACAAATGGACTATTCGCAACCCCTTAGTCGGTCGTAGTCCCTTTTTAATCAGAATGATTGCCTCGTGTTTAGCTGTGGAACGGATTAGCTAATATAATAAACAAAATATGCAAATATATCTCGCGATATCTTCCAACTCATACCACACAAAGAGCGCATCCCCAATCCGTCAACAGACAATACCCAAATGATTGCATTTCATTAAAAACAAACGTTGCACAATGACAACAATGGCAATAGGCGGGCGTCGCTTGTTTAACAATAAATAAATAATAGAGCGATTCTATTCAATACGCTTCGTAATCAAATCACAATTGTTTGCAAACATGTACGTTAGTCAGGTATTAGCGAACACGTCTTGCCATAAACGTTTGTATGAAAGTATAGTTATATAGCACATAGGTATTTCTTTTGTATCAAATCGCCAATAGCCTTTTATTAAAGATTAACAGAGTGGTAAAGGCATGACGGTATTAAACAACAAAGTGGTTGACTAGGTACTATGCTTTTAAATAATTCAATTAGAAAATAGAATACATAAGCACTTATTATATTTCAAACACTTTTTTGCTATGTTTGTATACGTATAGTGTACAAAAAAGGATGTAAGTAAATAAATAAGCACCTAAATAATAATATTACGATAAAACATGCTACTACTTACCATACGAAATAGACGTAAAAATCACTTGAAAAAAATTGCAGGTGTCTAAAGCTTACGCAACTACTTACACCCTACAAGAACTCAATTCGCATTTCCATGTACTGCAACTGTTAATTACAATGAAACAAAAACAAATATGCCACAACCAAGTACGTGTGTAGGAAGCATCTCTCCGTTCCACAATCTTATTTAATTTGCAATGCTTTATGGATAGGAATTGAATTGTCAACACGAAGACTCGTAATAAAAGCTTGATTGGCCGCTGGGGGCTTCACTGAATAGCAAGCTCGGACGCTAACGGAATTTCAATCACGGAGAGAAAGCAAGAGTGACGAACACTTATTAAACATTTTCGTTAATGTGCTAGCTACATATTTTGATGGTATGAAATCGAAATTCGAGAATTCGGTCGCATTTCGATTTTTGTGTCGTGACCGAATAGTTTAACCCACGCATCGAATGCACCTTAATATGGTGTTAATGTGGAATTTAAACAAAACCACATGCGTATGACTAATTATTCCAATTTAATTTTAAAAAATGCTGTAGAAATAATCTTTGTTTTTATGGCGATAGGAGCAGATGCAGCAATTATATTTTTTACATGTTTTAAAATATTAATTTAATCTGTATCAGTGTTTATAAGCTTATGTACGTCCCAATGTAGGGAACGAGCCTCTTCGATAATCGCGAATACGATTGAGAGGGGTTAGACTATATTATAGTACACGGTTGGCGGACTTTACATGCTATATAAATTCATACTAATCGCTATAAAACGCAGGTTTCCTCAGGATGTTTTCCTTCACCGTGATAGTGCATGGTGATTGACTATCAATAATATTATATTTTCGAATAACTTCATTTATATGCGTAATCCTAAATACAATCTAAACTATTCTAAGCGGCGTTGTCAATACGACCTTAATTTAGCAGACCTCGTTTAAGTTAAGATATTGGCGGGTGTTAATGTAAAATACATTTGAAATCTCACAAATAGAGTTGTCAGCCGATTGGCTCTTGATCTAGGTGGCGTAGGCGATGCAATCTAAGCGTGGACATCAACAGCCAACATGTTTGACAACCATGAATAATCTGTGATGTTACACACATTCGTGGCTGCGCTAGGGCTGCCATACGAATTCCACCTTCATGCCTAACATAGCATAAAATCAACCGATCCACAAATTTAATTAAATATTGCAATGCGATCAGTAACTTTCTAGTCGAGGTACGAGATGCGTTGTGTTTAGATGAGATTGAGAAGCCAAACAGTGAGGTCGAATTGATTGTATAATCCCATTACACGCTACAGTTGACAATGTGCATACGCAAACATAATCCCATAATAGAATTAACAAAGAAAACGCTCTAAGCTGTATTAAAGCTTGTTTTCGTTCAGCATTATGAGTATTTATTTCACTTTAGTGGAACATAAAAAGCTTACAGTTAATTAGTTTCACTTATTGCATGATTTTTATAATAAAAATTACTTTTTATCTCAAACTCGTTTAAGTCTTTTCCTCTAATTAGCAACATTACTTCTCTACCTTTAATATGTAAACATAATATACTCGTATTATTACATATATGTATGATAGAAATATGTATTAAGTGACAAAAGAAAGATAGAAGAATCTTTTATTGTTTACTTTAACAGGATTTAGGCTTTAATTCACACCTATTTATGGTCGAGTGGTGGATGGTCATTCGATTTCGAGCTAGAGTTTACGAGAGTTACTGTTGGAACTTTTTTGCTTTTACCATACCCAAAAGTTATATATTTTCTTTGACGAACAACTCGGAATCCTAAATATACGTGGGTTTAAAAATACATTCTTATACTCAACAAAAAGCAAAGTTCAGAAATAGATATAATATTTCTCTTTCTATCAGTTCGTATGACATTATTATATTGTTACCAATCAAAGACATTGCTAAAGTTACAATTGCTCGTGCCATATTTCACACATTCGTTCTACCTTTTGAAATATCACCGACATAACGTGTATTGCTATTGCTAATGGCTACGTTTCTAACTACAGTACGCGTTATATATTAATCAACGTATGTTGTATTTTCAAAGCCTCTTGCAAAATATTTAGTAATGATTCTATTTCAATCTACAATATTACGGGTCCGGTATCACTCTCTCTGAGTTCCTCACCAAGTCTAGACATGACATATTCATGGCAGCACGCGACAAGTTTGGCGTCACAAACTCATGGACCCGGGATGGCAATGTGTTTGTGATAAGTTCTGGCGTTCGGCATCGCATAGTGTCGCTTACTCTGCTTAGCCAGATTAGTGTGGACACCCCAACAAAGCCGACCCCGGTGAAGAGGACCATAGCCGTGCCTAAGACCAGGCGAGCAGCAGCGGCCAAAAGATGAGTTTTGTACTGTGATCTTGTCGATATTGTGTAGTCCAGGTAACATCCAATGTTTTTGCTTTATCTGTTGCATAAACCATCAAGTGATTTATTTTAATGTAGGTTTCTTTTTGTTTTTGTTTTTACTATTTATATTATTGTACATTGTTTTAAAATACTTGTTTTGTTATTGTAGTTTAATACTCTAATCACTAAACTACCTACAAACAGCTTTGTTATTTGTTTACATGTCTAATGACATTAAATGTCATGTTTGACAGCTTGCATTTCGTTCGGAATTTTTAGCTCAGATTTTTTAACAATATATAAGTTTTTGAATTTTTATATTGGTTTTAAATATTTAATTTTTATGTTAAACTTACTTGGACTATCACATTACTATTTTTTGTTCTTTACTTTTAATTTGTATTACTTATATGAATGGATTAATGTTACCATGTCTTTCTTTTTTGTATTTTATGTTTCTCTAACTGTTATCTGTATGTTGTATCTTTTTCATTGTTCGTGTCGGATATCACTTTTCTCAAGTGTTGTTATTTTTATTATTTTTTCTCTTTTTCACAATCTCAATACTCAACCGGCAGATGGATGATTATTTTAAATTATTTTATTTTAACATCCAACTTTTTGGAAATTAATTATATTTATATTATTAAGTTTATAATCATTTTAATATTAATTTTAGGTAAAATTACCAATATTTGTGTTGCAAACGCTAAAATTTTTACATGTCTGTGCACGATGAAAGTAACAGTGAAGAGTTCTTTTCGGCGTGTAGTGATGACAGCTTTGCTAGTATTCCCTCAATAGCCGATACTCTCTCATCTCAGTTCTCTGACGTCCCAAGGAATTTCAATGTAGTCCATATAAACTCTCAGAGTATTCCCGCTCATTACACTGATATGCTGGCTAGTTTTGACTGTACCCATATTCATGCTATCCTTGTTTCTGAATCTTGGTTAAAACCTTGTCTCTCTTCTTCTTCCTTCTCACTTCCAGGGTTCCACCTCATCAGAAATGATCGCACAGCACGTGGTGGAGGGGGTGTCGCTATTTTTCTTCGGACACATCTACGTTACAAAATAGTTAGTGTATCACCGCAACCTCCACCGTCAAATGCTGGTGAACATATTTTCTTGGAGGTGGAATTCTCCCATATGAAAATATTACTCGGTGTTTATTATTGCCCATCGCTTCGTATTGACTTTTTCTCTTCTCTTGAAATTATTCTTGAAAACTTAGTCCCATCGTACAGTCAAACCATAATCATGGGTGACTTTAATACCTGTCTCCTCAAGAACGATCGTCGTTCTTCTTCCTTTCTGAATTCTATCCAGTCCTGTAATCTTTCCGTTCTTCCTCTCAGTGCCACTCACCATCCTCCTCACTGTACACCTTCACTTCTCGACCTCATCCTTGTCTCCTCCCTAATTCATGTTGCTAAACATGGACAATGTCCTGCTGACGCCTTTTCTTTTCATGACCTTTTATTCCTATCCTATCGTGTCCATCCGCCTAAAGCCTCTCCCAAAATCCTTTTGCTACGGAATTTTCAGGGTATGAACCTTGTTGATCTTCGCAAGGATGCGGACAATATTGACTGGAGTTCAATTTATCATGCTGACTGTATTGAAGAAAAAGTCGAAATATTTTCAAATAAATTAATTGGTCTCTACGACACGCATGCACCAATTCGACCAATAAAGGTGAAACATCTGCCAGCACCCTGGCTTACTGCCGAAATTAAAGATTTGCTCAGGAAAAAAGCATCGGCCAAGTCCAGATTCAACCACCGTCCTAGCGAGTTAAATTGGCTTAAGTACATCGCCATTCGGAATCACTGCAGTAAGGTGTGTAGGAACGCTCAACGCCGACATATTCACAGCTCAGTTGAAAATGGAGATTCGGCGAAAGTCTGGAAATTTCTTCAGACTCTGGGAGTGGGTAAATCTCGTAAAAATTCAATTCCTGTATCTGTAGATATAAATTTCTTAAATCAACACTTTTCGTCTTCGTCGTATTTTAATACCATGGTCAAAGATAACACTATCAAACATCTTTCTACCCGCCAAACTCCTGATTGTCCTGTTTTTGTCTTCAAACAATTTGCTAGTTGTGATGTTAGGAAGACCATTACACTTATTTCGTCTAATGCGGTTGGAAGTGATCATGTTAGCCGTAATATGATTGTTCCTATCCTAGACGAAATCCTTCCCATAATTTCCCACATCCTTAACCATTCCGTTACCACAGGAATTTTTCCTACCGCTTGGAAAGAAGCGCACATTATTCCTATCCCTAAAAAACCTAACGCTTCTGCACTTTCCGAATTTCGACCAATATCCATTCTTCCATTCCTATCCAAAGTTCTTGAACGTTTGATCCATACCCAACTGAATAATTTCCTTTCTAAAAATAATCTCCTTAACCCTTTCCAATCAGGATTTCGTTCTGGGCATAGTACAACCACCACTCTGACGCATATTACGGATGGCATGAGATCTGGTATGGAAGAGGGCAAGCTGACAGTCTTAGCGTTGCTGGACTTCAGCAATGCCTTCAATACCGTAGATTTTGACGTACTACTTAGCGTGATGTGTTCTCTTAACATATCTCCAACAGCACTTGACTGGTTTCGAAGTTACCTGTATGGGCGCCGGCAACGCATCTGCATCGAGGAGAATTTTTCCTCTTGGTGCTCAGTGTCTGCTGGCGTACCACAGGGCGGCGTGCTTTCTCCCCTACTTTTTGCTATTTTCATTAACTCTATCACTAATCACCTTCATTCTTCCTACCACCTCTACGCTGATGATCTCCAAATTTACTCTCAAGCTCCACTGGACAGGATGGTTGATGCAATCTCAACAATTAATTATGATATCCAACACATTTGCGATTGGAGCAAACGGCATGGCTTGACGGTGAATCCAAACAAGACTCAGGCCATTGTTGTTGGCAGTCCCAGGTCGATTTCGAAACTTGACTGGGCCCTACTGCCGAGTGTTACTTGTGATGGTGTTACCATACCCTACAGTGACACTGTGAGAAATTTGGGTCTGAATATAGACAAAGGCCTCACCTGGGGTCCGCAAATTCGGGATGTAAGTCGAAAGTTGTTTTCTTCGGCTAGATCCTTGCGAAGGTTACACAATTTTCTACCCGTTACCACGAAGATATCACTTGCGCAAACACTCCTCCTCCCCATCCTTGATTATGCAGATGTCAGCTATCTAGATCTCACCGAGGAGCAACTAAATAAACTTGACCGTCTCCAGAATTTCTGCATAAGATTCATATTTGGTCTACGTAAATATGATCATGTTTCCGAGTTTCGTACTAAGCTCAAGTGGTTGCCTATACGACTTCGCCGGAATACTCACATTCTTTCTCTTCTTTACAATATTTTATTTAATCCTCTCACCCCTTCTTATCTTAAAGAACGATTTGTTTTTCTTCATGACTCACATACGAGGTCCTTGAGGTCGTCCGAGAACTTAAAGTTGAGAATGCCCGCCCACACCACAACATTTATGGACAAATCTTTCGGTGTCGTAGCTGTTCGTTTGTGGAATGCACTTCCCGTTGTGGTGAGGCAGGCTCAAACTCTGCCATCTTTTAAGAAGTTGGTAAAAGAGCACTACTTTGCTTCTTAAACAGATATATTGATCAATATTATTTCCTTAATTTAAATATATTGGTAATATACTTATATATGTATGTTTATTTATATATAAATGTATTTATGTATGTTTATATACATTATTTATGTAGTTTTTGTATATTTATGTATAAATAGTATTATTTATTTGAGCTTTTGTCTTTATTATACACTGCCCTTTCTTTCTCCTTCTCATAAATCCATCCAATGGTTGTCTGGTAGAGATTGCCTTAGTGCGATAAGACCGCCATTTGTACTTTGTTATTTTGTTGTCTCTATACCTATTGTTATATTTATTGTGTACAATAAAGAATAAAAATAAAAATAAATAAATAAATATTATAACTCAGCATTTACACGAAATAGGTAATTTATTTATTTGGTGTGTGAAATAGAAATGCGTGGTGGCCTGTTGGTAACGGACCAGACGCGGTTGCCTACATGTTCACGGTTGTCGCGGGTTCAAATCCCAGGGCACACCTCTGACTTTTCGGAGTTATGTGTGTATTGATAGTCAATCATCACGCACTTTAACGGTGAAGGAAAACATCGTGAGGAAACCTGCATACCGTAGCGATTTTAAATAATTTCTACGGTATGTAAGTCCGCCAACCCGCACTAGGCCAGCGTGGTGGACTATATGGCCTAACCACTCTCAATCGATTGTCTCGATTGTAGAGTAGGCCCGTGCCTTGCAGTGGGACGTATATGGGCTGATATAGATATAGTGAAATAAATACCATTTTGCTAACACTTTTATTCAAAAAAGTCATCGTATAAAAACGAATATTAAATACGTAAATTTAACAACCTTTAATTTTTTGCCCTATTCCTACCATTAATCGCTGAATGAGCCATTAGATACGGTAGTTAACAAAATTAAAACATGACCTCTCTGCATTTATGTATTGGTCTAATTAGAACAGTTAACTACACTCGCGCCAACTTTTCTAGGCTAAATATGGAAATAATCCGCTAATTGAATAATCATGTAAATTCTAAATGCGCCAGACAAGCAATAAATCCTGTTCAGACAGAATTATGGCTTAATCACGAAAAATTCTACGGGATTTAAGCATTTCGCAATTTTATTACCGGATATAAATCATTTATATAAAAAATAGTATTCAATTTTAACACCAAAATAAATTAACCATTCAACGGATTACGTCTTCATCAAAACGTTTATAATTTTACCACAATAAAAATGTCTAAAATCTGTAATCGGGCCATATACAGTTCACCTATATTCAAATAAAAACAAAACATAAAACAAAGCGGTATATTCGCGACAAAAAGCGCTATAAAAAGTTGGTAACGGTTAATTAACATAGATAGTGGCAATAGGTGCAGCGCAGGCGCAACAGGTCCGTAGATATGCAAATGAGACGCCCGGTGGTCCACGATGCTGCGCTTAGATACGGAAACTCGCTGTCTTACTCTGATCTGCAGGACGCGACGCCATGCGTGTAACACTCCTTGTTTAAATAAATAAAATAAATAAATACACCCAACAGACACATACACAGTCCTGATCCCACACTAAGATCGAGTCTTGTGTCGTGGCTATCAGTAACTACGAGAGACTTTTCGGTCTCACAAACACTCAGACCTAAAACAAGATACTTGTGGTTCACACAAACATTTGTCTCGGTGCGGGGAGCGAACCCGCAGCCTCTCGTTTCATAGCCGGCGTCTAACCAACTGCGCCACGGAGGCTGTCAATTGTTTATGTATCATCTTAGCTGCTGCGCCATTCAGTGGTAAATTAATCACGCCAACTAAGACTGAATCTAAAACTTACTTTATAATGTATTCTCACAATGATCCAAGTGAAGTATTTCTATAGAAGATACTGTAAAAACAGCACATCAATTAGCAATAAATTTGATTGCTATAAATTATCGTCAACACATAGCACCACCATCGATGGATATTTTTAAAAATGATTACACGTGGAAGTTGGTAAATTTGGTTTTCTTTATCATTCGCACATAATAATTTTAATAAGACACATATTGCTTGGGGGATAAAGGAAATATCGACATACATACATACATAAACTCACGCCTTTATCCCAGTTGGGGTAGCCAGAGGCGCCACCAGGACACCCACATTTCGCCTTGTATGTTCCGTCCCATGATGTAATAGGGGGCGAGCCTATCGCCATATCGGCCATATATTTAGGAAAAATGTAAATATAAAAAAATCCCCTTAACTAAAGACTTGAATACAAAGACGCCTAATTCTTAAACTCACAATATATGTACATACTTCACTCTTCAGCATCAGTCATAAGTCATAACTCGTATTTATTCGACATCCCATGCCACACTATTGTAAAGAAGATTAATATTTCTGTTAAAAAGACGCACAAAAGAAATACCGCGCTTTATAAGTAAACATTATTTAATCAGATATTACGTTGGCGCCGAATGAATAAATCATCGGTTCGTATTCGAAGAAAGAATTATTCCGCTATCTCCTTACCATGAATAGTCCAATGGATTTTATAAGGGTGCAGTCGGCGAAATACAATGAACATTATTAATAAAACATATTGTTCGGCGTTTTGTAACGAAGTGAGAGTAGAAAACACTAGGGTACTAAGAAATCGAAATGTGAACGCAAAAAATAATGAAAAGTTGATTGATTGCTATAAACAGGTATGTTAAATGCTCTTGCCAATTAGTTATTGGCCGAAAATTGGAATATAAATTGAACTAGTATAATAAAATATCAGTGTGAAAGCATACCTAAATATAAGAAACCTGTGGACCGTGAACACCAAGTTCAACTCACGAATGTCATCAAAAATAATTTTAGTATCAAAAATCATTTAAGTTAAAGGACACTATGGATAATTGCTTCCTATAGGCCTTAACGATCATAAATAATTCATCATAGAAAATTAAAATCAGATAAAAACGAAAACACATATTTATTCATAATATATTTCTTTTAATCAACTTATTATCAGTATTAGGAATTTAAACGACTTTTTAAACTTGTCACGCGTATTTACGATGGGACTGTAGATAACGTAGATAACAGAAAAATAAAAAATCCGCTATTTGAATAATGCTGAGAACTTCGCACCAGTGTATTATCCAGTAAGATGTGTGTATGTCTTTACATAGTATCAAACAAAGTCGCTTTTCGCTGTACATATAAACGCAAAGACCTGTCAAATCATCCAACAAATTTTAACAAAGTTTTCATTAATAGATAGACTGATTTAAGAGGAAGTTTTCTTTTGGCAAATTATAGATTTTTGGCTGCAGACGAAGCTGGGCCAGGTCGCTATTATTTGTATAATATGTGTGTTGGAACTGTTGAAAGTAGTAATACTTCGGCTATCTCGGATTCGCTATCGGCGCGATTACCTTGGCGAGTGCCTTCAGACGGGTTTGTGGGTCAGGCGGACAGCTTTCAGATATTTGCATACTCACGTCCCATCTGATGCCACACGTAGTGCGTACAAGGGGAGAAATTATCATAAATGGGATATTGACGGGGTAACAGATTGCGATATCCGCGCTGTTAGTGTTAAGTGTTTCGTCGAAGTCTGTTATCTACATCTTTATAATCTTGTTATTGAATCGTTTATTATAAGTTTCTGATTCTGACTCCGTGGCGCAGTTGGTTAGACAAGGGCTGTCAAACGAGTGGCCGCAGGTTCAGTCCTCGCATAGGGACTAATGTTTGTGTGATTCACAAGTGTCTGTTTCTGTCTGAGCATTTGATAGACCGAAAAGTTTCTCATAGTTTTCGATGCCCACAACACAAGGCTTGTATCTTAGTCGGGGCCAGGAATATGTATGTGACTGTTGGGTGTAGTTATTTTGTTCGCCAAAGACAGCTGGATAGAATCAAAGACATATTGAAATGATGCAGATTCTAGGGTGATGATAATTATATTTCATAATGCTTACATAATTCATAAATTTAAATATATATTTAATAGATACTTTTATGCTAGTTTCCTCAACAAATTAGTAATATTTCCTGCTGCGTGATTGGCAGGCGTCAATGAACTCGTGGGTAAAATTTCGTCAAATAATTTTGCATGTTTATAACTCAATATATTAGATTTGTAAAATATTGAATGGAGAAATTTTAATAAGGTATTTTATTAACATCTCTTGCTTGTGTTGAAATATCTTAGACTTTATTTTGATTATAATACGAAGGTAGAGTCTATCTGCAATTAGCTACATAGTACATTGAGAATATCAATGTAATTAAAATGCAATTTAAAGTAATATTTGTATGTTTTCTTTGATCGCAAAAATATTCGATACAATGTTTTTTTTTTATGCGTACCTGTATCAATTAGTATCTATGATTATTAGGCAAATATATTTCGTTTTTTGTGAATTAAAAAGACAATGATTGAAAAAAAATATTATTTTATATAAACGCATTCACAAAAGTGTGTAAGTAACACAGAAATCCGGGCCGAGAGTTCGTCGAGAGCGACACAGGTTGCTTTACAGAATAGTTTATGGACCATTTGAATTGTAAAGTGCTATTTTTATAAAGCACTTCTGGAGGCACGTAAATTTCCACTTGATCTTATCTCGTTTATCTTAACAGCCCATTCGCTTTTGGCATATCAACGAAATTTTAATTTTTTCGTAATAAATATTTTATAATCAAGCTTAAATTAATTTCGGCAAAGGCAACAACTTAAGCAAGTAATATAGGAAAAAATCAAATAAACTTTATAAAATTATGATGAAAAAAAAACATAGCACCCGGGAGTGCGTTTAAATAAACGTTCCGAATTTTGATATAATAATAATTAATAGTTTTATCTCTAATATCGATCCTCTTCAGACTTCCATAAAACTTGAGGTATCTTAACAAACAGTAGTTAATAAAACAGCTCTCACCCTTATCAACAATGGAAAGCAACACAACGAAGTTGTTGTTTAACGCAAAGGGTTCACAGCGGAAGTGCTGTCGTGACAATAAAACTGTTTGTTCTCCACTTAACTGTGAAAACATTTATCTTGAAAAACGGAAACCGAATATAAATCGAATGTTATGGGAGAAATAACAGGGCGAACGATATCCGCGACGAAGGAGACGGGACAATCATTGACTCGCACTATGCAATTCCATAAAATCAAGATTAGTGACGGTGAACGGCCGATCATACGGCGAATCGTGACCGTGGTCGAAGCGAACTGAAATAAGGATTCGAGTGTCAATACGAAGAAATCTTGGTACTTTGTGCAAGTTTACGCTTCATTGCACTACTGGAAATTGGGAAATTATTTGGTCATGCTTAATCAATAATCAGTAACAAGGTTCTTAGCGTTAAATAATTTGACTTATAAGATACCGGTTTTCTCATTGGGCTTAGAAAACTGATATAATACATCATAAAGGCAACGAAAAGGTATACTCGTATATGCCAAATATTTTCGCAAAATGAAAGAAATCTTAGTAGCAATTTTACCTAAGAGATTAGAAAGAACTCAATAAAAAAAAGTGCTAATGAGATAATTTAATGTAAATTACTAATTAATTAATTATAAACAGGATCTAAGTCTCGACCAAGATTCGTGTAGACGTACATTTAATTATATTTCTTTCTCAAATCCGGGTAAAGAAACTAACGGGCAATGAAATTCCTACAAACGCACTTAGAGCACTTATTAAAAGCCTGGAAATATCACGCTAATTTCCATAGTTGTCGCAGGCTTTATCACACGTTCCGCATAGGGTTGTTGGACGGCAATTAGATTAGATTTAGGTAAGCTAGAGCGAGTGAGCTCGTGACCAACGGATCTAAACCCGCCGTCAGTAACCGGCCTTGGTCTATTTGCACCTTTGTGTCTGCTCCAATAAAGGTCAATTGGAAAGTCTCCGCGATCGTTATTTAAAGCCATTGTTGCAATGAATCTGATCCTATGATTTGATTCATTGATTATGATGCAATCTAATGGACTGTCACAGACTTTTGAAACGACCAGGATTAGGTATAAACGCATCGGTTATTGCAAATTGAGTTATGAAAGATTTGTTACTTCATTAACATCACGTAGCGTAATGTAGGCAATGATTACATTTTTAGTACTGAAAAAAGTAACTTTATTCTCGTGTTAAAGTAATTTCAACTCAAAAATTGAAAGGAACTATTATTTAAGCGGTTATTGCTTAAAATCAATTTTGGTTTTCTCACGCATTTATTGTTTTCAATCAACATTCTCGAAAGCACTGTTAGCTTGAAACAAATGATAGCCACAAACGTTCCAAAAAGATGAGTTACGGCAACGTGAACGAAGCAAAGCAATTTCAAATCCGTGATGTAACAAGTCAACCGCGTACAAGGTCAAGCGCAAATACTAAATCGATTATGCACGCCATATTAAACGGTCGTAAAATTATTTATACAAATTCTTCACATATGTAATATGCCATTGTTTAATTTATTGCAGAATATTTGAGATATCTGATAATATTTGAATACATTAAGGCTATCGCGTTGGTGGCAAGCGTCACGGAGCCGCGTGCGACCGTTGGCGATCTCAATCGACTCGCCACGACCACTATATTTATGCTAATCTCGTGGAATTTCTAAAACAAAATCAAATTATCATCGATAGAACCGAAATTGTGATTTGTGGGACGATCAATACGCATATACGCTTTATAAGCGAGCGACATCCATATGTTTGGGGGGCCTATAAAATTATATCTCATATAAAATAATTAGTATTGTTTGTCGTCGGTGAGGTGGGTGTGAAGATGCCTTGTTAATAGTATTAAATCCCACTAATGTAATGATTCAGAAAGTGCTAGTCATTTGTTTCCCAATTACACCTCAAGGAGGTGTAGGTATAAACGTTCCACTAAGAGACGTAAATAAAAACCAAATATTTTTATTCTTAATAATAAAATATTAATTAGTTAAACAGATACTTACAAACCCATTAAAACAGACCTTAAATGTAAATAAAGAAAATAAACGAATCAATACCATCTATCACATTTTAATGATTTTGTTGTTGCACCACAAGGTCGCAAATCTCCGGCATCTATTCAAACTTTAAGTTTCCTTCACACCGTAACCCACTAAGCAAACTTCCTCTCAATTAACTTAATGACGTTTCATTGTTTACCCGACACTTTTTTGAAGCCTATTGCCTCATTGTATCGGGTAATTAATTTGTTCCCAGTTGTAACATCAGTCAACCGTCAAGAGCCACTCCCACGATATCAGACGTGCGTCTTCAGTTCCCAGAAAGGTACACTTACATTGCGCAACAATGCAGATAATTAAAAAGTTACCCGTGGGCGGATATCAATGGCTTTGATTTTGGATTGTGCCAATCGTATAAACTATAAACGATTGAGCTTGCGAGTGATCAACTTCCGTTCTTAAGTTAATTGGTTGCAAAAAATACTTAATGAATTCTGCTTTATTTTAAATCCGGCGACTAATTGATTGATCGGAGTAATAAAGTTTAATTAGGAAAGATCATTGAAATTGAGACTGTACTGTCCTTTTTATATTTGGCGAAGACAATTATGACGCTCATTCAGTATTTGGTTTCTTTGCTATATCTGATGATCTAAACATAATTAACGAACATGCTGTTTTTATGTGGCTAAAGAACATAATATGTAGGTATGTGTAAAGAAGAGTGTTTGTGAATAAACATAAAAAATATCTCTTTCGTATGACCTCTTTTATTGATTTCATTATGATTTATAAACATCGTACCATGATAATTGAATATGACAAGTAAAAATTACTTGTATAATCCGAAATAGCCTTGAGCAAAGCGTCTCCGAGTAGGACAAAGAAATTCTAAGTGCATGATTCAAGACAGCAGTCGATGTCTAACGAATTCAGACTCATTGTACCATAACTACAAAGCAAGGTTATTTTTGTAAGGCACCAGATGACTCATGCAATGATCTGCTCGAATTATTAACTGCGGGATCAATTTTATAACTTTTTGCCATGACTTTGTTTTTTCGATGCATAATCATAGTAATCATGCGGCACTTGTTTCGGTATAGGGCTTCACTTTAATTGGTGCAGCTTTGCGGATGTCAAAACTATATACAAAAAATATGTTCTCATGATTTGTGGTCTTTTATAGATACTAGTTGATTCAGCTACTGTTTGAGCTATACGAATTACGAACATCAATATGTATGTAAATATTGAAACATAATATCTGGCTTATAAAATTAATTTTATAAAAAATATTTGTAAATACATTAGCATAGTTTTGTAATTATACTAATTCTTAATATAGACCTAAAAATCCGTTGGCAATAATCCTAAATCAGAATAATTAAATAAAACGACTTTTGACACATTAAAATTCAAATATGGATGATAATATTCAAATATGGATTCGCCCGGCGCCATTACCTGTAATACACCTGTTTTAAAACGCTCCGCGATTAAAATTCCAAAACAATAGTAAAATTTCAGAGTTTTGTGTTTTACATATTCGTATATCATTAAAAAAGTAAAATAGAACAGTGTTGTGAAGTTTAAGTGAACCCAAACAGTGTTACACAAAAATTATCACCAAAACTGCAAAAAAATTTGTACCTGACCTACGACAACTCGCGCTCCGACCACTGCAGTGAGTCATAGCGCAATCGGGCTACCGCTTAGCAACACTCGCGCTGTGCATCGCATCGGCCGCCTAGCAACAGCGATCGCCGATTTATTACACACAATATTACAAATTCATTTGGTAAAGGTTCGTACTGTCATGAAGAAAAATACCAAAATGTGTCCAGTTAACGATATCTGTGCGGGCTGCACTGAAGAAATAATTGATAATAAATACATATTGTGCTCTTTAAAACCATGCACCAAATTATTTCATTACCAGTGCGTAAACCTGACAAATACTAAATCTGACTTTAAAGCAACATGGATTTGTCCGGATTGTAAAAATAGTATGAAAAAAGGCGGCGACAACTCTGCAACTCCAGCTCGATCTTCCTTTATAACCACCAGAAAGCCTCAAACGACCAACCATTATGAGGACTCGCCCCCATCAACATCGCAGGATTTATCTCCTACTTCCTCAGAGTCTGTGGAAGAAATGGACTCACATATAAAACTCCTAAAAGAAGACATGTATTCCATCAAGTCCGACTTTCAAAAAGCCTTTTCTGCTCTTGCTCGCTGTGAAGAAAGACTGGATGGATTAAATACAAAAATGATGATGTACGAAAGTCGGCTTAAGGCAGCCGAAGAAAAAATTTCACAGATACCAGAACTTAACTTAACCATAGCTTCCTTGCAAGAAAAATTGAATAATCAAGCCCAATTTCTTCTGAAAAACGAAATAGAAATAGCAGGCGTACCCGAAACAGAAAATGAAAACACGATGCACAGCATTCACTTAATAGCGGCTAAAGTTGGAATAAAGCTGTCCGACTCGGACATCGATTTTATACACCGTGTCGGCCCACGTAATAGAGATTTCAAAAAATCAGATGATCTACCACGCGCGCTGGTCGTGAGGTTTGCGAAACTGAAACTTAGGAACGACTTCTACAAAGCAGCAAAAGCGAGGAGACTTTCTACTGAAGACATCGATATTAAAGGCGCATTAAGAAAAATATATTTCAATGAACGACTGACATATGAAAACAGACAGTTATTTCGGGCTTGCAGAGAAAAATGCAAAGAATTTGATTACAAATTCTGCTGGACAAAAGGTGGCATCATTTACATCAAAAAACAAGAAGGTAAAGGCAACGCCTCGAAGCCTATTATCATTGGATCTTTGGAAGACCTCAAGAAAGTATTTACTCAGCATGAACCCTTGGACCACACACAACAATAATTTAACACGGTACCAACCTCAATACCTATTTCTCATTTATTATTTTATCTTCAAAATATTTTACAAGATATTACCAAAGTCTATTGTTACTACTTATTATAATTTTAAAATTATTCTAATCCTTTTTAAATACTCACACACATATACACAAAAATACACAAAAACACATTCCAAAACTCACACCAAAACACACACAAACACAAACAGGAATTCAAATATGCTCCATTTTACATATTCTACTAAAAATCACGTGACTGACACATTAACACCAGTAATAATACGGCACAAAACAAACAGGAACTTAGTCTCTTTTACACAACGGAAACAATACATTGACCATGGCTAATAATATGATTTTACGAGAACTTGATGAAAACGAAACAAACTGCCACATTGTCGATTTTCCAGAATTGTGTCATACAGTCATTACTGAGAGTAATAACATCAAAGTACTTCACTTAAATATCAGGAGCATACAACACAATTTCGATAGATTCCTATTAACCTTGGCTAGAATTAAAGTAGAAATCGATGTCATCGTACTGACAGAATGTTGGATTCATGAACACTCCGTTATTCCTCAAATTGGTGGTTACGCCTCATATCGTACCAATAAGTGTATAAATAAATCAGGAGGAGTTGTAGTCTATGTTAAACTCACTTGGGAACCAGAAGTTACCGAACCACAGTTTCAAGAAGCTAACTGCCTCCGTATTTGCTTAAACAAAAACGTTAGTATACTAGCGATTTATCGATCTCCTTCTTTTAAAGATCTCTGTCCATTTCTAACTTCACTGGAGTCTACTGTTAATACCATTAAACACACCCAGTGTATTATCGTTACGGGTGATATCAACATAAACATTTGCCCAGACGATCCATCTGATATAAGCGAGTCTTATTTATGCCTTCTAGCAGAACTAAACTTGATGGCATCTATTACAAAACCTACACGAAATGACTCGTGCCTGGACCACATAAACGTAACCTCCAAATTTCCTGTAGTTTCGGTAATTTGTAAATCCGATATTACCGACCACGATATCGTAATCGCAGGCATCAAAACAAAAATAAATAATCAGCTCAATAAAGGAAACCGATATATTAAAAAACTTAATTATGAAGGCATAGTAAACGAAACAAAATCTGTCGATTGGAGTGACGTACTGGGTACAGAAGACGTAAATCATGCTACACAAATTTTTTCAAGTACCTTAACACACATCTTACGTAGCAACACAATTTCCAAGCGTGTTAGCCGCTCTAAATTCGCTATGAAGCCATGGATGACTCCCGGCCTAATACGATGCTCAAAACATAGAGACCATCTGCACTCAAAAGTGAGAAGTAATCCAACAGATGTAACTATTTTGAAAATATACACTCGGTATAGGAATTTTTACAATAACCTTCTACGGAAATTAAAACAACAACACGACACCGAAGAGCTTCACAAGAGTAAAGGAAACTTGAAAAAGCTGTGGCACGGTATAAGGCAAATCTCGCACACCAACCAACCGAAGAAAGTAAATCTCGACTTGACTAGGACAAAAAATAACATCTGCGATTCCCTTAGTTACTGTAATGACTATTTTACAAAAATAGGGCTTAATCTTGCCGAACGTATCCTCTCTGATATAAATGAAACTCAGGAATCCCTCGCAAACAAAGTCAGAATACTGAACTCTCCGCTACATTCACTGTTCCTCAATCCCACAGACGAAGTAGAAATAGAAGCTCTCATACTAACACTAAAGTCAGATAGCGCCCCCGGTGCAGACGGAATAACAAATCGACTTCTCAAAATTATAAGACCATATATTGTCCCTCCTTTAACACACATATGCAACCTTAGCATTAGCAAAGGCACCTTCCCCGATATCTGGAAGACAGCTATCGTAACTCCCATACACAAAGCCGGCAATAAATCAGACCCCTGCAACTATCGACCTATCTCACTTCTTGGTTCGTTTTCAAAAATACTAGAAAAAATCGTACACAAAAGAATTATACATTTTATAGAAACAAACAATTTATTATCTAACTCACAATTTGGTTTTAGACAAGGCAAATCCACTGAGGACGCCGTGTCAGATTTAACAAATAAAATAGTTTTTCATCTTGACAAAAGCGACAAATGCATAGGCGTATTCCTGGACCTGGCCAAAGCATTTGACACTGTGTCTATCCCGATCTTGTTGCGGAAACTCGAACTATCAGGATTCCGTGGACAAACATTAGACTGGTTCAAGAGTTATCTAAGTGGCCGCACCCAACGAGTCAAAGTAGATAGTCACCTAAGTAGTCTAGGAACCGTAAACTTTGGAGTCCCACAAGGAAGCATACTGGGTCCAACCTTGTTCCTCTTGTACATCAACGACCTAGCTTCGATAGACTTAATTAACGCAAATATATTCTGTTATGCTGACGACACAGCAATTATCTTCCACGGTCGCACATGGGAGCAAGCACGATTCAACACAGAAACAGGCCTTGCAAAAATAGTCAATTGGTTACGGGAGAACTTACTAACCCTCAATACTGCAAAAACAAATTTTGTTTGCTTTCACAAAACAGCTAAATCAGCGCCTCCGCAAACATTAGACATAAAAACACACGTTTGCAAAAACACAAATCATTGTCGTTGCTTAAACATAAACAGAACAACAGCCATCAAATACCTCGGAGTAGTACTAGACGAAAAATTATCCTTCAAGGAGCACCTTATTGTAGCAGCAAAGCGCACCCGCAAACTTATATACGTCTTCAAGAACCTGCGCTCAGTGGCAGACCTTCAGTTACTGAGAGAAATCTACATTGCAATCTGCCAATCGGTATTGTCATACTGCATCTCTATTTGGGGAGGGTCCGGGGTCACAAACATGCTACCCTTGGAAAGATCACAAAGGGCGATTATTAAAATAATCTTAAGAAAACCAATCAGGTACCCGACTGCAAAGGTCTATTCCGACTCAAACTTACTTAGCGTACGCGGGCTTTTCATCCTCCGTGTCATACTCCGGGTTCATCGAACTACAAAAACATTACGAACCAGTGCAGGTCTTACTCAAAAAAGAGTAATTTGTCTCCCTACACCAAGAGTTAGCACAACTTTCGCTAAAAGATTTACTCTTTATCTTCATCATCGACTATATAACAGAGTAAACAAGGAGTGCTCAATCTTCAAAATTACTGATAAGGAAGTTAAATCCAAAGTAGAAAATTGGTTGGCCAATCTAAAATATCCTGATATCGAAAACGTTATAAGAGGATTCTATTAACATTGTCTCACACACACACTCACACACACACACACACACACACACACACACACACACACACACACACACACACACACGCACGCACGCATACACACACATACTCACACGAACCCACACACACACACTCACGCACACACACACACACACACACACACACACACACACATACACACTATTGTTATTCTTACTACTTTTAAGTCTTTATTGTTAATAAAAACATTTTAGTCGCGTATTTTAAAGCCCGGGTGTATCTACAGTGGTTACCCACGATACAAGCTCAGCTTAGTGTGGGAACTATGTATCACTACTGAAGCAGCAAATATATCGCATTACGCCTAAAATATTACATTCTAAGTACAATTGTGTAATTGATGTAAGCTGTGTAAAAAATGGTAACAATAAAAATTATTATTATTATTATTATTATTATTATATTGTAATTAGATATATTTTCTACCATTTCTGGCGAAATAATCAGATGTGCAGGCTTGTGGCCAAAACAAATCTGATAACAAAAGAAGTTATAGGTCCCTAAGACAGAAAAATAACTATGACTGGTCATTGACAATTATTGGGTTTCTATTGAGAGGAATTTACGAACAATTCGACAAGTATTCAGAATTACCGCTTTCTGCATAAGGGTGTATGTTAAGGGATGAATTTGGAGTGTTTTCAAACTAGTGTGTAAATATTTAGTATTATTAATAAAATTAATATTGTTACCATATTTTGTTTTGATCTTTATTTTACACTAACGATTTAGAAAGTAGGAGCCATATTGAAAGAAGAATGTATTTGTTGATGTTTGAAGGCTGTTTGTGCCATTTCAATGATACTAAATACTGCAACTGGTATAAGCATGACATGTATTGACAGCTGACCCGTTATCTGCGTAATATATTCCACTACTGTATACCTATGCTGCATATTCATTGATTGCAAATTGAGTAACATAAAACCAAAGTAAATGAGATGTAATTTGCATCTTCAGAGACAACATTAAATTGTTAGTTTATTTCACTAAAAACCTTTTGTATTTGCAGATAATCGATAGGAATAGAGATATGGAGTCGACCTACCTATACTACCTATCGCTTGTAGTACTTTGAGGGAAATTTAGTCTCTATAAATTCACTGTTTCATTCTATAACATGGAAATAAAACTAAAATCGCTTGAACCAGTTTTTGTTACACTTGCACTAGATTAATGAGCCAACACTAATACGATCTGTTGAGTAGATGTACCAGTAACCGCAAACCAACTGTCTTGATGTCTTCCATAGCAGTGATTAATACGTGTATTATATTTCTCTAGTGTTTCTATTCACGGGCCTCTCGACCTCGAAGGAACAAATGCCGTGACGAAAGGACGAACTGAGGAGCAAAAAAACTCAACAAATGCGACACAATGCAGAACGTTGAATGGCTCTTGACACAGACACACATGTGGGAGAAATAGGTGAAGTTTTGTTTGACGACAATATTGTCATGGCCAATTGTGTGGTGGAGTCGTAAAAAATATTAAATGTACGTGGAAGGGGTCAATGTGTTATAATGTTAGGAAAGTGTGTATTGAGAATTTACTTAGAAGGGGAGGAAGTAATTTGATAAAGGAATGAAATTATTCGAACATTGAGTCTTTCATGCGCTTGTATATAAGAGAAAAGTATAGTTTAATTATTCGAACGTTGAACATGAACCTGAATGTTTTATTAAGACGTAACCGAGCGAATGAAGCACCAAAAAGAGGTAAACAAAATCCGACGTACATTAAGTAATGATGATTAAATGTTAAGTTTATGTGTTGCACGTGCAATTCAATGCTGGGCACGTGAATTTAATAAAATCAAAGATTTATTAGTGTTGTAAATAAAGGGTGAACAATGGTGAAGTAATTTGCAATTTAGAGAGGAAATGCAGACTGCATTCCTGGCTTCATGCCACGTTGATGAGACCCTATTGCTAAATATAGGTATAAAGCTATTATTATAAAATATCTAGCTATGCCTTTGGTAATTGTGACACTTCAAGGCTTCGTTCATCGGAAGGAGATATAGAATACTAGGATTGTTGCGCAGTTCATAATTATAGATTGTGAAATGAATCACTCTGATCATAATACAAACGGTTTTTTATTTCACCCGCATTTGCATCGCTATAGGATTTCAAATCTCAACTTACTTTGCTCTATACTATTTACTTTACAATAGAGCATTATAGGCTGTGATGTTTCTTCTAGAAGTAACTATCTATGTCTATATCCTTCTGTGCCAAACGGCATATAATTAAGTTACCATCCCTGTTGCAGTGTTTTTTCTGAAGAGGAGGCTCTTCTGAAAGAATACTGCTTTTTCCTTAATCATCGTGCTTTATTCCTAAAATTAGTATGTTAAAGTAAGAGTCAGTTTTACGACCCCCAACATATATTGACCTCCACTCATTCCTATCCCACGTTAATAACTAACAGTCTCAGGACGAAAGCTATTAAATTAATAGCCTTAACAAATTGGCTCCCCTATCTATTAATATATTGGGTGACTCATTCACCAACAAGCTTAATAGAACGCCCTTATGTTATACGTTCATCAACAGTTAGCGCAGTTTCGAAATTACAAATCAATTTGTTAAATAGGTCATCGTTAGGTGAGTCAGACAGAGAATTTATTTAGAGGCAAATCCCAGTGACCTGCTATCGTAAAACTATAATATATTGGTGTAAAACCGGCTGAGGTCGAAACCGCTCGTATGGAGGTTTCTGTGTTGCACAAATGAGCATTTAATATTATTAATATCATACGTTTGGAAGAGAAAACTGTTACGGAGAGAATTTTACATTTCTCGTGTTTATAGTGGTAGTGCGATGACCATGATTTTTTAAGTGTGCGCGTGAGTTCAGATTATTCGTGCCAGTGACTTCTTCACATTCTGTTTAATGCACGCAGTATATGTACGTAAAATATATTATTTGTACTTGATGAGATTTCTTCTGAGGGAGTATTTCTCGTTAACCAAGAGAGATGGGAAACGGCTTTACTACACAATAAAATAGCAAAATAAAAATGTACATTATTTATTTGGCTCAATAAAATCGACACTCGGTTTTACAACGAACATGGTCGGCTGTTAGAAAGCAAATTAAACTAAACCTGTACTAGTGAGGTGATTGTGAACGGTTCCCAGACAGGGCATGGCGAGTACTATGAGTCACGATGACGTCACCGCGACATATGGCCACCATGTCCAGACGGCTGCCCCGATACCAACGTTATGTTAATGAGAGCTCACATCAAATATACCTTAAAATATTTTTAAATTGCATTGAAGACTTTTAAATTCCAATCATCTTTAACAGATAAGCTTTGTTTGTTTTTCAATTAAAATTAAATTATGGGTTGGAGCTGAACGATAGAATGGAACTATGTATGGTCAAATATCTAATAATGTAATTAAAAAGCTTTGAAACGTACGATACGTAAAGATCACAAAAAAAATATCATCTAATTACATACAAACATACATTATGGTACAAGGTTTGCAAAATCAATTTTTAGATCTAAAATTGATTTAGAATGAATTATACTAACATTTGACAGAAAGCTTAATTATCATTAAAAATAAATTTGTTATTTAGAATTTTCCGATGCTGCCTACCTATCGTGGTCTACCCTGCCTACCTACCGGGTCCGACCTATATAATATGCTGACACCAGATTAAATAAGTAAAAAGACGTTACTTACTGGCTAAGTACCGTCAAAAATAGATTGACAGTGAAAATCAAGTTAAACACTTTCAAGTATATTGACTACACTGACAAAAAAAACGTAATTACTCATTGTTTCGTTCGGATGAGTGATGCGTTGCCCTAGCCCAATACATTAGAAAAACAATGTTTAAAACAAGAACAATGATAGTGAAAGCTCATGCCGGGCCAAGTGTAATGACGGGTATAGCACAGGTTATATTATCAAATTTGAAAGTGTAGAAAGTATGTATTAAAATGTCGAATTCATTCATTAGATACAAGATCAATCGGACATTATTTAATGTTTATTACATGGACTTTCCTATGTAATTATGCGAGACGACTATACAATCGAAATGTAATTATTGTACGTATGATATTATGTTAGAAATTATTGCTTATTATTTATTAATCTGCCTGTGACATGTTATAATAGTCGTTGCTGTAACAGGTTTGATAGACAAGAAATACATACATACATACATACATAAATAAACTCACGCCTTTATCCCCGAAGGGGTAGGCAGAAGCGCCACCAGGACACCCACATTTCGCCTTGTATGTTCCGTCCCATGATGTGATAGGGGGCGAGCCTATCGCCATATCGGGCATAAATTCCTGACTCCGGGCTGATAATGAATAGAAAAATCCAATACCACTTTGCCCGACCCGGGACTCGAACCCGAGACCTCAGCTTTGTAGCCGTACCGTAATACAACTACGCCACCGAGACAGTCAAGAAATAACTGAAGAAATGCGTTTTTTTTAGATGAAGTGTAGTCTTTCGCAGGATAGAAGAGTATCTGCAGAGCAGGTTATTGATTTCAATAATAAAGAAATTAATAAATAGCCTCGACATTTATGTGTGACATTATCGAATAAATTAGTATGTTGTAAATAAAACTACATATTCAGTTAGACGTCCTCAACGTTCCGCATTCGAGGCATCGAAACGGGGCGTCAATAGCAAAACCTTATAAATCAAACAGTAACTTTCATCAATCAATCACATGCCACAAAAACTCGATAGCCAATGTCAATGTTTGTGTACCAACGGTCGAGGCGGATGTCAGCGTAACGGAGCCGCCGCGTATCACATCAAATATTCGCTTTACATCCCCCACTTGTGGACAAATTGATAATTCATGAGAAATATGACGGATATAAATTAAAAATGTATTATTAATTTTTAAAAATCTACTAGGATTGATCCAAAAAGTTATTGGACGTAACGTCAACGAAGATTCGATAGGTAATGGTCTGGTATAAAAAATGTGACTGAAAGATTACTCTTATATCGTAAAATCATTTTACATTAACAAATTGCATATGCACGAACACACAGCCTGGGTTAATTTTAGATAAATAATGTCTGTGGAGACAAATATTTATCCATGCATTTTATCATGCATGACGCTATAGAATGGTCAAATTGAAATAGACTAAGTAACCATGCAGGAAACTGATAAGTATATCTAAAAATCTATCGGCAGTTTTTAACAAATTGTTCACGAGATTTTTTAAGCTAATACTAAACAAACTCGATTACCGCCTACACATTTTTGCGTATAAAAGGCTTCCAGAAACAAAACGCTAGCAAATCCAAATATTTTGTTAAAGCTATTAGTTTGCTAAGGTTTCATGACGTGTTTAAGCAAGTTATAACGATGTAGGAGATTAAATGGAAACCTAACAGTGCATATTGGTATTGTAAACAAACAGTAAAAGTTTAAACAGAGTCAACAAGTTAGGGGATAGCGTGGTGCGATGTCTTTCGTTGCCACGCTAGGAATGGTTTTATGCCATGTGGAGAACGATGTTATATTGTGAATATCGTAAAGTTAATACTTTATGGTCTTAAAAATAGACAAATACATTAAGATGATAATTAAAACCTATGAATAAATAGGCAAAGTTACATAGCGGCCATAATCTCAATAAGTCTCTCATAAGTCTTGTTCACACAGTAGAATATCGTCGTGTTTTATAGTGATGAGCTTGATCATGTGACGACCCATTCCATGACCTGACCATTTAGCTCCTACAACATCCGGATACGAACGGTGCGACATTCTAATCCTCTCCACCGGCTCATAACGAATGCTGTAAAAGCATAAGCCTAAGAATTTCACATACCACTATACCCCATATCTTTGTCCCATGTAGCATTTAAATTTCTCAAATTCAGACAAAGAAAAAGAATACACTAGCTGCTTCACTCCAGCATGTGCCTATCTACACCCAAGTGATAATGAACACAGTCAACGTACGGGGCAAGGTGCAGACATGTTAAAACGCACACACTTGTGACCAAAACCGGGGACAGACAATAGAACCGTGTATCAATTGTGCTCGATAGGAAACGGATTTTTCGTTTACTTTAATTATTTTCATAGTTAGCATAGTCGCGACTTAGATGAGTAGGTAAAGTGTGAGTTATAGATTTATAATGTCTGTATTGTTAAGTTCCAATATAATGACGGACTATATGGCCTAATCCCTCTCAATCGTTCTCTTGATTATAGAGGAAGGTCGTGCCCTGCAGTGGGACATATATGGGCAGTTACAGATACAATATGACAGTAAGGGTTTAAGCTCTTACAGCGCCCTGATAGAGTCATATGTCTAGTGGACTGGTGTAATATGCTGATAATGGTGATAAATTAATTTCTTGTAGTTAATAGGTATGTTACGACTCAATGACAGACTAGCCCTTGTAGGGCCTTAGTTTCACATATACACAGACATAGCACGAAGTACTTCTATATGAAGTAACGTAAATGTAAACCTTAGAAATTTTTACGGTAATTTGCAAGGTACATGCAGTGCAAGACTATAAAAAGACCCAAATAAGGAGAGCTTGAAACTTCAAGTTTGAATGATGTAGATGATGACAATGTAAGAACCAGAAAAATATGTGCAAACCATAATATGTAGCTCAGGTCTATCGGCGTGTATGTATAATATATTTTTAAATATTATATTACACCCTGCTTAGTAACCCATAAGAAATCATATAACAAATAACAATAACCAAGTACCAAATCCTGAAGGTCAAGAATTGAGTCATAGGCAATACATTAATGTAGGTGACGCCTACAATGCATTTATAAAAATTTGAATAAACCATCCACCAATTCTTAATTCGGTGATACAATGCAGAAAAGTTCCTAAACTGCGCTGTAGAATAATACGAAATTCGAAACTTTAATAAACAAACTTTTATCAATTTTAAATATAAAATAAAAAAATTGTAGGAGAAGTCATTCCCGTGAACATTTACCATACATAATTAAAAAAATATAAACGTCATACAACTTATGTTATGCTTAAAACTCAAACAGAATCAAATTAGATTATTGTAAGCAATATCGACGATCTAGTTAATAATAATGGCATGCATAAGTAAAATATATCGAGAATAGAAAAATAAATTAATAAAATTCCACAATAATTTGTTATATCAGCTGTTTGGTGGTCAACGACCCGTCGTGGAATATCGAACCATTTTGTGGCAAAATAAATAATCAAAGCTCCGCAAATGGGATATGGAATGTTAACGTCTTTAAATTACACGTTTTCGAACGTTTTGATATTGCTTTTATTTTTGAATTGATGATTGATTTAGACAATCGTATTATGCAAAACATAATTTTTATAAATGCAAGAAAAAATAATTACAATATATTAAATAAAACATTTTTGGTCCATACGTTGAAATGTACCAAAAATCCTTTATTTAATAATAAATGCTAGTTCACATTCTACATCAGGGTACCTACTAAGTTTAAAAAATATTTCAAATACCTACTTGAAGTTCAAGGTTAATTGATTTAATGTCTTCATACAACTAACGTTCCACTAACGGAAATTCTATAAAAATATCTTAACAACTTTTACTTTACCCTCTATAATTATACAATATTACCTATAAGTATTCATAGCGAAGTCAGCCAACCTTAATTTTAAATAGTAGGCTCCATTTTACAAAATGAATTACACAACAAAAACTTAAATGTCAGTGTAAAATGTCGAACTCACCTCATTGTATAAAGACGTCATCTCGGCACTAAATGTTTTGTTTTGTTACGGGAATAATCACAATCTAAGCACACATTTCACTTCTAACAATGGTGAACAATACTGACTGATTATGTCAGCCAACGGCAATAGATTTTCAAATGTCCGCTTTACGTCAAAATTCCCGCGCATAAATTTAAAAAAGTCGGTAGGCAATGACAACGCGTTTTCGCAGCCAGCAGCGGCGCGTGTGACGCGTTCCGTGTTTAGGATCAGCACTGACGGCCGGCGCTATCGAACGGCTGAATGGATGACGATGCCGCTCAGCTGCTGTGCTCAATGAACCATTCGAGTTCGGAGGTCACCCATCATCGTGACCTCGCAGATGTTATAAGTTTCTCTACCCTATAAACCTACAATAAACATGTTCGACACAAATGTTAAACAGCTTATTTCTTGAATTCAACCTCATTCGTAAATAAACCCAAAACTGGCCAGCGTTTATGTGTTTAATTTAAAAATAAACTGTTTCCGTTTATTTATTTGAAATATTATTATTAATTGTATTATTTTTTTCCCTAAACATACTTTTTTCGAAAATATAAAATAATAACGAATAAATATTTATTTATAAAGGTGTTGTCTATACATCAAAATGTTGTGCTGGAAGCTACATCGATTATTTTCTATCGAGTTTAACGTGGCCTGTCGAAATGTTTTTGCGATGACAGACAGGCATCGGAGTTCGTCGACAGTGATCATTCATATTATTTGTCATGGAACCGGTACCGGGTAGGGTTGCCTTTTATATAGATATTCGGGAGTTATTTATAGTTTCTTTGTAATTAATTCGTTACGAATTTCCAGAAATTTAGGGCTAGGATTGTATATAAATATAAAAGTACATTTCATAATAAAAAAGGCGCCACAACGACAATACTATAATTTACAATTGCATAATATTTTTTACAAAAATATGCTTTATCGTACCATAATTAAAATGAAATATTATTTAACTACATCTTTTTCATTGAAATAAAACAATATTACCGCAAATTTGGTTACAAGTTTTCAATTCCCGACGCGCCGTTTCCATTACTCTATAGTTTTCGTGGTCACGGGGGTTAATTCTATTTCAATGCGTAACATTCGCGTAAATCTAAGAAACCATTATATCTTTTTCATGTATACATATTTTTATTATTAAAATTTTCCTATCATCTACAAAATACTGAGTAGAGACTCTAGAATACATTCTACAACATAGCAAGTTTGTATATGAATGTCAGCCCTAATTTCTAGGCGTCGAGAGTTTCCGTGCGGTTTCTTGTGGTAGACAGTGGCTGCACAATTGACTTCTTAACTGATATTCTAAGTTCAAATTTCGGGTAACATCAGAGCTCCCAACCGGTTTTGATGGTAAATAAATTAGATTACCAAAATTACCTCATTATTTTGAACTCAAACTCAAGCTTTTAGTTGTCTTTGGCAATATCGTCTTGTGGAATTTTATTAAATTATGTTAATAATTTATGATTGATATTTAAATTAGTTTTAATTACTCGTATATGGTTATTAATGATTGGATATTGAAAGGCGGAACGAAATAGATGACATTTTAAACGGTGTTATGGATATGCAATATTTAAGCATATTCACCTGGCGAGATATATTTTAAATTTTCATCATCGTCATCATCAACCATAGGCTTCTCCCAAGGTAAATTTAAATTTTGTAAATATAAAATAAATAAGATAGAGTATAGGTACCGTAAAACAGACTGGGGACAGGTATTTCTTTTAGTCTTGTGATGATCGTGTGTAGGTTTAATTATATCTGACCTTAAAATGCTAGTACTTTAAAAAAAAGGTGCATTAATTAGAATTGAGAATTATAATTACTTTCAACTACAGGATTTCTATTGTAAGTGGTCTTCATCTAGCGAACTCCTGCAATTATTATTAGTTCTTCAGTCGACTATGTGATTGAACTACGATATGCTTGCCAGTACGTGGCCTTAACTAAGAATATTCATTGAAACGAAACTCATCGTCATTTACAAGTTCACCGTACCGAAACAAATGAAAGACGTATGAATATCACAATCAAACAATCGCTGATATTTCACAAAAATCCTATAGATAACAATCTAATAGGTTCCGTTAACGCAAGCTATTGCGGTGGAGTTACCTGAACGTTACACCATGTTACGCCTGTTGCCCACACACCATTGTTGTACGGGCAAACTAGGGCAAAAACAATCGACAAACTGATCCGCGATTTATTGCACTTGTTAATAGTACATCTTGTCCGATTTTATTGTACTTGTTTTATCATTGTTAGTTGACAGCCTCCGTGACGCAGTTGGTTAGACGCCACCTGTGAAACGAGAGGCCGTGGGTTCGATCCTCGCACCGAGACAAATATTTGAGTGAACCACAGATATTTGTTTCGGGTTTGGGTGTTTGTGAGACCGAAAAGTCTCTCGCAATTTCTGATACCAACAACCAAGAGAAAACCATAGAAAGTTCTCGAAAAGAATTTCAAAGATATGTGGTCAAAAGAGATTTAAATTCAAAATATCATAAATATGTTTGTAGTGGAATTATGTAGTATCCCCAGTCAATGCTATTTTAGAGGAGGTCCGTGCAGTATAAAAGGGCTGATTAAATATATATTTTTTGACAGTTTTTGTACGGGATGTCCAACAGACTAGACGTCCCGTAACTATTGGTATACACAGTAACAAATATATCTCATTGGCAAATTTCTTTCCATTTTTATGAGTTCACTATTCCATTTTAGAGGCTATATGATTAATAAATTTTACTATGAAGCCGTAAAATTATCGTAAAAATTAGGCTTTTATATTCATATTTTTTGTAGTTGTCAACGAGCTTTATGTCTATGGAAATGTTTTTACGTTCCGATGGAATATAAAAATCATATAACTCAACTAATATGATACGTGTTTAATTATATTAAATATGTCCTTTCTTTTTCATATTTAAATATATGTAATATTCTCGTTAATTTTAAGATGCACCATGCATTTATAGTTTGATAGAGTTACTATCGGATCTTTTAAAAATGATAACATCAGAAAAGAGACGGAAAGGGCAACAAGGATTTTCAAAACTATGTAAGCATACCCTTAAAATCACTGACATAAAACACGACCTGTAGGACCAGGCGCTCTATTGATATTACTACAAATACATAACTGAAATAACTAACACCGTCCCTTAAGCCAAAACAAATGGCGATATATCGGCACAATCGAGACATCGGCCACAACAAGCGACTTCTTTATCAAACGTGGGAACAGTACACAAAGGCGTACCGCTAGTTTATTGCCAATGTCGCCGCTGCCCGTATAAATTGTACGGGAAACTGCTCATCTGAATTTGTGATGGATAGATTGTGCCGGTTCCGATAGTGCTGCTCTTTGTCGATTGTGGAATCGATTGTGCACGATTTTTGGGTTTATGACGATTATTTCTTTTTATATTTTGAAAAGTGATTTATATAAATGACGTGTGCTCACGGTGAACAAATAAATATTAGGTATATCTTTTATATCCTTATTAACGCGAAGTAATGAAACAGCCCGGAATAATTGTGTCAAACGACGAAAAATAGTCGATCCCCGTAAATCATACTCTACCAGGGTGAATCCTTAGTTATCATCAGGTTCTCTATATTTTTTCATCCCAACGTAAAAAATAAGTGCGTAAATTTAAAAATGAGTTACAAAACCAGTAAATCCATCGACAATAGCTACGCGGCTTCTCAAACACCGAGCAGAGCCGGCGCGAGAAGTTGTTATCGAGATCTCGGTGGCCGCGCAATATGGCGCCACGACGACGCTCCTAAATCAACCGCTAGAAAAACAACGCATTATCTACGCCAGCGGTGCTTAACCTTTACCGGGGACCATTAGATTCATATTTTAGATGACGTAGAGAATAGACGAATTGTTAGTAAGATAAACATTGAGGTATTAGGATTGGACATCGCAAATAAAATCTGTGGACATCTACCTAATACCAGGCAAGAAGGAAACCAGTAGAATGAGAGGATAGATAGTATGACTATGTAGCTGTGATGGAGATAAAAAAAGAAATTGCGGTATTAACTAGAATAATATCTCTATGAAAGTAAATCAAAATATTTATGCTGCCATTTGTCAACCGTTGTGTAAGAAAACCGAGGATTCGATAACAAAGATAAATATTTATGTGTATACTTTGGTGGATCAATTCTGACACTTTCTCGGACCGCTGGTAAAGCACCACTGACCCACAGCAATTAATTATGGAGGCGGCTTCAAACAAGATTAGCTTTGTAAGTCAGACGAGACATCTGTATTGTTACAGTGTACTATTTCGAAACAATGCGCTTCTTTGGACACAGAAGCGTTTAGATGCAAATCTCTAGTGATAGCTTAATATTGTGACAGTAAAGAATGACCATATTTGTAGTGTATGTAACAATGCATACAAATTGCTATTTGTTTTGTGGGAATCTTTGTCTGAACTGAGCGAAGGCATGAAGGCTATAAAAGTGCTAACTTGTTATACCTATGTAATTAGGGTCCCAAATAGCCAGTATGTACCTACTATTTGTTTTAAATACTATTTATTTGATAAACGTGATTTAGGAAGATATGAGAATCAATCGTCTTATAAAGAGAATGCTACAAACGACGCGAAGTCGCAAATTTTTAGCAGGAAAGCAGACGCTGGCTTCGTACAGAATAGCGACAGGTCGAAAGATTTCATATTTTTTTAATTTACATACTGTCTTTAGAAAGAAAGAAAGATCACATGTTTTGGGAGCCTTGTACTGTTTTTAAAGGATTACAAAGTAGCGACAGTCCAGATAAACAGGGCAAAAAATGCATGGCTCAAAGCTGTGGGAAGTTGTATGGGGGTTAACGGTTTCACGAGCGGGCACTTAGCAAGATCAAATCGAACTGATATCATTCATAGGGAATAGAATTCGTGTAAAAAGAAACGCCGGGTTTTGTAACGGATCTCACTTGAACTAGAGTGAATAAAATATGGAACTCTAAGGTTTTTGAGAGATGCATCTATGTACAGCATTGAATATTCTTTGGATAAGAACTCTAACATCAAAATATCATTATTGCCAATAAAACAAATATTTACCCGTCTCAATTTTCCATGTAAGTGTCCAGAGCGCAAACCACATTGGTATTAGAATGCCGCTAAGTATAACAGAAAGAAGCAAATACACAGATAATTATCGAAGTAATGCACCACTATTTTCTTTCTTTAAGATATTAAAATAATCGGGTTTTATTGTAAATACAACACTAATCCCAATTACCATTATTCTATCGATAATCCGATTTGCAAACCTAACATAAATATTAATACACAATATGCGTGCGTGGTGGCCTGTTGGTAACGGACCAGACGCGGCTGCCTACATGTTCGCGGTGGTCGCGGGTTCAAATCCCAGGGCACACCTCTGACTTTTCGGAGTTATGTGTGTATTGATAAGTCAATCACCACGCACTTTAACGGTGAAGGAAAACATCGTGAGGAAACCTGCATACTGTAGCGATTTTAAACAATTTCTACGGTATGTAAGTCCGCCAACCCGCACTAGGCCAGCGTGGTGGACTATATGGCCTAACCACTCTCAATCGATTCCATCGATTGTAGAGTAGGCCCGTGCCCTGCAGTGGGACGTATATGGGCTGATATAGATATAGATATAGATATATAGATGCTTACAAATAAGGGCGTTCATAACACTTGCACGTGGCCGAAGTCAGTGGGGCTTCCTCGCAAATTCGACCATCGTGATCAAGCAGGTTTACCGACAACTTTCTACAGATTCCCACATCGCGCCCTTAGAAGTGCTAATGGCTTTTATTGGCAAATATAAAGTTTATTCAGTGTTTATTGTTATATGATAATCGATAACATTGTCCGCGATTGTATTTGTTTTTCGATACTTTTGTTACGGACTTTCTCATTTTAAGAGGTATTGTAGTTCCATGTCTTTGATTATTTTTGCTTTAATATACTTTGGTTAATGCTCAGATTTATTTGTAATTATTTTAAAATTCGTCAGTGTCAGAGCACTATGCACAAAGGCAAAGTTGTTACGTCTATACCAAGTTTAAGGAATATTATTTTCATTAGACTTTCAAATCGGCTAGCGGTGGTAAAATACTCAAAAAAAAATTTTTTACCAAAAAATATCTGCAAGAAACTATTTTGAACTCTACAGAACGCTTTTCTGGTAACCAATGTCAATCGACTTAACCACTAAAATAACAAATACCATACGCAATAAATTAGAAAAAATATGTTAACTAGTATGGTTACTGAATCTCACTAACATAAACAATACCAATAAACATAAGTCACGTTAACAATAATTCCAAAATTTCAAATTAAAAAAACAGAACGGAAATGTCAGCGGCAACACAAAAATGATAAACATAAATTTTGTGAAAAAACACAAAAAGCGGATCGTCTTAAAAAACTTGTTTTTGTACAGCATTGAGATGTGAGGTACCCACGCGTTCACAATAAACGAAGGGACATGCAAATTCGGGCTCTATGTATGCTGGACAGTAAAAATCATTCTGATAATGTCATTATAGTGATTTCGTGGTGTTATTTTATAGGGAAAGTCTACGATAATTTCCCAGAAAGGAGAGACAATCCCTAAATGTCTATTTAATTACGTTACGGTCGCTTCAAATCCAGAAAAATATTTCACAATGGATATAATTGCGTGTTACATCTTGTATACAAACTAAATGAAAAAATAATATTTAATATATGTAATATTTTTTTTTAAACTGCTGATAGGATATTTTATACGACACGAATATACACATATAAACATCTGTTCGACTTAAATGGACGAGACGACTTGGGTGGCCACATTGAAGACTCCACTATCTCACAAAAAACTGTCGACAACCATCCCTTAAATGTTGATGACGTCATTAATAAAATGTAGACGTAAAGGCCCTCAAAAAACGGTGCAACTTTAAAATGATTATGAATTTTCTATTATGGCCAATAGAAAGCTACCTGTTTAGAACAAAAATATCTCTGCCAAGTTCATGCGTTCCTGGTACTAATATCTTCATTGTGTCGCATTGGCTGTGGGTGTACGAATCGTAAAAAAATACTTTAATAATTTTTGGAAACGCCCCAAAAGAAATTTACTACTCAAACAAATATTTATAAGACATACTTAATTGTGACAAAATACGTCGAATTTCGCAAATTGATGAGGCAATCAAAAAGGAATTTATTTTATGAGATTTATTCTCATATTTCCTAAGCCCAAAAAGCATAAAAATTCTCTAATTAGTCCCAAAATGTGGCCATTAAAAAACTCGTAAAGGAGTGGCGAGTAACAAATAATTATGCTAGACCAACCGTCCATGTAACATAACTTATGATCGGATGACAATACCCAAATTAAAGATTTTATGATGCGAAAATAATATGTACTTCAAAGAATAATTGTATTTTACGTCAAACTATTTGAATTATGTAGATATAAGTAATTACAGGGCAGTGTCCTTTTTCAAAATTATGAGAATGCCGATTGCACAACAATTGCTTTATACGAGTTGTTAATAAAAAAAAAATATGTAAGTTATTAGCAATAAGTAAGAATTTTCAAATAAATTGATGCGACTCAAGACTAGCTGGCATCAAAAATGGCCCAGTAAAAATCTACTAAGTTAAAATTCTATAATCATGATAATATGACCGCAGTATTTAACTTTTAGCAACACACTACTTGACCGAGTCTATCAAAAAACTAGAAAAAGTTGACATAAATCAATAGTCGCGTTTAAAATTGATTGAAATCAATACAATACTGTTAGAAAATAAAAATAAGTTACAACAATTTATAGAGCAATATTTAGCATTGACTAGGCATAGCCAGAGGCGTGATCAAAGGAATCCCAGGCAGTTACTCCCAACGTACAACACTTTAAGTGCTTTTTTATTTGCATATTAAAGATACATACATACATACATAAAATCACGCCTTTATCCCAGAAGGGGTAGGCAGAGGTGCCACCAGGACACCCGCATTTCGCCTTGTTTGTTCCGTCCCACAATGTGATAGGGGGCGAGCCTATCGCCATATCGGGTACAAATTCCTGACTCCGGGCTGAAAATGAGTAGAAAAACCCAATATCACTATGCCCGACCTGGGATTCGAACCCGCGACCTCAGCTTTGCAACCATACCGTAGTACAACTACGGCACCGAGGCAGTCGTATACGAGTATTAAAGATGTGTTTAGAAAATTGCATTTAGCACACAAACAGTAATTCCAAGCTTGTTCATAAATATCGCTTGATTTGTTGCCGATTGTAAAATTGGTTTATAGCCTTTAACTGGATAAATAGCGGTCGATGTAAATACGTAATAGTTACCGGATTTCTGTTTGCCATTCTGAGAAAAAACAGATAAAGCTGTTCCAAACTTGTAGGTTTATGGATAATTGGCACCATAAAAAGCCTCACATCCACCTTGGACAGAGGAAAAGTAAATATGGAAATCGGAATCAACTCGGCGGAACATTTCGAGATTGTATTTCTAGCTATAATATAGTTGTATATTATATAAGTAGATCGGCGATATCGCAGGTATATATATTATTTCCTCCACACCACATTCTAGTTATAGCAATAAAGTGTAATTTATTTAGCATTATAGCCTATAGGGTAAGTTTTGTGTTTCATATTTAAAAAAATACACCCAACAGTCATATACATCGTCCCCAGTCGGCTAATCATTTTGAGCCATTGACTCGAACGAAGAAGTGTGAGGACTACACTTAAATTGATTCTTGTGTCGTGAGTATCAGGAACTACGAGAGACTTTTCGGTCTCACAAATACCCAGACCCAAAACAAAAATTTGTGGTTCAAACAAACATTTGTCTCGGTGCACGAACCCGCGGCCTCTTGTTTCACAGCCAGCATCTTACCAACTGCGTCAGGGAGTCTGTATATTTATTTACGTCTACATCGAACAATGAATTAAATTTAGAATCAGTGTTTGGTTTTCGATTTTAGAGACCATGCCTAATGCAACATTAATCAATTTCGAGAAACATCCGCAACAATAACATGGACATCGAACGTCGTGTACGAGTTCAACACCGAAAATATTGTCGAATTTTAACTGTGACACGTACTTTGATCATGTTTAGTCGTGGAAGTGTGAAAAATTCGTGACTTTCCGTCACGAATGTTATCTGTCATCGTGCGCAATACTTACGAGTGACATGTGCACGAATCGCGGACTACTTATTGCTCCGCGAATATCGATTGTCACAATCGATCGTGCTCGTGCGAAGTTTCGGAACACAAACAACGTTTATATTTTTATGACATCTTTAAAGCAAAGGAAATATTGTTTACAGCCTCGTGCGCCTGCTTATTTTACTGAACCGTTAACCTGGTGCATATGTGTACATACAGTATTTTAAATAGAGTTATTTCACATGCCCTTACTTCTTTGCCTTTTGCGTGGTTACAGGTTTATGAATTAAAAAAATATTTCTTTCATCCGATTTTTTTTTACTATAAAATCCACAACGAATAGTTAGAACATCTACTGTGAAAGATTAAGGTCTATCATTCGACCACAAGCTTACATTCCATGATCAAATTAAATCAGTATTTAAAAATTTCCGAGAGAGAATAGACGCTCCTGATTTTCATGATAAATTGTGCCGATTACACACTCCTGATAACTACTGGAGAAGCCGTAAACATATTATATTTTCGGTGGCAAGGTGGCAGTGTCTCGTGCCATCTCACCAATACCTCGGGTGCTGAACATGCTGAATGCTCTCCTAGACATAAATCCTGAATGTGATTGGTTTGCGGATAAATGGGCGAACATATTAACCGAGTGCTTGAGGTTCTGCGAGCGAGATCCTTGACTGAATTCTTAAGTTAATAATTTTTATTCTATTCATATCAATCAAATATTTTAGCTACACAAAGTTGTCGCTAAATGGCACGGTGACCTTATTTTCAAAACACATCTTCATTAAAATTATTACACTCAATCTACTGACCTATTCCCAATTAATTTTGATTAATTTTATTGCATAATTATAAAACTTAATAAACACATTTTTGATCATCAATAAAGATTAATACCTAGACAATTCTAACTAGGACTATGCGGTTCCTAATATAGAAGTATTAATATACGAAGAACATTTATATTGCAAGATAATGCGTTATAAACAAATAGTTTGAGATATCCCGTGGCCGAGCCGTGGCGCTTTCTGGTGTCTATTAGATGTAATCTTCCAAATAAATTGCATTTGTACTTGCAATCATCAATAACCATTATCAATTCACAGAGGAATAATTGCTATGGACTGCTTCTATCGAATAGACACGTAATTAGTCTGGTGAGAGGCTTAAATTAGATTAATTATACAGGGTATCTCAAGACCGCGACCGAAAACGAAGCCAGGTGGTAGTTTTAGTAGTTACAGACACGACGCAAATAAAAATTTCACCAAAACAGCGACAGATATTTTTTTAGAACTTTTTAAAAATCATCTTGTTTGGGTGGTAAAATCCTAGTTTTTGCGAAAATAATAATTTAAACCCTTACGTACCATTGAATGTTGAAAAATAAAAAGGTCTGCATCATTATTTTAGGAAAACTATGTATTTATCACCCAAATACGACGATAAGTAAAAAATTACAAAAAAAAGTTGTCGATTTTTTTGCGAAATTTTTACTTGCATTGTGTCTGAAGGCACTAATACTACCACCTGGCTTCGTTTTCGGTCGCGGTCTTGATATACCCTGTATTTTTTGTTTTTATCATATTTTAATTTGATATAATGACATTATTGGCTGGATTTATTGCGCCCATTTGCTAACAGTGGGCGGTCGTGCTACCACCTACTGTTACACCTATGTGAGATTTCAACTCATTAGATACGGAATATTCTAATCTAAATAAATTAAGATTTCTGGTAGCTCTACATTGATATTCAAATGACATTATTAACAAATTAAAGAGTTTGTTTGTAGTTTAAGTTCCTTAAAGGCCGCAACTGATAATTAGGATTTTAGAAAATGACATAAGCCGTAGTAATTTTTTTTTTAATTTATGTTTTCCGTGGATTGATTGATCTAAATCATATTTTAGGCGAACATAATGACGAGCAAAATCCAATGACTACTTAAAACTTTTTCAAATTAATGCTTTTGCCGCTTATTATGAAAGAAAAGACAAGTAGAAATTGATACGACAACATTTGTCAGACATGGTATTAATGCTGATTTTAACAATTTGTAATCTTATTTCATAGCCACCTAATCAACTAACTGATAGCATATAATGCAATGATTACATAACAATGAGAAGTAGTTTTGTAAATAAACTTAATCTGAGGAAACAAATGGTGATGTACCGATTATGCCACAGTTACGTGTTACACGAGACGGATTGCGATGTTATAACTTATTAATGCGCTGTAATATAACCTATTATTGGAAAATGGTTTCTTAGATTTACGCGAATGTTACACATTCAAATAAAATTAGTTTTTGCGGATTTTGTCGCGATTTGGTTTAATTCTTTTTTTACATTTTTAACTTCCCTTGACCACGAAAGCTGTAAAGCAATCGAAATATCAGGAAGTTAAAAAATGTAAGGGAAGTTAAAATATAAAATCCATAAAAACTAGTTTTATTCATATTATGGATCTTCAACGTATAAATAGTACGAAGAAAGTGGTGTATTTTGACACAAATAAAAGTTGCGACTGCAATAACATACGAATAACAAATATCACTTGAATCTGAAACTAAATAGGACTTTTCCATCCCAAAAATATCAAGACACAAAGCATATAAATATAATTATCGATTTACTATAAACATTACTATCTCAATTCGAAAACGATTGAAAACGCGTTCTTTCGTTTTAACTTTTTTTGTATAAACCACAGAGGTTTTTAAAATAACACGAATCTTGTCTCATGCGAGCATCATCCGAGGAAATTAAAATAATCAAATTCATCAACACCTAAGATTAAATTAGTTTTAATTCATATTTAAATTTGATTATCACATTAAGAAATTTTACCACTATGCTCATTTTTAATTCTCATCATAATATTTTAATTTATTTGTATTGTAAAAACTACGAATGAGTCACTGCCAAGTCGCTGCTCGGTTTTTATATTAGTGCGAGCCGCACCTACAAGTCTTGTGCCTACCCATTATAGTCCATTCATCAGGATTAGTAGTAAAACTAGATTTGATACCCACCTGTTTGCACTCAAGCAAAAAACTGCCGAAATGAGGCTAGTTTCCTTTTAACAACACTGGCTTTCCATTGACAAAGATGATGTCACGGTTGTCTTAAAAGATTAGAACCGTTAATTTTGCCTATCTTTTAAGGCAGGGTATTTTTTCTCTTGAAGCAGATTATATCGAAATGAATACCGCTTTATGCTCGATTTCATTTTCAAAATTGATCCATAAAACTCTCTTATTTGTAGGATCTACTTGTTTACCTACAACCAAGACACTTCTAAAGTTATTGAGGAATTTCTGCACATATCATTATGTGATCCAGTTAAACGACAGTTGCGATTGTCGACTAGCAATAATTAGGACTGATGATTATCTTAGTTGATACTCTCTGAAGAACGTAAGCCACCTGAACTCAATCGCTGCATCAAAGTCACATCAAGAATTTCAATTTACTTAATTACAAGTACATCTAGACTAATAAAACGTCTAAATACATCCGTGACACTTTGTAATACAAATTAGATTTCATAAAACTAGGTTATCGACTTCGTTAGTGCTATATTATTAAATGTTGGTGTATTCGCGCGGGCGCTTGGTTAACGAGCACCTCATGCGCGCCGCATCAGCCATCAGATAAAATTTTACTTCATAATTACCATCTTTTGCAATTACAAATGAGGTCGTTTATAGTTTTTCTTATTTCACTGATATTTACCGAAATCTTTCAATCAATCGGGAAAGGTGGGACTGTATACTGAGTACAGTCTTCCTTCTAAATCCTTTGAAGATATCAACAGACAAAAATGTGCATTAATAATACGTTATATTACCACGGAAGTTTAGCATTCTTCATAAGCCCCATCAATCACGCAACAAACGGAAATATAAATAAAAATCTCGCAGCCTCGAAACGCAATAAAATCAAATTGTAAGCTCATCAGCCTTTTATAGTGCCAGTGTGCCAGCTCTAACTGAACGCAAATTACACGAAACGTAACTGTATTACACATAATACTCCATTATATTTCTTTTTAAATTCCACCAATTAATTGGTTCTCAATTCTCACCAAATTCCTTATTATGTAACTGAATAGCGATGGCTCGTTAGAAGCGGTCCGTTTGCCTATAAAGATGGCAATACGATCTCCTTCGCATGGCGAATATAATACTTGTTTTACTGCCTAGTCTATAAATAATAACACTGATTTGATACCTGTGGAAATGGCGTTTTAAGTGTGTCAGTACGGTAATACCGCAAATTACTCGTGGCCCATTCCCATGACCTTATAGTCTTGAGCTGATTGGATCTTAGATCTTATTCACGACGGATCGAATGCATGCATAAAGAAATTATTTCACACGGACTACTTTACCATATTTGAATATTTTGTGTTTTGTTTCATAGTCAATGACCAAATGACCTTGTCATTACAAAGCTTTTTGATTAAGCTTATTTATATATAATTTACTTAAAGATGCTATCGCAAGATGGCGCTGTACAGTGTATATATTTAAATGTCACTGTCAAAAAATTATACTCTTCATCCCCTTTCACTTCGTTTCGAAACACTGTCCTAAAAACTTCTAAATCGATAATCAAATTAACAAAGAAAACGTTCTTTGCTCTCAATGTCATTAATCTTCATAACATGATAAGTACTTTTACATCGCATTGTTTTAGCTTCGTTTAAGTTTTGGCTTTAAATATTTGCACAAGCCTTCACATCATTAATCAATGTCCCATTCAGTTAAGATCATTAACGCTTGGCTTTCGGAGAAATCCTCCGTTTATAAAACAATGTATTTTATATTCTCAATTTAATAAACGTTACAAAATTATGACATCACATTCCATATTTCAATATTTCACAATATACACAAAATATTATATGATGTCATTCGCATACTTAAATATTTTATTTTAAATAAACAATCGTTATGATAATTATAACTTTAAATGTGAAATTCATTCATAAATTAAATCCTTAATTATTCATATTGTTTATACGTAGGCGTGGCAGTTTTTTAAAATATATTTTATTACATTTACTCTTAAACTTTTTGGTCATAAAAGTATTTTTATCAAAGCAAAGATACGCGATATTATCACTAATAGTTAGACATGACACCTTCAAACATCGAGCTTATTCTTAACCAACCTTTTATTGTCACATTCTGCGTCGTCCCATTATCACTCTTACTTTTTCTTCAGACATATATACATAAACTCACGCCTTTTTCCCAGAAGGGGTAGGTAGAGGTGCTATCAGGACACCCACATATTACCTTGTATTTTCCTTCCCATAATGTGATAGGGGTGAGCCTATCGTCATATCAAGCACAAATTCCTGTCTCCGGGCTGATAGTGAATAGAAAGTCCAATATCACTTTGCCAGACCGGGATCTGAACCCGAGACCCGAGCTTTGTTATCATACCGTCGTACAGCTACGCCACCAAGGCAGTCATAGCTCTGCCTGTTTTTATTCTCCAATTATACTGGGTAAGTAGAATTTTTTTAGCCATGTTATTTTATACTTTTATGTCTACCACGTAAGACTGATGTGGCTGAAAGACAAACCTAAATCTTTAAGAGAGATACAGATATCGTCACGATGTTTTCCTTTGCTGTTACAGCGAGCAATAATAAACTAAGCATACACAATGCTCAGTGGAAATAACTTAGTAATTAGTTATTGAAGAAGTCACAATGACGCTGTAGGATTATAATAATGAAAGCTTTGACTTTGTGCCGACGATCTCGTACTACGACTTTTAATCGAAGCCATTTAGATTTATCCGGGTTAAAATCTTGTACCAATTGAGCTTACATTGTCGTAATTTACCCAGAACTTGTTACTATCACGATAAGACAATTATTTGTAATCCACCTACTCGGGTGAATTTGTTGTGCTTCTAGTTTGCTTCTCCTTTCACTCGCGCTCGTCATATTGTTTCGCACCTTAGATAATCATGTCCATAGCGTTTGATAGGTAATTCAAATATACTAAAGAGAAAGTACGCCAGTGCTCTTTCACAGCTATTTTTACATTTTGTACGCTTGCAGATAGTCAGGGTTCTCTAAGTGATAATATAAGTATAACCTTTTCACAATCTTTTTACGAGGTGCTAACTGCTCTTACACGTATTTTATTTACGGATATTCAACTTTATTTTACATAATGGTAGCTTAGATTTACGCGAAAGTTACACATTGAAATAAAACTATTTTTTACGGATTTTATCGCGGATTTGGTTTCATTTTTACATTTTTTAACATCCTGACGTTTCGATTGTTTTACAGCTCGTGGTCGTGGTTTATTTTACATATAAATAGTATGAAGATATTGTCTTTTTAGTCCTAGATCATGCGTTAAAGGACATGTTTCTGTATCAGCTCATATACATACGTCCCACTGCAGGGCACGGGCCTCCTCTACAATCAGGAGTACAATTGAGAAATATAAATAAACATATTTAAAAATATTATTTTATAATAAATAATCTAAACTATCCAACTTGACTTAAAAGCTAAACTGGCTTAAAAAGGCCTTTTCATAAATATCTTAAATCCAATCGATAAACAGGATCCAACTCCTAGAGAGTATCGCATAAATGGAATGAAATTATCATCTTCTAACAGTTTAGGAGTCAAAGTGGCCATTGAGTCGCGTTCTGTTAGTATTCTCACATTTCAATGTAACATAACGGTGACGTGAGCACGGGAGCGTCTCTTGTTTCCCTGCTTTATTGATATTACTCCCGGTACCGTTAGCTTACCATGATTTACAATGCACCACCCCGTGCTTTTTGTACTTGAGACTTAACTGGGAAATATCGAGATTCGATTGCACGTTTCTTTGATATTGTCTGGAATATGACTATGACTTGATTTAAGTATGTCCTAATATACGTCACATAGAGGCGACTTTTCTATGTACTTATATGCTATTACAGATGAAGCATAAGAAACAGTCTTGCTTAGAAAGTATGCTTTAAATATATTCAACACCAACACAAATATTAATTTAATTAATTACATACACAAAGCCTCCTGGCGCAGTTGGTTAGACGCCGGCTGTGAAACGAGTGGCCGCGGGTTCGATCCCCGCCCCGAAACCAATATTTGTGCGATCCACAGGTATTTGTTTCAAGTCTGGGTGTTTGTCAGACCGAGAAGTCTCTGGTAGCTTCTGATACCCACGACACAAGACTCGATCTTAATGTGGGGTCAGGTCTATGTATGTGACTGTTGGGTGTATTTATTATTTTATTATTATAAATTATCCTTCATTATACAAGAACCTAAAACAATTTCTCCATAACCTAGAAGGTAATGAAGAAATCACGAACACAAATATTATGTTTCATTTTAAATATCAAAACGGTTAATACACCTAGATCAATTAGAAAAAGCCACAGCCGATTGAAAAAAACCGATTCCAACAATGCAACTATGGGAAAGGCGCGATAAAATCATAATAGATATGTAACAAGCTATAGGAAAGAATATATTTCTCCCATTGTCTGCGATTCCCAAGCTGAGACTGACGGCGAGGTAAACGATTCCATTCAGATCGACCCTGTTGAATATTGCTTTCGCTTCCTCGTTCTGTACATTGTTCTCCAGTACATATTCTATTGTACTTAGGTGATTAATTGCGGTTTTATATTATTCATTTTTTTCAGGAGCAAAGTTAATTGCTTTGCCGTGTTAAACTAAAAGGGCTTAAGTCACAATTATTGCGGTGGGTGTAAGGTGAAAAGAGTTCAATTCACAATGAACGAATCAATACGAAACGTTGCAATCAAATAACACGATTTTCACACTTCCTTACCTCCTTTCCTTAAAATACTATTTTTATCATCACTTTTCCAATATATCTTTGAACCAATTTTAATTGCCATAATTTACATGAGTCGGTGGCGTAGTTGTACTACGGTATGATTGCAAAGCTGAGGTCTCGGGTTCGAATCCTGGGTCGGGCAAAGTGATATTGGAATTTCTTATTTATTAACAGCCCGGAGTCAGGACTTTGTGCCCGATATGGCGATAGGCTCGCCCCTATCACATCGTGGGACGGAATATACAAGGCGAAATTTGGGTGTCCTGGTAACCCCTCTGCCTACCCCTTTTGGAAAAGGCGTGAGTTTATGAATGTATGTAATTTACATTACAATTGCATGGTACAATTACCTTTATAATAAATAAATAAATAAATACACCCAACAGTCACATACATAGTCCTGACCCCACACTAAGATCAAGTCTTGTGTCGTGGGTATCAGAAGCTACGAGAGACTTTTCGGTCTCACAAACACCCAGACCCGAAACAAATACCTGTGGATCACACAAATATTTGTTTCGGTGCGGGGATCGAACCCGCGGCCTCTCGTTTCACAGGCGGCGTCTAACCAACTGCGCCACGGAGGCTGTGGAGGATAATACAAAGCATGTTGCATCTACATGTGTACAAGACGTCATTCGTCAAGCTGTGTGCACATGGCGGATGACTCCTCAGGGTCAGGCCTCGTAGTAAATAGACTAGATGTGGCTAGATTAGGTGATAAGTAAGTTGACTTTATTAAAAGGGATACTACCAAATACAATTTGACGGGTCTAGCGCCCGAATATTCAAACGGCACTTAAATATTATTTTATTTATTTATTTATATATTCTTTATTGTACACCAGGAAAAACAAACAGAGATTATAACAAAATTAAACAATAAGTACAATCGGCGGCCTTATTGCACAAGGCAATCTCTTCCAGGCAACCTTAGGATGGACATAGAAGAAAGGAGAGAGAAAGGGCAGTCTAAGGTGTATAGTGACATAAATATAAATAGATTAATAACAATAAAATAAAACACAAATATAAACTCATACAACAAATATACAAATTACATACACATATACATATAATATAAAATATATATAGATATATACAAAATAAATGTTAATGGAATAGTATAAGCACAGCAATATGTGAGTTCAGAGAGAAAGATAGTGCTCCTTGACTTGTGATTTGAATGACGATAGTGTTCGAGCCCGTCTTACGACATCTGGAAGTGAGTTCCACAATCGAACAGCTTGTACGGAGAATGACTTGTCCATAAATGTCGTGGTGTGTACGGGCATTCTCAATTTCCGATTCTCCAATGACCTCAGGAATCTTTCATGGGAAGTATGGAGAAATACAAAACGATCTTTTAGATAAGAAGGGGTGAGAGGATTAAACAATATATTATATAAGAGTGAAAGAGTGTGAGCATTCCGACGAAGCCGTATGGGTAACCACTTGAGCTTAACACGAAATTCAGAAACATGGTCAAATTTGCGTAAACCAAATATGAACCTTATGCACAGATTTTGGAGACGCTCAAGTTTATTAAGTTGGTCTTCGGTGAGATCAAGATAGCTGACATCGGCATAATCAAGGATGGGGAGTAGGAGTGTTTGCGCAAGCGAAATTTTCGTGGCAACAGGTAGAAAATTGCGTAACCTTCGCAAGGACCTTGCAGAGGCAAACATCTTTCGACTTAATTCTCGAAGCTGAGGACCCCAGGTGAAGGACTTGTCAATATATAGACCTAGATTGCGAACGCAGTCGTTAAATATTATAATAATATAATATGCAATATTATGTTGCACTTAACTACGAAAGTCCCGCTTAAATGTACTGGTTAAGTGGAACGTGGGTATTTAAGTGTCTTAATGTCAAAATGGCGTTTGAGTATTTGGGCGTCAGAGTTTTATAGATATTTAGGTCTGATGCAAATGTTATAATTAATCAGGGTCATAATAGCTGCAAGTTCAATTACACTCAAATGAAAAATTTCACGTGTAATTATATCCCATGGTTTATCTTATTGTCTAATATTTAGAGAAAGAGGATAAATAAGAGTTTTGAATTTATAGGGCTTTTACATTTACAATAATTTCTTGATTATATTTTTTTATAGCATAAGAATGCTGGAAGTAACCAAAATCTAAACATCTGGCAATTACGTAACACTTCCCTGTACGTCCATCCCACAGAAATTCTTAGGAATTTTAAAAGCAACAACCTCATTCAGCCAAACATAATATGCCACTAAAATATCATAATTTTAAACGACTCAGCCAAGACTTTTTATAACCTTGAAGTCGTAAACTAAGGCTTACTAAGAGGAGACAAAACTGAAAGTAACTTTAACATTTTTAACGATGCAGCAAACTTTAACTGACTTGAGGATCAGATCTATGCAGACCACAGATTTCACGATGACAGATAAAACATCGCTATCGATAGAATCGATTAAGGTTTATAATTTTTAAGTAAAATAAAAAAAAACAAGTCTTTCATTTTAATATAAACTGAGCTGATTAAATAATTTAGTATAATTAAACGACATTAGTTCGGAATGTTGACACTTGAGTCGATACAGACATTTCTTCAAAGCTGGTCACACTCTACTTAAAGAGAAATCGAGAGAAGGGAAACCCTTGATATTTATATGTTATCACGCCATTACTACAAACGAATATATGATCCGATATTATTCTAAAATATCTACATAAAGTATCGATTCTAAAATCGGTTCCTTTCTTTCAATCCTATTCAAAGACGCGTTGTGACTCATCTAGCACTATTAACTACGATCGGTTCTCTCGTAGACAATGAATATTTTCAAGCGTTTTGCACTCGCATGTATTTACTAGAATGGATTATTTACAGTTGTTCATAATTTGCACCACCCACATGCAAGTTCGCTGATTTATTTCAGTTCTAAACATTTCTTTAGCGAAGTCGTTATTAGTTCACACGGAACTCTGAAACATTAAAACTTCGTTTAAAAATAGTCATAAAGACAAATTTAAAGGCCTGATAAACACGATTTATGTAGATACTTTAAGATAACTGGAGCAGATATTATACAAGTATTTTTCTAGTATTTTTGCCGTTTTATACGTTTCATCATCCCTTTTTTCATCTTTTATTAATTAAAATTAACATTTACATGAATAATTGAGTAAATGTGCTATTTAAATTTTCTATAATTATACAATTACGGAAAACGTTATAAGCGCCTTGAGGATTCTGATTTGGCTCATAACCCGAGGACAAAAAGATTGACTGATTACTCTTTAAGCACGAAATAAAGTATAAAATAATGTACATGTAATTCCGCCTTTCACAACAAACAACAAACAAAAGGTGACCAGACAAGACTGTAGACATTGATTTATACGCATTGTCGATAATGTGGCGTGTACTAGGAGGACGCGGCCAATTCTAACAATTATATCGAATCATGTAATTACGGAAACTGCTCTGTGTAGAGCGGGACGGATTTGCGGGTTAAAAGGGGGGGCATTCAGTTTTGATAAATTTATAAAGCAAAAACGAACGGGAAAATAAAACGAGACAAATATTATTGATCCCCGGGCAATTTTGATTGAGTATAATCAAAAAAGGTAGAGGACTAAAGGCGGACTCTATCTTTTTTTACTTAGACTTTTCTCAAATGAATTACATGTTTTGTGCATGTAATGATGTCAAAGTATGTTAACTCCATATCACAATGCCCCACCTAAAAGTCCAACATGTCACGTTCATAAACAATTAAACAAAAGCTTTTGTAAAACGATTTGCACAAAACGAACAGAACTACAATAAAAGATGAAAACAAAAATCTAAGCTGTCATAACCATCTTGAATCCCCACCACTCGATGAAATTAAGCCTCTCTCAAACATTTCCCACATCCACTAATATTTATTGTGTATACACTAACGGTTCTAAATACATGGCTGGTTAGTTTTAATAGCGCTAATGTTAGACAATAGGGAAACTAATTAAGTTGATTACGACCTGCGTTACACATAAAGTTGTAGTTGCGTGGATAACTGGACATTGGACAAGCTAATTTAATGCTCTTCAGTTAAGGATGAATTCATCCATCAGCCAAAGGACGTCCACTGCTGAACATTGGCTTCTCCCAATGATTTCCACAGCGACCTGTTGGAGGCAGCCTGCATCCAGCGACGTCCCGTGGACCTTTACCAGGTATTACTACAACTATATTATTCATCTTGGTGTATACCGTACAGTTTTGTGTAGGAACTGTAAACCGTGTGATACTTATATTATGGTGGGTTAGGTCTGATCCACTACGAGTTTAAACTTTACATAGCTCCAAATTTTCTATCAAGAACCATAAGGTATTAAGTTATTGTTTTAACATTAAAATTAAATAATTAATTATGACTGCCCACGTAAATTTTGAAAAGATAGAGAAACCAACCCAAACTCTTATCTAGGTAGTTCGTTAAAATTTCACCGCTTAAAATATCTTTAACAATCAAGATCGGTATCACACTTTCCCATGAAACACCAACACGCATTTTTCAATTACACCTTAAACACTGAGAGTCCATAAAAACTCATCTCGAAATATCCGCAGGTGACAAAGCCCATTAAATACCGTTTAAGCGATTCCTTCGCTGAGGTGTTTTTAACTGCGTATAAAAAGCTATAAGGTTGCCACTTTCTTTGCACTTGACCAGTACAACTCTCGCTCTTCCATCTCATCTGACCTTCATTGGATAGGGCTGCCAAGTGTACATTACATGTAAGCCGAGAATGGAATGATGACACGAATTCCATTCGCATTAAATATTTGTTTCAATTGCATACAGACTGCCTCGGTGGCGTAGTTGTACTAAGGCATGACTACAAAGCTGAGGTCTCGGGTTCGAATCCCGGGTCGGGCAAAGTGATATTGGATTTTTCTATTCATTGTCAATCCAGAGTCAGGAATTTGTGCCCGATATGGTGACATGCTCGCCTCCACTTTGCCCGACCCGTGATTCGTACCTGAAACCTCAGCTTTGTAATCGGATCTTGAAATCTAATCTTGAAATTAACTACACAAGTAGTAGTATTGTTATAGTAATGTAAAAAATTATGAATTTGTTTTATAAAACTATTGTCCTATAAATTTTCCGCGCGATATGAATGAAAGATAAAGAAGTTTCACTCGAAACAGAAATGGTAAAATTAAAAAAAAACTGAATACAATCTCTAAATAATAAAACTATCGAATTTGTTATGCACGTTAATAATAAATATTGATTGTTATTCTCAACGGTCATATTGCTATGCCGATAAAAGTTTTTAGCATGTTCCCATGATCTCTTTTAATGGAAATGCAATTGAACTTTCTCTATCTTAAAAAATATGTAAATATTTAAGTTAGACGGATATATCAAACAACACTTGTCTCTAAATTAATATGGTAAATCTATCAAAACCTTTACAAATTCTATATATGATGACCAACTGAGATATAGAATATCTAATATTAAGTATTTCACTATCACAGCCAATCCTCATTACAGTCGTAACGTGGTGTTGTATAAGGAAAAGCCTGGGCGTAGATGATTTTCAACAAATTCTATCAATCTTTAAATGTAAATTAAAACAGACAATGACTTCGGTCTGTGTTCAAACAAATTTATTGACTTAAAAGATAACAATAACCTTTATTTGCACAAACTATACCAATCCCTTTTCTTAATCATCTTTTCCATTTCCCGTAATATAATGAATGTTGATACCGTTGGTGTTTTCACAAAATCAATGCATATCCCTCAACAACCGCCCGCCGTAGCGTGAAGAGGCATCTCAGCGGACCGGCATAATTGTATCGAATGATATGAGACTACCGTCTGTTACCATTCGATACTCTATCTGGACGGCATTAGCACTTACCACCAGGTGCAATGCAGTAACTATGCCGCGCCAGAATAAAAAACCTTGACCACGTGGGAAGTCACAAGTGACGGAATTAATTAGATGCCTATTGAAAAGGTTGATCCATAAAGCTCTTAACACAGTAAAGCAATACTACATTATAATAATCTTAACCGAATATCAAGCAACACGCAGTATTTTAAAGAAATCAGATTTACTTAAACGGATGTGCAAATCCGTTCAGAATCTATTTATAACATAACATCTGCCTTGGGAGCTGATTCCGACGCAGTAAAAACTTATATCACCTACATACCGATGGAAAACGGCAATAACAATAATAAACCACCATTAAACCTCTAATAGCACGGGATGAATCCATACATCTTCATAAAAAGTGAAATCACAACGAGACTTATAAATGAGATAGTTTGTTGCACAATAAAGCAACAACAAAATAACAAATCGTTACACAAGAGAACATAATACCGTTTTGCCTGTACAAATTGAATACGACAATGGTTCTTTGAATAATTGCCTTGCCAACCTTTCAGGCTTTCGACCTTTCCCCTAAACGATTTTTGTACAATACTTTCTCTGTTCTCTGGTGATTTAGAAAAGTGATCTTTTGAAAGTCTGCACGCAGATACCAGATGATTTCGTGATGAATTGCGTGCTTAATCTCTTGTTTATAAATGTAATTCGGTGAACGCCTTGATCACGCTTACCGAATAAAGGTCGATTGATCCCAATTGCATAACCGCTGTTGTGGCTTTTGATATAAACATTATTTAGGACATTTCGTCCATAACAGACATGGAGCAACTGCGTGAATAATTTATCAATGTCAATGAATTATTGCGAAAAGCTGTGTTTCTAATCATAGGTCATATTTGTACATGATCTGAGAGAAAAAATTGTGATGCGTTGGATGTTCACTTATAAGATGAGCAAGCGCAATGTTGCAGAAAAGAGTGAACTGGATATCTTTAAAAGAAGTCCAATTTCTGTAATGTAAATACAGTATATTATTAAATCTACACCTAACCGTCAATGTATTAACGATCAATGAAACATAGATTTGATAAAGCAAAACTTTTAAATCTAGTCTTCAATAGCCTTATCCAAATTCGATTAGACATCGTCATAATAACTTTCTATAGAGTATGGACAATACAGACATGAATGAAGCGGTAAGCCGGGACTGCTGTTATGCGCAGGTGAAACCGTGTGGTGTACAAAACCCTAAGTGCAAGATGGTCGTACGGTTGATAACGTATCTCGATACATTGTACCAATCAATCGAGAGGCAGTGAAAGCGGCGCGTATCGCAAATAAGAACAACTGGCCATCCATTGTGCCCGGATGAAAGTGTACAAGGTTATCGTACACTTGCGAGTTGCGTGCGGTTTTTCCATTATCATTTATGTTTTACAAGCTCCTGGCTGCGCTTCGACCTCGTATACAATGTGATTGTTCCAAGAACTGCGTGATTTAAGATGCCCAAAAGTATGGTGAAAGTCTATTTGGTAGCTTGTGTAGGTATGGTAATAAATCAGAGCTTAAAGTTAGCTACTATATCTGTACGGGGACAAATGTTGGTGTGACCCACTAATTTGTTCCGGATCTGGATGTTGCGATACTAAAAAGTCTCGAAATTTTTGATACACACGAAACAAGACTTGGAATTTTACGGTAAGTATTATGTGTGATTATTGTTGATTTCTAGTGATTTCGCAAAAAAAAGTATATAATAATAATGATATAATTAACTATAGAGTTAAATGATGGTTCAAGGCTATTAGACTTACGAAAGACCAACTACGACCCAGAGCCGTAACATACAACATTATCATAAATTACCGGCTTCCCGATTTTTTCTTTTGTCACCATGGAGGTCTTAAAAAAAAGTTCTTATCATAGGCTACGTTTTTTACCTACCTACATCAAAAGACGGTAATTTTCTTGCCTTCATCCGCTTCCGTCTAAGGCATCTACCCTTATAAAATTATCAATCAATTTGTTTACTCTCAAAGGATGTTTGAATTCCAGGGTCGGTTGATAGTGTAAACTCCGATGTTTTACAAGCTATTTCTAATAATCCGATAAAGGTTAAGTAATTTCATTAAGCGGTTGCATGGGAATTGCATTTAACGGTCGATGCGAGAGGACGCTACAAGTTAAAACTGACGGTTTTATTGGGCACGTGGGTTTGTTAGAGATTTCGTTTGGATTGGTATTTCGGTTGCAAAATATTTTGAGGGTTTGCTAAGTCAAAGGAAGTCTTATTCTGAGATTGGCTATATCACTGAGTAAATATTGTCAATGACGGGCTAGAATGATCAAAATCATTTCAAAATTATGTTAAATCACAAGGGAAAATTTATCGCCGTTTGGCATTCTAGACGGCAGCCTGTAGGCACCTAATTACCGTTGGAATACAGTGATCAAATCATATCAAATTGTTATTAATGTAACCTATGTTCCACAAATAAAAAAATATTTGATTTGAGTGATGATACTGATTATGATGACACTACTAATAGAATACAGTGATGATAAAAATTGCACCTGTATATTTCACTGACAGCCTCCGTGGCGCAGTTGGTTAGACGCCTGCTGTGAAACGAGAGGCCGCGGATTCGATCCCCGTACCGAAACAAATGTTTGTGTGATCCACAGGTATTTGTTTCGGGTCTGGGTGTTTGTGAGACCGAAGTCTCTCGTAGTTTCTGATCCTCACGACACAAGACTCGATCTTAGTGTGGGGTCAGAACTATGTATGGGTGTAACTGTTGGGTGTATTTATTTATTTATAAAAACACTATCAACAATCTAATTGGCGACACCTTGTGAATATCCGATCAGGTTCCAAAAGGCAGCGGACAGTTCTACGGTTTATGAATATCGTCGAGTGGTTAGGTTAATGTGGGACAGCAGGTTCGTGCGCCGAGTTGGCCCACTTCGCACACAGACGCACCGTGCGCGGATCGAGGGCTACCAACAGGAAAATTAAAATAACTTATTTTTATAGGTAGGGATTTCCTTTCAGTTTTGAATGTCTTCTCAATATCAGTATTCCCTGGATTAATGATTTTCGTTTAAATTATTTTTACAATTAAATATCCAGACTAGCATGTGAGTCTTATTTTGTTCATACGTTCCATAGTGCAATGTATTATCTATAAAAATATTGCGTCGATCGAATGACACAAAGGCAAGTACTACAGAAGACAATAAGATCCCAGCTTTGAAACAGCCCTAATTAGTAAGTAAAGTCCAATTTGAAGCCCAATCTTTCTCCACCTTACATAATAACCATACAAAACAAAGATTAGCGTAGGATAAGTTTATAACTAGGCTCGGGCAAGGATCTATGTAACCTACGGAGGAAGGCCTGTCATAGCGACCTAAGACCTTTGTTGGGTTGTCAAGTTTTGGAAAGTTTATCGGTTTCAATTGGCATGTTTCAATCAGTACGCCATATGGATCACAATGCATTGTGCATTTTAGTCCTTTCGTCCAATGAATAAAAAAAATTGATTTTAACTCCACAATTTCTGGCAGCCCTAAGAAAGCTCAGTGCATACAGTGTATGCAATGCTTTTGGTTCGGCGCGGACGCTGGGTGCCCCTGAAAATCGTTTTATTTCAACCTCACGCGCAACCCGCTAAAAGGTTTTTACAGTACGCAGTATTTTTTGTACCTTTGTCCTGTTGTTACACTTTGTAGTATTTAACTTGAATGTTGTTGGCGATTTTTTTGTGTCGTGTACGGGCCACAAGAGATGTTCTGGATATCGAAATCTAGGTACAAAATGTATGACAGATGAAGTAAGTCTTTAAAGGCAATAATTAATAATGTTCTACGCGACTAAAATTTTTTTTTTAAATATGCCAAGTTGATTAATTTTAATGTAATGTTTCTTTTCTTTCAATTACATTTAATCGTGCCTGCAAGTCGATTAACAAAGAAAACAATAAGAATTAGAATAGAAAAACTTTCATTGTTACAATATTCCATAATGTAATAAGTATTTCCATTACTCAAAACTTTCATACTACCTTTCTTTCATCCTTAAAAATATAAAATTGAAATAATTAAATAAAGACCATCCACGCTATTCATAGCTTTTTTAAGCTCTAAAGCTCCAATTAAAGCAGTACCAACCTGCGCATGCTAACAATGCATTAAAATCGAAGTAAAACACGACAAGTGAACACAAAGGGGTGGCGCCTATTGTAGTACTTGATGCAGTGAACACACGAACAGAAAGAACCGAGAACTCCAAAGTAAAGATAGACGCATTCGACGTGTTAGGGATGCCTAGCACTTACATTTTTAATAATTAAAAAGAATCGGGAACATACTGTTTGTGTAAGATATCAAATATTTTGCTGTCCGATTAGATTATTTTTTATTGCCGCTATAGGCAGACGAGCTAGCGGCCTGTCTGATTGGAAGCGGTTACCGCTGCTCATGTACCTTCGCAGTGCCAGAGGTCCAGCACAACAAAGTCACTGCCTACCTTATAGAGAGTACTCTCTTTAAGCCTCTAAGATTTACAGGATATGTACTGTATAAGCAAACAGGAGGTGTTAGTATTAGTTAGTATATTTGGGAATCTTATTATAGGTAATTTTGCAATTCATTATATAATACCTTTGAACAACAATACACTAATATGCATTGTTTATCAAGGACTGAAATAGTTTCAATCGGACGTCAAATTCGTTCCGCAACTTTTATCCATACTTGTTTAACCGACAATGTGTTGGTAGTATAATTAATTATCAAATTATGTATAGGTTTCCACCATGTATTGACGACCTGTTTTTCACTAATTAAATTATATATTATTTTTTTTATCTACTTGAAATCTACTGGGTACTTATACAATTAAATGTCCAATTAAAAGTACAAGACATTACCAATACTGTCAACCAATAAAATAAAACGGTAATTAAAGTGATCGACAACCCTGTCGCCTAGTAAACATGCGAAAGACTGATGGATGGACGCGCGGCCCGGCGCGTAGTAATTGGCGTTTTGCGTGCGTGCCAACCCTACCGAGCCTTACCGTTGGACCCTATGAGGTTATTTATTAAATAGGAATTTAAGTATTCAGTCTTTTATGTCTAGTGGCACGTTATTATATACTGGCGTAAAGGTGACTACAATAGAAATTATGGTAAGTCCTATGCGTTTCAGATCCTTCGGGAAGAGTGGGTCGTCCTTCGGGAAGAGAGAGGGTCCTCGCAGGTCGATACAATAATGCCAGTTCGATGTCTGATATACAGAGGCCCAAACCGAATCGCAGGAGGTAATTAGCACGGTAATTACTTTCATGTTTTACTTAATTGTGTAATTAATTAGTATGTTAATTTAATTAGTCATCTCATTAGTGTACAGCACAATGTGTGGGATGTGTACCATGAAGTTGGAGATTAAATGTACGGGTGGAGCAATTTGTGTAAGATTTTCGGATTGAACAAAAAACATAAAATAAATTGCCTGAGATTGGAATTCGTCTCCAACTTATGGAGGCACGGCCTCTATTCTATATACATATATATATATATATATATGTTTGGACGGAAATAAGTTGACCAGATTGTGTTTCCATGAATGATACCACTGCCTATCCCTTCGGCGATACAGACCTGAGCTTAGCGTAACTACACAAAAAGAATTTATTAAACGCCTTCACACAAGATACGGTAATGAATTACTATAGATTGATATAAATATAGGAATGACAATTCTATACAGCCACTTCAAAGCCTAACAAATCTAGTCCCCATAATAACTTAATGCTAATATAAACTAATATTACAAATATAATTAAAGGTGCCGTTTAGTTTAATCCGCGTGTCGAATGGTTAAGCAACGTTTACCGTCTATCTCGGATAGGTGTCCGCCCTCAAAGCCGATTGTTGCCAAGTAACTAATCATTATGCTATTTAAGCCACTTTAACAGTGAAGGAAACATTGAGAGAAAGCCAGCTTACTATAGATATTTAGATGAATTTTTTTTAAGACCGCCAACCCGCAATATGCCGACTACTCGTATAAATATAAATTAAATACACCCAACAGTCACATACATAGTTCCGACCCCACACTAAGATCGAGTCTTGTGTCGTGGGTATCATAAACTACGAGAAACTTTTCGGTCTCACAAACACCCAGACCCGAAACCTGTGGATCACACAAACATTTGTTTCGGTGCGGGGATCGAACCCGCGGCCTTTCGTTTCACAGCCGGCGTCTAACCAACTGCGCCACGAAGGCTGTCAAATGGCTGTCAAACTATGGTCAAAGCGTTCAATTGCAGTAGGGTCCCATGTGCAACAGTGGGCTATTATAGGCTTATAGGATGACCCAGTATGCTGTATCCATTGTAATATAAAGTGTGTCAAGACTGTGTCAACTGTGTCAAGCCACCACTCTAGAGTCTAGGGATAGAAGTAAAGCCACACACGTTCAAGTGCGTTTGCGCAAACGCGAGTTGCACCAATCTCGAATTAAAACTTGGAACGAAGTTTGCGCAGTTATTTGCCCACACACATTCGAGTATACTCGTGCAAACTCAGATTTGCAGTTATATCGTTACGTGTGTGGCGGCCATAAGTAATTCTAATAATAATTTCAAATCAAATGAGATAAATATTTACTGTGAACTTGGATCTTGGGTTCCATTCCAAGATGGTCCATTCGGTTGGAAATTTTAATATTTTGTTTAACAACTCAACATGAGTTGCTCAGAAATGGTATTTGTATCCGGCATGCCCTATCCATCACAGTTCAGACGGCAATAACTTCGGCAAACTGAAGGAGACACCATTATTAAATGGCATTAGATAATGCTTTCTAATTTAACCACAGTGTTATTCTTCTTCGAAATTACCATGAAAGTTATGAAAAAGTTAACTTTATCTCTACACAATGCTATTACTTTTACTACTGCGCTATACATCTAAATCACAACGTGATCTAAATTGCATACCCCCGTAATATTGAGCTAAAGATACACCATTAAATGGCTGACAAAGAAAAATTGTACGTAAGATAGAGCATCGCGCCGGCCGGGGAATATTAATACATCCGCTGTTTATGGCGCAAAAAGTAAACCAAAACACTATGGTTGGCAGCTGTTTTGTTTTCCCGAAAAGCAGCGATTTTAAATTACTGTCGAAAATAGTTTTGACATAAATATAGTAATTTTAATTAAGTGGATTTATGTTTTGTTGTTTAGTTTTATTTAAAGAAAAGTTACAGTTTGATAACTTTGTGGTTCAGATCATAACGTTGATGTTTTAATTAAATTTAAGTGTTTTAAGTAGGCTTTAAAGACTCAGCCACAGGGGCTTCTCAGAGGAGAATTTCTATAGCTCACTGTTGAAAGCGGCCTGCACCCAGTGAGTTCCAGCTACCATAGACAATACTACGTAAGAGCGACGGCCCATGGCTTAGCAAACCAAGGGATCTGGCAGTTGACTGTGACGACTTAACAAATCAGAGCTTCGCAAAATGAATTTCGGCACTACTGCCTCGAACATTTATAAATGTACAGCTAGGGCTAGGGCAGCTACCAACAAACAGTAAAGGCAGCCCTAAGCTTCAGATACTAGTTTATTTTTGCCCTCACCAACATCCTGCAAGAGACGAGGTCCGCTAGATCGGCCCGTTTTCTATAAAATAAAAGGCAAATGAGCATAATCTCGGGCCGAGGTCAGGCGTGCGCAGCGCCGCATTGTTTTCCAATATTACTCACAAATAATACCCTTTCACAGCTCCACATCCGAGTTAAAAGAAATTGCTGCACTAAAACTGACTTAGTTGCACAAATTCCTTAAATTAAAAGTCTATGTTTTGAGACCTATGGCTCGTAAATTGGGTATTTGACTATCATCGAATTTTTGTATTATTTTGCAGACAAACAAAAGTGCCATTAAAACAAAACATTTTTGTGAAAACAGTGATAAAGTACCTTGTAACATGAGGCAAATATTGGTATTTTAAATAAAAGATTGGGGACGTAGTGGGGACATCTTACCGTCTCTTTCACACCCGCACACTACAATGCATATTAAGAATAGTGACGTCACAAATTTTTTTTTGCATCCCTTTTCTTCTACCCCCACTACAAGATTTAAAACGTTTCTAACTTTTTAAATTCTGAATGGATTTACAAAATTCTTTGTTTGCTAGATTTTGGATATGGATACTTTTTGAGGAATACAATAAAAAAAAATTAGTCAAATACCCAATTCTGATTGATTTTACATAAGACAAAAGCTTCGTGGATTCTGATACTCAACACAAAAGACGTGGTATGTTACTGTGATGTATTTATAAAAAATACTGATAAACTAGAACAAACAGAAGACCTTTTTAAATTACTTAATAATGAGTATACTGTATACATCATACATGCACGAGTAATTTGACAGTTGGAGTGAAATAAGTATGTTTGGACTAAATTATTGTGCTCTGAAATCCCAGGCCTCCAATAAAACAGAAGCGAGATTTTCTGAATGTTAAAGTGAGAAAACAGGATCGCCGCTTAATCCCCCATGAGATTGTTGTGCAACATTGTATGTAACAATGTAATATTGAGGTTAAGAAGTAATTTGAGATCGTATTTTTCACCGAAATCGTTTGCTTAAAGTTTATGGTGGAGCAAAATAAAATTTATGCGACTCGAACCAACTGGAGTCACGTCGTTCAGTTGGTTGGTTCAGTACTGGACTATCGAAAGCCCATCAGCTTGATTGTTTTTGAAACAATCGTTCGATATTTTATGTACCTCCGGAATATCTATTTCTCCCGTATAAAGTAATGTAAATGCCCTGTAGTGTACCGGTTTGAAGGACATTGTAGCCAGAGCAACTACTGGACATAATGAGACTTAATATCTTATGTCTTAGGATAGCGAGCGAAGTGGAACTCCAAGCATTGCTTTGTAATTCATGATGTTGTTTGGTTTTGCTACTGTCCATGAGCGGTCGTATCGCTTACCATCAGACGAATGTTATGCTAGTCTCGCCATTCATCGCAATAAAAAAAATCGAATTGAAGAATCACGTAATAACGAATTATTTTTCATGAAATATAAGAACGTTGAAGCAATGACTACTCAATTAATATGGCCTCTGAATGACTAGCAATACATTTGAAAATATTATTATATTAGAAAATAAGATATAAATCTGAGTTTCGAAATCTTCTATACTAATTAGCTTTTACGAAGTGTCGATACACTAATACTTTCTTTTATTAATGAATTATACAAATGTAATACCTATTCGATTACAAATAATGCTGTTTTAATTTATTAATTGAGACAATATGCATTTTCTGTCTCACTTGAGTATGGGCTTTATACAATTAAAAAGGATTAGATTTTCACTACACTATCCTAACTTTGGTAGTATTGTGAATTAGTTCACGTGTATTACCCCATTTTACTGTTTAATCATTAAAATACGTAATAATTTCCCAGTAAAGGACATTTAGCATCCTCAAGAATCCCCACACATCAAAGATTCTCAAAAATTCCAACCTCATTTAAAAATTGGAGTAGAAAGTCAAGGAGGTTTTAATGAGTTCAAAAATAAACTATAATGCGTATGTGTGTCAGGGGCTGGCAGGGCGATGCGTCCGCGAAATATGCCTGGTGTAACGGTAGTGCTGGCCAATTACTGCGTACTGAACGCCAGTTAAATAAACCTCGTAATACTGTATCAGCGGTGACTGTTAGGGTTTGCGGAGGGACGAAAGATAGGTATAGGCAGATTTGTTTTTAAAGGTTTTTGTAATAACATAGACCTCAAACATTTGCTTCTGATTCAGGAGTTGTGTTACAGTTTTGTGACTTATGGAACATCACGTGTATATTTTCGAATATGTAGGTGATGTATCTAATGCCTTTATGATTGTTTTTTTCTGTCCCATTGTTTTAAATTCTGGCAAAAAAATATCTTTAGTGGCGTCTGTTATACGCCAAATGACCAATACAAGTTCTATGCTATAAAAACGCAATACATCTTTTGAAAATAAAGCCATGTTCACAAAGTCGAAATAAAATTATAAAAAAATATTTATGATCTTGTTCTTACAGTTCTACACGTCCATAAAATGTATTTGAAAACAAAACAAACATCAGATTATTGTAACAAAACTATTTGCACTCAAAATAAGGATACAATGAGACTTAGCATCTTATGTTTCAGGATGGAGAGCGTAGTGAAATGCCAAGGAATGCCGGTGTTGTTTGGTTTTGCTACTGTCCATGAGCGGTCGTATCGCTTACCATCAGGCGAATAGCATGCTCGTCTCGCCATTCACCGTTCATAAAAAAAACAAATACAACTAATTTTTACGTATTTTATCGCGGATTTGGTTTAATTTATACATTTTTAAACTTTCATTGTCCGCCGCGTGACCACGAAAGCTGTAAAGCGATCGAAACGTTGGGAAGTAAAATATGTAAAAATTAAACCAAATCGCGATAAAATCCGTAAAAATGGATTTATTTCAATGTGTAACATTCGCGTAAATATAAGAAACAAAACTATATCAAGTTCAAAAGTACATCGGATTTCCTCAAACTCCGCGCAACCCTGTAGATGCGTTCGTAGATATTCACTGATAATTACGGCCGGATGATTGAGATCTATTGCAGCGGCTTTTAATTGGTTTATGTAACGAACATACTCTTTGTTTTCGTCATCCATCACCGACTGTTTAGTGCTTACAGGCAGAAAGCTAACTGTAGCTTTAGAACCTATTTTACATGTGTTTAGAAACGCTAACTGTATGAACAACCTATTATGGGTAGATGTTTTAAGTAGGTTTTATTGTTGTGAATTTCCTTTTTATCTTTAATTGCGTGGTATAGGCTTAATAGGTTTAAGATTAATACACTAAAAAATACACCCAACAGTCACATACATAGTCCTGACCCCACACTAAGATCGAGTCTTGTGTCGTGGGTATTAGAAACTATGTGAGACTTTTCGGTGTCAAAACACTCAGATCTGAAACAAATGCCTGTGGTTAATACAAACACTTGGCTCGGTGCAGGGATCGAACCCGCGGTCTTTCGTTTCACAGCCTGCGTGTAACCGAATGCGCCACGGATGCTCTGGTTAAAATAAATAATATTTTTTTTGTTACAGTAGCGGCTATCAAACTTCATGTGTCGCGATTCGGGGTCACCTTTTTATATCAAGGATATATGAGAGGATATCACGCCGATGTACATCTGGACAATATTGTACTTATAACTTGCACTAATAATCATGTTGTCTAGTCATATTTGTGCCATAAAAAAAATACTTGAGTTACATTTCCATATGTTCAATTTTAAACAATAATATAGCCTTTTAGTATCCATTTTGTGTTAGAAATTGACTGAATGTGTAATTTTTCGAATTGATTAATATTAAACGTGGAATTCGGGAACGTGTTCCCGAACATGAATCTCTTTGACAATAAAGTTAGTGAGACATCAGTATAGGTATTCACAGCAAGTCTATTTCACCCAGCATTTAAGCTAAATAACGGTACACTTCCGTACCCTCCCCCTCCCCTCCTCCCCGCCCTTGAAAGCCATGAAGCCTCCTATGCCGTTGTAATCAGTTACGTCCCCGGGAGCGCGTGGTGCCGACATAAATTGCCAGTTGCGATGCACAACCGTCGGGTTTTAGCAAGTCGTTATAGAATCAGATTACATGCCGCACAACTTATAATACAGAATAGGTAATAGTTGGGAAGGGTTTGTAGATGAAAGTGGAATATCGTAGGAATAATGATAAAAAATTAAGACTTAAATGGAGGACACATGCACAACCAAAGAATACTTTTAATTACAATACACTCAAGAGAAGATCAAAGTATCGTTCTACCATTTGACTGTGCTTTTGACAGGCACATCAGTGTCGATTAAGATTTCATAAACACGAATAAATAGACCAATGATACCCTACAGGATTAAAATACACATAGTTATCAATTTCACAAGCAGTGCCAAACTTCGCACGGGTACCCTAGCCATTTTAATTTTAATTTTTACTAATTGCCACCACACAAGTAACGATATACCTGTGCAAGTCTGAGTTTGCACCAGTATACTGAAACGTGTGTGGGTAAATAACTGCGGAAACTTCGTTAAAATTTTTGATTCGCGACTGGTGCAAACTCGCGTTTGAGCAAACGCACTTGAAGTGTGAGGCGGCGACAAGCGTTTGTTTAATATTACTTACAAGGTGTAAGTATCTTCAGACCGTAAACACATTAGCGTGTTAAAATTCATCGGTAACTATTCGTTTTTTAGGAAGATAAATTATGTTCTCGACCGGACATCCAGTTCCGTATCTGCCTTCGTTAAAATAGATGTAATGATTTTGTTTCAATGAATTTAATTTTATGAATAACATAAACTATACTCATCTTTTAATATTGATACAGACAACGATAAATAGAATTATAATGTTACCCTTGGTGTTTCGGAATTCACTCACAAACAAAGCAACCCAACACAAATTTAAAGTTTTTGTTTAAGAAAATGATTATCAACCATGAATATTTTCATAACAAATACCTTAAATGCGAGCGCAAAGATAATAGCGCGAATAAATAAGGAATTATCATCCGCAATCTAATTGACCAATCAAATGTTATGCCATGGAGATATTACGTTATTACAGATGGCCCAAACATCGACCAGAATCACAAAGCACTAACAGTACACATCCGAACTGTACAAGCGACAAGATCTGACATTATTAATAAATTGCGGCGTCATTTCAATTGTACACCTCCTGCGGGAACAGTTACATCATACAGTTTAACAGAAGATAATATTAGTGTGGGTGTAATGTTATGCCATTATATGGCATCGATCGTGCCAGGGCCATATATATCTATAGTTCTTAAAGATTTTGATAGTGAGACTATTAAAAATCATAGTTCGGAGTAACTTGGTAATTGCGAATATGAAAAGATCATTTGCTTGCTAGTAGAACTAGTTGAAAGTGCAAATCGAGATCCTGTTTGTTTCATCAATTATTTGTAGGTAAATTTTATCAAAGTATTCGATAGGAAAGACGATGTAGAGTCATATTCATCAATGGACTTCCTGTGGCTATGGAAAAAGATTTTTGTTTTCCTATTTAGAGCTGCTCCGAATCAGACCTGATCAAATACCTTCTAGAGGAACTTCAGATAATTATGTTTCATTTATTACAACCTTGGTTTATCGCCTTTCCTAGAAGATACAGAAATATATAGGCAAAAACGAGTATAATCAGATATGATTATAGTACATCCCGGAAGATAAGCTTACTACCTTGTTATGCCTATCTCCTTAGGGAAGCAATTATACGAGCTCGAGAATTCAAACCGATTATTACATATCATTCACAATTTACCTACGTTGTGATTGCGATTTATTGTTCAGAACCATTTTAAACTTTAAGTCTGTAAAGCATTTGATATCTTCGTTGAACGCAATCGTATTGCAAGGCTAAAATTGCCATTAAAATTCTTAATTTACAAAATTATCTTTTACAGCTTGATGAAATAACTAAAATTACTACAGATGCGATAATAATAGTCCCTTCGATGGCTTCAGTAAATGCTTTTGTTCACAAGTGTGTCAACGAAGGTTCGTTTACTCAACACACAGACGACCTTACCTCCTCCCTTCATTATAGTTAGCAAATATTCGCAAAATCACAATCATACGAAATAGTAGTCGAAAAACAAGACACAGCTCGTTAACCGACACACATTGTCCTCTGAAACGGAGGAGGCGACGAAGGTTTCACCATCACGAGATTATCACTGTCCATGCGACAATGCATGAACAGCAATTTATGGCGGTTACAAATTGTAAACTAGATTTACGAGCAGTCATAACGTTTCGGCGTCGCGTCCGCCGCCATCCATCAAGTCGGCTTATTGAGCTGAAAGCGACAACAGAGCATCGGAGCTATTTGATTTACGCCTCACTTTCGTCTCGATACCGTTAAAGTGGTTAAAGTTTAAAACCGGCCGATAATGCGGACAGTCGGGCCAACAGCGACACAGATGGTCCCATGTTGCTTAATATGCAAATGGAGTGCGGAGCTTGCGTGTGAAGTGCTACAGTCTGCATCACTCCCGACGCCATAGGGATTAGTGTAATACGGTTATGTGCTTTTTAATATGAATTTTTGATACGCTTTTAGTCATGCAAGTCTGAACACGTTGAAATTAAATCCATTCGGAGCGTGTAAATCTGCTGACGATCCGATGACACACGCTCGCGTTGAACAAGAATATCGCTTCAAAAATTCGTGATTTTAAACATTTTATTTTTCAGGAGCTAAATAAAAGTTAATGCGATTCTGGCATCGTAACTGAGTAGACGACCATTACAATTATAAAAATAATCGTAATATTTTAAATGACGTTATAGAAGTTGAATAACAAAACCTACCACTTAGTTTCAAATTATTAAGCAACATTTAATGTACGTCTATCAAAAATTATATTTCAACAAAATTAACTGTAAAAAGGTATAATACTCAGACTAATATAACGAATCAATTGACACCTCTCTCTTGAAACCGAATGAGTAGAATAATCACTACTGCGCAAAGGCACTCCGAAATTCAAAACATTTCTTTTCTTGCTGCAGTCGCGCTATCAGAATAAAATAAAACATTTCAAAATAATCCATAAGTTTATAAATATGAATGAAAGTACTCACGTTGCCGAGGAAGCCGCTGCAGGGTTGTATGGGCGGTGGCAAGGGCGGCAGATCAGGTGACCTGAGCCGCGGGCTGCGCGAGCTGGCCTCCTCCGTCCGACCCATGCCTCAGCACTGCATCCCTGTGATCATCATCATCATCTTCAGCAACATCATCATCAGGAGCGTCATTGTCATATATACATACATAAACTCACGCCTTTATCCCAGAAGGGGCAAAGGCGCTACCAGGACACCCACATTTCGCCTTGTATGTTCCGTCCCATGATGTGATAGGGGGTGAGCCTATCGCCATATCGGGCACAAATTCCTGACTCCGGGCTGATAATGAATAGAAAAACCCAATATCACTTTGCCCAACCCGGGATTCGAACCCGAGACCTCAGCTTTGTAGTCGTACCGGAGTCCAACTACGCCACCGAGGTAGTCAAACCATAGTAAAACCATATATTGTAAATAATTAGGTTTAAATTTCCACAATACAAGAATATATTATTAGGTTTTAGGAAAATTCTCCGTAGATGAAGTTCAAAAATAAAACATTGTTAGATAATAATAGACATCGTAGTAGGAACGAATCTGTTCCTTACTCCGGGTACCAATAAGCGGGTACTCATATAATTTCAATATTACACGGTCATTAGCAACCTTTGTAATTTATCTTAACGTAATAAGACGCTCACTTACTCAAAATATATATTTACGTCGTATTATAAACTTAAACACCATTATACAAGCCACATACGGTAATGGCGCTACCAACCCATGATTTGTATGGAGTAATTTAATTTCGGGTAACATTTTCTTTGAACTGATGCGTGCCTAAACGATTGCTTCAAGCAGCAATGAGATGTGAGGCAAATTATTGTTATTAGTCATATGAGGTTATTTGAGACCGGGGTAATACCAATGTCTCAAGTTGTTCCGAATTAATGAATATACGTTTTCAAGTTTCCTACCAGTAAATTGTTTACGATCAACGATGTTTGTCTTCGGATTAAAGCAAGCGATTATAAATTAACAATGCACACATAACTTAAAAAATCATTGGTCTGCCCTAGGTTTAAGCCTACATCCTGGTTTGGCATCCTCATGAAAGTGAGCTATCTGTCACTCGCCTCCGTTTCTCTCGCATAGAATATAAAAGATTATTATTCACAAAATACAAAGTTAATTTTTCATAAGTCGTTTCTTGTCCTGTGTCACGAATCACTGACGCAAACTGAACACGCATGAATTTGCAATGAATTTGTTTTATCGTAAGAAGTTAAAATTGGATCACTCTTGCAATATTTTAAATCTTTACAATTACCGAATCACGACAAGGTTACACAAAATATCGTAAACGTGTCTTCAATTACATTTTCAGGCAACGAATTAAGACAGCGATATATTCTGTTTCGTGACTTATATGCTACAGTGCAAATCGTTTACGTCCAATCGAAATTTTAAAATCCAATTAAAACGCTATAACGTGTGAAATTGTTACTAAATGTGGTATAGATACCTGAGGTCGTTTGCCAAACAATACATTTTATACCTTATTTTATTATAAATAAAATTTAGATTATGTTGACATGGGTGGATAATAACAATGTTGTCGATAATTTAACGATATTTTATGGGCAAAAAACAAGAGAAACACGATTGTGTCAATGTGATTGCGGATGTGATGTATACATTTGTGCCGTATGGTGATTGGGAGTAAACGGTCGATGGCGAGGTCGTTTCTTCACCTCTTTAAATGCCGAAACTGTATTTATTATAAAACTATTATAAATGGCCCTAATGCTTAAACCTGACGTGATACGCTTTTGTCTGAATTTTGAATTGTATTTTATGCATGAGCAGTTCAAACCCGATAAGTAATAATTAAGTCTTTTTTATTATAGTCCGAATTAGTATAAGCTTTGGAGTCACAAACTAAGGTGAGGCTTGTCGTCGATTGCTTCGTGAAAAAATTATTGGAGTTTAAGAACATTTTCTTCTTGTTAAATACTTTACCAGTATCCTGCTTTATTAAAATATTATCTAGGAGAAGTATGTTCGTAGATACCAAAATATTGATCAATACTCAAAAAAATATAGGTAATCGTCATTTGCTTCAAGGCTTTCAGTCATATCCATTTGGGAGGCATACATTACCACGCAGTATCATACGATCTGACCTATTTGAAATAATTAGTATTAAAATGCAATGAGCAGTTTCACCTTACACGCACTCACCTTGTAAGCACTTAATTTATTTAATTTGCATACTAAACATCGTTATTGCAACACATGTTGATACCATCGATGGACATTGGAAACTTGCTTTTTATTGTCTAGTCAGTCAGCAGTCATTCAATCGTAAATACACCTAATAGACCTACACATATTTCCAAGCTAACAGGAAAATAGTTGTCTACTTAATTTAAAATGAGAAATATTATATATGTATCAGCCCTTGTATATACGTCCTACTGCAGGGCACAATCGCGAGTACAAGTAAAAGGGGTTAAGCCATATAGTTCACCACGCCGGCTTAGTACGGGTTGACGGAATTTACATACCATATAAATCCTTACAAATCCCTATGATATGCAGGTTTCCCCACGATGGTTTCCTTCATCGTTGTACTAAGGAACATAATCTGGTCTGAGTTGCGAATATATTGCATTTACAGAAAAATAAGACGAATTGAGAAAGTCACCCTTATCTGAAGTTGGCAAAAAAATGCTAACAAAAAGAATACCTTTTACAACGATATTATAAATAAGACATTTCCAAACGGTGTGTTAATTGGTATTGAAATTAAAACTTACAACCTAAATTAACACGTAGATTTCATTCTATTCCAAATCAATCGTCTGTTACTAAACGATGATCAACAACTAATATTAATAAAATTAAACAATTACGAACTAAGTCGCAACAAGCAGCTAATTCTAAATGTTTTGCTAAATAAGCTTGTCTTAAAATTATAAATACCTTTAAAGAAATAGACGGAGCTATCTGCCCATCGGTACTGAACTGGCAAGGGGCACTTATGAATAGGCTCTCAAGCGCAACATTTTAAATTATAGTGGTCGAAGGCCCGCGCATGCGCCGTAGTCGCCGAGAGACAAGCTTTTTATTTTTATACACGACAAAGTGACTACAATGCGCCTGATGTTAGTGCTGTTTAGTTGTCTGGCTATTGTTTCAGCTTCCATTGTAAGAGAAATCATTTAATTAAGAAGAATGATCTCCTGCAATTATAAGCTGTAAAATAAAAACAACTTGTATGTCAAAATTCAACGCTTGGAAATATATGGCGGGGTCTATAAGATAATACAGCTAAAACTGGATACACTTCAGTAATTATAACTATATTATTATTTTACTATGATATCCTACCATCAGCTACACAGTCTTATTAAGCGATGTAAGTTTATCACACCGTTGCCCCGTGTATGTGACATAGGTAATTTTGAAGTCACGCATACTTAACTATACGTACATAGCAATTATCAGCACACACAGCAACTGTGCTATCGACGAGTTTGGCAACTGCGGGGGCGGTGACTTCACATCAGTCTCTATTGGTTTATATAATTACTGTGAAGAATGCATTTTTTGCCCAACAACCTTGCTAAACAATATATTTGAAAATATTTTACACCTACGTAAGCGGAAATCGTGTCCATATTCGCAACACTAATTTAAATAATGCCTTAATTTTGCTTCTACGGGCAATATATTTATTATTTGCGAACGCAGATTTTTATATGATAAAACGTTTGAAATTATACCGTCAATGATTAAATCAGAATTCATGATTATTTCTCGAATATTTGTAATTTTTAATGATAATGTCCACCCACGCTCATAACATAGTTGTGTAAAATTTGTTGAACGTGTTACTAAATATTTATAGTTAAGTATAAAAACATGAAGTCTTGGAGATTCAAGCAGTAATTTAAAAATTCTTCTCCAATTCTGCAACACTTTCAACGCTTAAAATGATAGAAATTAAAAAGAAACCATATTACAGGTTTAAAAACAAATGAAAACTCCTGTGAATCAACTTAGTTCTATAACGTGTTTTCTATCGTATATGGCCATCATTACATAACGAAATAACATGGAATATGATGCCTAAAATTCCTGCGTTCCAGTTATTACCTCGTATCATTGTATGTACATACTATAGATAACTGCATACAATCCCAGCCGAGAATTAAAGCACCGCTGTAAAAGCATTATTATTGTCTCGATCTGCCACCTCTGTAGGTGAACTAATTTCATTCACTACCTAACGTTGGGCAATACTGTCGAGGCCTACCCAACCCATTCATTAAATTAGGGATGCCACTACTCACTGCCTAGTTCAAAAGATTTCCGTTTTAATACAAAACTCTGTTCATTCTCACGTAATGTTTACTTTATCTTAAAGTTCTCAAAGTGTAAAGTCACGCTACAGCCATTGATTGAAAAAAAATGACGTGAAGAGTAGTTGCTTTGGTATTCCATTCGGTCGGTTTGATTACCAAAGGTTCTTTAATTCTTTTAGTTCTTTTAAATACCTTTCCTTCTACCTTCTAAAAGATGAGCACCGCTTATATTACCTACATTTTCTAGTATAATTCCTGAAGTTACCCATTTCATCATGGGTAGCGTGTTCATATGGCAAAGCTGTATGTTTCGTAGTCAATTTCTATGAAAAATCTCAAATTATATACTTTCCACTCAAGTTAAAAGTTGGAAGGTAAGTTGCGCCACCACGGTGGTCGTACGATCACGGGCCGGCCGGTCACGATAGGTGATAAATAAGTGTTTATCTACAACGATCGAGATCCCTCGCCCGCCGACCCGTGAGAACATCGGATTGATTACCAACACTTGTTACTAGATATGTATGGCCGACCTAATTGTCACTTAAAAAGCATGGGAATGCAAGGGAATTGAAGTCGTGTGTGGTTTGTTGGAGATCATATTGAAGGTTATTTTAGTAATTTTGAGTGCTTGTTTGATGCAGTGAGAGAAGATTTGGGAGTTTAAGATTTTAAAAACGAATATCTTAAGAATATCACATATGATACACGCACCAAAAGATCGTTGTCGAAATTCCCGAGAGAAGTCCATGTGTAGCAATGGACTTTCTTTGCCTAGAGATAATGATGATGATAATAAAAAGCGTCCCAAAAAAGAGTTTAATTTTCTAAACCTAGATCGTCGTACAGAATCCAAATAGATGTATTACAATATCAAACATTATTACACAGATAGAGTTGAACAACTAGCATAAACGTGCGAAACACAGGACGCTACTTTCGAATAAGACACAGTTATCAAATTATTAACCACGTCATTAGGAGTAATCATGTGCAATTTGAAATCATTGCAAATATTTTTATTGCTCTAAATTAATAACGCATTCACGATGAAGTGTAAAGACTGTAATTTGCCTAGTATCGCAACTTCACGCGAATAAGCTACTCAAATACGCCGAGTCATAGCTCATAAGTCATAACAAACTATGGTTCTGGAGAAAACTATAAGCACAAAAAAAATCACAGGCAGAGGACGAGTAAATAATGCAACTAAAAATGTGTGAAAATGTTTCGTTCAGGATTTTCTTATACCATAGATGTAGCAAATGAACAATATCCTTGGATAAGTAATGGAAATTGTCGACTGCTGATAATTAAACTCCACAATGGAAGAAAATGGATGTTGGATCGAGAGTAGATTGTAGAAGATCTATAGCAGAAAGCCTGAAGGAAACAAACGCATCGGAAAAGCACTTATTTCACTCAATTTGGCTACATTTGGCGTGAAATAATAGCTTTGCCGATAATCTGTGATAAGATGAAGGACATAAAAAAAGAAATACTTTAATTCAATCACTGGGTTATATTGTAATAAAACAATGGATTGGGTAAAAAATAAAACTTGTCTTACGGATAAAATGTATTCGCTCTGTAGCAGAAATTAATTGGATCCGGATGTAGGGCTGTTAGAACACTCATTAGTGCTATAGGTTAAAACATAAACGTTATTAAAACGGTTTCTGATTTTATGCATCTACTTGATAGATTTCCATAGGTGCCAACTGGGATTTATTTAGCTCTTTATTTGCTCAACATGCCAGGGACTTCACTCGCGATGATCTGTCAGCTGAAACTTGTGCCGAGATTATGTCGGACACGTTTACGTATTGCGCGGACGTTACCATTGGTCGAGGTCCCATCACAAAGACTCGGAGGTGTGATTGGTGGAATGACTTACTAGTCCAACTACGTCGAACTTTTCGCAGAGCGCGTAGGCGGTTCAACGGGCTTAAAAAACGCCGTATTACAGGGGAAGCAATTACATCTGCTTTTAATGAACTGAAAGTTGCCAGATCACATTATAGAGCGGCTGTACAAAAATCGAAAGGCAATTTATTACGAAAAATTGTAGCCCGGTTAGATAGTGAAGGTCCGTGGTCTCCTTTGTACCATGAGTTTAAAGCTAATAGGTCAATCAATTTGGCTTATATTGAGAATATAAAAATTAATAGCAACTACACAACTGGCATTGAGGAGACAACGGAAGCTTTGTTACAATCGTTAATACCGGATGATAATGTTGGGAATGACACAGAATACCACAAGCAGATTAGGATGTGGGCCATGGAACTGCCAAACTCTTGCGATTCAAATCTCTCATCATTTGATGAATTTAGTGAAATAGTTCGATCTTTGCCCCTAAACAAGGCTTCCGGTGACGATAAAATATCCAACAAAATGATCAAAGAAGCGTGTAAATCGGCCGGCAATGCAGTACTAACTGTTTTTAATCGATGTATTGCTGAAGGGGTATTTCCGCGAGTCTGGCGTACCGGTTTCATTCGGATAATACCCAAGAGTGGCGATAAATCTCCTCAAGATCCTAAGTCTTACAGACCCATTACACTCTTGCCGTCGCTAGGTAAACTTTTAGAACGTCTTACCGTCCCTCGATTGCTACCAGGTGGACCAAAATTCCATGAAAAACAGTTCGGTTTTACTATGGGTAGGTCGACTATTGACGCGGCAATTTCGGTTAGAAGAAGAGTAAGTACATCGATACGCAAATATGTACTCGGTATTTTCCTGGACATCTCCGGTGCTTTCGACAATGCTTGGTGGCCAATGCTGCTTCTTAAGTTGAAATTGCGAGGTTGCTTTAAAAATATATATTCACTTATATACTCGTATTTCTTGCACGGAACAACAAAACTTAAACTTGGACACCATGCCGTGTCGAAGCCACTGACGATGGGCTGTCCACAAGGCTCGGTCTTGGGTCCTTATTTATGGAATTTAGGCTTCGATGATTTTCTTACAATTCCCTTACCGTCGGGGTGTTCTTTGATTGGATATGCGGACGATGGCCTTTTGCTTATTGAGTCAAACAGTAGGTCGGGACTCGAAAATATGGCAGACACGTGTTTAAAATTAATATCTGATTGGGGCGATCGAAATCGTTTACAGTTCGCACCACATAAAACGTTCCAATTACTTCTAAAAGGAATTTTAAAATCACCGCCGCGAATTAAATTTAATAATATCACCGTAAAGAAAAAAGAATCAGTTTGTTATCTTGGTCTAATTTTGGAAAGGAATTTTTCCTTTCTTGAACATATTAAGAAAGTCGGGGAAAAATCGAAAAATAACTTTTTTGCTTTGACAAGAATATCAAAATCAACGTGGGGGCTATCTTTCAATACATTAAAAACCATCTATGGAGCTACTTACTTAGGATGTATTACTTACGGATCCCCCGTATGGGCTGATAGGGCTACTATCGGTGCTGTGCGAAGGAAATTGCTCCAGAGCCAACGTTTGGCGTTGATATTCTTGTGTAAGGCGTATAGGACTGTTAGTACCGAAGCTTTACCTGTCCTAGCGGGTGTACTTCCAGTCGACCTGGAGGTACAACGTCGCGCCGCGATGTATTACTCAACTAGAGAGAATATGGACAAAAGATTCTTAAATTCACGTGAACTTTTAAAAGTAGACAGACTATTTAAGCCGCTCTCAGTTGTATATAACGAAATAATAGATGAATGGCAAAATAGATGGGATGTATCTTTGAAGGGTCGGCATCTATACCAATATTTTCCATGCGTGCGTGATCGGTTGGCAAAGACTTGGCTAGATATCGATTATTACGTATCACAGTTTCTTACGGGCCATGGTAACTTTAAGTCTAAACTGTACTCATTTAAGCTCGTTGATTCGCCTGCGTGTTCATGTTCAACACCTTATTGCGAATATGAGCAGTCCGCGCATCATATACTTTGGGAGTGTAGTCTTTGGCAGAATGAGCGTAAAACCATGCTAGATACTATGCAAATAACATCTGGAGTTGTATACTACATGGATCTTGTGGAGACTAGGAAGAATTTCCGTGCTTTCCGACGATTTTGCCATACCTATTATTGGAATCAAGTATAACAGCTTACATATTAGGTCCCATTTAAATGTAATAATCACTATTCCGTGGTGCTTTACAGCTGGCTTCTCTGGCTGTAAATGTCTTTATGCGAGGTTATTTACCTCTTTAGTTCATTGTTTTGTCACCCGCTTTATTAGGGAGGGAAGTGGACAATCATTTATTTCCAACTCCTCCTATTAATTTATCTTTTTGATTGATTTCGTTGCGGGTTAAAGACAAGTTAGACATTCCCGGAGACGCGCTGAGCTTCAATGCTCAGTGTCATTAAAATGCGTGCCACTGTTGATCCTGGCTTACAGGAGTTGCAGTGGCGGGTGTGAGGGCGGGACAGTCTCCTACTTGATAGATAATTGGCAACCTTACAATACTGATTGGTTAGGTATATATATGTTTTTAATATTTTTACGCGCAAAAGGGCAATTACCGAACCCGTGTTGACTGATTATAAGTACCTATCTACAAGTCTTAGGCCAAAAAAGCTCAAAAACAATTGTTATGCGTTTTCCTTACATTAGACATTGCCTAATTTTGATATCCTTCCATAATAGTAGGGTAAGATGATTGGGGCTGATGTAGATATTAGTAATTTATAGAAAATATATAATTTGTTCAATCTCTAGTTTATAGATTTACATTAATTAATTATTAGAACCTACCAGTTCCCATTAGAGCCATTCCTATCGTACTTAATTATTTACTATATATTTACCAACAGGTAAATAAAGACTGCCTCGGTGGCGTAGTTGTATTACGGTACGGTTACAAAGCTGAGGTCTCGGGTTCGAGTCCCTGGTTGGGCAAAGGGATATAGGATTTTTCTATTCATTATCAGCCCGAAGTCAGGAGTTTGTGCCCGATATGGCGATAGGCTCACCCCCTATCATATCATGGGACGGAACATACAAGGCGAAATGTGGTGGTGTCCTGGTGGCGGCGCCTCTGCATACCCCTTCTGGGATAAAGGCGTGAGTTTATGTATGTATGTATGTACCAACAGGTGATGCTATTCAATTCTCAAATTCAGTCAATGCAATAGGTACCTATTGAGACATAGGTGCTTACAAAAACAAAATTTGACACTAAAACGTACCTAAAATTAAGATCATAATTTTTGATCGAAGCACATGGCAACCCTGTTTTGGAGTCGGGCTTGACAAAGGGAGTCAATTTTAAGTATCTGGCAATCGGTCGTGACTCATCCGTCTATGGCGATTATCTGGCAACAGCCAACATGGCGGACGAACTCGTGAGTTTTGGCGTCCTCATAAACAACTAGATGTAGATAGCGTTCGAAATTGTATAAAGATAATAGCGAACTAGTTTTACTTCGATTGTGTGAATTCTTTTACACAACTTTTCTGTTTATTATATTATTAATTTGTTTAGATTCAGGGCATAGTGAAATACAGTATGTAAATATTTTACCAACAATTATTTATATACATAGGTAGGTAAACAAACAAAACATACAAAATATTGGATACCCAATAATCCCCGACGCACATTGAGATTTTTTCAAATCAACATAAGATTAGTGTCCACTAATACAGTAATCACAAAAAATGAAATCAATTATTGAACCTACGACCTCGCGTTTAAACTAAACTACGCTAAATAGGCTGAAATACGTCACATTGATCAAGGTGGTTGTAATAATATTAGAAAGAAAAGTAAATATAAGTTTCTATGCGAAAGAATTCACTTGACCTTACCAGGTGTCATCCTACACCTTACATGTAATAGAGATATGAAACCAAATATCACTTCAGATTGTTTTGAAATACTGCCGCGTTTAAATATGAAATAAAAAGTATACTGATTGCCTCGGTAGCGCAGCTGTAGGTACTATGGGTTCGAGTCCCGGGCCGAGCAAAGTGGTATTGGATTTTTCTATACATTATTAGCCAGGAGTCAGGAATTTGTGCCTGATATGGCGATAGGCATTATATTACCGTTTTCCAATCGCCTCGATATAAACAATTTAAATGCTTGATTTAAAACTATAAGAAATGTAGATTGTAGTACAATAAGTAATATTACAAAACATGTAGTTATCAGTGGCGTGCCTAGAGTTTTGGAGTAGGGCAAGCCCAATATTATTTTAGTTTTAATACATATTTATTTAGAAGGACAAAAAATACTAAGAACGACGAAATCGAATTTACGGCGCGGCGGCAGACCTACCACACAATCTGTACAATATTAGGATTAGGTAATACAAATATAGATAGCCTGCGGTCATGCAACCGTAACTTTTTAATGCACTAACTACTGAGCACTTTTAATACCCGGCATTACACTAGCACAACGATAGCTACTATGCTCCCGTGTTTGACTACGCAAGTACGCAGTTAACCAAAATTGCGGACAGAAATTGTTATAAATACATTAAGGTTAAGTTTTTACAAGTAATTTTAATTACAAGTAATAGCATGCCTTTTGAAAGGACCACAAACTCATTGAAATCATAAGAATTAATCCAAACATTCTAATACACAAGTGTCCCTTGAAAAGCATATGTAACACGACTGTTCAATATAATAACCTATATGAATGGGAGCATTTAGAAATCGAATTACGTAGTTAAGTAAACTGAACCGATAAAATGCCTCTTATGATTTACCACAAATTTAAGAAATGCACAAACTCGGCGTAGTTTTCGCGCCAGTTTCAATATAATTGAATTAAATTACCTTTATAACGGCAATGAACACTTTCACCATCACATTAAAACCATCACAGGAAACAATACAAATCATTTTCGTATCAAAAAGTTTAAATAACATTAAAAAAACGAATAATTAACCTTCAACCGAACTATTTACAATAATTGCACAATATCAAAATACTTATGAAGTTAGTAGTAATTCGTACAGTATTGCTAGTAAACGAAAAAATAAACATTACAACATGCAATTATAATTTATGAAATAAATATAAAAACTTCATTATTTGTATTCAAAAATGATTAAATAATTTTAAAAAAGAACCAACGTAATTTATTAACAATAAATATAATTTAGTTAACAAATAATGTTACACATGACGACCTTCAAATGTACGATGTTCAGTCAAAATAATTCTGTGGTCAAAAGCTGGGCTTTTGGTTTAGTACTTTATTGCTATATATAGATATCTGTAGCTATACATTCGTAGTGCCAGAGTGTAGCATTTCACCCGTCAGTGTGAAAGAGATAGCATGCGTTGCCAAAAGCCCCGTAAAAGCACACGAGAGAGAAGAAGGCAGATATATGTTTTGCGCGTACCGTCTTTTAAAAAATGCGTGGAGCTACGTTCAACGTGAGAGTTAAAATTATTGAATGAATTTATTAAATGCGTTGCGCAGCGCGGGCGGCGGCGCTTCGGCTCGCGCTTCATTGAAGAGCGCCATGCCGCGACCGAACGCGGTAAATTCAAAAATGGTAGATGTTTCGTAATTACTGTTTTGTATTGAATGTAATGGTTTCGTTCAGAATTTAGTATATACGTATTAAGTAGGGCAAGCCGGGCTTTTGGGCTTGTATGGAAGTACCGCCACTAGTAGTTATAAATTTTAAAAAAAATCGACGCTCCCTACGTAAACTATCGAAACTGTAAATTCACTGCTTTACACCATTCACATTAAAAGTGGCAAATTCGATCTTTTATTATATATTTATTTTATGCACTTTCAATTTTATTCGATGAGAAACAGTTGAAGGTATAAAATTTGTATATATTTTATTATAAAGAAATATAAATCTCTCTTGTGCAATAAGTGCGATAAAAAAAAATTTCATTTTTTCAGTTTCGATAGTTTACGTAGGGATTAGGGAACGTCGAGAAACGAGAAAAGATGAACCGATATGTAATCCGGAAATAAAATTATAAAGTATTATATAATTATTGAGAAAGGATGGTAATAAATTAACTTAAGACTTCCGGCCATATCTTTAATTATTAGTTTCTCGAAATTATAACGACTGATATAATTATCGACTATTGAAGCATCGATGTTACATTCTTATCTTTTTAGGTTAGTAGACAATAGACTGATTGATATAATAATTAATTATTGCAACCTTGACCTTAGAGCTTTATTTTGACGGCTAGTTCGTTAAGGAAGAATCCGGAAAACAATTAAAAATATCTTTTTATTTGAAATCTAGTGTTTTATGTAGAATGAAATAGAACTATTCTGCAATTTTATTTTATTTTAGGTAAGTAGGTAGGTACGGATCACTTTGATAACAAATAAAAGCATTTTCCTCAAAGTATGTTAACAAATAAATGGCATTTAATCAAAAAAGCATGTTACCAAATTGTTAGTGTATAAGATATAGGAATTATTTAATTATCACTGAATGTCCTTAAATAAATAAACAAATGTTATTTCGTGAATCCTCCAGTATGTAGCTTAACTGCTGACCAAAGGGCCATACAAAATACTAACACATTCAAAGGTGTGATTAGATATACAGGCTTTAATCCTCGCCATTCCTGGTTGTACATCCGGCATTTTACCTACAATGCCGCAAACGCTGTCAAAAGGGAGAATCAAAACACTTACTGGCAAGTATCTCGTGAAACTACTCGTAATATCTGGTGTTGAAATACAAAGAACATCTTCGCAATAAATTAACGTTTATGTTCTAACTGGCCTACATCGTTAAGTAGTAAAAATATTCAACAGAGATCTGTATCGGTACAGTTCAAATTGAAGGCATAAATCACGCGGCTTCTTCAAATGACGTAAACACTTAATCCAGTGAAAGGATACCTTCACGAGGTCGCAAGGAATACTTAGTAATGCCCAAAACACGAACTTACTTGCACCAAGACTTTTGTTCAGCCCGCTGAAGATTCTAAGATAACGTCTCAGAGATCGGCTATTAATGGGCTAAAAGCTATTGCAGTCGACGGGAAAATAGATTGTTGTTACAAAACAGCAGTGTTTATCTTTGGAAACATTTTTCAAGTTTCACTTTTAGCCAAAATGAAAGTAATACCCCACATCGCAATTCTGGTGAAACTAGAATGTATTTATCAACATTGTTTTTGGCCTAGTAAAACACTGAAAAGTGTGTGTGGTTTTACTTGCTGAGGGGTCTGTACTATATACGAAATTTAAGTTAATAGAAAAAACGTTTTATTGCAGAAAAAAATGAAATAAGGTAAGAAGTACATATATCGATTCACTCAGCCTTAAAATAGCAAAATGGAAGTTTGTAAGGTTACACGTTGCCCACGCGGATAAATCTTTGAAGATACCTACTAATGCCGTTTCTACCTAAACAAAATAGTCCATTTTAATCATTGTCATTATAGATCCTGGAGAATATAATGATTACTTGACTATTTTTTAAATATAATGAAACTCAATTTAAATAAGCATAAAAAAATCATTACAAATTATATAGAAACCACTGTCCGAATGCTCTGTGTGTCTAACAATAAATAAAAATAATCGTATCGCTATCGCAGATCGAATGCGTCCGCGAAAAGCTCACATGTTACTTTACGACGCAGCTTGGACAATGGGAGAGTAATTATTGGCGTGTTGTAGGCGTGCAATAGAGGACCCTCTCTTCTGAGGCTATCTCACAATCTAAACCTACTAATAAGCCTCGGCGATTTCTGCATCCACATCTTGGTCACTAACACGTTTCTCTACTGTTGTTGATGTTTCCAGTTGTATGCATATTGTTTTAAGATTCACGTGTATTTTAAAATTGGTCGATGTATATCTCTCTAATACTTACTTGAAGGAAATACCTGCTCTTCACTTTTGCAAATTTGTATAGGTAGTTACTGAACGATTTGTAGCTTTGTAGATTGAATTCTGCTGAATTCATTGCTTGACGGCATACAATAAGAAATAATCTGCATCAGTCTATGACTTCACCATAGCATTGCTCTAGTTTTCGTCGTTAGAGTGTATTTAAAAGAAATAATTTATTGATAGCAAAACATTTTAAATCACTTTGGGAATTTACAATCTAAAAATAGTAGATTTTAAGCGACTGTTCGAATAGCGACATAACTGGAACACCAATAATTTATTAACATCTAAATGAATGCTCTAAATTAACGTTTCATTCGGAGAAATAAGCTCTTGGTTCTGAAATCATATGTAAGTACATTGAGGCGTTGTAGCACTTTCAAAATATGGTATAGAATTGTGATTTATTAAATCATAACATATATAAGAATAGCACGATCAAGCTGTAATCTTATATAAAAATCCTTAAAAGTATAGACAAGCCATTACTGTGAAAATTTATGACAGGAAATATGAAGCTGCAAATAATAGGCTTTATATTTACACCTACTGAATAACTCCAGTAGGTTCTTTTATGGAGTTTTCCGTTATGAAACCAATATATCCAGATACTTCATTTTATGATAATTTAATCAAAAATTAACCTTAAATCAGTACTTCTACATTACACACAGAAAGATAAAAATACAATCCACTTCCTAAGATAGATATTGGATTTTCCGTAAAATCCACCTGACCACTTTCAAAAACTCGTCTAGTTCAAATAATAATTTCAAGTGCGCAAGTTCGATTGTTAAAACGATTTGTTCCGGTGTTAAAACGAAAACCAGTAATATTCTCAAGTTTCCAAGTGTTAAACAGATGTGACTTTAATTATTAGATAACTGCTAATTGAGTGCTCGTGATGGCAGTAACCGCTTTCTACATTAGGCAATCTACAAAATAGCTGATAAAAGCTTTGTCGTATCTATCATGGCTATTTTAGCGGGTTTTTATTGCTGGTAAAACCAATAGCCGTATAGCTGCACTTTTCAGTTCAGATTCCGTATATGGAGAATCGAGGACGTCGGAGGCTGTTGAGTGGGTATCCGCCGTCAACAGGCTACTTTACAACCAGACGTTATTGTTTTAGTATTGCAAAAACTAAATCTTAATTCATCTAACGGACTCCACATATTTATCGGAGTTTATTATTTACGTAGGTACTTGTTTAATTAATTGTGTTAGCAACGCATGTAATTCATTCAGGATTAAGCCATTACGAACTTTAGTGTCTTTTTAAACTTCACAAATCAATTTTGAAGGTAGTACATATTGGGTTACTGAAAGTTGTGTAATTTAAATTACGTACCTATTCAAAATTGTCAGTACCTAGTTTTTAAATAAAGAAGTATTTATAAATCGTTTAAAAGTAATAAAATAATTATGTTTTAACCAGTTTTAAGCGTTTTTATTATGTAAATAATTGTGTATAAAAGTTTACAACCTACCTTTCTTGAAAAACAAGATAAAACTTATATTGTCACAGTAGAATCCACTTATTCGTCCCAAACACTTGTCACAGACAAAATTAGTTCGATTCACTTCAATGTCCGTTTATTTTTCGAGTTATTATTTTTCTTCGACGATAAGACCGGACGGTTCACTGTTATTTTGAACCGGCGTCTCGCTCGCAACGAAGCACCGCGTGCATTTCAATGGATGAAAGTGTAAACCGTGGTTTTTGTATAGCGTCTACTCCTTCACTCACGCACGGCGGACAAGGAGAGAACTAGCCACAGTCAAGTTTTGACTTTTCGAGTGGAGCGGCGACTTCGCCCACATTTTATTGTTATTCTAATTCTCAGCATCTCGAGACCCCGTAGAGTTATGGCGGAACTTGTTCAGTGTCCAAAAGATGGTTACAGTTCCACGATAGTGCAATACATGTATAGAGTATGGGTTATTTGTAGAGATAAATAAAAAAAACAAATGTGGATATTATTTTTTTATTTTTTTTCCCAGTTGGCAAGATCCAGAGTAGCGAGCATAACCTAACAATTTATGAAAATGGTAACTATTTTCAGGGATAACCACTACTAAACGAACTAAATATAATTTTAGTCTTAATTCACATTATACATAAACTAGTAGTAAAAGTATCCGTGACATGTATTAGTTTAATCCTCCTAGCTGTTAACAGATTCGTGAGAGACTGTAGCCGTGCAGTATTAGGATCAAGATGACAAGACGTGTAATCCCTCCCGCGATGCTCCTACCCTGGCCTATTAAAATATTTTTTAAATCTCTAATGAATTTACGAAATTTCAAAAAGAAATAAATGATATAATCTGATATGAAGTGTGAACAAATATGCATGTAACCAAGGCTAACGGATAGCGATCGGTTACAAGCCGACTTGTCATTGACGAGAGAGCATACCAAAAATTTTGAATTTCTTTCGATTACATGCAAGTTTTATAAACGTGTGCTGAGTTGCTACGTGTCCATATAGATGAATAGAAAAAAGTTGTCGCTCTCGCATCAATGTAAACAAATAATATATATTTCATGAAAAACAAACGTTTGGTTATTCGCCGATTGTAAAAAAGATGCAAATATTTGAAATACCGATACATGAACGACGAAAAGCTCATTGGCCACTTACAAGATACCAATGTGGCTTACAACTTACAAGTGAAGTGTTCAATGGGGGCTCATCGATACAGCCTTTAGAACCACTTGTGTCGTATAGGCACTGCCGTCCGTTCGGCGTCAATAAATATACATTTATTGTGTTGAGACAAGTTGGTTCAAAGGACCTATAATGTCGCGACATCAATAACTGGCCACGCATCGAGTCTATAATGGAGTAGTGGCGCTATTGGTGTCGCGCCAGTCTCGGGCCGCGGCGGCGACGATGTTAGCAGTCCTCGGTGTTGCCGTCCCCCTCACGGTGGCGCCGCCGCAGGCTTATACGTTTCCTAACAATTACCATTGTTACAAAACATTCCCATATTCATCCTTGATGTTCTGGACGATCCATCAAGTGCTTAGGCACATTACATTACGATTGATCGCTAATCAAACATAACATTATATGCAACTTGAATCTAGGTTCTTTTTTTTTTGTATTTTCTAACTTTTTTATCGTGGTATCTTTTAGCGAATATCGTTAATGCAATAAGTACAATATAATATGAACTTATGACAGAAAAAAAGATGATAAAGATAATGTGACACAAAAAATGAACATGAATTAGTTGTATGAGTTTAAAATACCCAACCGCACTAATGATGTAACTTTAGATAAATGGTACATGACATTGATTCCAGCATCTGAAATATCGCAACGGGTAAACTGATGACGTCGTCTACATACAAAAAGAGCACTTACAAACACTTCAGATAACGAAATCAACAACGAAATTCGCGAACATATAATAATACAGTTTAAAAAGAACTGAAAATTACTATACATTAATTTCACAATATACTAAATATATATACAATGATAGCCTTTCCATTGTAAAGTTTTGAGTAATATTTTTTTGGCTTTTTCGTTTTCAGTTATTACAAACAGAAGTAAATCACACTACATAAAATAAATATATAAAACACGACACATAAAATAGCAAAGTCTTGCACGAATATTAAATTTTATGATATCATAACTAGAAAAGGCTTTCATGAAATAAATAGGTATCCGCGGCGGCGCGCATCCGCGTCGGAGCCCAAGCGATCCGAGCGACCTCGCCGCCGCGGCCTTCAAATTATAAAAGAATATGACATACACTTCTTACGTTTTACATGAACTATAATAACAGTTACGCCTAGAAGAACTGTTACAATCCACATTCGGAGCTGTACTGAAGTTGGCGCGTGCTCCGTCGCTCGCCACAACACGCGGCCCGAGCGCCGTCTACACCATAATATAAAGCGGCCACTCAATAAAATCGCCGCGTGTAAAACTTAGACAACTTAGCGCACTCCTCGCGCACAATAATGTACCAACAGAAAACAGAACAATTCACCGTATAGAATTTAGAATGAATTTAGATTGCCAAAACGTAAACGAAAATACTAACAAAAATAAAAAAATACCTGTTCTACCTACACTTTAACAAATTATTATCAAACGATTAGGGACGATATTATTGTAAGAATTATATTAGAATCGTCCTATCGTGCTCGCGGTGGAATGCTCGCGCTCGCCACTGGGGCCCGACGTGCGCGAAACCCACGGGTGCATCTTTTTATAACATATATATTTTAAAACATACATACAATGTTTGCGATTTTTAAATTCACGCACGAGAAAACTATAACAAATTTCAATAACAATAATACGTACTCACACTGTGACCGTAGTGTCGGGCGAGAGCATTCCACCGAGCATAACTACATCAATATGAAATCTCTACAAGGAAAATATTCAACTAAAATTACGTTACATTATAAACTCTCCACTCGATATCTACAATCATAAGATATGTTAGCACGTGTAGCCGTTTTGTCTCGTAACTCGCGTCAATCCTCCTGGAGAACGTAACGTTTTTATAAGGCTTCGCTAATTAATCCTATCGATATTATTGCTAATTTATCACGCTAATGCCGACCGAAAGCACAGTCGGAGCTCGACCTCTCGAGAATCGGCGCGACGAAATCGTGATTTCAGACAGGTAAAAATAAGACGTAAACTCGGGCGCATCGTACACTTGGACATGAGAAGAAACACAGAAACGCGATCGACGAACGGAGGGCGGGGTTGCGGGTGGCGGGGGCGCCACTAGCGCGTGAGCGGGCGGTCCAGCGCCAGCGCGCAGCACGGCAGGAAGCGCGCGTGCGGGTGCGTGCAGGCCGCCGCGCAGCGCAGCGCCGCGCTGTGGCGCCGCTTGCGGTCCGCGCGCGCCTCGGGGTCGGCGTCGGCCAGGCGCGCGTGCGCCGCGCTGATGTCGGACAGCAGCTCGTCCCACTCGGCCGCCAGGTCGGGCGGCGGCGCGGGCGCGGCGGCGGGCGGCGGCGCGGCGCAGGCGGCGCACGCGCGCGCGGCTCCCCACACGGGGTCGCCGCCGGCGCCGGCGCGCATCTTCTTGGCGGCGCGGCCGCACTCCTCGCAGGGCCAGGCGGCGGCGGGCGCGCGCTCGGTCTGCGCGGCGGCGTCGCGCTGGCGCACGGGGAAGCGCAGGCGCAGGCCGGAGTCCTCGAGGTCGGGGCAGCGCTGCGCGGGCGTGAGGTTGAGGCGGCCGTAGTGGATGGTGCGCGCGGCGCGGTACTCGAGGTACAGCTCGGCGGCGGCGCCCACGTACACGGCGCCGGACGGGCTGCGCCGCTCCTCGACGGGGTCGAGGTCGCCGCGGATGTCGAACGTGTCTCCGTCGGCGTAGCGCGCGGGCTCGGCGTCGGGCTCGCGGCGGATGGGGCGGAAGTGCGTGCGCGCCGAGGTGAGCAGGTCTTCTCGCTCGGCGGAGTCGGGGGGCGGGGGCGGGCGCGGAGGCGGCGGCGGGTCGCGGGGGCGGCGCCTGCGCGGCGGCACCTCGACGAAGCCGCTGGTGTCGCGGCTGTGATTGATGGCGGTGAAGGAGCGCATCGTGCCGGCGACGGCGGCGAGAGCTTCGTAAATGTCGTCGCCCTCGTACAGCGCGAAGGATTCGAGTTCGACCGGGACGGTCGGTTCGGAGTCGGCGAGGTTGAGCGGCCGGAATCGTTCGGGCAGCGCGGAGACGGCGCACGAGGCGGAGTCGTCGCGGCGGGGCGGCGGCGGCGGGCGGTGGATGACGCTCGCGCACTCGTGCTCGGGTTGGCAGCATTTTTCGACCGGCGCCTTGGCTAGCATGTTATCGGAAGGAGAGGACAGCAAGTCGTGAAAGTCGATCGGCAAGTCTTGGTACTCATCGTCAGGGGTGTTCTGATCCTTCGCCCAAAGCGCCTCGATGCTGCGGTCGAACTTGGCCTCGAACTTAGCGTAGAGCTCCTCGTCGGTGGGCGTGAGCGCGCGCGGCTCCAGGTCGCCAGAGAGGATCCAGTCGGCGTCGAGGTCCAGGCCGTCGTCCCAGTCGGGCACGGCGGTGTCCTTGGGCGCGAGCTTGGCGCTGGTGTCGCGGATCTCGTCCGTCACGGTGTTCTCGCACGTGCCGTAGCCCTCGTCCAGGGCTATCGCCCGGATGAACTCCTTCACGGGATCTTGGTTCTCCATGTCCCAGACTCCTTCATACGTGACCCACTCAGGCAAATTGTCCTTGCTCTCGAAGGACCTGCTGTAGCTGTTGCACCTCTTCCTGTTCCTCTTCTGTCCGTGGTAAGAATTGCGTCGCTCCTTGCCGGTTGAGAGTTTCTTATTTCTCAAATTCCAGTCTTTTGGCGGTGACAGTTCGCATTGCATCTTGACTTCGGGCTCAGCTGTTGTCTTACGACACCACAAAGGGGGTGGAAGATAGTACTGCAATGGTGACTCTTTACCTTTCTTTAGAGCCGGGAATGCAGCGTAATATCGTCGTACAGCCTCTGCTTGTTCAATTGAACACGTTGGCATACCTACGCGCGAAGCACTCTCCTGATCCTTAAGTCTTGTGCACAGCTGGTCAACAATTTTACCAATATTTAGTTCCTGAAAACAATGAAACACTCATTTAATACTTGAACAATGAACACAATCAAGAAATTAAGCAAAAAACAATGGATTACAATATTTATTATGATAGGCGATATACTCTTCTAGAATATAAATTCAGCATAATAAAATCTTTGTTAGCACACTGTCTCTTTAATAATTCTTGATATTTATTACCTGAATAATATAAACTATGAAAGCAGCATAATATATTATGTTTAAATCCTATGATGTAGAAACTAATCAATAAACAAAATAAATAACAAAATCAAAGCAATTAATCTACTTATACAGGAAACAAGATCAACATATTTGTAAATTCAAAAGGGGGAAAATAATAATAAAACAAAATGGAAAGTACAAAAATAATATGTAAAATAAACTACGAGGAAATCATGTAAGTAAATAGGTAATGTATAGACAATACTATAATAAAGGAAAAATGCAGTACTCCTAATATATTATGCAAACCAAAGGGGGGTATTAAAGACAAGTGCAATTGTCTTACAGGCAACATTTGTTTACGAGGAAATACACACTATTAAATTTTGATATGATTTATCACTGACATATTTAGGTGCATTTACCTTGAGTTCACTGGTTTGTGAACATTGTACTCAGGCCAAATGTTTGCACAAATCATCCCGCAATCAACATTCATGTTGCCTATAAAATATTTGAAAGTGGTATAAATGTTAAACCGACCTTCTTGTAAGGATTCTTATAATTGTTAAAAGTCTTCATTTTAATTTTCCCCCTGTTATGTTCACTGTCCAGTGTTACTGAGCACTGCATTTCGTCTTGACAGTGAGAAAAAACAATCATTAGTTAAGTGCCCTATTATGTATTTGCTCACTAATAAGCTAATAATATACACTTTAAATGTTACTTTCATAGCCTTTGCTGATTAGCAAGTCGTTAGTAAAAAATACATTACTGTTTAACTGAATATTCTTCCTCAACAACCATTATGTTTAATATTTATGGCCATTAAGGTAATTAGTTGTAACCAGAATAAGGAAATATTTCTCGTTTTCCATTCTGTGGCCTATAGTAAATCTAAACAAAGTGGTGTAATCAGGTGCCCGATGATAAACACAGTTGTTTACACTAGTGCCTAGCGCGCTGATAGCAGATAGTTAGACGTGATGTGAGGGGCTCACGGCTTACCTTTTGGAGCGTGTTGATATCAGATGACGGAGTGTGGAGTGTTTAGAAGTTCTCTCGACGTGGCAGGCCCGCAGGCAGACGCCCGGCTCTCTCTCTTATGTTTACGCATGCTGCCCTTGATAGTGTCTGTCGGATGCGAACACCATCATAGTGCATAATAATCGTGAGTCCATTTTTCAATCGCCGTGGGCCGTGTGTATTAATCGATCCTTTTTAATTTCGTGTTACTAATACATTATTCCTTATTTCTTTGGCCTGTTCTTTGCTAGTGGGTCGATTATATTTCTAATGCACCGTTTGTCCTCTAATTATATTTTCGCAATCGCATTGTCACTAGCTAATAACGAATGACGCACTTCGTGCACCCCTTACTTCTGCAAAAAGGTAAACTTAGTATTATTACTATGATACGCGATGTTTTCATGCAAAGGTCATTGTGATTTTGCAAGCGCACAAAGAATTTCGTGTGTGCCCATGCCCGCCCCGCCGTGCGCCGTGCTAAATGGGTCGATGGCGCCAAAACGTCACTACAGCGAGGGTGAGGACACAGGCACGCACGAAGCCTCCTGCGCGCCTCGCCGCCTACACCACGCGACACAAACTTTATTATCACTCAATCAACAAAGAACAACCCGCGCATGTTAATACTATATCGTCGTTTTACACTGAGTCATCTCCTCGTAACGTCTACGATACGATGCAATTTCACAAGAAGGCGACAGTATTACATGATGCACTTTCACTGAGGACGCGCAACGTACTTCCGCGTCGACACATTAAAACAATTACAAATAACAAAAACTACTCACCTGTAACAGTATTTACGGGGTTAAATTACCATGTTATATCAATACACACACACCCCACATGAAAAAAACATGGCAGCCGCAAAGAGCGAGTGAGAGTCAAAAAGTTATTTTATTTCAACAGCAACTCCGTCAAAAGATCCGAGTGACGTCTACTTATTAGCCAATGGCAGCGCTTCGATATTCAAAATCATCCAAGATGGCCGACTAAGTGTCTGTGATTACACTTTTTGCACCTTGTGATTCGTTGAAATATTATGATTGGCCAATTTACATCAACGGTGTCGAGAAACAGCCAATGAACGGCCGCGGATGAAAGTGCAATAGACAATATTTCCCGCCACTGATACCCGCGAAAACTTAAATTCAAATGACAACTATGCTTATAATCAGCTGTCATTTTTTTGTAATTACGAGTTTATGGAGTAAAATAGGAGCAATAGAGCATAAGGCCTCCATCACACTGACGTTTTATGAGGGTTAGCGTTTTTCCAACCTCTGTGCTACGTCGACGCTGCGCTGATGCGACTTGGCGTCGCAGTTGTCCAACGGCAAGCGTTCACACTGCGACTTTGTTATGGAATATGTCAATAGGACAATATGGTCAACTGTGGTACTTCCCGTCGGAATTCTCGTAGACAACCGCAACCTCAACGTCGCATCAGCGCATCGTCGACGTTGCGCAGACGCAGAAGAAACGCAACTGCTCGTAAAACGCCCGTATATTGGAGGCCTAAGGTGCAACTGATGGTAAGAGATAACCGCCGCCTATGAACATCTACAACACTATAAAGATCCATTGCCGGCCTTTAAGGTCGCCAGGTACTGCGGTATATTGTGTAAATATTTGTTTGCTTTTGTTGAAATCAGGTTGTAATGAAAACTGATTGCCTCGCTGTTGTCACCATAACTCAGTATGATTGGGCAGCCTCGTCGCGGTCGGGGCGTTACCACTGTCTCACAGGAGACCGACGTGAAGCGATAGCTTTGCTGTCGCGTTTCGTTCGGTGAGTGAGATAGCTAGATGCCCAATGCCCCTTTCATCTTCCCATCCATTTTCCTTCCCGCTCCCCTCCCAATTTGATGGTCCGGCATCACATCTATGTTCCAAGCGTTGTGATGTTCTTGGGCGGCAGTGATCACTTACCATTAAGTGACCTGTGCCCCTAGCCGGAACATTTTGAAGTATCGTATAGTAATTCTCGTATAGTAAAGTAAACGTTTCCCGCTGTGAAATTTTAGTTCCAAATACGCTCACAATGGCGCTGTTTAAATTCCCATACAAAATTTTACTATTACTATTCTATTACGATTGTGATTACGATACTGCAAAATGTTCCGGCTAGGGGCAAAGTTTGCTCGTTTGCCGGACCTAACGAATAAAAAAATATATACGAGTATAAATAAATTATTTAGGCATGTGGCGAAATTTGATACTACAAATAAAATTTAAAAATAATATTTAAACCTCTTAAAAATTTGTATAATGTATCAGCCCACATACGTCCCACTGCTGGGCACGAGTCTACTCTACTCTAATCTATACGTCTAATCGATGGAGCGGTTAGGCCATATAGTCCACCACGCTGGCCTAGTGCGGGTTGGCGGACTTACATACCTTAGAAATTCTTTAAATCGCCACGGTATGCAGGTTTCCTCACGATGTTTTCCTTCACCGTTATAATTATATTTGTATAAATAAAAAGATAAATATAAACATTGCACATGTGAATATTATCATACAATATGTAAATAAAACAATGTCTCCATTATCGATCTGTTTATTTTCTTATTTTTTAAGACATGTCGCACATCGAATACAAGTAAATCAATGTATTTTATAGCACTGATTACCGAAACAGTATATTTCACTGTGAGACAACTGAAATAAGCCTTTAAAATTAAATTGTAGGCGTCTTCGAGTATAGCAGTACTCACTGAAGTGATAACATTCATGCATCAATATGTGAATCAAAGTTATATATTGATATTTCAAATATCTACACACATCAATGTGTTAAAATACCTGTACGTTGCTCATACCAATTCAAAATTGTAAAACAAACAGGCGTCAACAATTTGTGCTTGAGATGCATTCAAACTACTAAAACATAATACATAAAATAAAACTTACAACTGAATAGCGATCACAGAAATGCATAAACAATACAAATAAACCTCTGAAATCTAAATAAACCAGAAATAAATTAAAAATACAATGTGTCGTGGACACGGGACGAAAATAAGTTTTGTACGCCGATGCAAAGTTCAAGGTTGACAATTATTTACATATTCATGTGTGATTGATTATATGTTTACAAAAAATGCTTATTGTCGTTACATACGTGTTACACATGTAAAATTAATTGTATAGTAAATAAGGATGTGTTATCTTTGAGTACGTAACTAATGCAACAGCTAGTTTAAATCGTTCCAAACAATCTAACACTGTATGACGTAATGTTCGAAAGTTAACACTGGAGTCGACGCCGCAGTTATCCAACTTCATCAACATCTACTCAATACAACACTTAATTTATAAGCAATTTTATAGAGAAAATAGAACATTACGTTTTTCGCTACATTTTTATTTTAATAGTTGTTGAAGCATTGCCCCATTTACACGGGAAGTTTCTCGCCTCGAAAATACGATTACCGTAAGGATATAAAAAAGTTGCATCGTGTAAACATTGTCAGAACACGATAATCTATTGTGATAATGTCAGCCGATAATTGCATACGATTCTCGCCGTGAGAAACTCGTCATGTAAATGGCGTTTTACAAACGTTAATGAATATAAAAAATATTTTTATTTATTCTGAGGCTATATAATTTGTAAGCCTTATCTAAATTGACCTAAAGGTTGATTGATGCAGCATGATTGTATAAATAGACCTAATTTTATAACATGCAAATTCAATCAGAATTTAAGTTCAAATAATAAAAAAACGCCTAACCATATTTAATAGCACTGTTATTTCGTGCTTCAAAAGCGTTTTCAGCGACAATAATTAAAGCGTACCTTGACCGAATTAGTGCTCCGAAATAGATAAATTTTAATATTAAATTATGCTAATCGACATTACCATCGCGCATTACGTCACACCGCATAATATTTTAATAACTACATACGCCCAACGCCATCGTTGCCAATTTATGTCGCCGTAAACCGACAGGAAGGCGAAAACAGCCGACATAACGGATACATAGCATTAGAGTGACCGAATACAAATAGAGACATTTGAGTTACACCATAAATATTATTTTAAGCCATCTGTCCTTTTATATAGTGGCATGAGTGCATTTCAAATGCCGTCCTGATCTAAACTGGGTATACACAGGCTGACCCAGAAGCGTGACGCATAGATAGTCACTATAACGAGTTTTCTACCCTCATGTACGGTTGATGTTTAATTTTAATTTATGGGATATGACTGTCCCACCATAATCTAAAATATATTTTTAATTGTCTAAGAAAAATCAAGTAATAGTCTCAACATTATGTCCAAACTTATGGAGACCCGTTTTTTCGCATATTGCCAAAAAGTATGGTTAATTCGGTCACTATAACACTAATCTCGCTAAGACATATGTATGTACACATTTTGATGTGAAGCTGGTTCAGTGGCTCTCGGGCCGTTTACTGCTCTCCTCTGGTTTGGTGACTATGCCTTCGCTCTTGGGCATGGGTCGTTGCTCTCCAAATTTCTCCACAGCTTTCTTCATCTCTCGCCTTTTCTGCGCCTCTCGTATAATGTCGAATAAACTCTGCAATTTATAAAATGCGGTTTGTAAACAATGATAAATGTGTGAAAATCATTTTAATTTTGTGGATACTTAAACATATTTAAGCAATGTTAATAATTATTTTTGCAGATAACCTTGTGCTTTACATTTGTTTTGGTTTATAATTAATTAGATAAAGAAGCAATAATGATGTTTGTTTCTGATACTTTTTTATTTTGCGTTGAATGGCGAGACAATCATGCCATTCACCTGATGGTAAGCGATACAGCCGCTCAAGGACAGTAGAAAACCAAATATCATGAGTTACAAAGTATTGCTTGGCATTCTACTGCTCTCGCTATTCTGAGACATTTTTTTTTTTTTTTTATTGCAATGAATGGCGATACGAGCATGCCATTCGCCTGATGGTAAGCGATACGACCGCTCATGGACAGTAGCAAAACCAAACAACACCATGAATTACAAGGCAATGCTTGGAATTCCACTGCGCTCGCCATCCTGAGACATAAGATGTTAAGTCTCAATAAGTCCAGTAGTTACTCTGGCTACAATATCCTTCAATCCGGAACACAACAGTGCATTTACACTGATGATTGGCGGGAGAAATGGACATTGCGGCTGTACCTACTCAGACGGCCTCTCACATATGAGAGACCTGTCATCAGTGAATACCACCAATAGTGATACTTTAAATTAATGCCCTCATGTTGATTCCATCCAGTAGATGGATAGCTAATAAAATACTGGGAGTGACCTGATAGGTGGCTATCTTAAGTCAAAGACAACTCCTAGACCCTCAAAGACTGCCTATATGTTAGTATAGTGTCAAAAAAAAAAAAATTTTGGTAGTGGAAAATTCACTGGATTCTATAACTCAATTTTCTGTTATTTACATTTAATATTTACTGTTTGTTTTCTATAAAATAAATAAAATTGGTGCCATTGTTGATCTTGGCACACAGTTTCAGTGGCAAGTGGGACGCAGTATAGTGTTAATTATTTTTATATTGGCATGACTAAATTATTACTATGCTCCTGATATTTGCAGTTCTAATAGAGTGAGTGGTGAGGTGAAATGCTCATACTACCTGGTCTGTGTATATACAGATATACACAAAACAAACCCGAAATGATGATTATGGGTCTTCAATCACTATGCACGGTGCTATCCAGGCGAATAAGAATATTTTACCACAACAAAAACTTTTCTGGTGATAAAATATTGTATAAGTGGTCGAGCCACGCTGTTGTCAATCATGACTGAGCATGAATGGACAGGCTCGTCCGGGGCGGTACCACTGCCTCATAGGAAATCGACGTGAAGGAACAGCTTTGTTGTCGCGTTCCATTTGGTGAATGAGATAGCCCGACGCCTAATACCGTTCTCCTTCCCGGTCTCCTCACAATTTGATGGGCCGGCTACACATCCATGATCCAAGCGTGATGGAAGTTCATGGGCGGGTGATCACCATCAGGTGACCATTTTGCTTGTTTTCCGGGCCTAAGCAATAAAAAAAAGTGCTAATAAATTGGAATTTCAGTGACCTTTCCGTCAGTCTCGTTTCCTTTGTCCTGTTCCTTGGCAGCGAGCGCGGCCTTGTCGAGTGCCTTCTGTATCTTGCTCTCCACTTCAAGTATCTCTTCCTTATCCAGCAACTCGATCAGCTCTGCCATCTGCTTCTCCGACAGGTTCACGTTCTCGTTGCCTATTATTTCTAGCATCTGGAAATGTCAAATAGTTTGGTTAATAAAATTATATGAAACACGTTTATGGTGTCTGTAGTACAATTTTGAAGAAATAAATTATTTATAACACAAGAACAAAATATAAAAATACAAATTATGGCTCATATTATCATATTATCGCAATCAAAGATACTAAACTCCGGAGGAAATGGTGAAACTGGAAGGCGAAGTAATAGTACTGGCTGAAGTTAAGAAGTAAGAAAAAAAGTGAACACTAGGATAGACGTATTTTAAAATATGTTACTCTCAAAACAAATAATGTTAATATTAAATGAACTATATATCCTTGAGAGAGTAGGCAGTGAAGTAAAATAAAAGACAATTATCCGGCCCCAAACATGCTTATCCTCATCATAATAGTGAGGAAGAAATACAATTCTGAACAACTTCCTGAATCCAGCTAATATAAACATTGTCGTAGTAAGTAAACACAAGTTATAATGTTACAGTTCTTATGGCAGTTATTATCTTCATTGCAATTAATTATTAATTCACAAATGAGGCAGCATAAATTTAAACAACATTTTCCTCATAGATATTGTTACTAATGTGGAACATTCTTCACTTGTATATAACATTGCAATTTGTATACAAGCTTATTAATATATAGTAATATACAAACAAAAACATTTTAGTATGCTGGAAAAAAATTTAAAGTTTTATTTACTGGCTGGATAAAGTGAATATGACATAATTGATGATATATACAGTACAATCTCAACAGAGTATTGAATAGTGAAATAGAATTATCTTCATCCTTGTGATAGTTAAATTCTGTTTATGTTTATCCCAATTCAAATATGTTCATATTAAGCTTGTACCTATCTCAATTTCCCCCAATTTATCCCTTCAGGTGTCCATGTATAGACAATAGACTTTTTGACAGTTCTACATAATAGAGAATAATGGGAGCACAATGGAGCATGTCACATAAATCATGACATAAAAGCACATTTGTAGCCTTATGGACACCGGAAGGGTTGTAGTCATTATGGCACCAACACTAACCTTCAACACGTCATCAATCTTGAGTTGTCCGTCAAAGTCATCATCGAGGCGGCCCAACACGTCCTGTATGAGCTTCAGCTTGGCCTCATCAGGCACTTTCTGCAAGCTCTTAATGGAATGCATCAGTTCATCTATCTGGATCAGTTGCTCCTTGGCCTTCTGTGGCTCTGATTTGGTCTGTTCCAGAGTGGTCTTCAGGGCTTTCTCTTTGCTCTCTAGCTCGACTAAGGCCGCGTCCAGCTTGCTTATCATGTTGTTCACTGCCCGGTATAATCTGGAAATTTTAGATTAATTTATTAAGTGATCAACACTTGCACAACAATCATATACAGTGTTTATCCGACTTTCAGATACAAATCTTGTGTTGTGGGTGTCAGAAAGTGCAAAAGACTCTTCATAAAAAGCATAAAATATACTTATGGATCACTTAAACTTAACTAAGTTACTGGTGGTAGGTCTCTCATATGTAAGAGGCCGCCTGGGTAGGTACCACCACAATGTCTATTTCTCCCGCCAAATAGCAGTGTAAATGCGCTGTTGTGTTCCAGTTTGGAGGACATTGTAGCCAGAGTAACTATTGAATATATTGAGACTTTACATCTTATGTCTCAGGATGGCGAGCGCAGTGGAGTGACAAGCAATGCTTTGTAATTTATGATGTTGTTTGGTTTGCTACTGTCCATGAGCAGTCGTATCGCTTACCATCAGGCGAATGGCAGGCTCGCCTCCCCATTCAACGCAATAAAAAAATATATATAAATATTTTAAAATGTATAAAAGTATATAAGAAACAATTTAGATAGACTGTGGCTATACTGTTAAATAAAATTTAATGATTTTTGGTATAACTATAAATAAATGCTTGTACGGAACGCACGTCTATTATTTAACAAAAGTACAAACTACTGATGCAATATTATTAATGTGGAGTAATTTATTGTTATCTCTTTACCAGTCATCACCTTTAAAATTACTTCATATTATATTTCTGATTTATCCTGTATAGATACACTATCAAAAAAATAATGGTTTACAATAAGCTTTACAACAATTAATTACCTGCGTGCGCCTTTAGTGAGTTTGATGTCAGCTTGTTTGGTCTTGACAATCTCATGCATCTCCTTCACATCTTCACTGTAGTCCATAAGCTCTGCCTTCAACTCCTGGATACTTTCCTTCTCGAGTAGCAAGGACTTCTTTTGTTCAGCTGTAAATTGATATCACCGGTTTAAAAACCATTACAATAATTTTGTTGACTGACAGCCGGCTGCGAATTGAGAAGCTGGTTGCATCCCGCATCGAGACATATTTGTGTGCGACTTACAAATATTTGTTTCGGATCTAGGCGTTTGTGAGACCGAAAAGTCCCTCGTAGTTTCTGATACTCACGACACAAAACATTTATTTTAGTGTGGAGTCAGTACTGGAGATGACTGTTCGGTGTACTAATTTATTTTTAGTAGCGCAGCTGTAATTTAGTGAAGATGTTGATAACGAAGCTTCTGATTGTAAACACACATTTATATAAATACCCATTCCTCTGTTTAAGACGTACCTGTATACAAGCCGCTTTAATCTTTGGGAAAGCTATTTGCAGAAACACTCGATATTTTGGCAAGGCCTATACCTGAATATAAAGTAAACTTAGTGTCCAAAGACGATAAATATAAACATTGGTAACGCAACAATAACACATTTATTTATGTGTGTGTTTACTCTTTTATTTTTACGTTACAACGAGGGCGAAAGCAACTCGTCTGATTAAAAGTGATCGCTGAAAAAAATAAATACCTCAGGAATGGTAAGTACTTTGCTAGTGTCTTAAGATGAACGAAAAAAGGGGTCGAAGAGAAAAGGGTAAAAATTATTGAGCCTGTAGATATATCAGTGACTGTTATAAATCGAACTATTTTTTAAGAGTCATTTTATCACCCTGGTAGAAACAGCCCATTGCTTCTGTCGCCAAGTTTACAGCATGGCTCAAATTTATTTATTTATAATGTAGGAAATTACATTTCTTATCTAAACATTAACTCTAAATGACGTAGATACTTAATACTTATGCATGATCAGCTGCTATTGTCACATTAACTATCTACATATACATATGTAAATTTCTAATTGCATACTTGCATAATCAACAGTGACGTCACTCGACGTTACTAGCCCATTATTATTGATACCTTCTTTTGTCATTGAATGTCAAACACATAACAGTTCTGTCGTACAAAAATAGATCAATTCATAAGAAACCGTCTTTACAAACGTTTCATGAACTTGAACTTCCGTGTCATTACCCTGCCTACGTGAAATGGAGTGATGCCAATGTAAACTTACCTAATTTTTCTAAAGCGTCTTCGATCACCTCTATGTCTTTGCCAGACAGTCCCTCCTCGACCTTCGGTTTGGGAGAATCTACAGCGATGATCGGCGCCGGGTCCACCATCACAGGCGTAGCTTCAGCGTCGATAATAGGAGCTTTGTCCTTGACTTCTTCTTTCTCTCTCTTTTTAGCTTCGAGCAATTGCTTCTCTTTCTCGGCTTCTTGCATCTCTTTTTTCTCTTCCCTGATCTTCTCCTCTTCAAGTTTGATAGCCTCTGCTTTGGTCTAGAAAAGATTGAAATACTTAAATCAGGCTATAGAAATATTTTAAAGCTTTCTAATTACGTATTTTGTTTAGACAATGTTCTGTTGTCGTGAGCTTAACACAATTCCGAAAAAAGCCATATATTTGTGCATATTTATACATTTTATAATAAAAATACCGAACTACCACGTGCATAAATTGATTCAATGTACAGCAAGTAACTGTAATGGACTTTGACCGCAAAACATAAGGAACACAAGCTTACGAATCAAATTATTATTTAAGATGTGGGGTGGCAAACCTGTCATATCTCATTACCGATTTAATCTCTGAAGCTCAGAGGTTATTATCAATGTCAAATGTAGAAATAAGGCAAAATATGCAATTATATCCTTTGTGTAAACAATTAAACAAAGTTGTCTTTATAACGAACGACCTTCGAGTGCATGACATACTTGTAAGTCATAAAAAGTTATAAAATGTTATTACTGTCACGCTTTTATCAATATGTTGAATTGCGTAATATACATCAGCTCATATGAGACCCATTGCTGAACAAAGGACTCTTCGCAATAATGAGGGATTTAGGTCTTCATCCACCACACTGGCCTAGTATGGGTTGATGTACTTTGTATTATATTTCATATTTTTGTTTAGAACCATCAGCACGCATATTTTGTTTCATCGTTAAACATTTACTGAGAATACACACGTAATTGATACAGAAGTGTGCGACTTGGGTTCAAACCTGGTACCTCTTATTTGTTACCCCCGCTACTAAATAGGCCATGAGTCACTGGCTACTAGTTTATCGTTAAGTTTACGTAATATATGGAAAATATTCCTTATTGATAATCACGGTTATCCGATGTTAGAGTGTAGGTCAAAAAGTCTGTATAAATTGAGATTAATCAATACTGTCTATTGGATTATATTCATTGTCTCTTGTATAAATAAATTTATACGATTATTATGTAATCTTATCTCAACGATAAAATAGCACGATATAAATTCACTACTTTGAATCTGAAGGCAATAAAATTGGAACGCTAATGCGGAAGTAAAGTTGTGTTATGAGACTAATAGATAAATAATATGAATAATATTTCTAATTAGATATATCATATGTTTTATTATGGGCATAGAGGATTCCTTTTCGACATTTGAGGTACAGTAGCTACTAAATATTGTGCATGCACAATGGGTGTGTCTGTTTCTAAGAATGGATGATATTGTGAGCCAACTACCAAGTTCAAGCAATCTAATATAATACTAAAAATAAAGAGTAGTTTCCTAATTTTCATTGTATGTATTTTATAGGCAAACAAGATCAAGTACCATTGAAATAAAATATTACTGTCAAATCAGCGTTTAAATAGGCTATTAGTAAAAAGTGAGGAAGCCCTTGCCCTGAAGTGATACAGATACATATTATTAAAAAATGGGGCGCTGTGGAACCATCACAACTTCTCACGCACGGCTACTATGGAATGGAGGTGACGTCATATATCAAGTGAAACCCTTTTCCGTATTTTAACAATCATTCTCAATACCAGGTTTTGAAATGTTTCTCTTTTGGATAATACGTCTGGATTTATAAATTTCGTTTCATGTTAGTTTTTTGTCAATAAATGTTGTTTTTTAATATAAAAATATATCAATTATTACATAGATTTAACTTGCACTTGAATACAATACGTGATATTACTCATTATTTGTTTTGTTGCTATACACAGAAAGTACATACGTAAACCTTTTGAAGGTCATGGTCGATGTACACACGTCATTTAAAAATAAGTTCATGACAATAAAAACCAGAGTGATAGAGTTGTTTTCATTTCTCGATTTCAATTTATTTTAAACATTTTAGTTTTCAATGAATAAAATTGTATTGTAAAAATAAACTGGCTACTTGGTTCTGTTATTTTCAGGAAGATTATCTCACAAAATATTTTTCAGAAAAAGTTATATTTATTTTAATTTACTCTAACACGACCCTAATTACGTCCATTTCATGGAACAGTTCAAGCTGCTACTAAATACAAATACAGTTGTAAATATAAATTGTTTACATACCTTGAAGTCAACTTTGCCTTCCTTTTCACCAATTGCTGCTTTAGTCTGAGTAGCAACTTGTTCAGGCAATGCAGATATTGTTGCCTTCAGTTTGTATGTTGTTGGGACATGTTCTGGAACCATGAGGGCACGAGACAGCAGAAGTAAAGATGGTGGAACTTTCTCATTCAATGATAAATCCAGCCAATTTCTTAGTTCTTTACGTAACCTTTCTTCAGACACACCATAAGCCCTCATACCTCTTGCTCTACAAGCTTGTTGTAACTCACTGAAGTTTAAACTGTCGACACCTTCCTTTGCTATCATTTTGTCATCAGCGGCCAGTGACCGCAACTTCATTTTCAAACTAAACCTCAACATTGCACTGGTACCAATAGTGGAAACATTCAATACTTTACACAAAGCAACTAAATGCGGTCTTTGTAATGAGTCCAGAGTTATTTCGTCTTCAAATAATTTAGAAAACTTCATAATTTCCTCACTGGTAGCAACATCATCAGTTGTTCTAATTTTATTGAAGAAAGTGGAGAACTCTTTTGCTAACTCCGAATGTCGGTTACTGGCTTGTGGAGCCATCTGATCTAAAGTCTCTTGAAAAAACTTTGCCATCTCCAATTTAACTTTTAAATGCTGTTTAAGTTTTGCCTCTGTTTGACTTCTGCTCTCAAATGTTGAAGGTAACATATTTGGGAATAGTTTAATAAACAATGGCAGTGCAAATTCAAGGAAAGGTACCACAATAAAAATTATAAATGGCACCATACGGAATAAGTCACCAACAGTGGTGACCAACAATCGGTGCTCTCGTCGGGTCAATGTGTCTCCTCTCAAAATCCTGATTAGTAATGAAGCAGATATTCTTATTTCAATGAAAAGCAACCTGAAACCGTGGTAGTAGTGTCGTAACTCATTCATAATTCTCTCCTTCAAGCTTTTCTTTTGCACTTCTTTCTTTGGAAGTTTTTCCTGTTCCTCCATGCCCTTTTTTATAGTCTCCACGGTGGCCTCCACTTTGGAGGAGGGTTTTAAAGGTTCCTTATCAAAGTAGTAATTGCTTGTTGAGAATGGTCTGAATATAGGTGGGTAGTGAACCATTGTGTTGAGCGGCTTCTGTGTGATGTCATGTTGGAGTCCAATCGGTCGAGTGGTGTAATATGATAGTGACCTTGAAAGTGTTATGTATGGAAAATTCTGATACGGTCTGTTCTCCCATAATAAGTCTAGAAAATAAACATATATTTTACAATTAGATATTATATAGCATACAAACTGTGTACCAAAAAAGAAAACAAAATAACATTCACCTAAATATCAGGAAATTGTATATTACTCCTATTACGCATAAGTTGTAAATAACTGCGAATAAATATTGAATTCCATGTCGATCATTTAACCGTAACATTCCAATATCAATAATTAAATCAACCATGTGATGTAGGTATGATGAAACAAAGCAAAAAAATAATTACATGTCCAATCAAAGGGCTTTCCATTAAATATGTCCTATGTTACATAAACTTTACTCATTCATGTTGATTTTTCCTAATCCTGTTTCTAAATAATTTTCAGGAGATGAAGTCATAGTACACAATAATCAATCATAACTCTCATAGGTTAAGATTTCCTATATTTTTACATCAAAATATAATTTACTCACTCGATCTTTTTATGCACCGACAATTATTGAGGATTATTCTGTTCATTTTGTACACTTTTCCGTCAGTTTAATTAAGGGTATATTGTGAAAATTATAACAAAAACAAAATCAACCTTTATACACCATGACAATCGAGTAAAACCATAGGATAAAAATTGCAATTTTAACTTTCGAAAATTAGTGTCAGTATTTATTCTATTGCTATATTCTTCTCTTTCTGGCTTTTACGTTTTGCATAGGGCTATCTGCGTTACAAAATTATGCTACAAATACCTCTTCGTTTATACATTGTGCATTCAGCAAATAATCTCATAATATTCTATGTTGAAGATTTTGTTTAAATCCACATAAGAATATATGTTTGATTAGAATACATAAAATTATTTAATTACCTACTTTAAAAGTTAATCTAAATTCTAATGCAAGTCTTATTTTTTTTGTTTAAAAATCTGTAAAGTAGTGACGGCTTTGCATGTTCGATATTTTTTATCAAAACAATCGAAGTAATATTTTTGGAACTGGTTTAAGTAGAGCCACGCTGTTGTTAGACATGACCATGGACGCTTTGTATAAAACGTCCATGGTCATGACTCAGTATGAATGGGATGGCTCGTCCAGGGCAATGCCACTGTCTCACAGGAGACCGATGTGAAGCGACGCGAGCGAGCGACGGCTTCGCTGTCGCCTTTCGTTCGGTGAGTGGAATTGCCAGATGCCCAATTCCCCTTTCAATTTTCCTTCCCGTTCCCCTCCCAATTTGATGGTCCGGCAACACATCCATGATTTAACGTTTTAACGTTGTGGATGTTCATGGGCGACAGTGATTAGCACTTACCACTTACTGGTGACCTGTTTGCTCGTTTGTAGGACCTATGCAAAAAAAATAAAAATAGTATGGCTATGAGCTCTGGCTTTGACCGGTATTACACATGGGGTGGTCGTTTCAGAATTGTGGTACGAATAGCAATAATTGGAGTAGGTAACTCTTTTATCTTTTATCTTTTATGGTAAATCTTTAGTAAATTCACACTTCAAGTGTCCATGTATAGACCATAGACTTTTGACAGATGCGCACAATGGAGAACAATGGAGAACGTCACATAAATCTTGACAGGGAGCCCGAAACGAGCTTCTTGGACACCGGAAGGGTAAGTGGTCAACATTCTATAACGTCAACGTTAGTTCCGATTTTTCTCGTGCGCAGACTTACGGGGCGAGCACATGGACGTATTATATTTTAAATACGTCCATGGGCGAAAAGTCTACAACTCCAAACAACCCGTCAATGTCCCACGTGCGTGGCGTCGCTTCGCGCGAGTCGTCCCGCCCGTTGTGTGACGAAAGCATTATTCGTACGAACATACGCATCATAACCAATGAACATAATTATGCTGAAAGTAACAAGTTTCACAGTTTGGAACGTAGTACTTGTTCTTTGCGTCAGGATATTTTAATTTTTAAGGTTATTCGGGATCTTTGTTGCTCCATAGTATTTTTAAGCGAGATTGACAGAGATGAAATATATCGATGACATAAACAAACCCAACCTAGAGCTTTAAGTTAGAATTTTGGTTGTAATTTAAAAAAAATACCACCATCTGGAGTTTTAGTTGAGAATAAATGAATATTATTCGCTCAAATATCATGAATATTGCAAAAACGGCTACCAGAGCCTATTCAAATGGTAAGTATAACAAAATATCATAATTCTATAAAACTATTAAATGTTCAGTTTGGCTACTATGTACCTAAAATCCGATTATTTAAGATAACAGCTTCCCTATTCCTACAGTAAAGTATCACTACATATTCTCTAGACTCTATACCCTGGAAAATACAATCCTGACTGGAAGGGTAGAGATTATTAAGTCTCTGGTTACCTCGAAAACCAATTGAAATGTGAAACCAATACTTTTATTTTATTCAATTTTCAATTCTATACATTTCTGTGTTCAAGGGTACAAGCTGTCCATTTAATAGTTTGTGCTTATGGAAAAGAACATTTTACAGATACCACCATACACTTTGATGAATATCCCTTCATAGTGACCATGGTAGTGTATAACATCAGGTTTAGCTTGTGTTTATCTTACTAAACATGATTAAACAAGTAAAATTTGAGTAATAAAATCACATATACTAAAACTGTTATGTTTCCCATTCCAGGCTTACAACCTTTAAGAACTATACCAACAAAAGATGCAAAAGATGCAGCAAAAAGGATTGTTTGGGTTGATTTAGAAATGACCGGATTGGATATTGATAAAGATCACATACTAGAGATAGCATGTCTAGTTACTGATGCGGACTTAAATATAATAGCTACTGGGCCTGACTTAATAATTCATCAACCTGACAATATACTGAACAGCATGGGAACTTGGTGTGTAGCACAGCATGGTGAGGTATTATAAATAATCATTGCAAATATATGTAATTATGATAAATCAATTCAACAGTTATACAGTCCTGAAACCGTAACCAAGTGATGTGTCAAAACAAGGAATAACATTAGTGGGCTTCTCAAAAAATTTGCCTAGGTGCGAATCTATTCACATAAATATAGAACAAATGTGTATCATTACAGTGCCACCTTTTACCCTTTCTTACTCATAACAAGGGGTTCTTGAATTCCAGAGGATCAAATATTTCCTCCTTGATAATGTGAAATTCTATTTTTAAAAAATCGAGTTTTGCAAAGATTGTCTGTAAATTTTATTAAAAACATTTGGAAAAGCTTGAATGCTCCACAAAATAAACTATATCAAAAATGAATCATTAAGTGCCAATGATAATTCACAATAATTAAAATTCCTTTGTTCATTGAATGGTAATATTATTATTTCAGAGTGGATTGACAGAGGCTAGCCGGACATCGAAAATGACGCTGGCCGAAGCTGAAAAACACGTTTTGGAGTTTGTCTCTGCCCATGTGCCTGAGAAAAAATGTCCATTGGGAGGCAACAGTGTCTATATGGACCGACTATTCATACGAAAATATATGCCAACATTGGACAGCTATCTACACTACAGGGTGATTGATGTCAGTACAATAAAGGAGTTGGCCAAACGTTGGTACCAGAAGGAGTACTCCAAAATGCCTCAAAAGAAGTTTGAACATAGATCCCTCAATGACATTATAGAGAGTGTACAAGAATTAAAGTATTTCAAAGAGCATATATTTAAAACATAGTTGCATAATATGTTGTTAGTTTCCATTAATCCCAATTTTACAGATATAGATGTTATTTATAGTTAATTTAGTTAATTGCATCATTTTGTTTATTGTTGTCTGATAAACGCAGGTAAAGTCGTAACTCGTTGCTGGGTGCATACCTGTACAAAAAACGCTTAGAATTGTATGTACTATGTTTTCAATAAAATAAAACACATATTTTGTCATTTCTAATCATTTCTTTAATAATGATTATTAATATTATATTCCTTTTTACGGGTGTTATTAGGTAAACTATTAAATAGAAAATGTATAAATATGAATGCTTGCAAAAAGATTGTAACACATGCTTATTATCATACTCGTAATATGAAAAGACATATTTAAATAATATATTTTATTCGCGATCATGTCTCGCATAAAAAAAATGCTATTATTGCTTACAATTATTGTACTTGTGTCTTGTGTATTGACATGTCCAGACCGCGACCGAAAACGAAGCCAGGTGGTAGCATTGGTGACTTTTTTTTCTTATCGGCGTGTTTGGTTGGTAAACACAGGGTTTCCTAAAATAATAATGTACACTCTTTTATTTTTAAAGACGCAATGGTAGGAATAGGTGTAAAATATTATTTTAGCAGAAACGATGTATTTACCACCCAAACACAGTGATACTTAAAAAAAATCGTCGCTTAGTTTTTAGTTGCATTGTGTCTAAAGTCACTAAAACTACCACCTGGCTTGGTTGTCGGTCGCAATCTGAAAATACCATGTATATATATTTTTCATAATATAAACAACTGGAAAGTGTTGTCTCAAAGTCACGTAAATTAAACCCCGGCCATTTATATTACTTAATACCTCTAAATTATTGAAATAAATACATGGAACTGTAAATTATAGTTTTTTTTTCTTACCAAAACCACCTAACAATATTGGAACCCATCCCATACCGGGCGTAGGTACCTATGCATAATATATTAAATAGTGTTAGCATCCTACCACTACTAATATTATAAAGGCGAAACTTGTGTGTTTCGTACTTCTTCTCGGTGAAACAGTTGAACTAATTTTTATGAAATTTAGTATGGAGGTAGCTGATACCTTGGATTAACACACAGGCAACTTTTTGTCCCGAAAAATGGGGTGTTCCTATGGGATGAGAAAGGAATTCAAATATCTGCTACTCTTTCAAACTACAACGGTTGGAATGGGACAGGCGTACAATTAAGTGATGGGATCCTATATAAAATCGGAAGAGACTCTATGGTAATAAAAGTCCGCGAATCCGCACTGGGCCAGTGTGGACTATGCGGCCTAATCCCTCTCAATCGTACTGTGATCGTACTCTCGTTTGTAGAGGGGGCCCGTGCCCAGCAGCGAGACTTATATCGGCTGATATAGATACAGATCCTATATGGGCTTTTTATGGACGAAAAAAAACATTATTTACTACGAGTTTGGCTAAGTTCTTATTGTCGCATCATAAATGGGGCCGCAAGCAGTATCTTCTCAGTATTTTTTGGTTGGGGACAATTTTGAAACTTTTGGTCTTCATGAGGCCTGACGAACAATGAGAGCTGGACGCCAAAATTTCATAACTTGATATTCTCGTTGTTGGTATTTAATGAAGTAAAATAGATTTGTTGCAACTGAAAAAATATTCAGGACAGTAAAATTGTCGTAAATCTAAAAAAAAATTATGGATATAGGAGAAAAAGTTCCGGTTCCTATGAGAAAGAAATAGTTTCGGAATGCATAAGCGGGACCCTTTCATATGAAAATCCGAAGCGACCTAGTTTTTCCGTGTTTTGATGTCGATCTTGCAATTTCTCTCTTTTTGAACAAAAGCAAAAAGTTTCCATACAGCTTTTTTTACATATTTGTGTTGTGAAATTTCTATCGATGGTTATTACTGCAATGATATGGGATAACGTCATTAGACAATGTGTGCTATAGATCAATAATTATAAGATATCGCAGCATTCAATCTGATAAAAATGCACAAAGTTATACCATAGTCAGTATAAAATAATATGTCTTTATGGTTTTCTCTCAATGGCTGTCACGATTATTTTGAATATTTAAACTTTAAAGCAAGAAAATTAAGATAGAAAAATAAGCATTCCTACTGTAACTTTTTTTTATTCATAAATATTTCAAAATATTAAAAACCGCGCCACGTGACACGTGAGATAAATATTGAACATCACGCTGCACGCAGGTACACGAAGTGCCTAATTGCGTTTAAAAACTAAGTATGTAATGTGCCAGGATCTTGCAAAATTGAGATTTATAGTATCTGCTTCCGCCTATAGCATACAGACTGGATATTACAAAATACAAATAAGAATATCTTTAAAACACGTTTTTACAAACCGTAACATTTGACTATTTCCCAAAAGCGCTATAAATTAAAAAAAATTCGTAGCGAACAAACAAAGCATTTTCATTGATGGCATAAGCTGCTCCATTCTTTACTGCAATTCACTATTCTTTAATGAAGATAAATGTTAGGATAGCGTAGGTATTACGCTCATCTCAGTTTAAATATGAATGAGACTGGGTCCTAAGCCCGGAGGTATTCCAGCGGGCGCCGGCGCTCTGCAATTCTTGCCCCATTCAAAAGAATATTGCCAACCGTGTTTCTTTTGTTGTCTCGCTTGGATGCACGTTATTGCTTAGTGGATACGAGCTTTATTGTGTTGTTCCCGCGCAATGTGTACGCTAAAGTTATTAATGCGAGCTGTGATAGCGGATAGAACTGGTAATATAGTTTGGAACATTCATGATTGTTCGTGAGGATAAACATTGGATTGCCTAGTTTTTATTGCGTTATTTATTCATGAATGGTGGTTATGGAAATACGAGCAGATGCGTAGATTCAGCGTGGACTTACTGAGACTGAAAACGAAGGAGAATAGGGAATGATGTTCTTTGGTTTTTATAGCACTAGATAAAAAAAAACTACGTTTAAAAAAACCGACTTCAACTACTAAAAAGTATTAAATAACTTAAGAAAGATTTGTTTTGATACACCTCTTATGCAAACCTATACCTTTCATATCAATAAAATACAATTATTTATATGTGCTACCTATTGATAGGTTTGAAATCGGTGCCAAGCCAAATGGAATAGTAGGTACCTACACTCGCCGCGCGTGACCTGGAGCGGGATAGCTTTGTCTACAACAGTGTTTTTCAATCTGTGGGTCGCGACCACCTGGGGGCCTTACTCAAAAAGTCGTCATTCTTACAGAGTATATATAAGTGTTCATAATAAATTTTGGTACCAAAACGGAGAAACTCATTAACACAGTCTTCTAAATCACTTCTAAATCTTTTTCTAAAACTTTTAGTCTGTGTATCGCCCACGGGGGTCGCCAGAAGTTTTTAACCTGAAAAAGTGTCGCATATTCAAAAATATTGAATAACTCTATACTAGTCTAGAACAATGAAAACAACACAAGCGGGCAAACGACGTAGACGGTCGTCTCGAAATATAGTAAAATTTTGATTCGTTGTAACCTAATTTATATATTATAGATTTGTATAATTTATCTGCTGCACGAAGGTATAGTATATAAGTTGTTTTTATAATAGTAGGTATTAATTATTACTTAATTTCATTTTTAATTTTTTTTTCTAAACAGAGGTACCAATACGCAAACCAAAATGTCACAAATACACATTGCTTAAAGGATTATTTATGTAGGTTAATCTTAAGCGTAAAAATTTGTTTACAAAAACTAAGCTGTTTATAATATTAAGTTTTATTTTGTATAGGGCTTGGCACCGACTTCAAACCTATCAATAGGTAGCACATATAAATAATTGTATTCTATTGATATGAAAGGTATAGGTTTGCATAAGAGGTGTATTAAAACAAATCTTTCTTAAGTTATTTAATACTTTTTAGTAGTTGAAGTCGGTTTTTTTAAACGTAGTTTTTTTTTATTTTATTCATTTTAGTGTGAGCTTAACTCAATTTTCGTTAACAACGCTCATAAGAGCAAAACGCCTACAGTAGGTAACTTAATTTTCTCACCCTCCTCCTCACCCCCACCACTTCTTCTACCGCACTATAGTTTGACGCTAATACTGAACCTGTTAAAAATAACTATTGGAAACTTATTCATTTTGAGAAGTTCTACTGCCTAGGTCCGAAGATATTCATCAGGTCTTCACAATTTTTTTATGGAACCAAATGGCAACTATTCCGCATCAAACTAAAGAAGAATTACTAAAATCGGTTCAAAGTTCCCGAAGATATTAAGTATTTACTTGCAAAATGATGGAAACTTACTAAATTTTGAGCAATTCTACTGTCTAGGTCCAAAGATATTCATCAGATCTTCACCACTTTTTTATGAAAGCTAGTGGCAACTATTCCGCATCAAACTAAACAAGAATCACTAAAATCGGTGCAAAGCTGCCGAAGATATTATGTATTTACATGCATGTTAATTTTCTCACCCCCTCCTCACCCCCACCCCTTTTTCTCTATCTCACTAAAATTTTACTTTTATTTTGAACCTATTGCAAAAAGAACCATTGGAAACCTGCTCAATTTCGAGGAGTTCTATTATTCAAGTCCGAAGATATTCATCAGGTCTTCACCAACTTTTAATGGGACCAAATGGCAGCTATTTTGCATCCAGCTAAAGAAGAATTACGTAAATCGAATCAGAAATCTCAGAGTAATCGGTGAACATACATAAGAAAAAAAAATGTACGAATTGATAACCTCCTCTGAAGTCGGTTAAAAAAGCGAATCAGCCTACATAAGTATTTAATTATAGCTGTTTTCATCACTTACCACCGATAGTTAATGGTTACCAGCTACCACACACACTAAATCTTGTATCTGTATCAGCCCGTATATGTCCCACTGCAGGGCACGGGCCTACTCGAGAATACGATTGACAGGGTTTAGGCCATATAGTGTTGGCGGACTTTACTTATCTACCATAGAAATTATTATATATCTCTATGGTATGCAGGTTTCCTCAAGATGTTTTCCTTCACTGTTAAAGTGCGAGGTGATTGATTATTATCAATACACACATGACTCTGAAAAGTCAGAGGTGTGCCCTGGGATTTGAACCCGCGACCTCCGTAAACATGTTGGCAGCCGAGTCTGGTCCGTTACTCACTGGCCATTTAATTCTGGAACAAAAATTTGAATCAATATCCTTGCCAACTATCCACATTTGTATGATGTATATCTATTTTATGGGTGTTATTAATATCAGAACGCAGGTTTCATATTTTTTGAAATCAAGATGATTTTAGGTACCTACCTAGGTACATTGATTGCCCTCTCATTTTCCTATTTACATATCCATCCAAAGGTTGCCTGTAAGAAATTGCCTAGTGTGATAAGGCCGCCTCTTGTACTATTATTATTCCATTTATTTGCTGTTAATGTTTCTTTTTGTGCAATAAAGGATTAATAAATAAGTAAATAAAAAAATTGATTTTGTTTTACTTACTTATCATGGACACGGTCCTGATATAGGCTTGTCTAACGGGCAATTGCACACGATAGTATGCATGAAGTATAGATAATGTATGAATTTAAACATAGCGATAGCACTATTCCAAGTTTTTCTTATATCCTTTCATACACTGCGAAAATCGCCGCTTTCCCAAGCTTGAGGGCGTCCTAAACTGCATAAGCTGAGGCGCGCTCTTCATTTTAAGAAACGTTTTATCCCTGAGCTTGTGGTTTGTTTGTACTCACACTTGTTGAATTCCCTGTGTGAGGTTTTTGATTCAAAGACCTGAAAGAGTAAATGATTTTCCGAAAAGTTTGACATTAGGCGAGTGGCTGGTCGTAAAACCATTCAGCGGTGAAACCATGTTGCACCCACACCCTGTAAGTGTGAGGTGAGGACAGTCCGCCCAAAAGGAATAAAAAATCAAAAGGTGGCTTAGTGGTTACAAATAAGTTGTAAAATTATTATGCACGTTTTTCACCAAGCATGAAAAGATCTTAAACATTCGCGCTTACAGAGACAGTAAGCAGTTGATTCTTTAAAAATTCTCTAGTACGAGTAGGTTTCAAAAGATCTTCACACACTGTTTCGCGTTAGCCGAGCGACTGTGTGGCTCCAGCTTGAATAAAAAACGAACTATTTAGCTCGAGTAAAAGTATTTTTAGCTTCAGAAAATGTGCAGACGAAATGATAAAAGAAATACGACGCAACCACACAGCCGACATATTTGAAAGCTGAAAAAACATTTCCACCGCAGCGGGCTATATTGCCACAGAGGATTTATTATTAAATTTAGGACTACCCAGGTAATATGCGTGTAGGTGAGAATGACGTGTTACAGTTTTACGCGCGACCCAATAATGGAGTCAGGCGCAAAAATGTTTCGAATATTTTTCCATCAATCCACGGGCATCACAGCCGACCTCTCAAAGGGCCTTTTATGTGCCTAGAAATTGCTTACTGGAGTATAACTTGAGCTCACTGCCACGCGGAAAGAACAGGGTTAAAATTAAGACAGAGTTAGTAAACTACATTCCTAGATAAGTAGGGCGTGCTGGAAAAAATGTTTATAAAGTCAGTTTCAATACTAAAAGAGTAGTTTGCAAAAGTTTCCATAGACATGCAATCTACTGCCTGAATGTTTGAAAAATCAATAATCTATTACGGCCGAGGGTGAAAACTTTAAATCTCTTGCTTGGCGCACTGCAAAACTGTGGAACATTCTTCCAGACCATCAACTTCATTTTATGTCCAGTGTTACAAACGATTTATAAAGCATTTGCGGTGTAGACTAAGTATAAGATTTGTCCAGATTTACATATGTAATAAATTCGGGTTTAGGTACGTATTATACTAGTGCCGGAGTTTTAGGTATATTGTTTAATTTTAAAGGGTCATTATAGTGCACTTTTAAGATAAAACCTAGGTAGGAAAATGTTTGACGCTTTATTTATTCTAGCTTTTATGTAGCAATTTCTAAATAATAAATGCTATAAAGCCTTGTAGCTAAAGGAGTGCTTTAGAACAATCGGTACGATTCAGTTTAATATTTCATGTGGTATGTATAATATATGACGCTGCCTACCAAAGTCTTAAGTTGAAGATCTCGGATAAAATAATATAAAATTACTTTCAGTGAGTGAACTATAATGCCTGTCATTAAAGTATACCATAAAGTGCACAGTGACGTGTATCTAAAGCCTTGAGGTCGTAGTTAGGTGTACGGTGTACCTAGCCAGAATGAGGCTTTTAAACTTAACGGGCCGAGGCGTTAGCACTTTAAGAGAATGACATAAAATAAATGGATATTGACTATTCGTTGTGATGAAATGGTATTTTTTATAACCTAAGACTGTTAAAGAGCAAGCGACTTACCTGATGGTCAGTGGTCACCGTTATTGCTGAAAACTTTAAAAATATGCCGAATTTTTCGGGTAGTAAGACATGAACTTCAAATAAATGAAAGCAATTTTATTTAGCCGAGTATTACGTAACGTATTGTCCAAATATTGCGAAAAAGCTTCATAGGATTTAGTTTTTGAGTAAATATTTGTTATCATTACGAGTACCGAATCGAGTCACTTTAATGATTGACATAGTTAGATTGAAAATAAATAACTGCGGTTCTATGTTATTCGGTCGATCCATATCAATTCCAGATTATCAGTAATTACAAAGTTACCGGGGTGTACATTAAACTGTAGTGACATAAAATTGTCTAAATATACCAATTGATATTTTTGAACATCAAAAACATTCCCATTTCGCACCTGGCTCACTCCGATACTGATCAAAGGCACGAAAGGTCAATGAACCGTGTTTGTTAATTTTATATAGAGTATGTGTGCATTTGATGTGGAATACAAATGTTGGCTGAGTAAAATTAAGCCCGTGGGATACGAGGCAACGTACTTGAGGCATTAATTTTATAGGCTACAGTAACTTCGGTCGGGATAATCTAAAGCATATTATTCTTTTGTTTGCTTACGAAATTAACGTTGTTTCTGAATTGTGTTTAGTGTATCATACCAAAATGGGTGCCATTATTTACAACAGCAAAAAAGGATGCAATTTTTAAAGAGTTATTAATATAAGTTGGACAACCTAGGAAGGTACCTAAGTAGTAAGTGGTATTACTTTTCAAGTTTCAAGATCCTTGCAATAGTACTAGTTATTGCGTGAAACTGCAAATCACTAAATATTAACATGATAGAAACTTCAAATTAGTGTTTTTAGGTTTTCATATTATTTGTGAGTAATTGGAAAGCCTTACCGGAAAGTTGCCGCCGTCATTACAACTACCTTCAGCCACAGGAAGTCCTTAGCTAAACGTGAGTCGTCCACAAAGATTACAGCGATCTGTTGGATGCGGCCTGCATCTAGCTACTTCTTCCAACCTTCATTATTTCGTTTGTTCATCTCTGTATTGCACCATTCCGTAGTTAGCTAGATTTATTCACACTAGAACACAGGCAAATCAATACGTACATCTATACAATGTGTAAAAGTGTATATTTACTAAGAAAACCCGCACTCAACCACTTTTCTCCTTATGTTCAGTTTGAAGTGCGCACTCCCGTCTGGACACACCTCGTGGGGATTTTATAAATCTGTTCAAAAGGCTTTTAGATACGTAGGAAGGTCTCGAGAGTAAGGCTGGTTTCATATTGACGTATTTTTATTTACACCTCGTTATTCCCACGTATTTCGGATATTGTATTTTGTACATTTTGTTCGCAACATAATATTATGTCCGGAAGAACTGATGTGTATCTTGAAGCTTATTCCTATGGGTTTTCTGTTCCACGTGATGTATTTTAGGTTTTTTCTTTATGTATTGTTTCTTTGTAGTTACATTTTAACAGGTCCATATGAAAACCCTTGGGGAGGCCTTGGTTCGTGGACTTCTGGGTTTCTGCATGGGGGTAGAATGTGTGTGGTCTTTGATGGACACGGGGCAGACTTCGGCGCTCATGTCGGCAAAAACAGGAGTTCCAGAGGGCTCGGTAATATCATCTACAATGTTTATTCTGCATATCAATGATATGTTGTTACTTGGTAACATTCATTGCTATGCAGAAGACAGCACGGTTCATGGGGGATACTCACTGATAGTCTGTCTGGACGGCATTTGCGCTTACCATCAGGTGCATTGCAGTCATTACGCAGTACTGGAATAAAACAGGTCTATTTATAGCTATGAACTTCCTTATTTTTGATACTGAAAATTCTATTATTAGATACTGCTATAAATGTTTGAATGTTTGAATCTTGTAAAAATAGCGATTCCCCACATACATTCCTGGATATCTCATGCCTAAAGTCATTAACTTTCGGTACAGTCTGGCGAGACGAAATTGCCTCCACATCTATACAATATGCACGCACATAAAGTTTGAGAGACTGCTCAAGTAAATTTAGTGGTATAGATTTTATTGCGTGCCCGGAGCTACAAGGATTTTTATTGGCGAATAATGAAAAATCAATATGGCGACGCCGCGCCGTTTCGGTCACGGCCAAGGTAATAGGGTCGAATGGGGCTCTAATAGCCTTTCAATCAGTAAACTTGCGCCTAAGACTTGCGATGGGTGGTACGAGTACCCCATAATTTCACTTTACCTTTGAAACTTCAATTTGTAGTTGTTTTGTGGGTACCTCGGAGTTGCGTTATTTTTGAACCTCGTACGAATTATGGTTGTGAAATTCTATTTTTTATTATACAACCTTTCATAATTTTACCAGATTGAGTTAAATAGGTACGGGTATTGATATTAAGTTTTTGCTAAGCGTGTGATTTTCAACAATCAAGATGTGTGCATTTCTTTGAATAAGCTGACGGTGGTAGAACGTAGGTTGCACCGATAACCATAAACTAGTAAGAGTATGTTATAGGCACAGGATATAACCATTAAGTATGTATCCATTTCTTTATTGCTCAATGTCAAAGGAATAAGTAGAAATTTGTAGAGAAAAAACTTTCTAATTTCGCCAGATCGGGGAAAGAACAGTTTCCTTATGTCCCTCTTTCAATTTCAAAGCAATCTAAGTTTGAGATTCTGAACAGCGAAGTTTTTGGTCACGCTTACATCTAAACCAGTATCTTCTTATCGGTTTCAATATGAACTTATACACAAAATCTATTAAGTTTATGTTAAACTCCGTTTTGTAATATTCAATACAAGGCGGAATGTTTTTTTGCAAATGTAATTCAATATATTTTCTTGTTAATCTGATACCGCGAAGTTCTGTATTCGGGTAATTTATCTCCTTGTAAAATTGAATAATATTTGGAAAGTCATACCAGGCAGTGACGAGTATTATACACAGAAAAATATATTTATCAGTTTGTATAATAAGAAGACCTTATGTAATTGCAGGGTACCTAAGAGAACGCAATAATGTAAAGACAACAAAATATACAATTTTGTATCGATAGTAAAATCAATACTCCGTTCAGGTGTACCGTGTATGCGACGTTCCCGACATATTATTTATTTCTAAAACTCCACTTCATTTACATAAACCCGGCTCCATTTCGCTCCAGACATCTCCTGGGGACAACGTTTGCAAATGACAGTTTATAAAAGAGTCACTAGTACTAAGTATAGAAAGTGCTTCAAGTTTCAGCGCTGCTAACTGTTTCAAACGTCGAAACTTTGCTCTTTTCAGTTCTTAGTCCTAGTTTTATAAAGTGTACGGTAGTTAGTATCGCTTGGCGCCTTTATAAGAACTAAAGTATTGTTTAAATTTGAGATTTATTGCTTATTTCTAAGATTGAGATTTATTGGCATATTTTTATAATGTAGAAATTAAAACCTAAATTGTAATATTGGGTTCAAAACTAATACGTATTGAAAGATTTCATTCCACCGTACTCGCTTATTCGCTTGATTAAAATGGACACTAATTAAATACCTTATGAAATAGACACCTATTCTCTTCAATATAGTGTAGAAACTATGTAAAGTAGGACTGCCGGCGAGATCCGAAGCGTGCCGTAGAACACATTGCAACGATGTCCTCTATCTGCCATCCTATATTATACAAAAGCCAAAACGATGCCTCTTCAAATTCTGGCGCCCTGGGCGGCTGCCCAACTGCGCTCTACCTGCTGACTTGCCTGTGTATACTGTATACCTACTCATTAAAACCAATTAATCTCATCCGCGGAACGTGTTTAATATACATGCTGTGTACTATTGATAATAAATAGTCAATGATTGTAATATAATAAATAACTTAAACGTGCTCTAAGTTATATGAAGTTGTATTTGCTAAAGAATAGATATATATTTTTATTACCAACATTTTATATACTTTAGTCTTTATGTACTTACTGTTCAAAAAGAAACAACAGTTGTACAGCCGCATATTCCGGTATATTTCTCTGTCTCCTAAATTGCAAACTGGATTTTGCATACGACAGAGTAAAAATGCATCTAGTACCTCCATTTAGAATACACGTAAACACACTTCAGACAAACCCGGCGTGTGACGTACAGATGGCGCGACAACACGTCCCCATCGTATCGAAAGTTATTCACGTTCATGCTCAAACTTCGAAGGTCGACGTCAAATGACACGCAGTGAATATATCCGACGGCAAACTTGTTCGATTCTATTCTAATTATACGTACTTGTTTTAAGTTTTACTATAAACCAATGACGAGGGAAATCATATTTATCCCTACGAATTTTAGAATTGTTAACATTGAACTAGATATTTCATACTTTCGAGTCAAATAATGCTGAGTATACCCGAGCTTAGTAACTGAATACAAAGGCTTATTTGTCGCGAGTAAACATGCTGAGTAAGTACTTAGTATTAGTGAAAATACAGTACAAATTGTTAAAATTTGATCTTATTTACTTGGCGATCCCCACTATTTACTAAAGTCTTGTCAGCTGTCGCTTGCTACCCGTGTAAACAACCACTGTAAGTGCTTATTGACAATTTGAACAATGTGTTGGTGTCCCATTTCGTGAGATTTCTACAACGCTCTCTACGTAGATCCCAGTGAATATATATAAAAAACAGCGTAACTAGGCCTGCGGCGCCTTTTCATTTGAAGCGCCATGGGCGGCCGCTTTACCGCCGCGCCGCGCCGCGCCGCCTATTCTAACGTTGGTACGTACAGCTGTCCGACATGAATTCCAGAAGTCGTATCCAAGTTCGCACATTTCAGTTTTTGGGAACCTGTGATTGTAAAATGTATTTTGCTTCAAATGAGATTATTTATCGACTTAAATTTGGGAAGATCACCAGTCGTCACATTTGAAGTCTAATTATACTGTAATGTATTTAAATATGTTAATACACACCTCAATAACACTGTCAGTATTTTGCGCTTTTCTAACACCAGTAGTACAAATTTGTCTCAATTAAAAATTCTCTCACCATTGTCGGTAGGAAAAACAAACATACCCCCAGCTGCGTTCATTTAACAGGTCGCTTTTATGTAATTTGTTCGAACCACCCAAATGGCTGGGTGTGTCAACCATTCCACGGCTCAGATCTCTCGATACCATTAACATAATAGATTACCGACATCAAACATACTTGCAGCTATTTCGCGCAATATCTTAATTGAATTCGTTGGTTTCAGTGAATTATTGGGTCAATTGTTTAATAAATTATGGTCATTAGTCAACCTTACTGCTTTGTTTTATAGTACAAAAGGACGAAATTAGAATAAATCATGCGCTGTACAGTAATTTCGTATTTGAATAATTTTGGGCGTACATTTTTGTAGTGTTAAAGTTTCTTAGGTCTATGGTTATTCGTCGGGAACAAAAATAACGCTAAAAGCATACACTTTGAAAGCTTATGTGGAGAGTAGGTAATATTTTTGAACGGTTTCTACTGAAGATGAATATTTCATATCTGGGAGCATAAATTCGGAGTGAATATTTTTCGAGTTATTATTTCTTTGTGAAGGTTATCGGTTTTTTTAAATCCCCACGCTATGTCTAAATGAAATGCTTCTACAAAGGCAGTATGATATTAACTTTTTCTTTTTATGGACACTATAAATTAATTACTTTATTACAGTACACTTGATGGAGAGTACAGTGCATTTCAAATAATGCAGTATTAGTTGAAACTGGATATACGCAGGCTGAACACAATTAACCTGCTTGTCACCATTGATTGTCACTATGAGGGCGGATAAGAATGTTCCACTACCAGCTTATATGACATATACCTAAATCTCTGGCAATGTCACACATTGAATGAAACATAACTTTTGTACTGTACTCTTAGACATAACTAGCTACTTTACTTCAGATTTTTCTACCTACTACAACAAATTGAAATACCTACAGACATACAATATTAAATAAGGTTTCACATCTAAAAAAACATTTTCAGATATAAGAAAATTATGCAGCATTTTTTGTCGTAAGAACTTCTAACATGCTAGGTATGTATGTAGCCTGTGCTTTTATCAAATGTCACCAAGCTAAACGGTCCTGAGGGTTATTCTATTCTCCGACACGAAGTTCAAATGTGCGAACGTTCGACGTCTAAAGTACCCATATTATAAGTTTTCCACTTCTAAAAATAAATACTATTCTCTGTGACACTTATCATTCACTCCAAACTTAGTCTATGGTTACGACGTAAGCAGAGAGGTTCCAACATTTTGTGGAGTACCTAGGCACATTCGTACAGTTTTACGTACGACGATCGAACATTCGAATTTTGTGTCGGAGAATAAAATAACCCCCCTCGTTTAAAAAACTCGTTAATCAAGATTTTTTATCAGTATTTAGCTAATAGCAGAACGTATCAATCACGTACTGAAAGTGTCACATTTTATATGAATATGTAGGTAAACCTGAAAACGTTTAATTGTAACCTTAGACTTGACAGACGATGTGAGGTGATGGATGGAGTTGTAATGGAAGAGAGGCGGTACCATAATTTCATATGTGACCTTTTTTCATTACGTTTAAATACAAATATCATGAATTCGGTTCACTTTGGAGAACGTAGTGATTACTTACTCTATGCACTTTGGTTTAGGTTGCAGATTAACGTGGCTAGAAAATAAACATTTTGTAATGAAAAAGGTATGGAGACATGGCAAGGTCAGTTCCTAAGGCTTTCTGGAAAGGCATTTAACTTTTCCAAGTTCCGTGTGTACTCATAGTTAATTACTATAAATCGTATGGTGCAAAAGAACATGGTGAAAAAACCTACAAGTCTAGTGTTTTGTTCTATATATTTCAAAGGTAAACGAAGACCTAAAGATCCAAATAAGCGTACCATGTTGTACGGCCAAAATAATTTCAATCGCAACGGTAAAAGAATCTCGTGCTTTTTTTAGACGTTTATAAGATGATGTAGAATATCGGGTCGTGCAGTGGTATTGGATTTTTCTATTCATTTTCATATTTTTTTTCTATTCATTTTCTATTCATTTTCATTTCATTCCAGGTGGCGCCTCTGCCTACCCCTTCGGGGATAAAGGCGTGAGTTTATGTATGTATGTATGTATTAACTAAAGCCTTTTTTCCAGAAATGCTACCAGGACACCCGCATTTCGCCTTGTATGTTTCGCCCCATGATGTGATAGGGGGCGAGCCTATCACGATATCGGGCACAAATTCCTGACTCCGGGCTGATAATGAATAGAAAAATCCAATATCACTTTGCCCGACCCGGGACTCGAACCCGAGACCTCAGCTTTGTAACCGTACCGTAATACAACTACGCCACCGAGGCAGTCTTGAGTTAATGTATGTAGAATATGGAAAGTAGATTTTGTAAATGTGTACCACCTACCGGATGTAATTACTTTATAACGCTGGTTGCAGCCCGCTTCCGACGCTATTGTTATCATTGGTAAAAGCCTATGTTCAGTAATGGACTTAAAATATCTTTAACCTATGATTGAAGATGATAATGATCGTAGATTTAGTATATAGATTTTATAATAAAGCAATTATCTACTTGAAATAATTAACATGTAAATGGTTTCAAAAGCCAAGATATACAGTATTTGGTAGGTACACTACAATAGTTTGTGTTTGTCGAGCTTATTTATACAGTAAAGAGATTACTAAGTCGCATGCTAATTTATGCTAAGTTTTCGGCTTAACAGATAAGCAAATAGCAGCTCAAACACGGAGAAATCAACCACAGCCTTCAGGCGGTTACACTGATTACAGTTCTAAATTATTCGTGGTTTTGTATACCTATGTATTATCATTATAAAGGGTTTGATTTCTAGGTTGAGCTATTCATTTAATGTAATAAATGAAAATGTGTTTTATTGTTACGAAAATAATGACAATGACAATAAAAGAAAAGGAAGAATGAAAAGTTCATGCAATAAAAAGTGGGATTCTCAACATGTTTGTTGTTTTATGGGGCGAAACGCAACATAGCGATGGTTTTCAGAGGCGTAAATATGCCTTTTTACCAGGTTACATTCCGAAACGGTTTACCCAGACCCCATAAATTGATTCTCATAACGGTAGAGCTGCCTTTGTCGTAAAATGACAAGCCAAGTCCTTCGTGCAACATGTACCTTATACATGTACCATCACGTATTGGTTCAATGCTTAATTCAATGCAGTGCAGTTTTATTAAAATAGATGTACGTACAATAAAGGCAGATTAAACAAGTTAATTGTCTATCAGAAAACTGAATATTTTCTGTTACATTTTGGTAGATCAACGAGGTTACAGTATATAAGTTCAAAAACCTCTCCCATATTAAAGTCCAATGATCATACTCGGAAGTTGATTGCATCTACCATTTTTCAGGTAATTTTTCGGGTTTTCATAGACCGTAACGATTATTTCTCATCAGGAACACAGGAAACAAACGTTCTTATTCCTGTTATAAAAACAAAGCAAGATATTTTGCAGGTTCCCTACATTTTCGTTTTATATCCTGAAATGTTTATGTTTACAAACCACTTAAATATAAAGTAATGTGTAACATTCGGTACAGTAGAAAGGGTCTGCAAAGTAACCTTCAACGACTCCATTATATTCTACAAATGCCTTTCCAGGCTATTTAGACCTTCATATACAACTTTTCATGTTTTAGGTGGGTGCCATACCTACTTGTTTAGAGAATACTTATATTTTCTTTAGTATCAAATTATTCTGCATCATTAACCGTGTGTACAAGGGCATGTTCAAATAAATTGTATTGTATAATAATATATAGGTACTGGTGGTTGGTTTCTCATATGTAAGAGGCCGCCTGGGTAGGTACCATCGCAATGTCTAATTCTCCCGCCAATAAGTGTAAATGCAGTTGTGTCCCGGTTTGAAGGATATTGTAGTCAGAATAACTACTGAACATAATGAGACTTAACATCTTGTCGTAGAATTGCCAAGCATTGCTTTGAGTTGGTGTTGTTTGAATTTTTTACTGTCCATGAGCGGTCGGATCGCTTATCATCAGGCGAATGGCATGGTCATCTTGCCATTCATCGCATCAAAAAAAAACCAATAAATATAGCCTCTAAAATTTTTCCCAAAATAGTAACATTGCCTTTAAACACCCATGACACTTTCGTACCACAGTTTTCCATCAAAAATTTTTTAAGCAAACCAACAGTGAAATTAAGGAAGAAATGAGAATTGTTGGGTCTCCCCAATTACCCTTACCTGTTCCAGGTTCAGCTGTTAGTGTAACTTAGTTCTAATGTACACTTACTTTACCAATTATCACTCTATTATCTTCGAGAATACTTACGCCATTCCGCTCGCCATCTTGAAACTAGGTCCCGCAATCATTTTTAGGTAACCAATTAAAGTAACAATGGCCGCCTGTAGTCTCCCATTGAAGTGCTGAAGGGTCATTATGATGTAACTATTAAAGCACAGCTATTGTTAGGTCTAGAGTACTGATATTTAGATCATAAGTTTTGAATAGGAGCAGGAGCCGTCATTCGCCCTGACTAAAAAGAATATGTGTGGAATGCACCTTTTCTTTTCGTTTTTCAGTGTCGCATTTTTTTCACTTCATACAGGTCGGTATATGTACCTAATTGTGTTGACATTTGACTGGCGGATGATCTATTATCGCAAGTCAGTCTAAAGTTAATATTCAATTTGAAATAAAACTCTTTTTACAGATTTTTCATCTTTTAGCTTCCAAACGTATTTTTTTTATTTCAATGTGTAACATTCGCGTAAATCTAAGAAACCATTACGATATTATCACTATAACAATTCACCCACAACGTAAAACTTCCAATTCTCCATCTTAAACATCAAAGTTAATAAAACGTACCATTATAACATATTACATAATAAATTATAATGTGATTCTCTTTACCACCTTAATAAGAGTGGATAATAAAAAATTAATTACCATCAACATTCAAGGATAATATTAGAGGTTTACATTACCTAATTAGTCTTCTTGGGGGGATGTAATTCAAGTAGACAAATATTAGATGTACACAGATATGCGACATGAAAAACCTACATCAATATTGAACAATTTCAATGCTCTGAAAAAAATGTCGTAAAAGCTGAAAGTGGACCTCTCTACGTCAAGACAAATGTTTGTGTAATCTACAAATGTTTGGCCCATTCGCATTATAGAGTTCTAGAAAACTGGGATGTTACTTTTTGGTGAGCTTGTTTAGTTTTAAAGTAAAAAATGAATAAGGTAATGTAAACTGATTAAATTATATCATTCCAGATTTAAATCGAGTCCCAAACCATTAATAAAATTACAGTATATTAAATCACTGAAAATTTTAATTCTATTATACAAGGTAAACTTGGGGTCACCGAGTTATTGGCAAGCCTATATTTATATTAAGGACCTGAGACACTGAAAGGTGACCCGTGCATGAAGGTAACTCGATTACGGTATAACATTAAGGTCGTATTACCTTTGGTTGACCTAACCCTAATGATTTTATTGACCGGACTGAAAGCCTTTGATGCTTCCAATTACAACGGTAATGCGATCAATGAAGTGAATTCAGTTAATTTCATTCAAGTCCTCTATAATCTTATGAAGATTTAGATTGCTCGGTTGAGCTTGGTGAGTTTATTGATCCATCCATTTGTCTGAGGGTATTCGCCCACAGCTGGTACCTTTTCCGGGTAACGCCATTGAGAGTGAATGTAGAAAGATTTGCCAATACTTAACGCATGTTGGAGATGAGTAGGAATAATACGATCTTCTCACTAGAGGAACTAATGTACAAGATGAGGATCTAATATTTATCAGCATGGTATTTTGGTGTCTGGGTGTTATTGAGACCAAAATGTCTCTCATAATTTCTGATACCAACGACACAAGACTTAATGTGGTGTCAGAACTATGTACGTGACTGTTGGGTGTATTTATTATTGTTATTTATATTTATTAGTAGGCTAGAAAAATGGCGCGCTTGGGCGCTCAGTGCTTTAAATATAAAAGGGTCGCCGCTCGAAGATTATTTTGTTTTATAATACTGTTTTATTGGGTTTGGAATGCAGATAGGTGGTCGCGCAGCAGTTTCAAGGGCACCCCACGAAGCTCTAGCACTCTTAGGGCGCCGGTGTTGTTATAGCCGGCACTGGGAGCTTGAATAAAATAATAATAAATACACCCTTCAGCCGTAATGGTGGATAATTCATGGACCGTGTATTCTGAATACTAATCATCTAGAAATCAATAAATGTAGGAATTTGTTATTTTTACTCTACTCCCACATTTAAGTGGAGCTAAAACAAGACTCAAACGTGATTTTTCAGTTCACGTATGCTGACACTGATGGAAAGAGGCGATTTTTCATGCGGCCTTCCAAGTCGAGCTAAGCTGTGGCCTTAGAAATTATTTTTGTGCTATTTCAGACGTTGGAACTTTATTAGGCAACTAGTCTTGTTTTTAGCTTGAAAATCGATAATAATATAAACAATTGGTAATTGTCCGGTAGAATTTCTTAACGACACAAGTAAGAACACAATGGTGAACATTCTGTTACAGCGAACCAATCAATTGTGTGGCGGATTAGATTCAGCTTATGAGTATTCGGTTTTGAGCAAGCTGGCGTAATCTTCTCATCATAAGGAAAGGGGCATCTTTCCCTGGTGCATATTCTATTTATATCGCACTTACCATCAAAATATGCTTCAGTCATTTTGTCGTGTTCGTATAAATAATTAATAAACCCTAGCAAAAGACCAAACTCGGACAGCTATATACGGCCTACTTCATCCTCTACCGTATCCTGACAAACTACTTAGTTAATAACTAATATCGGGATAGTTAGCTCGCTGCTAATACCTTCCGTTCCTCACCATCAGTTCGGACCCGGGTAGTAAGTACCAGATTTAATGACTAAAATGACGACTTCGCCCGTACCCCGGGGGATCGTAAAATTTCCAGCTCCGACAGTAAAGTGGTAAAGTTTCACGAAGCAGTTGCGAAGGTAATTAAACAATCGTCTTTACGACTACAAAATCTTGTGCGTGCGCTTGTGTTATAATAAAGTTTTTATAGCAACACTACTTTACCCTTTACTTGGTAGTTTATAGGGCACAAAAGGAGATTGATTTGCCAAGGATCCGTCTTTATGTTCTCCATATTCTTAGTTCTTCCCAAATGACAATTAGATTAGGTGAAGGTAAATCCAAAAAACATATTAATCAGTAGTGTGAATTTCTCCATTATCAGGTGTCAATACCTTTCAATTTTAATGGCTAGTGCCCCATTAAAATTCAACAATAAATTCTGTCACCAAATTACCCAATTAAAGTATTGCAGTTTTAGAAACCGGTTCACAAGACCAGCTTTGATAAGTAAATAACGCTTACTCATAACATCAGGTTAATTATAGGCATCAGAAATAATACACATTCACTTTTTTAACTAAATTTATTCCCAAAACTATATTTTTAGAAATCCTACGATAAGTTATCGAGTTCAGGTCCAACACTGTTTTTCTCCATCAGACATATAACTAGGAGAATTAGAATTACCCAAATAAATGCTTTATCATTTATAACATTCAAACAAAGTTTCTAACATTTGTTCGGGTCGTATCAAGGAGTAAGCAAAAGTATGGAACCGCAACTTCCAACGTAACAAAGTTTTACGATAAAAGCAGATTTTAATCGTGTGTATTGTTTTTATTCGTATCCTGTGGTAGGTGAAACTTTTCTCCGTTGTGGTTTCACGTCGGATGAAGTTTTGCAACACCAAAAATTCAAATAACACTCAGATTCATGCGATGTACGTGCGAGTTTAATTCAATGTGTTTGGATCACGAAACTGTTTCGCAGCGAAACATTGGTTTTTGACGCTTGGCTGTGAATTTTTTATTCTTTTGCTTTTATAGCTTCATAGTCGTGTATCGTATTGCCAAACTCGTGTCGGTTCTAATAGAATGGTGTTTATCTTTACGTTTTAACATTACAAAAGTGTATTTGTTATTTTTAAAGCAATACCACTTCTACTTGTATCGATAGATGTTGGCTACGTTAAGATATTTTGTGGCATTCATACTTTTGCTCGCTACTCCTTGTTTAAATACACGAATCACCAAAACTAGTATGCAAATTGAAACACCGAATCTATTTATATTAATCTACGTATGAAAATTAAGAATATGCAACCCGTATTAGCAGGTAACAAATTGCATACACAAATTACTTTTGATGATTGTACATTTTACGACTCTAACATTTCGACTAAAATATAAATAATCATTCTAAATCTATAAAAGTAACTAATATATTTAAGAAGTTTTATATTATCTATATCTATTTCCGACAATATACGATATCATTTTATATTCATCTTCGAATTATTTAACACTTTTAACAACTATTTATGCTCGTAATTTTATTTTAAAAACATAAATAGAAAAATTTGTACGGAGTTTATAACAAAAATATACTTATAGTTTAAAAGCTTTTAACAATATTTTTAGAAATCGTACATGATCACAATTAAAATATGTTGTGGATTTCATTGCATTTATTTTTTTGTTACCGAGCGAATGGCTAAGAAAGCGTATCCGTACAGCCTTATCCGCCATATAAATATAGGTTAACTTAATGGAATTAAATCCACGTAAACATAAGTTTTACAGCTTCGTAGTCAAATTAAATTTGTTATGTTATGACAAAAAATGCGATGAAACCCGAACACCACTTTGTAAAATTGCAAGATACAAGAATATAATTTAACTTTTAAAGTAACAAGTACAACAGACAATAAAACGCTACAGTTGTTAGCATATTAAAGCCTGAAATTTGGCATGGAAGAACAGCTTAAAGTATTTCTAATTTATCTAATGATATGACCACGGGCACAGACAATCTACTAAAATGTACCCGTAATAAAGTTTTAGAGGACACCAGAGCCAAATTTTGCAAATGGATATATGAAGTTGACATAAAAAATACGTAAATTACACTTTAAACGGAAAAGATTTTCACGATATACGTCACTGGGAGAAATAAAAAAAAATATAAACCAACAAAAAGATCGTTCTTTAAAATGTGGAATAATTGCGAACTGTGACGATAATGGTCAGCTCTGAACAAATTCGCATGCTAACGACCCAAACTTCACAGAGACTTTATTTCCGAGCAAGTTCTGTGCGGCACAGACGCCAACTCATAATTGCGTCTTTGAGTTAAATAAAAAAGTTTCTTGCATTATTCCGGCTCGTTGCTATAATAATTTCCGAATGTTTAACTATTGCGAATGAGTTTCGTACACGCGCTCGTTCCAGTAAAGGATGTTTATTTTCCCCGTTTGCTTTTATGAAGTGTAATTGAAAATACAACTCCAATAATCATAACTCATTTTGTACGTTTCAATGTTCAAAGGTATGAATGATATTGAGATCAATTCTGAAAACGGCCGGCTACATTTAAATGATTGATTGGATTAGGTGAGAAATTTGATTAAACATTTCCTTGGGATTTGGAGTTTAAGGATAACAGATTGTGAGAATGTTATTGAAATATCTTTTGTCAAAATTTCGATTGCGAAAAAAAACAAACAAAAAATTTAAAATCTAACAGATGAAAATGTTTTATTCAGTACTTTATAAAAGACCGAATTTTTACATAACGCTTTTCAACGACTCTTGGAGTAGCTGTGAAAAATATTTCCATGAAATATTATTATGTTCGTAGTACTACAGTCGTACGCAGTATTTTGTTGATTACTTTCGATTTCATCTACATTTACGATATTTTCAGCCGCCGGTTTCAGAACTGATGGAGTCATAAAAACAAAATATGAACTATGTGTATTTGGCATATTTATATCAACATAATGGCCCACACTGTCCCCCGTACGTCATTAAATATATAAATTAATAACAAAATAATTAAGAAATTACGTTACATATACTCGTAATTGTGGGTACTTGAAATAAGGTCCTAAAAGAGGTAAATTTTATAACTACTATTTTATATTTTATACATTTAACACTATTTGTTACATAGTCGATTACAGTTAACGGTTACATATCTACAAATAATTAAATATTTACTTCTTCAGACGCTTTTTTATTTATTTAACAAACAAAATCTTCCATTACTGCCCTCGCACCTCTAACTTAGTTTAATGCCGTTGTACGCTATTACATGTACGAGAAAGACAATATAAGCTTTTACTACGTCGTACGCAAATATTGCGAGGAATTTACGTGAAAATTCAATATTAGTTTTGATCTCAGTTCCAACCTAATTCTGTTTAAATAACATTGCCCTCGAAAATGGAATTATTTTATTATTACGGGCGCGCGTGGAGGCGGCCCGGCGGGTGGCCGACCGTCAGCTGTTCCAACGTCAACGTAGCCGACTACAACTTAGTCACGCACGAACACGAATTCGTTGTAGTGGTTCCAGCGGTTCTCCTCCGAGTCCACGCCCGGCTTGAGCTCCGCGGCGCCGCCGGCAGTGCCGCTGCCACAGCTCGCGGTCAGCTTGAACCCGTTCTCTTGCAGCATGTCAAATGCCTGCTCTATGAACGAGTGCTTCAGGAAGAACCGAGACGTGTATCTATCGGCGAGCCCATGGTCAGGATCGCGGGACTCGTTCAAAGTTTCCCCAAAAACGTCACGACACAAAGTTACCTTGCCGCAGACCAGGATACGGGACAGCTTGCGGAACTTAACGTCGGCGAGTCCGTCGCGGCCGAAAGCGAAGCTGCCGCGGTAGCCCACCGTGATGCATCCTTTTTCGCGGTTCGGCGGCTTGGGGTCCGCGTCGCGCACGGCGTTCTCGAGGCCCACGAGCCTGTAGTGCTTCGCTTCTCTCGCCAGTCGCTTGTGTTCTCTGAAGCACTCGGGGAGGACGAGACCGCCGTCGCGTAGATAGTCAAGCACGTAGCGGAAGAGGACGCCGTCGCGGTCAAAGAAAACACGTCCGCGGGCGTCGCGCGGGTGGTCAGGGTCCTGTAGCGCGGCGACGAGCAGCGAGTCCGGCTCGCGTAGCAGCGTGTCGCGCGTGCTGGCGTAGTGCACGCCGCCTACGTTGAGCTCGAGAACCTCGGGCGGCGCGTCCGCCATGGTTGAGGGCTGAGGGCGCAATGTCGGAGCGACTGCGCGCCCCTCGCTCCCTCCCTGACCCACTTACCGCGCGTCTCGGCGCCGCCGCGTGAGCCCATCAATAACGCACGCCCGGGTTACTGACTCGTACATAATTATTTCCTACCCTTCCGAGAGAAAACTCCTACGTGAAAGCTCTCAAGGTCAGCGTCTATTGTTAGCCATCACATACAATAATATTATTTGATTTGCCTGATAGCAGAACACTGAACGGCTTCCTTCGCAGATTAAATAGATTACTTTCTTCGAATAGTCAACCGCTTTGGTTTTCAACAATTCTCATTACACATTTTGTTTAGTTTTTTTTATTAGATCCATGGTTAAAGAGCCATAATCTTGTTCGTTAATTAGTAATTATTCTCTTTTAAAATAAAATGAACTTGAACATAAATGCGTGTCATTGAATGATATCAATAGGTCGTCATCAATGGCCGTACATCGGTGGCACGAGCGATAGAGGTTCATAATTAACTAAGAGCCCACCTGTAGAATCTGAAACGGCCCCCAAACTCCACTGGTTCATAATATATTCAAGGCCATTACGTAGTTTTATTTCCGCGAATGTTGTTCCCTCGGAGGGTCCTTCCGAGCCATGATAAATACATTTACGACAGACGGTAAAATTGTGTTTCGTTAAGGTCCTTTTATGTTGGATGAAGATTAGATTTCTACGGACATCGTCACCAGATAAAAACGTATTTGGCGCGAGTTTTTACTCATTACTTCAGTAATGGCCGAGTGGAGCCTTTATTATGGCCAGCGGGAGGACAGGCTTTTGTTTTCTAAATATTTGCGGGCATACGACTGACGAGGGAGCTAATGTAATTAAAAATTCCTACGCAGTTTTTGTCCTGCTTCGCGGCTTAGTAAATGAATTTGACAAATTACTGGAGTAGGAACTATGGGGATAATTTAAATTCAAACGCCATTTACAAAGCAAATAATCTATATTGATACTTTCACATAATACGGTTGTTTATAACGTTTCGCACCATCACATGGATGTTAAAGCAAGTTAAAAAATTGAGATTAAAGCGTATTAATCTTTAACAATACTGAAATCGTCAAAAGTGAATTCATCGATTTCCTTTTGATTTTTGAATTCGGCTTTATCTATTATGCTGCTTGGACTGCCTGTGGTCTTCAGCCACCTCATCCTGCAATGAAAGTGATTCGAAAGCGACAAATCGACAGCATAGCTGAATACTGCATTCATGTTGTCAATATTTAACAATTCCGAATACACGGCATAATTTAATCTGGTATTTCTATCTCTTTGGCTATCTGAAATAGCGTTCAAACTCAGAATAAATGCTTACTGTACCACATCTGGATTTGAATCAATATATCCGATTACATTTAGCAGCTGATACAGTATAAATTGGGAGATATTTATGTCTATTCAAAAGTTTATCTTACTTTTAATCTGTTTGTACAGTACGGTCCGTGTCCGTTCTGATTGGCAGTTATGAATGAATCGTGGGATTCGATAGATTTTTTTTACACGATTGCGTAGCTTACTGGCTTTTATTCTTTCGTGAGTAATTACGTTTAACAGTTACACCGAAGCTTATTTCCGATTGCTATAAGAATTTGGAATGGTATGACTTGGCATAGAACTATCATTTAACAAACATATTTTTCAAAATTGAAATACTTAATTAATCAGTTCCAACAGAAAAACTTCTGAAACAAAACAATTAAGCTTTTAGAAAATGGCATATACGTCATTCCCGTTCACAAAATGGTCAAGAATGTTAAACGGTTCATCTAGATGAATCATGCTAGAACTTATCTCACATATTAAATATAATGTTTCTCTGGAATTTACTAGTAGGAGACTATTTTGACGGGAACCAAGAATAAAATTGTATCGGAAATACTGCCTGCAATCTTAAAGAAAAATAGGTACTTAAGTTAATATTGTGCATTGTAATTTATTCCACAAAAAATAAAAAGAAGTCGATTCATTTTATTTCATCTCATGATTTTATTCTTAGTACCCTTAGGTTCTATAGGTACTCACATGGTTTCCACTTTATCTGGAGGCCCCTGCATTTGTCCCTGTACGGTGCCCTGTGACGTATTCTTACACCAGCCTCGAAGTCCCAGCTTCTCAGCTTGATCCTTTGTGTACTGCGAAAAAGATAACTTCGTCAGAATTATCGGTAACCTTGTTTGTGTACGTATAGGTTGTAAATTATGAAGTACTTGTTTTGATTTTCAGGTCAGGCGACTGACATCTACAAAATGGATATGTAACTATGGTTGAGGAATCAGGCCGTTTCCAATAGATCGTTTTGGAAATCTTTGTGGGGAGGCCTGTCTTTGGCAGTAGACTTCCTATGGCTGCAGAGAGAGAGAGAGAGAGAGAGAGAGAGAGAGAGAGAGAGAGAGAGAGGCAATGTGGTACTTAAATTTACGCCACGCATGCCGATAAGCTCGAGCCCCTAGGACATTTTGAGACTGAAAGAAACTCGCTTCACTGTAGGTGGCACTAATTGTATCTCTGACACTATCTCTGTATTTTATAACACAGGTTCGACAAACTAGCATGCGGTTAAGGGCCTCTTTTACCGAGGTGTTTAGGTATTAAACGTCATCTCACTCCGCACACCCGGAGCTCGGCGCACAGCGCACACTGACATCAGCCGACGCCACAGTTCAAATGAGTACAGCATGCTAACTCACCATGCCATTTCAAAAATTTCTCATGAACGCTCCCTAGTTCGTAATAGGAATGTACATTGAGTATATCTTTTATTTAACGTGGTTTATTTATTTAATTGTTCGTGTGAGGTATTTTAAATTGTTCATTATATTGTTTGATAAAATGCTTTATTATTACATTATTAATGTGATATGTTTTAATTAAATTAAATTAAATTGTTACTTTGAGTTTTTATTGCAACGGTTGTTTATTATAGACTTACATCATTAATATACACCGTTTTTTCCATTATACTTGACGCATTCGCGACTGCTTTCCGCTACCGGACATAGCCTCACCATTTTTTCCACAGCATACAGCGTCGGCTATTTGCTATTTTCTGCAATTTATAACCAATAGTGTCCCACAATTTCTCCCAAGTCATCGGTCCATTTGATGGCAAGTCTCACATTGCACTTTCCGTCATGTAGTACTTAGTTATTATTATCTATTGAATTTCATTAATATAATGCATTTCTTCCCACCACAACCTGTCCTGTTCAATCCCGTCTGTTCCGTCACTTCCCGATCGGTCCCGTTCTATCCTTTGTCATTCCAAGCCTTTATATTTTCTCCTATCCCATCAAAAGAAATGTATTAGCTATCCCAGTAATTTTGACTATGCGTTTAGAATATCGACACTAAGAGAGGAAAATATCGATTTGAGACAAGTCGGATCAATAACAAAATTTTTCTATATTTTTTCCCAAATTCTGCCTATAAATTTAATTTATTCGAACAAAGAGTGTCTCAGATATAGATTTATAAAACAATCGGATTAATAATTTAAGACTACAAAATCACGGCCACCATTTAAAATTCTGAATACGAATTATAATTTTTGAAGTACCTATAGGAAACTAAAAAAAGATTGAATTTTTTGGTATGTATTTCACGTTTTCTATGCCTTGCAATAAAGGCGGAAAACCGAAGCGCGCGCTTTTGCACTATTCTTCTGTCAAGTCAGAAATAAACTAGCATCTCCTGGACTGTTTGTTTTATTGTGCTTCCACATTAATATCAATATAATTTTTTTTCTCGAACGTATATAATAACATATGTATAAAGATTTCCCATCTAAATTATTTCTACCAATTCATTCCCGTCCCAAGCGCGGCGCGGCACTAAAAAAATCGTTCGAAAAAATCAATGCCTTTTCGCCTCGTTAGGTCCAATAAAGAAAACTAAGTATGCCATTATTTTAGTAATTATGAGTTTTTGACATTAATACATTGAAGTGGTTATGTATTTTAATACAATATTTCGTCCCTAATTACACCCCCATAATATTATTTTTTCATAATTGTTAGTCGCCATTATTAACACGCTTTTACTAGCTTCGCCTGTGTGTAATAACTTCCGAAAAATAGTAAATTTAATATAAATAATATTGCAACAAATATCTTGTACCTAAATAGAAAAAAAGTACTATGTGTATTTGTCATAAGAGCTATTTAAATGCCTACGTGACCAATAAATGATTTGAATTTCAATCTAATAGAATAGTTCTTACATAGGTTCATTGACTCGTTTTTGAAGACGCAATTGTATGATAGTGCTCTCTCTAGATATTAAATACTCTAAGACGTAGAGATTACCTTAAATATTTTCCATACAATGACATTGTAATACTGAATCTGTTATATCAATAACTTCAGTTTAATTTAACATGTCATTCATATTTTAAATGTCAATTTTATTAAGTACAGTATATCAAATGAATTTATTTTACTGTGGCGCATTTACGCTATTGTTTTAATGTATTTCGCAGTGACATTTCGTGAAAAAATCGGCGTGGGTCCGACCTCGATGACGCCTCGGCGTCGACTGACGAGCTGGTTCGAACGCGTGCATTGCTAAAAATTTTAGTTTTTATTTCTTTTTAAAAAAATTACACCAATATTTAAAAATGTTTTCTTACAGATCCCTAAAAAAATAAAAAGCCTATCTTTTGATACAATTTTTACATGATTTTGATAGAATCTCGCAGTATAAAACGTGTTTGAAAAAGCGATTTAGACCCATATTTGAGGTGATTTTTGATCGAATTTATTATTATAATTTATGTTTCTGGCTTTACAATTCCCTTGGTTGTATTCCCAATTTTGTTTAAATGCTTGTTTTTTATGTTTATGTTGTATATCAACGGAGCTACCGATGTTTAAAAAAGGCAAAAATCGGTATAACCCGCCCTTAATAATAAATGCGCGTCGGTGCCCCGCTACAGGTACACCTAATGGTAAGTGGTCACCACCCACCTTTGACACCCACATCACTTGGGTTTTATGAATGCTGATAACGAATAGTAAAATCATATCCTCGTTCCCAACATAGGATTTGAACCCAAGTTCTCAGTTGTAATAGTACCATAGTACAACTGCGCCACCAAAGCAGTCAAGGCTGACAAGTCAATTCGACACTGGCAAGTACAAAATAGAGTTAACTGTCTTGCTGTCCATACCAAAAGCGCCTATGTCCAGTAGTTACTCTGGCTACAATGTCCTTCAAACAACTATATCGGCCCATATACGTCCCACTGCAGGGCACGGGCCTACTCTACAATCGAGAATCGATTAAGAGTGGTTAGGCCATATAGTATTTTTTTTTATTTATTTATAACCGAAGAATAAACTTATAATCTACATAAATGTCCTGCAAAACTATACAAACAGTTTGACAGTTTAACACCACGCTGGCCTAGTACGGGTTGGCGGACTTACATACCGTAGAAATTCTTTAAAATCGTTACGGTATGCAGGTTTTCTCACGATGTTTTCCTTCACCGTTAAAGTGCGTGGTGATTGACTATCAATACACACATAACTCCGAAAAGTCAGAGGTGTGCCCTGGGATTTCAACCCGCGACCACCGTAAACATGTAGGCAGCTGCGTCTGGTCCGTTACCAACAGGCCACCACGCACTCAAATGAGCTTCTTCCTTTAGTTTGCCGTGTGTCATTATTTCACAGGATTTGATCCTTATTAGCAACATTATAAAATGGTGTAATATTACAGCATGTGTTATTTTTTTCAATATCATCGGGTTCGATTCCTCGCTAGGAATATTTATTTATCAAAAATCCAAGTATGCAGTTTTAGTTTTCATCAAAATCGGACTCGTGACTCCTTCCAGTAATTTTCGCTATTCCTGATAATTTCGGATTTGGCCATCCACACCCACTTGAAAAACTCATAAATTAACATTTGTATGAATACAAGATAACTAACTGGAAATGTATCACTTTATAGTCACAGGGGCCAATATATTTCTATTAGTCGTGATATTATATGATGTATAGGTTCAGACATCGCTAACAAAACCTGTACAACTTGGAATCTAGTAGAGACAATGGTGTGACTGTGTAAGAGTGACAAAGACAGCAACAGGAATACCAGTATGTGTACTTTTTATATAGCTTCTAATATAATTACATTGTCCCTTTTAGTATAACATAGCAATGGCATTACTTGTTAACAAGTAGTTGTATTATGTATATGCAATTAGACATTGGACCAAAATATCAACATATACCTTGCGATAGTAAACTCCTTGGACAGTTCCAAATACTTCAAAATCTACAGTCAGTAGGAATGCATCGGCACATCTTCTTTCAATTGTTGATGAGGTGGATTCCTTACTTTTAAAGCAACCCGTTTTGATTGGAATGTTAGAGTGACAACCATTTTCTTTTTAATTATTATTTGGCATTTTAAAAAACTTAAATGAGTTTTTACTCAACTAACAGGCTCACTTAGAGACTTTAATGTAAATTAAATTGTTCCTTAGTCTGTACTAAAATCTACCAATCTATCTAATATATCTTCTCTTTGTAAAATCTACACTTATAATGATTAGTAATGATTTATTTGACATTAAATGTCTCTGAGTACAGCGCTAAGTATTGTGTTTATTTGATACTCTGAATTAATTACTGGAATTTAACAAAAAAACAAACCTATTTCCTGCTCCAACAATAGCGAAATATTAATAAGCCTAAAACACTTTTATTCACACTGAATACTGTGCACACACATGTTAAGGATTTTTTGGGCAACACTTTTACTGCATTGCATGCTTTGTTATATTGATCTAGTTTCTAGATAATACACCAAAGCTGTATTGGCAGATAAATTATTTTGGGCCTTATATTGATTGAATTTTTTATTCACATTACATGGTCTCTCAGTTGGTAGAAACTGCACTATACTTCTTTCATGTAGGTCAGATAAAATATGCAATTTCTAGATTATAAAGTAGTAGGCGGGCAGGGTGGGGGAAGATGTTGTTGTGTAGAAAATTATAATATAACTCTGAATCAGCCCTAATTGTGTGTGTGTACAGCTTCTTTTTTAAAGACTACTGAAATTGCCACTGAATAATATTCATTTCCGCTATTTATAGTTATTTTAAATATTGCTTAATAAGTCAATGATATGTACACAAGTCATAATGCCATAATTATATCAGCATTCATTGATACAAATTACAATTTGAATTTTAGATAAGGTTCGCAATATTTCCAATGTTAGATGAGAAAGGGTTTGGACTTTTGTATTTAATTCGCTGAACAACCTTGCTAATTTAAACTGTAGATTGTTATTAAAAAATATTCACCAATAAATAATTTAAACTAAGGATTTCCAAAGAATTTCATTAAACTAAGCAGTGCAGAAAACACATTGTGTTTTATATTGAATCGTTAATAAAAGACCTTGTTTAAAAATAGGTTTTAATTTAACGTCAACTAGTACTAACTACAGATTTACAAGCTGTAACTAGACTCCTGTCTGATAGAAATCATTACACAGAAGAAGGATATCCTCTATTAAATTGAAACTGCGATGTAATCGTCAACTAGGTTTGTATTTAAAATATTGCACAAGTAATACAATTTATAAGAAGAAGAGTAATTTATAAAAATACTCAATTAGGTCTTTACCTTCCGGAAGAAAACTCCTTGAACCCGGCCAAAAACCTCGAAATCTACGGCTCTATACATAGCAACGGACTTTGTGCTGCAGTCCACTCTTAGTACACTCGTCACTGCAGTTAAAACTAATAATCGTAACATTTAACACTATCAATAATAATTTAATAAAACAATATTTTTTTGCAAATGTTTTTCTGATGGAAAAGTCGTTTCGAGAACCGTATTGCGTATTGCAGTTAAAATCAATGGTACGTTTCTTTCCACGTAACTTTTAATTTACAAAACAGCTCGCTATTAAAATTTATTATAAATATTTATACCTGTCACGTTTATTAAGTTACATGAAAATTAAATTAAGGATTATAATATGTTTTCCGTGTTATTACTTATGCTTTTTTTTATGCGTTAATATTCTATAATTATTATTGGTTTTTATGAAACTTCTCTTCATCTCTTTCATACTTCAATAAAAAGAAAGAGAAAGCTGTCATGCCTCCAATGCTGAATTGCTCAATATGCGTTCATTTGTGACGTAAAAACACAGTTGTAAAAACTAAAATCTCAAAACCTGTCATGCAAGTTCGTCAGACTCAGTGGTGAGATAAGTTTATGTTTTTCTTTGGTGTACCATTAGTTATTCATTAGCTAACTGGAGTGTTTGGTGTGTTTTGCAGAAGCCTACGACGATACCTCATAACAAAACGTGAAACCATGGCTCTGTTTAACTGCAGCAGGTATGTTGACAAGTTATGTAACATATTAAGAAAGGTTGTTTTTGATAGTTCCCATGTATGAAGTATTTTTATTTTTTTTAGATTGGGTAGTAAATCGATCTTGGCGAGCTTAAGCAGGTTTCCTGCGACGCTGAGTTCTGTAAATTACGCCCAGGCTGCGGCTGGCGCCCCTAAAATTACGTTCAAGAAATTCGAAGCCCCAGTCGTGGAACATCATGATATTAGGAATGAGCGTCTCCAAAGGCCGTTGTCTCCTCACCTCACGATTTATTCCTTTCAGTTGACAAGCATTCTGTCGATCACCCATCGAGCGTCAGGTATGTAAATGTCATTTAATGAGTTTCTAATGGGATTTCACAACAGTTAAATGCACCTTGATCTCCCCTATCGTATAATGCATGCCTATGCATTTTGGAATAGTGATTCATATTTATATGGAAATAGAGTTCATGTTTGTGTAAAGTTTGTTTATTGTGATAATGTACTTGTTTATCTTTAGATATAAAACATTCCATGTCTGAAAGGTTTTTATAGATCTTAGTGCTATATGCATACTGTGTACATTATACATGTGAATTTTTCAAATGTGCGTGGGTGGACAAGTACGTAACTATGAAGAATATTGAAAAATGCTGAAAGGAGTCATGAGTGTGATTTTGATAAAAACTAAAAAGTAATTCTTTGTTTTTTGAAAAATCAATATGCCTAGAAAGGAATTAAACACAATGATTTTGAAAAAAAAACACATGCTGTATTATGACATCATTTGATAATGTTGCTAATAGGAATCAAATTCTCAGAATTACATATGGCTCCACTGGTAGCTATTGTTATCCCAAGATATTAGTAATGAAAATTAGTCATCTAAGCCAGGGGTTGGCAATTACCAATCCTTTGATATTAAATTGAAGTATAAGTAAGACATGAAAATAACATTTTATTGCAGGTATTGTGCTTACTGGGTATGCCAGTGCATTGGGTATTGGAGCTTTGGTGTTGCAAAATGACATTTCTCATTACATAACCATGATTGAAGGCCTCAATCTCTCCCCAGCAACACTTTTCCTTGCTAAAGTAATCATTGCTTCTCCCTTCGGATACCACTTCGCTAATGGGATCAGACATTTATATTGGGATACCGCCAAGGGTCTGACGATTAAAGAAGTTTATATGACTGGGTATGCTATGCTGGGTCTTGCCGCAGCCATTACCCTCATATTAGCTGCATTATAAATATAATTATGTTCTCATTAACAAAAACATACAAGTTGTTGGATATTATTTATTTATTGTCATAAGTGATGTAATAAATCATTAATTGAAATTTGATGTTTTATTGAACACCTGGTAACTTAAGACAGATATAAAATGTAAGATTAGGCGAGGCTGCATGATGAGATCACATCATGGATAGTTTTGAATTTCTCAAAGTCTAATTTCTCAGTCGTGGCTAAGCCTGTAGCAGCATTCTGAAACAAAGTAAGATAAATAGTAATCTCATTTTCATTAAAGATAACATTTTAGTTGTTAATTTTCGTTATGAAAATTACTTTTAATAGGAAAGTAGAAGTTAGATAGTGCAAAACTGCGAAATATTAATATATTCATATAGTCAGAGCTGCACACTGGCCTAGAAGTTGTCATGTTAAATGAAAAACTACAGGCTTGGTTCTAGATCTAGACAATGTCAAATGTTCGTATGATCCACAATGAAATTACCTACTTACCTATATGATTATAGATCTAGTTATTGTACAGCTAAATAGAACCTAGTAATTTTACACATTGTGAGGTCAAATAATCCGACGTTTTGAAGGGGGTCAAAATCATGTTCAAAGATTTTGTTACATACTAACATACATACGTCTAAAGCTAATAAAAGCGTATTAAAATAGCCCTATTTACCTGCCCTGACACATAGATGTGGTTTGATTGACAGCCTCCGTGGCGCAGTTGGTTAGACGCCGGCTGTGAAACGAGAGGCCGCGGGTTCGATCCCCGCACCGAGACAAATGTTTGTGTGAACCACAAGTATTTGTTTCGGGTCTGGGTGTTTGTGAGACCGAAAAGTCTCTCGTAGTTCCTGACACCCACAACACAAGACTCGATCTTAGTGTGGGGTCAGGACTATGTATGTGACTGTTGGGTGTATTTATTTATTTATTTATTTAATGCATACTTACATTGAAAATAACATTGTTGTTCTTCAAGAACTCGCCGTACATGTTGAATAGATCGCTCCTTGTCTCCACTAGTTGGGCCAAGCTGAGTGGAGTGTGGGCTATGGACACATCAGACAGGAAGTCCTTGGCTGATAGCCAGGTTCTGGAGGGAGCGATAGCTATGTTGCAAGTAAGGAAGTTGGAAAGTGTATCCCGTCCGCCAGCTTCACGGTTTAAGCAGAGCAGTTCGTACTGGTTAGCGTCGAAGTGCGAGAGATCAGCGCCTGTGAAATTTTATATAATTATTAGTTGACTTTGATAGATTCTATGAGGAAGTAGTAAAACCTGTTGGGTCTTAATTTTTTTAACGTATATGTTTTTGGCGTTTCCAGTTGGATTCTACTAGGATATGAAATGAAAAAAATGTGGTTTGTATGAACCTAAATACACATTAGAAGACCAGAGCCTTCTAAAGAGTCTCGACTGCAAATATAAAAGTAACTTTGTATTACTTAGCAATACTTGATATTAATCAAGACGTTCTACGGTTATCAGAAGTACCTATATGAAAGACTTGTTATTTATTGTTATACTGACTGCCTCGGTGGCGTAGTTGTACTACGGTACGATTACAAAGCTGAGGTCTCAGGTTCGAATGCCAGGTCGAGCAAAGTGATATTGGGTTTTTCTATCCAATATCAGCCCGAAGTCAGGAATTTGTGCCCGATATGGCGATAGGCTCGCCCCCTATGACACATATCCCTATCACATCATGGGACGGAACATACAAGACGAAATGTGGGTGTACTGGTGGCGCCTCTGCCTACCCCTTCCGGGATAAAGGCCTGAGTTTATGTATGTATGTTATTTATTTTATCACAGAAACTTACTAGATACAAATGCGACGTCACCACGATCTTCTTCTAAGCATTTCCATGGACTGCTGTCGCTTCCGCATTGTTGTTTGAGTTTAGACACATCATTACCTACAAATAAACATCCAAATTATTCCGAAATTCCAAATATCCGAATTCCTTTTCGCAATAGGAAAACCGATCACTTCAACTTCTGTAATCTAGGATTAAGATTGGCACGTAATGGAATGCCCGAGCATCAAAGCTCAGAGATTATTACTTTTAGCTTAAGTAGGTACTACATACTAAACTCTATTATGATAAATAAATAGGACTTTAGATACAAAATATTTATTTAGAGGACATTATCAAGATCATAGTTACCTTTAGGATTGTTTTCTGGTTTGTCTACTCCTGGTAAGCATGATCCACCATTGAAGAACTCTCCTAATTTTTTCACGCACTGAAAATATATCTACATAAAGAAATGTAATCAAAAAGAAGAGTAATATAAAAGTCTGGATATGCGTTAATTTTTATAATTTAAAATTAACCTGATCCGGTTGAATGACTCTTTTGTTAATGAGGTAGAAGAGAGGAGCATGAAGACCGCTGAAAGTGCTGAACGAATTGTGGCAAGATCTGTAAAATAAAAATAAAATAAAACTAACTGGTATTGATGCAACTGTGAGTTTGTTTGTGTTTTTGCCACGTTTTAGCGTCTAATTAGTCAAGTGATCATGAAATTCTTAAAAGTACATTGGCTACATTTTATTCCTAATTTCAACTTATAAGAGAAAAAAAGAGTGACTCAGAGTTTGTATAAAGTGGCATATATATGGCTTTGATCAAATCTATTTGAAACTTGGTATTAAAATTCTCCTTTTCAATTAACGAACACGTATTACGATATTTTCGTACTTCTACCCGTAAAAGCAGTAGGTAATAGTAGATATGTTAAAGGACCGAGGATTATTGGAAGGAAGGAAGAAAGGAGTTGGGGTAGTCACAAGCTAAATTATTAAACATTGAAATATCTATACAGGTCGATTACTACGAAATATTTTCTAATTCGATACACATTGGCATTTCTTAATGGAATTTTAGTATGGACTCGAAACGACGTTGAAGCGTGTTGACTATTACTAACATTATAATTTGATGGCCAAAGTTGCCGTCGATTAACAACAATTATACCTACGCAATATTTCGATTATGACATGATGTCTAAATTATTGAAAACTATTCATAAACCTATAAACCGATTTTTCTTACTTTTTGCTTCTCAAGTCTTCGATTTTATTGAAAGAAGTGCCTTTCTTGACAACGGCGACGGCGTAGTTGGGGGTCTTGGCGTCCCCATACACTTCGTGGAACACCGGGTGCAAGTTGTATTTCTTAGCTGCGGCCGCCACTTTAGTGTCGTCTACTGAAGCCAGGTCGCTGCCGTTGTCTTGAACCTGTTGGAAATCATTTTATGCTGTTTTCTGTCTTTTTTATAGAAACCGTGTCGTTCCATACGGTGTCACTCTATGATTGCCTATCAAATCCCCAACCAAGACCATAACATACAAAATCTTTTTAAGATTTCTATGGTATGCAGGTCTCAATCGATACAAAAACCTAATAAGGTTATTTGACAGTTACACATTTATGAAAAAGCCATTAAATGGAATTGAAAGAGCTTAAACAACTAAGTAGCGAAGAACATTGTAATAATTATCATCAATCAAACTCAATTACGAAGGGGAGGGTAAAATGATACGTCACAGACATTGGATCCCTTATCGTTGCAAAAGTAGCTAACTAGGTCGCGCCATTGTGCAGTTAATCCTATTATGTTACCATGATAAAAGTCTGCCTGTATTGTAGGCACAGTATGTATTCGTACGTATTCTCATTTCATTCAATTAGTATTAAAAGCTTTATTAGCTGGCGGCTGTTTAGCGTATCTTTTAACATAGTTCTTATGGAGCTAATTCATTTAACTTCCTTTGTATATTCCTATTTACTCTGTGTTTGAGTTATTATTGAGTTATTATAGTTATTAAGTTGCTGTATAGCGTGTGTAATTAATATTGAGATGACGAAAGATGCAAGTGCGTGAATATCCTTCCACAAAACTGTAGCTTCAAGTCTCTTGTTATGTCTGTATCAGCAATGAAAATGTCATTGAACTTACCATCTTAAGAGACTATGCCGTCAAATTCGCCATTGAAACTCTTACAAGAGTAAGCCAGGATCGACAGCAAGTATTTCATGACATAGAGCATTTAAGTTCAACGTGTCTCCGGGAATGTCTAACACATCTTTTACCTTGGAGGATGGCTACTATGTAAACTGATGCTATTAATACTCACGCTCTGAAGACAAGCTTCTTCAGATGCTTTCTGAACGCAGTCGAGAATTGGTCTGACGTCACGGCTGAATGCGAAGTCGGCCATGGCTCGGCATTTAGCGAGGGCCACGTTTGAAGTGACGCAAAGCCTACAAAAAATATCATCATCAAACCATATTATTTTCGGAATATGCTATTCTCCAATTGTAATATAATTCCGAAAGACCTATGTTAAATATTTTGATGAAATTAATTTTATGTAAAGCAATTTGTTGATTAGGTCTTTTGCTAATTTGATTTTCTTGTAAATAATTTAATTGCTTGTACTGATATCAATTATGTTAATACTAGTTACGAAATTAGAAAGTACTCTATCGTCGACCCCTTGTATGTTTTATATTTCTCAACCGTCAATATTTCTAAATTCTATAGCTACTGCGTTTAAAATTTCGCAATGTAATATCAAAAACTGCCTACATGCACTCAAAAACCTATAAAATGGTGAGGTAATTGGAAACCAGTTCAATAGCCAATTCTCGATGGCCTTGGTAACTGGTTACATGATCAATTACTGATTTACCTGACGACCAGCTCGGGAGCTCCATGACCCCTCTCAATGACCTCTGTGTAGTTGGCCTTGTTCAGGTAGTCGATTGGTTTGATTGGAATATTGTCTGCCACGTGGTGGATCTTCTCCGAGAGACCGAGGACTTTGTCAAACCATTGGGGCTTTTCGGCAGTACCTGATTTTGAAGAAGTATTTCTTTTGTAATTTAATTCTTAATAGTCGAAACAATTAATTATGGTTAGTGAATTATGAAGATCTGTGCTGAATTCTAAGTGAGACAATTTAGTTTACATTAGTTTTCGGTTAACCAAACTTTTGGTCGTAGAAGAGTCTTATACTTAACAGTAGGCAATTATGGCGGACACACAGATTCCGAATTGAAAAATCAAAAATGTAAGTAAATATTTGTCTCCTAATTTAATCAGTAGGTATAATTAGTATAAAACTGCTGTCACCACTTCAGACAAGGATGGAACAGACAAATCTTAATCACATTATAATTGGAGCCGTCAAGGAAGTAAGACAGACTACAGAGCGTTTACGAGTCATGCTATTATTTGTCTCAATTAATTTATTTATCTCGTTTTCGTTTCATTTGGACAACTTCCCAAGTACAGTTAGTCGAGAACCGGCTATCAAAAGTTCGTGTGGACAACAAACATTTGTGCCAAGCCTGGTTATCGTCACACTGAAAAGTCTCAGGTGGTTCCTAAATATCATGTGTTGGGTCTATTTAAACTCACCAGCATCAGCCAGCTGCTTTATCTTCTCTCTAAGCGGGCTGAGTTTCGCCAGCACATCGTTGTGGCCCAACAATCCTTGCCAAGGCCTGGCCGCCCACGAGCACGCTTTGCCAGTGATCGGTGCCTTGGATCCATCCACACAGAGGTACCTGAACTCTTCGGGATTCTCGCTTGAGGGACTTGCGGGTGTCGTGCCTACGGGGAGCTACAGGACAAAAATAATATTCAAGAATTTTGAAGGTAATTGAATGTGTTTATTGAATGCAGAGGTTTGTAAGTCTAACAGAGAAAGATATCAATATTGTTTACAAAGACTTTTACGATCGACGTTAATGTTTTTTCTGTCTAGATGTTTTAAAAATCTTTCGGGTCTAATTCAGAGACTATTTAATATTAATACTCCGACGATAGTAGGTACGACTTCAACGGTCCATTGATTACGGCATTCTACTCAGTATTACTAGCACTTTTTATTAGTTTATATCCGGAATGTGGAGGCTCAGACCAGAATACTTTTGGTTAAGACTTTACTAATGTAGAGGTTCTTTAATATCCTTTGAGAGTCCTTTGAGAGGCAAATGAAGTTTATTTAATTTCCGCGAAAATAAAATACTAAAATAACATCTCTAATCAAAATAATCATTAATTGAATATTTTATAATATCGGTTCTTAAATTAACAACCATAATGGCATTTGATCAAGTTAATCAATCAGTGGAACTAATGGTTTCGATAACTGAACATTGTAGTAACTTCGACTTTATGTGTAAGAATCCACTGGGAAAGTATTACACAAACATTTTTATTGTTATGTAACGCCGCCAATCAATTTATATAATATTGCTAGTAGTATTTGACCTTTAGAACCTCTTTAGTGCTTCATTGAGCAATGGGAAAACAATAGAAGGTGTTTTGGAAGAAAATATTGAAAATGTTTCGAAGAACATAGGATTACAAGTAAAGTACGTTTTAATAAAACATTTGCTTTTGAATAAAAATACAGACTTTAGAAAGAAGAAAAAATGCTTATAAGCAAGAATGCTAGAGAAAATTTAAAAAATGCCTTAGAAGTAAGTATTTAAAGAAAATAGTGCCATCGATAATTATTTTCTGAATCAAACATACTTGTACATTATTTTAGTTCCACTTTAAAAAAGGAGATGTTCATTAGCAATTTCTTTAAATTATATAAGAACACTTTAAACTCTTTATTAATTTAAATTTCCCTGGTGTACAAACACCTGAAGATACACAATGCCCCACATTACCCTTATTTAGACCGTAATTAAAACTTAAGTTGAAAGTGGGCACTTACCCCGAAGAATTTACGAGTAAATATGACTTTGGTAAATGCGACTTGTCCATTGTTGTGGGCCAGACACCTCAACGCGCCTTCATAACCGCTGAAATTGTCGGGGTAGTCGCATTTGTCCGGGTGCTCACACATGGAACACAGTTGCCTGTATTGTGCCTCTGTAATTAAAATTAAAATGCCCCTTGTGACTGAACTGCTCGTTTTATTTCAGTGTTAGTGTTCATAAGTCTTATACAATAATGATAACTACGTTACGTTACGTTTTGACTACTTTTCCTTCATTTTTAAATTGCGACTGGCATTCTGATCCTTCAATCGTATACAACACTGAAGACAGATCTCTCATGCAAAAACACTAAGAAAATATTTTAAAGCTGATCCAAATAATCTGTAGAAATAAGAATATTATCTTACTCCAAGCCGAGTTAGTCTTCGGGTCGGGCGACCACTTGCCGACGATGCACGAGTTCGAGAAGAACGTCGACAGCGCCCGAAGCTCGTTCTCCTTCGGCGAGATGCTGTGATCGTTCATCTTGGGGAACACTGCGCGCTTCATCAACATCGTTAGTGGGATCTGTATATAAAATTTCATAATTAGTGTTTTGAAATGTATGATTCGGGTTCCCTCTGTTTCTCTATCTCTCTCTCTCTCTCTCTCTCCTTTCAGTCACAAGAAGACTATTGCTGAACAAAGGTCATCCTTAAGGATCTCCACAGACACCTGTTGGATTCAGGTTTTAGTGTTATGGAATTGAGTTGTAAATACTAACGAGTTAGTAGGTAGGTATCATCTTGATGTAAGCTAATTAACGCAAAAATATGTGATACAGTAATATAGGCTAATAACTAATTGGTAATCACAAAAAAAAATATTATACTAAAATATTTTGTATTTTTGCAGTTACTTAGTTCCTACCTTAGTTATTTGTTTGGTATGTTTTAGCAACAGGACAAAATATTGTAGTAAAAATTTATATCACCTAATGTGTGAACTATGCATTATACACATTGAAGTATATAAAATAATTCATTAAGTTTGAGTCGTAAAATTAGCAGAGGTAATAAAAACTTATAAACGACTCAGGTACGGCGCGTTAATAGACGTAAAGTATGGTCATAAGTAACTTTATTATTTAGCTTAAACCTCTTAAATAATTTATGTATAATTTAGAAACTAGAGAAAACCATTCGGTAATTTATTTTCGTCGTATTAAGTGACATGTAATAGAAGGTAATTATTTAAAACCTCCAGTGTGAATCATCAAGGCGTTAATTTCAGAAAAGTAGTATGATACATTATTATTATATCCTTTTAATTCACACAAGCATAATTTGTATAATTTATTGTAATTTTATGCGAATTTTTTTCCTTATTGTTTCTTTTGTTTCTCTTTTCGTCTTGTCCAGTATAGCTCCAAGGTGGTTCTGTTACAAGAATTATTTCATTTTAAATTTATTTTCCTTTACAATTCAAATATGAACGACAGATTAGTACAAAATAAATCTAATATCTCGTGAATTATTATTTCGGCCGTGTGAATTCGGAAATTGATCAGAAGGGGAACTTTTGCTTTTAATCGGCAACGGGCAAACGCAATCGGTTTGCGAACAGGTTATTGTTGACACAGTTAAGTATTAACTTGGAGGTCCTTGCCAAACTCGTTTTACTGTTTACATACTCAAATACGTTTTTGTTTGGGTGCATCTTGAAGTTTGTTTACAATTTAAGGATTGGTAAATGTTTATGATATATGAGAGAATATTTCCTTGTATTTTGTAAAACTACATTATTTAATTTCAGGGAAAAAGGTAACATATAAAAATGGATACTTATTGGAACCTTTTTATTGTTTATAGCTTACATAAAATATTTTATACGTCGAGTTAAACAAGTCGGAACTGCTTTTTTATAATTTAATTTTTATTATGGGTATGACTGCGACAACTACTGTTGCTGATTTGCAATGAAATAAAAAAAAGTACTATACAATATATTTTTAAATAAGTACTTTAAGAATTAGTGATTCAGGAAGTCCTATATTTTTTAAAAGTATGTTACTTTTTTTTGTATACAAGAAACTAACCTGATAAAAATTATGTAGTCTAAATCCAGCGTCTTTGTTATTCTCGTGTTAAATTTCGTCTCCTATCCAATTTGCTTATGTAACGATGTGTGTTACAAAGGAAATGTCTTTATTATTCCTTTGTGTCGCATCGTCGGCATACATTATTTTTTTTAAATATGATTTTATTCTTGTTTTCCATACATAATACATTTGCTATTTCGCGACACGATTCACTGGCGTCGCTTTGCTTATTGAATTACAATCAGTTCACAAAATGTGTTGATGTATTCAGACAAGGTAATGGAAAAATATATTTATTTACATATACGAATATTTTACAGAACAGAAGAAAAAAATTACATATTTTGGTACAAAACAAAACAAAAACATTTTTTTGTAAAAATATCTGCTGTGATTATAATACTGATAATAAGAGCAGTTCGGTCCAGATAGAAAATCAACCGATCTGAGATAACTTACTCTCGTTTGTCGCCACAATTATGCCGGCCTCATCGTATACCAAAATATCAGCTTATTTTTACACATAGTTTATTATTTGTAGCCGAAATGTAAAAAAAAAACTTGGAGGTTTAATAAAATTTGTACCTCGTCTCAACCTAAAAGGGGATCAGGACGAAAAATGGGATGTATCCGTGACTAGCGTTAATAACAAGCTTCGAGACGGTCCCATCTTTCTCGATGGGGGATGTGATTTATTTCGTTTGGATCTTGTGCCAAAGACAAATTAACGTATACAGACTGATGGAAGGGTCTATTTTAGTTTTATTTATATGCTAAGAAAAATATATTATTCGTAGGCTCTACAAATATAAAAAGCTCTCCTTTTTCAAATTAGTTGTTTGTCAAGTTAAACGAATAAAACTCTACAATTATTGATCCGTTTTATTTTTTTTTGTTAAACTAGTTAAATGAACAGAATACGAATGAATACTGACAGCCTCCGTGGCGCAGTTGGTAAGACACCGGCTGTGAAACGTGAGGCAGCGTGTGCGATCCCCACACCGAGACAAATATTTGTGTGATCCACTGGTATTTGTTTCAGGTCTGGGTGTTTGTGAGATCGAAAAGTCTCTCTTAGTTTCTGTTACCCACGACACGAAATAATATCTTAGTGTGGTATCAGGACTACGTATGTGACTGTTGTAATTACTTTACTTTACAATTGAAGAAAAAAAAACTGTACAACTAGAATTAACTAATCCACAACAGTTTCCATAGATTAAACATTACATATCACTGGGGGTAAATCAATTATCAGGTTTACCCAATTTTGAAAAGACTTTCTTGTAATAAGTGATTATGCAGCCACATACTGAGATAGTTTATTATAAAACTAGGTTTTTACACGACGTTTTATCTATATGTTGTATAAGAAAGAAAGTGTTTTCGCTTCAAAAGTAAAATATGCTATTTTTTTTCTAACTATGCTTATTTCGGAGGAGAAAACAAGATAGAAAAAAACATTAAATTGATAGCACAGTAGAATTCATAGCAAGATAGCATTGATAGCATTCAGGACCTCGGATTCACTTACTATGTGTTATATCTTGGGTAGAGAAAGATATATTACGTCATTTGTTCTGGTATTCGTAACATTACACCCGCCATCCCGATTCATACTGTTATTCCACTTCATCGATCATCGCGAGGCCAGAAAACTGACAAAATAGTCGACAATTTCTCGTCTAAAAGAGCGCTGAGCGAGCCATGTTGTAAAACTTCGTTGTTCCAGAGCAAAAACCTTAAAAGAGTTATCTGAAAACGTATTCGTAAATAGACATTGATAAATGTATTCGGTTTGGTTCGCCCATCTGTCTTTATCGAGACAGTAATGTAGGCGTTGCGTGGCCTTATTCTAGTGAACTTCTTGGATTGTTTTGTTTGTTGTTCCAAATACTATGTTTCCAGGATATTGGGGTTGATGAAACTTGAAACGATTTTATTAATATATTATGTAAATGATCATTGCGATTGTATTTTTATGTATTCCTCTATTTAAGGGTTTTGCATTCTAAAGGTCTTATCGATGTCGTGAGAATTTTAAAAATCGATCAAACAATTTATGATCTGAATATATCAGGTCAAAGTAAGTCCAATACTTTGCTTGGAAAAATTGTAGTGTCAGACAGGCCTAAGGGTTTTCGTGTTCGTCACAATATTATTTACCCACGTATGTAGACGTACGTGGAAAAAGTTGAGAACTTATAGAATTACCATGACAAAGGACCTTGAAGATCACTTAAAACCAAGCACATTCATTTACCATGTTTTTTATGAGGCCATTTCCAATAAGTAAAACAATGAAAACCTTGAAATGGACCGCATAGCTGGCAACCGTTGAGAAATCAGAAACTTCGTTGGCAGACGAAACTGGACCCCGACATCCTTGAACCCACTATGGCATTATCTGCATTCTGCAAGTGCTGTCCAATGTTCAGTTTGCATAAAAACCACGCGCCCATTCATATGTGCATTATTTACGAGTATGGCAAAGGAATATATTATTTAAATATTTATAGAGCAGGTAGTATAGTACGCTTATTTTTATGGAACGTGAATTTACTTGAAATTACTGTTGCCCTGATAAAGGAGATTAATGTTGGCACTGCAAGTGGCGTCTTTGTCAAGTTTTTATAATAAGTCTGTGTGATGACAAAATTTCTGAGATCCCTCGTATCTTACTTAGAACATAGGTTCTTGGATCTTTCTTGTTTGGTTAAAATTTTTCCTCCTAAGTTTCCAATCTAAGCTAGATTGGAAATCTTTCTAGATGGATGGCTTGGATGTTTTTAATGCAGTGAAGAATTGCAAAGGTGCTTACTGTTGTATCAAGAGATAATTTAATTTAAAACTTGTCACTTCGGAAGCTTGGCCAGCAAAACCTGTATCTGTATCATGCATAACTTAATGTTGCAAAATCATATTTTAAAGGTGGCCAGACGCCAGTTTTAAACATTGTTTATGTACTCCATAGAGATTGTTCACTAACTGCACATATCAACATATCTTGTTCTTCATAAATAACTCTAGTGCTTCAAAATTACGTTGGTAAATTAAGATGTATGAATCCTCATGATTGTAGTTGTATGACGAGTCATTGAATATAAATTTACATTAAAACCAGGCTAGGTACATTGAGGAACCACTAAAAACCAAACCGACGCAAAGCAACCGATTTGCTGCTCTATTTTTTTACAAGTGAGATTGCAGTTACTTATTTTTCTTTCGGCTTTCTTTCCTTTCCTATCGCTCCCATTTCGACAGGCTGTCAATGCATTGTCAGTTCAATTGAGTAGATGTTCAACGACAACGTTTGCTTGTTTGCTGGACCGATGCAACAAAACAGCAACGTTTCACGACTAGTGCCAATCAGTCATCTCTCGTTCGTCGTTTTTGGCCTACATAAGGCCGAACAGACCAAACAATAGTCAATCATCGGAAAACAAACAGTGGCGTTGCGAGCCAACTGGCCTCTGCATGTCCTAGATTGTTGGTTTTACACTGAATCGCTTTGTGTTAAAGTCAATACAGGTCGGAACGTGAATTTAAAGGGAAATTCTGTTTACGTTGTTAATTAAAAACGAAATTGGGGCAATGGTTTGCTGTTGGCCGTAGGTTTACCTTCTTTAATGTACGATATAGTTCGGATCTACATATTTATAAAAGAATGAATATCATCAGATTTGACACCCTCCGTGGCGCAGTTGCTTAGACGCCGCCTGTGAAACGAGAGGCCGCGGGTTCGGTCGCCGCACCGAAACAAATATTTGTGTGATCCACAGGTATTTGTTTCGGGTCTGGGTGTTTGTGAGACCGAAAAGTTTCTCGTAGTTTCTGATACCCACGACACAAGACTCGATCTTAGTGTGGGGTCAGGACTATGTATGTGACTGTTGGGTGTATTTATTTATTTATTTATTTATCTTAAAGTATTAGATACAAAGCCAAGAGTTTGCTGAGCATGGCATAAACATCTTTTAATCTAGGTGCTTCGGTACTGGTTTTGTAATTAACTAAATGTTTAGTTAGATCGTGAGATGCGATAAATCAATAATCTTTTTGCTCGACTTTAAAACACGTTTGTGGAATTATAATGTCATAATTGATGTTTTAAGGCGGCGTATTGCTACTAGAAGTTTATTTTGCTATTAAAATAATGTATGCATTTTTATAACGGGTCCACTCAATTTTAATGCCTTAAGATTTTGATTTTAAATAAAATTTTACTTATCTGATTTCAATTATATACTTACATGACAGTATTTATTTTAATTTTTAAAACGTGCGAAGACTGTTTGTTTAATATTCGCGACGAGGTTGTTTCCTTAATTTTCTTTTTTAAATTACAGAAAATTATCCTTGAGTAACGCAATATTAATATAAAACAATAAAACCTACATACCTTATATCCTACATTACGGTTGACTCCAGTATGGCAAGATTTCAGTCCTTTCAGTTGGTCCAGATTGTTGATTGGCAAGTCTTTGTGGACCACAATAACAGCTTCATAACGGAACGGGGCTGAAACAAATGAACGGAACCATTCATGAATTGTTTGAAAATGCATCATCAATCTTTACTCGAATTCATTTATCATCTTGCGATACCTATTCAACAGGTGTCTGAAATGTGTTCCAAAATTGAATTCTATTTTTTTATCCATGATGCCAGGATTATTCTTTATTAGATTTTTTTTTATTTTAATGAGTCGGGGTGTGTAATTTATGTACCTACTCAGAAGTCCAGATAAATTAGATAGATACGTTTTATTTCTGATCGGAACTGGTAAGATTATAAGATTTTCAGTATTCTTTTCTAAGTACTGTCACTGGTACTTGTATTTGATATAGAGAATGTTTTATAAAGTATAGTAAACTTAATGATCCAGTTATTAATGCTCATGGCTCATGGTTTCATCATCTCAACGAACCTATACATAAAATAACTGATATGAGTAGAATGTTTTCGTTTGTCTTATAATAAAAAAACTTATCAGAACAATTACGTAATTCAAAACAACTGCTGATTAAAAAGGCCATTACACTATCTATGGTAAATAAAATGACGGTCGAACATAGGGAATAAAAAACAATGCATAGACGAAAGCCATTATAACCGACTTTCTCTCCATAAAATGTTACGTAAGCCGGCGTCTGCGAGTGTGGATACATAATTTGAAAGTGTTTATGAATTCTATTTCTTCGATATTTTTTCTATTATACTTTGAAAGCGTGACTAGATTTGAATCTGTTAGAGGTATTTCAATCAATATTCCTCAAGTTATAAGTATATTGGGAACATTCTGATGATTTGTAAATATTATACTGATTATATTATGAAGTTTGATATTCCCATCTCGTATTACTGGGTACGAGTCTGTAAGGTTGTAATTGCCTTGCTTTCTTAAGGCAGGTTGCAATGTTGGTTTTATATCTAGATTCCTACTGTGCCATGTATGGACTGCTACGTCTCTCCGTATCCAAATCCATGCCAAAACAGCAAAAAAAAATTAAAAGACTGGCCTCGCAGCCCGCTTCATCTTTGTTCTGGTGGGTAGAAGTCCTACCACACTCTTCCCTGATGCTACTGCTAGCTGATTGGTAAACTTGGTAAACTCATACATCTTTAAATTTAATATGTAGAATCCTCAAGTATTCAAGCTCCCTCTTGTTTGTCTTGGTGAATTTACATAAGGAAATGTTAAGGTAAATTATATGTATCATCTTAGGAAGAAGAATGGAAGTTTATGTTTGTCAATAAATATTAAATTTAGCCGCAGGCAAATGTATGAATGTACAGAATGTCTAATTTCTGGGCCATTTTACAAATTGCACCAGAAGTACGTGAAAGCATCAATTCCCTTTATTTTGTATTCTTTCTTATTAAATTTTAAATAAAATATAAAAAGTTAATTATTATTAATGTACCGTACGTATTCCGTTAAAGAATTTGTGTTTTTATAGATTTTATGCTGTTCTGTTACGATATAATGACATTTGATGGTAAACGCGGTGCATTTTTAATACAATGCCTGCCGGCTTGCTGAATCCTCGCAGAAACACAGACTGAAATCGATACGCGACTCACTTTTGTGTGTCACTATGGACATTCCACTATTGCGTACAGTACTTGCTATTTGGGCGAATAAAAACATCCTACCACCAGCAATGTCTACACTAAGCCCCATTAATTAAGTAAACACTAGTACATTAAACGGAGAAAACATTAGCGTTTCTTTGCATAATCTAAAAGCAGTCCTATTCAAATTCAAAACCGAAACGCTGATAACATGCCTTTTATGAGATTAAGAAGTCCAACCATTGCGTTTAATTAAAAGCTTCGGAACATTTAATTGAATAATTTAGTTGCCCTCACTATTTCGTGGTGCCAGTTGGTCGGAGTCGAAAACAATACCAATCCGAATTAATTTCAAATTCAAGAGAAGAGTGATTTATTACTGGATTTCGAGATTTGGATTCCAAGATTTTAATAAGAGACTTAGATTAGATCTTAAAGTTTAATTTCTTTGTGTTGTGAATATATTACGTTACAGTCTCTTAACTCGATTTACTCCGTTTAAATTGTTAGGCAGTATGCAAACTTTTTTTCAGGTCTATTGATTAAGCCAATGTCAAACATTGGATCCAAAACCTATGATCTAAAAAATATGATCTACAATACCCACCTTCAGGCTCCTCATCAGTCCTGTACTCCTGGAAGACGACAAAGTCTTGGTTGGGCATCTTGGAAGCCACGTACATATCCTCAGGGTCCACGGGAACGAAGTCCGCTTGCCTTTGCTGAACCAAGCTCAGGCATTCTACCCTGTGGTGGAAAAAAAGGTTGAGGATTAAAAAAGGTTTTGAGTAAATTCATTATCGATGATTGTAAGAGATTACTTTCATTTATTGTGAATTATGTAATTTATTTTTCTTAATACTTAATGTGTGTTAATTATAGCTAGGTACTCTAACAATGATATCCCGAGGCGATTGGGTACCTTCAGAATACTAAATATTAGTTATATTACTTGTATTTTATAAAACTTTTCATAATTATGAGGTATTTGAATTCAGTAATGGTCAGCTTTTCAGTAAGATAAAATATATCTTGTCAGACACATTAAAGCTGATAACTTCAAAAACCACCACGATCGGAGCTTCAAAATAGCTGATCGTGTGATGCCTGTGTCAGAGGAATGCGTAGACAAACTTTCAGCTTTTAAAAAATGACGAATGTCTGGCGAACCATGGGCTTTCGGTATTAAAAGAAGTAACAATTTGTTATTTCATACAAGGAAAATCATTGTAAATTGCACGTTTATTTATAGATATACGGAAGTAAGTATATAGACATTAAAAATGGCCATGTTTACATAAACAAAACAAATTAACAGTTGAACATGGTTAACTTAACAAAATAAAAAAAAATGGTGATTGGTTATATAAGTGCAAAAGTATATAAATACCACCAAGTAGTAATATGCCAGCGTTGTGGACCATTAAGGCTAATCAATCGATCAGTAAGTGACGATGGCCTAATACATTATAAAAGACATAAACGAATAAATTCATGTATTTTAAGCCATAAATGTTCTGTTTCAGAAAATCGTATGCAATAAAAACACCCATTACATTATCACAACGAAATAATTTAGCTTAATCCACTCATATTCTCTCTGTTTCGAACAAACACAAGAGCTTTCCGTGATAATTACCCATTGTGGAATAAGTTAGTTATATTATGTCGCCGTAATAACGTTGTAAATACGAGTTCTCGTGTGTTAAATGTTAAAGTGTAATAATGTAAAACAATGTTTTGCTATTAGCCGAGTCTAGACGCGGTGGAACACGGTCTCTGAATACAGATCTCTCGGATGACACACTATTGTGTATTGTTCTGTTTTCCGCTTCGGTTTTTTTTGTTTCAATGTCGGAAACTTGGCAGTGTCCGAGTATTGTTGGACACTCATCGCGATCTGCATGTTTATCAATAAATCTGTGATTTCTTAGCGCGATATGATTGCAAGCTATTTTTACTATACTGTTGTTTCTAAAAGTGTTGAGTATTCTTAATCTATCAGAAACCAAATATTTATTTCCTCCAGAAAATATTTTGAATTTTAAATTTTTCAAGTAAAACACCCAAAGTACTAAAGAAATGTTTAATTAACTTGAGATCTCCCAATTCGCTGACATTGATGCTGACATCCATTCCTACGTCAAAATGAATACCATTTACTATCTATAATACAATCTTTTAGCCCCAATAAATTCTGGACCACTTTTCCTGTTTGTTCGCATCACATATTTACTGATTGGAAGCATCCGGTGTAATCTAAATTTCCTCCTATCCTTTGGAACTATTCCTCAATTACTCCAGCAATATTTTTGGTATAATGTTTTGGATCTATTCCTGTATTGCTACTTGAACCTGACTAGTATTGCTTGCGGCTGTCGCGTAAAAAAGTTTTTCCAGCATAAAAGTCCAGTTTTATATTTTCCCGAGATAAAAAATCACCCATAGCTTTCCTCGACAACTGGACTATCCAACACTAATTTTAATATTATTTTTTCAATTCGGACCCGTAGTTCCTGATATTAACGCGATCAAACAAACAAACTCCTCAACTTTATACATTAGTATAGATAAATAAGTTTTTCAAATCAAATCTAAATATTGTTTATTCAAATAGTCTTTCGCGCGATCTCTTGAATCGTTAATTACTGCTACCACCGCTTCGAAACGTGTTGTAGATGTGAAGAAGAAACGGCGCAAGAAACTCTCTCAGCAACGAGAACTGTTTTTTTTAGCTTCTTTTCTTTCCTTTTTTTTAAAGCCAATTATTATTACAATGGTTAATGTCATTTTTCTTACCTGTCTCTGGCTGGTACACATGTCAACCCCACTTTCGACTTGGTCGGCACCTCTAACATAGCCTCACATGCCTTCAGGTATTGCGCTGGCACGCAAATTTTATCTAAAACATTAAAACAATAGTTGAGTAGTCTGTAAAAATCCTTTAATTCGTAGTCAGTGTCAATACACTGACTACATAAACAACCTCTAACATAAAATTTATGACCCTGATCAATATCAGGGTCATACATTTTATGTTAGAGGAGACTTGCGGTAAGTATTGGTATGTGACCTAGCTGATGTGGATACATATGTTGAGATACCGAGAATTGATACAGTTGGTCCTAGTTTAATGAACTGATTTGTATTGAGGTCTTTGTTTTTATTTTGATGAATGTTGAGACGAGCATGCCATGCGATTTTGAAGAAGTTAAGCTATTCCCGTTTCAATTGTAAAGTAAAGTGACCATCTTCAGTAGCAAAGACTTTCGACTTCTTCAAAACATCGGTAGAGAGGACAAAGCAACTGATACGGTTGTTGTATTTTGACAAAAGCCGCAAGCATTAAGTCCCATCAGAAGTTGTTAGTTACGAAAAAGCTTAGCTTATAAGTCGTACCGACTAAACTTAAAGAAATAATTCGTTCAACGTGCTCGACAATTCAATACGATCCCAACGATCGGTAGGGTGCTTTGGGGTAACGTCGTACTAGGGGTAAGAACGTAAACTCATATAGGAGTTACCTTTCGTACCCCTAGTATGTGCGTACGGTGTTATCCCAGCGCACCGTACCTACTATATTTTGTATGTATAAAGGACTCTATACTGGACGTATGCATGACGTAAATAAACACGAATTAGCTCTGTAATATTTTAAGATTACTAAAATCTAAAGTGGACAAAAAAATCCTTACTTTTTACAATGCTCATAAGTAATTATTAATGCACAGTTTGTGTTTAAAAAAATGCAAGGGAATACTGTCTTTGAAATTAAATGAATATTTTATAGCAGAAAAGTAAGAACTAATCTGTACATATAGTAACTGGGATTAATAAATAAATATTATAACATAAAATTTGGTTCAAAATATTTTCAAACGAAGACATTTATTTATCCTACAATTGGTAATAAGAATGAATATTACGGACATTAATTATATATTTACACTTTATGAATATAAAAATATATTTGAAAAACCATAGACCATATACTACGAGTGACAGAGACAGATAGAGTATAGTCGTATAGACATAGCGAATGTGCGGTCGATGTTGATCGCGGTATTCACAGCACGATCTATATGCTTTTATTTATAAACGGGCGAATTCTGTGGATTTATTTCATATTCCAACACGTATGTAAATAAATAAATATATCTATCTATATCAGCCCATATACGTCCCACTGCAGGGCACGGGCCTACTCTACAATCGAGAGAATCGATTGAGAGTGGTTAGGCCATATAGTCCACCACGCTGGCCTAGTGCGGGTTGGCGGATTTACATACCGTAGAAATTAGTTAAAATCGCTACGGTATGCAGGTTTTCTCACGATGTTTTCCTTCAACGTTAAAGTGCGTGGTGATTGACTATCAATACACACATAACTCCGAAAAGTCAGAGGTGTGCCCTGGGATTTGAACATGTAGGCAGCCGCGTCTGGTCCGTTACCAACAGGCCACCACGCACTTAAATAAATCAATAACATAGACAAAATACAAAATCAAACTAGGACCTAATAAGCCAATAGTTGTTAACAACATTCGAAATTCGAACATAATATTTTTTTCAGACAATAAAATAATTCGAAAAAACTTACGACCACAAACTCGTCGAAGTATGAAATGTCAAGTCACATCCAGCAATAAAATTAATAATTGCATGCACAAAAAAAAAACATTAACATACATGAAGACTTAGCAGCGTTTGCGACCGCACAGGTCAGGGCTATCACAGCCAGGAGTTTCAAAGCCATTGTCAAGGCGACCGACGTTCGGTCGACGATAAACACTACTGACGAATGGGCCCGCAACTTCTTTTATATATCTGTGTGCTATCTTTATTGTGATTATTATTCACACGTATCTACAGTCACAGAGACGGACAAGATTATTCGTAGAGCCGAGATTTGCACCAAACAGCCGACACGGTAAGTTCAGTGTCCCTAGATGGAATACGTTTTGGTTTCTGTGCAAAGCCGATAGACAGGTTCCGATCGTTTAAATTAAACGTAGAAGCATGTGTGAATATGACCGCAGACTTCTGGCCGGTAAGGTTTTAAGTGTTCGAATTTTGAAAATTGAAAAAGTAAACGAAGAAAATGAGTTTGGATTAAGAATATTTTGTTTTACGTCTAAATTATTGTTAATCAAAGTCTTGTAGACATATTTTTTGTGAATATTAGGGATATATTAATATACCTTATTTTTTCCATTAAAGGTGAAGACAAAAAAGTACTGAGTAACCGACATACAATGTCCAACAGTTGTAAAATTTTCGTCTATGAATATTTTAATGTTATTTTACTAGACTCCTTTAATTAATAATGACTACTGCTCCGACGTCTTTAAAGTGATTCATTGTCACAACATCCAATCATGTTATGCTAATATTGGGAAATTTCATGCATACAACAATTATTTTAAATAACCTGAATTTAATGGCTACTAACTTTATAATACAAGGCATTATGACACAGAAGTCTTTGCCCAATCTCGATGCAGAATTATAACAACTTGAATTAATTGTAAATATGTTGTGATTATTTTGATTAAAATTAATAATGGACTGGATTCATTGCAATAAGTGTTTTGCACAACTGGAACCTGGAATAACTCTTCATTTAACGTCATGTGGTCATATGTTTTGCAACAACTGTCTTGGAAATGGTAAATATCAACAGACACAGCTGCAAAGTTTGACAAGCGCTGGTTATGAAAAATATTTTCTTATTTTAGGTTTGAAAGACAGTACTTGCTTAGTATGCCGAATGCCATGTTCTATTATGAAACTGGTTCCAGACGTAAGTAATCTCTAATTTTTTAAATACATTTATACTTAGAAATCACTTAATTGGTATTTCTTAGCTACACGAACAGTTTATTACCCCTTTATTGTATGCGCCTTTATTTCTATTCTCTTTTATAGATCTCACTACTGGAATATTATGAGCGTCGTAAGTCCTACATGCTTACGAAGGCCTCGGGTTCTATCCCAGTTACAAAAATATCTACGAAAACATTAAAACAATTGCAAACTCGATTTCATTTATATGAAATTGTTACAACAACACTTATTAATCAAATTGTTTCTTTAGGTCCAATGATACAGATGCGTAGAACCATTTAAATAAATAGTTCTCAATGTCGCATTGCTAATGTGTTCTGTTCTAACGCAATGCGTACGTTCGTTTGCATTTTAATTTCAGATGAAGCAAGAGGTACAGGACTATTTCACGGACCCTGAGGAGATTATTAAGAAGACGTGTGAAGTGTTGCAGTTTCAGAGGCAGCATAGACGGAGATTGCTGTCGTATCTTTTGCAGTCGGTAATTATTTTACATCGCTTCATTTGGTAGGCGGACTGATCTGCGAAATGAAATAAAACTTTATGTGGGATCATCATTTTTGGTTATCCACCTTTTTCCCGCCTAACTTACCAAAAATATAAAAACAGAATTGGATAAAGGAAATAAATGCAAAATGTATCAGATCGTATTCAATGGCAGCAGATTAGTAAAAAGCTATTTTCTATTTTTGCTTCCCTAAGGCCTAAATACATAGTTACAAGAAATCCATCATGTATGCACAATTATAAATCAAATGTGAAACTACTGGCGTGTTTTATATGTGTTTACGTATGTTATGTGTGGTTTATGATCTGAAAAAACACAATTCCATAGGATAGAATAGTTTTTCGAACTGACACTAGACTAATGATCGTAAAATCATAAACCTACATGGTAATGCATCAAGTTTCAGCATGGGTCTGGTCCAGGTCGGCATTATAATTGTGTCTACCAATGAGAAATAGCCACGTCACGTCGTTGTATTCTATTCGAATTGCCCTACGCTTACCTTCAGGTGCATTATTCACTTTGTCGTATAAAGTATATTTACTATTTACATTTATTCATCAATATTATTTTGTATGCGAAAAGGTAAATCTGGTTATAACTCTCCGTCTCCCGGAGGGTCAGAATCTCATTTCCTGTTTAATCGCGTTTAGCATTTTTTTCATCCCAAGGGATCTGTATTTGTCCTGGCTCGGCACGTTTCTAGATTGGACGACAAAGTGCTCTAGAAAAAATTCTGAAGAGTAAATGAAATGATTTGAGTAGGTGAAACATAATTTACACAAAAAACAATCAGAACATGGGTGATAAAAATACTAGTAGAGATGAAAAGATGAAGACTTTCATTTGTCATTATTTTACGATATTACATTATTTTATTGTTCTCCTATTCGGGAGCACGGAGGGACCAGCCCTGATAGAAGTGATATTACTCATCATAGCATAGTGTTCTCATATTCCAAGGAATTGACCAAAGAACCTCACGGTTCTAGACTCGCCCTCATTAGAAACCTTAGATAATGATTTGAGTACCTCATCAAATTATTTTTTTAGATATTACTTGTATAGGACTTTAAATGTTAATAAAATAAACGTATTCATAAATATTTTTTATTCCAACTGATCATCAGTAAATAAGACAGAAATTTTCAGACAAAGAAATTCTACACCGCGAGAAACGAATTGAAGCGAATGACAGAGTTGTGTCAGCAACAACACAAACAGTTGAAGGAGTATCAGAAAATTATCAAGAGTTTGGAAGCGAAGCTCGCTAATCAGTCAAGTACGTAAAACATTGTTATTTCACCTTTGATAACGCGTTCTTACTTGAACTTGGATAAAATAGATCGATTTTCGTTGCCAAGCTGCAGTCATTTAAAAATAGAAATTATCAATAAGGTCATAGTAAGAACTTAATAGTAACTTTTTCCTAACAATATTCGACAGACACAGGTTGTCATAAGTGTTCCTTTCTCAAATGTGATATAATATGGAATCTAGGATTGAGTGTATTATTGAATACATTCATCTCAGTATATTCTTCTTTCGTTCAGTTACGAAAAAGAGCAGTGAATGTAAAACTTTGATTATTATAATACAAAAAAGATAACCATGCGCTTGAATGATGATGAATAGAAATATATTGTGATACATTATTTTTAGAGCAAGCGTCGCCCTTCAACATTCCAATATCGCCAGGCAGTAATATATCTCCAAGTTTCATACAAAGCACAATAGCTTCTAAGAGACCAGCTAAAAGTACTCCGTTTACGGTAAGTGTCCAGAAACTACACGCACGCATAGAACATTTCATATGTAGTATTTAAGCCTAATATCATAAAAAGTATTTCTACTGGCTAAACGTCATGTTTTACTTTTGAATCTTAATTATTATTTTAACAAAAATTTTGTTCAATTTGTAGTCAATCAAGAAGAAGAAAATCAATACGCGTCGCCTTTTTCCCAATTTCAATCCAACAATTTTTGGGTTTTGTTAAACAACAAAACTTTTATCTATTACATTATAAAGATGGGTGATTATTGCGTAAAAAAAAGATTTTCCTTGTAATAATATATCGCCCACGGGAATCCCTAGATGAATTTATTTTAATGATACAAATGTAACATTATATTATGATTATGTTTTATTGTTTTGAATAGCCGTATCAGTCGAACCTCGTGACCCCGACGCGACTGAGTAAACAACGATCTGCTAATTTCAGCGCTAATAGCCAGGTAACAGCAATTTTAACTCATTTCTATCATTATTATTCATTTTGGCTACATCTAGGAATTTTAAATAAAATAAATAAATACACCCAACAGTCACATACATAGTCCTGACCCCACACTAAGATCGAGTCTTGTGTCGTGAGTACCAGAAACTACGAGAGACTTTTCGGTCTCACAAACACCCAGACCGTTGTTGCTCCGGGACAAATACCTATGGATCACACAAACATTTGTTTCGGTGCGGGGATCGAACCCGCGGCCTTTTGTTTCACAGGCGGCGTTTAACCAACTGCGCCACGGAGGCTGCCCATTTTAACACCAATATGCTTTTAACTTCAAAATGACTATAAAATAAAGCGAAAATTTAAATATATAAAATTCGTCTACGATTTACCTCATTATTTCAGAGAATGGATGTTCAAAAATCTCATTTGAGTATGGCTACATTTACGTTATGTTTTGGCTACTGCGTGAAATTTCATTTTTCAGGACCCAATAGTAGTATTTAAATTAAATTCTAATTCAAGAATATATTTAGTGGTCCATAGAAAAATATTTCAAATTAATTTCGGTCATCTAACAGAGCGGATAGCTTATTATTTCGCTCAAACAAATTTAGAATTTTATAATTATTTATAAAACTGTGTGATTTTTACCCACAATGTTATGGTATTGTTTAAAATAAGTGACCTCGAATGATAGTCCCTTTTTTATTGCTTTAATATGTAAATATTATTTTATTACACGATCCATTTAAGGAAAATTGTGTGTGACCTTGCTGGAAAGAATTGATGCTTAAACTGTACCTAGACTATAAATTGGTCACGTTTTCAAATGTTTATGTAATGTACTTCGAACATTATAATGCTCTTTACAAAGATACCTAATGGTCACCTCGATAAGGAAGGAAAGGATTTAAAGATTTTGTAATTGTTGGTTCTTCATGCTAAGGCTCATATTGTGATTGAAAAGTCAATTTATATTATGATTTTACATGTTTTATTATACATTGCACAACGTCTGGAAGGAAACCATTTACCAAAATTTGAACCAATAATAAAAAAAAAGTACATACCGACTAATTATTCTAATTCTATAATAAAAAAAAGTATACTATTTTTCCACTGTATACACATTACCTTGAACAGTCTACGCAGCTTATATTTACTATGTCGACATATGAGGGTTGGCTTAAGATTCTGTGACCGTGTGACCTACTTAATATCAACCCGGGAAGCCATACTTATCCCGGTTTGAAAACAGAGTATGCTAATACAATGACAGATAAATAAGTTACGATGTATTCGTCATTGTCGGGTACAACTTACTTGAATTTATGCGCCTACTAATTTTCTCTCTGCACCATCCAAAGATCAAATGGCCGAGAATGCCTCGGACATTAAGTCCGCCTTTATACTCTGTATATAAAACATAAATAAATAAATACAGCTTAGGTATTTCTGATTTATATATGTATATGTTTTAAAGTTCGCATCTGACCCGATTAGTAATAACTTATCTTTGCTTACGCATGATGTAAACGTGATTAAAAATGTAAAACGTCTAGTCTTCAATTATTAAATTTCCAGTCGATTGTAAAGCGTCTCGAGTATTTCGGTTCAAAGGAAACAGACAATGAAGGCTACTATACGTACAATCGAAATTTATTTCATTTGATCCGAATTTCTGGGACTTTCCATAGAATCTTTTAATTCAATTCCAATTGTTTTTTCTTTTTTTTGTGATAGACCTCTTTCAGTGATTTAAATTCTATCTTGATTTGTTTTTAAAAATAGAACACAGTCTGTTTATTTTTCATGACTATCCTTCAACACAAATACTGATAAAAAGGTTAGAGTTTATCAGAAATCGAAAAAATATGCTTAGGGAACAGTGAATCCCCGTTTTTATTGACAATTGTAATTATAACAATTTAATAATAATAACTAAGATGTGCTAGTTACATTAAACAGATAACTGGTGAACTATGAGTAGGAAGAATTATTATAATTTTACATTTATAGTTGATTTTATGGTTATTATAGATATTAGGAGATAGATGATCAAGCTGAGGTCTCGGGTTCGAATCCAGGGTCGGGCAAAGTGATATTGGGTTTTTCTATTCATTATCAGCCCGGAGTCAGGAGTTTGTGCCCGATAATGCAATAGGCTCGCCCCCTATCACATCATGGGACGGACCATACAAGGCGAAATGTGGGGCCTCTGAAAATGTCTCCATAATTTTAATTTTGTTAGGTACATTAAAAAATAAAAACCTGGGGAAGACCTCTGTTCCGCAGAGGAATTAATGTGCCTATGAATTGAAAATGCGTTATTATTTCAGAGATCGAATACATCAAATAAGATTTCGTCGACAGTTTTCACTCCGCCCACCCCAGAATCGGCCGGTTACAACAATTTCTTAAAGAATCTATAATGGTATACCAAATTATTGCAAATCGCTGGCGACGCTAATGCGAAATAATCTACATTTTCACAAAATAATTCCTGTACAAAGGCGTAGCTCAATTATTCTGCTTGTTTACAATTGGACAATTTGGCTGCAATTGTGTTTCTGATTGTGTTAAATTGAGGGTGCATTAAAATTGTATTGTTAAACTTTTTGGCATTTTGGAATTTCGGGCGGTAAATGTAATTGGGATCAGATGAAAATTTGTTTGTTAAAAGAAATTTAATGTTCGCTGCTGGAAAAACGTATACAAATATTTAGTTGGATACATTTTACAATGGGCTTAGGGTATTATATATTTAATGTAGTTTATTTTATGTTGTTCAAAGTTTATTAATGTCACACAAAATACTGATGCAAAAAAAATTAGAAAATCCATTATTAGTTTCAATACTCACAACAAAGGAAACTGATTGAGAAATAATTATGTTAAAACCTTTTCGCCATCACCGTCAGAAGTCAAATTATTCGTCTAGACTCAGAGAAGAACCTACAGTAGAATTAGGATTATGAGTTTTTAGAATTGATTTAAGTTTAATAAGCATGTAATTTGATTTCATAATTGTAATTTGATTAATAAAGTACCTATACAATAAATAACGTTTTTTTATAAAATAATCCACGCATATTTTCGTGAAAAGCATGTGATGAAGTCCAAGATGTCTAGTTTTGTGTGCATTGTAGGTACGATAAATGAACGACTAGAAATACAAATATTGAAATAATGGCTGTAATTTTAACATTCTGCTAGTATAAAAGTATAATACAATCGATGTCTGGGTTACTACGTTGTGAATTTTGGATAAAAACAAGCCCGCAGAAAATATGTAGATTACATAAAGATTATTTTCATTGTATAATTTAAAGTAAATATCGCGGGATACTCGGTACAAGTTCTGACTATATTTGATTTATTTTTTCAATATTGTTTAATTTGTATTAAAAAAATATTTTACTACAGACTTTCACATGTATGTAAATCGATATTACCTTCACTCTATCTTATCACGACATATTCCTTATCAAAACATTGGCAAAATAAAAACAAAATTATTTTTAAAGTGGATTTATTCATTCGATCGAGTTTGCTACGCGACATATCGAGCGACATCTAGCGGTGGATGGGCAGAATGCCCTTGTTCTGCTGGTACCCTCCTGTAGCTTCTTGGTGACCGTGGACAGCATGGGCTCCAAGGTTGTTGAACTTCTCCAACTGTTCAGCTCCTCCTTTGTAGCCTTTTTGGAGGAACTCGCCCTGGGGAAAATTATGGTTTCATGTTAGGAGGATATGATGAAAAATGCTTTCGATCAATCGTAGTGGGAAATTTTGTAGGTTTTCTAAGTTTAATTGATTAAGTACCGCTTGGGATTACTTTAAATATACAAATGAGTACTTTAATATAAAAACAAAAACACAGTAAGTCATTCGGTTCATGTTCTGCTAAACATAAATGGCTTTTTCCGTAAAATAATATAGTCCCATACGCAACAATTTATATGAGCAGACCTATTATTATACTATTTCATTTGACGGCAATCAATTTTCCATTATTTACCAGAACGGAACAGTTCTAGTTTCTTAATTCATCATGTAGAAACCTTATTATCTTGCGTCATACATCGTGCGGTTTATTGACTGCTTTCGTGGCGTACGGTGAGAAGAGGGTTATAATATTAAAATATAATAATAATTATTCTTTCTTCTACTTTTTTTTATTGTTGTGTATGGCGAGACGAGCAAGCAATTTGCCTGATGGTAAGCGATACGACAGCACATGGACAGTGCAAAACCAAACAACACCATGAATTACAAGGCAATGCTTGGCAATCCACTGCGCTCGTCATCCTGAGACATAAGGTGTTAAGTCTTATTATATCCAGTAATTACTTCTGGTTACAATGACCTTCCAACCGGAACTCAACAGTGCATTTACACTGCTGTTTGGCGGAAGAAATAGACTTCGCGGTGGTACCTACCCAGGCGGCATCTCACATAATATGGGAAACCTACCACAGTCAAAAGTCTTGCGGAGGCAAACAATGACACTCATAATAAATACATCCAAAAGTCACCCATATAGTCTTGGATCAATAGTAAGATACGAAGAGTGGTTTCGTGGGTATCAGAAACTAGAGGCTTTTTGGTCTCATAACACTCAGACTCAAGTTTTCTGTGAGAGGCATTAACATTAGTTTCGATATGGGGATCGAATCGGGGACCTTTCGTTTCACAGCTGGCTTTCAACCAACTGTGCCACCGATCCTAGTATTTTAGAATAATTGGTATAATTCATTGAATATTACCTCAGAGTCTGGTTTGGGGTGGTTAACTTACATACCCTATTTAACATTCTTACGATAGTAATTTTTGAAATCATTTGCAGTGATTATTATCTAAGCTATTTAAGAAACGCCTGCGCATAATTTCATGCATCTAGTTCTGCCAATTTACGTAGGGTGTTTTCTTTTAATCAATTAAGTTTAAATAAGTATATTGATATTTTCCTTAGCAATCAATTCTGAAATAGGTACAATAATTAAGGTTAATTTTATTAACATCATGGTATCAATGACAAGCATGTAATAACCAGGGTATCTACCATGAGAATGCCTAAATTATTAATTTAGTTAAGATGGACCTGTAAGATTACCTATAAGACTACAGGAAACCTACGTTCAACATTAATTGCTTTGATTGTGCTCTGTTTTGTACGTTAATAAATAATACATTGTTATTAATTATTATAAAGAAAAAGTTAACATTATTTTGACCTACAACTGTGATTAATCAAGTTATTTCCGGGTAGGGACTGGGGTTAGCAAAGTTTTAGTAAAGTTTTTTTGGACACAAAAGATTGCAGAATATTTACTATATAAAAAGTACACAACTAAATTACACTCTTGTACTTTTGATTCCAAATCTAACTTAATCTCTTTCAGTTGTCGAAGAGGTTAGTATTCTAAATCAGCTTTAGGACTTATTGGACTGACATAAATATAAATGACGATAGGATTTCTATCACATTATCAAACAAATAACATGATAAGAATCTCTGTCTACCTCTCCTAGGATTCTAGCTTGATTGCACGCATATAAATAATTGAAAGCCAAAAACATGGCTTATAAATAGCACTATAATATACGTGGAAAAATACATAGCATCGCTTTAGCATAGCGTAAATATTTGACAGAGTTTTAGTGGATTTGCTAAGCACAGACGCGTAACGGCTTTACATCCATACATAATATAGGCTTTACGCTGAAAAAACACCAGTCGAAACAGATGCTGCCTGGATTTTTTACATTTTTTTAAAGCTGTGGTGCGAGTGCAGTCCAGTTTTATTTATTTTATCATCCCGCATTAAATTATTTTCGTTCTTTATTAGAAATGTATCGAGAGCTTGGATCTAAAGGTGTATGAGATAATTATTTATTTTTCATCCGATAATAGTATAATGATTTAATGAAACACTGGCAAATAATAAATTAACCTCTATGATTAAAATAATTTAATTAAGACACGATTTTAAAAGTTATATCCTGGTCATCATTTTATTTTTAGAATAGGTCTGCTTAGATCTAGAATATATTTTGTTTAACATTAGAAGATATTCAATAATAAGCGTGCCAAGAGGATTTGTAAGATCCTTTGCTAGTTAATTTTACATTAAGATTCCTCAGGTAGGCTGTACTACAGCGAATAAAAATGAAAGCAATTAATTCAAGAGACTTTTAAAATATGCTAACAGGGACTTGGAGTCAAATGTTTTTGGGAAACGAATTTATAAGCACCTTCTTATAGATATTAGATTAATTGGGTGCTTGAATATTTGAAACTTGAACTTCAACTTGATTCAATTGGTGGTAAGTGCATTGCAACTAAAATAGATTATTCAACGACATGACATAATTATCTTTCTTAAAATTACTACTTGTTCTATATCCAACAATATTCACAACACTCCGTAAAGATATATGAAGCGATTAAGAGATTTCGTGCCATGTCTAGTCAGATAAGTAATATGCACTGTGTTCCCGATTGAACAGTGATTATATATATGTTGCAAGCCTGCCATAGGCGAACATTCACGTAAGCTACGTTTCGTGATCATTCTATCCGTTTCCAATTATTTTGCAAGCCTACCTAGCGCAAATCACAAGAATGTTATAATCTGCACATTCGAGAGATTATTTCAGAAATCAACATCAACTTTCTTCTGTCATAAATGTATGTATAACATTGCTGAATGAGGCCCAGGAATTTGTATAATCGGACAATATAGACAATTATTAATTTTGAGAGCGGTACTAAGAACTGAAAATGGTATTTCAAGATCGAGCAAAGTGGATATCCATAGTCTCTGTGTACCCCTGTAGGATGCAGTCGTGACCTTTATGTTTGTAGGTATTTAAAATTCCTTACCTTGTTGGCCTTGGTGTCATCAACTTTATGTTCCGATACATGATGTCCTTCCTTGCCATGAGCGTTGGCGTCCAAGATCTTCTCTTCATGTGCGCCCTTAAAGCCTTGTTGTGAATTTTCTCCGAATGTTCCTGCATTCTGTCCAGCAACCTTATGATCGGCTTCATCATGTGCCTCATCGTAGTAACTCTCGGATTTTTCCTCCTCATTTTTGCTGCTTGAAGACTTGAAACCTTTGCTAACGTGTCCCTTTTTGTGGCTCTTGGCTTTTTTCAACTGTTCCTCATTGGCACCTGAATATTTTGTTAGTTATCGGTTAATCTATAAGGTCTTAATTATATCATAGAAATTATTGATAGTCTGTTTTTGTTTATGAAATTCTACTCATCGATCTTGTATTTAACCGCATTGTATTCTTATTTTTTTATTAACTATAAATCGGACCCAATACAGGTTCTAACAAAACATAATTTAAGAAAAGCATGATGCTAGGTATTTTAATCACTTGCAGACTTGCTAATGAATTGAGTATAGATCTTTTTTGTAAGATGAATAGGTATAATGTTCAAAGATGGCTTATTGTATAAGTTATTACATAATAATATTAAACTAGCAGAACTGGATAAAAAAGGCTATTACTTTACCATGTTTATCGAATTTCTGTCCTCCAGCGTAGAATTTCTCGTCGCCGGCAGCCTTTTTCTTAGCTTCCTCATCCTTATAGAAGCTAGATTCCCCTTTCTCTGCTTTAGCGGCGGCGGATCCTTGTTGGAATCCTTCTTGACCATGCTTGGTTTCTTCCTCCGCTTTCTTTTCGATTTTTTCTATGTTTTCATCGGCACCTTTCTTCTGAGCGGAGTCATATGCCTTTTTGTCAACGTATCCTCCGCCAACTTGAGCACCTAAGTATGGGTGATACAGTAATCCACCTCCGAGACCTTGGCCAAGTCCAAAACCACCCAAGCCGACACCTTGATTGATAAGTCCAACGTTTCCGACTCCAACACCGCCAGCGCCAAGTCCTCCAACACCAACTCCTCCGAGACCGACGCCTAATCCTTGTCCAAGTCCAATGCCGCCAAATCCTATCCCACCAAGTCCCAAACCTTGGTTTAAACCAATTCCACCAAGTCCGCCAACACCTCCAACGCCGACTCCGCCAACACCACCGAGACCGCCAACACCACCGAGACCACCAACTCCAACACCAGTCACAGTATTCAGTACAGTAGATGCTGCTCCCTCAATATTTTCAGGGTAGTCCAAACTTTCTTCAACTTCGTAGCTGCTTGACAGAGGCATTCCTGAATCCGCATCAGTCGCCATTTGGTCCAATCGTTCTTTCACATGATCGTAGGGTGTTTTCTCTTCAGCAAACTCAACTTTGTGGGAACTCGCCGTAGCCACTCCGAAAGCGAGGATTAGAATTGACAACATCTTGGAATGTATTACACAGCGACTGATGTCATTTTGCTGCTGCGCCGGTTATTTATAGTGAGTTTGAATTCAGTGGAACGGAGTGTGATAGTTTTCACGGTTTGTGCTGGGGCCCGCGTCCGGTTGTTTCCTTCCTGTAGTATTGTTTAGACTAGTCTAATGAGAACAGCACAGTTGAAATAAAACAATAAGTGTGGTCGAAGACCTTGCTTTCCAGTTCATTGGTGGCGGCAGTGGGGCGTTCGTTTACGCAACCTCCCCGGACCGCTATGGGTGACACTTTTTATTAGAATTTTCTGTGAGAGAGCTCTGGTACTTTCTGGAGTGTTATTTGACACACATGTAGTCTAAATATAGCTTTACTAAAGTGTTCATATAGTATTGAATTTGACTATTAATTAATATAAAAAATACTGGAAAAATATCTTCTTAGGATTAAAAGTTAAAACTTCCTCAGTAATGGGCATACGGAGTCATAACATTTTACTACAACTATACACAGTATAATATGTGCGGAATCAAAGATTTGATTAACTTAATAAATTCTCAATCTAGGTGATAATTGAATTGTATCGCCGAGAATCGTGGTCCAACAGCCGGGCAAAAACATTAATCGCTCTAACCAAGCTTATCAATTATCTAATCGAATTAGCGAGCCTGTAGAATTGATTTGTAACAAATTGAAAAACATTTCGTAACGTTTATTAGGCAGCTGATGAATTTTCTCCGTGAAATATTAAACATTATAGCCTTGATTTTGTTCGGACGATTTCACGTCATTGTTTTCTTACAGTTAAAATATATGTCGAGGGCTCGCATAAGGTTACCGTCCAAGCATTATATTGGGTGACAATTGATAAATGAGTCACTATATAGCTGAAAAAACAAAACGATGAACTAAGACAGTAATTACCAACACAACAGTGAACAAACCCTTTAGTAAAGAATATCTAGCACCAAGAATTTAAATTTAATTAACATTACTATGTATTTGTGTTACTACCCTAATCAATGGCGGACTTATTATATAAATTATTAGAAATCACTATGATATGCAGGTTTCCTCAAGATGTTTTCCTTCACCGTTATAGTGCGTGGTGATTGACTATCAATACACTCATTACACTGATTTTAGCTATAGGTATTAACAATAAATATTACTTATTGTTGTGACTGTTGCTCTGGTATATCAGTCTCTGCAACAGAAACAGCAAATATCCTGCTGAGTGTCGAGTTAGTAGTAACTAAATTGTTACTTCAAATAACTTAATTTCTCCAATCTGTCTTTAACCTACGTTTTAGGTTGACCTGTAGAGTCCCAATTTCTTGTGATAACTTAGCTTATTCAGCTTATTGTGGTTAGAACCCAAAACGTATTCTGAGCTCATTGACAAATTGACAAAACAGTAGACAGGATTATTTAAGAAAAATAAATGACTACCTAAAAGAAAAATTTTTGTCACACGGTTGTAGGTTTATCTAATAAGATAGGCATCCTGGACATGTAAAAATACTTAATATACGCATGGTAAAACGTGTGTCAACAAGCTGTGCCATACATGCATATACACTCATTATCGTGTAATTTTATCATTCGTATGAGATGTCATGATATACGAAAATATATTACTTAAATTTTTGCATCTCTCCTTGAAGCAACTATCATATACTAAGTATACCAAGAAGTCCTTATGGTAAGGAAGTCATCAGAAATCAAAACTTCGTGTAGGTACTGATACAGCGCCTTAAATAATTATGATAGTTTGTTGAGCGAGCGCCTGACAGAAGTTTATAGCAACAAGTTCCTTATTTGCTAGTTGCTATTAAGTTATTAAATAACGTTTTAATATGTAGAGGTGTGCAATTTTGATTATTTTATTTCAAATATTATTAAATAACATTCAATTACTTTTCGAGTAACTAAATGTTTTAAAATTAACTTCCTTAAGGTGTGTAGAGCCCCTTAATAAATTAAAAACAATATTATAAGTATGTGATATTATTAACAGACGAAGGGCGGAACTAAAGTCAAAAATATTTTTGGCCTTTCAACTATTCATGATTCAGTATAGATAAATACGGATAATTGTGCCATTATCCAAGGATATGGTTGGCGCACAATTTCCTTCGTTATAACTTTAAATCTCCAATTAGCAAAGTTTCGTCGGATTTCAAGATAAGGCGTCTGGTCGTGATCACGTAAACTGATTCCCTTGAAATTTAAATTCCTTTTTATAATTAAGAGTGGAGACATTTCTTTTATTGCAATATTCTGTTTTTATGAAATGATTAATTAGTTAATGTGCAAATAAAAAAAATCATTGTTGATTATAAACGTGGTCATATTCTATCGTCAAATTGTTTATCATCAAGGGGTTAAAGAGTGAAATCCAAAGTATCGCTTTTAATTTAAACTCATCAAAATTGAGTTCTCAGTTTCAGTTCAGCTCACTAAATTCACCTAAAGTTTGTTGTCAAAAATTTAATAAATACTTAATCGGTTTAGTCTCGACGGTTGAGGTTAAATATTATATAAACTGATATTGGTACGAGTTTTACGTGGAAAATATATTTTAATTGAAGTGAAACTTCTTTATCGGGGTTGGAAAAAATTTTTCGTTACGCGTCACATTCTTCCGTTACGCGCCATCTTTTTTTATTTAGTAAATTAGTACCCACTTCAGTAAGCCACACCCCAACCGTTTCCAAGCCCCACCCAAAATTTTAAGTCTCGCCCACTTTTTTGTAATTAGATCCTTACCCCCCCTCTGGCCTTCCCCCACCCTAAATCCAAAACAGTGCCCAATAGCGTCCCCACGAAACCTCCCCCCCCCCCCCGCTTACCACCACCCTAAAAATTTTACCTCACCCATTTTACTCATATCTCCGGCATTATCCATCGTAGACCCACCGACCTTGGGTTCATTGGAACTGGCTCGGTGAGGGCTACAATCATGCCCCAACAGAATTCCCGAATTCCCCCTCCACAACTTTCCCCACCCAAAAATATTTTAAGGTGCCCAATAGCCTTCCCACGAAACCTAACCCCCCCCCCGCCCCTACCCCCACCTAAAATTTTTACCTCACCCCCCTATTCCTATCTCCGCCAATATCCATCGTAGACCCATCGACCCTGGGTTCATTAGAACCGGCTCGGTGAGGCCTACAATCCTGCCCCAACAGAATTCCCGAATTCCCCCTCCACAACTTTCCCCACCCAAAAATATTTTAAGGTGCCCAATAGCCCCCCCACGAAACCTAACCCCCCCCCCGCCCCTACCCCCACCTAAAATTTTTACCTCACCCCCCCTAAACCTATCTCGGCCAATAAAGGTCGTGGACCCACCGAGCTTGGTATCCTCGGAACCGTCTCGGTGAGGGCTACAAATTGGCCCCGATAGAAATCCCAAATTCCCTCACAATTTCCCCCCTCCTAAACTTAAACTTTATTTAATTTAGCTTTATTTTACCAATTCTGTAAATTTGTAAATAGTAGATCATTTTTCGAAAAATGATGTAATAAAGAAGTTTCACTTCTTACGTGTGTACACTAATACACACACACACACATTTTTTTTTTATAACTAATTATATTTGACTACTTGCTAACTTATTGAAATTGTTGTAACGTGAAAACTTAAAAATCAACTAAATTGAATATTAAATATATTAAAAGTAAATTTGAATTTTCTTTATTCGCTTTTAAGCGAAAGCGAGATGACTGAATTTTGTACATACATACATAAACTCACGCCTTTGTCCCCGAAGGGGTAGGCAGAGGCGCCACCAGGACACCCACATTTCGCCTTGTATGTTTGATGATGTGATAGAGGGCGAGCCTATGCCATATCGGGCATAAATTCCTAACTCCGGGCTGATAATGAATAGAAAAATCCAATATCACTTTGCCCGACCCGGGACTCAAACCCGAGACCTCAGCTTTGTAACCGTACCGTAATACAACTACGCCACCGAGGCAATTTTGTATAATATTGATTTATACAAATACTAGCGGAACGCCCCGGGCGGCTCCGCCCGTGTGCAGATACATTTTTGGCTGCGTTTTCCATCAGAAACATATCTTGCGTACTAACTGTTTTATATTAAAATGTCGTCCTCTATACTGACTTTCCCATCCCATCCCGTTACATCCCATTTTGTCCCGTTACATCCATTCGTCATAATAAAATAAATAACTTACTTATTTGGATTAACCATAAGACCCATTTACAAATAATGCATTATTTTAAAACAAATGTCATTACCATAAAAAGCTGATCAATACAATTTTTAGGCCTTTTTAAGAGGAATAATCTCGACTTACATGATTGGGTAATTTAAACCGTTTACATAACGCACGCAACGGAAGCTGTCAAAAGGAATAAAATTTACCCGTTATGCAAAAAAATTCACTACTGCTCCGCTTCTACTAATTATAGCGAGATGTTATGTAGCCTATAGAATTCCTCAATAAATTAGCTATCCAACAAAAAATAATTTTACAATTACAACTAGTAGTTCTTGAGATACGTGGGCACAAACAACTAAAAAACACAATCTCTTTATATTACAGTTTTATACATTTGTAAGTTCACATAATAAAAACTTAACTGGAGCGTTATTTAAGTATGTTGCCCTAATGAATACTCACTTTTGCCTTTATATCAAAGATGATCAAGGCAATTTAATTCAGACCGCATTTACGCAAGTTTTTATGGCTGGAAAAAATTCCGAAAACACAATAATACGACATCTTTCGGAAAGGGATGGACAATAGCTGGATCAGAAGACCTTACAACCTACAGCGACAGAACTGCGAATGGAGTTGAAAAATAATTGTATCATGTTTTAAAAACGAAGAAACAGTCATAGATAATTAAAGACCTACCCCGTGACTGACTGTACAATCATCATCTTTCGAAAGATTTGGAATGAAAGGAAATAGTAGAGACATATTTTATTTAGTACTGTATGCGTAGTATAATATATTTTTACGAGATTTATTAAAATTTATGAATAATATTCTTAGGTCTTCCAAGATACATAAAAATGCAGACGCAACAAATCATTACTTTTGATGTAATAGTTACACAACATAGATATAATTTACGAAAGACTTTCAATCATAAAGTCTAATCAAAGATACAACACAACGTTACATAACGTACAATTATTTTCATCATAAATACTGAATATAATTACTTATTCAGAATCAATTGCTGTTAAACTGAGATTTTTATGATTACGATACTTTCTCCTCTTGTTTGAAAGTAAAAGAGTTTCTTCAGGTGGATGACCCGACATGATACATCTTCAGGCCTTAAAAGGCGAAATAGAGAGCGAATTTTTTTCTTACATCCGTTATGATTATCAACTTTTTTTCTGGAAGTGTGTACTTGTTAGTACAATGAAGATGTAAGATAGCCGTATTTGACTTGGGCAACTATCAAGCAATGCTGAAGTATTGATTTAATAAATGATAGACTTGGAAACGTATAAATGGATGAAATATAAAGCGGATGAATGCTTGTATGAGTGAATGAATGAAAGAATGAAGATTGTTACCAAGTACCGACATTACCAAGTGGTCACGCGACGACCATTTTATATTAATTGTAATTAGATAGGTGTATAAAACGCCCTATGCTACTCTTTATAATTATACTTTTTATATTATATTATATAAGTTATTAATGCAATAATTAACATAATTACTAATATAAACAATTGGGTCGATCTCCAAAGGCATTTTTTTTCGTGTCGGGCTGAATAAGTCCCTTTTAAAATCGAAAAACCATTTCAAGATATTTTTTTATATACAGTTCGGTGCCTAATCTACATGATACAACGCTAATATTATGAATAAGTTTATTATAAATATTTAAAAAAAAATCTTAAACCCTAAAATCCTGATCGCTCTGGGTTGACCGAACTCCGGATTGAATGAAAAAAAGATTATTTAACTTTTTAATGAGAAGGTTCATATAAAACAACTTATTTAGATTACATAACAGATAGTTAATCTTCATCGTAATAAAATATTTTTAGTTATATGAACAATACTTTTGCCACAATTTGAATTTAAAATCGTGACCGGGCATTTTATCTCATCGCTCTGCGCTGAGGTAAAACATCGCGCTCATCCCTGGTTACGCGTTATAGACACTCTATTCCCCTCCCGCGGGGTAATGCCAGTAGTAGTCTAACCGCCGAGGAGGATATTTGTGAGCCACGTTCCTGTGCTCCAACATTACGAAGGTAAGTTTATGATTGCTCTGGATTTGGTTCTCGAATTTTACGATTGCTATGGCATGTTATTTAAATTAAATAATAAGCTAATGAATGTGTTTTTTTATGTGAATTAAGTGATCGTTATGATGTTTTTTATGAGACGTAATCACAACTTTCTACTGCTTTTAAATTCGGCTATATTTATGATTTTGTGACTTTTTCTGATCGCTATGGCTGTGATTGCTCTGTCCAAAAAGACCAGAGCGGTGATATTTTGCATTAATTGTACGTAATAAATCTATTTTTCAGCAAATACTAAAAACGTTTTGGCTATGAGGCGACTAAGTTGTGATTTAGACAACTGCTCACAAGAGACTGTACAATGTCCGCACGGCAAACACTTAGGCTTTTACCAACTTAATAGCGATTCGAACCAAAGTACCTCAAAGACAAACATGTCACGGGCACCAAGGAAGACAAGCCGACCTTTGCTGGTTAAGCGTTCAAAAAATTACAATCAAGAGAAGCAAATTCAGCTCCCACAAATGCTAAATAATAGACAGACTATAACTGCAAATCAAAGTCAACAATCATTACACAACTCGGACCTGCCGGACAGTTTTTGGGATGAAGTTCCATCTATTAACTATGAAAATTTAATTACTCCAAGTATTTCCGAGGTAGTTTTATCTTCGTTGCAAAACGATAACACCTTGACAAAGGTTGCTGCAGCAGAAGATTTACCCGACTCCGACTCTGATGACTTTTCAATTTTCTGAGCTTTCAATAAACCTTCTATTCTTAGTTTGTTGATCAACTAAGCCTTATAGAAATTGTATTATTTTTTGCTTGGTATTAAAATTTGTATCATTATAATTTGCAAACAATATTTCAATCTGATCTGATCATATTCTTAACTGCATTGTACTTTGTGTTGTTCTATTTAATTCTTTACTTTCCACTAAATATTTAGTTAAGGAAAATGTGATTATTACAAATCTCTTAGATAATCTTGAAAAGACTGGTATTTTATTTTATAAAATGTTTATTTTTAAGAATTTTATTTTGTTTTTTATAAACCTTAGTTTTCTTTAATTACTTTTTAAAAACTAATATTTAATACTTCAAATTAAATTTTAATGAGTCTAAGTCATTTTATAACTATAAAAGACTGTAGGTATTAAAGGTTGAATTTCAAAAGGTTTTTAATTTTGTCTCATTAACCTAGAAGTGATTTAATTAAGTCCAAATAAATGAAAGTAAGCCAAAAGTTGATATTTTAATTTTAAGTTAATTTGTTATTTTAGCAATTATGTTATATAAAATATTTCGTTTTTTTTTTATTTGTAAGACTGAATAAATAAAACGGCTAAATAAATAATATTTTATCAATATATTTATATTTTGTTTCACTGATTTCACCATTTATGATTGCTCTGGCACCAATTATGATTACTCTGGTCGCCAATTTTTTTGATCTGAAATATCTCAATAACTATATGTGTAAATTGAAGGCCAATAGTAAAAATGTGCTATTTGAATGTCATTCTTTTTAATGAAATACATAATTACCATTAAATATCAATAACTGAAAAGCACCAGAGCGATCACACGAATACGCCCGATTTGGAGATTGACCCAATTGCTGATTTAATGCATTTGTAAAAGTATACCATGTCACAATAATTACGAAGCAGTTCTATTAAGAAGCAGGCCAGAATGTTATTCTTTCGAAAATATATTATAAACACAAAATCATATAGTTTGATCTCCAAGTGTTCTTTCACGAGATACATTTAAATGCCTATTTTAATCATTCGCGTAATGTAGGAAAATGGAATGCATGAAATCCTGAGATCAACAACTTCAAGTTTGTGGTTGTTTGTTTAATAAATCAGCGAAATTTTTCGACATTGCTTTAATGTAAAAAAAATAAACCAAAATTCACAGTTATAGTCAGCCCGTTTTAAACGGAGTTATTCCTACTTTCTTAATTTAACACAGTATGGGATAGTCTGATGTTTAACAAATTAGCTAAAGGTAACAATTGAAACGTGAAAAAATATTTACCAGGAATTTTCTCATGCCACTTGTGAATCGTTGTCATTAGTGTAATGGAACCATATATAGCTTATAAACACTGGGCTCTTGGGTAGGATTTCCTAATTTGACAATTTAATTTGCGTGAATTTTCCAATATGATTTATAAGTTTTTCTGACACTGGCATTTGTTTCCGGAACGACAAAACTTTCGCCCTTCATCGGTACGGGAATAAATTCGACAAATCAAGCAATGCTGAGCTAACCACTAATTTAAATACATTTAAGACCTCTTTTTTGCAAATATAAGTATAAGCTTGGTTTGTGTATTCAGTAGGTAAGCCAATTTATAAATAAATAAATCGTGGGCGGCACTAAGGACACTGCCAATCCCATCCTGACTACTGGCGTGAGTTTACGAATGTATGACTTGAAACGTTTTATACCTAGGTCCCAACATGGAAGGCACGTGCCATAACTGGCAGACTTCACACCAATTAGCCTCGCAAACACAAAAGTAAGAGCCGCCGCGTTACGTCGCAAACGCCATTCTTACAATGCAAATTGTACGGCTTTCTCTAATTTGCTACATAAACGAATTGCCTTCATTTTCGCTTTATTTTATTTGTATTTAAGAATATAAACAAATCACATCAACGAGGTGAAACGGAATGAAAGTTACTACGATGCGTAAAATATGTATTTAGTTTGAAAAATACTGCCTTGAGACGTGATAATTGAGTCTAATGTACGGTGTCTAATGAATGAAGAAATACATTTATTAGTTTTTTAATGATCATATCCTTAGTTGGCAACGAGGCTAGCGTTATGTGTGGTCAATATTATATGTTTCTGAGCTTAGTAGATTATTAGAATAAATTACGGGCTTGCCACTAGACTAAAATGACGTATAGAGTGGGATTGTGACGTCACACGAGTACTCTCGTGCCTCAGAGAGCACGTTAAGCCATCAGACCCAGTCGATGTCATTTGGAAATGGATTGGAAATCCAATAAAATCCATAAATATAGCCCGTATAGACTGTCTTATCTTCGGACGAAAACCTCTTATATATTTGCCCAACATTGAAAATAATATTATGATGAAGAAGAGTTTGTTTGTATGTGATATTAACTAATCATTTTTCAGTTCAAAACAATTCTTCTTTGACTAATAGAAACAAGTACTATTTCTGAGTTACATAGCCTATATTGTTTTGAAAAGTATCAGATTTGCAAAACTGAATAAATTTAATCCAAGCCGTAAGAAATTGCATCACTTCGGTTTTTCAGCGGCGCTGTAAAAATGACCAAGAACACATAATTGACAGTAAAAAAAGCTTTAATTTAGTTAAAATACAGTATGGTTTTATTTTGTTAAAATATAAATTAATTTTAGAGTGTTGTTTAATTTGTGAAGGGGTTTATTATCATATCGTTATTTATCAAGTAAAATATGTAAATTGTGTGTGAATAGTTTATCCTTTATTATGTATGGCTCTTAAACAATGCGACCGCCTTTATCTTCCAAAATGTAATTTAAATAATTTCAACTATGTAACTGAAAGATATTTCGTGAGGCGTCATAGTGAGCGAGTTGGCAACTAAAATTGCTTAGAATTACTGCCGTGAAATTCTAGAATAACCGGAGGAATTTGCGATCTGAATGTATGCGCTGAAATAGTGCCGAAACAAAGAAAGTGACAAGAAAATGTCGGTATAGTAATTAATAATAATAAATACACCAAATAGTCACACAGTCCGGACCCCACATTAAGATCGAGTCGTGTGTCGTAAGTATCAGAAAGTACAAAAGACTTTTCAGTCGCATAAATACCCAGACCAGAAACAAATACCTGTGCTTTACACAATCATTTGTCTCGGTACGGGAATCGAACCCGCGGCCTTTCGTTTCACAGCCGGCGTCAAACCAACTGCGCCACGGAGGCTGTAATCAAATGACCAACTGCTTTTGTTTCAAAGATATTCAAATGAATTACACGATAGTTTTAAATGCTTAGTCTTGATTTTATTACGTACAACAGTTCATTATTATGGTTGTATTATATTAAGTATTCAACATTAATGCCCATGATAAAAAAAGGATTTATGTAAAGATTTTTTTTAAATAATTATAGAAATATTCATGTTAAATGTCGTTGCTTATTATAGCGGCTTTTCATACTAGCACGGCAAAGTGAACAACACACGATGATAAGTGCAGTGCGGTCAAAGCAGTGCGGCGAGAAACATTATAATTACTTCTCTCGGGTCGACAGAATTGCGCCGTCCTATTCAAAGCCGGAACAAAGGTTGATCCTGAAAATGACACGCGGGGGTCACTATGAACTATCTATCTATATCAGCCCATATACGTCCCACTGCAGGGCCCTACTCTACAATCGAGAGAATCGATTGTGAGTGGTAAGGCCATATAGTCCACTATGAACTACTAAGTAAGATGGACGTTTTATGGATAAAAGTACTCTATTACCAGCCAATTGGACCTCTCTCACTCATATCACCTTACGAAACCCATAATATTGTTTACGACTGTGTTTTGTGAGACCGTGGACCTGGTCGAGAATCATATATTTTGAATACATTTTCAGACTGCCCCGGTGGCGTAGTACTACGGTACGACTACAAAGCTGAGATCTCGGGTTTAAATCCCGGGTCGGGCAAAGTGATATTAGATTTTTCTATTCATTATTAGCCCGGAGTCAGGAATTTGTGCCCGATATGGCAATAGGCTCGCACCCTATCACATCGTGGGACGGAACATACAAGGTGAAATGTGGATGTTCTGATAGCACCTCTGCCTACCCTTTCTGGGAAAAGGGCGTGAGTTTACGTATGTATGTATTTTCAGACTCCAGAGACCTGGCCAAGCCGACCCATTCGTACCTAATCTAGCTCAACGAGGTAGTCATTAAACCCAACAACATAAAACATCTTTAGTACTTCAATGTTGATAATAATTCAAGTATCGAACGGATTTATGGGCCTCTTAAAGATCACGCTTTTATGGGAAACGTAGTACAACGTATGATCAAAAACTCGAAAGAAATCGTATAGAAAGTTGTTAAACGGGTCGTTGGAGCATAAAAATAGGCATGGGCGTCCCGTGAGGACTTGACTGGTGTCAGAACGATATTGATTCGAGGAGTGGCTATAATAATCGCCTTCTTTAATTACGTGTTGATTGGCCATTGTGGTTTCACTGCAAATGAGAGAGTTGGGAAGGATATTGGCCTTAATTATATGTCATTTGAAATTACCAACAAAATTGTCGGTAAACAAACCTTGTTTATTAATTTTATTATTCGCACTGAGTTTGATGGTACGTGGTCACCAAAATTTTCTTTTGCTTTCAACTCAATTATAGAGTGTTGAATTGCTTCTTCACTCCGAATTCCAACTCATAACAGTGAGTACTGTAGAAATTAATATCACCAGTAATCATGCATGAGAGAAAACAAACACATGACAAAGAGCGATAATAAATTGGAATCAACCGGTTTCCCTCATCACCATGCAAATAATTGTTTACAGACTATGTTGAGCACGATCATTAAGCAGTTAGCAAGACTGAAAATTACGGCTTGCGAGTAGAGATGATCAATCAACGCCCGGCTTGTTTCGATGACGTATTATTCCGATTGCCGACGTATTTGTCAGCCGCGCTGGCAGTTTGATGTGTTTACCTTGGCTCAACAGTTGGGATTGCAAGGTATATGGGAGAATTTATCAATTTTGATGATTAATGGACTTGTTTGTAGACGTCTCTATACCTGCAATGTAACTCATGTAAGCCAGTGTTGATATTGGCATGAACTTAATGGGATCGAGTATTGACGCTGAAGTGTCTTTTGGCACATTGAAATGAAATAATCAAAATGAATTTGTGGTAGAATAGAAGGAAGTTTTTTTAGACATAATTAAAGACTAGTGTGTATCTGTTAATAAAAGCTTATATCTCCCAAGGAATAAGTCTAGTCCACAATTCTCCTAGCTCTATTTCCGACCCAATATATGCATAACATATGCATCATTTAATGCTTAGTTATGTATTTATGCAATCACTAACGATGTTAATTATTAAGTCAGTCTATGCTCTAGGCTTGAAACAGAGGGCAAAATTAGTTATAATGTAAACTGAGCTGTGAAATAACCCGGGATTTTTAGAAAAGAAACATATCATAGTATTTTTTAAAAAAATATCTTAAATTTTTGTATCCTCCTTGTATAATATACATAATAAGAAGATATACATAATAAGAAGATATACAAGATAATATATCAGTTATTACACGATAGTTTGATGAGCAGTATGAGATGCGGTAACGTAAGCCCGGGTACCATCAGGAAGTGTTTCTAAATTGCAATCATTATGACGACCACAAACTGTCGAGCAGACAATTAGGCGAACCAACGAGATTCTATCCACTAAGGAACACGAGAACATCCAACGAACCTCGGATTAAGTGACGTAACTGTATCAATGCATTTTTATTATTACTCCTCCTTCTTGCGTCGATTCCCTAATGCTGGGGGTCGTGAGTCATCAGGGAAACCATCCTTCGCGGCACGATGTTATGTATTATTACTAAATTGTTGAAAATTAAGTATCAAATTAGCCAGCCAGGAACAGCTGTAACAATAGGCCAGTACAGGGTAAAGGCCTTTCCTGTGAATCATAAAGGATGCCTGGGATTAATTCCACCATTCACAGACACCAGTGGAAGAGGTACGTAAATAAGATATTTTAGTTTACAGCAGCTATTGTAATTACAACTACTATAACGGTGAAGGAAAACATCGTATGGAAACCTATAGGATCATAAGGAAATTTCGACGGTATGTAAAGTCCGCCAACCTGCACTAGGCCAGTGTGGTGAACTATATGGCCTAACCCTTCTCAATCATTCTTTCGGTTGTAGAGGAAGCCTGTGGCCTGCAATGGAACGTATATGTGCTGATACAGATTGTAATTTTTGAAACTATTGCAATAGGTAAGTGTGATGTTAAAAATTGATAAATATGAATCAATACATACTACGGTCATATTCTTATATTATAGTATGTAAATAGAACTTCGTTTAAATAATGTTATTGTTCACTCTTTAGTCTTTTCATATCTGTGTTATTTGTTAGTGGAAACCTTACTGGATTCTGTAACACATTCTTCTGTTATTTATATGTGAATTTCTCTGTTTGATTCCCAAATAAAAAATAAATAAATAAATACTTGAAATAGTGTAACAGAAAAACAAACCCCAATACACCAAATACATTAAAGCCCAGTAGCTTTCGCATATCATTTGCTTAATGCTTAGAACAAAAACATAAAAATATCTCCAGATAACATCTGTTTGTTGAGTGCAGGAAACAAAACTATTAGCGGTTCCGACTTTAAGATACCATCTAGAAAGCGCGATCTGTCAGCTCGGGTTATTAACAACAATTTGCATTCATTTTTACAAGATGCTCCAGTGTTGTTTATGAGACGTTGTTTTAGAAGCTTAAAAATTCGGACGTGGAATACAAAGCACTATTTTTTAGCTCTGGCAAACGAATAACTAAGTTTAACTGTAATATGAAAGACAGGTTTGACCGGGGAATTACAATCTCTTAGAAAATAGTAGTTAAGTGTCAGCCTTTCTGTTGTGTATTTTCAGTTCAGTGGGGCAGCCGGAAACTCTTCAGTCTTCTCTTGCAGACATCCCTCAGCCATGCTCTGACGCTGGTAACGCTTCTACAATTCCTTCCCATTTTAAATGCTGCAGAGATTGATTATAATCAAAATTTACAAAAAAAAAAAACACAATAAACATGACTAACTTTTTTGTCTTAGCATCGTCTCCAATTCACTAAATACTTATAAAATTGCTCAAAATCACTCCTACAATTAATTACTTTACAAACACATTCAATCGTAGAAACGTATACAGGGTGCGTCGCTTTCTTAAACGGCGCGGCGTGAAGAAAGCGTGGTCACAAATTAACAATCTGTAACATTGTGATAAGAGTAACATGAAAAATGATATTTGCCAACATAATGCACATTATATGTTCAAGTATTTTCTTTTTTACTGTACAATGAATAGGTATGCTGTACTGAAGTTGTGCAGCTTCATCCAAATAAGGAAATCATAGGTAAGAAAATATCCACTTTGGGTAGCCGATAAAGTTGACTTGAAACTTAATTATTTCTTCACGATTTGATTAGAAGACACACAGTAGCCGAAAGGTGTGATAAACGGGCACACAAAGGACGGGCATGGATTGTGGCTCGGTTTTGCGGGTAATATATGAAATTGGTGACATTTTGGTTGGAGACGTAGTGTGTGTATGCCTTCTATGTTTCTATTGGGGAAAAGAGAGGATGGGATAAGGTTTAATTACTTGGTGTTTTCATTCTACAGCAGATTCTGACATTATAATATATTCACGAGGCGGAATGAGGTATTAGTCATCCGCTCAGTGACTGGTAAATTAACTATCCTTATTTTACACACCACGTGACCACGAAAGATGAAAAGCAATCGAAACGTCAGCAAGTTAAAATGTTAAAAATTAAGCCAAATCGCGATAAATCCGTAAAAATAGTTTTATTTCAATGTGTAATGTTCACGTAAATCGAAGAAACCATTATTATAACATAACATTATTTTATTATATGATGGTGATGATCACACAATGTAGATCGCCCGACTTGTGATCTCACCCAAGATCTCACAGTTCACAACTTACACATGTCGCTAAACCACTATGTCAACAGGTTATATAAACTAATTTTAACTTTAAAAAAAACACACCCAACAGTATACATACAACACATACATAGTCCTGACCCCCCCCCCCCCTAAGATCGAGTCTTATCTCGTGGGTATCAGAAACTACGAGAGACTTTTCGGTCTCCCAAACACTAGAATCAAATACCACCTACTTATTTAACTAGTGTCATCAATTTACCCCCACAGGTGGGCAGTTCTACAATCTTGATAAGTCTATATAAAACAACAAACAAATAGATACAGATCACAACATAAGTTTTAACAGTAATTGCGGATCTTAATTTGATGTTCATTCGTTTATCATTTGCATTTTTATTACGAAACACATTAAGACATTAGAAAGGATGTGAGGAGCAAAAAATGTAAGGCTATATATTTAATATCTTTATTCAACTTTATGATACACATTTGTACTCTGAGACGTGTCTGGCAGCTGTAATAAAGTAATTTAAATTGATTCAGTTCAGCCACAGGAAAACCGTTGCTTAAAGTAAGCCTACCTTAAGTATTTCTACACCAACTTATTGGCAATTTATTCATTAATTTATAAAGTGTGTATTATTGAAAAAAAATATTTTTTACGGATTTTATCGCGGATTTGGTTTTGTTTTTAAATTTTTTAACTTCCCGACGTTTTGATTGCTTTAGAGCTGCTTTCGTGGACGCGGGGCGGAAGAAGCAATCGAAACTCCGGGAAGTTAAAAAATTTAAAAATGTAAAAATCTGTAAAAATTATCAATTTCAATGTTTAACATTCGCGTAAATTTAAGAAACCACTGTGTGCCAATGTTATTATAAATTATTGCTTTATAATAACATTGGCATATTGTAAAATGGTCTTTTCTGATTTTTTATTATTAAATAGGGTTCTTTTAAAATATTTTTGTTTTTAAGACAATATAAATACATGTATTATAATATTTAAAACGCTGTACCTACATGAGAACAATGAGCATCAAAAAATATTTTTTATATCACACAATAACGTGTGAACTTTTAAAATATTTAAGTCTTTAAGTCCAACATTTCTCAAACAAAGACTTACAACAAAAACACTATTAAAATAGTCACAAATCGTGTGTTTTGAATCGGAATTAATTAGTCGATTCCGCGAATGTCATTGGATCCTTTATGCCGCGGCGGCTCGGTCGCGTTATTAAATAAGTCTAGATTATATCTCCTAGACCTAACACTAACGAGCGGCGAAAGAATCTAGATAGTGTTCTCGATTAGTGGCAATTAAAGCTAGCTCCACGGCGCGCTTTGTGCCTCCGTGACGAGCGCTCAGTCGAAAACGCACCGCTTATCCACTCCACTACTATATGCGTTTTGATGCGGTGTTTTCTCGATTGCTATTACATAATACATGATCCTCATCATTGGCCAATAAGATCCTAGCTTTATGGATATAGAATGGGAAGGAATCTTCCTTTGGGCAAATTCCTTCCTCAATGCACAATTCTTCAATCGGTTTGAAGAATTTTGGCGGTTTGAATTCAGCGACTTCCGGAATAAAAATATACTTTTATTTAAGCCATCATATCTATGCTTGGCTGTGACATGACACCAGCTAATTTTAAAACTTACTCATTTAGATTTACTTCTAAGTTTCTTATCGTATTAGTATATATAACCAAATGCTGACTACAAAACTTCTCTGAAATCGAGAGTTTAATTAAGAGGGCTACGGCCAAGTTATTCTTATGGAGTTATCCATCAATCCGCCTTTGCCCAGATTTACTGTTATCCAAGCCCCACACTGAATAAAAAACAATCTATGCCCAGCAATGGAACGTGGAGCAACATAAATAGCATTACACAGAAGGTGTGAGTAAGGCACATTTACAGAATGGTTAAAGTGTAGTCCCTGTTTAATGTACTCCTTTACTCGGAGGATATGTTTATGTGATGCACAAATTATTCCGACCGTGGAGACTATACCCTCATATATTCTAATGTCGCGAGGAATGCTACGCAGGGTCAATGTATTACACTGGGGTACTGAATTAATTTAAATAACAAATGTTACGTCACTTTTCGTGTGTAATCTATTGGTTTTGATATATTCGAGGACCGGCAAAGTTAGAGCATGAAAGTTAGTAACTCGTTTCGTTCGGGAAGCGAATTTGTCCGAAACTCGAAGTTGGTAATAGGGTCTTTATTTGTGTTGGTGTTTTAGTTTATGGATTGGGGACAGGCTAAAGGGATGAAAGGTGATAATTAATGAGGTAGATCTTAAATAAAATAAAAATTACAATGTATCAGGTTCTTCACGCCCATTTTTGAGAACAGGCTTTCTTTAGTCATAGTGCACATGTCTCGCGACATGCCCTGTGCAATTTAGTAAATATATACAGACACGAAAATTTGAGTTTAAAATAAAAAAAAATATATAATAATATCATCATTCATTTCTCAAAGCTATCTTGTTTTTATGCAGTTCTTATGCTGCGTCAATCTTTTTGTATACTAGCAAAAAAAATTACTTTGCCATAAATGCAACTGATGCTAAATATAATGCAATTTAAATAGAACTGGTTATCGCCGGTCGGAACTTAAATAATATATCTTTCTCACTCTCTCTTCAGAAAGTCCGCTGTTAGGGATAGGAGGCTTTTCGGTGGAAACCTAGGATCTTCACACTACTTGTTGGAAGCGGCTAGCAATTTCCTAAAACCTTAACCATCCCGTTGTCTATTATGTCGACTGTACAATCTTTCGCCAAACAAGTAATACGTCACATATTCACGTATGACGTCCCGCACTTTCCACCTGAGAACCGGTGGTACTGGCTCCGATTATATCGTCGAGACAGATTGCGAGCAGCGACTCGTTAGCCAGATAAGACGATTAATGCTAGTGTTTCTCTCCGTACTTGTAGCAAGGGTAGTGGAGCTATGGAATATTTATAGGGCCATAGAGTAAGGTAGGAGAGGTAGCGATGTATAGACAAAGCAGATGATAAAACTTTGGGAAGTTTTTTTCTTTGTGTGTGTTATAATCAATCAATAAATGAATACACCCAACAGTCACATACATAGTCCTGACCCCACACTAAGATCGAGTATTGTGCCGTGGGTATCAGAAACTACGAGAGACTTTTCGTTCTCACAAACATCCAGACACGAAACAAATACCTGTGGATCACAAAAACATTTGTTTCGGTGCGGGGAAACCCGCCGCCTCTTGTTTCACCGCCGGCGTCTAACCAACTGCGCCACGGAGGCTGTCAAACTTCTATGGAAATAATAAACTCTTGTATGCATGGTTAGGTGTTAGAAGAGCAGCTGGTTACAAATAAATTTGGCATTTCTTTAAGAGCAATACAAATGTGCTTACTTCTAGATCACAAAACTTCTAGATTGCTGGAGGTTTAATAACTCTTTGCGCTTCCTCTTTTGAGAGGTCGACAATGCACATACAATACGAATACAGTGAATGTTAATAGACATTCTAGCATTCACTTCTAGCATTCAGATTGCCAAAAATATATACTTGTTTAAATTCCTACAACCACTTGAGTTGGTTTATACTAGGTTAAGACTAAAAACCTACGATTTATTAGATGTTCTACTTTTCTGGAAATACAAAGAGTAGGTATTCCACGATTTTTTAATAAATTTAATGAATACGTTACGTTCTAGACCTCCCAAGTCCACATTCTTTATTAATCTATATTTTTATTAATCTATCTTTGAAACTGGTTCGAATTTTAAATAAATATTTTCGTCTTTTTATCGAGTTATGCTATATTTCATCCCAGATAAATATACAGCGGGATTATTATCCCGCAAAAAACTTTTTCACGTGGGCGATGTCGCGAGAAGTACTAGTGCCTAATAAGCGAGGTTAAAGAATATTAATTACAAATACTGAAATACTAGAGTTAAATTACAATATTGATAGTAATCAATCTACGAGACCGTTATCAGGACATAATTAGGAGAATATTCGCATCTCATTGACTTAATCGTGTGCAATAAAATGAATAATTAATGAAAGATACTGTTTGATGTTAATGAGATTTTATTGACACCACAAGCTTGTTCAGTTTTAATGATTTTGATGTTTTAAATATCTGATTTAATTTATTAACATTATCATAGCTGTACTATACAAAACCATGTTAAATTTAAAACGACATATTTTTCTCTGTACTGTAATAAGTAGAGGCATCAACGTACATACAATATTCTTTGGCATTAAATAAACGCTTCTTTATTTATTAATTGATTTAGTGTACCTGAGAACTGATGGATACGAGTCTGAACATGCGTTCTTCCTGTTCCCTTTCCTAACACAAGATACATAGTAATTTATTATTTTGCTACGATGTCAACTCACAAGAGTGCTTATTAATATAAGATTTCACTATTTCTCTTTATTTTGTAAGTATTATAAAAATATTTTTATACACTAAAAAAAACAATATTAATGTTAAAATATAAAAAAAAGATTAACCTTCGATGGCTACGTTCAAGGCCCAGGGTTAGAGATCCAAGATATTACTATAAAATTGCCGACTCGCGATACTGTTAATTTCTTTTTTATTTTAAGCAACTGACGACCTTAAGGAACCAACAATCTTAATGCCTTGTAAAGTAAAACGCTTCTCGTATTTCTCCGCTCCATGCCCCAACTTAGACTGTTTGTATCAAGGTGATCTATTAAATACTATTACTCTGTCCGTTAGCAAATGAGCCCGAGATTCATATCCTTTAAGTTCCTACTTTGTAATTCCTGTACGACTTAAATATTTACAGGTACCCTTTTGATTGAAAGCAAAATTGCTAGGTATTCGTACTTGGTGGAAAGCTGTGGCTATTTCTTGGAATGTTGGAAGACTTGCATTGCTTTTGAATGCGACATTTTTTATAGCGTAGAAGCGAAAATGTATGAAACCAGCATATCCAAGAGTTCTTTGTAGGAATTTCAAAAGTATGTGAAGGTCAACAGCTGGTATCTACACTAGGTCAGAAGTGGAATAAGACCTAATTTTTCGTATTTCTTCAGGAGCCTTTTTCCAAGTACTTAGATAAAATGGTTTTGTTCTAGAATAAATGGCTAGTAAACTACGGTTAATTAATAAATAAATAAATACACCCAACAGTCACATACATAGTCCTGACCCCACATTAAGATCAATTATGTCTTGTGTCACAGGTATCAGAACTACGAGAGACTTTTCGGTCTCACAAACACCCAGACCCGAAAGAAATATTTGTGGGCTGCACAAACATTTATCTTGGTGCGGGGATCGAACCCGTGGCCTCTCGTTTCACAGCCGGCGTCTAACCAACTGCGCCACGGAGGCTGTCAAATTTTTCAAGAGGTAAGTGACATTTGTTGTGTGTTGATTCCTTAGATAAACTACATACTCAAACTGTATTAATTTTAAATACAAAACTTTAAGGTAATTTGTTTTTGAGGGCATAATAACTAACCTAAGTCACGTATTCAGTCACAGGATGCAGGCCGCTTCCAATCGATTGCTGTAAAAAGCTTTAGGGAGGCAAATATACGTATGTATATACAGAGAGAGAGGGAATAAATGAATTATCGTAGGTTATTTTAAAATTACCTTTACGTAAACGTTTATACTAAGAAGTGATTCCCTCATCAATAACCAGGAAGTGTCCACTCACAATAAATTTTATGATTATTAAATCGACATTAACAAGTAACATATTAGCAGTATTCAAAAGAGCTGAATCCGTATAACTGTGAAGCAGTGACTGATAAATTGAATAATAAATCAACCGTTGGACTTTATGGGTTTCTCGGAGACCGTTCGGAAATCAATCTGTGTTGATTGTACGCGGAAATAGTTTTTTACAAATTTTAAATCAGCGGCGTTCAATGAAACTGGCGTGAAGTGGGTACGCAGTCGCGTTTTGTTCGATGCTTGAGATTGCCGTAGGCATAATGGCAACATCGTCCTCACATCCTTTTTTGTTTCCGTTTCTTTTTTATCTATTCTTTGTTGTATAATTCATATGCTATTTAACCAATTCTTTGTCACTATAATAAACAGATTTTCTTGTCCCGTATTTTTGTTAATATGTAAAACACAGAAGACCAATCGGTTAATACGGTAAATTATATCTACCGGGTAATTAATATAATTTTATTCACTTAATTCCTCATCAAAGATTATAGGACTCATCTATATGTGACGTCAGTGTTTTAAAAACCAGTTCTACTACCATCCACAGGTAAACGTATTCACAATATTTTAAAAATAGTCTATAAAAAAAATATATATATAAAAATAAGTTTCAGTGCAGCTCTACCAACAAAGACCTCCAGTGTTAAACAAAGATTACTTTCGTAAATGAGAACAGTTAGTACGAACGCATATATTTTACGTGCTAATAAGGCTAATTATCTAAGCAAACACGGGTTCAGTCGCCAGAACACACAATTAAAATAATTAACAAAATGTAAAATAGTTTCACGGAACAGTGAATTATAGAATTAAAGTTGTGGTTTAAATTGTTAATACTAGAGCATGAATTAGACGAGTGAAAATTTGAAGGAAACGATTCCACAACACTTTTTTATGTAGTTTTTTGCAACAGGGTTTGATTTAAATCCTAATGTATTTTATTGTACGTATTTTCCAATATCGTGTATTATAAATTTATCTTATATGGGCTGTTTACCATATTCTGAGTTACGTACTCATGTCGAGCATTCAACTCTTTAGGACCTTTTTATATATCATATAAGTTGCTTATGTCATGTTCAAATAATACAGCCTCCGTGGCGCAGTTAATAAAAATAGCGTTTCCAAACGCCAGACCATGCATTTGATTCTCGCTCCCAGAAAAAAATGCTGGGAGAATAACAGATATTTGTTTCGGGTTTGGATCTTGTTAAACTAAAAGGCTTTCGTAGTTTCAAGACACAAGACATCTTTGATCTTACAGTGGTGTCAGGACTCTGACCAACTCCTTTTAATAGTAGAATATACCCGTATCCTATCTATATGGGAGGGATTACTAGATACAATTCCGGCAAAAACAACGTAATATTTAATGCATGTTGATCGTTCAGCGACAGCGCTGACACGCCGCGGCCTGCTGTCAGGCGCCGCTTTAAAAATGTAAAGCGCAACGCAACGGGAAAATCCAGCGGTTTGCGGGCGCGCGCTAATTAAACCACTCTATAATTAGGTCACCGCTAACCGCTGCAGGGCTGTCGTGTACAGAATAGTATTTGTGACATGGATTTTGTAAACGCAAGTGACGTGAACTTTGGACGTATTCCTGCGGTGTTAGCAAATTAGGATGTCAGTGGGGCAACCCTACACTCAGGTGCCAAATTCAGAGTGTCGGGTGAATCGCAAACAATTTTAATTATGTATGTTAAATTTATTTCCGATTCATTTATCATTTAACGCTTTACTTGGTCCTGTGATTAGAACACGTAACGCAACTTCGTAAATATATATTGCTAGATGTTAATCTAATCAGAACAGGGTCCAGTCAGCATAGAAGAGGCTCTCCGATGTGTAGTATGAAGCTCTGTAAGCCAGGACCAATAGCTACGTATTCAATTGACATGGAGCACTAAACTTGGCGAAATATTTTCACGGCCTATATATAGTTTTGGATTCGGATCTGATCAGATTTGGGTGAAGATAATAACGATCACGATTCCATCTCCATTATAATCCCGAACAGTGGTAATAAATTGCTTATTTTCATCTAAAATAAAAGCATTTAAACTGGTACATTTTAAAAAAGCATGGTTGAGTGTATTTAAAGAGTCGAGTTAATAAAGCAATAAATTGACAACCCTTGAAATTTGTACAAATAAAGAATTAGCGTGGTATATTTAAAGACTTGGTTTTGATGTAATTAAATGCTTTTAATGTTGATGTCTGCTGGCAGCCCTGTGACACCAGCAGGGCATTATGCGTGCTCATGTAACAACGCACCGATACACGTAGATTAAATAATAATACGCGATGAGTGATCGCGCCACGGAGCGTTTAATTTTTGTATACCTCATAGTCAACCGTGAACTTTGCATTTTGATAGACGCGGTCTGATGGCTCGACTGTTAACTCATTCTATATCAGCCTATATACGTCCCACTGCAGGGCACGGGCCTACTCTACAATCGAGAGAATCGATTGAGAGTGGTTAGGCCATATAGTCCACCACGCCGGCCTAGTGCGGGTTGGCGGACTTACATACCGTAGAAATTCTTTAAAATTCCTACGGTATGCAGGTTTCCTCACGATGTTTTCCTTCACCGTTAAAGTGTGTGGTGATTGACTATCAATACACATTATTAACTCATTTTCTACTGGGTTTTATCTACTTTGGAAGGGCGTAAGTTGATTTAAAAAGGTAGTGGAAATATAAGTTTCTTGCAAATTAAATAAAGCTTTTTGACTCAAGCAATTATTATTAAAACTACCTGTTTAATTATCATCATCCGTAGTCACCGGAAAGGAACTGCTGAAGATGTGTTCCCCTTAAAATTCTACCTGCATATAATTAATGTAATCAAATCCAGTCATGCTATTCGTATTGAACACTTAAAGTACGAGTGTATTATTCGATCTGAAAACAAACGTTCGACAGCGAGACGTCTCTTAATGTAGATTCGGAACGATAAGAGTTAATAAAACTAATAAATAAACTGGGATTGTTTTTAAATACTAAATTAATATAATAACCAATACAAACTCCAACGTTAACCCGTAAAAACTATGAAAACTTAAACCTTTCGTTACAAAGTGCGGTGGATCAAACAGGTCACGGGTCAGTTCTCAGCTTGGAGAAACTGAACTGCCTACTTCAGTAGATTGATGGGATTTTTACCCGAGATTTGTGGTGTGCTTTCGCTGTAAGAATCTAATAAAGGCATGTGCATATTTCTCGTCGGGTGCGCGGTCCACTTTCTTAGCTGACCTTAGAAATGCGACCTTAGAAAAGAATCGCTGTACAGGTGTTGGTGTTTCATTATTCCTCATTCATACGATAAGTTTATATTGTCTCTATGGAAAAGGAGCCAAAAGAGCAATGTATTTGTCGACCGACACATAAAATCAGTCTACAAAAATTCTTCGCATATGGAATGTCCAGGTTTCTGCTCGATATTTAGCTTTACTTTAAACCAAGCGATAGTTAACTAGCATACACACGTAATTTCGAAATTATTGTTATGTGCGCTGGGTCTGTACCCGCAACCTCCTGTTAGGTTGTCTGTTTTTTAATCAACTGAGCTATCGCTCGCTTCGTTGATGCATACATTTTCCACAGTAGGTACTTTTGATACAAAAATCGAATCTCTAATTTATCACAAAAGTTAGCTTATATTGCGAAGATAAACGCCTTATTTCCTAATACTATGGGCACCTTGTTTCAAGCTATTTTGATAAATCCCACACATTGTAGTATTCAATGCTTGCATATAAATCCAGCAGTTTGGTGGATGCTTGGCTTGTATCCAGTCACATGTAAATTCTGTGGGTTATGTGCGCAATAAATATTTGCGATCAGTTGTTTGTGTTCATATATACTCGTAAATCGCATGCGACAACTGTGCTTTGTTACGTCCCGAATTCTAGGTATATTCCTGTCTATTGTAGACGACTGACTGCCTCGGTGGCGTAGTTTTGCTACGGTACGATTATAAAGCTAAGGTCTCGTGTTCGAATCCCGGCTCGGGCAACAGTGGTATTGGATTTTTTCTATTCATTATCAGCCTGGAGTCAGGTATTTGTGCCCGATATGGCGATAGGCTCGCCCCCTATCACATCGTGGGACGGAACATACAAGGCGAAATGTGGGTGTCCTGGTGGTGCCTCTGCCTACCCCTTCTGGGAAAAAGACGTGAGCTTATGAATGTAGAGTGAACATTTATGTCTGTCGCATATCTATAGTCTTTGTGAACTTGTAGTCATCAGGTGCATTTTTAAATGTATTTAAATACACCCAACAGTCCCATACATAGTACTGACAATACACTAAGATCGGGCATTGTGTTGTAGATATCAGAAACCACGCGAGACTTTTCGGACTCAAATACTCAGAGCCGAAACAGATACCTGCGGATCACACAAACCCGCGGCCTCTCGTTTCACAGCCGGTGTCTTACCAACTGCGCCACGGAGGCTGTCAGTTTTCATTGTATTTAGTTTACCGAGGTAAATTAATGCTAGCTTTGCAGCTGCACTTCAAATAAAGGACATTTTGACTTGCATTTTCCATAAAACCAGCACATTTTACAAGACTTCGTGTAAGTAGTTTCAGCAAAGAGGCAAAAGACACATGTAATCTCCACTGTGAGGAAACCGCATACCGTAGCGATCTTAAACAATTTTTACGGTATGTAAAGTCCGCCAACTCGTACTAGACTAGCGTGGCGTTCCATATGGCCTAACCCTTCTCAATCGTACTCTCGATTGTTGAGGAGGCCCGTGCCCTACAGTACAGGACTGATACAGATACATATACAATTTCCATCGACACTAACTTCAAAAAGTAATAATATCAATCTTAAAAAAACTTGTACATAATATAATAACGTTACATCACACAATTGGGTTGGCGATAGTCCACAGTACATAAATGGCAGTAACATAACCTTAATAAAAACCGTGCGAAGCTCATGTAAACGCATCGAGACGCCGTAAAGGGCGAACGATCGGGTCGGGATAAAACGGTGCAGATTTACTGCACCCAACGCGGTGTCCAATTACATTTTTTATATCTGCGGCAATAAACGCACGATTTGTACGCACCGCTATGGCCTCCGGGCTTAGGGACGGACATTGTTGATTCTGATTCTGATTTTGTGCTGTTGATTCTGAAAAAATTATGAACAAAATGAAATTGTGAAATGATACATGTATGTAAATTTATTTGTACTTATATTTGTATGTACTATGTATATATGTTAGTATGTATGTAAGTAACTCGTTGTTTTGCACTTTGTTATACTATAAACACCTACTTTGTATAATCTCTGAATCACCCATAGATCGACTGGTAGCGAATGCCTTGGGTATTAAATCCCGCTGTATGCAATATGTATAAAAGTTTAAAATAAACAAATAACTAATGTACTTACAATTTTTTTCTTTTTTTTTTGACGCTTGTATCTTCTAAATGTAATGTAAATTATAAAGTGCCCTCTCTTCTTTTCCTTTTCTTATATCCATCCTAAGGTTGTCTGTAAGAAATCGCCTAGAGGAAACAAGGAAAATCACTTAAATTGTAATATCTTTAAGTGATTTTCCTTGTTTTGTGCAGTTAAGAATAAATAAATAAATGTAAGAATATGAGGTTAGAATCGTATCAGCATCCATTCGCATTTTATCAAATTAATTATTTAATGAAGGTCTGTATTACAGTCTATGGTGGTGGTGATATTTATATAGGGGATGAATTTACCGCACCAGCCCAGGAATTCACCATCATCATCCTTAGCGACAGGAAGTCCACAGCTGAACTTCCTTCAAAGGATTTCCACATAGTCCTGGCCCACGTCTATTAATCGTGCTATCTTTATTAGGTGCATTGTCCATCTAATATTTAAGTTAATTAAAATACTTGTACTGCCAGACTTGAGTATCGATACCGACAGACAGCATGGTCATCTCTATTTGTAAGGGGTCAAGTTATAAAAACTTTATAATATGAAAAATGAGTATAAAACTTGTTTTTGTATCGAAAATGCAGAATTCTCGGAAGCAAGTTATTGATAGCCCTTTTCGTACCTTCGAACATTACTTTTTGATAAGAATTTACTGCATAAGTGGTTGCAAATTTTTACGTAATATATTTTTTTTTATTTCAATAAATTTCGTGACGAGCATGCCATTCGCCTGATCGTAAGCGATACGACCGCTTTACGACAGTAGCAAAACTAAACAACACCACGATTTACAAAGCAAAGCTTGGCATTCCATTGCGCTCGCCATCCTGAGACATAAGATGTTATGTCTCAATATGTCCTGAATAAATAAATGAATACACTCAACACACATAATATGTAGTTTTGGTAAAATTTTTGGTTCAAAAAAATACAGTTCAGTTTTTCACACACCGATTTTCTGTTTTAAATTCCGACGCAAAACTGGGTGTTATGCATTTAAAGCCTTTGTTTGTGGACATTGTAGCTCCCAAATAAAACGATTTTAATATTTTTTATTCCACCTAGGTATGTAGCACACAAAAAATATTTTGAAGTCGTCGAATTTGGCACTTTTTATTGCTGTGTTTTTGCACCTAGGTGTTTTTTTTATTGAACGAGAAAACGATTTACCTCATAGTAAGTAATTATATTATAAGTCAATCACCACGTATTCACAATAACGGTAAAGGAAAACATCGTGAGGACACCTGCACACCATAGCGAGTCTAAAGAATTTCGATGGTATGTAAAAATCCGCCAACCTGCACTAGGCCAGCGTGGTGGACTATACGGCCTAGCCCCTCTCAATCGTTTTCTCGATTGTAGAGAAAGCCCGTATCCTGTAGTGGGACGTATATGAGCTGAAACAAAATAATCACCGCCTTGTATGAACATCTACAATACTTGAGTCGTAATTGCGAAGGGAATGGGAAGGAGAAGACGAAGAGAGAGAAGAAGGAAGAAGAAGAAGACGGGAGGAGAAAAGTGGTAGTGAGCGTTCAGCAATATCATTCACAGAACAAAAGGTCTGTTCTTCCTAATATAGTGGCACCACCCGGGCGAGCAGGCCCATTCCTTCATTAGTTCACAACAGTATGCTTCTAACACTTTGTATGTTTAATATCTGATAAATGTGCATAAATACTTTTCTTATCGGTAAATACTTTTTTACGTAGAAAATTTTTTTGAAGAATTTATATGTATCTGCACATCAGCTAATGTATTACTTCTAAAATCTTTTCGAGTACTCAGTTTCATTTATTATCTCAAATGATATCATATTTTAAGCTGAATTATTGCCTGTCGTGTTCATTTTGACACACAGCGGAAGTTGGCATTCCGCCAAAATTTCATTCGCGAGTCACATCCGACTGCGCGCTACCCGTTTTAATATTAGACAGTTCAACTAATAATTTCAGGAACTTGTTAAGTAATAATACTTGAATTTCGTAGTTAGTAAAAACTTTATATTACGAAGGGATTAGGTATAGTAAGATATGGTTATTATGGGTCAGTTGATTCAATTTTTTTAAGATATGCTTGTGTTATAAAAATTTACATTTCGGAAATACCCAAGGTCAATATAAACGTATTAAAATAAATGAGCTTATATGTATTTCCTTGAAAAAAATTAATTCAGCTATTTAAATATCAATATAACAGATATTGTATAAATAAAATTAACTTAAACCTAACAATTTAATATCCCGTCATTTGCTGATACTCTGTATTTAAACTAACTTGTTGTAAGTGCCTATGTAATAAATAAATGTGCACTTTTTTTTTAATATAATTTATTACACACTTTAACCATTTTCTTTCCTCCCTGCTTAGAGATTATTATTTATAGTCATTTATTTAATAACTCATTAACAGTAATATGAATATACTCAAGAACTGCTTACTATAAACGCTGGTATTAATACCTTCCTGTCATTAAGAACGAGTATAGCGGATATGAATCGCGATTTTCACACTATCTGATTAACTCAATAAACAAATTAAACTCTTAATAACATTCGTATTTAATTATTATTAATTTAAATCTTTCATCACCATCATATTTAAATTAAATTAAATCAAATAAAAAAATATGATTAATTTAATTCTTTATCGTACACAATTATAAACAAAAACATTATACAGAAACGATAATAAAATATAGTACATATTGCGGTTTAACGCTCTACAGCAATGTCTAACATTGTATGATATCTTGGCTTTAATCTTGAACATTGTTAAAAAAACACTATTTAAAATTTCTCAGAAAAATTGTTTACTTTTGTTCAAACCTATGTTACTTTTGCATTAAAAATTCAATTATTTGGAGGTTATACAGGCATATCCGTTCCGATAACGATCACTTACGAGTACTTAACACTTGTAATAAATTACAATGGCCCAAATATGATGTGTTTCGCCTCCTGTCTATGTGTCTTATTTAGGAAAAATAGTCGCAATCATTTCAGCATTTCAACCGACAACCTCAGAGGCGCAGTTGGTTAGACGCCGGCTGTGAAACGAGAGGCCGCGCGTTCGATCCCCGCACCGAGACAAATGTTTGTGAATCCTACAAGTATTTGTCTCGGGTCTAGGTGTTTGTGAGACCAAAAAGTCTCTCGTAGTTTCTTATACCCACGACACAAGACTTGATTGACCTTAATGTGGGTATGACTATGAATGTGTTTGTTGGATGTAAAAGAGCTGTTAAGAGATGAGTATCTGTCGCCAGAAAATACCAACACTATTTAAAATTAATTGCATTTGGCATCAGATAAATTGTAGCACTTTGTTGTGCCAATATAAAAATGTAGTGTTTAATGTTACTTATTGTATGTAGTATGGAAATTGAGAAGTATTATACCAACAACTTCAACTTCATTTCATTTCGACTCATAACAGCCACGAACGTGACCAAAATGAATTATTTATTACACAAATTGTTTTTATTATGCAATTAAAAAAACTTTCTCCCATTACCATTCATATAAATTGTTACTAAAACCATTGTTTTATTGCATAACAAGAATAACCGACTGGTTACGTGCATCGTTATGGAAGAATTACCATACAATTGTTATTGCTAAATAAATAAACACTTAATAGGCACACACACAGTTCTGCCTTCAAGTTCATAGTAAAATATTGTTTCATGGCGTGTCCTGGGAACATATATAAAAAAGATATGTTATATTTATTTTAACTTTTATTTAAACGAAAAAATGTGAATCTCGTAAACACTTATCTTGTTCAGGGAATTAAACCCGTGGCCCCTCGTTTCACCGTCCGCTCTTATACAATTGCGCCAGGAAGTCTGTTGCCTTTATAGTCATGAATCATCCTGTACGGAATATTGCCGAAGGCCCGCTGATTACTTTCTTTTTTCTTCACTTAAGCCAATAATACTCCTAGCCTATCGCCTTGTTATGTTCATCTAATACTTTTGAAACCCAACTCATTTTTTACACACAAATTGCATTCCCTAGTTTCGGAATCGAATTTACAACCACGCTGATCTTAGCTAATGTACTCTAGTAAATCAATAAGCATATAACTATACAGGGTATATCTAGATTGCGGCCGAAAATGAAGCCCGCTGGTAGTTTTAGTGGTTACAGACACAATGCAACTAAAAATTTCGCCTATCGTCAATTTTTTATTTATTTATCGTCGTAAATACATAGGTTTCCTAAAATAATAATGTACACCCTTTTATTTTTTAAGACGCAATGGTAAGGTTTAAACTACTTTTTTCATTAAAACTAGGTATTTACCACCCAAATATGATATTTAAAAAAAAATAAAAAAACAGTCGCTTTTTTTGCGAAATATTTATTTGCATCATATCTGTAACCACTAAAACTACTGGCTTCGTTTTCGGTCGCAGCCTAGATATAACCTGTACAATTACATATACAAAGTGGAGACAGTGTGTCTGCGCCGGCAGATAGATGTTTCAGCGATACGGAGCAGTGGTGTGACAGCGCTCTCCGCTCATCCACCCACTTTCACTCGTCAATGATTTCATTCACAGATTTATGATTTGTGCCTTCGAAAGTGTGTTTGTATAGACGAAATATTGAGCCATTGAATTACGTTTGATGTATTTGACTTGTCAGTGATTTAGAATGTTATAAAAATGCTAATTATTTATTCAGTCTGCTTTATGGTGGTATTGTGTTCGTGTATGCCTGGTTAGTGGCTCCTGTGCACGATAGCGAAATAACTATTATAGTGACCGATGAAAAGATTAAGAAATTTTATTTGAAAGAACATGAGCTGCACACATTTAAGGTGTTACATAAAACAAATAAACACAAATGTTTAGCCATACAGGCGTACAAATGTTAAATTAACTATAAAAATAATTAACACTATATAATTTAACTGAATTAACTAATACTTATTGAGAGTGTGTCGCATTTGGGTTCAGTCTGTCTACATCCAGTTTCGAGTGAGCTTGTATAATTGTAGACAGACGAGATGATACAATTCTACCATAAATGTATTGATTGAAACCTCAGCATAATATGTTTCTACATAGCGTTGGTTTTTGTAATATTCCACTGCAATAATGCTGAGTCTATGTCCACCAATACACTTAACCTTTATTAAATTTTTGTCGATTATTTTTTGGCACTCGACGAGTGGTATTCGCTTCCCTACCAACCACTATAATAGTGATTAGGAAGTCAGGACTTTTGTGCCAAAAATTGTAACAGTTTAATTTCTCTAATTAAACCTGCTTCATTGTGGATATCGTAGTTTTACCAAAAAACGGAGTCAGGATCGGTCGTCTAACAGAGCGATAACCATCTTTCGTCTGCGAATACTCTGTTTTAATCCATTGGACCTGTACATCAGCACAGGTAAGCTGTAATCACTTGGCGTATATAAAACTCATGTTACAATATAAAATCTACGATCTTTTGGTGCTAGAATGCGTTGTTGTCAAAATAATATAAATAGTTTTTCTCTCTTCACATTCTATTACATGAGACATGTTAACACTATTCGATTACGAGTTTAAACACTTGTTATTTATGTTATGAATACATATCTCAAATATTGCGTTCAATAGATATTTTTAAATATTTTTTTAGTTCCAAATTTCACCACACTCCAATAGATGATAGATGACATATAGAGTAAAAAAAATCTAAAAGATAAAATCGTTTTGTAGTTATGACGATTTAAAGAACATCATCATGCACTCATAAAAGGAAACATAAAAATTATCAATATAATTTATTACAAAATGGAACATAACGTTACAACCCCGAGCCGTTACAACTGTTATTACACTGACAACTGTAAGAATATTGATTATTTCCTGCGATTAATTATATCGATGTTCGCGGTGGGATGAATTTTAATAATAAAATTATACGTGTTCAGAGCTTGCATTTTCATATAATATTTCTATTGGATTCGTTTACCATACAAAACGGTAAAAAAAGATTCCTGGAATCCTTTACTTCTTCAATACTCTTTCCTTCAGAGAAGCCTGGGTCGCTCGAACCGTAAATAGTGTATTAACAGCTCATTCATCAACATTGGCAAAAGTTTAGGGGCAACAAGAAAACATATAGAAATATGCAGACTGCCATAAATATAGTTTATTGTCTTAGCGAAGTCGGGCAAGAAATCATCTGTATGTTTGTACTTTATTACACATAAAAAAACAACCACGTTCAAATTTTTTTTGTAGAAAAATTGTTAAAAACTACTTGTATGAACTATTTAATATTTAATGAAAATTGCATAAAAACTAATTGTATGAGGGCGTAAAAAATCTTGATTATACCGGTAACAGCCTAATAGCTATTAATAAATTCGTTTACAAGCAAATATAATAAGATCTAAGTTAAAGTTCGTTTACATCGACTAGCTGTGTTCACGGTTCCTCCCACACACAGTCATAACCTTATCGACCGATCTCAGATTGCTTATACGTCCCTCGTGAACCAAATAACATTTGTACAGAATTGTTCTACTGAATTGTATATTTACTGTGTATTGTTAAAACGCGGGGATTGGTAACTGATGAGTAACGAAGCGGTGGTTGTGAGTTTGAAGTATTTTTAGGAGTCATGTGTGTATTTGTTTTATTGCAATGAATGGCGAAACGGGTACCTATGTCATTCGCCTGTTGGTAAGCGATACGACCGCTCATTGATAGTAGCAAAACCAAACAACACCATGTATTACAAAGCAATGCTTGAAATTCCACTGATATTTGTATTGAATTATCACTAATTTTAACGATGAAGGAGTACATCGTGAAGATACTTGTATAATATAGAGGTGGTAACAAAAGACTGCCTTGGTGACGTAGAACTTGTATTACGGTACGACTACAAAACTGAGGTCTCAGGTTCGAATCCCGGGTCGGGCAAAGTGATATTGGGTTTTTCTATTCATTATCAGCCCAGAGTCAGGAATTTGTGCCCGATATGGCGATAGGCTCGCCCCCTATCACATTATGGGAACATACAAGGCGAAATGTGAGTGTCCTGGTGGCGCCTCTGCTTACCCCTTCGGAGATAAAGGCGTGAATTTATCTATGTATGTATGTATTTTATGTTTATAAAAACACACAACCGCCCATATTATTTAAATATAAATGAATAAATTGTAGTAAAGTTCAAAGCCGCGGTCGCACGGTATGTAAATGAGTAATGCGTTTTAATGCATGAGCACTGAGCGTAAAAGTTCTAATTATTATTGTGAGAATGCTTCCTGTACACGCTTTAGATGCGGACGATTACGATGTAATAATTTAATTAGCTCGCATTCGCTTGTACCTAGAGTTACGTTGATCGCAGTTAAGTATAATTTTTTTATTTAAATATTTTTTATAAACTTTTGAATTTAAATATAATTTAGAAATATGTTTTGTGGAATAACAAGGCATATATTACACAGGCCATTATATTATGTATTTAGTGAGTGTATACCCGTTTGAGAGCAGGCCGGCAAAATGGTGTCGACTGAAAAAAATTCTTTAATCGGGTAGATATTCGAATTTAGATTGCACTGCACATACCACTACACATACTCATAATGCATGATAGTATAAAAAAATGGATGAATTTTTCCGATCGTGTAACGTTTATTCGAATTTCCATTATGTATGTTAATTTACAATGATTAACATTTGTGCGCGTGCGCACGTTGATGTCTTTTGAAGGAAAAATGTTTCGCGCTGATAGTGATATTGGTCCAAATTGTGAGTTGATAATTTATATTTCTTTACTTAAAACGGTTTTGTTGTTTTAATTTATTTAATTTAGTTTCGCTCGATGTATTTATTATTCTATTTCTTTTTTCATATACGGTTTAAACTTAGTGTAAATAATTTAGTGAGATATACATTGTATTTAACGTTATCAAAATGAGAAACTTGAAGAAACACCACTACTTTTGTATTTTCTCCAGCTAATAATGCCAGAGTTTACCTTCTCATTCTTTCTCTTTCCTCTGCATTTATTTAATACCACAAAACACACATGCCATTTTAAAACATAACATGCCATCGGATGTGCTTGCTCATTCCTCGGGCATATAAACAGTATCTATACCACGATCTCATTATTCAGAAATTTATAATAAATAAATAAACTGTCACATACATAGTCCTGATCCTAGACTAAGATCGAGTCTTGTGTCGTGGGTATCAGGAACTACGAGAGACTTTTCGGTCTCACAAACACCCAGACCCGAAACAAATACTAGTGGTTCTTACAAACATTTATCTCGGTGCGGGGGATCGAACCCGCGGCCTCTCGTTTCATAGGCAATAATCCAGTCAATACAAGGCAAAAAAGGACGCAAATGACAAACATGTACAAGCGTATTTTTTGTAAAATCAAACAGTGGCGAGACGCATCGTTCTAATCCAACGCGACCGCAGAGTGTGGCCGTAAATAATTTTATGCGCATCACCACGCGGGCTTAATGGCCAGGCTGTACATCTTGTTTTTGTGCTTTTGTTATGGTTATATAAAAAAAATAAAAACTCTTTGTGACGTCATATATTTTGTACATATACGTGTATGAAATGAGAAAAAAAACGTAAAAATATGGGTTTAACTACTCAAGGTATCTTTTGTAGATATGAAGTGGAAGTAAGAAGATAGATAGGGCTGTATATCCTTTTCTAATTTGGGGTCGAAACCTAGGATTGAAGCAATTTTTACTACTTTTAATAAATATGTCAATATGCTGATTGCCTACACACTAGTATCATGATGCGACACTCATATACCATAATTATTACTTGATAAGTATACTAGGTCATAATACGCACGAAGTAAATGTAGATACATATATAAGTCTTAATTATTGTCTAAGCAAAAAAATATAGAATACTTAAACGTTCTCGATTTCCCTTCAAAGAAGGTGTTGAGAGAAAAAAGCCGACTTCGTTTGTTACACTGGTATAAATTAAATGGAAAGTGAGCTAGCCAATTACCATGTAGTTGATATAATATGATCAGCGAGTACTCGTATACCCATTCGCGTTATAAATAAGAAAGTCTGTCGCGGTGCGTCTCATTCCCGCACAATTTATTTAATTGACACGGAATTATTAAATGTACGTAGATAGTGAAATTAACTGCGAAGACGTTTAATTAAATGTCTGTATAATATGCAATATTTGAGATTAATTGAGAGCGCGAGTGAAGTTGCAGTCAAAGCGCAGTTGAGGCGATTAGCGCAAGTTTTCCGTTTACCGGCTTGTCCCTCGTAAAATTGCAACAATTTAACTTATGCGATTTCGTTTCGCGTCTGAACGTGAGCGGATCATTTCTCCGGCGCGGCGCGGCTCGGGCCGCAGCTGTGCTGTGAGATGCGCGGGCGCTCGCACTCACCGTCGGACTCAGTCCCACTGGCGCGTCTGTACGGAACGCACGCACACGCGCCTCGCAGCCCATCGCGATCCCGCGCAGTGACTCCCGCACCAACTGTGACAGTGATATGGTTCTGTGTTCTGTTTGGATACCTTGACCGTTGGAACGATCGTAAGTCCATTTGAAAAAACAAACCTACTTGCCCGCAACACCGTGTTTACATAGTGCAAAACAATCGAGCACGGCACGGCACGCCGGCACGCGAATACACACAAACCTAATTCTGTGCGATTAATTCGCTCTCTGTAATGCGTGAGCGTATTTAAATTATTTAGAAAACTGTATCGTCACATGAGCAAAAAAATGCACGAAATCGTCGAAGCGGCTCGACGATGCGACGCACCGCGCGCGCGTCTGTGAAATGTGTGAAATTTAAGGTTGACCTACATACGATGGCTCGCTGAGGATACCTCAATGTATCGATAGCCGATAAAATTAAATCTAGAGAAGGGTTAAACCTTACCTCCCTTAATCAAGGCATAAATGAATAATCTCAATTCGAGGCGACAGATAATCTAGATAAAAATTCTGAATTCAAATTCGTAAGCAATCCCGACCCAAAGATCACTCCATCAACCCAAATTCGTCAGCAGTAAAGGCTGATGATTACGGGACCTGTATAGGTCAAACCCATTCCCCTGATTGTAACATTTGCAAATATAACCGGCAGTTACATTAAAACTTACGACAGATCTGCAGTTATATCATTTATGGGTACCGTTAAGAAAGTTGCATCGTTATAAAATTGATATTAGCGGAAACCTAATAAACACCGCCTCTGCCGGTTGATGGATGCCTACAAACAATATTTGAAGCTGGTTTACTACCACCAAAGAAAGGTATTGAAACTTACCACTTAAACTTAACTCTCGGATATTGTGATCTATTTACCCCGCACTTTAACTGTCGTAGATAGCATAGGAAACTAGTATCATTGAAATCTTGGCAAAATTTTCTATGGTTGAAGTCTGCAAAGCTGCACTAGGCCGGCGTGGTAAAAAGCCTAAGAACTCGTGAACTCTCGACGGTAGAGAAGTCACATGCTCTTTAGTTGATGGAATGACATTTGATATACCCCTGGGACAGACATCTATTCAGCCAAAGGAATTCCACTGCTGAACATAGGCCTCCCCCAAGAATCTCTACATTGATCTGTTGGAAAAGTCTGCATCTCGCGACTTCCTTAACCAGGAACCATACCAGGTCAACCTTCCAACCATAACCAGGTCGTCAGACCTTGTAGCCGGGCGTCCGACACTTCGCTTGCCTGCTGTGGCCACTCCAGAATCTTTTGGCCTCTACGGCCTTCAGTTCTTTGCGCTTTGTGCCCGGCCCAGTGCCACTTCAACTTGCCAATCCTAAGAGCTATGTCAGTAACCTTTTGTAATAACTTATTATGAGGTAAATCGTTTTGCGTTCAATAAAAAAATTGCATCTAAATGTAAAAATACAGCAGTAAGAAAGTGCCAAATTCATGCCATGGGTCACTATGACGGATTTTATACTATTGTGTACTGTGGTCGCTACCGAGGTACACACGAATATCGTACTATATGAAGATTCTTTACTTCGTCTGATCTAATGTGGAAACTATAACATCGACATAAATCAAAGTCTTAGTACAGCTTCATACTATCCTGGAATGATCAGGCTAGACATTCTCACCCCGCGGTGTTTTTTTATTGCCTGAATGCCGAGACGAGCATGGCATTCGCCTAATGGTAAGCGATACGACCGCTCATGGACAGTAGCAAAACCAAACAACACCATGAAATACAAAGCAATGCTTGGCATTCCACTGCGCTCGCCATCTTGAGGCATAAGTCTCATTATATCCAGTAGTTACTCTGTTATTGTGTAAGTTATAATTAAAAGCCCAAAAAACAAAGATAAAGTAAACATCTATTTCGTTTTTAAGTGTATAAGAATATGATGATATACCCCGCAATAAAAGTGTTTTAAAAGTTATAAACGTGAAATGTGTTAATTAAAATCAAAATATTGTTGCGAATTCAATAAATGTCAACGTGATTTATTACTCTTCATAATGTTGATAAATTATGCATTTAATTATATTTTTTTAAATTAAAACTGTAAATTATTTCATTTATAAATTGACTTTTGACGTCAAAATATTCAATGCATTCGTTATGAATATCAAGCCTAATAATTATTTTTAAATTTAACATAAACGTGTTAATTACAATTGCAATATAAAACCAAATACAATTTATGTTATTTATTGTTTCAAATAATTTTATATCAGTGGTTACAACTAGGAAAAATTTATAACAAGTTTTGAATTTTCCGTTTCACAGATATACACTAATCCAAAACCTTATGATTCAATCAACACCCATAAAATATTTCATACTCTTTTTAAATTTGTTTAAAAATAATTCACAGACCAGTCCAATATTCTTACAAAACGTGCATACAAGAGCTGTCAACGATTTGGTATTAAAATCGAACGATTTCCATATATTTTCACCGGAGAATCGTGCTCGATATGCACTGGAGAGATGCAAATGTTGTTACAGAAATCTTGCCGTATTTGCTGCATATTGGAGTTTTATCAATAGCATTTTCGTAAATATATTTTTCTTCTGCAATAGCTGGGGTTTTTGAAATATGGAATGATAGCGGAAATGAAAATACTTAGCCTTGTAATAGTTTCTTTTAAAAATGCTTATCTAATTTTGAAGAAATCAATTCCCCTTGCAGATAAATATTCGATTTGAAAGTCATAAAAATCTTGACAGTAAGCTTTGTTAAGAATACTTATGCTCCTGAATTTATATTTAAATAAGTGGTTTTTTTTTATTATAATATACCTTTCTGTACCGAGTATGTACAAACAACGATTTCAACATATTTTCACCATTACATAACACCGTTACCAACATGTCAGAAGGAGTAGGCAGTGGACAAACTAGGATTCTTCGTCAACTCAGTTCCGTCCCATAACATGGTAAGGGAGGAGTAGATGCAGCAACTGGCACTGATGGAATACGTCGAAAAACTTGTAAAGTAATGCCAGCAAAATGAATCTATACATGAATTTAAACACGATGACATATATGCAAATAAAAATCTGTTGTTTTTTTGTATGTATTTATGTAAAAATAGTTATGTTGTACAACGGCACATAAGCAGATGACTGCGAGTGTGTCAGTGGCCCGCGCAGTGAGAGTCTCGGCGTATTGTACAGCACTGAACACTAATATTAATAGCTATTGTTCTATTATACACTGGGGTAAATTAGCATTTTTATTAATTGAATGTTTGTGAGTAGCGTTTTGGTGTTATGAAAAATGATTTTCTTGTTAGATTTGTTGCTTGTAAGGACAGATTGGTTCAAGTATAATTTGGAGAGGAGTACCCTAGTTCGGTTAGTCAGGCAATTTGTCATTGTGATTAATTCGTAATATTATGAAGTTTGTAACGGTTCATGTCAATTACGCGACAGGATGTGTTTTTTTTGGTAACTTATACGAAGTAGCTGTTCTTTGCACCTGCCTCATTTAGTTAAGATACTATTATTTTATATTAAAAAGTACGCAATACTTAATAATGTTGATAGATGTATTAGATATTTTAAATGCATTTTCAAAATGCCTCCGTGGCGCAGTTGGTTAGACGCCGGCTGTGAAACGAGAGGCCGCGGGTTCGATCCCCGCATCGAAACAAATATTTGTGTGAATCACAGGTATTTGTTTCGGGTCTGGGTGTTTGTGAGACCGAAAAGTCTCTCGTAGTTCCTGATACCCCCGACACAAGACTCGATCTTAGTGTGGGGTCAGGACTATGTATGTGACTGTTGGGTGTATGTATGTATGTAAAATGTATATTCAATTAAAAGTATTATATAAATTCGAAAGAGTAAAATGAATAAATAATTAACAGGGAAATAACTTGAGAATTCTCACAGTCCCAATAATTTTGCGGCCTACATAACATGGCAACAGGCTGTTCCTAAAACGCAAGTTGCAGAAGCGAGTACCGTCCGTCGTGTTTTCACCGAGTATCGCGATGACTGCCAGTGGCCAGCGGTATATAATGATTCTTTACTATTCGATTTAATGTTTTAAAGGCTAATATTTCAATATTTATTAAAGGCGCTTTGTTGAATTGATTTTTTTAAATGTAATTGCGTTGTTTCCTAATTTAGATCCATGCAAGCGTTCTGGGAATAATTCATAATGTGGCCTTATTTATAGACAGTTTTAAAATCAATTTTAGTTATTGAATATTTTGTCTTCTTCGATCAAAAGGAATTCAAAAATCGAAAGGGGTAAAAATCCAAAACTAAAATAGGTTTTGAAATTGTCTATGAATAAGGCCGTTAATATCTAGTTTGGAGTGTCCAATATTTTTGTGGGATTGGTAATTCAGTCGAGGCAGCGTACAGTATCTTTTTTACCCAAAAGGCATATGACTACATGTTATTGTGTTTAGAACTATACGTGTTAGTGTTGAAAATACTTAATGGTATTACACGCTTAAAGGATACATGGCAGCATAACTGAGACAAAATATGAGGTTCTATTGTCTGTCATCGATTGGTATTCTGTTTGAAGGACTCTACACTAGTACATATACTGGTACCTTATACTAGTATATATATACTACAGCCTCGGACTGCCTCGGTGGCGTAGTTGTATTACGGTACGGTTACAAAGCTGAGGTCTCGGGTTCGAGTCCCGGGTCGGGCAAAGTGATATTGGATTTTTCTATTCATTATCAGCCCGGAGTCAGGAATTTGTGCCCGATATGGCGATAGGCTCGCCCCCTATCACATCATGGGACGGAACATACAAGGCGAAATGTGGGTGTCCTGGTGGCGCCTCTGCCTACCCCTTCGGGGATAAAGGCGTGAGTTTATGTATGTATGTGTATGTATATACTACACAGTAAAGTGCATTGCAATCACTTTATCAAGCTAAACTAAAAATCCAATGCCAATGTACATGTAATAAATATACTTTTCACAATTTTTTCCATTACCTTAATTGAAACTTATTAATAACGTTGAGTGATAAATTAAATCATGCACTTAACCTTTACGCTTGGAGGTTTTTTATAAATGTCAACCCGACGACTCAAAAGAAAATCATATACAGAAAATATCGATAAAGAAGTATTAGTATTATCGATATGGTGACAATGAGTAATGCTTCTGATAACTCGATGGTCGAAAGCGGGAACATTTCTTTTAAATACTTTAGAAACCGGCGAGGTGATAAGAATTTTAATTATTGATACTAAGATAGAGCTCGACGTTTGTACTTAAAAATAAAGGTAATATGCATTTAATTAACGGGTAGTTAAATAAACAATTTAAAGATAATTATTGAATCATAACTATTAACATACACCTGGCGGTAATTTTTATACTTATCTTTCCAAACTCCGACTAATTTCGAAAAGGACGTACAGTAAAAAAACATTTCTACAATTATTTCTGTAAAATATTTACCAACTAATTCTGCATATTTATGTGAGAATCTGGCGAAATAAAAGTACGATATTCAATTGATAAAGCAATTTTAACTTAAACATACATACATACATAAACTCACGCCTTTATCCCAGATAGGGTAGGCAGAGGCGCCACCAGGACACCCATATTTCGCCTTGTATGTTCCGTCCCATAATGTAATAGGGGGCGAGCCTATCGCACTTTAACTTAAAATCTTACCAAAAATCCAATTGACAGGTCACATTATTATATCGTCATTTTCTCGGCATGTAATATGTTCCACCAGACATCGTGTTTAATTAGTCGAGGTCTTCGCCCCCGTTCGGGGTCGCAGGTCGCTGTCGACCATTCTTTGGCTTGAATTTTTTCGCCTCGCTAACTTAATGACCATCATTCAAGGAGTCTCATTAAACGTATGACGAACTTAAAAATCCTCTTGAAGTTTGTAATAATGATTGTCGGAGAATTTGGTTGTTTTTCGGCTGCAATTTTTTTTAGTAAGAATTTTATAAGGTAAAATATGTTTAGAGGTAATAAGAGTTATATGTTTAGGATATTTTAAAATTATCAAAAAAATATGTAATAGAGATAAAATACATAATTAGTTGTGTAGAAAACAAATGACTAGAACAGCAGAATGTTATAAAAATATTAATTAACGATTCATGTAGACGCATACTATTAGTTTATACATAATAAATATTACATTAAAATTGGACTTGCGACATCAAATTCACACTTAAATTATCAAATAAATAATATGTACCGGTTTAAAATATTAATGTTACAACCAGCCTTGATGTAACTGTAAATTTATTTATTCGTTTAAAGTAAAAATTCATCTTGTTTTTTATCAGTGCGTTTATGTCGATTTTAATGGAGGGAAAAGCGAGTAATGGGCGCTGCTCCAGATTATTAATAACCAATAAAATGTCACAGCTGCTAATAAAGTTGACTTCGGCGTTAATCAAAATGCTAAGTATATTATGACTGCCTCGGTGGCGGATTGCGATTATAACGCTGAGGTCTCGGATTTGAATTCCGGGTCGGGCTAAGTGATATTAGATTTTTCTATTAATTATCAACCCGGAGTGAGGAATTTGTGCCTGATGTGGCGAAAGGCTCGGCTAACACATCGTAGAATGGAATACAAAAAGCGAAACGTGGGTGTCCTGGTACTAACTCTGCCTACCCCTTCTGAGAAAATGCGTTAGTTTTTGTATGTATATTGTTATGAAAAGCTCTTGTCGGTTTTAGCTTTATGAGTGTTCCCTATATCAATCTGTGGTATGAACGTAATACAGCCGTGGTTATTGCCATCTGAGCTAGGGTTCTTATTATTTTTTTTCCAATATTGTCTAGGTTATTATAAGTTTATGCCCTACCGAAGTCTGGGCGAAATTGTGAAGATTCAAGCTGGGATAATAGTTAGAAAGAATGTTAATATTATTTTGTGTTTTTTTATTGATTGTTTCAAAAGTCTGCTTCAAATGAGCTAATGATAGGTCGCCGTAGAAATCTTTGTAGGTCTATGTCAGCATACAAAATCAAAATATTCTTTATTCAAATAATCTTTTACAAGATTTTTGAAATCGTACATCACTGCTACCTCCGCTTCGGAACGTGTTGTCGCTGTGAAGAAGAAACGTCGCAAGAAACTCCCTCAGCAACACAAACTGTCTTCTTTTTATTGCTTCTTTTTCTTTTCTATCTTTATCTTTTATAAAGCCATTTCTAATTACAATGCTTAATGTCATATAAATGTCACAACAATAACTAATTATTGTGTCTAATGATGAACTTTTTACAGTTAAAGTTTTATTATTAATGCTGTGAAATAGACAAGCCTCTATGTTAACTTATCTCAGTTAATTCCTGCTGATGTACATATATTGTAGTATATTCAAGATATTCTCACTTTGAAGAAATTATATATTTTGATATTTTTCGTTACAACTTGTGTTGTGTTGTAAGCGACGCCTTATAAGTTTTTTGCTTCAAGTATTATAATATTGCAATTTTCAAATAACCGTATATCACCGTTTTAATGACGTAATGCATAAACATATTCTTAAACAGCAATAAAAACCTATTCACAAAGCACAAGTATCATTGAATAATGTTTAATGCTGAATCATTTACTCAATGTACCACGATTACCTTAGCTGTCATTAACATTAACTTATAATATAATTTATAAAAGCGTATAATTTTAGTCGCTTTATCAGTCCAGTTGCAGCATGTACGGGCTGTAATCTGTCCTGGGTTCAATTTCTTGATTAAGTTATCTACTTAGTGGGATTTTTTGAAAAATCTCCCCAATTTGCCAAGGACTGGATTTTTATTGTTTTGTTTATACTTCAATACTTCGACTGCCTCGGTGGCGTAGTTGTATTACGGTACGGTTACAAAGCTGAGGTCTTGGGTTCGAGTCCCGGGTCCGGCAAAGTGATATTGGATTTTTCTATTCACTATCAGCCCGGAGCCAGAAATTGGTGGTATGGCGATAGGCTCGCCCCCTATTACATCGTGGGACGGAACATGCAAGGCGAAATGTGGGTGTCCTGGTGGCGCCTTTGCTTACCCCTTTGGGGATCAAGCCGTGAGTTTATGTATGTATGCATGTTTATACTTCAAATAAATGCTTTGTATAGGTGAACTTAATGCCTGAGGCATTTTCTTACCATCGAGTATAATGTGATGCAGGGATGAAAGTATTTGTGTCTGACATAGCGATAGACTCGCTCTGTATCATAACTTCGGACGGAAATCGGCTTAACGAACTATTAGTTGCATTAGTGTCCCTTCTTCTTACCCCTTCAGGGATTGGCGTGATCTTAAGTATAAATATATTATTTATGAAAGTCGTATAATTTTCGCCACAGAGCCCGGTCTGCTGCTTTACGCATCCAGCTGCTGCCGGCCCTCAGACCGGGCTCTGTGGCGTACCTTGGGAGAGCCTTATGTCCAGCAGTGGACTGCAACGGGCTGATGATGAGTATATAATTTTCGTATAGAAACTTCGAAGTCGTGTATAATACAACCACTTAAAGCGCATTGGTGGCTGATTCAATTAAAAGATAAAATGTGCATAACTTTTATAATTTTGAATTTGATTATATCGCAAAACATGATAAATACAAGTTTGATATTATTTTTATCTTTATGATCTTGTGAAGTTAATTTATATTATAAAGTAAGTTTCGTCTGGGCGTCGCGTAGTCTAGTTTTTATTAAGAAATCTTGATTGTGCTCTTCATTTGTGAAGTTTTAATTAAGCTGACATAAACCTTGTTAGATGTGACATGTTCTTCTGTTAATATTCTGTATTTTGTATCATTTATTTGTATTAATTTTATTGTACAGCAGTGGGGAAATTTGGAATCCTTTGCCTGACCCTGGAATTATACCTAGCACCTCACATATTAATATAACTCCATGAGATTACCGCTCGAAATTAATAAACAATCTTGACCAGAACCAAAGGGTCAGCTCCGAGAATTTCGTAGATAGGATGGTATTAACAGGCAAGAAGCCTAACCTATGTATTTACACAACTAAAACCTCTATTTAACCCTCAACTATTCATTAAACAGACGGTCAATACTAAGTAGTATTGACACTCCCATTAAAAGTAGCATCTATAAAAACCGTTTCAAGTAATAGGCCATGAATTATAAGCTCGGGAGGGTTCCTTCAATTTATCACACATCACAACTCGCTGAAGGGCCTATTAAGCCCGCGGTCCCGATTCGCGTGCACCGCACGGGTTAAGACACGGGCGATTAATATCTTAATGCCATCGTGGTGTCCTAACGCACGTGTTGAGGTGTGGTGAAGGGGTAGGGTAGGGTTGAAATAGTTTTGAGTTTTATTGGGTCTGTTGTACCCTCTGGAGAGTAATGGGTGAAATTCGGTCTTGAAATGTGATTCTACGTGTATTTTGTGTGATTAACAATATTTGTCGTAGGATTTAGAATTGTTTTCCAATGTAACTGGGAAGTTTTTTTAAAGTGTGACCGTTGGGTGTATTTATATAGTACTGGGTCGATTGTACCCAGAAAGGCAGTTTTATTCAGTTTCAAAATGGCGATGGAAAACGAGGTTCATAAAATACTGTCGGTCGCGATTGCCTTACAGGCTTATAAAATAAATGAATTATTCATAGAAGAATTACGAGTGGCGATGTCGTCGTTGATAAATTAAGTCGTGATAATTTTAAAATGAAACAGTTTGTATAATTTTTCTTTAGGATCATTTCTCGGAAAAATAAAATTGAACTGAATATTCTTTATAATAATTGTAATAATTTGGGTTCGCATTTCATAATATCTCACATTTTTGTTGTTGTTTTAAATGCGTTGCTATAGCAATAAGGCATACTGTTTTTAAGTTATAGGCTACGTTATTTTTCCCATTGTAATATTTAAAATAGGTATTTTAATCGGTGAATAATGAAGCAGAATTTGTCATTTCGCTAATTACTTCAAATTAAATTACTATTATTGAGTTTTTTTTTCCTTCTATTTTTTTTTTCATTGCCGTGATAGTCAGACTAGCCAGCGGCCCGTCAGATGGTATGTGGCTTCCGCTGCTCATGGATTCTGAATGTCAGGGGCATAGGCAGGCCGCTGCCTACCAAAGTAAAGCTTCTAAAGTAATAATCACTACATTGTAAACTGGTTTTGAAAAGAGCAACACTAGAGTTTCTTGCCCGTTCTTCTCTAGTGAAAACCGCTTTCCGAACCGGGTGCTAGTTCAAAAAATTACTGAGTCTAAATAATGTTGAACATTTTAATGGATTCAATAATTATTTTCATTTCATTTCATTTTCAAAGTAAGTTATCCAACTGCGCCTTTGTATGGTGTGCATTAAACGCAAGTGTCGTGAAATCCCGCATGCATCAGCGAACTAAACCATTCTCTGAAGAAGCTTTGATTGCGAACGTCGAGGTATTTACTCAACAGCTTCCACCGAGCTCTGTTAACTATCACAATGATATTACGCTTTGTTGACTGTTTTGGATAAATGGCATATGTTATATTTTATTTTTGTGAAAATTAATGGTGTAGCGCAGTGGCCATGATATTCATTGTGAATCCAGAGTTATTAAGTCCATCTAAGATGTATATTCAACTAAGGTGTTTGAGGACTCACGAGTAGTCGTATATGAATCTGTGGTTTTGGGGATAACCTGTAGTTCTTGATTGATGTCTTTAAGTGAGGTTAAAAAGGTGAACCGCATGATATTTAGTGATTTAAATATCAATACTCGCCAAAGTTTTCGAGTGGCGGTTGTCATTTACTATCATCCAAACATGTTGGATATTAAAAGAACTCATAAGTATTTAATCCACAAATTACCAAAAATTACAGCATTAAAATCAACGTTACACAAAAAATTTTATAGCCTCCGCGAAGACTATACGCCTCAATTGTTCAATTTCTCAGAATACCCAAAGCCAGAGCCGTAAACCATTGTCCATAACCCGAATGAATTTAATGGGGACACGATACATGATCGTAAAAAGTAAAAGAAAGCGCGAAGCTCACCGACAAAGCTTAACGAGGCAGCTTTTAAATAAGCTTTTTCGCTCGCGTGTCTAAATATGCATTTGTATCTCAATCTGTATGGGGACTGAGAATCATTGCGTGCGTTTGCATTCGTTTATGAGTGTATTAAGTTTTTTTGTGCAAGTTTATATATAAATGGGTAAGATTGAATTCCTTAGTTCGCGTGTCTGCGTTGCGATATTGGTTTCATGTGATGTATTTAAACGTTCAATTATAAGGGGTATTATCATTTTAATAGTATGATCAGCTCTCAAATAGAATTATGTGACTATAATAGCGTCATTAAAATATGAATAATTAACGTAGTTGTTGTGGATTCGTAGAACTGGGCACACAGGTTTCTGACTTTTCGACGTAACGTTTTTATTATAGCATAGCTTCGGCAAACGAGCAAGCAGGTCACCTGAGACCGAAAAGTGTCTCGTAGTTTCAGAAACCCACGACACAAGACATAATTGATCTATATGTGGGCTCTAGAATATGTATATGACTGTTGGGTGTATTTATTATTATTCTTATAAATAGTTGGCCGATATGGCGATGGGCTCTCTCCCTATCACGCAAGGCGGAACATATAAGGCGAAATGTGGGTGTCCTGGTAGAACCTCTGCCTACCCCTTCTGGGAGAGAGGCGTGAATAATGGAAAAAGCTTATGAGCCAAACAAAACTATAGATTGTAGTATTTCGAGCTAACTTATTCAGCATTAAATATCTTACATTTATAACACATAAACAAATCCTCATAGAAAGCTAGGATAAATTTCACGTAATTACGTAGTCCAGCACGTGTTCTATAAGTATTAAGCCGGTGTTCACTGTTAGCGGATCCAGCGCCGCACACGACGCTCACTTCCGTTGATGGCTTAGAAACGGCGGTAATGCGCAGCCTTATTCCGATTGCCTTATTTTATATAGCTTGCTAATTTTCAGTTCTTTTTATCGGACTTACAAATGTGAAGTCGAGTTACATCGATTTTCCGAAGGTAAACTTCCGAAAAACGAACGAAAAAGAACGTCCGTCAATTTGTAATTAAATTTATTTTAATAGGAATATTTGTGATTAATTGTGGAGATAAGGGTTAATTTTCCATAAATTTTTTTTAGATTTCGCAATCAAATACAAACAAATTGTATCAAATGGTACAGTAATGCTCTAAGTGTGAGTTCTTGTGTGTGTTGTATATTTTGCAAGCGGTTCAAACAAAATGGCTAAAAAACTGTATAATTTAACCAACTTCGCGTATTAGTAACATTTTCGAACCAATATCATTCAAAACAACAAAAATATAGGCCTCAAATTAACTTTTACTAACAAATAATCCTAATGTTTTCTACGCAAACAAGTGAAATTTGTCCACATTCGTCAGCTGTACAAACATTGAGCAGTTGTGTAATCAGGGAATACGTTTGGGCACATGGATAAGTCAACATTGACTCACACATTTGCAACATCTGCGATGACAAACCCGGACTTATAACCGTGCCCCAGGTGATGCGTAAGATGTTACCGGACTTTGAGTTTTGCAATTGTTTGAGTCATGTTATAATATTGCCCTAGGAATTTGCGGAGTGTCTGTTTAGCAACGATAAGTTTTCCACCTACTCCATCTTGCGATGGAAATGAGTATAGCGAACTGTGGGTGACAGAAATACCTCTGTTTACTTCTTCGATTACCTCGGTGGCGTAGTTGTACTACGGTACGATTACAAAGCGGAGTTTTCGGGTTCGAATCCCTTGTCGGGCAAATTGATATTGGATTTTATATTCATTATGAGTCTGGAGTTAGGAATTTGTCCTCGATATGGTGACAGGCTCGCCCCTTATCATATTATGGGACGGAAAATATAAGGCGAAATGTGGTTGCCTTGGTCTAACCAACTGCGCCGCGGAGGCTGTCAATATGGTTACTCGCTTGTAAAATACTATTTATCCAAAAGCTAATCTAAACTAACCGGATGTTACTGTGTCCATTAGATAACATTACGTCAGTAACAGAAAAAAAATTGTTTGAGTGTCTTCAGGTTTTTTACTAAAATTACCCGTAATCATAATATATTAAATTATTATCAACAATTATGACTCTTTCGTGAGTAAAAGGCAAACGTTTATGAAATCAAATTATTTCTATTTGGTTATTGCGAATATTAAAACACGTACGTATAATTTGCTAGTTGTTAAAATAATTGTTCATTTTTGCGAAAAGTATTCATGAATAAAAGTTATTTATGACTTGCAAATGTTGGGTCGTACTTCCTGTGTGTTGGATGACTAATGACTATTATACAAATTATAGAGTTAGTGTTATTTATCTGTTATATAATGATACGCGGCAGATCTAGGCGTAGGTGGAGAGATGAAATGGTCAGATTTCTTCAGGATTGGCCCCAAGTCGCGCAAGATCTGGAAGTAAAAGTGAGGAGGCCTTTACCCAGCAGTGGGGCACTTATGGCTGAAAATAATAATAAATATAATGGACACGGCACGCGTTGTGAGGAGGTTCCTAATTTTGTCTCCCTAACCGCTGGCGGCTTGGGTCTTGAGCTTCACCACCGGAGGGTAAATCTTTATTTTTGTATTTTATATGTATATATTTTATAACATACATTTGTAAAAATAAAAAAAAATGTAAGAAATAAAATAAAGAGATAGAGAGATAATATAATGGTACAATTTTTCCATTCATTTATAACATAATATTGACTACAGCTCATACGTTTCTTTGTTTGGAGGCTCGTGTTGCAGTTAAACGTATAAAGTATTTTGTTTATTATTATTCGCCTTCAATGCTCTTATTACACTCGCATGAAATAAGACTACAATGTCCCCGATGCTAAGCGCAGTCTAATTCAAATCTACTTTATTGCACCGACGAGGAATTGAACCTCGTCGGTTGATACATTAATGCTGGCTTTTTCGAAAATTAGAAGTGGTAACCGACACGTAACTAGCTTAGTTAAGTCACCATGATGATGAGAAACCACTCTCATGGGTTGGCCCCTATCCAAAGGTATATACAGGGTATATCAAGACCGCGACCGAAAACGAAGCCAGGTGATAGTATTAGTGACTTCAGACATAATGCAAGTAAAAATTTCTTGCTTTTTTTTTGTAATTTTTCACTTATCGTCGTATTTGGGTGATAAATACATAGCTTTCCTAAAATAATGATGTAGACCTCTTTATTTCTAAATACTCAATGGTACGTAAGCGTTTAAATTATTATTTTCGCAATAACTAGGTATTTACCACCCAAAAAAGATGATTTTTAAAAAATTCTAAAAAAAAATCTGTCACTGTTTTGGTGAAATTTTTATTTGCATCGAGTCTGTAACCACTAAAACTACCACCTGGCTTCGTTTTCGGTCGCGGTCTTGAAATACCCTGTATGTCTTATCACCAGCATTTCATTCTCCATCAACCTCACTCGCTGAATGAATCGCATCGCTTTGAAATAAAACTATTTTTACTATTTTTATCACGTATTCGGTTTTATTTTTACATTTTTGAACTTCACGAGGTTTCGGTTGATTAAATGTAAAAATAAAACCAAATCCTCGATAAAAATAGTTTTATTTCAATTGATAAAAAAGTAAACAAAATCTAAGGAATATCTTTATTTTTCTACATTTTATTTTTCTGAAACAAAGCTGAATGACAATAGTTAAGATTTGGATAAGTTGATTGGATTGATTTCGTTGCGAAGACAGACATTTGTTGGGTTTCACAGAAGTAATAGACGGGAAAGCTAATCAACTTTATTCTTGAAGCTGTCTTGAATATTTGTTTCTACTGAATATTTGAAATCCGTGATATGTGAAATCCTATAATATACTAAATTCTTATTTTTCCGTTTGGAGTATTTTTATATACTACGAATTAATTGAAAAGCATTATTGTGTTCTGGTTTATATAACATTGTAGTCAAAGTAACTACTGGATATCATGACACTTAACCTCTTATGGCTTAGGATGGCGAGCGCAGTGGAATGCTAAGCATTGATTTGTAATTCATGGTGTTGTTTGTTTTTGCTACTCTGTCCATGAGCGGTCGTATCGCTTACCAACAGGCAAACGGCATGCTCGTCTCGCCATTTATCGCGATAAAAAAGAGTCTCATATTAGCTTAAACTGCCTCGGTGTCGTAGTTGTACTAAGGTACGACTAAAAAGCTGAGGTCTCGGATTCGAATCCTGGGTCGGGCAAAGTGGGTTTTTCTATTCATTATCAGCCCGGAGTCAGGAATTTGTGCCCGATATAGCGATAGACCCGCCCCCTATCACATCATGGGACGAAACATACAAGGCGAAAAGTGGGTGTCCTGGTGGCGCCTCTGCTTCCCCCTTCTGAAATAAAGGCGTGAGTTTATGTATGTATGTATTTCAGTAACATGAATACCGTTCATTTTGTATGAGCCACTATTCACATGAATGTTTGCCAGGCGGCTCGTTTGATTAATCCCAATTGTGCGAATTTCGCTCGTGAATATTAAATCAGTGCATATCGCTTTTAATGGTTCCAATATTTGCTGTTCGATGATTTGACCCGCTTTCGGTGAATTTGGAAATTGTGATTTTGTGTTCATTGTGTAGAACTTGTGTGGGATATTGTTAGCTTTGTTGTTAGGTAATAATACTATCTGTTTGCGATATTAGATTAGTACAATTATTAACAATACAACAATATAAATATATGTGGTAGTTTTTATTTAGTTAGTTTCTGAAAAATATATTGCCAAAATAACATTACGAGAAATGAAAAACTCATATGATACGTATTACAGTTTTAATGCAATCAAATCAAATTCAACTTTATTAAGAAAATACATCAAAAACGAAATAACTAAAATGCTGATAGTTGAAATAATATAATAAATTGTGAGAATTTATTGACTGCCTTGGTGGCGTAGTTGTATTACGGTACGGTTACAAAGCTGAGGTCTCGGGTTTGAGTCCCGGGTCGGGCAAAGTGATATTGGATTTTTCTATTCATTATCAGCCCGGAGTCAGGAATATGTGCCCGATATGGCGATAGGCTCGCCCCCTATCACATCGCGGGACGGAACATACAAGGCGAAGTGTGGGTGTCCTGGTGGTGCCTCTGCCTACCCCTTCGGGGATAAAGGCGTGAGTTTATGTACGTATGAGAATTTATACGCGCAACCCGGAAGTGACTCCCTAAAAAAACATACAGCCGAATTGAGAACTTCCTCTATTTTCAAAGTCGGTTAAAAAAAGACAAGTTCCATATATCTGTGAGAAAAATATTGACCGAATATTATCTCAAATTGATGTCTCGGTATAGAATTTTAATATTGCACAAGTAACGTGGTGAAATTTGAAAAGCGGCGTGTCAGATGCATCGGTTGCTGCGCCGACCGCGGGCCAGTAAGAGCTTTGTTTGACCGGCTGAGTGGTGCGATTGTGATATACGGTTGGAAAGGATGGACAGCTTGTTGGGAGATTTGTAAGGTGTATTTTTTTGTATTATTTGGGGCTAATGAGCAAACGGTTCACCGCATGGTAGGTGATTAATACCGCCCATGAACATCTGCAATACCATAGAGCATGGAAATACGTCTTTAAGAGAGATGGTTTTTAAGGTAGGAATACGCTCGGTTTCTGAATGACTCCAGGTTGTTTTGACTTTTGTTTGTTTACGTCGGGTTTCCTTTATTGACTCGGTATTCCAGAGAGAGCTGTTCAATAGGCGAGATAATAGTTTCGATGATAGTTGGTTTAAAATAACGATACATTAGAATTCAAATAAAAAGCATACCCAAAAGTATTATGACAATTCCATTAAATCATTTATCTATAATAAATGCTACATCGGTCTCTGTGATGATTTTATTTTGTTTGATAAAAGGGTCTTAAATAAATGTTTGAAACTTGAAATCTGATTTACAAGTGTTAGCTCTTTGACCCTTTTTTGTTAGCAAAGATAAACAGACAACAGTCCCTGCTTATTACGCCGAGACATTAGGTGTCTGTGAATGCCCATCAATTTGGTGTTGGAATTAAAAATATATATTCAATGTAAGGTGTTGCATGTCTTTTTGACTTGCAAAGTACTATCAGTATGAAAAATGCAGCTTAACACGAAACCAGCTAAGATGGCCTTGATAAAAAGCGAGACTTGTAACAATTATTCCACATTTTATTTTGTTGAGAACTTGATTTACTGATTTTATGATGGTCACCGTAGAAAGTTGTTTCGCTTGTAAGCAAAGGTTAATACTTACGTTAGGCGTTAGATGGTCTTCGTTGTAGTGAAATAAAGAGTTTATACGTTTAATTTCATTATTTTAGGTTATCTTTTCAATGATGGAATAAAGAGTTTAAAGGTCCCTTTAGTTTTAATTATTTTCATACGCAAACTTTAACTAATTTGTTTATGTCGGTTTTATTTCATTAATATAGAAACTTGATGCAACTCGTCGCCAAACGTGAGTTGGCGAACAATACTGATTGGCCCTTTCGGTCTCTCCACAGAAACAGTAGGTACAGATAGCTTTACTCATGTTAATTGAAACACATGATTTTTTATGATCGAGCACTCATTTTTGTATTATAATTTTTAAGCTTATTTCTAAACTAATGTGGATTAATGCGTGCTACTATAGCTACAACTAAACCAGCTATTTGCTGTGCCCTTAAGCACTAAGGTAATTGAGACTTTAGCAACCGAACGCGGTAGCTATCCTTTCTGGATTAACTCTATATCATTTCATACAAAAGGGAATTCTTCTCTTCCTCTTATTCTTCTCATTGGTCTCAGGAAGTCCACTGCTGAACATAGGCCACCTCCAAGAATCTCTACATCGACCTGTTGGAAGCCAGCATCCAGCAACTTCCTGCAACCTTAACCAGGTCATCCGTCCACCTTGTAGGCGGGAATTATAATATCTCAATTATTACACCAGTGATATTGGTTTTTTCTACTTATTATCAACCCGAAGTCAGGAATTTGTGCCTGATATGGCGATAGCTTAGGCTTGCCCCCTATCACATGGTGGGACGGAACATACAAGGCGCAATATGAGTGTCCTGGTAGCACCTCTGCCTTCCCCTTCTGGGAAAAAGGCGTGAGTTTATGTATGTATGTTACACCAATTAATCTGTGATAATACCCGAACGTTCTCCAAATATAATTATAGTATGTTATTAGATGGTCATTTGCGTCGTCCGTGTATCACGTTACGCGAAAATGAGCATAATTTGCACACCGCAAATGGCTCTTATTATTCTAAAGTGGGCACGCGTATTGCCTTGTGTGGGTTCACCATTACATTCGCAGCATTTTTCATTTGAAACAGATGTAATTAAAATTATCCTGTGATATTAATTCATTATTTTTTCGTTTGAATTAATTAAAATAAATACGAGAGATCTTTTCGCGTAATTGGCTGTGTTAAATTAAGTGTACGAAATTATACTGAAATTTAATTGCCGTTAGGGAGTGTCTAATGGTTGGATCTTTCTTTCATCATCTAAGAACCGATTATATATGCATGATTGCTCGGTTTTAAGTTTTTAGCCATGGCCCTTTAGTAAAAAGCGTTACATTCCCTGATTTTTCGGGCCTATATCGTAGGAAAAATAGTATTTAATTAGGGGAAACATTTAGCATTTATTATATACAACAATCTCTTTTGATAATACTATATTTGCAAATGTGTGTGTGAGTGTTTGTGTGTGTTAGTTTAATCTTCTTTCTTGCAGTAATGAATCAATCAAATTAACATGATAATTTGCATAAAGTTAGTATATCAGCCAAGGACTAACATAGACTATTTTGTAAATTGGTACAATCCCACCACCTGCGGGGTTAACTTTACATCATAAATAAAAGTTAGTGTTTTTATAATTGCGACGTACACCAACAGTGTTCTTAAATTAGTAAATCGCGATACAAGCCCGGAACCTAACATAATGATTGTGTGACACGAAAACCATAAATAAATTCGACTTAAGTAAATTGTTTCATGTTCAGAACTATTGTCTTTGGTAATTTATTGTGTTTCCATTCTATAGATAAAATAGTTTGAGGCCAAGTGCCATTAAGGCATATAAGAAAATATTGACGGAAGTAATTAGAACAATACGTTTGTTTTATGAGATAGTAGGTGCATTTATCCAAAATTCATTATGGGTAATATAAATATAGGTAACTTAAATTTTATTGATGGCCTCTGGAGCCGAAGCGTTCTGGAGTGGAGGCCACGTATAAGCAAGCGAAGTGTCGGAACCGACAAGCATGTCGGTTATCTACCTACATTTAAAGAAGTATGCTGAACACATTAAATTTTTTTTTTGGGTCGCTTTAGATCATTATATATACTTATCTATATGTTGTACTATATAAGCAAATAGGTAAAAAAAATCAAAAATTGTTCTTTCAAATAAAAAGTCGGCTTGGTTCGTACAATTTCAAAATAGTCTGCAAATTATCCAAAATATTTCGTACTCTCTTCGATTAATTGCGATTTCTGGTTCTTACTTTCTATATTCTTTTTAGACAATCATTAGTTACACGTTAGTATTTGAACTAAAAACTTAATTTATGTGTGTTACAAAGTTAAGCGTATCACAGGGGCGATTTTGTACAATTTTGAGGTCCGTGTGTGTTTATGTAACACGAATAATAAATCAAATAAGTTATTAGCGTTTTTATAACCTACACTAAGATTACTTTTAAGTGTGGGTGTCGGGGACAATAATCTGTAAGTCATACGTACGGTGATCATAATCTTTTTTAGGTCGATTAAAATAGCTGTGTCCGGTGTAAAAGGATGAGTTGTTAGACGCTGCGATGTTTTGTCCTCAGATATATATGGCACTGTTTCACAGAAAACCGAGCAAAACAATAGCGATTTCCATGACAACTATTAAAATTTATGATGTTAAGTATTCTAGAAAAAATCACACATTTTTTTATCACCCAACAAATCACTAAATAATTTGATAAACTACTACTAAATTTGAAGTAATAACTACCAGGGTCTCATAAAAAACCATTCCACCAACAATATTATATTCCAAGATCAAACAAATAGATAACAAAAACAAATTCAGAAAGCGTTACTTGCGTAGAACTTTCTTATATAACCATCAGGGTAATTACGGACTAATCACATTATCTTTGGGAGGCAACAAAGCGTAACACTTTCATTCGGAGACAATACAGAAATAATTAAAGAATCACAAAAGATTCCGGTGAAAATTCACGTCTCTTGCGGAATGCTCAGAAATCTTCGCGGACGCTCACTTGCAAATATTTGTAAGGTTGGTACTGTATTGTGAGAGCTAAGCGATGCTATGCGATACGTCAAAACAGCATTTACTTTTTAACCTAGGCTTATGTGGGGCCAGCTAAATTGAATTATTGTTATTTAAGCCGTATATTTTTTTATGACTTTTACGACCTGTGTAAAACCTTTCGGAAAATTATGAAATCCTTTGAAATATTTTTTTTACGAGTAGATCCATATATCCAATTCTACTATGCTTTAATATTTTGAAAAATATCTTCAAATCCGATATAGGGGATTTAAAAATTGAAATTAAAATTCAAACAGTCGATTTCTCGTAAAATAATAGACCTTATCTTATAGCAGGTGAAGTACGTAAGTCTAAAGATAGTTTTTGGTCTTAGTGAGTTAATTTATTATCTACCACGTACGTCAGATGAATGTAATATAATGTAATCAACAAATTGCATAAAAATTCCCTCAAATTATAATGACCACAGCGACACTACTCAATTAGAAAGTGAAACAAAATACCAAAACTACCAACTCTCGCAGTGTGATGGCGCCTTAATGAATATCACGTACAGTTAGTGAGCACGTGCCACTATTACGGACATTGTGTAGTCTCCACAATGGGACGGAACAAAAACTACTGCATTCAGCCGATGGCTTTTAACGCTAATCAAATAGATAAACTCACGTATACACGATTGAATTGAAATTTTGTGGTACTTGTGTTAACCTCAGTGGTATTAGTAAATTTATAAATGGTACGTATAGCCTTAGACTTCCAGGTCGAGAATTTAAAATGTTTTTGAAGTGTGTTATTTAATACATTTTAATATGCTCGATATTAAAAACTTTCGGCGATAAGCACGCCTTCTACTAGATCTTGGATCGGAAATGTCTGCCTACCCCTGTTCCAAAAAGCCAAGTCCTTTTATTATTTGACGAAGCACATTCAATAGGTTAACTGTAGAGGTAGAGACAGAGTGAATAAGCTAACTGACATTTCTACGTGTAATTTCAATAACATGTGCAGCATACTTTCAATGGCTGTTTTCAATAAAAATAAATATTTTTCTTTCTCCTTTTTTTATTTAATTGTACCGTGTACGTCCATATGAACGCGTCTTAAAACTCCCTCGCAGTCATTAATGTGTTAAACTTTAATATCTGGGTACCGTTGTATTACGTCACTTTGAGTTTGCGTGTTAATTTTTGCACACTTTGCTCATTTGCTAACAATCCAGTTGTATTTGTATTTGTATAACTGTTAACACTAATATGCTAAATGTTGTTTTGGCAATTACTAATGCAATTTGCATTTATGACAATATTATATACATAATGGTTTCTTAGATTTACGCGAATGTTACACATTGAAATAAAACTATTTTTACGGATTTTATCGCGATTTGGTTTAATTTTTACATTTTTTAACTTCCCGACGTTTCGATTACTTTACAGCTTTCGTGGTCACGGGGCGGACTGAGGTATTAGTCATCCGCTCTGTGACTGTCACAATTAAACTACCCTTAATTTTCAATTATTAAATTAAAAAGTTAATTTAAAAAGTTAACTAGGTGTTGCGATCCGATCTACGCAGTAGGAGCTCACTGTGTCATGAGGTCTGGCAGCTGGTCTTTTGGGTTCCGATTTAATCAAATGTAGAATTGGATCCCATGATGGTGCAAGCTTCAAGCCATCTTCTCTATTGAAATTTGGATGTTTTTTAATTTCAATAGCCTCGCGAAACATCCTGGGTAGGAAGCGGTGTTCTTTAGCGAGGATTTGGGGCTTATCAAAACGAAGGTAATGCTTGGAGCCTTCTTCGATGTGTTCAGCAACTGCAGACTTCGTTGAGCGTCGGTGTTTGACGTCAGCTATGTGTTCTTTTACGCGGGTCCCTATGCTTCTCTTGGTTTGGCCGATATAAGAGAGGCCACAGTCACAATCTATTTTATATACGCCCGGTTCTTGCAAAGGTATATGACACTTGACAGGTGGTAGGAATTGACTAATCTTCTTGGGCGGCTTGAAGTATGTCTTAATGGAAGCACGCTTCAGGATGTAGCCAATCTTGTCTGTGACTCCTTTGATGTAAGGTAGTATAACCGGGGCCCGTTCAACTGTGGCTGGTTTCACTCGGTTTCTGTGACGGCGGCGTGGAATTTGGAGCTTGAAAAAACCAAGTAACTGCATTTTTAAATCACCTCAACTCCATTAACAATAAAATTCAATTTACGATGGAGTTGGAACATAATAAATCTCTTGCCTTCTTAGATGTTTTAGTAATCCGTAATCCTGATCAGTCCTTAGGTCATACCGTGTATAGAAAAAAGACCCATACAGATAAATATCTGAACGGTGAATCTCACCACCATCCGAAACAGTTAGCTACCGTGGGTAAATCTTTGTTTCAGAGAGCACAAGGAATCTGTGACGAGAAACACCTGGCGACTGAGCTGCAACACGTCAAGCAGGTACTGCGAGACAACAAGCTCCAAATTCCACGCCGCCGTCACAGAAACCGAGTGAAACCAGCCACAGTTGAACGGGCCCCGGTTATACTACCTTACATCAAAGGAGTCACAGACAAGATTGGCTACATCCTGAAGCGTGCTTCCATTAAGACATACTTCAAGCCGCCCAAGAAGATTAGTCAATTCCTACCACCTGTCAAGTGTCATATACCTTTGCAAGAACCGGGCGTATATAAAATAGATTGTGACTGTGGCCTCTCTTATATCGGCCAAACCAAGAGAAGCATAGGGACCCGCGTAAAAGAACACATAGCTGACGTCAAACACCGACGCTCAACGAAGTCTGCAGTTGCTGAACACATCGAAGAAGGCTCCAAGCATTACCTTCGTTTTGATAAGCCCCAAATCCTCGCTAAAGAACACCGCTTCCTACCCAGGATGTTTCGCGAGGCTATTGAAATTAAAAAACATCCAAATTTCAATAGAGAAGATGGCTTGAAGCTTGCACCATCATGGGATCCAATTCTACATTTGATTAAATCGGAACCCAAAAGACCAGCTGCCAGACCTCATGACACAGTGAGCTCCTACTGCGTAGATCGGATCGCAACACCTAGTTAACTTTTTAAATTAACTTTTTAATTTAATAATTGAAAATTAAGGGTAGTTTAATTGTGACAGTCACAGAGCGGATGACTAATACCTCAGTCCGCCCCGTGACCACGAAAGCTGTAAAGTAATCGAAACGTCGGGAAGTTAAAAAATGTAAAAATTAAACCAAATCGCGATAAAATCCGTAAAAATAGTTTTATTTCAAAATATTATATACACCCAATAATGCCTTGGTAGTTGTACCACGGTACGATTACAAAGCTGAGGTCTCGGGTTCGAATCCCGGGTCGGGCAAAGTGATATTGGATTTAATTATCAGCCCGGAGTCAGGAATTTGTGCCCGATATGGCGATAGGCTCGCCCCCATCACATCGTGCGACGGAAAATACAAGGCGAAATGTAGGTGTCCTGGAGGTGCCTCTGCCTACCCTATTATTGTACGATTCGCCCTGATGTAGGCAGTATTGTACTGTTATATATACGTACACGGGCGTTGTCCTGAACTTTATTGTAAATTATCAGTTGAGTTGTATCCTTGTGTCGAGTTTTGTACTATGTTGTCTTAGAGCCTATAACGTTACTTCTAGAACATTCACAGCGTAATCCCCGACTCGGGCATCCTTCACATCAGCCGTTGACAACTCCGTTCTATATTCAAATCTTTATTCCATTCTTCTTAATACAACGGCCAGCACCATCGTCATACTAGAATTAGGTTGCTTTACCCATCGCTTATAAAAATCTCCCGTAACAGTGTTTATTATCTGTTGCTAATATCCCCGTGTTTTTGCAGGGTGTGTGTAGCAGAGGCTGCGGTGCGGTGATGCGCGGCGCGCGCCCGCTCTCGACACATGCATGCCGCCCGCGTATCCGGTGAGCAACGCGCGTTCGCGCTTTATATCCATAGCTTTGACAGTTTTATGCGTTTTGTTTATGCACTTCGATTTGTGTGTTCTAAATTTAAATTTGATTGTTGTTTATTTTAAATTGATTGTTGTTTATTTTAAGTTTGTAATTAATACTGGGTTATTGTTTCCCGAGTGAAATATCTATTTGATTGTACATTAGCCATTAATGTTGACTGTATGTATACGAGCAATGTAATAGTATTGCAACATGGAATATTCCAATGACCAAGCGGCTCATCTAATTATAATTGCTGTGGTCTTTATTCATGTTGAGAAAAAAGAAAAAATGCACATCTACGACATAATAGATTATTTTTTGATAAAAGTAAAATGAAACGTTTTATTAACACATACTATTGGAGACATAAAACAATGCAGGTATTTAGTGTATGATAGTTATTATGATACGGTGGTTAGCGTCGGCGAGCTGAAACAAACACTTGGACGTTCAAGCCACAATTACTAGCGAATGCCTCACAAATTGGATTGCACTAAAAACTGGGTTAGTTACAGATTCTACCGTAGGGTTAGACGGTTCGTTATCTTCAAGTGTCATTTATTTTTGTAACAGTAGTAATTGTTTACACGTAGGTCATAATCATAGTCTACGATGATTCCATCCACAGGACTAAAATAATCCTGAGTGCGTTACCGCTTTATTATATTTAAATTTCACCTCAGATAAATATGTCTTAAGTTATACAATGCGTATTAAGTTAATTATACAGTAATTCGTTCATAAGTTCCCGGTTATTATGACAGAAAAGACTAATAAAGTATTTGTAATAAACTTATTTAATATTATGCTGGAATAAATAGTGCTATATGTCACGTCCAGTTCAATCTTTAGTGTATATATTTTTATTGCCTTAAACTATTAAATTAATTATTAAATTAATTTAATTATTAAACTATTTATTAAACTTTCTAGGTTATCTAGGCTAGCCTTGACGCTATTCCCATTCAACTACTTTTCACCTGTCCAATCTAAAATTCTACAAAATTCTTAATTTGAAAAGTGAAAATGACAGTGCCACCCCTAGGCTGTCGAAATAAGCGTACAAATAAAAAAAAGTCTGAACGAGCGCGATGTAGCAAGTCCGTTCGATCGGAATCCAATATCGGGGCCGATTAATTGCTTTTCTGCTCATTCCCACGTATATCGGATGACTGGTGTTGGAAGCTAGTGAAAATGTCAAAAGAAAATACGCTATACTCACTGAAACACGCAACGTGTTAGATTACAAATGTTTGTTATCTTTTATTTATTTTACGCGTCTTATACAACTATTATACAGGGTGGGCCATAAATATTTCCACTTTTGAAACATGAATAGAAATAAGTTTTATTTCTAATGTTATTTTGTTTATTCTTATTTATGCTAATAAACGTTTATTAAAAATTATTTTTAAAAAGGAACATTGTCGAAATGTGTTTCGTCTCATCACTGGCACTCTTGCGATTGACTACGCACACTTTGTAGGAGTCGCTGACACATAATGCAAGTGATGTACATTTTCCCGCAGACTTGTTCTTTGTTTTACAAGAGCTGCCAAACGCTTAGGCGTAGATGATTCTGTATTGTCCTTTTCGGAAATGTCAACCTCCCGAGTGTGTTATGGCTTCTTCTTGAACGTAGCCTTATTTCTTGAATATTCATCGACGATCTCGTCTGTTCGAGCTTCTGGACCCTAGCTTTGATTAAATTAACACTTGGACACTTTTTTGCACGAATAATCCGTATCAATAAATAGGAGCCTCACATTTACGTAGGAATCGTTGTTTTTGTAAAATTGTTTTACACAAACAACCCGTTGTTACCCCGTGTAGTGCATCATCGAGACTAAAATTGCATGAAGCAATTCACAATTTCACGCTACACGTGCGCCCTTCACTCTAACCGTTTTTGAGAAATCCAGTTTTTCTATTTGAAAATATTCATAGCATGTGTGTATTGATAGCTGTCAATCACCACGCATTATAACGGTGAAGGAAAACATCGGAAGGAAACCTGCATACCGTAGCAGTTTGCAAGAATTTCGATTGTGTGGGAATCCCGCACTAAGGCGGCGTGTTGGATTATATGGCCTAACCCTTCTCAATCGTATTTTCGATTGTAGTATATATTATATATAAGAAAAAAAATACGAATTGATAACCTCCTCTGAAGTCGGTTAAAAACAATATAAATCACAAAGTCATCTAAATTAGAAGACTAATAAAACTTACGCAGTACAAACATATTAAAATATATACTCACCATTAAAAGTGAAATAACTTGGGAACTCTAATTACCCTACCGTTAGTCTTCCCAACTCATAATGGCGTAACGTTTGGATTTACTCAGACTTTCGAAGCATCGTGTTATTACCCCTAATTGTTGGAAACAAAAACACTTTCTCGTAATTAATATGAATGAATATGTTAATAGAAATATTTTGCACACATTGACCCAATGGCATCGTTAAAACTGTTTAATTAAAGCAGATATTTTGTTCTGGAACAGTGCCGTAGTTATACGGTGCGATTATAATGCTGAGGTCTCGAGTTCGAATCTCGGGTCGGGCAAATTAATATAGAATTTTTCTTCATTATCAGCTCGGAGTCAGGAATTTGGACCCGATATAGCGCAAATACCCTATCCCTACGTAGGACGGATCACACAAGGCGAAACCTGGGTATCCTGGTAGCACCTGTGCCTACCCCTACTGGGAAAAAGGCGTGAGTTTATGTATATATGCTTTGTATTGCAATTTATTACATTGTTTATTATTAAGTTTTATTCAGTGTACGTTAAAGGATATAAGTAAAAAAATACATTTGTTTATAGAAATAGCTTGTACTACTATTGTTAAAACTCTAACTTAAACAAATTCGTTCTGTCGCCTAATAGTTACACACTGGTGACTTTTTAGAAGAGTGTGATGGATATTTTGGTTTAATCTCGTTTGTAGTGTAATTAATGATAATTAGCGTATGTGGGTGTGTCTTCAAACCTATTACGTATAATGAATTTGTGTGGCAGGAAGTGTACATTAATTTAGTCGTCATGTTTCCAACTTAGGTTTTTAACCATCTGCTAATTTATAGTGTACTGCAAACATGACGTATATGTTAAAAATTCACGCTGTTTTTGTATAAACACACTTTTTATTTAATATTTATTTGTTTTTTTTTTTATTTAAGACATTATATTTTAAGTGTGTGTTTCTTTATAATTGTGTGACTTATTTAATGCCATTAAGTTTTGTCAAAAAGCAAGCAAACGAAAGGATTCATAGTAAATGTTATGCGCCATTTTAGAATTTATTTGTTAAAATGTAGTTCCAACTGAATAATTTCCTCCGTTACACAATTTAAAACCAAAACCTCATGTCTAAAGAACTTTCCATTCATTAATTACGAAAATATACCATATGTTATTCCATCATTCAGTAATTTTAATACTATGTTATAACTTGCGTGTTTCAGACAAACGAATTTTCTATCTGTTACAATAACGTTTCCTATGATCTAAGTATAGAGTAATGCATTTTGTTTGTTGTTAGGCTAACCTGCATTTTCCCTTCGTGCAACGTTCATGAAATATGCAAATGTATACGTATTATCATTGGAAAGCGTACCCGCTTGTTTTGCAATGTTTTGTATTGTTTATGGATTTGTAGCATGTGATGTACGAGTATAATATCTTAGTATAATAAATATACATAATTTCGTGCTTATTCATAGATAGTTTTAAAACGTATTTTAGTTATTGAATGCTTTGTCCCTTCCGTACGACTTTTGAGTTCAGTTTGAGCGAAGAAAACAAAACATACGATAGCTAAAATCGGCTTTAATACTATGAATAAGGCCTCTAGTATTTTGTCGCCTAGAATTTGTTAAAATTTGTCCCGGGTCTGGGTGTTTGTGAGACCGAAAAGTCTCTCGTAGTTCCTGATACCCACGGCACAAGACTTTTTTCATCATCAGCCCGTTGAAATCCACTGACATAGGCCTCTCCCAGGGTACGCCACAGAGCTCGATCTACTGCTTTACGCATCCAGTCGCTGCCGACCCTCTTTTTCAAGTCTTAATTGATCTTAATGTGGGGTCAGGACTACGTATGCGGCTGTTGGGTGTATTTATTTATGTATTTATTTAAGATAATTGGTTCGCTACACTGGTGGTCGAATATCTAAGTTTACGATACCTGTTAATAGTCGCTTAATGCATGTCCGTACTGAATTCCATTTAATCAGTGTTTAAGTGTTTAAACTTTACAACCGTAATAACACAATTCCAGAGTAAATGTTCCAGTTTCAGTAATTGAAAATACTGATGTGCTCTTATCGGTTTTATTGAAATGTTACTGTCTACGTGATTTTAATTATAATAAAATAAAACATACACTTTATAGCCGCCTCAACTGTGTATTAGAAGAATGTAGACCGCGTGATTCTGAGTTCGAATTCCGAAGCACTTTACGTGATTTTTCCGGGACTGTTGGGTGTATTTATTTAGATATTACGAGAGAGTTTTTGGTTTCACAAACACCTCGACCTTCCGGTCGATGTTTTGACAACCTGTGGATCACACAAATATTTATCTCAGTGCTGGAATCAAACTCGCGGCCTCACGTTTCACAGCCATCATCTAACCAACTGCGCCACAAAGGCTTTCAAAGCCAAATGATAGATTTATACTTAAATTTCACCCAATCCACTCAAACTTCAAGTCAAACTGTATCTGCATAGCCCAAAGAATATCTTCCAGTTAGTAATTGAAACTAAACACCGCTGTACAACGGCAGTTCTTAACCTAATAATTTATGTTTGCATTTCATTTTAATAGTCCGCAGCGCAGTGGTTACTCCGCTTTGAGATGTAAATGCTATTTAATGATTGGCTGTAGGCTGCAGCTTGGCTAACTACACACTGTTACTGATTAAATCATTTCAACTGATTGATGTTTAGTTTGATTTTTCAATATAAATACGTCGCGGTGGATTTCAGGCACTAGTGTTTTTGATAAGTGACTTCTGGTGATGATTTGTGATAAAATTCAAATATTTCAAGATTTTTAAACTATACATATATGTGACTTGCCTGTTACAAATTGGAAATGTTTGTTTATTACCTATTGTTGTATATTAGGCTTAATCCAAAAGTCAGGAAATTCCTAATTACTATATTGCCATGTGATTGTGACCGGCAAAGTAAACGGGAGAAGACCTCGTGGACGGAATCCGATGCGTTGGTCTGACCAGATCCGCACCACTCTTGACTCTAAGGGCGCTGTCCCTTCACACCGCCGTAGACAGAACCAGATGGAAAAAGCTCGTTAGGATGAAAACGATGCCTAAGGAAGGTCACGACCCTCAAAATTGAGGAGCACGACGCAAGGAGGAGGATATTGTCATCACTTTAAAGAAATCCGAGTCAACCGAAGAAGGCAACCGAATTGGCATAGCTGTTAGATGGATGTTGTTGAGGCAAAATGTATGTATTTAGGATAATTTACTGATTATCGGAATAAGACTACTATACTTTATGCATGAAAACCTCGTGGAAACTTCTCAGGTTCCATTCCTTGGACATGTAATGTACTTTCAAATTATGTTAAGCGGGAGGTCGAGTAAGAATTATAGGCTAATTGTATGCTGTAACAAAGCAATATATTTTACCGATCCCATTGATGTATTGGATCAATTAGCAATCATGAAAACGAAGACAACTCAATAAAAATATTAATTAATTCACGTTTATTTAGAAATCAATGAGTATTACCAACAAAGTACCGAAACACTTGATTATCGTAAAACTATCTCAGCTTTCCTTACGTAATTACAGTAATAATAATAAATAGTGTATGACAGGAAAGTAATTATGTAGTAATAAACATTAATGGTTTCGTTTGTAACAGCCCTAATAAAAAGTGAAAACAGTTGGACACACGCTGAGTGGAACACGTGTATTCAGCCAGGTTCACACGTGCGTTTTAGTATTATTCATGTTCCCGGTTTAATATCCCCGAGGAACTCTTTACCCGGGAAAATATTACACGTGTTGTGCATAGGGTTATCAAAATGTCTTTACGCGTGGTGTGGATAATCGCTTTTAAAGGTATAAAGGATGTAAGAAAACAAGTGTGTTTTTTTTTATTGCGATGAATGAGAAGAGCAGAGGTTACTGAATTGTGGAATGTCGACTCAACAATTATTGTCCCGATTGTTGTTTCTGCACATGGATTGATACCAAAGAGCCTCGACCAACATCTCCAGAGGCTCTCAATGGGCCGTTGGGTCATGAGCCAGATTCAGAAGGCAGTATTGCTTGACACGGCACGTATAGTGAGGAGGTTCCTCACTTTGGGGTCCTAACCACCGGTGGCTTGGGTCTCGAGCCTCGCCATCGTTGGGTTAATCTCTTTTTTTTATATTTTTATATGTATTTTGATTTTTTATTATATATGTAAAAATGTAAAAAAATAGTAAAATAAATAAAGAGAAATAAATAGTGTATGACAGGAAAGTAATTATGTAGTAATAAACATTAATGGTTTCGTTTGTAACAGCCCTAATAAAAAGTGAAAACAGTTGGACACACGCTGAGTGGAACACGTGTATTCAGCCAGGTTCACACGTGCGTTTTAGTATTATTCATGTTCCCGGTTTAATATCCCCGAGGAACTCTTTACCCGGGAAAATATTACACGTGTTGTGCATAGGGTTATCAAAATGTCTTTACGCGTGGTGTGGATAATCGCTTTTAAAGGTATAAAGGATGTAAGAAAACAAGTGTGTTTTTTTTTATTGCGATGAATGAGAAGAGCATGCCATGATGGTAAGCGATACGACCGTTCATGGACAGCAAAACCAAATAACACCATGAATTATAAAGCAATGCTTGGCATTCCAGTCCACTTGCCATCCTGAGACATAATGTGTTAAGTCTCAATATGTCCAGTAGTTACTCTGGCTACAAGGTCCTTCAAACCGGAACATAACAGTGCATTGACACTGCTGTTTGGCGGGAGAAATAAACATTGCGGTGGTACTTACCTAGGCGGCCCCTCACGTATGAGAGACCTACAACCAGTAATGCAATAATGCTGTGATACAATAACACTTCAAAACCGCTAAAAATATTTTTGGTATGTAAAGTGCACCACTCTCAATCGTACTCTTGATAGAGGAGGCTCGAGCCCTGCAGTGGGACGTATAGGAGCTGATACATACAGTAAATTGCACTATCCCGTACTAGACTACACTGATGGACAGCTGAGCCCAGCAAAAATATTAATTTTTGCCTTATTTGTAAAATAAATTAACAACGTCTAAATGACCAACTTTTGTGGTTGATGTTTTGACACAACTGGTATACATGAATATAACAACAAAAAATATTGTTCACTATTTTAATTTATACACATCTTCCCATCTAAATTATATGTACCAATAATCATCCCGTGTAACCATTTGAAATTCCCATTCAGTGGAAAGTCTTATCCGGGGATCACAATAACTAAGAGGTAATAATCGGATGGTCGTGTAGGGCACCGCAACGTGAGCTCGTTGGCCCATAATTATATGTTTACAAACAACTCCATACTTCGAAAGTTTGATTTTGATTATGTGGATTGTAGATAAAAAAATTGGACATTGTGATTGCAATATATTGACAGCCTCCGTGGCGCAGTTGGTTAGACGCCGCCTGTGAAACAAGAGGCCGCGGGTTCGATCCCCGCACCGAAACAAATATTTGTGTGATCCACAGGTATTTGTTTCGGGTCTGGGTGTTTGTGAGACCGAAAAGTCTCGCGAAGCTTCTGATACCCACGACACAAGACTCGATCTTAGTGTGGGGTCAGGACTATGTATGTGACTGTTGGGTGTATTTATTATTATTTATAATAAGAAGGGTAGGTTGATACATACATGTATAAACTCACGCCGTTTTCCCAGAAGGGGCACATTAATCGCCTTGCGTAGAATAAAGAGACCTATTATACACCTAAAAAGTAAAAAAAGATTAGTCTAACCTCACTATAACTCTGCAGTCAGCTTTAATTACAAAAAGCAATTATCTCGAACAAAGTGAAAGTGGAAACGTTTTATTTTTCCAAAACGCCTTTTACGCAACCGAACTGTCACCCGTTGCGTAACAAAACGCTTCAAGAATATATAATGACGTATTAATTCGTCGCTACAAACGTGTTCGGAATTTGTAGTTCAAGTTCTTACTCCAAAAACGTGAACGTGCGTAGTGAAATTAGAAGTGTTAATTCGTAATGAATAAATTAGATGTATTTGTACAAAAAGTTCGCGTTGGGAATGGTGATTAAATGTTCCTTTGAAGGGTTTTGCGTAATCTACTTATGAATTTGGATTATTTGTACGTTTAAACTTGTATGAAAATTATACAGGGTAATCAAGACCGCGACCGAAAACGAAGCCAGGTGGTAGAATTAGTGACTTCAGACACAAAGCAACTAAAAATTTCGCAATCGACAAAAAATTTACCACCCAAACACGATGATTTTTAAAAAATTCTAAAAAAGTATATATCACTGTTTTCGCGAAATTTTTATTTGCATCGTGTTTGTAATCACTAAAACTACCACCTGGCTTATTTGTTCGCTTACGTTAGTTTCTCTGTGTATTTATATTTATTGAAAGTTCTCGTACTGGGTTTGACGAGAAACTGCCCGTGGAATGAGAAGTCAGGTTATCGATTTCAGTTCATAAATAAGTAATTTGTTGTGAACAAATTTTATTTTTTTGATTTTCGGGACGTAATAGTTCTCTTCGTTTTTGACACCTACGTCCCAATTTATTAACTACTGGGAAGAAAAGTTTTTTGTCACATTATTTGAAATGAGATTAAGGTAATTTGTCTGAGATCATTTGTTTTAAAGCTATGGATTCAAACTAAGACGAGGAATTTAATTTAGGTCGGAGTTATTCGCATATTAAGACAAACCAAAAAACAGTTCTAAATCTATTTTGATACAACATAAAACCCTTGAAATTAAATAAATGTAGTAATTCCAAATATTTGAAATTGATGCGCGTATTTACAAAATAACTAGAAATGGATCGTTTAAGTGCAAAGGTGCTGTAGTTTTTTCACACGATTGATAAGAATTATTTTGTCGCGAGATTTTGAATACTTTGTTATAATTTAATATCATCAGGTTACTTATGAAATTTAAATTAATTCCATTTTTTTACCAAAATCCTACACCATTATTGGTTACTTTTATAAAATTGCCTTAGTTTAGGATATAAACAAACATAATTTCATATTTATATTTTGATAATCATTACAATTTGATTTTATAACGTGACTCAACATTAAAGCCTCAGAAATATTTGTATAATATGCTTTCATTCCGACATATACCAACTGGATAACGTATCTAGAAATTAATTATTAAATATATTTAATAATTTGGGGCCAAATCGCCAAGACCGCCAAATCTGGAAGGAAAGGGAGGCCCAGCAATGGGACTCTAACGGCTGATAATAATAATTTAATTATTTCATAGGTACTACACCACTGCACTGCCAACAACCTCTCAATATTCACGTTCTAGTAGCACATTCACTCGACGATTATTCTAAAACGATTTTATCCGCGGGCGCGCCACTTACTGGCACAAAGCGCAACTCATTCAACGCATTCTCTTTTCGGTGGCCGTCATTATCCGCCAATTTTCCCGCTGGCCAGCATAATGGAAACTAATGAAAAAATGATAAAAAAACGCATCTCGTTCAGTCCACTTTCTACCATGCTCTTATTTTCTACGTGAGTTTAATATTTGTTTTTGTCACCTGATAGACTTGTGTTTTAAGGTCGTTTTCACTTTCGTCCGCGGTGGCGCTGCTGTCGGTACAGTCGGCGACACGTGTTTTGTATGTAATTGTATAAAACGCGTTTTTATATTCGCACTATACGTGAAATCATGTGGTTTATGAGATGTTGTGTGTGGGTTTATGTTTAACAGCCTTCGTGGTGCAGTTGGTTAAGACGCCAGCTTTGGAATGAGAGGCCATAGGTTCGATAAGCGTACGGTAAACAAATTATATGTTATCATCAAGCTAAAACAGCTTGGAAGCAAAGTGCCTATGACTTAAGTTAAAGAATCATAGTAATCTGTTCCCGGGAATAACATTATTCGGTTGTTAATTGTTTTCTAAATTTTTTGATTATGTTATTAATGCGTCCTGGGAAAAATATTATTCGTGTTTCGGAAACAAATGTATATCTTACAGAGTTAACATTAAAATAAAGTTTAGTTGTTTGATCATGATTGTAAAAAACACATTGTAAATTATTAAAAGTCTTTCTGTAAATATTTTAATCATGAATTTATAAACACTTTTGTGCGCGACTGTGCACCGTCAGCAGTAAACGGGTCAAGTAAATTGAGTATTTTTTTAAATATTTGATTTACCCTTAAATACGTCGAACGTAATGGATTTTTTCGTGAAGTTTTAAATGCTTTGTTGAAAGCTTTATTACTTCGAAAGAATCACGTACTGTGTAAACTGTTAAAGTAATAAATACAATATTTACTTTGTAAGCAATATAATTGGTTTATACCGTTTTTTTAAGTATTTTATATTTGAAATGAAATTTTTTAGAACGTTCGATTTTTTGCGAGCTGCAAATAACATTGACCGATTTTGGCAATGTGTTCTTAGTAGTAGCTTGTTTTAAAAGCGAAGAAAAATATATAAAGATAGATGCGCATATATGAGAGTTATTCACAAGAATTTTGAAGGTGTAATAGATATGTGAAGATTAAAAACCACATTACCTCGTGAGAGTAGAGACTATAGAGCGCCAAGTGCTATCCATGCATACCCCTTCCGCTTAATTTTTTTATACTATAGGTCCGGCAAAACAAGCAAACAGGTCACCTGAAGGTAAGTGCTCACTGCCTATGACAATCCACAACGCTTGGATCATAGATATTGTGTTGCCGGACCAGTTCATCAACTGTCATTAATCTCTTCATATACGCTCGTTGGTTTCGAGGACTCCGTATTTATTTCCCACTGGCTCCGTGGCGCAGTTAGACGTCGGCTGTGAAACGAGAATCCGCGCTTTCTTTTCCCGCACGAAAACATATTAGTATGATCCACAGGTATTTGTTTCGGGTCTGGGCGTTTGTGACATCGAAAAGTCTCTCCTAGTATCTGATACCCGCGATACAAGACTCGATCTTAGTGTCAAGACTATGTATGCGACTGTTGGGTGTACTAATTAATATTTATTATTTATTTTACAATGTGATTGTACTTCTTCATCAACAATCAAATTTCACGCTCCACTCTTACACCTCTCGATGTTCTCACAGATAAACAGTTACCTAAAATATTAAATTAATAAACAATAGCGTCCCCAATACAGTGATAAGGATAAAATTCATCCGTATAGTTCCCATGCACACAATGGCCCCCGTCACTTCTCAGCCGATGTTTATCAGTTTAAATACAATTTATCGGGCTACTGTGAATCGATTACAGATAATATTCACTCGCCATCCGAATATCAGGCCCTTTATTAGAAATTCTATTGTTGGTACAATTACTTGTGGTTCACTAGGCTTCGTTACATGGTTTGATCGTGTAGAAAGCGCGAACACTTTCTATGCTGAGATGCATTTTTAAATGTGATTATTATTTTTATCGCTACTTATTATCTGCCCATATATGTCCCCCAGTTGAGTATGATCTTTTATTGTTGCCTCAGTGATGTTTTAGAATGCTGACTTTACTGTTAAATGACTCTTATTAATATAGCGTGAAAATCCACACTACATTAACCACTATTGATACTATGTAACAGTCGTTAGTCAAATGGCAAGACCACGGTGTTGGCGTCATATGTTATTCTATCCATAAACCTGATGATTGAGTTACAAGTTTTTCCTAATATATTCCAGTATTATATTTATACGAAATTGAGTTCAACAATGGAGACAAGATCTTTGGAATCTTGCAGAATTGATTATTCCTAATTACTGATGATTTAGATCTTCTAAATTCGTTTTTTAGATGCATTATATTACGCAGGTGTATACTTAAGAGTTCTAACTTTACTATTCGCCGATAGATAGCCTATAGCTTTCGGGGGCGAACAGTTAGAAAATATGAATATAAATACACCCAACAGTCACATACATAGTCCTGACTCCACACTAAGATTTCGTATCGAGATTCGATCTTCGATCTCAGTATTTTTTTCGTATCAACATCTATCGATATTTTACAAACTCAGTTTATTTGTAGATTTATTTGCGTGCTTTTCGTACTACACTTTTGAAAGAAAGTGCTCTACAAAATATTTGCGATATTGCTCGGCCATTTAAATATTTTGTGATTGGATTTAATTCATATTTTCTGAGTATATTTTTTACCTTTGGCTTGAGTTTTTGTTCGTCATTATCTTCAGCCTCAGGAATTAGACTACGTAACATAGGGTTTCTTTCATCACTAACCTCGTCATCAAAGACAATTGCGTCCGCAAGTGAAAGTGTCAGGAAAGCAATATAATAAATGAATATAATTTCATTATATATGTGTGTACGTTCCATTCCCACGATTCAGGTGGAAAGTGTTGTTGCCAATAAACGCTATAATAAACGCCATCTAAGGGAATTGCCCATATTATTTTAGCCACTTACTTTATAAGTAGATTTTCTACGATTTAATGGTGATATTTGCCTAAAGGGCCGTCTGGTCATGGCATGGTAATGGCATCACTTCATAAATCAAAGCATTTAGTTAAACTTAAAGTAAATTCTAAAATCAGATTGATTTTAACATTGACAGATTGTCATTATCATGGATCACTATATAAAACTACATTTTGTGTAGCTTACAATTTTACTATTATTGAATATTCGAGTGTCTTGCAAGCTGTTTTGATAACCAAGTTGTCTGCGACAATTTCCTAATAATGAAGCGTTATGTTAAGTATGATAACTTTCATGTTTGATCAAATGCTTTTCATTTTTAATTATGACCTTCCATAAACAATTCCAATACTTAAAGACTGCGGACGCATTTGCTTCGTATCTCCAATAGACTAGGGAAGTGTGGATGAAAATGGGAGGTATGAAGAGGAATATAATGCCTCAAGTAATATCATTTATCAAACGAAACGCCCTAAATACCTTCAGGATTGACATAACAGTAATCCCGCAGATAAATACAAAATTTTCCACACCTGAGTCACATTTGCCAAAATCGATATGACCTCCATAATCAGATACCGCTACACAAACGAATTCCGTATTTATTTTCCTCAAGGAATTTTACCACTTGAATCAGGACTTTAACAATCTTAAGATTTTGGGCAGATACCGAACACTTTACAAAGGAGAATTGGAAGGTAAACAAAGCTTCTAAAACCGGACTTCTAATTTGCCTACCTCCGGATATTTGAAAGGAGAATGATGATGTTGGTCATTACGATACTAAGTTTTACTTCAAATTATATGGGTTGTTAGGAAACTTTAGTTACATTTTTAATTAAAAATCAAAAACAGAGGGCCTTTTATTAGAGGACAGGTATCAAACAAGAAGCTAATCATAAAGTCGAAAATCCAGAATAAATTACATCATTTGAATCCGATACATTAGTATAAGCTTGACAAGAGCAGACAGAAATCATATATCATATTTTAAAGCTATAACACCAAATTTATCTCCACCATAAACCTCAAAATTTCCGACTAACACAACATCAAAATACCTTCACCAAACTGCAACCGACCTGGATACACAAAATTCTCCGGATATTCCAGATACAGCGAATATCTCAGCCGAACCTAGCAACTCGACATTGTCTTGTTAATTAACTGTTGTACAGCGTTCCTGTGGTCTGTACAGAGCTCCAAAAATGTTCGGAATGCGGACTGACTCACTAGGGGTAGACGTGCGGTACTGAATTACTATCCTGTTCTAGCTAAATATGTGTTTGTGGGAGTCCCTTTGTGCTTTTGATGTTGAAATTGAGATGATAGTTGATGACGATATCGACGGTGAATGTAAAATTGACCAGGGCGATAAAATGTTGATTTTTTTATGAGAGTATTGAGCTTGCTACTTTAGGTAGAAAAGGAGGGCATTGTAATGGGCATTTGATATGTTGATATAATGTTATTGTATGTATCTAAAATGTTTCCAATTAGGATTTATTTCGCAAACGCGGTTATGAATACTGATCTCACAATTGTAAATGCGTGAATTTGTTTTGGTATAATTAAGACACTTCCTATAGATGTGGTTTCCTTTTGGTTTTACGAGGAATTTGTCAAGATTTACTTATTAGCTTCCTTTGTCGCAAAAAAAAGACTCTTAGAAATAGTAGCCTCTCTAAGCATCATGAGACTGATCTACTCTTTTCATTTGCATTCAGAAAAGGTTCCAGCCCAATTAGACCCGTGTGTATCGACGTCGAATAATACTGCGCATGCTTGTGTTGGCTCCGATTTGTATTTAACGGTGGTCGGTTCAGAGTGACCGGCAATCTGATCACGTGGATCTTTAAGTCTTTTAGTTAATACTAAACAATACAGTCTATTACAATAAGAAGACTATTCATCACATGCGTTGAAGATTAGAGGGCGACGACCAAGCATCGATGTTTTATGGCACTGATCATGTAAATTTCACTATCTTCCTTTCACTTTATGCGATGGATTAACAAATGGATCAATGTTATTAGAATAAGAGCAACAATAGTGGCAAAAAATTAGAGCTTTAAATTTTTTTTATACATTTCGGTCGTACCTTAATAGCTATGAAATACATGAAGTTTTTGCAACAAATTGGGTATTTGACTATCATCGATTTTTTGTATTATTTTGCAGACAAACAGAAGTGCCATTAAAACAAAACATTTTTGTGAAAACAGTGATAAAGTAGCTTGTAACATGAGGCAAATATTAGTATTTTAAATGAAAGAGTTGGGACGTAGTGGGGACAGCTTACTGTCTCTTTCGCACCCGCACACTATAATGCATATTAAGAATAGTGACGTCACTAATTTTGGTTTGCATCCCTTTTATTTTATCCCCACTACAAGATTAAAAAAGTTTCTAACTTTTTAAATTCTGAATGTATTTACAAAATTCTTTGTTTGTTAGATTTTGGATATGGATACCTTTTAACGAATATAATAAAAAAAATGAGTCAAATACCCAATTGTAGGCTATCCATTAAAACACGTATTAAGTAAGCTGGGACCATCTGAACTTATAAAACTATAAATTCACTTTCAACTGACTTAAACACCGATTTTATAAGGTCAAAACAGCTTAGATTTTCAGATAAAAGTGTCAAGATATTTTAGTGTTTAGTGCATGAATGTCAAGAATTCAGAGAATAGGTACACTGGGGTAACGGGGCACTGGGCGCCAGTGCTAAGTTGGCTCCACTCCACTCCGTGATAAGTGCTTGTACCGGCATTGTAAAAACGTCAACAACATCAACGGCACTCTAAAAGAAGCCTGCACATTGTATTTTTATTTTATAATATTTCGGTTCTTTTCAGCCAGCCAGCGTGTATTTTAATGACTACAAGAAAGACATGCTGAAAATAAATGTAATAAAAGATGTAGGTTTGAATTTTAAAGTCTGCAATTCTAAAGGGCTTTGGTGTAAATTTAAATTACTATTCGTTTATAATCGTGATTCGCTGTATAAAATTATGTATCGAAAAGAGATAACATCACACAAGCCAAGAAATTCAACAATAAGCTTTTCTACAAAACTACTAAAAATATTTTTAATTCGAATATATGTAGTTATTTTTTCCGTGACTGAAACATTCCTTTTTTCTACGAAAATATTTATTCCTCGCACGTCATATACTACTAGCGAACCGATTTTATTGAGATCTGAACATGACACGTCCCAATAGTTCCTAATTTTGGGTCAAGAATTCGTAATGGCACAACTCCAAAAGTTCAAGATATTATCACAAAATGAGAGGATACAAAGCAATTCCCACGTAAGTATGACGTGACTTGGATCACATAATCCGACATTATCATGAGTATCTGTTATTACGAGAGTTACCAGTTGGTGACGTTTTTATCGGCGCGCTTCGATTAAATTACAGGTGTTTGGGACGGGAATCTGGTTTTATGTATATTGATTTTAATAAGAGGCTATCGTGGAGTTTATAACAGGAATAACGAGGAAGCTGGTTATTTGATGGAGCATAAACAGGTCTGCTTACAAATATTCACAGCATTTGGTGATTTGGTTCCGATTTTTCAATAGCCAGGTAAATGTGGATAAATGTCATCCATCAAATAAATTATAACTTGAATATAAAAGTCATTGGTACCTCTGACACCATTGGTAAATTTTATGAATACAAATGTAATTTATAATTTGCTTGTCTTTAGAGGATAGAAGTTATTAGAAAGGGTAATTGTATGAATGACTGGACTCTGTTAATTTCAGTGAAAGAACGGAACTTAACACAAAGACGGTTGTTCGTTATGCGAGACAGTAGCATTGCTCGGCGGAGTTGTTCTATTTATTCTGCAGCAATAATTAATCACAGCTTTACCACATTTTATAATTGCATCAGCCCATATTAGCCTTAGGGTATAATCAGATCCTCGACTATTTGCGCCAATAAGAGTTGATCCGTAGACAAATGCCTGTAGCCAGTTTAGTATTAGAATTTTCAATCCACCTGCAAGCCACGACACTGCTCATACTATATTAATGTTAATCCCCACATACAGATGTCATGTCTTTAATATTCATGGAAGTGTAAGGCCCAAGATCAAAGGAAGGGTTAAGGGTAATTAAAGCCCGAGATCGCGATTCAAGTCTCGGATTATCTATGTTAATTATTTGTTGAATGACGTGTGGTAACCCTTGGTAATTTATAAGCTGTGATCTATTTCTCGGCTTGATTTAAATTGTACCCGTCATATCGTGCCTATTTTAGTTTAATTGTGGGGTTATGGTGATATAAATGAATTCAAATTTATAAGCTTCAATATTTAAATGTAATTCGTAATATTAAGATATTGTCTTTAATCTTTTTCAATGTCTTAATATTAGGGTTGAGATTATTACTTATATTTTTCCTCGAGCTTCTTCATATACATTTAATACTGCCTACAATAAACGTTGTGTGTTTATACTTCATCATCATCATCAGCCCGTTGCAGTTCATTGCTGGACGTAGGACTCTCCCAAGGTTCGCCACAGGGCACGGTCTGCTGCTTTTTGCATCCAGTCGCTGCCGGCATAAATGGGCAAATTCTTAATATGGTTATATCGTGACTTTCTTAGTATCAATCTCCATTGAATGCTATTGAACTTGCGAATAAAAGTTCACCTATGTCTGAGCGAAGTATGAACTTCTCTGCAAGTAATCACTTAACTCCAAATCTATATTGTATAAATGTAGTACTGAGCACTTTGTGTTCTAGTTTTATCTTACGGCCTCGTGTGCAATACTTCTACTGTGTGATGAAGACATGTTATATTACTTATTTAATTATTGTTAAAACCAAATAAGGTGTATCTTGCAGCAGTTCATACGCTCAAAAACGATAAAATGAACTTAACGGCGTCACTGGATACCTACTAATTATTGTACATTATTACGGAATAGATGTTTCTTATTTGGTTTTGTTACAATATTTGGTTTTAGACACTTAATTAAAATACTTTGTTTGACTCGTAGCAGTTTAATATTGTCATATTCCCACCGCTATAAGTTGTAGATAAAAGTTTATGACTTCCAACTGGCTGTTTGACGATCTGTCGCCCAAGTCTACATAAATAGTTCCAATTACCTCGCTTCTATTGACATTAAAGCGGTGTTATTTATGTATTTCAATTACAGCGCTGCCGAGATTTAGAACCTCTTATTTGACTATAAAGCGGGTGTTATCTATTTCTTTTGTATTGACTGCAGCACTTTCTATTGTGCCTTAGTTTCGTTCTACATTTGTGGGCGGACTCCGAAAATCAATCGGCTGACACCTGTCTATAGAAATATTAATTTTGTCATGTTATTGGAGCACTTTCTCAATGTACTTTGATCAGTGGAGTATTAGCGTCGCCCACATTTCAACTGTTTAAGGTAAACCTCGATTATTGGCTGGCATAATTTTGTAATTTATCTATTGTAAATTGCGTGGGACGATCTGTATTGATGAAGTAATTGATTGATTGCTGAATCAACGAAGATCGTATCTTTTATTGTACATAATACTTACTATTGAAAACGATGTAGGTAGTAAAAAATCTATAGAGTTGCGTAAAGTTTTTTAGAGATATGTTTTATATGTTATTTTTTATATGTTTTAGAGTTAGTATGCAGTTAAATTAAAACTATATAAATTATTCAGAAAGGATCGAGTTTTAGACTCAGAATTTAGACTCAATAGTTATATGCCCTAAACATGTGTCGTGATTCAATACAAAATTAATATTTGGATGAGCTAATGCGCACTACACACTAAAGCCGGCGACATAGTTAAGCGGCCTGTATCAGCCCATATACGTCCCACTGCTGGGCACGGGCCTGCTCTACAATCGAGGTTACGATTGGGAGTGGTTAGGCCATATAGTCCACCACGCCGGCCTAGTGCGGGGTGGCGGACTTTACATACCACAGAAATTCTTCCAGCCGCATCTGGTTCGTTACCAACAGGTCAGCATGCACTACCAACCCAGCGACCTATAAGAAAATCATGTCGGCAACAAGCTCCCGCTCGTGTTGCGCGCCGACATGTTTGCGACGCTCAACGATGTCATAAAAATGTTCCTCATGTCATGTGGAGCCACTGTCATGTCGCCGACAAAGTTTTCCGACTTGCAATGAGTGAACCCTTCAACTAGCCCGCCAACAATGTTGCCGACTTAAGCTAGCGGGTCGTCGGCTTTGGTGTGTAGTCGCTTAACATTTAAAACTAAAATTAATTCGCTGGTATTAATTAATAAACTACGAACATATTAATCTTAATGAAATATGTAAAGTATGCTTTGTTATAGAATACGAGAATATTTAAACAGATACGTATGTAGGTATTGTGAACACAATACTATGAGGGTAATGTTTTATTCATCACGTTTTTAACAAATTATACGCGAAATAAATAAATTTATAGTAATATTTATATATTTCTGCATTTGTAATTTCAATTTAGTCGAGTTATCAATTATGGAATTTAAAATTAAAATAAATCAAATTTAATGCTCTTGGTTAAAATAGAATCACGTTTTTTTTTTTTTTTTATTGCATTGAATGGCGAGGCGAGCATGCCATTCGCCTGATGATAAGCGATACGACCGCTCATGGACAGTACCAAATTAAACAACACCATGAATTACAAGGTAATGCTTGGAATTCCACTGCGCTCGCCATCCTGAGACATAAGATGTTAAGTCTCAATATGTCCAGTAGTTACTCTGGCTACAATGTCCTTCGAACCGGAACACAACAGCGCATTTACACTGCTGTTTGGCGGGGGAAATAGACATTGCGGTGGTACCTACCCAGGCGGCCTCTCACATATGAGAGACCTACCACCAGTAACGTGTTGAAGAACACATATTATAAGATAAGAAAATCCTCCAGGAAATGGAATATTTGTTGAAATCTGAGGGATCATGTTTGGCAGAAGACTTCCTTGAGCTAACGTAGTGATGCCACCAAATATTTTTTTATGAATTCCATATCATTTTATTACATTTACGCCAAAGTCACACATTGAAATAAAACTAATTCATAGATTTTATCAGTCTGGTTTATTTTAGCTTCCTAATGCTTCGAAGATCACTAACTTGACCAAGGGGGCGGATTCCAGGACCAAAACCCGCGGTTAAATTCAAAATTATATTTAGCTTCAATATTATTAATTCAATTTCAAGCAACAAACGTTGACCGTAGAGTTCGAAGTTTGAATCAACAAGACATGGATTTAGAAAATAATTTCCTTTACAAATTCATGCCGAGTACAAATGTGTAAAAATACCAAGCATGGCGCGTCGGTTATCGCGTGCCGTGGACGGAGAGACAGAAGTAAGGTAATGTGTCGCGGTGCGGCCGGCCCACTTCCACGAGACACACTGCTCGCAACGCTGGCGAACATTTTTTTATTAGCCTTCGCAAGTAAACGAGCATGCGACCCGAGTGATAATAAGCGGTCACAGCTACTAATGGACCTTTGCAGTGTCAGGCACTACCAGGTCACCTACCGTAAAGAGAGTACGCTCTTTAAGCCTCGCTTAAAAAAGGATAAGTCATAGATAGCGCTCAGGCAACACCGAAGCATAGAAGAAGAAGCTGCTTATCTATAAGCTGCTGTCAGTAAGAAAAGCGAAATCGCATAGTAGTTAGGCAGATAGGCAGAAAAGTTCAGATAGAGATAATTACTTCGCAGCGCTCTTTTAAACTTTCTGCAGCGTACAAGGGAGTCGCTTAAAACACTGAAGAAGTAAAAAGTAAATTAAAAAAAATAAACCGATTTCAAAATTATATAAAAAGAGACAAATAAAATTTACCTTTTAAAAATAAATAATACCTAAATGTGCCAAAAATTTTTTTTAGATCGGAGGATTATTTTTTTAAAATTACGGTTCTTTACTATCATATTACTTCTCCAACATATAAATATAGCTTTAAGTTCCTGACATCAACTTACCGTTTCATTCTACGCCTATTTTATAAGTTGTGTGGAAAACATGAACAAAATACCCTGTCGTGTAATCTTCCGCCCATCTACATGATGTCCGAGATCAGATAAGCGCGAGTTGTAATCATTGCAAAATTCTGCCGCTACCGTGAAACGGAACGTTGTCTCAGTGCACTTGATATAATGCGCGGTAACCTCGTAAGTGCTTGGTGATTTAATTGAAACTGGGTAAAGGATTAGCTGTTAGTAGGCATTTTTATGATGGAAAATAATTCGAAATTTACGCAATGATTTTGAAGCTATTCTAATAAGCAATTTATTAATTCATTGACTGTATCCGACTCCAATGACAATTCTTAATCATTTTGAATATTTCATTTTTGATTTCATTAATTATGCGCGAAGTAATAGGCCGTGTCCGCCTGAATAGCGACAACTATACGCAATAGTTAAGAACCCCGTTGGCGTTTGGGATTTACCTGTCTATACCCGGATGTTATAATTCGATACAAATCGACCACTGAGAGATAACCATCAACTGTCGTTAGATACATCCGCGCAAAATGAATGAGCTTTACTTATATTCTTTATATAAGAGAATGCCAGCTGGATATCATTCAAGGCTGCGGACTAAATTACATTCTGAAGCATATTGTGGTTTTGAGAGTGGTTTTCTTTCACATTTTCACGTATTATTGTTACGTTTTTTAAAATTATTTTGTAATTATTTTATGTGCGTTTTGCAGTTGGTAATTTTTGCGTCCGAAAGTTATTTTTTGTTGCTGTTTCTGCATTCTGTTTCATCACACTAAAAGCCAATTTACATGTCCATCTATGCATATAATTAAAAGAAGCTAATATTTAATTGATAGTCGGTCGTTTAGCTCGTGTGTCGTCAGCTCATCCGATACGACAGCATCAGATACTAGTGTCGTCCCGAGTCGTCAGCGCGGAGAACCAAGCGATGTCTATCGAGACGCAGCGACATCCGCGCAGAATGAATGAGCTTTACTAATATCTTTATCTATGAGAATGCCCACTGGATATCATTTACTGTGGCTTTGGACTAAATGGAATTCTGAGGCGGATTGTGAGAGAGGTTTTCTGTTGTGACGTACCATCAATATTGTTATAAGATTATTTGGGGGTATGTTGCATGGTACGTTTTGATTTATGTTTTTTTACAATTGAATTTACGTGTGTTGTGCACATGGTTATTTTATGATGGAATATAAAGAATTATGTTAATTGAGGACATTTTCATTCCACTTTCATTTGATCAAACGAAAAACCGAATCGAATAACTAAAGATGCGATTCTCGCACCAACACTATAAGTTATATATTATGTAAATTTGTATTCAAGCTATAAATTACACCATAAATATCATTTAAAAATAAAGAACACAACGATGCGTCTAGACATTGCATTTCATTTATTTCATCTACCTACAAACAAATTTGACCGCGTTAATAATTATTTAACTAAACAACAAAGGTCGAAGTTGGAAGATTAACGGCTTGGGAGCTCAAAGTGATTTTTAATTAGAAGCCCTGTACACTCGAACACGAAGGGAATAATTATTTAAGTTTACTATACATTGTTTGGCCCGTAGTTCCTTGTTTGGTTTTCCTTTGTTAATATCTGCGATAATTAAGCTTATAGCAGTGAAATATAGCAGGGAAAGTGAAATTATTAAGAACTTACTTTAGCCAAATACAAGTTTAAACATCTAAAATAAGTTTTAAATTTAGGAATTCTTGATTTTTTCTTTTTAATCCTTTGTCTGATGAGGTCTATCATAAAGGACTTTTAGTAGCTTATATAAAACAATATTTTTTATAGTCGTTTTATAGGTTAGGTCAACGCAGTTTAAAATTGTTATTATTTTCTACAGGCTAATTATAACAAGAAGAGAACTGAATAAATACATTGGAAATATTTATGTTGCTTTAATTGAAAGGTGTATCGTTTATTGATGGCATCATTTGCATATGTTTTTATAATGTGTTTTCCACTCGTATGCACGGTAGCACGCATTTTACTGACACAGCGTTGAAGCTCAGCAAGTCTCCGGGAATGCCTAACTTATCTTTAACCCGCAACGAAATCAACCACAAAGTTAAATTAATAGGATCAGTTGGAAATAAATATACAACACATATACACAATACCTACAACAGTTAGACTCCATCTCCTTATACAAGTGTTGTGTAGTCAGTATAAGAAATTACGAGAAAATGCACCGTTTCTAAACAGTCAACACCCAGAACCGAAACAAACACTCATGCATTTCAACTATTTATCTTTGCGCAGGGATCGAACCTGCGGCGTCAAGCAGCACTACCAACATCTAAACTAACTGCGCAACGTGGGCTTATTAATTTACCATTAGTTTCTTATATAGAAGTATCATATTTTAGACTCCCCTTCACATTTCGCCTTATCTCAACACAACAGTAAAATAATAAAGTTTAGAATGCATAGCGATCCGCTGACCTTAATAACATGCATTAGAAATGCCTAGCAAACAGAGAAATCATACATTGCGAACATCGGCAATACAACAGGCAGCGCCACTGGTAAATTATTGAAATCAAGTGAAAATATTTTTCCGTCCGGTCGTTTTGCTGTCTCTTTCTGACATCCGTCACGTGATCAACCGTTTGTCTTTATAAGTATTTTATTTTTTTGTGTGTTTTAATTTACGTATCACACTTAAATAAATGTATTTTTTATTGTAATGGCCGCGAGATACGCGATTCTAGTTTAAGCATCACTAGTGTGGCTGTATGTAACTTTTGTTAAGACATTTTATACCTATTTTATGGTTATTTTCGAGATGATTTTTGTTTCCAATTTTAAACTTTATTAGAGCTAAGATTACGCTGATATTATGAATACACTTTACAAATATTGCATAAATACAGAAAATAGAGATAATCTGTAGGCTGTGAAAATGTATATATTATTGTGAGATAAAAAAATCTGCAATGTCTGTATAGAGTATCAACTACTTTCTGCAACGGTAGACTTATACCGCCTTATTTATAGACAGTTCTATAATATTTTTTACCTATCGAATATTTTATGTTCTTCTTTCCAACTGAATTCTAAAGTCGTTCGAAAGGGACAAAACATTCGATAAATAAAATAGGTTTTAACTCTGTCTATGAATAAGGCTGTTAAATTCTTATCTATATTTTTATGCGAATAATTCTACCGATACGAGTTAAAACAAATTATTTCATAATTTATGGAATATTCATAATCTTGCATCACGCATCGCAATGAGTCATAAAAAATATATTGCAATTAATAAACAATTTAATGTATTTGAAATAAAACGGAAGTTAAACCACGGTTTAGAACTATCTCTGCGATTTTATTCGACGCAGTGAAGTGAACGCCATCGTGTGTCACAAATCCGGGTGACCTAGATCAAGGGGTGTAAAATCACATGTATTTTTTCTAACTGCATTTTTAAAGCAAGAAGTTACATTGGATTTTATGGTAGGTTTGTCGTACATCATTAAGTGGTGACGGAAGATGACATCCCGTCATTATTCCAATAAAGACACAATACATACATACATTCGACAGCCTCCGTGGCGCAGTTGGTTAAACGCCGCCTGTGAAACGTGAGGCCGCGGGTTCGATCCCCGCACCGAAACAAATATTTGTGTGATCCACAGGTATTTGTTTCGGGTCTGGGTGTTTGTGAGACCGAAAAGTCTCTCGTAGTCTCTGATACCCACGACACAAGACTCGATCTTAGTGTGGGGTCAGGACTATGTATGTGACTGTTGGGTGTATTTATTTTTTAACATACACAATGCAATGTCTTCCGTCATGGCAATCGATGCAGATATGTCGCCTTTCAGGTTCAGCCTGACGATATCTCGTTTCTATCAGGGCATAATAGAGACACCTGACCAACGATAACCATTTCGCGCTAGCAGAATCTCTATAAAGCACTGTTTTGTTTGTCATGCCAGATTATACAAATATAGACACCGTTCTTAGGAATCAATGCCATAATTAATTTAATACTTTGATTCACATTATCCGAGGTGAAAGTGAGTGTCACGGGTTAATTTATTGATCGATTTTAAACCTTTGCCAAAATGTCTGGCGTCGTGTCGCTCGCCTTTTAATGCGTTCGTTTTCCTGCTAAGATAAATTCTGTATTATTTGGACCGTCGAGTCTGATTCGATTATTGGAAATCTTCCGACATAGTTAACTTTACCATTGTTATTAATCAGGTGACATTAAATCTTCAAAAATTGGTATCACGATTGAGATGAAATCTAGTCTGTGTCCAGTGTTTTCATTATTATTGCTAGAATTACCTATTCATCCGTTTATATATTTGAATGCACTTTTGTGCTTTATTTCTATTGAATTTATGTTAGATTTTTTTCCAAATACTCGTTGGTAACAGTAAGAATTTATTGATAAATATTTTGGAATTTATTGAATTGACTCGACCCCTATTATTTTCGGCTATGAAAATAATAAATTTGGCAATCTTTAAGTGGCACTACTGATGCTTCGGCATATTCTCAAATCCTAGTATAGGATATGTTTAATAAAATAGTTTTACATATGTATTAAAATATTGATTTAGAATAATACGCGATTAAGTGAAAAATATTATACTGTTTTGTAGTTGGTTTAATACTTAGTAAATATGATAAAATACTTGTATTTATTTTTAACTCAATATATTCCTATAAGTGAGAGCTTGTTGTTGGCTTTATGTTATTTATTTATGTCTACTTCTATTGTTATTAGCCGTAAGTTTTTCATGTTTTAAATAAAAATAAAATGAAATAAAGACAATAAAATCCTACTATTGAACACATACAAACAACTAGACCACTTAAAAGTGAAACCCATAAATATATGTTGTAAAAAGAATATTTAATGTGTCGTCGAAAGTGGAATATAAAAACACTAGAGCAGGGTATTTGGGTAGCGTTAAGCCACGTATGTCTGCGGTCACAAAACCGAGAGATGCTTAAAAATTCATAAAGGAGGAAAAAATTCCCGAGGGCCGTGTTACTTTTACGTAAATTTTTGTTTGTTTTTGCGATTGCATTCAGAATTGATGTTGCATGTGATGGACGGTTTGTTGGTAAACTTTTAGCCTGTTACCCGTGGAGTGTTTTTTTCTTTTCATGCGTAATGAGCAGTTTTGACCCAAATTGGTTAAGGCGAGCCTTAGTCGAGCTGAGCACAAATTCCAGTCATAAGTGTGGTTTAAAAAATATTTGCTTTGTCTGAAATACGAATAATAACATATATAATATCAGTAAAACAGAAAACAGCTGACTGGAATTCCTGAAAAAAAAAAATTGCGTTCAGACAGCAATCTCGTTCTATTATTATCTGTTCCCGTATAAAACTACTTATCGTAAACATAAAAAAATAACTCAGAACTTTTTATTCGAGCGTGAAATATTTGCACAAAAACAAAATGTTTTATTCAAATATATTTGTTTTTATTCATATTTGGCTACAGGATACTTGAATCTTCGGTCCGATGATTTTTAATTAAACATTGCAACTTGTAAGTTTAGTAATAAATCATGACACGAATGCAAGTTTATTATAATAATTTTTAAACGTCCATACTCGTTCGTGATGGCAATACGTTTAAAGTGAAAGTGATATTAACTGGACTCGCCAATAAATTTAAATACGAGTTGCGATGATCGCTATTTGAACTTAGATCGTTGTCATAATGTTTCTTGTTTAGAAAGGTTATGCAGGGTTTTGTTTTATAAACTTAAATAAATAAATACACCCAACAGTCACATACATAGTCCTGATCCCAGTAAGATCGAGTCTTGTGTCGTCGATATTAGGAACTATGTGCGGGAATTGAACCCACGGCCTCTCATTTCTCCGGCGACGTAGCCAACTGCACCACGGAGGCTGTCAATGTAACTTAATTTTTAGGGTAGGTACGTCTGAGAAACTAGGAAATAGCTTGTTTTTATGGCTCGCTTAAGATTCAATTTTAATGTGATATTTGACGTAATATATTTTAAATGTGTTAATGGTGTACGTAAATAAGTTGGTAAGTATTTTATCGTATAAAAATAACACAGGTAAATACTTGTGTTATTTAATACATAACCTTTCGATTCATAACGAGCAATTTCATAGCGTGAAATTTCCTCTGTAATTTTTAGTAAAAATTCTAGTCAAATATAAATTGAAATCATGAAAACATTTAACAAGATTTAGGGCGTAAATACGATTTAAAAGCATTAACATAGACGTATTCATAAATGAGAACCCTAGTTAAATTTACAATCGAGAGAAACGGCCCAGTCCTTAAACTTTAAGCTTCGACATTCGATGCGAACTTTTCGAAAGCTCTGCGTTTGATTCGGCGTCGTTTTGGCGGCTATATATCAACTAATATGACAGACTAATTGGCTAGCTGCCATTCAAATAAGAAGTAACTATTACTTGCCACTTACCTAAACTAGCTTCTTCCGGCCGAGAAAAGTGGGCGACCTCTAGTGTATTATTATGTCAATATTAGTGAACGGCTTGAGACATTTTTAAAAATGTGGGATTTCAAATTAAATGAAATGATCAATAGTATTTTAATTCAAAATTTGTGTATCAAACAGTCGTTTAATAATATTTTTATTGTTGTGATAATAAGTCTCTTTTGCATAGTGGCTGAGCAAGGTAAGAAAATTTCTCTATATAGGGTATAAACTCTGAAGTCTACATTTGGTTTGTTTTGTTTCCATTTTATCTTAGTGCTCTAAGACCTTAACTCTCTTTGTCATAGAGGAAACATTAAAGTCTGCAGTCATGTATATGCACGTTAAATGGATCTAAATTGCACAAATAATGTGTCGACAAACGACAACCTCCGTGGCGCAGTTGGTTCGACGCCGGCTGTGAAACGAGAGGCCGCGGGTTCGATCCCCGCACCGAAACAAATATTTGTGTGATCAACAGGTATTTGTTTCGGGTCTGTATGTTTGTGATACCCACATTCTCGTAGTTTCTGATACCCACGATACAAGACTCGATCTTAGTGTGAAGTCAGGACTATGTACGTGACTGTTGGGTGTATTAAATTACCCATTGTCATCCTTCATTCATAATTAACGCAACCAGCACATTATAAACGGCATAGTTAAATAATAATAAATATGTCACCAAATACATTCAACGCATGCAAGTCACCGCATCGAAGTTACAACATTAAATATGAACACGTCATTGAATACGTAACAACATATGCAAAGATTTCGATTTACGACACAATGTCGTTCACAAACGCTCATATTGTAATAAATCTAAGGGTTTAGCATACTATCTCGAACATTACAATTGGGATGGAAAAAACTTGTAGTGATGTTACTCCGTATAAATTATTTTCTTTATTGGTAGAAGAAGTCACGGAGTTTAGTTATAATCCTCAGCCACAAGAAGTCCACTGATGGACCTATGTCCTAAGCAGAGACCTAGCCAAGGACCTTAGGATTTAACTTCTAGATTATTTAGTAGTTTCTTAGATTTACGCGAATGTTACACATTGAAATAAAACTTATTTTTACGGATTTTATCGCGATTTGGTTTAATTTTTACATTTTTTAAGTTCCCGACGCGACGTTTCGATTACTTTCAGCTTTTGCGGTCACGGGGGGAAAGTCCGTGAAATGAAATTAGTTTTATTTCAATTCTAGATTATTGTTGAACGTACCTAACTAGCTTTAGAACTTAAGTCAATTTGATGGTCATCGTTAATGGTGACTTTTTAAAGAAAATTCCCGCAGATTAGGATTCTCCTACACTCAGGTAACACAAGAATACTCAAATTGTAAAAACCTATGAATTAGACATACTTGCTTTTGGTGATTTACAATTTTTCGGCGCCGAAAATTATTTGCCGTTGTGCCCACTGGCCGGCTTAAATTATTCAATAAATAAATAATTGACTGCCTCCGTGGCGTAGTTGTACTACGGTACGACTACAAAGCTGAAGTCTCGAGTTCGAATCCCGGTCGGGCAAAGTGATATTGTGTTTTTCTATTCATTATCAGCCCGGAGTTAGGAATTTGTGCCCGATATAGCGATAGGCTCGCCCCCTATCACATCATGGGACGGAACATACAAAACGAAATGTGGTTGTCCTGGTGGCGCATCTGCCTACCCCTTTTGGGATAAAGGCGTGAGTTTATGTATGTATGTAATAAATAAAAAAATAACAGTACAGTGTATTGAGTTGATAACACAAAAAATGCGTCTGTAGCCGTTGGCTTCATAATACGTTATTTATTTAAAGTATTACAAACTTTCTTCTACATTTACTTCTTGCGTACATCACTACTAAGTGTAAAAGTTACGGCCGAACCTTTATAAGCCGTCCACGACACACGAAAGTATGTATGATGAAAAAGTTACGAGTTTTTCGGGTCAGCCGCGGCGTAAATGCGGTTTCATTGAATACTTGGCCTTTTTAAAAAGAGCTCGCGAATATTACAAAGTATGGCCTCAGTCAAATCGGATTTCCTTTGAGAAAAGCCCTTTTGTTCCCGACTTGTGTGGAGCAATTAATTCAAGTTCGGTAGGCATTTTATCACGAAGAATTGGCTTGGAGTTGGGACCTGTGTGTTTGCGGTTTTCTTTTGTTTATAGAATTACGTATTCGGAAATTCGGTTTGAATATTTAATTTGGTATTGTTTTGTTCGGTGAGGTTTATTAATACCAGTATATTTATACGGTGTTTTAAAATGATTATTGTATGTTATATTTATGATATACATATGCTCTCGACTGTATTCTAAAATGTGTAGTCAGTGGAGTTTCTAGTGCTACACGCTTCGCTTATAATTTGGCAATTAACAAATGTGTTAGAGGGCGAACTTATTGATACCTCTCTACCTCTTCAGTTACAGCAAGCCTACTGCTATATACAGGCCTGCCCCAAGGATTAACATATCAACCTGTAAGAATTGGCCTGGATCCAGCTTCTTCCTGCATCCTTAGCTCGGTCGACTGTCCTTGTAGGCGGAAATTCGACGTTTTGCAATACCTGGTACAAATTCGAACGATGAGCACCTCAAATGAGTATTTTCAAACCAACATATCCACATAAACTGGTGTGCTCATGAAGAATATCACAATAATTATACAAAAAATATTCAAAAGCGATTCAAAAGGAAACATCGCTTTATATGCTAATGCGGCCTACTTGGACAAAATACTTCGCTTATCATAAACCATTGTACGAAACGGCATCCAAGGATTTATGGGAGTGGACATTGCAGCTAATCTATTCCCGCATTGTGGCACATGGAAAATATTGCAAACCGTGAACTATGAAGGGTAATAAAGTATTTTCATTGTTGGTAATAGATTAAGTAACTTATGGGAGAATTGGATTTAATTAATACAACCGGTAGTTATACACGTGGTTGCGAATCCGCAGGAAGATGTCCTTGAGGGATGTTGCCTTCGTGATATTCAGATCCAGAATATCTTTTGTTTCGATGGCGTACTCTCGTGGCGGACTTGGTAGCTTACTTTACTTTGCACTTAAGATATGAAGTTTTCTATTTAACTATAAACTTAACATAGTTGCTAAGTCTTAGGGTCTTTTAAAAAAAATGAGTGAATTATTTATAAGCCATTAAAACTTAAAGTAGAAAAAATCATATTCATAAGACTGTCTTAAATGAGGTGAAAATCCTAAGATCTTAGGTTCGATTTTAAAGCAATTCAACTGAGATGAAAATCGTAAGATTTAGGTTTGATTTTAAAGCAACCCAACAATTTCATGTTGTCTTTCGTTTCGTACGCGCACGCACGGAACCTTAAAACACCTATAGCACAGAAATATTCCGCGTTGACTTCTAAAACAATATTTAAGCAGAAACTACCGTTGCGTCACTATACATGAAACACAAAAGACATTCAGGCCGCATCGATAATCCAAAATAATGGTATAATCAGTCAAACACAGGAGTTCAGGTATACCTCCGTTCGATTTATATGATAATCCACTGAAAGGCAGCATGTCGTGAATAATATCACAATATCCACGCGTATCACTTTATTGTTTCCTTATAGCTGTAATAATAGGGACCATGAACGTACTCTGAAAATGATGATATTAACCTCCATTCGACAATAAATAGGGTATTTGCCTCCATTTTTTTGATTGTATATATCAAAAAGTATTCATATTCAAAATCTAGCAAACAAAGAATTTTGTAAATCTATTCAGAATTAGACAAGTTAGAAACATTTTAAATCTTGTAGTGGGAGTAAAAGAAAAGGGACGCAAAACAAAACTAGTGACGTCATTAGTCACAATATGCATTACAGTGTGCGCGTGTGAAAGAGACAGTATGATGTCCCCACTACACTCCCACACTTTTTTTTAATAGTAATATTTGCATCATATTACTATTTAAAAAAAGTAGGCAGCCGCGTCTGGTCCGTTACCAACAGGCCACCACGCACTGCGACTCTACCACTTTAAAACCTTAAAAATCACATATACATAACGAATAAAGACATCGAAGCGTGTGTATAAGCAATAAATTACCCACATTCCTTAACCTATGAACCATACTAAGCAACCGATACCAACATTCGTAGTGACAGCTACCGTAAACGAGCCACGAGCGCAGTAGCTTAATTGCTTTTTAATGACAATATAATTAATTTGATGGAGACAACTTTCTACCCGTTTTTGCTCAGGCTCACGGCAATTAAGTCTATTTCTGCAATTTACATATTTTTTAAAGACGCAGCGTTTTTCTTGGAAGGTTTAAAGACTTCATTATTTTGTTGAATGTTTTTGCAAATTGTGAGGCAGTGGGGCAGATAGTGGATTGAAGTTGGCCCCTGACTAATAAAGCAAGGTTTTCTGAATCATAATAATGAATCAATTAGCATATTGTAAATACAAATGACTCTGACTTTTCGGAGTTATGTGTGTATTGATAGTCAATCACCACGCACTTTAACGGTGAAGGAAAACATCGTGGGGAAACCTGAATATCGTAGCGATTTTAAAGAATTTCTACGGTATGTAAGTCCGCCAACCCGCACTAGGCCAGCGTGGTGGACTATATGGCCTAACCACTCTCAATCGATTCTCTCGATTGTAGAGTAGGCCCGTGCCCTGCAGTGGGACGTATATGGGCTGATATATAGATAAGTACAAATAAGTATTAAAGGTGTTTAAATTTGGGTAAAGTAATTTAGCGCAAATTATTGTTATAAAATATTGAATCCCCTTCTACATAATTTTAATTCAAAATGCTAATGGGTACAACCGATGTATTTGATTGTTACTTTCTTAACAGTAGCATGCTACATCAACTTTATGCCAAAGTAGTGTACCTTATACCACTACGTATGCTTTAGACTTGTATACTTCACCTAACTTTAAATGGTAGTTTTCTTTACCGCTTAAATAACTTATTAAAAAAGAAGTTAAAAAATCCAGAAGTATTTCTCTAAAAATACTCCTTATTTATTAAAGTTGAACCAGCTGCGTTGAGCCAGTGGATGTCGATACCAAGATACACGCTCAGGCTTGCCATTAATTCACGAGATAATGTTATTTGGACTGGAGAATTCCAGTTCATTGTATAGATGCGCCGGTACAGTTTTAATGGAGTGTTTTATTGCGAACGCAGTGTTGGAAGATAATGCGAATTAGCTTTTAGTGTCCCTTTGGATATCTAGTTTAATATCAGACGTTGGCTTCAGTGCCAATTGGATTCAATTTATATTTGATTTTATATTGTCGTTTTGGTTGTTAAATGAATTCGTAGGGAATAGATGGTGCGTGGTGGCCTGTTGGTAACCAGACGCGACTGCCAACATGTTTGGGTTCAAATCCCACCTCACCTCTGACTTTTCGAAGTTATGTGAGTATTGATAGTCAATCACCATGCACTATAATTATGAAGGAAAACATCGTTAGGAAATCTTCACACCATCCCTTCGGAAGAATTCCTTGGTATGTAAAAGTCCGCCAACCTGCACTAGGCCAGCGTGTTGAATCAACCCCTCTCAATCGTATTCTTCATTATAGAGGAGGCCCGTGCTCTGCAGTGGTCCGTTTATGGGCTGATACAAATACAGGGAATAGATGGAGATAAAACTATGCTTCTAGTCCTTGTTTTATTCTTCAATTGTCATTCTTAAAAGCCAGTAAAATGATTGACTCTACATCTTTTTGAGTAAATTTTTGGTCCTAGTAGTTATTTTTATCAATTAAAATGTTTGGTTGTTCAATCTGCTATAGAATTCTTTGTTTAGATAGATTACGTTCCTGAAGATGTTGAAATAGATCTTCGTTAGAAGTATGTTATAACAACTCCAAATAATAAGCCGGTTGTGTAATCATAATTCCTCTATTCTTTTCCAACATCATGTTATTTTTTATTTTTATTTATTTTATTTTTATTTTATTTTATTAGGACCACCAACATAACGTGTATTTACACTATTAATAAAGCAATAATTAAACACATACTAAATACCGTTACAATTATAGGCAACCACGGCATGCGTATGACGTTTGGAGTTACATTTATCAATCAAAAAGCTAATCAAATAATTTCTTATTTAAATGAATTCAATAACACGAATTCCTACATTTTTTTTGTGAATTATGCAAAATCAAATAACAAACAACTGTTTATCCATACAAGGGCTCTCTACAAAATACAGTTCGCATATTGAAATGCCTACAACGTTACTTCTAGAACATTCACAGCGTAATCCGACTCGGCCATCCTTCACATCAGCCGGTGACAACTCCGTTCCATATTCAAATCCTTAGTCCATTCTTCTTAATACAACGGCCAGCATCATCGTCATACTTGTATTAGGTTGCTCTCCTCATCGCTTATAAAAATCATCCGTAACAATGTTGTTTGGGTGATAGTAATCATGTATTGACAGTCGGGGCAGCCACTCCATATTTTGAACATGAATTACCTATAAGGTAGCATTCCACAAAGCAATTACACTACCTTAATATGAATTTTATCAATTCCAAACCGTTCTAAAGATCAACGATAACCATGTATGTTATAATAAATATGCAATGATACATCTTTACTCAAAGAATGCGAATTGGATCCATGGGAAATAAATCTTGAGGACAACTTATGACGTTTTAACTGTAAACTCGTGTTACCATCCTATATTTTCCAATTTACCATTACAAATTGAGGGGGAAAAAGCGGCAGGAAATTCTTTATTTAATTAATCCGTATCGTTTACCTAAGATGGTATTAGAAATGTATAATACAACATGTGCTACTTAAGGCAAGCAATTACGTACTTAAACGTGTTCTCTATTGATTAGACAAATAGTTTTTAGTATTTTTTCTACATAATATATCACTATCCATTATTATTTACTATCATACCTGCAAGTTTTCGATCGAACAGTGAAGTGGGCCGTTTTCCAGTTTCGTTCTTTTACAATAATAACACACTCAATATTTGCGAGCAGTTTCTACATAATTAATAATTGTTAACTACCTACTGGTTTATTTTCTTAATTATCACTGACCGGAGCGACATGCGTTTCGACTGCCAGTGTCGGGGAGAATGATGGCGGATACCAGTCCGAGTCACGAGCGCCTCCGCCTATCCAAGGCCACTGCGGTGTTGTCGAGATTTTTTGTTGTAATAATTTAATTGTTATTACTTTAGCGGTATTAGATTGTTGTATATTTGCAGATACTCGGTCTTAGTCGCCTTCTGTCGGCGCCGGCGAATTTTTGCCGATTACTTAATTAATTAATATCCATCATATGAATTTGTAAGCTTTGTTATATTTTTTATTTTTTGTTTCTGAATGTTTTATGTGTCCTGTTTATATTGTATAAATTATCAATCTTTTTCTAAAATACATATACAAGTACCTATACTAATTTTAATCTGTACACCGACGTAGTGCCCGGATGTCACTAAGGTCCCTCATTGAAAATCAGCGCTGTGGTACTGCTTATGCTGTACTGCAGTAATAAGCTGAATGAGGGTTCCTGTTGTTGGCACAAATAGTAATGGAGAATATTATTGTCTTTTGTTATTCTTTATATAAATAACACATTTTTGTTTCATTGTATATATCTTTTATTTTTCTCGGTTGGATTATTTTTATTATTAATATTAATTTCTTTGTTTTGGTTTTGTATTTGTACCAACAATAAACTTTTCTTTCTTTCTTTCTTTCTTTATTGGCAACAACGCCTTGTTTTATTGCGGATGCTATTTTTAATTATTGTAATAAAGTAGGAGCAGTAAAAGCAGCAAGCAGTGGACACCTGTATTTAAAGAGAGAGAATACAATAAAGAATGATAAATATTAAAGTCACATCCCAGGGCGCTATTTTTTTCCACTAGAAGTTACATTAAAAAAGTTTTAAAGGACGAGCAACACAGTTAGAGCAACTTTCCGCCGAATAAAAGAAACATTGTTACCGACTTCTTTCATCCCAGTCCTTTCGGGGCTTGAATTTGTGAGTTGATTTTTGTAAAAGTAACTTCTGTGTCCGCGTACCTTTTTTAATGGAAAAGGGTCTGTTTTTTTCTTTATCCGGTAGAAGCTTATATAACTTATATGAAATTCACAAAGGTTCCTACATCAAAGTGATGATATTTGAATTTCATAGTTGCCTTTCATGTTATAGATTTAACAATGTTTACAGGAAATATGACTTTGATTTTGTATTGTTTTGTTAGTTGAACCGTTAATACGTATATTCTTATTTGTCCAAAAATGGAAACTTTTTCCGGTCAAGATCTAAAGGGTTGGAAGTATATCGCCTTGACGGATACAAATTCATATCCTGAGGAACTCATTAGACATTTTACTAAACCGTAAAACTCACACGCCGCATATTGCTTGACCTAGGCATTGAACCCAAGACCTAATGGTTCACAACACAATTTGCCACTACACTAATGAAATAACTTATTGATATTTATAAATGCTTAATATAATAAAACCTTTACGGACCTAACCCGTGATTTTGAACAACAACCCAAAACCTCCGATCGATATGTACGTGCTTCGAATCCTAATTGATGTCTCGTGGATCGGGTATAGATAATCCTCCGATTAAACCGAAAATATCCATTATTTATCAGCAATATATTGTACACAACCCTTATTTAATTAATTATTTAACACGCTCGTGCTCTAGCATAGAATTAAATTTTCCTTTTGTTGTTTTGTTTTGTATTGTGAATTATGTAACCCTAATTTGGGTAACCTAGTCGTTTTAGAAATACAAATTTAAACAAATTTAAGACGGCTTTTACATAATTTCTTAGAAATAATAATTTTACCAAATTAATGTCTTTTTACAAAAAGCTATGTAATTAAATTATTATACCTATACATTTTATTTTATTCATAATAATTTATGCAAATATTTTGCAGAACTCATTCAGATTCATTTAATACTAAATCATATTATTATGGTCGTGCTTTTAATATTCAAAGTACAGACAATATTATATTAGGTATAAATTATTTGAACAGGAAATACATCTAAAATTCGTAAAAATTGGTTTGTCCCTACACTGATTTACAAGTCATGTGTCGAGGGATTTAGTCATCAGAATCGTCAGAATACTTTTCCATTTCACAAACTATCGGACCCGAAACAAATACCTATGGATCGCACAAACATTTGTCTCGGTGATCGAATCCGCTCTCTTGTTTCATAGCCGGCTTTTAACCAACTGTGCCATAGAATTGCGCCTTTATCCCAGAAGGGGTAGGCAGAGGCGCCACCAGGACACCCACATTTCGCCTTGTACGTTCCGTCCCATGATGTGATAGGGGGCTAGCCTATCGCCATATCGGGCACAAATTCCTGACTCCGGGTTGATTATAAATAGAAAAATATCACTTTGCCCGACCCGGGATTCGAACCCGAGACCTCAGCTTTGTAGTCGTACTGTAGTACAACTACGCCACCGAGGCAGGCAGTATACATTTATTTATTCAAAAATTGACCATTAATACAAATAAATACTAATTATAATTATCGTATAATTTAGTCTGATTTAACCTTTAATCTTTTAATAACAAACTAATAAATTAACAACGCATACAAGCGTACAGCATACTATCGCAGCATCAGATATAAATTGGGTATCGGTTCGATGTCCGATTTCCAATGCGATGGAGCGTCGATACGTCTGCACTTAATAAGGCAACGCTCATGTGGCCATGGGAAGTGGCACGCCTATATGGAGCATGGGCCTTGTTTCTACCAAACTATCTATTGGAGACGTTTTCGCAAGGTATGGTTATTGGCCTTATTTTATACAACAAAGTATGAATTATAGAAGTCGATGTTTCCGCCAAGGTACGGTTGTACGTTAACAAGACGATATGCCTTGTTTTGATAAAGATGTTTTAAAGCATTGGTTGGTTCGCTTATTTTTCCACTGCTAATTTTATTTTGCATCACTGTTTAGGTCTATTAAAGTACTGGACTCATTTTGGCTTAAAATGAAACGATATAAAGCCTTTAAAACATACATGGATTATCCATCTAAAATCAAAGTTATATAATATGAAATTTACGACACTCCCTTTCAACATAAGGTTCATATGTGTTCCTCACTTCCCTCCGCCGCGCCGTACCGTTTTTGAATAGGTGTAATCAGTCACGAGTTAATGGGCGTCTGAACGATGCTTAAATCTCACATGTAGCTACTTGTGGAGGAATAAATGGCACATGTTAATGTACTGCATTTACAGCATAGTATTCAATGGATCTTTTATTATTAGTGCAATAGTTATGTATAAAGGTATGTTGAACGATTGGACATTAAACTCCGTTATAGCCTATTTAAATCAAATTAATGTGTCTACGGTTTCCTAAAAGACCAAGTGGTTGAAGGATTTGAAAAACTGTTTTTTGTCAATATGTCGAAGGCGAAGATTGGAATATAAATTAATATAATAACATCTACGAAACCAATGCGATATAAACTAAGCAAATTATTATTGCTTTTTGTTCATTACTTTGCCTCTGGAATGTTCCGAAATAAACCGAAATAAATTTGTTTATTGCCTTAGTGTATGGCTTAATATAAATAAATCAAAACATTTTTTGTTCGTACAAAACTATTCCGGAAATAATTGATCGTATTCCGTGTCTGAAATCCCAGTAAAGCCGCTTACGAATCAAGATAATCCGGAACAATTAATGTTGAGCTAACATTCGGAGTTAATGAATCGGCAATGGCGCATTAGGATATTGATGAGGGTGCAAGGGTGTTGGATGACAGGGGACGATCAGTAGACGTTTTGCTGTTTGAGTTTGTTCGATTAATGAAAATGAGTTGATTTATTTAGGAATAGCTAAGATGGGAGTAGACAGGACGGTATAAAAGGAAGTCATGTACTGAGGCGTAGGCTTTTCGAAATCAAGTGCCGCAGTCAATTTTCCTTGACTGATTTTATGAGATGGATTGCTGTCTTATTTAGTTATGTTTGGAAATATTTAATTACTTAATTTTTTTATTTTAAAGTATATCAATTGATTCGTAGCGTTGGTATTGTAGTTTAATGTTGTTTTTCCACGATTCTGTATGATAAAATCTTTGTCAACTGAAACAACATTTAGCAAACATCGTGTTCCAACCTAAAGACAACTGGGGTTTAAAGCTTAGACCTTATACATAATAAATACCCTAAGCCTTCTGAACCCTACGGTTCCGAAATTTAAGGTCTTAATGCTTAAATACGTAGCATAAAGCCCTTTTTAAACTACCTTACGTGCTTCATAATGTGGTGAAGTCGAGTGAAAGGGTTATACAGCATCTAAGTGACTTCGTATGTAGTTCTCCTAAAAGCATTCCGTCTGAAAACTTGTCGAATTACGCGCATACTTTGCTCAAGGTTCAATGTAATATCGCTGGCATTAATATGAGCGCTAGGAATTCTTTGTAAGTGTTAAAATCTTTGACTTACATCGGCACGCGTGTGGAGGCCGATTGCTCGAAAGCTGTGGTATTCCTGGGGTTAAATTGAAGAAATATTTAGCATGTACCGGTGGGAATTTTAATGTATCGAATGAAATAGTGACCAAAAATTAAAGCAGTTTCCAAAGAAATGCCTTATAGATTGTAGTTTTTAAGAAATTACTAACCAATTACGCTTCTGAAACTGCATCAGATTCAAATATTTTTTGCAATGCTATGTGTTCACCGTTCACTAACCCGTAATTTCTTCTTCTATAAATATATTCGTTTATTCACTTTAATGAAATTGAATTGCAATCAATTTCATACATTTTAAAACACTTTCAAAATATTCATTTGTATTGATTTAATAATTTATTCATAAGACTTTCATGGTTTTTAGAATGATTGGCGTGATCGCGACTGCAGGGGATCGCCGAATTTTGCTACGCTTACATTTGCTGAAATGGAAAGTGGATGATTTCTGGTTTTGACAGTTCGAATTGGAGCAATTGTATTATTTGGAGACAAGACTCTTAATGAAAGTTCAGACGGCGATTTCATTACTTATGCTTTTACTAATTTGAACTTATGACCTCGTTTATTTGTTTTAGTTGTTTTAGAAATTAGTTTATTAATATCTTGAAAGTCTATATTTGCATTTGCTATGTCATCTTTCTGTTCTTTTTGCTTTATTTCTTCGCCTTGATTGTAAATATCACTTATTCCATAAATGTTATTCGTTCTTTAATTATTATCATTACTAATTATATGTGTTCCATATGGCCTTTCAATCACAGAAACAAAAGCTATAAATCAATTCAACTCTACATGTCCCATAAGTTTTCTTCCTTTATTTTTCTCACATAACTTTACAGGCAATATCTCAACGCGATTGTACAAAAGGGAGCGATGTTCAACCCGCTCCTGGGTTATCAATCTCGGGCTGCCCTTTTGGGAATGTTTCTCTTGACGCAATTTCCTTTTCCCCTATCTACGTTACTCTGACGGCTACATCGGGTTGGTCTGTTATGCGTATTTTATCTTATGTAGTTTTTATGTTTGGGACGACGTGTGAAGGCGTATCGAGAATTAAAACTGTTGTAAGTTTTGTTTTAGATATTGTGTTTAATATTTTTTTTTAATTTGCCTTTAATAGAAATGAGTGGTTAGAATTTTACAAAAGTCCGATAATCAAAGTTATAGCCTATTGGGAAATAATCCAACCCCGCGTAAATTGGGATTTAGAAATAGAATATGAAATGTAACGTAAAAACTTATCATCCCATCTAAATTGGTGCATTCTACAGCCAATGAGTTACCTACCAATTTTCGGAGATCAGTTTAATATCTATCATGCGAAACTCCAGTATAACCAAAAGCTACATTCAGTTACATCAATTTAAACACCGATATTGAAAAACGTGGAAATACGAACCAAATATTTCTTCACTTACATCGTACTCGATAGCCTCTGGCGCTTCAAAAGTATTAGCCCCTCATGTTTTCAATAGATACGTTCTTTCAATGGCTTTCAATTTATTCCATAATCATAAATTATGATGAATTGGAAACGAAAAAGCGGATTATGATTCATAATCCGCTTTTTCGTTTCCAAAACAATAATAATGGATACGATAATCCGTTGAAACGTATTATTTTTTGTTTTCGTATTGGAAATGGTAAAAAACGATGGATAGAATTTGATCAATAATTCTGCTGGATAGTTTTATATTGAATTCAACTCTCTTATTAAGGGCTAAATAGTACCCATCGTAATTGGGAATTAATACTAAAGATTAGGGGTAAAGAAAAGGGAAGGCTAATAGATTCTAATAGGGTTAGACCTCCGGGAATCTTACCACCCCAAGCGAGCTATCGTTAATCACTGCCAGTTCCATACTATAACATAACTTTCTACCATAAAAACTGTCCACTAACATTCAATTACAAGCAAAGCAATAAATCAGCCGTGACAAATCCACGAGACGCTGTCAATCGTTAAAACATTAATTGCCTTGTTACCGCGTCATCTGAGAGACGCACTCTGTATAGGCACAAAGCCAATTGTCGTCCCATCAACGGGCGAAAGTAACAGCTGTGCGCTATTGATACTTACCTGTCAGTCATGCGTCGAGAAAGCGTGTGTCTCGAGTGGTCCGCGCAAATTTACTTGTCAAAACATTATGACGAATTCGAAGAAAGCTCCGGGCCACAGATTAGGTAATACGCGCAGATGCTGTTGTCGATATCTGTCAGTTTGACGTTGACAGGTGATTGTTTGAAAAGACGTTTGTGTGTGTCAGGTTTTTTATTGGTTGTGAGTGCTTCGGTTTCACTTTTACTGTTTGAATACAAATTCCTACGTGGATTGTCAGAGGCGTTATACCTTTGGGCGATGGAGCAACAAGTGAATTCATATTTCACCATAATATTTTTCCGAAGTGAAGTTAGTTTTGCCATATTGGCTTTTTTATTTTCGTGGAAATTGTTTTCCTTAAAAGCAATTTTGTATACGAAACCAACACGTTGATCTTTGTTATTTGAATGATGTATTTTTGTATTTCAAACACTTTTTAAAATATAACACCAATGTATGTTAATTTTACTACAAAATGCTTATTTTTGTAAGCAAATTAGCTAACTGCTTAACAAGACTAAGCGATTCTGCGAGTAAAACAAATACAAACAAAACACACCTAATCAAAATTACTAAAATATCAAAAACACATACACATTTATTTTGAGTCTAGTTTTCATGAGAACCAAGTCCTACATAATGACACCTTACGACTTCCGCATACTAACAAGCAATATCAAACACGCCTCGCGCGTCCGCACCTGCCTCATCAATATCTGTCACATCTGCGCAAACTTACTCATTGGTTGTCACGGGTGTTCAGAAAGCTTGTAAAGTACAGTTGACCCAGTGGTAACGCAATGTAGGGTGCAGGGCTTCATTATGGTAATGACTGATGTTCCGTCCGTCTCAGCGGGGTGTTTGACGCGAACAACATCATTCCCGATTTGTATTCTCGTGAACGCATGTGTGCTAACTCGTTTTCGCTTGAAGTTGGAGAAAAGTTGATACCGCGTGTCTGCCTCTTAGACTGTATCGTTAACGTCGTCTTCATAATGTGAAGGTTCATGTCAAAAGATTTCTAGTGGCACAATGGAAGTGAATTGTATGTATCGTCCGCCACCTTTAGGACTTCAATAGTTACGACTGGATAACCAATTATTTTCTTCTATCCTATCCAGCGTTGGTTTTATAACAAGAACATGCTGAGCATGAGCCGTTTTGTGACAAGCACTGTTATACTTGTTAGTATTTTTTATAACTGTAAACCATTGCATAAAACCAATGTCTCTTTCTGTTTCTTTCTTTTTATACGTTGGTACATAAGATTGGCAACGCATAGTTTCTTATATGCATCACGAACATAAAATAGTTTATAATTGTACGACCGCGGCCTAAACTTACTATTTATGTGTCATATACATACATTGAGTTTTCCTTTCAAATTGAAAACCCATACAAGTGATAAATTGCATTGAGAAAAGTATTGTATCAAAGTAATTAAGCTGAATTAAAGCTACTTCGAAACGAGCCCTATTAAAACCACGTAAGCTGTGTTATGCAGGTAACGTGTTGCACCGCAGATAAAATATTTTCGCCATAGAATTTTCATCCGGTTTAAAACGGTGCGAACAAAAGGTTTTAAATATTGAGCGTCAAGTTAAAACGCCTTTGTGTCCACGCTTTGTGGAGCTGGTACGAAATTTAATTTACTCCACGTTAAGCCACGCTAAATACAGGCTATTTGGTCCGCCGCACTACATATTTTGAATATTATCATTTAAGCGTGGTAATTAACTGTAGTGCATCTGACCATAAGTGCCGTTTAGGTAGATAATTGACTAGGGAGTCATGAAATTAGATTAAATACCTTTCGTTATTGAATCATTTTTTTCTGACTTTGTCTATCATACATTTATCTGACATTTATGCTTTTTTTACAATTAAAATAAAATCCACAAACAAGCACACCCAAACCGAGACAATATTCCATGCAAATATGTCTCTTAGCAGTGTAGAATCCGCAGTTTCATGTGTAGAAAGGCAATAAAGCTGTACCAAAACTTGGGTCTACTTAGGTAGACAAAATAATCTCTTTAAAACATCATTTCATTGTCGACACCCGCATCAATTTTACTATCAAATTCACCGTAACCAAATTAACCCTACTTTCATTCGTACCGTTCAGCCGCTGCATCGCTTCAAATCAACGGAACAATGGCTGTATAAATGATATTTAAATACATGTTAGTTGCTTTACAGCGCTTAATGACACTAACGCCGGCCGGAATGATTTTACGTTGAGCCGTCAATTTGCAACGCTTCCGATTTTCCAGTTTGTTTTCCAATGATCGAAAGTATGATTTCACTTGATGGATGTGTAATTACGGTGATCGTGTGCTGCTTGTACGACGTGCTACTTGGGGCGTAGTAGAGTGGTTTTTATGGGGGTCTGGCCCATGTAAAGTTCTTTTTTTTTAAAGATATTTTAGGATCATAATTATTTGCATTTCACAATTATCTATTGACTGTTTCTTGTCGTTGGGTCTTTATTTTATTTTTTTATATTTTACTTCCTCAGTAGATCTGGTAAATCTCGGAGTTTTGATTTCATCTATATTAATTACTAGTTTTTTATACGGTCTTTTTAGAGCGTCATCGAATTTATGATAATTCATCGGAAGTAGACAATTTAAACGAACTTTTCCATTGTTATTTTCTGTGCTATTTGATTTAATGGTCTATATTTCTGGTATCCAACAGAGTGAGTACCCTACAATGCTGTAAGGACCACCCAGCCCACACCTTGATACGTTCGAGGGCCGAGAGAAACACACGTTGAGCCGTCAATTTACAGATGTCGCCGGAACACGGATTCATTAGATTGAATTATGTTTCGGATTTATCGCTCCGTCCTACTGCTGACTTTCCTTACATTCAGTTCGTATAATGTTTGTCAAATATTGAGTGTTGGCCGGCTTATTACTATGTTGTAACCTACTTTTGTTTCAAGTTGGGGTTTAGTTTGGGTATATTTGGCGGAATTAGAATAGAATTACTAAGTTTATATCTCGTTATCGTTTATTTAATTTAGTCTAATTGCATAAATTATATAATACATGTACTTAGTATTGAAAGCGATAAGAAGATGCGTTTTGATGACATGACTTCTTGTTTATACTTTTATTGGATTTTAACTTAGATTAAAACGAAATTAATAAACATTCACCTTTCTATTCACCTTCATTCTTATACCTATACGAAAATTTTAAATCGATAATAAATGCTCCGTTTTCAACACTAGATAGAGATTGTTCCGCCCTCACATCTGCCCCTTAAGCTAGGATCAACAGTGGCGCTTATTCTATTAACACGTAGCATTGAAGCTAAGCAAATCTGATCAAGTTAACACGATTATTTACCCCCAAAACATCACAATAACATTGTAATCGAGCACCGTGAACGATAAGTAAACGCGATCAATCCAGCGACAATTACACAAATTGATTGTGATTGCCAGCTCATATCGAGACGCGGCGATTAGCGCGCGCCTGTTGACACCGTTGACATATCTGTATTCTATAGCAGCTGGTTTTGCATGAGCAGATGTAGATGTTAGTAAAATAGTTAGTGAAAATGTATTATGTATGGTGGGATTTCATTCGTAATTTTAATGTATTAAATGTTAAAAAGATGATAGAATTTAAAATAGTTCAGGTATACTAGATGTGCAGACGACCTAATAATAATAAATTATTATAATAGCCTCCGTGTCGCTGTTGGTTAGACGCCGGCTGTAGAACGAGAGGCCACGGGTTCGATCCCCGCACCGGGACAAATATTTGTGTGAACCACAGATATTTGTTTCGGGTCTGGGTGTTTATGAGACCGAAAAGTCTCTCATAGTTTCTGATACCCACGACACAAGACTTGATCTTAGTGTGGGGTCGGGACTATGTATGTGACTGTTGGGTGTATTTATTTATTTATTATATGTTAAAAAGACAAAAGGATTCAAAATGTTGGATGTTCAGGTATACTACGTGTGCAGACGACTTAATAAAGGTTGTAGAATGCACACTCCTTTCAACAAGTCGCCAGGATTCCTTGATATAATTTTATTATTTATTTATTATTACTCATTTTATTTTTTCTGTTTGGAAAATCTCATAAGAGTTGTCTGTGTCGGAATTTGTGGCTGGCATGCCGATAGCGTTGCCCTATCGATTTTGGGATGGCAATTAGTTTAGCAAATTATGGGTGGCACTAGTAGCACCTCTGTCTCTCACTTTAGGAGTATAGTCGTAAGCATAAAGTATGTATGTAGGTTTTACCCGATCAGAACATTATTCAATCACATTTTTCTAAACAAAGCGTTGCAATTTTCGAATAAGCCCTCAAATCTATCGCAATTTACCAAACTAACACAATACAATGTACAAATAATCTACGTGTCTTCACTAGTACTTGGTCGACATACGCCGATGTTTTTACCTCGTCAAAGCACCGAGTTATAATAATCCAAGTGCTTTGTGATAACGAGCAGCTGGACTGGTTGCTTTTCTCTTATTTTTTACACTGTATTAGAAAATAGTTATCGATCGAAGCGTCAGACTGTTATTCCTCGTATCTGTATAATACTTAATGTATATTTCATTATTAAGGAGCATTGAGTATGATGCAGTTATCATAATAAATAAATAAATACACCCAAAAGTCACGTACATAGTCCTGACCCCAGACTGAGATCGAGTCTTGTGTCGTGGGTATCAGGAACTACGAGAGACTTTTCGGTCTCACAAACACAGACCCGACACAAATGCGTGTGCATCACACAAAAATTTGTTTCGGTGCGGGGATCGAACCCGCGGCCTCTCGTTTCAGACTCGGTGTATAACCAACTGCGTCACGGAGTCTGTCTTTTACAATGCTAGTCCCCAATCTCTATCTCGAAACTGTATCGAAACAATTCCAATCAGTAAATTACTGATCTTGATAAAATATTTACAATACTGAATGTGTGAATCGAGAAATCTCGAATTAATTTGGTTACCCTGTCTGAAAACAATAAGTAGCTAACATAGCGTTCAAGAGTATCAAAAGTCAACTTTTCAATACAATTCCAATAAAATCGAGGGTTTTTCTGAGGGTGGTTAAGTGAATTTTTTACTTATCTTACTACTTTAATAAATAAACCACATATCATTCTGTAATAAACAAAACAAATAGATGACTAAATCATAATTCCCTTGATCGGCTCGCATTCCTGCTCAGCGAGTTTTCTATGGTTTTCCCTAGCGTGCGGAACTGGGTCAGATCTTCGGACCGTCTTAACGCCTTACACGGTAAGTAGTATATGTATTGTATTATTTATATATCATGAAAGTTTAACATAATAAATTCTGGGCAGGTTTGAGCGCCATGCCTTCATGAATAATAATTGGGATATTTAGTGTGTATTAGCGTGTGTGTAATTGCTAATATTAGTATTGTTGTACGTTGATGGATTGTCAAGTGCTGTTCTTGGATTTTGTAACTTAGTCGTGGATTCTCTGTAAGGACTTTTTAGTGTTCATTCTTGATTTGACTCTAATTTTCTTTTAGTTTTGGTTACACCATTCAATCGACTTCTTTAAGGTTTATTATTGTACATTGTTAATAAATAATTCATAGAACCTTGCTCCAATTAAAAGTCCTAGGATAAAGAAACAGAAAGGTTTTTAAATGCAAATTTGTGCTAAAAACATCCAATTTTTAATACTCTCAAAAATGTCATCGTACTTTCTCGCTACCCTCCGCCTGAGATTTATTCAATAAAATCCCCCTTAATATGTGATGAAATGTCAAGCCAATAAGTGGCTGTCGGGGATTCAATAAAAATTCCACAGACGGATTGTGGAGACGTATTTACGTGTGAAGGCAGGCGACGCTCCACTCTCTCCTAATAAAAGTCTTATTGACAAATAGATCGGTTTACAAGACACAGAACGAGTTGGCTATGGTGTGTAGGAGATGGCGTTTGAGTACTGTAAATAGAGTGTAAGGCGATTGGTCTTGTGAAAGCGCGTAGTTCTTAATTTTGTGGTGCTGATGTGATCTACAGGTCAGCCTATTCTATTATAGTCTTTAAAATAATGTATAATAGTGGTATTTGTATTGGTGGTTGTAATGAGGCTCTCCTTAACCTGCTCTGTGAAATTTTGGGTTTAAAATAAACTTGGGTAGTTGCAAGTGACCTGTGACATAATTAACGTTTCCGAATAGTTGTGAATGACCTTAGTAACGTTGCCTAACTTTATCAGAATATAGCTGTGAGCTGAATTTGTTTTAATTCCATGAAACATCACAATCTGCCTTATCCTGGGCCCATCAAGACTTGGGTAGAAAGTAGCAATGCTATATAATTTATGTATGATTTCTCTAACCGCTATAGCTTGTCATTCAGCTGGTTCAGTGGCCCAACGTTTAGTATATGAATCTTGTTACGAAACAGGGAAATTGTGACAATAACGCGTTATGGCCTCATAAAAACACTATCCACGCTGGCCGTAACATCACCAGAGGTCCCGGGTTCGAGTTCCACGTCGATCCGATTTTTTTTATTTATGTTGTACCGCGCTGATATAGATAAATACTGATTATTTGGTTCAAACTATTGATAAAATAATGTAAATTAAGTTTAAGTACCACAAAATCTTACAAAATGGACGAATAAAATGTTATCTTTAAACTCAATTTTAAACACACAAGAGTACTAAAAAGTCATGTACTTCAAAAATTCGCTTTGAGTTAGTTAAACTTAGTAAAAACTAAAATAGAATTTCAAATATCTAATAAGTAACTTTCAAAATCCAATATGAAATATTTGAATCTGTGAGTAAAAAAATATATAAAAAAGAAAAAATAATACTTTGCTTTTTTTGCTAAAATCCTGACCAATTGTAGGTGACAGCTGAATCGAAAATTCAATAAATTAGATCAACGAGAAAACGTAAGCGAATTTCGTTGGAGACATCCGAAGAGTAAGGGTACAGGCACGAGAAAAAAAAGATGAAATTAACCTGAATCTGACTCAGTTTTTTTACGATGTATTTTTCCTTTATAATCTTTTTTGCTTTAATTTCAATTAAAAATGATTTTTTGTGTTCCCTAAAATATCAAATTAATATATCATTAGTGTAGTGGCAAAATGTGAAAGCATTGATCTGTGGCAGGTTGGGTTTGAATTTGAGGTTGGTTACTACACTTAGTGTGAATTTTTCGATAAATATGAGCTAATGTGGATTATCCCGGAATGAAATTCATGCCTGGCATGGCACGGGCTCGCCAGCTACCATATCTTGGCACGAAATAAGCTCATCCTAGAATCAGTTTCATTGGTAGATAGATATCTATGTTATGTAAACATATCGTAGCAAAAATAAACGTTATATCTATCTAGATAAAAATATGTATTTTAGCTACAATAAGTACAAAACAATAATGAAAATTAACATCAATACATGAAATTATTATCAAAACATATTATGTAGCCGAAATCAGGCCCCAGCACAGCAATATGTAATGCTCCAAGAAGCAAAGCGCTGGTAATTCTGCTGGTATCTGGTTTACAGCACTAAGACATTGGTGACACTAATACTTATTTCTTCAGTATTAACTTGATTTTTTATTTGTAACTATGTCTTTTGTATTTCGTATAATTCATATTGTAATAAACGTATTTAAATTTTAATTTGTCGTGTTTTGGATAATTACTATTTTCCTTTGAAACAAATTTAATTAAAACGGTACATTTCACAAGACTGTGACACGTGTAACAAGCCGTGACACGTGTCGTTCGTCACTCAGACGAAATTAGCAAGAACCACCTCTGAATTTGTACGAGTTCGCTGGAGTTTTGATTATTCTTGTTTATTTAATCACAACTTTTCCCATTAGTGTGCTGAATTTATTCTCATTTGTATGGATTTTGAGGAAAACAGAGGAGTTTTGAATCTGCTCGTATTTACGTAATTCAATATTTATTTACTGGCGTCTACGTGGTTATTTAAATTAAATACAAAATTTCACCTTAAATATTAAACTCCAACTAAAACCGAAGATTTTCACTCAACTTGTGAAATAATAATTAAGAAATACCTAACATGTTTGTTTAAGTAAATACAATATTCTTAAGTAAAAAAATATTTACATATATTTATTAAAAAGAAATACAATTATAAGTCTGTTGTATCGATATGGGTCTTTCTGATTTAGTTCCAGACTGAAATGCATCGAACGAAAAAGAAACTCAGGACAAGCAGGTAAATTCAAATGAAACAAGAACAAAGCTGTTACCTTACTCAGTATTCCATGAATGTAAGCATTCCAACTAAATCCAAATGAGCTCAGGTGTGGCTCTACCACCCTACAGAATCTGATTAGATTAGAAATAATTATAATACATTGCTCTTTATTCGTGCTAAAACAAGAATGATGACGGTTGCTGCTCTGCTCTTTTGATGTGTAGCGTAATGTTTATGTTATGTATTATATTTCTTCAATCAAAAGCCAGTTAAATAGGACTAGTAACTTATATAAGGTGAATTTTTCAAGTAGGCGTGGATGGCCATAACTGAAATTTTAAGGAATAGCGAAAAGTACTGAAAGGAGCCCGATTTTGAGAAAAACGCGCTTTCGTAACGAATAAATTTCCTTAACTTGGTTGATCAATCATACAAATTCTTTTTGTTTTTATAGTAGAGATTGACACTGAATCAAATAGTCAATAAATTTGTTCCTCTAACTATAATTTGACTATTTCAATCATCTGCCTTGTCTCATATTTTAAAACAAAGCCAACGATTTGTTAAATAAATAATTTATTGTCGCGACACAATCGTAAAATACGAGGTTAGTGCTTACTCGGACTTTATCGGTGGAGCCACTTTAACGGCCACAACCTTATCAAAAGTGGGCCAGCAAAAATGTATACAGGGCAATATAAACGCCAAAGTACTTTTTAAATGATTTATGACTAAGGACACGGTATTATTTAAGTTTTTCGTTGGGAATATATGTAGGTACTTTAGAGCAGATTCTAAGGGCAACATATTATTTTAAATAAACAAATAATAAATAATTGGAACTTTTTCCATAGCTCTTTGTGTAATATTACGTTTTCTCATGTAGGTATCAGTCAAGATCATTGATTTCTAAACTTTACAATCTTTATCTTTACTGCTAAAAGAAAACATCGTGAGGAAACCTGGATACCATAGCGATTTATAAGAATGTCTATGGTATGTAAAGTCTGCTAACACGTACTAGGTCGGCGTATGGTCACTATATGGTCCAAACTCCCATCTCCAAAAAAACCTATAATTCAAATCCACTTAAAGCGGTCCATAACGTTTATTTTAACACGGAAATGGCGGAAACTATCAGAATAAGGACACAACTTAGTTTATCTTGTCAAATGGTAATGCAGTTACCATAACGCAATTTACAAGGAATAAAGACATTGCGAGCACTTATTTATCTTTTAAAGATAATGGTGGCAAGTGGAGGTGAAGCGTGCGTCATGAAATGTGTTTCAAAAATGACCTTTAAAACTTAGGTAACAGGGTTTAAAGTGCCAGGGGAAATATAAGCGTTTATTACAACTCCTTTTTAATTTAGTTTTAATTACCCTCCAAAAATTTATGACCTAGTTGACAGTCGGAATTCCTGATTTGTTTCCGTAGGGAAATACCGAGCATAATCCCTTCTCGAGCTTTTTAGGCATAATTGACCCTCTTTATGAATAAATAAACACACCCAACAGTTTCATGCATACCTAGTCCTGATCCCACACTAAGATAAATCCTGCGTCGTGGGTACCAGAAACTATGAAAGTCTTTTTGATGCCTTAACACAAACAAAATAAATATTTGTGGGCCAACCATTTGCATCAATGAGGGGACGGCTGTTGTATGAAGCCGTAGTTTGACTATATTACTACTGGTAACACAGACTATCTAAAATAACACCGTTAGGGCCATACAGAAGAATTCTTGGGGGAGACATGTGTTCAGTCAGTTTTGGCTTTGTCTACTCGCATCAATATCTTCAAGAATTCTCGTCGGCTTTGGGCACTTTTGCCCTGACTCATGCCTAGAGCGCCATCGATCTGTTTGAGGTCGAGAAATGTATTTTAATAATTTTTTTTGTTGTTCTAGGTGTGGTTGGGATGACATGGTGGTGGGCGGTGGCGCTGCTAGCGCTGTGTGCGCCCGGCCGCCCCGCGCCCCGCTCCGGCAACGGTGAGCAATTCTACAGTAAGCATCTCTGCACTATTTCATTTCTACCGCAGAAATAAGCGGCCACTCGACACTAATGTACTGTTTGGTTCCTTGGGTGTGGTACAGTTGGAAGTTTGAAGCCAACTTTGATTGATATTCAACGCTATAAATAAATAAATACACCCACATACACAGTCCTAACCCCACACTAAGATCGAGTCTTGTGTCGTGGGTATCAGAAATTACGAGAGACTTTTCGGTCTCACATACACCCAGACCCAAGACAAACACTTGTGGGCCTCACCATAATTTGTCTCGATGCGAGGATCAAACCCGCGGCCTATTGTTTCACAGCCGGCGTCAAACCAACTGCGCCACGGGGGCTGTCATATGCTGCTATTGTAAATCTATGTATCAGATAAAGACTAAAATAGGGGTTGCGTCTCTATTAGACATTATATTTATGGATGGTAGCTGGTAAAGCACAATATAAATGTGTACGACGAAACGAGAAGTCAATCTTACATTTCTAATATAATCCAGTATTATTTTCTTAATTTCACTCAATTTATGGCATTATTTTGAGCCTCAGATTATGGAAACTAGGGTCAACAAAACCACATATTTATTTAGCACCACCCCGCCCAGTAATGTATAAGTGAGAAATATACGAACTCAATAATAATTAAAAACTTGAATGTACTTGTTTTACTAACGAATCAGTATAAATATTTAACAGCCATTGCCGTAACAAAATCGCAACTTGTAAGTCTTAATAGCAGGTTTAAACGTCTGCGTGAAGCCTCCAAATAAATTTGAGGCTTATTCTCATCATGCAACAAACTAGGCAGTTACTCTCGCCCTTATCGCGGATTTGGTCGTAAATCCTGGATTACATCCGTTTTTATGGGACTAACATAGGGCTCGGTCACAATACCCACGTTTGCGGTACTTTTATGTCACCGTCGGTTTTACAGCGTTTAATGACTCGAGGATTTCTCTTATTATAAAAATTTCCATAAAAATATTAAGTGCTTTAAGGTTTATGTGTGGTAAAAATTACTGTTGTTGATAAACGATTTTATGATCCCTGGTTTAGTTATTGTAGAAGTTTGGTTTTATGGTTTGAGAATGACCCTACGCCCTACGTCTTCAATTTAAATTAATAGTTACGATTACGTAATTAGAATATTAACTCTTAACTCTTCTAATTCAGCTAAGTTATCAGTTAACAATAGTATTCATATTTATGCAAGGATAATGGTATCATTTGATTAAATTTATAATAGTAACCCAAGAACATTCTAGTATTATGTAATTTACATATTACTAAAAAAAAATGCATTTATTTTATAATTGTCTAACATTCATACTATAGTACCAAATGTAGGAATGTCTAAATCGATTTACTCTTAAAAGTCCTGCCTACTCCAATAATAATATATTTTTTTAATTTATGTTTATATTTTTATGTAATATGTACTGTTTGTTTTATTGTGTCAAGATCTATTTTTTTTATAATATTTTGTGTTTGTTATGATCTATTAATTTTCGACACTTTATCAACTTATTAAAAAAAATCATTATAGTTAGAAAAAAAAATTAATATAATAAACGCAGCATTTTTTACTTTCCCACGTGAACAGAGCCCAAACTGCAACATAGTATCGTTTACAAACATTAACTGCGAGCCATTGGCCTGTGTTTATATCACTGTAATGCACGTCGTATCTTCAGCCATCTACTCGTATTGTATCTTTTATCGTTTGTTCACGTATAAATCTGTTGTATCCTTGTGATAGGGATTTTATTTTATTGGTGATTATGCGTTGGAGCTGGTTAGGGATTCGTGTATTTTAAAAATAGAAGGGTATCATATAAATATTGATGAATAAAATGTGCTTGGTATGATAATGGGGATATGTACACTTTTGGAATGCATATAAGTACGGGAAACTGTGGTTGTTATTCGAGATTCGGAGAATTGAGTGAAGACATGTGTAAAATTTGTAGTAGTCTCTCCATTAGGTACCTAATATGCCAAAGGAATCGCAACATTTATAGACAAAACATTTGCAAATATAATTTTTAATTTCTCGTACAAATAATAATAATCGCCCCCTTATATTTTCCAATATAAAATAACAAAATTACCAAAACATGGCTTCGCTACAGAATTTTTAAATCCATTGTGTTGATTGAATAATTTATTTCCCAATAAAAAAACAATTTATCTTAGCAAAGAAAATAATTAAGGAATGGTTTATGTAATTCCTTCGACAATACAAAGAGCTTTCAAAGGCACTTATCCGAAGGAATTTATCCACTGTCAAAAAAACTGGATAAATTTCCCAAGAAGCCATACTAACGTTTCCATCTTATATTTTGACGTTTTTTTTATTAGGGTTGCCAGAGCGGGAAATATTAGTTTGCCAGCGTTAGGGTCCCCGCAGATTTTCTTCATCGTACTATAAGTTCTCGAGGGAATGATGTCAAATTTCGTTTAAATAAACGCTTTTGTTGGCATAAAAATTCATGAGGAGAGTCGGGAGCGGCGGAACTGTGAGAAAATTGTTTGAGAGCGAACTAGTATTGAATTTAGCAGAGCTGTGCCGTGATGAGCTGAGCAAACAAGTTTACGTAGGTATTCTCGGAGAGTTTTGAGACGGAGTGTTTTTCAATTCAATTACCAAGTTTGAGAATCTTGTGATTCATATTTTATTTGTGTTGAGTTGTTGAAGCTGGTAGGTGTTGTAAATTAAGCACCATTGTGGACTTTATAATCAAAATTAATAAGACTTGGAGTATACATTTTAGAAACAAACAAACACAATCAAGAAGTCAATAATCTCTTAAATGTAGGCCATATACACCTCATAACATATTCACATACTTATATACATAAACTCACGACTTTATCTCCGAAATGGTAGGCAGAGGCGCCACCAGGACACCCACATTTCGCCATGTATTTTCCGTTCCAAAATGTGATAGGGGGCGAGCCTATCGCCATATCGGGCACAAATTCCTGACTCCGGGCTGATAATGAATAGAAAAATCCAATATCACTTTGCCCGATCCGGGACTCGTACCGAGACCTCAGCTTTGTAACCGTATCGTAATACAACTACGCCACCGAGGCAGTATTACGAGTATAACATATTCACATCAATTACTATAACGTTAATTGGCAAGTGTGCTATACAGTTAGTTAGCTTAATGTAAGAATTGACGTTGGACAACCTGCAATGTCGTAGGTATTATTTTTATATATACATAAAGTTACTCTTTTTTTCCAGAAAGCGTTGGCAGAGGACCAAGACACCCACATTTCGCCTTACAGTATTGAGTATGTTCCGTCCCACGATGTGATAGGTGAACCTATCGCCATATTGGAGACAAATTCGTGACTCCGGGTTGATAATGAATAGAAAGAATATTTTTCGTGCAAAAATAAGCGTACATAAACTCTTTCTTGACTCAACGCATTTATGTACGTCTAGCAAGATGCATGTAACATCAGTTATTATAACTTAAAACCAATATTTAATTAAACAAAGTAAACATATCACGAAGGTGAGGGTAATGCTATAAATTACGCTAAATAACGTCGAAAGCCCTTTTATTTATGTGTTTGTAAAGAGGGTGCGGACACAAAGGATATAATTTTTCACAAGGGAAACCGAGCATATGGTCTTAATTTATAACTAAGTTGTTTTCGCAGCGCTAAGTGTTTTCCATGTCTTAATATTTTATTTTAGGAATTTTACGGACAAAAAATAGGATATTTGTATTCATGCTGTGTATATCGGGATATAATATAGCCGGCATATTCGAGAGAGAGAGAGAAAGAGAGAGGGAGAGAGATTTGTATCGACCGGCGAGAGAGCCATCTCGCGTCGGTGGAAGTGTGGACTCCACTGCTCTTATAATCAGGTTCATTGTAGTCAATTTGTTGAGCCGGTATGATGCTTAAAAAGCCCGAGTCCTTTGACATAGGTGAGACTTATTTTTTGAGACAGAGGTTAGTTTATACATAAACACACGCCTCTTTCCCAGAAGGGATGGCAAAGGTGCTACCAGGACACCCACATTTCGCCTTATATGTTCCGTCCCATGATGTGATAGGGGCGAGCCTATCCCCATATCGGGCACAAATTCCTAACTCTGGGCTGATAGTGAATAGAATAAAGCAATAAACCAATATAACTTTGACTCAAACTGGAGACCTCAGCTTTGTAATCATAATGTAGTATAACTGTGCCACCGAGGCAGGTACTGTATTGTTTATCATAATATGCAATCTACTTTTAAACACCATAATTAAAGGCGTGACCGGTAAAGCGCCGTTTATTTATCGAAGTCTATAAAATTGTTTTTTTATGATAAAACTTGCGTATTTGGTTTTCTACAAATTCATAAAACTGTTTGGTGGACTGTAATCTAAAACCTTTTAATACAAGACCCTCCTATCAGACGTACCAATATAGCTAATAAAGATAAAAAAGTATATTCACAAGTACATGACAAGTGACTTAAAGCTACAAAATAAAAACAAACCAAGTGAAAACCAACAACAAAGTAACTTACACAACAGTAATCTCAAGACGTTTAATCTAAATCAGAGAGGTCGTAAAGCGTTATGGCTTTATGGTTGATAACGCGATCGCGTGCCAAAGGATGCAGTGCGTATGAAAGCGAAGTGGTTTCGCTTTCATATCATTTACTGTGGCATCACAAAACGCCTTTATTTATGTGGTGCGTGCCCTTTGATGGATGGATAGTAACTTTCACGAAGAGAGAAATTGTGTCTGTTCTTGATATTTTTTGTATATTACACGACCAAGTGGGTATAATAGACTTAATGGTAACTGGGTGATATCCTAACAGGTATCTACTAAGATGGTTATCTGAATACAAAATAAATAAAATATCATAATTCAAGAAGACCCGGGTATTAACGAGGTGAACCGGAGAAGCGGCAGACTCGTGTGGGTCATTATGTTTACTACCAGCTAATGATAATGTATTATTTTTGTTTTAAATAAGAACAATGTCGATAAATCAAATTGGAATTGAATGAAGTCAAATTAGTAAAACACGATCGTTTCACAAACGAAAGGGATTAGAGTAGTCAAGGGTAGAATTAATAAAATAAAAAATAAAATAATTTTATTTTACTTTAACTCGCCAAGACAGTAATTACCAATTACAACATTTTATTTAGCGGCAAAACCTCATAAAATAAGAATATCTTTAGTTCATCTCGAAGCACGGTCACCATACATTGTCGGCACATGTGGCGGAGCTTTTAAGTTGTTTAACCACTCGTCACTTTCGATCGAGCTCTCATCTGCCAGTGGAACATGTACAAATTTAAATTGATCTCTCACACCTTACACCTTATGGTCTTTCCCAGGTCTTTTTACAATGGATCCTTGTGCCACTTGTGCGATCTGTGCTTTTATGTCTACGTCAATATTTAACATGAATGTTCCTGGTTTCCAATATAATATACAAATATACTTAACATTTATGTTCATTTTGGAGTTTCTTTATTTTTTCTTTTTATTGTTATTTCTAATATGCTTACCTTTACTTCAATGTAAATTTTGCTAAAAGCAGACTTAATTGTAATAGAATTTATTCTCAGTTACATTTAATAGTCTATAAATTTCACCTATTGTAACTGCAATGCTGTCTAGATATAGCATTAATTTAAACGATTACTTATCAGCTTCGATTAGTATTTTATGAGCTGAAATTAATGACTTTATATGACTGCCTCGGTGGTGTAGTTGTACTACGGTAGGATTGTAAATCTGAGGTTTCGGGTTCGAGTCCCCGGTCGGGCAAACCGGAGTCAGGAATTTGTGCCTGATATGGCGATAGGCTCGTCCTCGATCGTCGTGGCGCGGTAAATATAAAGTGAAACGTAGGTGGTTGCACCATTGCCTACCCCTTCTTCGAAAATGGCGTGAACTTATGTATGTAATAATATGAAGTAGCGTACGTCTGCACTCTGCGGCTATCCGAATCGATACGTATTTTTCCAATCCAAAGTAGAATCTGATAGATGTGATTCAGTTCTTATCCTTCAATTACACCGAGCTGATTGAAATCTAGCGTGCAGATACTAACTTTGTAATGCTACGCTAGCATGGTTCACGAGTTGATGCCTCATACTACTTTTATAAGTTAACCAAAAAAATAGCGATGGTTGAGTAAAATGTGAACTCAAAAAACATAAATAACTAAATTAATTAATACACAGAATAATCACATACATAGTTCAGACCCCACATTAAGATCAATTGTCGTGGGTATCAGAAGCTACTAGATACTTTTCGGTCTCACAAACACCCAGACACAAGACAAATACTTGTGGGCCTCACAAATATTTGTCTGGGTGCGAAGATCGAACCCGCGGCCTCTAGTTTCACAGCTGGCGTCTACCCAACTGCGCCACGGAGGCTGTCAAAACACACTCTGTGTATTTCCATTCCTGGTTTTGATAACACTAGTATAAAAACAAACTATTTCCCAGGTACAAACATCCCCAAAAAAAGAAGATTTAATCTTCCCACAATTTCGCAATCCAATAAACCTACTGAGATGGAAATGTTTCTACATGCCGGTTCGCTGCATCGAGCGATCAATCGCCGATCACACCGGGAAATCGAAACGGGGTGATGCCCCGGGAATATTTAGCTGAAATATCACTTTTGATTTGAATGTTAGGTGAGGTAGTTTATAGGTATGGAAAATCAGGGATATTTATTATGGGTGTGGATAGTCCTATATCAGCCCATATACGTCCCACTGTAGGGCACGATCCTTCTCTACAACCGAGAGTACGATTGGGATGCGTTAGGCCATATAGTCCACCTCGTTGGCATTATGGGGGTTGGCGGACTTTACATACCATAGAAATTCTTTCAAATCGCTACGGTATGCAGGTTTCCTCACGATGTTTTCCCTTACCGTTACAGTGCTTGGTGATTGATTTTAAATACACACATTTTAAATAAAGCTCTGTAATTTTATATTTAAGTGAAAAAAAATTTCTTCTTAGCTAATTTTATAAGTTGTCTATTACTATAATAATTTTCTATCCTCTTTCTCAATAAAATCTAATACCAACGTAAACATTTTCAAAAAATATTAAATTATTATTTATTTAATAACAAAAAAATACCAATGGCTGTCTTATCGGTCTACAGCAATGTCTTACAGACAACCATGTTACTTTAACCTTACTTTAACAAGTTAGTTAATAAATTATATCTAGCCAGTACTAACAAGCTACAATGTAATACAATGTAGCTTGTGGTCTACATTGCAAGTGAAATCTGACTGGATGGTGTTTTAGAGACGGGTATACTCATCGAAATTGACATAATGATGTTTGACTCGTTTCGTATCCTTAGATGTTGATCTCATCTGCAGTTGAGAAAAGATTAACTATCTTTTTATTTATGGAAAATATGTGTTAACAGTAAAAATAACTAGCACTTCCTCACATGGTCTTGTAAGATATTTGTGTGTATTGATATTTATTTATTTCATATATGCTTTTTATACAAAGTATAACGGCGGACTTAATGACTGAGGCATTCTCTCCCAGTTAACCTTTGGGTGTTGCTGAAAAATCGAAGTGGTATAAACTAAAAAATTATAGTAAAATAAAAATTAAATATTTATATTATATATAGGTTGCATAATTTATAGATTAATATGATATACGTACACATTTACAAAATACCAAATAAAAAATTATCAGAAATACCGAGGTGTCTTTCAGCCTGTATCGGTTAACCTAATTGCATACGGGCAAAGATTTTCCGAACTGGTCTGCTTAACAGTAATAATGGTAGTTTAGATGAAGGGTGCTTCGTAAAGTCGCTTTGGAAATTCTTTGAAGAAACATATGTTCAGCTGTAGACTTCCTACGGATGAAAATTAATCTACAGTATTTCCATAATCCATTTACCCCGTATATTGTAGGGCGTTACTATATGATTTCGGCATAGTTTCTCGGCACGTAGAAAGTTGATGAAAACAAAATGGCGACACGAAATGGGCCGACTAACACGTCCATTTGTGAGCAGTTTAGTTAGCTCGTATTGTTGATGAATGTTTTACAAGTTGACAAGTTATTGTGGAGGTATTGGCTTGGTGTTTAACAGACTATAAATATGGACAGCTTTAGTATTTTGTGGCAAGTTATTGGGAAATCTTGTTGCATTGGCAACACTAAACATTGTAATTTGTATTTTTTTGTATGGCAACTCTGATCTCTTTTTCGTTGAGAATCTGACTTTACGATTTCAAGCTGTTTTATTTAGAATTAGTGTCAAAAACAGCCGTATAGCAATCCGCAAGACTAAAAACTAAATTACCGGCACAATCATTAGTCCGTTCTTTAACATACTTGTGACAGAAATAATTTCTGGGAACCGTTGTACCTGTGCCTTTTCGACGATACAATCAAGGGCTTATGAATGTACTTAATATCTAAAACTAAGATCTTATTTTCCTATTGCATGCACTGTATCCTTATTTATTTTTGTTAATTTAGTTTATTTACCAAATTCCTTTCCATATATTATAATATCTTTCATATAAATAACTGTCATTAAATAATTATAAAATATTTTACAAGGTAAGTTCGTTTTAAAAACTTTTATAATCCTACACAACAATTTTATGGCTAGTAACACATTTTTTTTTAAATAGGCGTTTACAAAACTTTTATTATAATTGTAATTTTGTTTTTAATTAACGTCTTCTCTCAAAACATCCAAATTTAAAATCCAAATAAAACTTTCGATGCAAAGGTTCTATAAACAAAAATATTTGCATTACACTACGCTCTACACGAAACGGGTGTCGCTTTCGTTGACCCGGCTGTACTCGAGTACTCTCGTGTGTACACGGCCTATTGAAGTCAGCTGTTTGAAACGCCTCGCCTAATATTGATTTGTGTTATCAACCTCAATGTGGAAACACCTTTGGTTCATATTTATGCAGTAATTAGAGAAATTATTTTGTAATATTGATAGTTATTTGTGATGGATTTAGGAAAAGATTTTATTACAAATGTAAAAAAGTATTTGTTTCGGACGGTTTGATACGGACCACCTCGGCTACGTAAATCTTATATCAAGTGGTTTTTATTTGCAAAGTACTGGCCTCATTTGACAGCCTCCGTGGCGCAGTTGGTTAGACGCCGCCTATGAAACGAGAGGCCGCGGGTTCGATCCCCGCACCGAAACAAATATTTGTGTGATCCACAGGTATTTGTTTCGGGTCTGGGTGTTTGTGAGACCGAAAAGTCTCTCGTAGTTTGTGATACCCACGATACAAGATTCGATCTTAGTGTGGGGTCAGGACTATGTATGTGACTGTTGGGTGTATTTTTTGTTTTTTTTTTTTAATTATCGAATGCTTTTTCCCTTTCGAACGACTTTAGAATTTAGTTTAAGCGATGAAGACAAAACATTCGATAAATAAATGGGTTTGAAATCTGTCTATGAATGAAGATGTACGAGTATAAGCGATCTGGTCTATTTGAATCCGAATAATATAGATATTATTCGTCTAAATCCATATTCTACAATCGCTTACTTAGTGCGCTGTATTAATGTTTATTACTTATTAAGCTCCTTCCCCACTTGATCCTGTGATTTTATAAAAAAAATATGAAACATAATTTAGATTTCAACAGATGTTTTGTTCTTACGTAACAATTTTAAAGAGTTGTACCAAAAATGCATAAATATATCAATTATCCATTTATATCTGAAACAGTATAAGCGACCTAAAATAATGATTTAAAAGCGAATGCAGACAAATTATACAGAAGCGGGAGTTTAATGCGGACCGTTTAGCATAAAAGCATTTGTATTCAAATGATTTATCTTATAAATGTATTTCGAATTTGCTTTTATGGACGGGCCTGTGTGTTTCTCATCTATACTCGCTGGTGCCCGCTGGTTTGCTTGGAAGAAGTATTTAGTATATTTGTAGGATTTGAATGTTATGAAAGATGAGTAGAATGAATCGTTAGAAGAATTATATGAAACATAGTTTGTGTGAAAGAGATAACGAATAGAAGTACTCAAGAGTAAAAGAGTTAGAGGATGAATGATTAAGATGTCAAGTAAGAAAGGACGGAATTAAAGAGAACAGTCTGGAAGACGACGGAAGACGAGAAGGACGTATGACGTAAAGACAGTAACTAATTATACCAAAGAATATTGAAGCAATCTTTGTTTGATTTTGACCCACACAACTATTCCAAAATATTCTTCAAGTAAAGTGCAATTATTTGGGACGGTCACTGTACATCTTTTTTCTTATATGCCACACTCACATTGTGATACATACCTCCTCTCAATCGCACTTTCGATTGTAGAGGAGGTACTGCAGTGGGACGTATATGGGCCGATATATACATTGTGTCGCTGCAAGAAAAAAAATCAGCCATATTGCAAAATGATTTGGCTTGTTATGATTTGGCTTATGGACAATTCAATCTGCCTGGCATCATGGGCTGGTCTGAATTGGAAATCGATCCCAATACCTTTCAGAATCAGAGCAAATACACGTCGCCATTAAACCAATAAGCGAAAGTACAAGTCCTTCAATACTTCAAAATAAAACACAGCAGCAATTTAAATTTATTATTGACTGTAACATATATTGAATGCATTAGTCGGCAAAGTACACAAAAAGTAGCAATATCCATCAATATTTAAATGGATGGCAGCCAAAGACAGCATGTTTTGTGCGGCATTTTCCTCATACTGTCACGTCGTGGAATCTCTGGTATTTCCGAACAAATCCGATTTAACGATGTTCAAGAAAAGAGACAAGACATTCCGGAAATATTGTTGATGTTTGAGAACATTTAGTGACTGGCTGATTTCGGTATAATGGGTAGTATTGTTAATGTAATGTAATTGATAGTCTATCACAACGCACTATAACGGTGAAGGAAAACATCGTGCGGAAACCTGCATACCATAGCGATTTGCAAGAATTTATATAGTATGTAAAGTTTGCCAACCCACACTAAGCTAGCGTGGTGGACTATATTGCTTAACCCCTCCCAATCCTACTCTCGATTATAGAGAAGGCTTGTGTCCTACACTGGGACGTATATGGGCCGATACGGTACAGACCGCAATGTAATGGAAGTCACTGGGTGCAGGAAGTTTCCAACAGGTTAGTGAGAAAATCCTTGAGGGTTCTATGTTCAGCAGTACACGTCTTATGAGAAGAGAAAGAAAAGGTAATTTAGGATGCTCTGCAGCCTTGTGGACAGATAAAGAAAGCATCAGAAAATGCACTCAGAGAGGAAAATCCATCCCAATCATTCATCCATCAATTTTCTTTAAAATCCAACCCATGGTTGTCTGTAAGACATTGCTGTAGAACGATAAGACCGCCATTTGTACTTTTTTTTTGTTGTTTCTGCATTGTGAATTTCATTTGTAACTGTGTACAATAAAGATTTAAATAATAATAATGATAAGAGTCCTAGTTATAAAGGTCCTAGTTATAAAGACGGTGGGTTTATATAACCTAGTTTTGTTTCACAGGTATTACAAAAGGCTTTATTACAAAAATTCCCATTTCTAGACTTGCAGCCATTATTTCTCACTCTGGCAATTTTTTAATAATTCTATACATGGGTAACAAACGTACACGCATTTTTATATAAGTAAGGAATAAGGATACATGAGGAATGGTCGGGGTTTATTTTTCTCGTATCTTATAAGAATATGCTTTACATAAAATACTGAATCGAGACCCTTATTTTATGTATGGAGACGTTTGTACAATCTGCTGTGGATTGCTTATTGTGCATTTTACTGCTTATTTATGTGATATAAGATCTTTTGAATGTAAGTTTAGTTTTGATTATTTGAGACGAAATTAGGTCCGATGAGATTCGATAGATTTTTGAAGTGTCCCATGCCACCCACCAACTTTTAGGTTAAAATGATTATTCAAACAAAAATCTTGAATATGAGTGACGATATTTATCAATATTTTTGTCATTAACTTATGTGTTTTCGCAGTCTTATTTATTTATATATAAGGTCCACCAACAGCGCCACATACCATACAGTAAAATATAAGGTAACAATGTTTATGTGCGCCAATCATAGGTGTACACACCGTTCATAGAAAGAGAAAACTGAAACAGCTCAACATAATTCCTAAATTAAATAATACTAAATACTCAGGATTACTCAATCTTAATTATAAACAACAATGCTGTAAAAGTTTTATACTTGCTATATGGTAAGATTTAAATATTAAGCATGATTTTAATACCTAACTCACCCAAAACCTATTTGTTTCTAACTTATTAATACTCCCACAAGACCTACCTGAATTACTTTACACAAATGCAAATTTTAATTCGCAACGCAAACTTTAAGTGGAGAAATTAAATACTCGAATATAATTTAGCAAAATATTTCTCGTCGTAAAAAGATTTCCCTACATTAACCGGTTCTTTCTAGCATCGTATAGACCACTCAATTGTTTTGTTCATTAAGGTGAAAAGGAGAAAATTGCCGAAGCAATGGACTGGACTACACATGGATATTTTGAACCGTCAGTGCTCGTGGAGTGTTTGTATTATATGATATATTATGAAGAACAAGGTCGGATCTTAAGGAAAATATACTTAGGACATTAAAACATTTTTGGCTTTTAGATAAAAGTCTTATGCAACTAAGGACAACGAAGATAGATCAACTTGAAGAAATTAATTAGGCAAGTTGACCTTAGCAATTAACACCTAAATTGTATTTGAAATGAAATGAAATTCGTTTATTGGTTATGGAGGCAATTAAATAGATCTTATGACAAGACACATAGTACTTATTCTCTACTTACAAGATGTTTGTTATAATACTTATATTAAAACTATTTTTCAGTAGTCATTAAGAATTATAATATTTATTAGTATTTTATGGTAATTTCTTTTTTTTCCACCTGGATAACCTCAGAACTTACGAAACGCAACGAAATGGTCGAGATTAATAAACTATCTTCATTTCTATTTAAAGCTCGATCGTGAAAAAAGACCAATGGGCTCAAGGTATTTTCAACACGCTCACATTTAATGTGTTCTGATTGGTCTATTTTCCGGATCGATCCTTAGATAGGGATTGGGATCGCTTATTAATTTTGTCCGTTGATTAAAAAACCATTAAAAATTAACCAGTGGTTCTCTACTGTAGTCGCTAACCAAGCACATAAACTAGCAAACATACCTTCATTGCTCATAAATTCATAGCTACAAAGCTTTTCTTGTTTATAATTTGATTGTTGTCAAAACTACAGCTTTGTACCACAAGTCGGATTACACGCGGCGGGCTTCAGATCTAAACTAGATAGCAACCGCCGTACGAGAAAATGTTTAAATTAAAATAAACGTTACATTTAATGTTTACAGCGGTATTAAGTTGTTTGATAAGTGGATAATTTCAACTGGATTTCTCTTGCGGTTGATAAACTCCTGGTACACGTTATCATTATCTATATTTAGACTTTGTTCTTGGGTGGTAAAGCATTAAATGCCTGTTTTCAGAAAACTGCTTATATGCCTTAAACTCCTCAATGAACTTATAACTAATACAAGAAAAACATAATTCACATGAATTGAGAACCTTTTTTTTAAATCGGTTAAAAATAAATCATATTTCTTTCTTTTTTAGATGGAAATATTTGAAGCATTTATATGTTTAATGCCTGGGTACGTTCACTGCCCAAATTAAGGTTCAGCATTCGTTTCATAGTCCTTATTATATTTTTTATAAGTAATCTAAACTGTATTTACTTGGTTCTTTGTTGGGTAATTAAGGCCGACGACTATTAATAACGTTGTCGGACATCACATTATTTTCGTAATGAATGTAACTATTATAGTTGTTTTGTTATGGAGTAATTGATGTGTAACTAAAATACAAATGTTCGATGAATTGCTGCCCAATCTACTCAACCGTGTGTCCGCCACAAACGCACAATTACAGGCGCCCTATTGTGTCAATGAGATCAGACGCACTTCACTTTCAGCTGCCCATTGTGCCTGAACATGTGACGGCGGCTTAATATCTAGATACAATGTTGGCCGTCGTTGCCGACTGTGTGTGAATGGGTTTTAGAAATTATTGTACGCGTAATTGCGGGTCCTTTTGCTAAATATCTGCAAATTAATTTACCTTGCGTTTGCTTAATTAAGAATTTCATATTTGTGAGCTTTAAATGGAATTTGCGATGGCATGGAGATTTACTTTGGATGAGTATTACCAACTACCAACTAATTAGTGAGTAGTATTAACTAATTGAGTACTAACTTATAAATTTTAGAGTGTTAACTAATTAGAACGTAATGTGAATTGTTTGTAAGCTAGTTTATATTCATTTATTTATAAATGTAAGTTTACAGATCTTTATCCAAACTACTTACATCCTAATACTCGTAAAGTAATAACTAAAAACCAAAGTAATAACATTTAAAATATTAAGAAAACATAAAACTAATATCAAAAATATTATTTTAGAGGGTTCGGAAATTTGGAAAATGATCGTAAATTGCTTACGTTTCATTTCTATGAATGCGTTAGTTACCATTAAATGCACCTCAGACATTTGATTTTGATACGTATTGTCTTACCATGTATAAATACAAATCAATTTATTGCTGGGATTAGCAACAATAAGAGACTCTTCAGATGCACAACATGCAGATCCCAAATAAACATAGTTTGATCATAATCTAATTATCACATGTCTATTTCTCCCGCCAAACAGTAGTGTAAATGCACTGTTGTGTTCCGGTTTGAAGGACCTTGTAGCCAGAGTAACTACTGGACATATTGTTAGGATATTAAAACACTTGTTCCTGTAGTTTTCGTATATTTCTTACTTTATACACACTTTCCAATCAATTTTCCTTATTTAACGCAGTTAGTATTCCTTGAGATGTTCACTCTTTGGAAGTTCGCAGCTTAATGTCGAGACAAACTGAATTCTCTCTTATATATGTTCTCTTCGGAGGTACAAAAATAACAAACTTAAACATTACACATGTTTCATAAATCCATTTGTGTTTTTAAAATAATAAATAAATATAAAACCTTTTATAAAAATATGTAACACAATATATTTATATTAATTAGGATAAAAGAAATAAATCAGGAAATCTATTTATCAAAATGCAGAAACTTATCCCTATTATTAAAAGCAGTTTTACCTACATAATATTAATAAAACTAACAAATAATTGTACCGGCATTAGATGACCCTAACAGCTCGGCCATCCTGTGATTCGCGAGTCCCATCGCGAGAAAAAAAAATTAATATAAAACTAGAAAAATAATATTGACTAAATCGTAAACTATTATATTTGTAGTAGACACAAAACAATCTTAATTCATTTCAACAATTTCAATCAAATGTTTTTTTTTAGGTTATGTGGAGTCATTATTTACTTCATTATCGTGATCAGATCCACTTACATCGCTATTCGCCGAATCGTCAGGTTCTTTATCAATATCAGAACTACTGTCAAACGCTTGATTAAAGTTTAACCAAGGTTGGATTTTGTCCAAAGCTACTATAGCTTCGTAACGGCGCCCACCTTTACGTGACAAAGGGGTGTCTTCGACCACGAATCTATCATGTTCGAGCACTTTTATTATGCGATAGGGACCTTGGTATTTGACTACTAGTTTTTGCGATTGTCCATCATGTGGGACCTGTCTCTCGATCCTTACTAAGTCACCCTCTTTGTAACATCTACCCTGTTTTCTTTTTTTATTATATCGCTTTACGTCTTTTTGTTGCTGTATTTCCATACGTTTAGCTGCTTCTTCTCTAACTATATTTAAATTTTCCGAAGTTATTGGGTCTAATGTGTCATTTATTACGGGACTAAGTATACCTTGGCTTCTATGATTAATGTTAAAACCGAATAAGAGTTGAGAAGGTGTTTTGCGTGTAGTTTTGTGTATAGTCGTGTTTAAGCCTATTTGTATGTCATGAATATTTTCATCCCAATTCCTATCATCTTTTCCATGATTAGACGCTGCTAATGCTTCTGTTATTGTTCTATTGAACCTTTCTACTTGGCCATTAGCCCTGGGTGTAGCAACCGCGTTTAATATATGCTTTATACCGTATTGGACAGAGAAGTCATTAAACGTCTTACTAGTAAAGCAAGAACCTCGATCAGTAATAAGGCGAGTTGGTACCCCGAAGAAACTAATATGATCTTTTAGAACTTTAATAGTCGTTAATGATTTTGTGTTTTTAACTGGCGTAATATTTATGAATTTAGTGAAACTATCGATAATAACAAATAGATAACAATTTCCAACCCTACTTCTTATAAACGGCCCTAAATAGTCTGCGTGGACTGTGTGAAATGGTATAATAATTTTTTCTATTGGGTGCAAATTACCTTCGCGTTTACCTCCGGAATTCTTATGGTGGGCACATTCTAGGCAAGCAGAGACATATTTCTTTATAAAGCGCCGCATTCGGCTGAACCAATAATTCTTTCTGACACGTTCTAGAGTTTTTTCATAACCGCAATGTCCTACATCATCATGATTCCTTTTGACTATTTGCCAACGCACCCCTCTTGGCACGACCCATCTTATCTCGTCACCTAGGATGCGATAAACTCTCCCGTTTTTTATCTTATAATGATTGTGCACTTCAACTACATTTGTCGTGGTTTTATCTTCCAAAATATTTTTAATTCGAGCTATTTCTTCGTCCGCGGATTGGACTGTAGTGATCCAATCTTGTTCAGATTCTATTGCCAATATATCGAGAATACGCGACTCTTTCTCTTGTGTGTTTATTGGGTTACGGCTTAGTGCATCGACGTGAGACATTTTAATACCTGGTCTATATTCTATTTTACAATCGTATTCTTGCAATTGAATCCACCACCGAGCTATTCTCGGAACCAAATCCCTTTTAGTCATAGTTGTTCGCAGGGCATTACAGTCAGTTTGAATCGTAAATGATATGCCAATGAGGTACACCCGAAATCTATTAAGTGACGCTATCACAGCAAGGGTTTCAAGTTCAACGGAATGATATTTTTGTTCTTCGTCAGTCGTTTTGCGACTAAAATAGGAAACCGGTTGAAGGACACCGTCATTGTTACGTTGGAGTAAAATACCGGCTAAGCCGATTTTGCTAGCGTCAGTGTGTAGTTGTGTTTCTGCATTGGGATTATATAAGGCTAAAAGAGGCCGCTTGGAAAGTAAGTCTTTAATAAGGGAAAATGCTTCATCCTGAGATTTATGCCATACCCAATTATTATTCTTTTTTAATAGATTGGACAATGGTGCTGTAATTATTGAATATTCTTTTATAAATCTTCTAAAGAAGCCAGACAATCCTAGAAATTGACGTAGTTCGTGTTGGTTCTGTGGTCTTGGGAACTTTGAAACTGCGTCGGTTTTCAATGACCCGGGTCTAATACCATTCGAACTTACCTCGAAACCAAGAAAATCTATTTCATCAAAGAAAAATTTACATTTGCTTAATTTTAGCGTAAGTCCACCCCTTTTCAATAAACTTAGTACTTCTTTGAGACGATTCAGACCTTCATCGAAGGTTTTACATGGTATCAGTATGTCGTCCATATAAACTAGGGCGTATTTGATTTTTGCTTGCGACAAAATATTATTCATTGTTCTTTGGAACACGGAAGGTGCATTAACGAGGCCAAATGGCATACGATTATATTCATATTGACCATCGGGAGTGACAAAGGCGGTTTTAAAGCGTGAACTTTCAGCTATTGGTATCTGATAGTAACCTGATGCCAAATCTAGTGAAATAAACATTTTATTACCGGCTAGTAAATCTAATTGATCTTCAATACGTGGAAGCGGATAATGATCTCTTCTAGTTTTGCGATTCAGGGCCCTGTAATCCACACATAATCTTTTTTCGCCCGTTTTCTTCTGTACTAGAACTATTGGACTGGCGTAGGGAGAGCACGATTCCCGAATAATGCCCGTATCTAGCATATCTTGAATCATATTGCGTACTAAACACCTTTCTGAATATGGAATACGATATGGCCTGTAGACTACTGGCTCTGAATCGTCCAATTCGATAGTCATTTCGGTTGCGTTGGTAAACCCAAGATCTTCGAGACTATTAGAGAAACAATCTTTGTACTCTGTCAAAAGTTTTTGAAGAGCTAGACGATTATCTATTGTAAGTGTAGGGCTACTTCGCACTGAATCGTCTATTTCAGTTAAGGTTGTTGATATACTAAAAACATTTAAACTTAAAGGTATACATGTAGATCTTGCTAATAACGAATCTTTTACGATAATAATGTCTTTGTTAGATACATTAAATATAAGAACAGCACATCTATTATTCACTACATTATACTCTCCGGGCAGAAGAAAATATTCTTGACCAAATGGCCCCCTGACGGATCCATTAACAAATACTTTACCATTTATTAAAGAGTGGCAAATTACCGGTACAGCGCGCAAGTGGTTAATAGGAATTTTTATTGTATCACTGGAAAGAAGGTGTATCTTCTGGTTGGAATGAACAGCTTGAAAAATTATTTTATCTGGAGTTTTCGTAATGATTATGTTCGGATTTTCCGTGAATGAATGGCCTAGCAATACTGGATATTTTAAAACGTAATCTTCAACCACGTAAATATCTATATCGTTTTTAATGTTTTGTACTTCTACACTTGCGGTTATTAAAGCTAAGGGTTTAATAAGGTTTGCTCCTATACCTCTTAAGGTGGGTAGGGCAATATCTTCCCGAAAAGGTACGTTCAGTAGTTTTGCCTCACTTGACCTAATCAGTGTGACCTGGCTTCCTAAGTCAACATGGCATTTGAATATAACATCATCAATTTTAATATCTATTATATATTTATTATTTGCTTTATCTTCCATACTAAGTTCAGAGACTTGCTTTTCTGTTTTATCAGAGACGTTATTAACTGGTTTGGAAATTTCTAAAGTGGTTCTAGTCGCAAAACAATCAACCGCTTTATGTCCTAATTTATAACAATTTGTACATTTAACTACAGGTTTATCACATTTATAGCTCGGATGACCCATTAGTTTGCAATTAAAACATCTTATGTTTGGATTTCCGTTTTGAATGTTTGAAGAATTAGAATTGTTATATCTGTGATTTATAGGGGTATTTAATCTATTGATTCCGTTTCTTCTAAAGCCATCATTAGTATCCTTTTTGGTTCCTACATTAACTGACCTAAAATATTTTAGTACTTGTTCTGGCTCCGAAAATTGTGCTGCCTGCGCCCCTACTCTAATGGCGCGATCATCGATGCCATGAAGTAAACAATCTACCGCTTTCCTACCTTCTATTTTACACCGGTTTAATATGTTAATTTTGGCATAATAATAGTGCTCTAAGGATTCACCGTAGCGGACTCGCTTATTCAACATTTCCATGAGAAGTTCAGCATAGTCTTCGCGGCAAGGAAAAGACTCAATAAGCTTCTTTTTCCATTCTGACCATGAGTATAATAACGTTGAGAGACCTTGATACCATGTCTTGGCAACTCCACATAGTTTTGGAAGAGAATAATGTATTAATTCCTTCTCATCCCAACCGTATATTTGTGCGCACTCTTCAACTTTATCAATCCAAGTGAGTATAGATTGTTCCTTAATCATGGGATCAAACTCTGGTAGCACGTTATTGTTAAAGGGTAATCTAGTTTTTTCTGAACTTCTCACGTCTTTAATAATAGATAAAACTTTGTCCAATATGGCATTATCGCTTCCCTTAGACCTTCTACTACGTTTGGATTTTGAATGTGTCTGAATGGACATACCTGATGATTCTGACGAACAACTTGGATGTCTGCGCCTATATTGTATGCGCCTTTTGCGCTGTGTCTTAGTTTTCCTACGCTTACTAGATTGTCTGTAGCTGCCGTCGCTTGACGAGTTTACTGATGTTCTTCGCCTTTGGTGCGTTTTCCTTCGAATCCTCTCACGATCACGATTTGAATTTCTTGACGTACATGGCAGTTGGTCAGTGCCCATGTAATTTACGATTGATCCTCTTCCCCGGGCATTGTCACCCATTCCCTCTATACCTTGGTCACTGTGACTTGTACGCCCCATTCCTTGGGCTCTTTCTTCCATCTGCCCCATACCTTGGGCGCTATCGTCCATCCGCCCTATTCCTTGGGCTATATTATTCCTCTGCCCTATTCCTTGGGCTATATTATTCCTCTGCCCTATTCCTTGGGCTATATTATTCCTCCGCCCTATTCCTTGGGCTACATTATTCCTCTGCCCTAGTCCTTGGGCTATATTATTCCTCTGCCCTATTCCTTGGGCTATATTATTCCTCTGCCCTAGTCCTTGGGCTATATTATTCCTCTGCCCTAGTCCTTGGGCTATATTATTCCTCAGCCCTATTCCTTGGGCACTACTGGTCGTTGAAGTATCACTATTCATAAAATCGTCATCGTTCTCTTGCCCTCGGTCCTGGTAGTAAGCCATTTTCTAGAACTCAGAAAATAATCTTTAGATCCCGTAATAAATCGAAATAGTATACATACGTAAGTATAATGTTCATTCCAGCACAAAATAAAATGATAATAAAAAAAACAACCGGGAGTTTGATTGACATACTTTTATTCAAAGCAAAGTACAATTTATCAAGCGTAGCAGATATGAGAGTTGGAATATCTTAAGTATCATCACTGTATAGATGCTTATAAAAGAGGGAAGGAAACAGAAAAGAAAAAAAATATATATATTAAAAAAAAATTACATTACAAATACTCCTTAGCAAAAATCTTTTCATAAAAGCAAGAATAGTTGGGTAATATAAAACATAGCGTACTTACCGTTTGCAGGCGTGAAAGGAAGTTTTGTGTATCCTTTTCGATCTCACTTCTGATCTGTTAGGATATTAAAACACTTGTTCCTGTAGTTTTCGTATATTTCTTACTTTATACACACTTTCCAATCAATTTTCCTTATTTAACGCAGTTAGTATTCCTTGAGATGTTCACTCTTTGGAAGTTCGCAGCTTAATGTCGAGACAAACTGAATTCTCTCTTATATATGTTCTCTTCGGAGGTACAAAAATAACAAACTTAAACATTACACATGTTTCATAAATCCATTTGTGTTTTTAAAATAATAAATAAATATAAAACCTTTTATAAAAATATGTAACACAATATATTTATATTAATTAGGATAAAAGAAATAAATCAGGAAATCTATTTATCAAAATGCAGAAACTTATCCCTATTATTAAAAGCAGTTTTACCTACATAATATTAATAAAACTAACAAATAATTGTACCGGCATTAGATGACCCTAACAATATTGAGAGTTAACATCTTATGTGTCAGGATGACGAGCGCAGTGGAATGCTACGCATTGCTTTTTCATTCATGGTGTTTGGGTTTCTACTGTCCATGATCGGTCGTATCGTTTACCATCAGGCGAATGGCATGCTCGTCTCGTCATTCATCGCAATTATAAAAAAGTACATTTTTTTACTCGAGAATGGAGTACTTGATATTTTCGTCACAAATGACGTCGCTCTCATTACGTCTTAGTGACGGGCCACGTGGCCTTTGCTCTTTAAATGGTGCAGTCATGACGTCATAGAAGACGTCATTAACTTAACTATAAGATAAACTATTAAACTACAAAAACTAAAGTTCACACGCGATTCCGTGACAACAAACTTTCCGTAAACTTGTAGAAAGTCGTCTGATCTTCGCCATAATTGGAGGGCAATTTGATATTAATAACGCAGATTACAGTCCAATTATTTTTGGTGAAACTGAGTTATTAAAGTATATAAACAATATTAGAATAGAAGATGCCGTGAGAATGTCCGTAATGTGAGATATTTTGCTCAAAGGGTTTTGTTTTATATCATTTGAGTTGTAATTGCTTTTGAAAGTTGGTTGAGAGATGTGATTAAATAATATTAGATTGGGTAGAAAAATAGAACGTTCAGGCAGTAAGTCTTTTTAATTGACCTCTTGATTTTAGATGAGTCCCTATTCTAGATTTAAGCTTATGTTAGCTGATACATATATTTGTATAAAATAAAGAACGCTCAATATTTAGTAAAGTTTAAAAGGCGGACTTTGGCAATTAGCCAAACAACGCATAGAAAGAATGGAATTGTAGTTTAACTTCATTCTAAATTAAAACATTATCCATTAATTGACCAAATGCTATTGCATATATTGTCGTGACCATGCGGGAAGTTGCTTTAAGTTAACCTTTATAGACAATAACTAAATCACAAGTACCTGTATACGTAATTTATTAACATACATACATACATAAACTCACCCAATTTTCCCAGAAGGGGTAGGCTGAGGTGTTGCCCGGACACCCACATTTCACCTTGTATGTTCCGTCCCAGGATGTGATATCGCCCCATCGTCATATCGGGCATTTATTTATCTTGGGAAGAGCCAAAAACATCGTCAAAATCCAATTTAGCAGACAATGTTTAACAGCACATTTCTAATTCGCGGCCGTCGATATACGAAAATAATTCACGATCATCAACACAGAAGAAATAATAATAAATAATAAATACACCCAACAGTCACATACATAGTCCTGACCCCACAATAAGATCGAGTCTTGTGTCGTGGGTATCAGAAACTACGAGAGACTTTTCGGTCTCACAAACACCCAGACCCGAAACAAATACCTGTGGATCACACAAATATTTGTTTCGGTGCGGGGATCGAACCCGCGGCCTCTCGTTTCACAGGCCGGCGTCTAACCAACTGCGCCACGGAGACTAGTAATACCTAACTCCACACACATTAATAGCCAGAAACACCGCATAATATTCCTTTTATACTCCTAACCCCGCCCTTGTTACATAAAGGAGCAAGAAAATAGAGGAAGAGATGAGCCAGCATTATTATACCCAATTGCCTGTGAGTTATACGATTCACTGAATCATCCCAGTCGGTAGCCGCAGAGAAACGGCACCTTTGCGAACCGCTGACCTAGACGATAATCGAGCTGTGCAAAATCTACTGAAGATAGAAACTTTAGACTCAACTCAGTAAAATATACCGATAATGGAAATTTTATGGGAGAAGGAAGGCTTTGTGAGGGATCATTAATGTATCTTTGCAACAGTGTCAAGGGTATGAGAAGTCCTACTGTACTATATGGGCCCATATACAACTCTTAAATCCACATACATATGTCGGCGCCGCCGAAGGAACACTGACATCTGCTGTCGGATAGAGCGACAAGCGGTCACTCTGACGGAGCGTCGTCCATTGGCGCTGCGGGCGCTGCACTTTAAAATGCGCGAGCGACCGAGGCACCACGTGAACGACGAATCGTCATATTCCGGCGCAATCATTGATTAGTTTTGATTTATTTTATGTTGGACTGTTAACTAGTGAATTATTATATCGTGATTTCCATGAATTTCAGTATTTCAATTACTTTCTGCCAATCCTGATGAACATAACCTCTTCACCCAAGATGGAAGAAAATGATGTTGGCCGTCCTGTGCCTACACATACATAAACTCACGCCTTTTTCGCCTTGTATGTTTTGTCCCACGATGTGATAGGGGGCGAGCTTATCGCCATATTGGGCACAAATTCCTGACTCCGGACTGATAGTGAATAGAAAAATCCTGATACTGTGCCCGACCCGGGACTCGAACCCGAGACCTCAGCTTTGTAACCGTACCGTAATACAACTACGCCACCGACGCAGTCACTCTTAAATCTTAAACACAATAATATTGTACATAACATATTTGAGATATATTTTCTTATTTAATAATGAATCACGTTTGTTGACACCCATATACAAGGTTTAGGGTTGTCACAGTGCCAAGTACCCATTAGGAAGGAAGCCAATGTGTACAATGAAGTCACTGCGTTTTAAAGAATTGTCTTTATATATCAATAGAAGATGCTCGATCAGTCGTCTGTATACTTTCGTGAGATTTATTTCCTATCATATTTAGGAAAAGAGGTATCAAAGGCAATGTTAAATAATATGTCTTATCCTAGCGATTATGAACTGATTATTTTATATGGGTTTATCTTAGCCGATCTAGTCTGAGAATTATCAATCTCTCCATCTTTATGGTTCTGAGTCAAAAAGACATTAAAATCTGGTTTTAAATGCGTCGTAAAATAGAACTTTTAATGTCGTAAATAATCCATGACGGACAATAAAATTGGCTTATTATAGTCTAATATCTCAATCACGTAGTGACAACCATATCCCTTAATTAGGGATGGTAGGGATTCAACAATAATATTCAATATATTTTATGACGTATTATCTAAAATAAAGGTAATATTATAAAAAGTACTAACTAGATATATTGTGACTATTTCGTAGTATACTATGGTATTTATCCGAATAAGTTATTCAGCTTTTGTGCTGTGCTAAGATGTAAATTCTCTAAGGCGGCTTGTGCCTCACACTTGAATCTATAAAAGCCAGTTTAATAGGTAATTAATCAGGCTTTGTAATTCCATTGAATCTTTATTTACAAAATGTCATTTCCCATTTAATGGTTTTTATATGGCAACCCTCTTTATGGCCCGTCGCTGATTTGTTTACGATGTGAAAATTTTATTAACGTCCCGCCAACACGTTTGATATTAATTTCCCGAATTTACATTTTATTGTTCTCTAATGAGCGGCAACGTTTTTATAGATACGGTTTACGACTTTTATGTCGATGTTTAATCGTGTATTTATATTGGCCGTCGAATGGTGATGCGACAGCGAGAAATATATTTTTACACTTTTACTGTTAACATTTCTGTTGAAGCTGATATAGACGCTTTGATCTTTATAGCATGACTAATAGTTTGTATTTTTATTATACGGTGTTTTGCACTAGTAAGAATAAACATGAAAGGGTTGGGGGGAGTAGTACCACATTGGTCCCTTTGATATTTTAGACATCGACTTATTTATTGAAACGCTTAAAAAAGTTTACCAAGAATATCCACTTCAATCACAGAAGTGACCTGCAAAGATGCTGAAGGCCTATATTTTGTCTAAAAGTGTGATGGTGATTTTATCGTTATGTAAAAGCTGATAAAACACATGTAAATGTGAAATAAAGTTATGGCGCGATAATTAACGCTATTAAGATAGAAGTGAGACCGCGCCCAGATTTGGATCTCAAAGCGAATTGCCGATATGTGGTTTTCTTAGAACTGCGTAAACAGAATCTTAGCGATTAAAAAGTTTATAGAGTTTTTGTTAAGTTTACTCTTCTGTTTTGCAATTAGACTTCGTTCACCTTTTCAGGAATATTATTAGTGTTATTATGTAGCATGTTGATTGTTGGTCCAATACTGATGAGTGACTAATCATACGCTTCAAACTTTTGTAGATTTTACACAGATTTCCACACGATGTCTATGTACAGCATCCCTCGAAGCGACAATCAACTATAAATAACTTTAAAAAGCAAAAATATTTGCCCTAAAAGAAGCTGCAATCTCCGTCCCAGCGACTCCGCTTTAATCCGTCGCTCACATCAAAAGGTCGATGCCTTTACAAATATTCATTTAAAAGTAGATCGAGCCAACATTGGTCCACTTAGCTGCCGATTAAGCCAATGATCCATCATATTAAATCGTGATAAATGAACCTTTCGCATAATGAAATAATTTATGTTAATCATTAAGTGACACCGCTTGTTGCACAATATTATACGATTCATTAATTTATTCAGTGGTTGGAAACATAACTGCGTTATGCCGGTTTTGTTGCGTTTGTGGTGACGGATTGTGCAATGTATGATGGGGGATAAAGACCCCTTGTGTCATATTTTTTTGATATCGATGTTAGTGGATATTAGGTTGGAGTGCATACATTTTTTTTATATCTCAGAATGCATCTGCAGTTGCTTTGATGATTTTTAGTGCATTTTCGCCTAGAAAGAGTGTCGATCGGCGACAGATCATATCTCTCGCCATTTAACACAATTACGCCCATCTGCTTAATTGCTTCTTCCCGATGTGATAGTCAGACCTGGGAATATAGTTGTGAAGGAACACGTGGGTAGGCGAACTATTCCACATCTAGTACTAGAATTAAGCATTAGAGCATTAGAGCTCTTGATTGGAGCCGTGACCCTGTCCCCCAACATCACCACCCGAGTCCGCTCTCCCACAGGTTATGTTACACGGCAACCGTCAAGCGCCTGCCATCTGGGCCACGCGAGCGTGCGTTTGTTACACATTTTGTACCGGCTTATCTCAATATATCAGTTTTCATCTGCGATTTTCTTTCACTCGCGCCGCGTACGCACGTGTACTTATCGTTAGATCCGTGAGATGGCGCACGCGATGCGTTTAGAAATTTATTTTGATTGTACTTGAGGTTTGTAGGTATGTGGGTGTGTTATGTTGACACCAATGAGAGTTAAATGAATTAGAAAATGTTATAAGGAGCGTGCATGTCTAGTGCTAAAAATTGCGGGTTTCTTCGTTCTTGGGCAAATGATAGGTGCGTTGAAAAATACAATGATTTTTGCGAAACAAGCAATGCTCAGCCAAAGGGACAATTGCTGAATCATTCTAAAATATGTTTGTATATATTATTGCATCGATCCCGTGTAGGGGTTGAACAATGAAGCCTACAAACTACTACTTTACACTTTCGATATTTTTATTTGGTGTCAGCTCGCAAAAGGAGGTTCCCAGATTTGATCTCAATTACCCCACAAAAGCACTGCAGAATCTTCAAACAACACGAATAATAAATTCAAAACTTAAAAGCACAGTGCTTAATAATCAAACGCTTAAACACAATCATCTGAGACGTAAAACTAAGTATAATCAAGTTAATGGTGGTACGTGTGAAAACAAATTTGCAGCGGCCATTCATTATCGCTGCCCCAGTTTGCGTTCTCGTACTTCATTACTACATTGTGTTGCGGGGGAAGTCGACGGATAGTTTGGTTTTTATAGTACCCGGATTCATTAATTGTGTGGTTTTATCATCATCATCATCCATCAGCCAAAGGACGTCCACTGCTGAACATAGGCCTCTCCCAATGATTTCCACAGTGACCTGTTGGAGGCAGCCTGCATCCAGCGACGTCCCGCCACCTTTACCAGGTCGTCGGTGTGGTTTTATGCCTTTATAAAATTATATGAAAGTCAAGTCAGGCCGCAGATCAAAATCAACAGAATAAAACTGATGTAATGTTAATCTTTGAAGTTTGAATTAAGAGCAGACAGGAAACGATTCTATGTATTCGTATCATGTTTCAGACGTTTCTGACATAATCCTGCAAACCTATATGACAAAGAACCCTGAAATTTGGTAATCGAAGTTTCACGCGTCATAATATACTTATCAACTGTCTTCAATTTAGCTTTAATATACTGAGTTGTTCAAAATGTTGCTAATGTGTCACATTAAATCGTCATGTCGTAAAATGCTGATATGAGTTTACCTTTAGTTTGAGCCAAATCTTTCAATATTAAATGTTGGAAGCTGACCTTATATTCACAGGTGGCAGTAACTGTTCTTTTGATTAAGTCATTTTTCTGTTAACCAACCTAAGCTATAAAGGCCGAAAAATGATTTCAAACTTAAAACATACTATATCTTGAAAGCGATAGAAATTAAAGTATCCGCTTCCTCCATAAACGAATAGGAAATGATAAATATAAAAGACATTATTATTAAAACTTATTTCTCATACTAGCTGCAACGTGAAGATAAAAGGCGAGCTCGTCTGAAAAGTTTTATGAGCCCGTTTAAATTTTGATAGTTTCGAACTAATGAAATTCGAAGAGAGGCAGCACATTGTTTGATCAGAATGTTATTCAAACGGAATTTTGAAATAGCACTTTGGAAGTTGAAAACAATATTAAAATATTTGCAGAAAGGAACTTTGATGAAGATGAGATTGTTGAAGAGTTAACTTTCAAAGGAAGAGATTTTAGAAATAAATATTTAAGCTGTGTTAGCTACGGCAAGCGGCATCGGTTACCAATCTACTATGAGAAAAAGGACTTGGATTATCTGCTTGGTTCTGAATCATAGCACTAAAACATATTTTTTTGACAAAAATACATTTTACAACCTAAACAATCTGGCCTCAATTTTTATCTCACATCCGAACAAAGAACTGATATTCTGATATAAAATTCAATTGCTCTTGATGTGTACATTATATGCTGCGTTAGATTCTTTATTTTGGTTTAAAGCACCACTATCGAGTTCAAATCAATTAGAATCTACAAAATACCCTTCAACCGTGAGACCATTCCGACGTCTGTAAAGCCAAATCCCACAAAATTGAACATTTAGTCACTCAACTTCTGAACTCAAAGTTTCCAAACCCCAAATCGCGTGTGGTCACGGTGCTGCTTCTCGTAATGAGAACCCCAAATTTCTGCTCGTATTAAAACCTCAATTTGCATTAAATATAAATTCTCTTCTTAAATCAGATTTTCTAAGATTTACACAGAGTGTACGTGACACTGAGCGGATTTGGGGCTATTTGAATATTTTTCAGCCCATTTTATGCATAATTTATACGCAATTTACAATATTATTGGAAGTCTTTTGATCTTTTGAATAAAAAATTAAGGCTTTGTTACACTGGGTTCTGAATCTTGATGTTTTATTTGATATTTAAATATTAGCTTTGATTAAAAGTAGATAAATATTTTGTTTCAAGCCCAGTTCTTATAAAATTATACATAAAATATCTGTGTAAACTTGTTAAGTTGAGACTTTGGATTTAATAAGCGCATTTACTCTGTCAATATTATTTCTAATCGAATATTGCGTAGAAATATTTTGTTACAAAAATAATATTCTATTTCTATCTAGATGCTAACATTACTACTGTATATACTAACATTTAATTTGATTTTAGATTACTAATATCCCAACCTAAACAAATAACCTTTACCTACTTTCAAAATATCAAAAAAAATGAACTAAAACTCCAACCAAGAATTAAAAATAAGTGACAATCGTTATCATTTCCAGTTAGTGCGAAAAAAAAAACAAAAAAATAAATAAAAATGCAAAAGCTTCTAATTTCAAACAATATTTATGGTCAATCATCGTGGTGTGTCCGTAACCTTGGCGAGATGTCGTTGGCTCGACAACGGGGCACCCATCTAACTGTACCGCCGCGCCGGACGAAAGTGAAAACATTGCTCGTTTGCTTACTCCACTTCTTAGCCAGACGTTGATGCGGTGTAATTCAACTCTCGTACGGTTTTCATTGCCATCGCTCACGATATCGCTGGACCGCTTCGGCTTTTGTCACGTCTGTGTTAATTATAATCGTTTTTATTTCAATTATTTATTTACTGTATTTACTTGAAGTTTCGTGTAATATAATTCATTAATTATAAAATTGTCGTTGGTCATAATATCATCATTAATCTGTGTCATTATTTCTGAAATCATCGCTGCTTTTTTTCTTCGTGTAATTTATTTACTGTTATAGTTACAAAAACTTTGCGTGACAATTGTAATTTGTCATTTACAGAATGACCATAAAATATTCGTCTAATGGGACTTTTTAGGCTGGTGATCATTCTCTGTATTGTTTTGTTAACTTTTCAACGTACATACGTACCTAAATTGTTTATAATAATTTACCATTTTTGGCTACAAGATAAGTGTACCCATAAAATTATCCATTTCTTTAGGGCCGCATCTAGCGGCTTCTTGCAACCATTAAATCATACGCTAGCAATTTACAATTCTCAATGTTCAAATCAGTAACCGTTCACACTAAACCGGCTTGCACTTGTTAATGGAAACAGATCGCAACTGCAAGCAGCGTGAAATTAAACGATGGTATTCAAAGAGATTTCCTCGGATACGTAAACAGGACCGAGACTAGTTAACCACGCATTTATCCGAGCTAATGTTGTAATAACAGTTCGTTTATTACTTCCATTATGCGATTGGAAGATAGATTTTTCATTGCTTGTGTTGACTGGGTTGGTATGTTGGTTGTTAGATTGGGACTGGGTTATTTATTGTGCTAGTATTTAATGTGGGAATTTCATATGATGTGAAGTCTAATGCATTGAGTTAGCACGCAGAATAAATTATAAAACTTTAGAGAAAATACATTAGGTGGTTCTAACACAGATATTCGTATACGCTCTCACCCTCGTAAAAAGAAAACAATCAATGTAGATTTTTTTATTAAATTGTTACCATCAGATCGGCATGATTTTGATGAAAACTTGATTACAATGCAACTGGCAGTTTGTGCACAACTTCTGCGAAAACCATCTCTCGGTGTTCGATTTTATTATTCAGATCTACTTGAAATCGGATATGCACAGGCTGAACCTTAAACGCTGCACAATATTATCGAATGTACCCTAACTGTAGATACTATAACACACATTTATGTCTGTGACATCATACGAGACGAAATTAACTTTTACATCTAAATTTCGACGGCATCTCTTCCAGAATATATTTGAGGTCGGTAAAAACTCATTAAGCGAACTCTCATTACGCTGACACGCTAGGGGCGAAACTTATTCTGTCACTAAAACTGAAGTTTCGACTATTTTATAAACAGAAATGAAACAAATACCCAATTAGCATTTAGTGCATTAAGGTCTTTTCGTAAGAGAGACCAAAAAATTAAAATAGATATTTAAAGATTCTTAAGATTTATTTATTTAAAACATTATTATACACCTGTGATATACAAAAATTACAAAGTAGAAACAAAAAAAAAGATTATTGACGATTAATCGATTTTTAATACTTATTACTTCTACAGTTCCCCCTATATTTTGTTATAAGTGATAAATTTCTTACTTCACACTATATAAAAATAAAGATGCCAGATGCACTTAATAGTTAATTGCCAGTAGTCGCGCAATAAAAACTAATTTATTAACACTTGTGCATTTTATAATAAAAAAACAGACATTCCTTGAAATAGAGTTACATTTTAACCCGAATGACGCATAATCTACACAATATCAGATATCACAATGAATCAATACGAGGCCAATTATTATTTACTAAAATAATTATCATTCCTCAGTCGAAGTCAGACACACAGACGTCCCTTGACCATGTAACGGACCTTAATTGTAGGGACGCTAATCTTTTGTTCAAGGGTGTCTCGACAGCTGGCATTAACAGCACTTCTGAGGCTTGTGTGTCCTTGTTCTGTAGCTCGATGCCTCTCGACCAAGGAATACAGGTAGGTAAATCACTTGTACAGACGCTGAATTTGAGTATAGATGATAGGACTATCGTAAGTCAACTAATAAAATTGTCCCTTATTATCTACCTGCTTATGAGAATATATCATATATCACTCAATGTCAAACACACGGGCATCTCTTGACCAACGTAACACCCTAATTGGAGGCCTACTGATCCTCTGTTCAAGGGTGTCTCGACAGCTGACATCAACGACACTCTTAGGCATGTGTCCTTGAGTTCTGTGGCTTGATGCGTCTTGAACAGGGAATACAGGCTGGTAAATCACTTGTGTATATGCTGGGATTGAGTGTGGGTGATATATTTATCGTAGGTCAAGTCGGAATTACGAAAATTTTGGTGAATTTGTTGTTAAGTTGTCGAATTTGGTTATAAAATTTATTTGCAGAGCTGTTGAAATTATTTTTGAAATTTGTAATGTGGCATCTGCATTTGGAAATTCAATTGTTATAATATTTTACTCTTCGATAGTTGAGTTGTTATATATCATAATCAGCAATTTAATTATTATATCGTTTGGAATTTTAAGAGGTTTATCTATTTCAGCATGGGTGTAATAAAGTCATTGATTAGGTAAACGGAATGTTTTCAAAAGTTGATAGTCGCAATTACGTTCCTTAATCATATTTGATGTGGTCCTAATAGAAACCTTTTAAAAATTGTCAAATTGATAATTTCCTAATCTACTCTAGTTTAATGAAATACCAAATTTCCAATTTTATGAATGGATCTACTTGATCTACTGTTCCCATATTTCTCAGTGGTGTCTCATCGAAATCAACGAGCTTTAGTTTGGTATCGCCGCCGGATACAATCCAACACGGTCCAATAAAGCACGAGTAGGAGAGCTCCATCCGTACTACTCATACATTGATACCCAATACTTGTTCATTACATACAGGAATACACGGAGTTTCAACACCTGTACTTTGATTGTTACCTAAATTTACCCTGCGGTTTTCAGGTTCTTGCGAAGTTAAATAAGTGTAAGTAGTGATAGGTTAATCAAATTGTATTGTATGAGTTATGGTAATTAGGAGTAATGTATGCGAATTGTAATCACGTTGCTAACTCAAAATTAGTTTTGTTGAATATTAGTTGAAATATTTTTATAGAGTTATTATATTGTTTTTGCAATTGCATCATGCTTAACAGATGTACAATTTCAATATCCCATATAATTCGTGGGCCACAGATAAAAATAGTATAAATAATTAAAAATAAACATATACTTCCACGCAAAGTCGCGTTCACAAGCCAGTACAAACACAAATCCGCACAACAAAAGATAAATCTTAATTAATCCCGCCTTAAAAACCTGAAAAATAAATTAACCTTTGCCAGAGAAATTAATCTCCAGAGTCTATTTCCATTTGAAACTCGGCGTCTCCCAAGAAAGATTAAAGTAATGCCGCCCGAACTTTAAAGTGGATAGCAGTCAAGATGAATATTAAAAATTCGGATCGCTCTCCGGCGTCTTTGAATATTGCACTCGTTATGGCTGCGAGTTTTACGGTGCAAGTTTCAAAATGGCGGCCGTTTTATCTCCAGTAGACGTTTTACTTACCTTTGATAGTTTTTGGATGAAATTGGAGGGAAATTCGGCGCTACTAGAGGCGAATTTATTGCTCCATACTTTTGAAGTTTCATTTTCAGTGCTAGCGTGGTTTGTTAGATTTAAAATGAGGCAAATAGGTTTCTGGGACGATTCCTTTATCAATTACATAATTATAATAAATAATATTAAATTAGCTGTTTGTAACTCATGGCTAAGGTGTGGTATTTTAAGATCCATATTGATACTGCAATTGAGAAAATTTTCTTTGTTACTTCCCACGAAATAAAAATCAAATCCTCATGGTTTTCACTCAAAGTGTACGTGTTGAAAAGAAATACCTGACAAAATTTTACTGAGTCACTAATTCATCCTTAAAAGTTTGACTGAGTCACTAATATTAATTACTTTAGTAAAAAATAACTAAAATATCTTTGCATCAACTGTACTTTACAGTTAAATATTTGCTTATGGTGTCAATTTGTAAGTTTAATTTGTATGATCTTTATTTGGCATCACATTAGAATCTGTATAGAACATATCTTTTTCCTCGTATTAATCGACTCCGCGTTTATTTTATTCTTGTATTTTAACAGCTATTAAATACTCATCGCAATATAAAAAAAAAATTAAGCACTACCATTTATATATTTTTTCTTATTTTTACATGAAAGCGACGTCCATCTTCAAATCTGTGATATTTTGTTTTTAATAATTAATTATAATCTCATCTCTGCAACAGACATTTATCAAGAATATTTAGTTGAGAAGCTTATTAGAACCCATAATTAGGTTTTTTGCAAAGTATCTCGCTCAAGAAAAGTTTAACAATTTATTCTAATATTTTTTCAAAAGGAATATAAATTAACTTGCGTGAAAACAGTAATTGGGTTCCTCTTTTTGTACCAAATTGAATCAATCTATTTAATTAGAGATGTTTAACTTTTAATAGAATTACTAACAACTACTTAAAAACAAAGTATTATTAAAACCATCTCAATAAACCACGTTGGTTTTGGCGCGGTATTCCGTGGAATTATTTAATGTACTTTAATGTTATTATTATTGGAATCACTTCAATTAACCCAGTGAACATTGTGCAGGCATCTCAATGGACCAGTGCAAAATTATATCCTGAAAAGCGACTTGTAGCCAGCAGTGGCGAAGGGTGACATTTTTTAAAAGGGAAGCCGAAGCTCAAAACACAAAATATGTTTATTTTCTTTATCCTGTTACTAGCTTCTGCCCGCAAACTTCGTCTGCGTGGTGAATTTTATTTGAAATCTCCCATCCCGTCCCGTCCCATCCCGTTATATCCCGCCCGCCCCGTCTCATTCTCACTAATGAAATGTAATCCAGTCCCATACCATCTTTTTGAGTATGAAAAAGTAGCAAATATATCGGAATTCCTTCTTCATCCCACGGGAACACTATTTTTTATGGAATAAAAAGTAGTCTATGTTACTTCTAATACCTCCAAGAATATGTGTACAAAGTTTCATGATGATCGGTTGAGTAGTTTTTGCGTGCAAGCGTAACAAACAAACTAACATTCACATTTATAATATTAGAAGGGCTAAGGGATTACGAAATGACTACAATGCGACTAGTACTAAGTAATCTGTGAATGCGACTGATAGTAAGCGTAGTGCAGTCCGAATAGAGATTAAAAATTTACTGTGTGATGTTTCACAGAATGAACGCAAAACGCGACACACTTATGCACGTGTGTCCTTATATTCGGACCTTTGCGAATATCCTCCCACCAGCAAATTATTGCTTCGAGAATCTTACTCACCAAACTAAAATAATGGGTTTCATTTGGTAAGTGATATTGTGGCATCTGCCTATTGCGGCCGTCAATTAAATTTTAATATTTTCGTTACCTATGTACTTATACAATATTTACAATGTCCATGAAATAAAAAGTAAACCATGCTTACATAATGAGAAAAATAAAAAAGTATATTTCTAAACTGCACGTGAATATAAGATTAATATAAAAGAAATAAAAACCTAGACTCAATATGTTAACAAGTACGATAGCCCCGCATTTATCAGTTGTAACATTAGTAAGACAATGTATTCCTCAGGCGAGGATCGAGCACGTCCTAAAATCTAAACACTAACTTTATTTGTAAAATCGACAACCTAAACATATTAGTACGCTCCTAACGATTAGTAATTTCCATTAAAACCATAATATTAATATTACACATTTTGTAATTTAAAACATTTAAAACTAATTGCATGAACCATGAATATATTGTAAAAATGTAAATACAACACTTATAAATACATTAAACTCCGCATTTCGCTATTGTAATAAGTAATATCTATACCTAAACACACGAAATGCCGGAGAAGCTGCGGCTTGTCTCTTGCTTTTTTAGCGTAAATTGAACCTTAAATAATTATCAATTTAAGGTACAATTTTGCGTGGTTTGTTGCATACTATACAATGCGTAACGGGCGGCGCGGCGGCGGCTCGGTGGCGGCGGGGCGGCGGCGGGCGGCGGCGCACGGGCCGCGCTAGTGTTATTGAATAAGCCGAACAATTTTACAGGAATTCGCCAGAGGTCGCACCGCGTCGCAATAAAAAGGGCTTACTGTGCCGCTTCCTAGTAATGTTTACGTATCTGGCCGACAGATGTCGTTGAATGTAAAAAATAATAATTGAGTTTTGATATTAAATAAATAAGTTTGAATAATTTGCTTGTTTATAGTGTAATGATAAATTACAAAAGGGAAGCCGGTAGGAACTGGCTTCTAAGGAGCCTTCGCCACTAGTAGCCAGTGATATAAAAACTTTTTGAAATCGTAATAGGTTTTATTTGTGTCCAGTATTTCATTATATTATGTTTTTAAATATATTATACTTAATATCTGTTAGTGCCAGTATTTTGTTTTAAGATTTACCAGAATCTTTCTCGTTTACTAGTGGTAGGTCTCTCATATGTTAGAGGCCACCTGGGTAGGTACCACCGCATGAAGAATTGGGATCTGATGTAGGTGTTGAGGATTCGGCATGTGTACCATGTGTGGCTGTGCTTTTCTTATGATAACCATAGACTTAAAAATCCGTAAATTGAAATTACAGAACAAAAAAAAATATTTTTTCTAAAACAAATAAAACTATGAAATGAAATAGCCAGCAAATATTTACGCTTCAGTGTATTAAATACAATTTAAAAGTTGAGAAACAATCTCCCAATGCGGTACCCTACCCTTTTGGAGTATTATGTCCGAATTAAATTCCAACCGGAACGTGATTCAATGTACCGTTTACGAAAGCAAATTGAAAAAGTCCGGTTCACATGCAACGACGTTTATGCCACCTAAAAAATGTTAAGATTATCTGTTTATTTTATTTTAATCATTTTAATTCCAAACTCGTGAAAACCCCTTTAAATCGAAATTTTGTTGAAGAGAAATTCCGTGCTCATCTGAGATTATGGGCTGATAAAACAAATCAAATATATTATGGTTTATTGTAAAGAAGTTACAAAAAAAAAACATTAAATAAAGACATCTATTTAGGACGATGAAAACTAGTACAATATTACCTTTTTGGTACTTATAACATAAGTACGATTAATCGTATCGAAATAATCGTGTCGTTGCGTGTTCAAGAATTTGAGCAATACAAACGTCAATAAAGTTTTATTTTACCTTTGCTTTGTCCATATTCCCTGCTTTTTACTGTTCTTAAATTAAGCTTGTTGAAATATTTAAGTTTGCTCGTTGAACCAGTATTTGCGAGTGTAGGTCGGCGTGTTTCTTTAATGACCTTCAATTAACATTTCAAAATAATGTATAATGATTATGTACTCGATATTTTAATCACCTGGGGTGTTATCAATTAATTGAGGTTATTAATTTTTTGATATGAGAAGTAGGTAAATATTTTGCGATTTTTATAATTATTTAAATGCGTTAAGTAATTGCCCATAGTTTAATTTTTGTATTAAATTGTACAACAATTTATCTGGCACTATTTAATGTTTACATTTTAATATTTCTATGGATATTGTTATACTAAAATGCAAAGTACCTTTCTCTAGTATCTACCTAGTAATTTAAAATTTCTTGGATTATGTCATATACCTTTGAATTTTCGTTTTCGACGATGGTTGCCTACTTTTGAAAAGTGGAATACATCAAGATTTCAGGATTTCACCCACGGATCAGTTATCAACAAAAACTGTCTATTTTGGCAAGAACCGACACATCAAACAATGTTTTTCTTGAATTTCAGATATGAGTTTGCTTACGTAGGTATTGAATTATGGAAAATTCTGTATAATTCCAGTTTGTTGAATTTCATTGCTAGTTGGATTTCCTAGAAGTTTTTGTCTCTCTTGCGTTATACCTTTCACTACGGTTCCGAAAAACGAATAAACTGGCAAAATCAGCATATTGTTTGAACAAACATTTTATAACATTTAAAGAACAGTTCTCATTAACAAGTAGCAGAACGGATTTAAAAAATGCAAAATCCGTTTTCCTTTCTAAATTATTAATCACAACATCTTTCTGCGAGTGGAGTGAAATTGTGTTACAAATCGAGATTCGCTCCAGAGGGCCCGCGGAAAACGGGGCGCTTTGTAATTTTACTCTTGGCGGCCCGTTTATAATTTGGCAAGATTAGTGATACAAATGAATATTATGCTATTCGCGGTAAGGAGGCATTAGCTGTAATCTTTTAAAGTTCATGAACCATCCTATATCACAATGAATTATCTTTTTTCACAACCAGTCTGGTAGTAGACCATTTTAAAATCTATATGTTCAGCTCTGTGAGTCCAAGGCAACATCATGGCTATTCTTTCTAATATTTGGCGGCCCACAAACATTATGTAATTTGGGTCTGGGTTCTGTGTAAGCGCAAAATTTCTAATAGATTCTGACTTCCACGACCCAAGACTTGCATTTTATTATGAGGATATGATTATGTGAGTGACTGTTTGGTGTTTTTTGAACAACTAACACATGATTTTTTCAAGAACCCTTTGCAGCGTTGTTGATTATCGTTAATACATTTCTCTTTGAGTCCAGATAGCTTCTTCTATCATTATTATCAATGTCAAGGACATTACCTCCAGCCTTATAAAGATTATTACAATCTTGTTTAGTCAAATCTTTTACCGTATCATCGTTCGTTGACCTTACAACCCCGATGCTTACTTGTCTTTACAATGCGTAACATTTAACTGCATGGTTATTTTGTTCACTGCGCAAACAGCTGTTAGGAATTAAATGCAGTTATAATTATCTTATTAGCGAACGGTTAAGTTAAGATCTAATGCTGTTTAGTTTGTGGCGTGAGATTCAGTAGGGACATACAATATTTTATGATTTAAAACCATCTTGTTGCCTTCTACATCCGTAATTTAATTTTCAGTATCATATAAGATAATGTTTACAAATGATGATCATCTTTACATTTTTCCAATTTCATAATACGGAGTAAAGTTCCTATTCATTCTTCCAGAAAGTCTTATATCCTAGTGGTTTCTTAGATTTACGCAAATGTTATTGAGATACAACTATTTTTTACGGATTTATAATTTTGCAATTTCAACTTTAAAAAAAATCTCTCTTGAACTATGTTTACACATCGACGTTTTTAAGCTATTTTTGGGATTTTTAACTATGTCTCATGTTTATTGTAAAGAATCAACAAAACCTGATTTAGGTCTGTTACTGTTGTTTTAGTGACGTAACCAAGAAGCCAACGACCAACACTATTGTTTTAATCTAGATTATCAGTTTGCATTTCTTCAGCAAAAAACTCTATTGTTTGTCCGTCTGATATAACAATAGGAAATGTACCGATATTTATACCCTGTTTCAACGGTAGCTCATCCTTCACATCCGAATCATCTTTCTTGTTACCAATTTGGGTTTTATTTTCTATTTCTTTAAGTTCAATTTCCATTGCTCTGGACGTTTTAATATCACTTATAGCATCTTGTTAATTGATAGTACGATACTTTTTGTCCGTATCGTGACGGCATTTTTGATTTCATCCGGAAATTAATTGACGCTCAAATATGAAACGATTATGCCGTTAGCCATTATGTTTCTGTTCACGGTACCTTTTTTATTTTTTTTATAATATTAGTACATTCGCATTGTTTTCTGTGTCAATGATACCTTAGATCTAATATGGGATACTATTATTAAACGCAATTGAAAGTCAATCAGGTTATGTCCTAAACGACGCAAGTGATTATGGAAGGGTGGTATGCTTTCAATACATTGTTGTGTGTGTATATGTTACACAGTATTAGCTTGATAAATCCCCAGCAATGGCACCAAAACAAACCAAAAATGTCGCAAATAAACCTTTATTTACCTACTACGGTACATTCAGCACAAAATGAACACGCCGATAAAAACATTGTTTCTATTACACCTTTCCGCTCCCTGCACAGCCATTAATCTCTTTATTCCGACAGATTACCGTCGATTTTCTTTTCATAGTGAATAAAGCCGAAAAATTTCATATGTGGCCTGATAGCATGAGTCATGTATCGCAAAAACTCGGGCCCACAAAGAGGTAATGATCCTTTGTACGTCTGTTCTGTTATAACGAACGTATTTACCCAACATAAGTGGCTTATTACCACTAATGATTTCGTGCTTTTAAACCAACAATGAGAACGGTAAAGGAAGACTTGCATAGTAAGACAGGCAAAAAATAAATTTTATCTCTTATGTTCGAAGTGATCGTCGTCGTCTTATGGTATTGTAAAAGTATGATAACCTTTTATGGATTCCTAATTTCAGAGGTAACTGAACTCTTAGAATGTTAGAGAGCTAATGATGTTAACTCTAATTATGTATAATTCTTTATAAATAATCGGCGATGTCTTTCGCTTATTTTCTGATACAGCAAAGAAAAATAACAAGTGTATTCATGCTCATTAAAGAATAAAAGAAAATTCGGACGATTTAGTCTAGACGCTGCTTGACTTAAATTATTCAGATGTTATTACGATGTTACAAATGAGAACGCCAAGATTAAATAGAGTGAGGAAGGTAAAGCTGGAAGGATAATCTTTGGCACTGATAATAAAGTCACATAAATAGAAAAAGAAAGATTATTGTTATTTTGAACTAACTAAGGAAACTACATCGACAAATCTCCTAACATTACCTAAAACGAGAAATAATACCGCATCAGCAGAAACAAATAGCTCGCCATTTTTCCTCGTTTTACCTCAACTAACAGAGATTAATACAGACGTTATTTATGCACTCTGTCGCCCCACACCCGCCTCCTAGGCCCTGAATAATGTACATCCCGAAGGCCTATTCCGTGTTCAACGGCTCCGAGCCAAATCATATTGATTACGAATACAGATGCTTGCCTGTCCACCAAGGCAACTATTATGTTTTAAATTCCGCAAACTTTGTCCACTACTGTTGGTTTTGTTAGGTTTACTTGATAGATTGGGAAGTTTAAAGAGAGCAAAACAAATAGAAATGCCATTTCAGTTTGAGTTTTTCGGATTGAAAATCTCGTTTGAATTGCGAGAGATTGGAATTTTTCCAGCGTGGCGACAGGCTCGTCCCCTATCATGTTTGTGACGAAAATCAGTTTCGTCTTATGTTCTTTTTATTTTATTTCTTTTCTTTTCATACAATTTCTGACTCAATTTCTCTGCATGATTTTTGTCAAGATAGAGTACCTATTCTATGTTAATTATTTATTGGCCGTATATTGCCTTTCATATTATAAAGAATCAAAACTTGGAGGATAAGTCAAATGATTCACTCTCATTTCTTTTTATAAACCAAATATTAATTTTATTTTATATAATTAAACACCATGTTTTTTTTAGATAATGCGATCTTATCATTTGCGAAATTTTTATATCTCTCAAAATGTTCGCTCCCAAAAGAACAATGGCAACTGCCCATACATTGTTTTATTTGAAATTAAAATTAAACGTCTTGACATGAAAAAATCTCGTTAGGTTGAGTGTTTTTTCTAATTCGATATATGTAAGAATTGTTGTTAAAGAAAGCAGAGAAATATTGATATTTATGTTTTAATTTTAATATTTATACGCCTACGTCAAATAATGATTACAATGGCTGACCGTGCTATGACGTATTGTAATATCAGGAAAATCATTTTCTCGTAAATTAAAATTAATAATAAAACATTCTGGAAAAAAGACGTGTTTTATCAGAGTCTTGAGTTATTATTTCTAGTGGCGTATAAAATATTTTTACACCTAATACGATAATATTGTTGATCTGCCGAAGTCTACTATTTTGACAGTTACCCTCAACTAATTCAGTAAAACGCGATCCAAGCAGAAGTTAAGATCGGTGTTCAAAACAAACATAGCATATCAAACATAGAAAATATAAAAGTCCGTAAGAATACACGGATCACATCAGCCAATATCAGGCTCCATATTTCTCCATTAATTTTGACTCAGTTCGGTTTAAATTCAAAATTAACAACGAAAACGTCAAAACTCAAAAGTCTGTCATGAACTTTTCTAGCGGGCGAGATGTCAATCGACTATTTGCTTTGATTACTAGTCCTTTTGCCAGAATCACACCATACTTTTAATGTATTTCTATTTTAATACAGAAAAAATATAAAAATAGATTGTTTGAATTGCATTGAACAAATATGGAAATCCACGAGGCGGCGTTTAAAAAAATTAAATGCAATATAGATTTTTGACATTAATATCATTGTGATATTTGTTATTGCGAAAACAAAGATAGTTACTATTACTTTAGCAAGCAAATAAAATATCAATTAAGTATCATTAGTTACATAATTAATTTATCTGACGAGTTACGATATTTTGACAATGTTATACTGAAGGACAAAGTTACCTCGATTTACAGTACTTGACTATGGTAAACTATTTTAGTCTAATAAATATGGAATGGCAACATTAAGCCAATAATAGTATATAAACCCGGAATTACTCAAATTACTTTCCATTTTAAGGAATTTTTTTCACCCGCTTTGAATAATTCATTTGATTATTTGATAAAACGTAGAAAATTATTAGAACTTGTTTTGTATATATGTCACTTAAAGACGCTCAAATTAAGATCAATCAAGAATTCGCCATTGTTCTTTCGCTGTGAATCACCTTCGAAAACTAATAGTAGTCATCCCATGGAATAAACCGTGCATCCTTGGTATTTAACGGTATCCAGGATCTTAATAGCTACTGGTTTTGACGCATTAAAATTATGACCACAAGTTGACCAAGAAATAGCTGGAGCAACTAGCATGATTGCGCCCATGTAAGCTTAAATAACGCTTTATCAGTAACTGTTATTTTCAACTGCTATTATAACAATTAGCTATTAACAGTGTTTTATGGTTATACCATTATAAACTACATTTCCTGTCAGATTTTAGATGTTATTTCATTGTGTTTTAATAATTTAATATAATATCTTTGTTCTATGGTGTAACTTTTGTGGAGTTGATTTAGATTTATATTTAGATAGGTTGTAGAGATCTTTTATTAAAATGAATTTAAATATTATGTAGAATTAAAGATATGCTTTGTTCTAGTCATAACAATTTGGTGTCTTTTCAAATTAATAGTATTTTTCTTATCTCTGCTCGGTTTTCTATTCTTACTCATTTTAACCAAGTCTTGAAGGGATTTGGTTTTGGTGCCTCCGTGGCGCAGTTGGTTAGACGCCGGCTGTGAAACGAGAGGCCACGGGTTCGACCCACGCACCGAACAAATGTTTGTGTGATCAACAGGTATTTGTTTCGGGTCTGGGTGTTTGTGAGACTGAAAAGTCTCCTGTAGTTCCTGATACCCACGACACAACACTCGGTCTTAGTGTGGGGTCAGAACTATGTATGTGACTGTTGGGTGTATTTATTTATTTATGACTTTTTTCCTGAGAAGATATTATATATTTTGAAAAGAAAAGATATTTCTGTTTATATTACATTTCAATAATAATTTAGTCCATGCCTTAGATTAAAATACGAATGCTTGTCAATGAGGTCCCGTATCCAATCTAAAGTTATACATCTCTTAGGGTTCGGAGCTATGTATGCGTACTTTATGAGAAAACATTCGTCATCATGTAAGGCGCTCGCCATTGCTTTTCTACCGTAAAACACTTCCGTAATGTACGGTAGATGGGTTTACTTACAAACGGAATAAAAATGTGATCTAACAAAATTTCCGTGCATTGTTGCTTAAAGGAAGCACTTATGGCCGTGCCATTGTTCTAAACGACATTAGTATTATGTTTGTTTTGCGTAAGCATTAATAAAACGGAGCACGATTGCTACATTTTTGTACATGAGAATTACTAACATTCACTTCTGTGTATGTTATAGTATCATATAAATAATATTAAAATATACAGGGTATATCAAGACCGCGACCGAAAACGAAGCCAGGTGGTAGTATTAGTGATATCAAACACAATGCAAGTAAAAATTTTACAAAAAAAATCGTCAATTTTTTTTCGTTATTTTTTACATATCGTCGTATTTGAGTGATAAATACATAGTTATTTTAAAATAATGACGTACATCGCTTTATTATTAAACACGCAATGGTACGTAAGGGTTTAAATTACTATTTTTGCAAAAACTAGGTATTTACCCCTCAAACAGGATGATTTTTAAAAAGTTGTAAAAAAAAATCCGTCGCTGATTTTGCAAAATTTTTTGTTGCATTGTGTCTGTAACCGCTAAAACTACCACCTGGCTTCGTTTTCGGTCGCGGTCTTGATATACCCTGTATAATAGTGATAATATTAAAATAAATAATTAAATACACCACACAGTCATAACCTGGTCCTGACTCCAAACTAAGATCGAACCTTGTGACGTGGGTATCAGAAACTACGAGAGACTTTTCGACATAAGAAACACCCAGACCCGAAATACCTGTGGATCACACAAATATTTGTCTTAGTGCGGAGATCGAACCTGCGACCTCACGCTTAAAGCCGGCGTTTAACCAACTGCGCCAACGAGGTTGATTAATTAACAAAACCTTATTAAGGTGCAACATGATAAAATAAATGTGTGTTTGTGTATTTCTGAAGAATCAATGAAAATCCCAATATCTGACAAAGTTACTATACCTTGACACCCTTGCGCAATTGTTTAAAGTACTGACGTTAAAATAAAATGTACCCTAACCCAGTGCCAAAAATGTTCAGAGAATTCTGTTTGTTCACTTCATATCCTGTTGCTACCTTCACTTCATAACTAGACAAATCTCGCCCGTCGCCGTCCAATTTCCGGTCAGCAAAAACATTCTGTTAGCAAGGATTTTACGGGAAGTTTCATTTCCAATTATAAGGAATGTTCTGGAAGGATTTCATTATAGTGTGTATGACATGGGTTGATCAGATATTTTGGTATGTGATTGAAAGCGTGTAAGGAAGATGTCATACATACATACATAAACTCACGCCTTTATCCCCGAAGGGGTAGGCAGAGGCGCCACCAGGACACCCACATTTCGCCTTGCATGTTCCCATGATGTGATAGGGGGCGAGCCCATCGCCATATCGGGCACAAAATCCTGACTCCGGGCTGATAATGAATAGAAAAATCCAATACCACTTTGCCCGACCCGGGACTCGAACCCGAGACCTCAGCTTTGTAGCCGTACCGTAATACAACTACGCCACCGAGGCAGTCAAGTCAGTAAGGAAGATATCAGTTAGTGAATTATCATGATGTGAAAGAGATTGCCTTCAAATGTGGAATTACGCAGCTTGCTTAGTTTAAAAGTTATGATAATACTCTCATATCTAAGAAAGGCGAAGTAGAAAGTATTAGCTAATAATGCTGGTATTGAGTATCAAAAAGGAAATTAAGGTTTTCTTTAGAAGGTGCATCTCAAATGCTGGTTCTTACGTTTTCATGTTATTTAATTGGTGGAAAAACCAAGAAATTAGATAATTGTATTCACTGACAATAATAACTTCTTTCAAAATGTCTTCGCAATAATATCTCTAAAGTGGCGTAACTACTTACTCACAATCTCTAACATCAACTACATCAATTTCGCAATAACTATTATGTCGAAACATTCAACAATGGATATTAAGTCACAAACAAAATTGTCTCCAAATTTATAGGCCGTAACACACTTATAGTACTTAATAACTGGGAGGTTTTTCAAAAACCATCTCGTTCCATTGTCTCTGGTCACAATGGCGTTGTGAAACCCTCCTTTTGTTGGTATTTTCCAAACTTTTGTCCATTTTGCGTTATGCAGCCAGTGGGCGTGGAACAATGGTGTCCTAATTATTTCACTGGATTGTTTCGTCACTTCAATGGACAGTTACGTTGGATGGGATTATCTTATTTTCATCAACTTTGTATTTATTACGTTGATACATTGGCACTCGTACTAGAATCATTTTATTGCGTTCTATCTATAGGAAATATGGAAAGATAATTTAACTTCAGCTTACTATTTCAAGCATAGTGTTCACTTATAAATAAATTGTTGAATAACAATAAAATGAATGTTGTCTACAGTGTATAGTATTCTAGATTCATAAATATTGTAATTGACATATTAAACAATAGTAAAAATAAATATGATATCTGTAAAATTGCTTCTCAAATAGAAGTTTTAGCTTGATTTTGACTTTCATGGAACCGGATAAGATAGGATAGACTATTTAGATCCAGTCGCTATTTTAACACTACATTCAAAATTTAATACCTAAAAGTGATCTCAATTAAGCATACGACCTCGAAAAAATAGTCGGTTTACGGCCACACCCACCGAGCTCATTATTCAAGGCTCAGTGACAATAAACCTACGAAGATTCATTTGTCTCATGACTATTCAACGAGCCCTCGTCCGGTGGGAGTTCAGACTGCTTTTCCGCACATTTCGCTTTACATTGCTGGGGAAGAATGAATGTGTATTAAGTTGATGAATGGCAGAACGGTTCATGCGACCGTGAAATTAATGGGGATCGTTTTGCTGGTGGGTTTTATGCAAGGGATGTTGAAGAATGAAAAATTGGTGAATAATCGTGAATATGGTAAGTGATATCAGTTAGAGTTGGAGCGAAGTGGAGGGGGTGAACAAAATAAAAGTAAAGAGATAGATTAATAATTTGATAAACAAAAATAAAAAAGCCTGGAACTGGATTGTCCAATTTGTAGTGTGTGTAGAGTAAAATTTATTGCATAGCTGAATCTAAAGACGTTTACGTACGTATCATATTTATATACATGTCGTTGGTACTTGACTTCTAAAAGGAAATTTAACATGCTACATAAAGCCTTAAATAGGCATTGTTACAAATAAAATTTCCCACATTAGTATAATTTGACAACATAACATGCGATGTATAATGTGCAAGAAGAAGTCCACTAACTAGTCGGCTCACGGATTAAAAGTGAAAGCTACAATCCAATGGGAGATGGCAGTATTCTTCTCGTGTCCACTTCATTCATAAATCAAAGGGACGAAGGGAGAACCTTTTCTTCGCCGGTGTTACTGATCTACATGTCTTAACTTTACATACATACATAAACTCACGCCTATGTCCCATTGGGGTAGGCAGAGACTATTGAGCGCCAAGTGCTACGGTCCATACATACCTCTTTCGCTTCATCCACTGTCATTAATCTTTGCATACACGCTCGTCGGTTTCGAGGACTCCGTATTTTACCTTTCTTTAATAAAGTGTCTTAACTTTAATGGGCAATTAAGAGCGATATTTTGATTATCAAGTGGCGGAGTAAAGTTAATTGCGAATAAAGGATTTTGATGAAGCTTCATAGACGAATTACATTTTTTTTGTTTATAATCAGTGTGCATATACTACAAGAATTAAAGGGATAGAAAAGATGCATGAATGTCAACGAGAAGACTGGTGACGAGAAAGCCCTGATTTTTTAAATGGGATAGTGAATTTAAAATAATATGTTATTCAGCTATGCGCATCATGTAAGAACATGTGTTTAAAATATCGATAAGTTTTTGAAATATTAAATTATTATTAAAACCTTTATTGCTTTTTTTGCTCATCTTAATAAACAATAAAAGCCTGATTCATAGACATTTTTAAAAGATATTTTAGCTATCGAATGTTTTGTCCTTTTCGAACGATTTAGAATCCAGTTTGAGTGAAGAAGACAAAACATTATATAACTAAAATAGGTTTTAAAACTGTCTGTGAATAAGGCCGAAATCAATTAAGTTACTTAACGTTTATAGCTGAAGCGTACCTACATCAATTTTCTGTAACCTTGTTAATGGCTTTCTACTTTCATAAATTATATCATAATTACTAAAAGCATTACACATTCATAATACTTTTTCATTAGAAAAGGTCGTGTTCCATTAAATTCAATTCTTGGTAATAACATTTTGTACAATACGGTTTGAACAATGTCTCAATATTATATCCCAGTTGATATTAAATTTGCTGCCAGTTCAGTATTCGAGTGCAATTCGCCTACATTATTGAGTTCTAGCCGACATTATTACTTATTGTTACTGTAAAATGTACAATAACTAAACGTGATACATTAAATCTTGGGACAGCGATATTGCTTTGTATTTGTCTCTCCTATCATTTTATTGTTACAAAACATTGTTTTAAGATATATAATTTCCACGCAAAATCATTCACAAGACAGATTGAAAATGGCATTGCCATTAATAAAAAATGCATAAATTTTAAACTTGTATTAAATGTTGCCATTACAAACAATAAATTATTACTATCTTGAGAAATAGAATAATCTTAAATCAAACATGGAAACTAATTTCCAATGTCTTGTACCTTTAAATACGTGCTATACCGAAGTAAACACACTTTCAACACGCATAAATTATTTAGTGCTGACGTAAATAATAGAAGTCATGATCTGTAAAACAAGAAAGGGATAGCTTTATTGAATACGCACTGAGTGAGAACAGGACAGATTGATAGGGCTATTGTGTCGGACCAAGGAAATGTTTCAGTTGAGAAATGATATTTGCAAGGACAATTGTCATGCTATTCTAACCACTCCAATATGTTTGTGAGATTTTAAGGCAAGGGCACCTACTGTATTTTGAAGTGAATTCAATATTTGTATTTTTCCTGGAACTATATACAGCCGGCAAGAAATCCACGTGTGACATGAATAATTACCCAATAATCGAAGTGTAATGAAAGCTGTTTGTCTAAAATATATTTAGTATTATAAATAAAATAATAATATACCCAACAGTCACATTGACCCCACATTAAGATTTTAATTCTAAGACATAGTTAGTCTTGTGCCGAGAAATACGAAAGACTTTTCGTTGTCACAAATACCCAGACCCGAAACAAATACCACAAATATTTATTTCGATGCGTGGATCGAACACGCAGCTTTACCTTTCACAGCCGGCGTTCAACCAACTGCGCCACGGAGGCTGTCAAATAGTGACAGATGACTGTCAAATAGCTAAGTAAATAAATATTTCTGCAAATAAAAATTATAGACTCGATACAACTTTCCACGTACCATAAAACTTTCAGGAATCCCTGCAATTAAATTTACCGATATTCGAGATTGCATGTTGTATAATTCTTAAGATTTTGCTAATCAACCAAAGTTAAATTCTAAGGTGATGAAGATAACGTTGACATCTACTGAAGAATTTACTACTACAAAATCACCATTATTAAACAAATCTAGGCGGGTAAAAAGCACACACAATTATATTACAGTTGTGCCTACTGCCTCGTCCGCTTGTTCGCGGAACGTTGTAAAGTAATGTCTTTGAGTCCAACAGGCAGGTTGATAAGTTTCATCTCAGTCTGAAATCTAGGGTTTTAGTAATGAACTAAATCGCCTACGTGTTTACTCTCGTTTCGCGGAAATATATCAACAAACACGTCTGGACGGTTGTGCGATAATATCCGAATGAAACTGGGCTTTGTCGATAACGATCTGAAACCAAGGGTTTTTACAACTGTTATTTTATTGTTTGTAAAGATTTTAAAATGATAAGTCGGCCTACGTTATGTTTTGCTACTGGGCACAACCGCACTTCCACAACATTTAGTCTCACAAACACAGACTGACACGGAAGTCGTCGGTTTAAACTCAAGTTATACTTCTGACCTTACAATGACATATTTATTATTTATTTATTTATTTAAATCTTTATTGTACACAATTACAATTGAAAATACACAATACAGAAAAAACAAAAAAAAAACGTATTATAAAGTTATATCACTAGTTAACCATGATGATATCATGAAGAAAACACACCTGAATGTTATGCACAAGAAATACAAAGGTATATGGAGTTTTCAAATCGTGTCATGTTATCTTGTTAGATCAAAATGTCTGAATTCTTTCAATCAAACTCTTTATTGTAGAGAAGTGTCGTGTGCGATATAAATTATAATATGCATTTATTTAAAGCTACAAATCAATCGCCAAAACACATACATATACCGTATACAAGTGAAACTTCATCATCATCATCAGCCTATACTAGTCCACTGCTGGACATAGGCCTCCTCAAAAATGCGCCATTTCACCCTGTCTTCGGCTTGTCGCATCCAACATCTGTCAGCGACCTTTCGCAAATCGTCACTTCACCTAGCTGGAGGGCGTCCTACACTACGCTTGCACAGGTGCGGTCTCTACAAATGAAACTTCCAATATCACAAAGTAATAACGGAACGATAGTCAATCACCACGCACTTTAACGGTGAAGGAAAACATCGTGAGGAAGCCTGCATACCGTAGCGATTTTAAAGAATTTCTACGGTATGTAAGTCCGCCAACCCGCACTAGGCCAGCGTGGTGGACTATATGGCCTAACCACTCTCAATCGATTATCTCGATTGTAGAGTAGGCCCGTGCCCTGCAGTGGGACGTATATGGGCTGATATAGATAGAATAACGGAACGACATAAGATCAAAATCAAACCACACAAACAAGTGTCATATAAACCAAGTCGCGAGTCATGCCACAGTCGAAGTTTGCGTGTAGACGCCTGAAGAAAGCCCCGGGGCACAACGTGGCCCAGTTTCGCCGGCTTAATTAGTAACGCGATAAGGAACACCTGTGTTTGCCCTTTCCCTCTCCGCTGAGATAAACCTTAGGATTGCAGGCTTGAGATGGACTTATAACGTTATTAAGTCTTTAGGCTGTGAAGTCCTTTGAATTTCAGTAGTTTTTGAAGCTGTGGATGGTGTTGTAGGATTTAAATTTGCAGCGCTAACGTAGAAGTAAAACATAATTATCTTAATTATTTAATTGTTTGGTTTTTGGTACTATTTATGGCATATAAAATAACATACATACATAAAGTCACGCCTTTATCCCAGAAGGGGTAGGCACAGGCGCCACCAAGACACTCACATTTCGCCTTCTTTGTTCCGTCCCATGATGTGATAGGGGGCGAGCCAATTGCCATATCGGGCACAAATTCCTGACTCCGGACTGATAATGAATAGAAAAACCCAATATCACTTTGCCCGACCCAGAATTCGAACCCGAAACTTTATAGTCGTATCGTATTACAACTACGCCACCGAGGCACAGTAAAAATAAAATATTTATTATTTTAATTTTGGCTGTGTAGCGTAGCGTATAAACGCCGATATGGCGACAGTGCATGCGTTGCTGGTTCCTTAAAATGAATTTGAAAAGGAGATAATTAGGAAGGAATTACATTTATCTTTAAAGGTCCTGAGGGTCTGAATCACTTAATGGTTATTCTTATTTGAGAAAACCAACTGGCTCGTTTTTGGTCCTAGTTATAATAACAGAAATTCTTCATCAACAAACCACTGAACTAATTCTCAATTGATTCCACCCAGTCCATTAAAATCTAAACACACTTCCATCCAAAACAATCCCATGCGACAATGTGAACTAATTCCGATTTCCCCCCAACTCTTCCGGCGGGGGGGAACATCCGTAAAAAGGTAATCCCCGCCGCCGGAAGCCCATTTGCGCTGGAAATTGTATACAGGGTGTGTTCATTTCTCGTGCGACTTCAATCACCTATCTGTTTCCTTTGTTGACGGGTTTGTTTGTCATTCGGAGTCTTGTATTTATGTTTCTTTAGGGTTGATCTTTCAATCGTCGGATAATACAAGAGGAGAAAATTAAAAAAAGAATGATATTTTTAAGAGAAATTGTCCAACTATGCTACTTATTTATTCAAATATTTAGGTTATGATGTACTATTGGAGGGCTAAGTTTTATCTGGCGACTGAAAATATTTATCGGATGCCTTTTTTAATTTGGTTGTGTATACAGGTGTGCTAAGTTCTCGTATGAATTCAATCACATTCAGTATTCTTTTTTGGCGTTTCTATTTATCATACGGAGAGTGTTGTATTTAGTATGTTTATTTAGGCGTAATAAATTAATGTTTATTATTTTTTAAGTAGATTATTACTTGATAAGTACACGTGGTTAATGGTTAGCGTTCCTTTTAAATTGAAACTGTAAACTGTATTTAAAGAGAGAGAGAAGATTTAATAAGTTTTTCTATGACACAAAAAATCTATCAATTTCTAAGAATATATTTCATCTAAAGTCGGGAAAAGGATTTTTCGTTTTATGTCATCTGTTTCAAGATTATTTTCCCAAAATCGTAGTTTGTATATTTGATATTAAACTCTTCAAATAAAATATTGCGATTTTTCAAAAGCTACTGCAATAGACGACAGTTTTGAAACGAAAATTCACTTCAACGAGTTTTAAAATCGCATCAATTTTATCTCGAACAAGTTTCCAACGTAACACACAATTTCTTATTTATAATATTGATGGGATACTCTAACCGATCCCGCGGGAACTTTTTGACCGCAGTTCGGGGGATAAGAGAGGGGCGGTTTTGAAAAATAAATACAACAATACTAGTAAGAATCCATAACTTTATGAACATAAAATAAATCTATTCGACGTAGGTGTTGTGGTTGGCTGAGAGCCTGACCTAGATACAAATTATTGAGCGTTGTTTATGTCCACTAACGTCATAATGGGTGTAGATAATTCCAAAACGTAACATACATGCGTGTGTCATCATAGCATCATACATTTTACGTAATTTTTGTTGCTTTCTAGTTGGATACGGAATCCTACCACCAGCTCTGATAAATCATACATACATAAACTCACGCCTTTTCCACTGAAGGGGTTGACAGATGTCCTACGAGGACACCCACATTTCACCTGATGATAAATCACCTACCGTTTTAAGGCCAATGTGGTGAACTACATCTCCACATGCCCTTTCATAAAATGACAAGAAATCCCTATACAAGGACGTACATAAAATGAAATTTTTTTTGCTTAGCTATGACATATTAGGGCACTGACAATATTAGTTTAAAATAATAAATCTATACAGCACGATATTCAAAACACAGAACCGTATTGGACAAATTGCGACACGCAATCGTTCGTCGAGTGCGTGAAGTCCAGGCAATAAACATCACACTAAGATGATTGTTAAGGTGTACCCACACTTTCCCCGCAGTCGCGTGCGATCGCATCGATGAAGCCTTCTAAGAGCCTCCGAGACCATTACAGATCAAGATATGAGCGATAGCGATAAATAGTTTAGTGTGAAAACGGGTGATTATCGCCACCGATAAAGTTAACTGCCACTGCGTAATTTAGGTGCATTAATTTACGATAGTTAGCCGGAATGGTGCGGTGTGCTTGCTTTCCTAACGGTTTTGAAATAGTGTCCATTTTGTCGTGTTTTGTTGGCAATGGCTCATTATCGGCAAACATATAAAAATGTTACTAAAGAGAACGGTTTTTGGGGCTAAACTTGGCTATTTTGATTTGGACAGCTGATTTATTTTGAAATTGAAATTTGAAAAATTTTGTAACACAGTTTGAAATTACATAATAAATATGAGTGGCTTTAATGAGTTGTGGCTTAAGTAATAAATAAGTACTTCTATGCATCGAAGCTTATACTAAAACGTGAAGTTAATAATTGAAAATACAGTATTAAATTTCACAGCGAATGAATCTGCGAATGCGCCGTTAAATTCCTACATTTACTCCTAATTAATAAACCTTCAATTCTCCAACAAGCACACGTTGAGAGGCAATAAATTAAAACATTAACCACGCAAACCCATGCCCAATAAAATATAAAACGCGGAATCTCCATCATGGCGGACAGACGGATATATCATAAGCATTCCTTGCAACTTGCACCACACACTAGGTAACCGGTAGCCGGCTGTACCTCGATATATTCCGAACAATTTATCGCCATTGGAAAATTATTTCTCGATGAAAATCCGCCAACAAATACAACACGGTGGTATTTCTGTCGCCTTTGAGTGTTCAGACAATAAGTTTGTCACCGCTGTGGACGGATCTTGGTTGTTTCCAGTTATTTAGCATACAAAGGATATTCAGTTGTGATATTGTATTTATGCTATTTGATGTACGTATATTATATCATTTAAAATTAATTCATAAGAATTGCGCCTTTTTATTTGTTAATTTTCCGTAGTATGTTTCAATTGTTACTTAGTTTTTTGTGCCCTTATTACAATGTATAGCTTCCGTTATATTTGCAGTTTTTTTGTTATTCTTCCGTTTTTGGAAAATATTTCCAACATACATCCTGCATTATTGACAATATTTTTCTACGAACTATGAGCAACCTTAATCTAAAGCCCTAGTTTTCTTAAATACCATAATACTCACAGACATATTTTAAGGCACATTCAATTAATTAAACAATTCGACAGCCTACGTGGCGCAGTTGGTTAGACGCTGCCTGTGAAACGAGAGGCCGCGGGTTCGATCCCCGCACCGAAACAAATGTTTGTGTGATCCACAGGTACTTGTTTCGGGTCTGGGTGTTTATGAGACCGAAAAGTCTCTCGTAGTTTCTGATACCCACGACACAAGACTCGATCTTACTGTGGGATCAGGACTATGTATGTGACTGTTGGGTGTATTTATTTATTTAATTAATTAAATAGCGTAGCATAACATGCAAATAAAAACATAGTCCTAATTAAACCCAGGGCACATCATTCGCTATAGCAATCGGTATAGCAACAAGTAATTCAGAATACAAGCTTGTGGTATACTTTGATGGTTGTAATTTCCGAGCTTTAAGCAATAGGTGTTCGAAAACCGCGCCGGGTATTTTGAACTTCGAATGTTCGTGGGGTATTGTAACTATGTACAATACAAACCTTATTGCTTTAGAAGTCTAGATTCCAGTGTTAGCTTGGACGGATTGTGGGCACGGTTTTTTGTTAGATTTTCATTTCTGTACAATATACATAAAATATTTTGGATGCCACAAATATGATTTACCTAACTTAGTAACCGGCCGGGATAACGCCTAAGTAGAAGAAGAAAAAGTTAGGCATGATGATCTTTAATTCTATGCTAAATTACACTGCAATATTGAAGCAATCACTCTTCATCTGTCCCTCTGCATTGCTGAACTTATATTTAGGTTGCTACCTATGTAATTTTATAGCGACATGTTGGGAGAGGGTTTCATCTAATGCCTTCATGCAACCTTTACACACACTGCTAATGTCTAAATATCCACCTATTTTAATAGCATCAGCATCTACTATGCAAAGCGATGTTCCACTGTGCGCCCACCCTATACCCCCTGATACATTGAGCAGTTTATCAAAATAACAAATCAGATCGGGGCAACGTTGTGATACCGACAATATTTTATTGTGCGATGAATTTCATTTGTTACGTCCGTATCTTTGGATTTAAAGCTTGTTCGACATAGGGCGTTAAGTTATTGGCTCGATACGGACTCCGGACCTGTTGCTATGATTTTCAAATGTAAAACGGGGGTTTATTGATATTGATTTTTGTAGTATTTTAGTGATGTAGTTCGGTTTTGTGTCAGACGCTTGTGTAATTAATGAATATATATGGTGTACGTTGTATCATGTAACTCGTACTAAACCTGAAGCCGACAATTACTAGCGCAGGGGTTAAAAAAAGCCTGTGGAAAAAGCCAGAAGTCATTCGCTTAACCCTCGTACGGAAAATATAAAGGGAATATGTATCTTTTTTAACGCTCGAAAACATCAAAATTAACAAAATATTTATGTGTTTTTAATTTTTCTCTCTTTTCTACTTATGACTTGAGCCGTTTCAATTGACATTTAGTTTGATTTCCCACTTTTAAGGAGTTACAGTCGTGAGAGTCGGAATGAAAGATATGGTTAAACGATGTGAGTTTTCAATATGATGCAGTCCGCGGCTCCGACCATCACACTCACGTGCGCCCCGGTGCGGTGTTTAGAAATATCGCTCTTTAGCGCCATTGACAGTGCATAGTTAAAGGGGATATAGTAAGGCAGCTCTGGTGAAAGAAATAGGAAGTTTACCTGTCTTGAGCACTTAATTTTTTTTTTATAGCCCTATTCTATAAAAATCCGGCAATGAGTCAAATCGGGCGCCTTGTGGGAATTTTCATCACTGATGAACATCTTCTACATCTGCGGTGTCAATGTCTCGTGGATTCTCCAAATGTGATAGAGAAGATGAATAATTTGAATACATAACTGTTATGGAGTGCTTTAGGTTTATATCTAAATATAAAATATTTGCAATAAGTTTGCATGCCCACGTTTTGTTCCAAGAATCTTGAAATTCTGTTTATTTATTTAAAAAAAATATTTTTAAATACACAGCAGTAAATCTTGGGTCGTTTTCTATGGCAGTAAGTGGTAATTCGTGCCAGGATCTTTATACAAAACTTTAAAATTCATATTCCGTTTTGAAAACTCTTATTCAATTAAACCATTTTTGTACCAAAATATTTTCATTATACTACCAAAGCCACATTTACTATGGCGTTACGGTACAAAGATGCATCATACAGCGCCCGAAGCGGGCGAGGCCGGGCACCATTGGAAATTTATGTTCACTACCCCCTTTCCATACATTCTGATTTACAATACACCAAGGAAACGTGCCTGCGACTTATTGATTAGATTTTATGCACTGCGCTTTGGACGTAAAGTCTTTTGAGCAAATGGAAGGAGAATTGTAGCTGTGAAAATTGGTTCAGCTCGGACGTTTGTAGGGCGCATTTTGATTAGGAAATATAGTTTTCGAAATAGTTACTTAAAATATTGAGATATAGGAGAATTATTGATGTATGTTTTAATAGTTAATATAAGTTTTGGATATGTTATATTATTATCTTATTTTAATATAATTTGTATTCTACTGCAATTCCCATCAATGGCATAATTGTCATTTTTCGCATCAGCATAAATGGTCGTATGTGTTCATTGCCTTGAATTACAGGCTGATTTCTTTTAATACAAAGGAAATACTTTATTACGTATTTCATATTAATTTACACTTGATACCTTCACAGATTCTTAAGAAAAATAATCTAGACAGACGGAGCGCCAACGTAGTGAAGATCACTACGTAGTCGTACTATTAAGTACTTGCTTTTTTTAGGTTCTGAACACCAAAAATATTATAAGAAATGGTCTACATCGAAAATATTAAGCTCAGCCTATTTCGGTCGCCTGTTACTGACAAATTGATTGATTAAACGACTTTCGTACTATAGTTTTTGCTTTTGCCAGCGAAAATTGTCTTCGGAAAAGGGAGGATTTTTATTTACTAATAAACTCTAACGATCCTTGAAATCTGGGGAAATTTTGCAACAAATGTTAAAAAGAAAATGTTTTATTTCATAGAAACTCATAAAAATAGGAAACACACACTATTAAACCGACTTCTGAGGCTGGCTCATACTGGTTCTTTAGAAAATATTATACAACTACTGCCATCTAGTGATTAAAGACCACACTACCGAGGGCAAATATTATTTTACTGTTTTTGGCAAGGGCTTAAATCCAATCCATCCTAAGTTTTATGGCGATAGGCTCGCCCCCTATCACATCGTGGGACGGAAAGTACAAGGCGAATTGTGGGTGTCCTGGAGGCGCCTCTGCCTACCCGTTCGGGGAGCAAGGCGTGAGTTTATGTATGTATGTATGTATGTATCCTAAGTTTAGATGGGAGAGGAGTAGCACCATGGAACATTTGCCTAGGGATTCGCAATATCGGCTGTGGTTAATTTATCTGTAAATTGCCAGTGATCTTACAACTAGGCGCTTACACGTTGCCAATGATTTTTATCTACATACTGAATTTTGTATAACAATTTAGGTACTTCAAATTCACCATTTATTTTTAAAATGTTACTCTTGCACTGCATGAAGACTTCTATTCTAGTTTAGCACGTTGTTACACAATACAATATCAGCATACTCAGATGAATAGTAGTTTTATTTTTGGGTCACAACTTATGTACTAGCTGAAAAAATAAAAAAAATAAAAATATTTTTAATTTTGATAACTTGCGAGTATATTGAAGAGTAGCGACACCTAGTTAGATCTTAATAAATTACTTTTTTCAGTTGTAGAATACATATATGAACTAACCCCCGTATCCACAAATAATTCTATGAGAACGCATAGTGCAGCCAAACGCACAGAATCGCCAATTTTAGACACCAACTAAAAATATCTTTCACCACTGATACCGCAGGTTACCAAATATCTCGCAAAACATGTGTGTACTCTACTGCAAAACACTGACATCTAGTAGCACCCACTTGTACTATTTCATAACTTCAAAACAAAAACTACCCACGAAAACGTATAAAGTAGTCCTTTGAAGTAACTGACATCTATCGGTACCCTCTTGAACCATTTAATCTTGTAACTACCCATACATTCGAACAATATTTGTTATTACCGGTATTGCAGGTTACCAAATGTCTCACTAGACGTGCATGTAAACTAGTCTACTGTAGCACAGTGACATCTATCGGCACTCACTTGAACTATTTTATCAGTTTTTTTATTCATAATTTCTAACAATATTTGTTATTACTGGTATTGCAGGTTACCAAATGTCTCGCAAGACGTGCGTGGCGCGCGGCGAGCGCGGCGCGTGCATGTGGGTGCAAGACTGCAACAGGCTCGGCGGGTCGCACGCCGGCGTGTGCGTGGACGGGTTCATGTTCGGCTCCTGCTGCAGGCTCCCCGACAAACCTGTTGTACAAGGTCGGTGAATTGTGCTATAAATAATTAAATTGCCATATCGTTCTAAAGCGTGAAATTATGGTTTACTTTATTTTGACATCTATTCGAACTTTTATTCGCTGATAAAAAATATGATGTAGGTCTACTCATAGTTGTCTCATAAAATAGTATGTTAAAGTAAACAATTCTATAGGTATTGAATAGTTTTAAAATTAAATTTCAGAGACACAACCGCCGGTGACGGTCACCGACAGATCGTTTACAACGCCATCTAGTACCACAACCACAACCACAACACCACAACCAGAGCCTTCAACCACAACCCGATTAAACTGGCAGACACAGCGCCCGTCGTTCATGACCAAACCAATAGATGGCGCTCCCACATCCCACAGCTACGTGCCTCCGCAGATATCGTTGAACGACATCATGCTAAGCATGCGCCCAAATAGTGATATAGCTAATAAAATACCATACAACAGTGTAAATAAGTACCAAAATGTAAATAGGCCGAACGGTGAAGCGGAAGCTAGTCCCCACAATAAGATTTCGTCTAGTCTTAGCTTAATATCTGGCGCACGACCTATGGCCGTGTCTGAGCAGCACGCTGAGAATAGTATTCCTTCAGGTGAGTTTCATATTTTTAAAGCGACATCTATTGAGTTTACTTGGTATTATAAATTCGGAACTACTTCGGAAAACGGCTTATCAACATTTAGTTTGTAAGAAAATGAATAGATGGCGCTGTTACAAAATCCAAAATGTTATAAAATGTGTTTAGATGAAATGCCACAATATAGTCATGCATAAACTAATGACCCACCTATTAATAAGTTCAAGCCGAGGCTAGGACTGTATTGAGTCCATGCTCATCCTACAATGCTTACTTGTTAATTTAGTACATCAAAATTACGATTTTATATTATATATGATAATTACGATATTATTTGCAATAATTATCGTGACATCAAAATATTATGCACATCTCCTGCTATCTTATTTCTCCTATTTCATACTAAAACCACCAACAATTCTTAAATTCCAGCTCAAGTGATGTCGCGACCAAGCAACCTTAACACAATACACTGGCAGGCAACGACCGAGCCGTCTTTCATCACCAAGCCGCGTCCGTCCTGGGACAAGCCGGCAGGCAAGCCGAAGCCGACGAAGAAGTTCACTACCACCACTTCCAAGCCACACAAGAATTATATAAAACCTAAAGACCCTGCTATTAATATGATTAACAAGACTGAAGAGTCCACGCCGCCGTCTATGCAGACAACTGCGGCTACTAACAGTGTGGGTAAGTAGCATTGTTTAATTATTGAGATAAATCTAAACAATCTTTACTGGTTGTTAAATTGAATACACGAGATATTCGTGAAGGGTTTTTATATTCAATATAACTAGTTCAGCGTACATAGAAAATTAGAAGTCAGTGTTTTTACTGAAGATTTTTAAACGTATTTGGGTTGAGAGCTGGAGCTATCGGCGTACGATACTGCAAATTATGGAAAGCGAAAACTCTGAATTGACACGCGCCAAGCATGAACTTAGAGGAGCCCCGTGCCTTGCAGTGGGACTTATATGGACTGATACATAGATGCCTGTCTCAAAAATAAAAGATTATACAACGATCGAGAGTCCAAATGCCAGATATTATCAAGTCTCCAGCAATCTAGGTACTTTTAGTCTCATTTAAGCAAAGTACATATTTAAGTAGGTAAACGGGCCTCCCTCAACAACGTGACCCCACTTACATGTTACTTCAAACACCTCATATAAATTAAAAACCCAAAAATTAATGCACGGAATGTTATGTTAAAAACTTGAAAGCGTCACAGATGTCCACGTTGTAAAACCACTATTGTGCATTGTTCCAATTTGTCTCGTAATTGGGTGCAAAATGAAATGAAGCGACAAGCGTGCTCCGGGCAAAATGAAGCCATATTTCACGGCTTTTACATGTTTTTTAAATGCTGACTTTTTGATTTGTATATTTAAAATTAATTGCTTCGTATTTGAGTTCCAAGTAGTGAGACAATTATAAAGATCTTTGCAAGGGAACCTGCATATCGCAGATTTCTTCACAAGTAAGTGACCCTTTTGAATTTTGTTAGGAAACGAAGCGGGTCGTAAAAATATAGACCAAATCAACCTGAAAAGTCGCTGAAGTTATATTATAGCTCTTACATACCATACATTACCAGATCATGTAGAGAAATCACAAGAATAATTTTCATTAATGCTACATTTCGATTTTATAATAAAGTTTGCAAACTTATTCTCATAAATAAAAAAGAAGTCAATTGTAACAACGTAGAATATGAATTATTTCTATAGGTTAGCAATAGCCGGCTTTCATATTTTAATACGTTTCAGCAGATTTACCTTTTAAAATATCATAAAACTTTTAAAATCTTCGTAAAAGTATTTTAAATAATAGATGGGATATGAAAAGTATTTCGCGGCACTTAAAACCCGTGATTCGCGTAATGTGCAATGCGAGGCTTTAGGGTTCCGTATTAAACGGCAAAAGCTACTTAGAAGGCATTTGGACCTTCACGTATTTAATAATTTATTTGCATGTTCGTAATGCACTGAAAATTTGTACTGTGTCGTGGTTTACATCATAACATAAGCTGAGTGAACACCTACCGATCACAGCCATATTTTTTATATACTATATATTGTATATATTAACCATCTTTGTGTATGATGCTACTGTGGCCAATAAATCGTTTTTCCTTCATTCTTATATTTTTTTTCTGGCATATGTTTTTCTGAATTTTAAAGAGTGTCGCTTGTGTTCGTCCAATGTAGGGCATAGTATTATACCTTTTCAAGATTACATCAATAAGCAATGATCAAGAAAGATTTAAACACATACCTATTAGGTGTTAATGAATTGGCCAATAAATGATTAATTTATACACTTAAAACAAATATGAAAATAGCATTTTCCACCCAGTTGCATGAATATCGGATTTTAATTTACTTATGTTTTACATACGATACATGTCATACTAGCACATTAAAAGAATGTAATATAGCAACCTCAAACGTATAGAGGTCGTACAAACATTGGAGCAAACGCCTCTATAGATAGCTGAACGTTACAAAAGGCGCCTACCCCAACTGTATTGGAAAGTTCGAAAGAGCCACCGTTTTTTCGTTTTTGCCAATATTGGAACCAATTTCGTATTGGGAATGTATAACAAATGCAGATGTTTGTCTGTGATGTTTCTAATGTACCTGAAGGTAATTTTGGAGATATGACATTAAGCCCTGATAAAAAAAAAATATTTTACATAAATATTTTCAATTAAACTACTTCTTAATGTTAATGTTACTATTTTAGATAATAATGCATAACATAGTATCTGTTGGTCAATTTTGTAGTTTTAAATCTGTGTCGATTCAAATGATAGAGGTAGTAGAGTTTTCAGCGAAATATTCATACATTACCACATTATGTAACTAGTACGGAACTTGGAAGATGCGTGTTCGACTCACACTTACCACGTTTTCTATGAACAGAAGATAATGTGTAAATTACGAGGCCGCGTTTTATGAACATTCAGAACTCTGTATGCTTCAAAAGCATGCATTAGGTTTTGTAATCTCCATGAAAAAGTATGCTTTTACGTTTTTCGACCTATTTAATAAATAGAAATATCATGAGGTTGCTCTTTATATATCAACGTATTAAAATTAGACTACGCTTATTTTATTTTAGAATTTCCTGTTACATGACCTACAAAATAAAATACGCATACGATTAGTAATAATATTAAATGCTTACAAAACCGATTATAAAATATAATACCTAAACCAACGACGCGTGCAGGTTTACAAAGCGACAGGCGGAGGTCAACACCTTCGCAGACCAAACCAAAAGATTTGCATATTTTGCTGCACAATTGAAGCTGTGGAACAATTTTCAGGCTCAAGTGTTCTCTTTTCGTTTAAACACTAGCTACATAGTATCCACAAGAGATCAGCTGAGCTCTGGAGCTCGGTGACAATTCTTAGCATGCTGTTGAGCCTGGCTCCTTCCGCCGCAGCGTAAAGAAGCAGTTACGTAGGCCGGCATAATTATGTTGAGTGGCAAGAGATTGTTGTCTGATGCCAATCAGTACAAGAGTACTGATAGTGAGTAGCGATGACGTTCAGAAAGATCTGAACGTTATCGCTCTTGCCATCAGGTGCGGTAAAGTTTATATCTAATCCACCATATATGTTTTTTGAATTCCAGAATGTGGAGTAACAGCGATGTGGCCTCGTCCCGAGACCCGGATCATGGGGGGCAAAGACTCCAGCTTCGGGCGGTGGCCGTGGCAGGTTTCTGTTAGGCGGACATCGTTCTTCGGCTTCTCGTCCACGCATCGGTGTGGTGGGGCGATCATCAACGAAGGCTGGATCGCTACAGCTGGACATTGTGTTGATGAGTAAGTGTTAATGTCAATATTTTAATGTGATGTTGGAATTATTTGTTTTCGTCTATTTGAGATTGATGTTGAAATCTTCTTCTTTGAAAAAAGACAAATGACTGTAGATCATACAAATACATACGATGATGGAAACATTAAGAAGAAAGCAAACTTTAATGGCAATTAATTGGTCTTTAAATCAGTCAAACAAACATAAATTTTCACGTCTAGTGTAAATAAGAATTTACTTTCAATAAGGTATAAAACAACATAATAATATATTTAGATTCTATTTTACAAACGGACGTCCTACAATTGAAAATCATGATGATAACACTCATGCAATAAAAAATCTTCTTTCTCTTTACAGTCTCCTAACATCACAAATAAGGATACGCGTTGGAGAATACGACTTCTCATCAGTATCAGAAGAATATCCTTTCGTTGAGCGTGGAGTAGCTAGAAAGGCGGTGCATCCTAAATACAATTTCTATACGTATGAGTACGATTTAGCTTTGGTGAAACTAGAGAGTACTCTACAATTCGCTCCACACATATCTCCTATCTGCCTACCTGCTTCTGATGATTTACTGGTGGGGGAGAACGCTACAGTCACTGGATGGGGAAGGCTGTCGGAAGGTGGAGTGCTGCCTTCGGTTTTACAAGAGGTTAGTAGTGTATGATAAAACTAGGAAATAATAAAAGTGGTTAGGAGATACTTATGTTGATTGCTGGTTTCAGCAAATTGTAGCAAATAGATGTGTTTACTGAACATAGGTTAATTATCTAATTAATTGTCATAGGCCGCGGGTTCGATCCCCGCACGGAAACAAATATTTGTGTGATCCACAGGTATTTGTTTCGGGTCTGGGTGTTTGTGAGACCGAAAAGTCTCTCGTAGCTTCTGATACCCACGACAAAAGACTCGATCTTAGTGTGGGGTCAGGACGTGGTGTGACTGTTGGGTGTATTTACATATTTATTTATCTTCTGCATCTTTTCCAAGGTCACCAGTGCATAGTGCTGAGCACATAATATGCTTGTTACAAGATAGCTACGAGTAATTTTAAAGATACCAAGTATTTTAAGTTTGAAATGCTCACTGACATTAGACTTATTTATTTGCATCTACCAAATAAGTGCTATAAGTAGTATAAAATTGGGCAAAAGGTATAACATTCATGTAAATTACAAGCTATTTTTAGGACACGTTTGTCTTCTGAATCACTGATATGATTTAATTAAATTATAATCATAAGTCTACAACGAGGGATTTGATTGAAAGGCAAAAAATGACATTAATGTAACCCCTGAGTTCTTTGAAAGTTTATTTTTATAATTTTTTTCTACATAAACATTGGCTGATTAACATTGGTTGGCAAATATTTTACTAGAGTAGGGGTTCTTAACGAAGTTAGTAAGAATAATAAAGACTTTTAATTACCTAAAAGGTTGTTACGTTTTTGTAAATAATTTATCAGAACTATTTTTAAAATAAATTCACAAAACAGTGACATATACGCACTAAGCTTCAAGTCTTAAGTCTTGGGCATTAGAAACTACGAGAGACATTCGCTTGTGGCAATCATTTAGACCCGGAACAAATACCATTGGATTATTATTATAAGCTAGGGTCCAATTAACAAATACACCAAGATAAAGAACATCTATCAACTATAATGGTGTCTTAGATTTACGCGAATGTTACACATTGAAATCCAACTAATTTTAACGGATTTTATCGCGATTTGGTTTAATTTTTACATTTATTAACTTCGCGAGCGACGTATCGATTGCTTTACAGCTTTCGTGGTCACGCCCCGTAAAAATAGTTTTATTTCAATCTATCAACTATGATCATAATCCTGGCAAAGGCTTTTCCAAGAACCTAGCATTCATCGACTTTATTCGCCATAACATGTTTTTTAGCAACTTAATTTTGTGTTCATTCTAGGTGCAAGTACCAATAGTGTCAAACGAGAGATGTAAGTCAATGTTTCTGCGAGCGGGTCGGCAGGAGTTCATACCAGATATATTCTTGTGTGCTGGGCATGAGAGAGGAGGCCATGACTCCTGCCAGGGTGATTCCGGAGGACCTTTACAGGTACTGGTAATTGGTAATATTAACGTCATCATCATTATTATTAAGCTCCAAAAAGTACACAATTAAACGTGTTTCTACTCAAGGACTTGCACTGCGACTATTAATTTAAAGTGAATACTGTAATTTGAGGTGTACCGATGTGCCATTAAATCTTTTTTGTTGAGAAGCATAACCAAGTTATTGGACCAGTGTATTCAATTTTAGTCTAAGTGTGAGAACTGTTTCAGCAATGTGCTGAATGAAGTTATAAAAAGATTCTGTGTATCATGCCAAAGCGTTTGCGTTCCACAAACTCGTTAATAAAACCGTATCTGTATGGAATTTAATGATTCTTGTAATATTACCCATACATATCTGGTTTATGATTTCAGGTCAAAGGCAAAGACCAGAGATACTTCCTAGCCGGTATCATAAGCTGGGGCATCGGATGCGGCGAGGCCAACCTGCCAGGCGTCTGCACCAGGATATCCAAGTTCGTTCCATGGATCCTACAGACTGTTAACTCCTAACCTGTGTTAAGTGATAGACTATACAGTGAAAAGACCGATAATCGATAATGGACGATACGAAATCAATTTTTCAAGTGCAGTTACCTTCAGAAATGTTGATTTGATTCAACGTTTCGTGAGGCGTTTTATTTGGACTGGTCCACCTGAAGCTATGCAGAGGTCGTGCCGCGATCCTCTGTAGATCGGAGGAGCTTCTGTATGGTGTTACAACGGCTTGAACAATAAAAAACGCCCCGAATACGACCGCTTGTTTCTTTCGAGGCAGAGTTGCGATCGATTATCGATATAGTTAAATCAATGTAGTTTGTAAAGGTCCCAAAGCAAAGAAAATGAGTTGTAAAATATCTTGAAAATTAATCATTGTAAGTTAGTATCCCGCAGCCGCACAATCGATAATGATCGAATCTCTGTTCTCGATTGAAAGATAATATACCTGTGCACTTGCAGCGATGTCGACGGCATCCAATGTAAATACAACATGTATCCATAAGATTATCTTTTATTAATTATTATTATTTAATCGATTAATTGTAAATATTGGTGTATCTTGCCTTTAAATTAAATAAGGGATTTTTGTATTTTTATACAGTATTATTTACGTTTCGTTACTTTGTATATATCGCTTCACTGACCACTATTTTTAATGGTTCCTTTTAAGATTTTTTGTACTTACTCTAAGCTAGTTATAGATCATTGTAAAGGAAATTATATGAAATTTTGTTATGAGATGCAGCGAATGTAATTAAGATACCAAAATATACATTGTTATATGGCATTTATGTATCGCTGAGATGATGTTTTGTATTGTGTATATTCTATATACATTTTGTTTGAATGGATAGTTTATATGACGTTGAATACATTTGTTCGTTTGCACAGTAATATTGTTAATGATTAAATATTGAAATAATTTATAGAGTTTCGTTTTATTTTAGACGAATTGGACGCCTATTGGAAATATTGGCGATATAAATGTGACCGTGATGTCTATAAGGCGGAAAGAGAGTCTTTTGCCCTGCACTGGGACGGTACAGGCTCATAATAAATATACGCAAACCAACAATTATGGAAAACCTTCTGAATTAAACATGTATGAAAAATAAAAAATAATTATATACAATTAAACCACCTAATCTGAAAATTAAATCCAAGATCTCAGTCTAAAATGAGACAAGAGACTGCTGAAGTTTCAATTAATTCTGGAACCTCATGACCCATTTCGACAGTTAATCAAAAGCAACTAAGAGATCTGTTTGAGAATTCCTCTAGGCTGTAACTATGGAATTCGTGCTAGATTAAAATGTGCGAGAATCCCTCATAACGGTTAATGAATGAAGTCTAGTGGGCGACATTACGTCCGTTTTGACCTAACGCTTCTCTTATAATTAGGCAAGTGGGTGTATTATGACATGGCGGGTGGGGCCCTTGACCCACATAACAAAGAATGGTTTAAGTCGCAAAATACATTATGTTTTACCGACCTTCAAAAAACGAGCGTATTCCTACTTTAAAGGCCGGCAACGCATGTCCATGGCCTATGGTGTTGCAGATGTTCATAGGCTTTTGCCCCCTATAATATAACACCAAAAAATAGACAGTATACATGTAGGATTTGAATGTTATGAAGAAAGATGAGTAGAATGAAACGTTAGACGAACGACTGATATGGAACGTAGTTTATGTGAAAGAGATAACGAATGGAAGTACTAAAGAGTAAAAGAGTTAGAGGATGAATGATTAAGATGTTAAAATATGAAAGGACGGAATAAGGGAGAACAGTTTGGAAGACGATGAAAGACGTGAACGACGTACGACGACTCAATTAAAGACGATTAAATTATACTGAAGAATTTCTGATCAATCATTGTTTGATTTGACCCGACACGGAACTATTCCCACATACATATACTTACACGATGCTTTGTAGCATTAATGAGTTAAGTGTAGGTATTATAAATAAATAATAAATAAATACACCCAACAGTCACATACATAGTCCTGACCCCACACTAAGATCGAGTCTTGTGTCGTAGGTATCAGAAACTACGAGAGATTTTCGGTCTCACAAACACCCAGACCCGAAACAAATACCTGTGGATCACACAAATATTTGTTTCGGTGCGGGGATCGAACCCGCGGCTTCTCGTTTCACATGCCGGCGTCTAACCAACTGCGCCACGGAGGCTGTCAATGAATTATGAATGTAACAAATCATTGACACTGTTTTTGGCTAATTACACAATGGTAACAAATCACTTAACATCATTATGTTAACAATAATCACACCAATAAGTTTTATCATAGTTGGTAATCGGTAGTGGTTACTTCTAATCAGAGCCAAAAAGCTTAATGTTCTTATGTGCATAGCAAACCTTTAGTTTTGATGCAAAAAGGGGTGTCAAAGACGAATTATTTGTCTATTGCTGACCGGGACTAAAAGAAACATGACTGCAAAGCCGTTTCGAATCTCATTTTTAAATCTTTTTGGCATAATGTACTCCGTTCAGATTGTTATTTATTTATTACAAAAAATAGGTAATGAAAAATCTAGTGACGGTTTTGTGGGTCATGTTTTAATAATCTATTTTATTTAAAAGCAAGCAATCTTTAAGTCTCACTATTTTTGTAGCGCCCTCTGATAAAAATCTCGAAGCAATGAGTTTTTCATGCTTTTTCTAGTTAATAACGTTTAATGAGCGACTGAACTTTTAACCTAGTTTTGCCCCCACGTAATAGCCTGATTACGTCCTCGATTAGACGCCCTAAATTTAGGTCACAACCGATGAGGAAATACGATACAGAATTACATTAAACAGTAATGATGGGGCTAAAAGTATATGTAGGGGTAAGAAATGTCTCGATTTTATATTCGTTGTAAAATTTAACGATGATTACAGGCTGTTTCTGTTGACTGAAGATTGTTGACTGTATTGAAGACTGTGTTGTTGTCTAATAACTTTTTATATTAGCATTAAAAATTTATTGCAATGCATTTGATGGTAAGTATTGACCCAGAGAATTAAGAAAGTTGTGCAACGAAATGTGGGATAATTATATCACTATTTACATTTATTAATTAATGGTAATAATATTTTAGAATATTATTGATGATAAATACTCCTCAAGTAGAATATATAAATCTAATTATTGGACTTTTTTTAATATAGGTGAAATTAAACAAATTTTAAGTTGAGGCAAATAATTTAAATAATAAATAAGGCATTCACATTTATTTTAAAATAATTATTTACAATAATAACATTATAGAAACATGCACGCATGCAAATGGATAGGCAATAATATTATACTCGGATAGACCTTAATTTCGGTTTTGTATCAACATAAAGTAAGTAAGAATTAGCAAACAAATGAAAGCCTCAAAGGAAAGATAATGTATGAATGGCTGAAAATAAATTACAAATGTTCATTATAATTATCTGAATTATTAACGCAACATGATATTTGGAAAGAAAATTAGCGGTTTAGAGAAACATTACAAAGGAAACAGAAAAACGAATTTGTGTTCATTGTTTTGGCATTTTCAAAAGTTTTTTTTATTTGGTACCGATTATTTTGAAGATGTAAATTGAAACGGAAGTAATTAGTGGGGGGGAACAATGACAACTTTGATTCTGATACTCTTAGTACATCTTTTAGTAGTTTAGCATAATAAAAATATAAATGTTTCATTTCTTTAGGGAATTACAATTATAAAAGTAAATTCTATCATGTCTTAAGTAACGACATAGCTTATTTGACCAATTTTTTATTTACAGCCACATATTAAATAGTGATTATACTAATCCTCATTATCTTTATGAACCACAAAACTGAAAACGATTTGCCCATCAAAGTTTCACGACCAGCACATACCCAAAACCTGTGCGGGAAGTAATAGCCACGACTGGAAATTCTCCACAGATTGGTCATTGTTTAAAATTATATATCCCTTATACCACGTGGATATTACACAATCGTAATAAAACAGTAAGGCCTCTTTGAAATTTTGATCGCAGCTTTCAAACCCTGGGTGTATCGCGTCTGGCGCATTTTTGCAATTAATACTATTGAGTTTAACATTATATGTTGGTAAAGGTCTTGTAATTGGCAGATTAGGAACACCAAACTCCAAGTCCAAAATCCATGGAGCGTGTTTCTGGATGTTTGAAATCTTGCAAAACACGTCTATGATCGGATTAGGGTCTACTGTTAGGGTCCTTGCTGCGGGGAATAGTTCCTTTGGCAGAGAAAGATAAAATTCTAGCGGATCGCTTATTACTCGGTTTTGTTTTGGTACACCATCTTTTGTTTTATTATCATCCATCCATTCAATAAATTCCTTTGATAATTCGACGGGATAGTTTACTTCTGATAACTTTTGTTCATAGCCCAACGAAATCTCCTCATGCTCAATACAATTTAGATAGTTTATTTCTTCATATTTATTTTGCATTACATAATCATCACACACTATAGGTTCATGATAATCAGTTATTTCTTCAACAGGAGTTATAGTTAAAGGAAACGCTGGCGGTAATACATTTAGATACGGGCATATCTGTGAAGCCACGATTTGTATCGGATTCACAACAGGTAACTGAATATTGTAGACAGGACTCTGTACTGGAATTATAGGAGCCCACTCTGCTACAACGGGGTACACGAAATTTGTATATGGGAAGGCAGACAGCATTGTTGGACTATATGATGCGTATAATGGTGAAGGCAGATTGACATGATCTTCGTGACCTCGTAATCCGCGAATTTTCCCCGTGAACTTTGTTTTGCTTTTAGCTGATTTCTTCTTCTCTTGCTTATTATTTTTGGTTATTTTGGGAGTGGCTTGCGTTTGTTCATTTTTATTCTCCTCAGAAATAAGAGCCATGTCGAAACATATCTGAAAAATAATTGTATAACATATTTCATTAAGTGATCTTCAAATATTTAATAAACATAAAATGCGTTTATGTTTCAAGATGGTTGACAATGACAGGCGAGTGCTAAATACTGGGGTTGGACACTTTTTACGTTTCTTCACCTTTTTACGTAGCAAAATTTTCTTAATAGACATAGAATGAGGTGTTATAATACATATTATGTAATACTGCAATGTAATAAAATTGTTTCGTATCTAAAATGAGAAGTGATTACTTGGTAATGATATTTAGAACAGACATAGATTTGTCCATGGCAAAGTTTTTAAACTGCGACAGAAATGTAAAGAACAGCATGAAAATGTCCTGACTGCAGTGATAAAATAAAAAAATAAAAAAGAACAATATGACCAACACTTTAGCGGTTTTAATGAAGTGGACTTGAGCCACAAGATGTGAGGTACGGCTTGTGCCCAGCAATGGGACGGGTAGGGGGTAATATAAATAACGATGTTTCACTTTGAAATTTTATTTCAATGTGTAACATTCGCGTAAATCTAAGAAACCATGATGTTTCACTTAATACAACCTGAATTGTAAGATGAAGATGTTTAGAGAAATGTCAATGCTTGGTCTTTCTTAAAATGCTATTAATCTCTATTGTACGAGTAATACAAATATTATACTTACTTTGATTTTTCTTACACTACTGCTTATTAGCGTAATTATGCACGAAATAAATAAATAAAATATGGAATCCAGTGTTTTGGTTACTTTCGTCGGAACAGGTAAAATATTAATAGTACGTGTGTTTTGCATGGTGTGGGTAATTCGAAAGAAATATGTGTCAAGACCGAAACGATTTCAAAAGGAAATATTTTATATTCCGTTTTAATTTTTATATTTAATTTTCAAAGGTATTTTAATTTTATTTTAATTCATCATGATGATGATGATGATGATGAAAGGTATTTTAATTTTTTTAATATAACTAATTGAAGATAAATGGTAATAAGCTTTTTTTAACACATACGATAATAAGGACCATAGCATGGTATAATTAAATAGTCAAGAAAATTTAATGTAGGAACACAATATAAGTCCGTATATTAAGCATCTATTTTTTCATGTCCACTTCATTCCAAGATTGATTAGTAGAAACTGCCTTTGTCGTTAATCCGGCATTACACAACTATTGAATAAAAACCGTAAATAAATAAACAAATTCCACAACATTCAGTCCTTTACAACTTTTTTACAGAAACTTGGGAAGAAAAATGGGACAACGAAGATAGGCATAATAAAATAAGACATAAGGAAGGAGAGTTAAAATGAAACGTGTCACGAGGCACGAAGCCCTGAGGGCCGAGCCAAGAGCCACGCCACATAAACCTCTTTTTATTCCGTTTCACTAAATTATTCAACCTTCTGTGAATTTCGATTTTCAATTGTATATGTACATACGGATTCCATTTTTATAATTGATTTAAAATATATGATGTACAAAATTTAATTCTTCCTACGTTTATGAATTCATCAAACATTTATTTGACAGCTTCCGTGGCAGTTCGCGGGTTCGATCCTCGCACCGAGAAAAATTATTGTGAGGCCCACAAGTATTTATCTTGGGTCTGGGTATGAGACCGAAAAGTCTCTCGTAATTTTTGATAACCTCGACACAAGACTTAGTTGGCTCACTAGGTTACTCAATGGCATGGACGGTTTGGTTTGTCGGACCTTTAGATGGATAGTGTCAAATGACAAATATACACGACAGGCAACAAAGTAAATACAGAGGAAAATCAGAACTATAGTTATATCCTCATACTTCAATAGTAAAAAGCTAAAAGGTCATATTAAACATGTAAAACACATTGAATACAATAATATAAATATACTATACTATAATAAAAAATATACTATAAAATAGGTTACCCCCCGCCGGTTGATACTTCACCCCCTACATCAAACAAAGTAAACAAATTGATTGTTATTTTTCAGTTCTCTTTCAGACCTTTCTCAAAACCTTTCCAACAATGAAACCATTCGTACTCAATACTACGTTTCTACTTAATAATATAACCATATTTCTCCAACTGACCCACTCAAACAAATGGAACACTTAAATTCTCAAATAAAAACATTTATATTCAGTACGTAATTATTTCTCCTTTACACAAAGCTCCTTTTATAAGGGCCACTTATAGAGAATCTTTTTTTCTAAGCGGCTTAGATATGAAATATTCCCTCTTTGAATAAACACTACTCAACCCTGAAAGGCAACCTTTAATTTTCCACGTACAGAGAAAATAAATTTTCATTATTTTTCCAGGAATTAACGTTTAGTACGCGGGCAGGTATAATTTAATTATTTATTATCATTTCGCTGGAATGGAAAACTGGTCTGTTGATCCATTTCCTTTCCTAATTATTACATTCTGTATATTCGATAGTATCCCACTTGAGGTTCGCTAGATTACTGGGGTCTTATTCTACTGCCATCCTTTTTGCTACCTTTTTTCCTCCCCTTTTAAAAGGCAGGCCAACCATTTACTATCCAAATGTCTTAGTTGTTCGTGGGTAATTATTTACCATAAGGCAAGTTCACTTGTTTGCTAGATAAAGGCAACAGAAACAACATTAAGCGGTTGCTAATAGGCTGAGATGGTAGTTTTAATACATTGAAACTGAAAACTAGTTCATTTGCCGCAAATAAAATAAAAATAATTCCTTAAAGTTAAATTAGGTTCAACGGTTACAAGGTAGTTCAAGGAAGTTGCGGTAGATGGCGTCATAATAAAGTATAATTGATGAAATGTATTACTAGAATAAATAAAATAAAGTTCGCAAGCACATGAATGTCTAAACTTCACGTTTTAAGTTATACTGTTGTTTGAATTACAACCTAAAATGTACTATATACCTGTATTTCAACATTTTGTTTTACTCTTCATTTTAACTGTGGGACCCTAAACAGAACACGTTCCGTTTCATTTTACTATCTTATTTTCATTTATGTGGGTACGCTTTTTTGTTATTGGCCAGTTTAAAATGTGATAGGCTACAAACTTATAAACAGAAAAATTAATATACACAATCATTAAAAATATTAAAGTAATTAGATAAAATTTTCGTCAACATTTTACAAATGCACATACACATGAAAACAATTTTATGCAAAGAAATGTTTTGCGCACTTTTAAAAACGTTCCATTCCACGAAACTCAAAATTCCGAATGTCGAAATTTCTCCGCCAATTCTCGACTATTTTTTGAACTAGCAAAACAGGTGTGTGTGGTTTAAAAAGAATCTCTGTTTGTGAAATTGCTTGTGCTCTGTGGTACCCCTAACGATGTTCATTGTGCGATGCGTTCCGCAAACCGGCCCGGTTAGCGATCTGGCCGAATGGTTAGCTATTATGAGACATGTGCGCGATCGTTTTAGTTGGATTAGTTTCGGAACGATTGGACTTTTGAAAATCGAATCGTTTTTAGACGATTGCTTTTCAAGTTATACGTATTTTTATAGTGGATGTTTTGGTTTAGATTGTCGGCGATTCAAAGGACATTACAAAATCAGTGGCATTTTAAGGTTTATATTTTGTTGAGGGATTTGGCATTTCGTTTTACGTGTATTAATTATTTTCTTATTATCGAATCGGTGGTGATTTTAACCTCGACCATGTTTTGTAATAATATTACCATCATATGTAAAATATGATTTTGATAATGGTCCAGATTTATTTAGCTTTTGATTTAGTCTAGGTACAAATTGTTTGAAATATTATCAAATTCCGAAGATTGATTTAGAAAAAAACTGATACAAATTGGATTACAGGCTTGAAAATCGAACATAGGACACCTAGACATAAGTCCAATAGCCCAGTCACGCCACGACCAACCCATGAGGCGATATATATACATAATACTTTGTTTATATGTAGTGTAACATATAAAATCGCAGTAGAATCGAACCATAAATCTCAAGAAAATCACAATTTAAGAAACAAACAAAAGCGCGATGACAAATAGAGCGGAACGAAAGTAATCTCATATTAAAAACGCCAGCAGGTACCGGGAACAGAGCAAATAAAGGAATCAGACGCAGCGTGGTCCCGAGGGACTCGGAGATCCTGTAGGCGCTTAGTGAAAATGTGACGGGAACGGTACATGTTTTTCTTGGGATTGAACATGCGAGTCTAAATATAGGGGTTTCGAGTTAAATGGATTGTTTTGTTTCTAAAGAAATGATAGAATAAAGGATGAAGAGTACGCTGCTGGGTTAAGTGAGGATCAATTGCGAGGAATTCGTTTATAAGTTCCACTAATAATATTTGAACTCCTAATAGGGGGATGCTTAAAAGGGGTTTGATCATTCATTTCTTCAGACTGTCCTTTCTATGAGTGCAAAGATCTCATAAACCATATATCTTTCATAGAAAATATGGACCGTATCGTCATATTATGTTCAAGGCAGCATTGTATCCATAATTTGTTGTTCTCTTACAGGTATTTTTATTTATAATTTCTCTTAGGCAAATACTAGATAAGGGAGATCCCTTTCGTGTCATATCCACACGCATATTCATATTTTACCACAGACAGCAAATAGCATGCTGAAATTCTATTTATTATGCTGCAGAATAAAGATACCGCTGAAAAAGGAATAGGAATAATCTTTATTTCCTGGGAAAATATTAGAAGCGTTGTGCGAGGTTCCTTTGACCGATCTGGGCGTGCGGGACGCTACCCACGTACGAAATGCAGTAGGAGTTAAGTGGTGGGAGATGGCAGGGAATATAAATTTGCGATCTGCAGATTTTTGTTTCAACTAATGTCACTTATGAGTCTTATGACTGACGTAAATATGGGTGAAAATTAGGTACGTTAATTATTCACAGCGCGATCCTTCTTCATTGTTTTATCGAAACAAAAATCGTCCGGTTTAGAGATAGCTCGTATAATTATTGTGTCGTATGAGCAAATATCGTCTGTTACTAATTGATACTAAATTTGCTATGCATTTACCATTAGGCGTAATAGTCTTTGTAGTGGCAATATAAAAAACTATATCATACAGGTCTTCATAAAATTCACAGTTATCTCGTTAAAATTACACAATGTAAAATTGCGTTTTTAAAATGGGGTGTCTATCCGCTGTCAACTCAACACATGGCCCAAGCCCTAGCTAAGACCAATTGCCCGTTGGTCCTTTGTCTCCAGAACGGCGGAGTTTGCCGAAGAAACCTTAGCAGTACGTGATCATCACCTAAACATTAAAACGGACGTACGTACGGAACTTGCAATTCCCCCGTGCACTCCACGTATTTTATTTCCACTTTTAGGACAAACCTTTGAAAACAATTTCGGGGACGAAAAGGCTGCGAAAATGTCGGTAAAGCGACTATTCCGCAAAGTTTAATACGAGGTTGTATTGTGATTAATCCATCTGGTTGTGTTTCCCAGATGTTTACGGATTAGTCAATGTACATACATACCACATCCATTTTCAAGCTGACCAGCGTATTTTCCCACAGACTGATTCACATTGAATGTATTCAAATTGTGTCCACACAAATGTGACGAATCTATACGGCTCTCTCTCTCTATCTCTCTTTCTCTTAAGCCATAGGAAGTCCACTCCTGAACATAGGCCTCCCCCATAGATCGCCACATAATCGATTGATCGACTGCTGGAAGCGGCTTGCATCCATCTATACGGCTACTCTAACAAAATTCATCAATTCTTCAAGTCGCGTTGGCTTTACATAGTTAACTGAAGCTACTACTTTTAGCAATTTTCGCAATTCAAAATGCACTTAGCTTGAATAAGAGATGCAAATTTTATCGGAATCTTCTTTTACTTATAAACTATACGTCTACGGTTAGATAGATGGGTTCATTGTTAAAATATTTTAGGTTTTCAAGATCTTTTCTGTTTTAAAAGTTTGTTTTTTGAATTTTCATATTACAACATTACAAAATCATGTCAAATCAAAATTTAGGACATCTACAAAAAGAAGAAAATGATGCTAATTTACTATAAAACCTGCCATTTTGAATACTAATAAATATATTTTCAATACGAGTATCTAATTACGAACGCATTCCAGGAGAAATAAAATGTATAATGATCTTACTAGAGAAATGTAGTACCAGAGACTACCATATCTCCTCAATATATGTCTATGACGTACAATTAATACTGAATCAATCAAATCCAATACCCGGTTGTTATCGATAATAGTGTGTCTAATTATAAATAGATGAAGCATGTATGGTAATTGATCTCCATACAATTTGTGCTTCTAAGAGGTTAGGCTGTAGCTTCTGATACCTGTCATTTGCTAATTATACCAAAAGCTATTAGGCTACGTCAGATATTATATTAAGGACAAATACAGCCAATAGTCACATGACTGCCTCGGTGGCGAAGTTTTATTACAGTACGGTTACAAAGCTGAGGTCTCGGGTTCGAGTCCCGGGTCGGGCAAAGTGATATTGGATTTTTCTATTCATTATCAGCCCGGAGTCTGGAATTTGTGCCTGATGTGGCGATAGGCTCGCCCCCTATCACATCGTGGGACGGAACATACAAGGCGAAATGTGGGTGTCCTGGTGGCGCCTTTGCCTACCCCTTCGGGGATAAAGGCGTGAGTGTATGTATGTATGTGTAACAGTCACATGCATAGGCTTGAGCCCACACTAAGATCGTGTTTTGAGTCGTGAGTATCAGAAACTATAAGAGACTTTTCGGTCTCATACACACCCAGACCCGAAACAAATACATGTGGCAAACAAGTACACAAACAAGTTCACAAACATTTGTCTCGTTGTGGGAATCGAACCTGCGGCCTCTCGTTTCAAAGCCGGCGTCTAACCAACTGCGCCACGGAGACCGTCAATCGATGGCATGGGTATTCTGATTATATAGTCCAATAAAATACAACAGTTTAATAATCTACACTGGGTAAATTCAAAGGATTCACAAAATGAGACGGCGACCCTGGTACATATGATATGAACTTTTGATGATTCGGGATTGAGATTATCGAGAATATTTTTTTTATATTATTGTTTCGATTCTACAGGATCGTACACAAACGTCGAAATATTGTAACAGGTTTTTAGTGATTAAATGCACTTACGACTCGTGTGTTAAAAGCTATCAAGATCCAATTTTATTGCCTGCAAATTGAATCCAATATTTTACAGTTCTACCTTAAACTATAGCAATAATGCAGCTCCTATACACATGACATAATATATCATTAAAACAATACTCCACAAGCCAAGAACCGCACAAATGGAATTAAAATCCATCGGTGTGAACCGAGCTGTGAGCAATATCCATTACGGTTAAGCGTCATGTCCAATCTGCTGTTTGTTGATAATACGAAGCTTCATAATAAACAGTACTGTTTGGATTACAAATTTAATGATACCCTCAGACGCTGCTGATTCCACTGAAAATTGTGGTGGGGCGTCTTTGCATTTGAATGAATGTCGAGTTTGGTATCACTGTTGCGGTTATGTTCTGCTCTGGGTAGAATTATTTCATTGGTAGAGTAAATTAGATTGTTACAAGTGTAATGGATTGGTGGTTTCTTGTTAGAATAGCGTAGGTTTTAAAAGTTTTGAATAAAATATCATAATTGCTGAATCATAGTTGATTATTTTTGTTCATCTAACTAGCGTATCATGCAACTTTTAAATAACTATGCCTTTATATTCTTTTAAGTCTATTTTGGAATTGAATTTTACTAAGTTTTAGCATATTAGTGTGGAATTAACAGAAGGTAGACGTGATACTAGACTTTTTTTATAAATTGTTCATAAAAAACCTTATTTTACAATTTCTGACAAAAGTATACTTAATTATTGAGTGTTAATTTGAAATTGTGTACAAATGTCATTGGACATATTATCACGTGCTCTTTGGGTTTCAAATTATATGGCAATAATATCATTATTTAGTGAATAATTAGAACAATTTGGATATTGAAGTTTGGATAGATTAATTTCAACCGATATCGAGATTGAAAACGTTCATTTGTGAGACCGAAAAGTCTCTCGTAGTTCTTGATACCCACGACACAAGACTTAATCTTAGTGTGGGGTCAGGACTATGTATGTGACTGTTGGGTGTATTTATTTATTATTATTTATTTATTATTTGCAGGAACTTAAGTTTGCATTTCGATACGATGATTTATTATTCAGGGACTATAATTCCCTCCGACCAGAACATAAACAATTTTTTTTAACTAACGGCCACTTTGGCACCTTCGTTGTTTGTCGAATTCCTCGAACACACTAATGTTCAGAAATAGATACTTATTTCTATTAATAATGATGGAGATTATCTGATCGAACTGAGTACATTTGGTAGTTCGAAATTCAATTTAGGTACCTAAATAAATACCTGAGATTTAAACAGACAAATAAAATAAAAACACAGTCAAAGCAACTGTCCAGTGTGAACTCGGCTATGGCTAGCACAATATCGCGAGCGCATACCAAATAGGCAACTTTAACAAAGTTTGTCGCGTGTTCAGTAGGAAGTGGCATCCTGTTTATATCACTCACACCGGGCCCGTGACGGGAAGTAGCAAGTGCAGGTTGCATTTGTAGGGTTCACAAAAGATTCTTTTTTTTGGAATTTTAGTGGAATAGTTAGTTATACTGCATACTACCAAGTCCTTTTTTTCCTTTTTGTGAAAGCAAGAGTATATTGGCAGAAAATGCTTAAAACAGAACGTAGTAAAGATAAAACCCAAATGTTTGCCACCAAGGGTCATTTAGTGGTATATCAAATCAATGAAGATAATATATTTTAATAAACCTAACAGTCTCATACATAGTCCTGACCCTACTCTAAGATACAATGAGAATGAGGATTCGCTATTAAAGATGCGTAATATATAATTTAGTTGCTGTTACTGAATTGGAAGACGGACTCTGATTACTGTCCATGCATTAATAGAACACAAAAATGATTTTTTTAACCATAAAACTACACAGTCACATATCGAGATATGCGAATTCGAATCGCCATTTTAACGTAGAATGTACACAATTTGATACCGCAACAAAGCATCTAAAAATATTTAAAACATTTCGACTCTTTTCTTGCCAATCGTACATTATGGAATCAGCATACAGCAACTGAAAAGTTTGCTATCATAGGAGGTGGGTCCGAAAGTTTCCCGCCTTGTCGCCCCTTGCATTACACGGACCATTGGATCCCGGCGCGATATACGAGGCACGTTGGGACAACGCGCCAAATATCTTCGAGAGCTTTGATACAAATACTTGTTGGAAGTGGGAAATAGGATGAAAGGATATTTTAGTGTGATATTGTGTTCCTAGTACTGCTTTTCGGTCTGGAATTAGGTTTTAGTTTTATGTTATGAAGAGTTTTGGTAATATGATTTCATTTATTACCATCATCGCCCTCAGCCGCACAAAGTCCACCTCTGAGCAAAGACTTCTTCAAAAAACTCGGATTAATATTAATAGTTTTTTGTTTGAACCAACATATTTTTTAATAATTTTCCCTCCTAACAGCAATGTAAATGCACTGCTGTGTTGCAGCTTGAAGGACAATGTAGCCAGAACAACTACTGGGCATATTGAGGCTTAACATCTTATATCTCAGAGTAGTTAGCGGAGTGGAATGCCGAGCATTGTCTTGTAATTCATGGTGTTATTTGGTTTTGGTTCTGTTCATGAGCTGTCGTACCGCTCGCCAGCAGTGCTGGGCTCGGCTCGGCTCGCCATTCATCGGAAAAAAAATGCTTGCAGCAGACATTCCGTCTATTAAAAGAGCGCCTGTTATATTTTTTATGCAAAATTTGTATTTTTATAACATGTAGTTTAAAATGCTAAGGCGTTTGATTCAGTGACTTAGCTATGTGCGTTGCCATTACAAACTTGACAGTCATATCGAAAATATATGAATCAAGGAATAACAACGCCAACTTAATTTTCATCGAATTATTAAACTGTGATGTTTTTTGGTAAACATATTTTTCTCTCAAACAGTTTTGAAGAATTACTGTATTAATTTAATTGAGATTCGTCGTTCAAGAATTCATTAAACGACTACACATTTACGATTATATTACAAAATTACATTTAGCCGATAAAAGTAAGATGATGTTATAAGGCCATACCATCTGCTTTTCAATATATTTCAGCGACTAGGGCTCACTAGGGAGTCGTTGCTAAAACTATTTAGGAGAATAATATACGCAGAAGAAACACGCCCTACTGACAAAGTTATAAATAAAGGATGGCCAAATAAATATTCTGTTTAGAGGTTAGATCGATATTTACGAAAATGATATCGATTTTGTGTAAAAATTTGTATAAAGACTCAGTTTATAGAACTATATTATTAAAATGACTATTCACATAATGCATAATTATTTGTATTTTTTTTATGTCATATAAATGTATATTATTTAAGCCGATCTAAATAGAATAGCTCAACAAAAAATTCAAGAGCTATAAAACCATAGCACTGTTATTAGAAACGTTTAATCTTATTTAGGAAACACATTTTTTAAATTCATATTCTCAAATACATAAGTTCACGCCCTTGTTCCTGAGGGTATAGGTAGAAGTGCCACATTTTGAAAGTCAACTTCCGACCTATGGTATACAAGGCATAATAAGTTGCATTCCTGTGCAACTTATAAAATAATTTTTGAACCAACAAAGAAATCCAATTGCTGTACCCGGGAATCGACTTGAAGTTCTCACGTTAATAATTGGTATACCAAAAAATACTATAAACTCACTTGAAGATATCAAGAAGTAACCACATAAGCGATAAGCTCAGATAAACCGCTTGTTACATACAATGCTTTGCAATTATCTTATTCTGTGTTCAACTTCAACACAACTATGTGAGTTCGCAACTTGTTAAGTTTTACAGCTGTCATTAAAACTGCATTGTTGTTAAAGATAACTGAATTAACTCCGAATTAATTGTTGCTATGTATAGTTGATAGCATAATACTTTACCATGCGTTTAGCCATCCTTTGCTGGTCGTATGGTTCCGAAGTAAGTGCCTACTATCCCTGGTCTTGAGTAGCCCACATTCAATCGCTACCTGCCATTTGTTTTAAATCACCTATTATGCGATGCGATCTTCTGCGTAGATCGGATCGCAAATACTAGTTAGCTTTTTAAATTAACTTTTTAATTTAATAATTGTAAATTAAGGGTAGTTAAATTGTAACGGTCACTGAGCGGATGACTAATACCTCAGTCCGCCCCGTGACCACGAAAGCTGTAAAGTAATCGAAACGTCGGGAAGTTAAAAAATTTAAAAATTAAACCAAATCGCGATAAAATCCGTATAAAATAGTTTTATTTCAATGTGTAACATTCGCGTAAATCTAAGAAACCATCACCTATTACGATAATTAAACACACCCACACATACATAGTCGTGACCCACACGAATGTCTTGTGTCGTGGGTATCAGAAACTACGAGAGACTATTCGGTCTCACAAACACCCAGACCCGAAAAGATACCTGTGGATCACACAAATATTTGTTTCGGAGCGGGGATCGAACCCGCAGCCTCTTGTTTCACAGATGGCGTCTAAGGCTGTCCAGTGCAGATAAATATAACAATGTGCAAAGTGTTCATCGCTCGTGGTTCTCATATCTGTATTAATCATAAACATTCATGTTTAGTGACTTTAGGACGACGTAACTGACAGAGAAGAGATAGTGAGACCATTTAAATCTGACCGAATTGAAGAACTAAATCCTGACGGAGCAATGGAAGGAGTTAACGTCCATAATTACCCATCAGTGAGATTATAGCTTTAACATGAAAGCGACTATTAGTTTAGCTATGAATCTATTTATAACCGACAACTTATAATATCTTCGAATTGAGGAGATGGGGCCATAGCATCAGCAATATGTCTTGCTTCAAACTAAACTATTCCTTAGAAACGAATTCATGCAACGAATGTCTACAGTCACTTCAACCTATTTGTCCCAGATGACTTTCAGATACAATTTTAACCCGCATACGTCACATCATAAGGTCCATTATTTATTTCCCCGGCTACCCGACCATGATTTATTCTTACTGCCATCCGACCTTTTCATCCGGGGCAATGTTTACATATCGACGCGAGACCCCGATGTGTCCATGGATCTATTTTATCGCAGTCCACCGGATTTCCCGACCAATCATATTGTTCCACGAGATTTAAGTTACTCATCTCATTGTTAGTGCTTTTCTGTATAAAAAATTTAAAATATTTGTATTTTGTCTTTCTTATGGATTCAAATATAAAAAGTCCTTATAAACTATTCATAAGAGGATCAAAAGATTAATTTTAAATTGAATTCGTCTATTATCTACTATATTTTCTAAGCTTATTAAAATTCTAGTATCTTCGAGGCTATTCAAGTGACATTAGCATTCATTTTATCTATTGTTTTCTAATGACTGGATAAAGATTGTATTAAGTATTCAAAGAGTGTTTGATTAAAAAAAGAAATATGCAGAAATACAAAATTTTATTTTGAATTTGTCAACATTGCACGGTTCAATAAGTAGGACATTTATAGCTATTACAGATACATTATTCAGTCAACAATATTTACTTTCACTTGCTCTAATAATTTGGATTTACTTCGATTTATTTTTTTATATTTAGGATTCGCTTTGACAGATCTCCTGACGTTGCTTCGTGTCATGACTTTGTCGAATATTTCCTCACTGGTGTCTTCGCTGCCGTCGTCAGAGAAATGGTTGTTCATGCTGTCGCTCATTTTATTCGGCCTTAAAACTAAAGGTTCTATGCTAACATCAGAGAACACCGCCTCATCTGTCGTGGGCCTCTCATCGTCACTTCTTTCACTGTATTGACGATTCAATGCTCGTTTATCTTGATCTGGCACTTGTAGTTTGTTTTTCTTTTCGTCTTTCTTTTTGCCACCTTCCCGATTGCATGGTTTGTATTTCATAGGTGAGAAATCAACCCTGCGCAAGAAGCTGATTGTGTCACCAAATTTTCTACTACATTTCCTCGTTGCTTTGACTTCTGTTTTGTTTTCTGCTTTGATGCTACTTTCTTCGATTTCCAAAGCAACACCTGAGTCAGAATTCGAATCGACTAGTATGTTTATTTCTGGCACGCTTATATTTAAGTCGTTGTGGATTTTAAGTTTGTTGTTTAATTCCTCAATAGTTTCATTTTGTTTCTGTATGATCAAATCTTTTTCGGCGATCTGTTTAGCGACGCTTTCTGTCCTTAACGCTAAGTTTACTTCGTACTTCTGCAGCTCACTCGATAAGAATTCCAATTCCTTTTTCCTGGTCGATTCCAATTTCTTTATGAGTTCAGCTTGTTTCGCGTATGCTTCCTTCAGTCGCGTGACCTCTTGCTTATGTGATGTGTCGAGGAATTTAATAATGTTTATTGCCTCTTGTAGTGTCGTCGGCTGCAGTAAACTTTCTTTAATAACGTTTTCAGACATTATTGCTCTTGATGTGGATCTGGAACAAAAATAAAAATAGATTAAGCACTTTGACCAATGCTATCGATTAAATTATCGTCGAGTTACAACGCTGTGGTTGCTTGTTATTTCATTTATTCAATGTGAAGCTTCTATTATCGTTAAGTAGACGGTTCTTTTATCCAAACTATAATTACATAATTTGTAGAATTCGATGAAATGTCAATTTCGTTTACGCAAATTGGGTTTTTAATGAGGTTTAGAGGTCGTTAATTAAATGAATGCCGACTTTCTATCCTTAGCATATTCTATTGCAATATTTCAATACGAATTTTTAAATGTTTTACTTCTGAATACGCATTAGTTTTATCAATAAGTCATAATAGATCCTGTGATAGGCTAGAAATCACGAAAGTCGTCATAATATAGACAATAGTGATCTCATACTCGGAGCGGCATCACACGTATGTTGACACGCACGCGGTCACATCGGTACAATAACACTGTCTCATTGTTCCCTGATCGAACGACCTATTTGTAATAAAAACATTATGATATTTTTATTTCGTATCTTCCTTCGATTGTTCTGATATGTGTTGTAAAGTAAAAAAAAAATATGGTTTGTTGTACTATACAATTTTAAAGTGAGACTGATTGGTGTATTACATTCTATAAAATTCTAGAAGCTTCTAAAACGTCTGTCATGTTTCAATCTAATACAATTTTGTAGATTTCGGTATAACGTGATGATAGACAAGATTAAAAATGCTTAATTTCCTAATAAGAAGGTAAATATTCAAGTCCAATAATTTACATTACTTCATTTAGAAAATCAACATAATTTTCATGAGGAGCAAAATGTTGATTTAGAGTAGTAATGCTCAATTTGTGACTCTATATTTCTTGATCAGTTTAGATTCCTGTTAGAGATTCACATCGTTAATGATAAAATCTATTGATATAGTAATAGCTACCGAAAACTTATTAATCTGATCTTTAAATACAAATTATGTACTTAATGTTGTTTTGAGTTCCAACCTTATCTTAAATATAACATCTGATTTATGATATTCGGAATCCAAACAACAAAATTTAAGGCTATTCCTAGTGTAAAACCTCCGGCGATAGCATAGAATGTTTTGCTCTTTTCGAAAATTCCCGTGGGACAAAATAACTCATGCTCCTCAGGAATGAAGTCTGAGCAAAAACTAGTTTGTAGAACATGACTCACTGCATTTTTGCTGCAAGCCAATAACCTATAAAACTGGTTCCTCGTTATAGAGAATTCCCTATGGATGGCCTGACTTTTTAATGGGTTTAATAAAAACATGAGTCATTACGACGTAGGATGAATTTAATTTAATGATTGTATGGGCGAAAATGAAGGAAGCCCACATACCATAGATATCTCTACAAGAATTTTATGGTATGTGAAGTCCATCCCGCAATAGGACAGCATATTGGACAATGATCTGACACCTCTGTATTGGCTTCTTGTTTGTAAAGGAGTTTCGTGATCAGTATTTATTTAATTTATATATGTTTAGAAGACTGACTGCCTCGGTGGCGTAGTTGTATTACGGTACGGTTACAAAGCTGAGGTCTCGGGTTCGAGTCCCGGGTCGGGAAAAGTGATATTGGATTTTTCTATTCATTATCAGCCCGGAGTCAGGAATTTGTGTCCGATATGGCGATAGGCTCGCCCCCTATCACATCATGGGACGAAACATACAAGGCGAAATGTGGGTGGGCGCCTTTGCCTACCCCTTCGGGGATAAAGGCGTGAGTTTATGTATGTATGTATGTTTAGAAGAAAATGTGGGCAGTGAGGGACTGACGATGTTACAAGAATCAGCTGAATGAAGTAAGTCTGTAAGAGTGATGATATTGGAAGGTCTATTTTCTTATAGACTGATGGATGGATGGATGGGTGCATAAAAAATACTATATTTTATGTTAGTTACACTTAGCTCAATTATAAAAAGCATTTTGAAAACAGTCGATGCTGGATGTACATATGGCAAATTCATAGGAGATCTTTGGTGGCATTAAGGTCGAGTTCAAAATTTATCTTGTAAGTAATTTTTATTGCTATAAGTCTATAGTAATTTGTGTTAAAGAATATAATACATATAACTAGCAATGTTGATGCTGAATTTGATGCTAATCGAATAAATAACCACTCTAGCTTATACCACATCATTCAATGTCAGTGGAAGCTAATATTCAGAAGTGGTTAGCTTAAGGGCTTACATGAGTAGGTAATAATGTTATATTCGATAGGTTTTCGTAAAAAAAATCACTTGTGATAATTAACGGTCAATATGTACAGATTCGAAGATAATTTTAGTAAAAAAAAAAATAGTTCCTAATTTCATTTTACTAAAATAAATAATCGGTTATAAAATGAAATACCACTATGCAATGACTGTTTCTAACACAGAACATTATTACAAAAAAATAACATTGACAAAAATGAACAAATTTTCTCAATATAATTTTGTTTTCGGAAAATTTTTGTAATCGTTTACATCTATCTATCTATTTATATCTATATCAGCCCATATACGTCCCACTGCAGGGCACGGGCCTACTCTACAATCGAGAGAATCGATTGAGAGTGGTTAGGCCATATAGTCCACCACGCTGGCCTAGTGCGGGTTGGCCCTACTGCGGGTCGCATCGTTTACATACCTTTATTTTATTTTTTGTGAGATAAAAACATAATAAAATGCTAATGTTTTTGTTATTCAATTAACACTTAACATCCGTTGGAAAATTTTAAATACAAATTAGAATGTGTATTTTGTGTGAATGATTTCATTGAAACCTTTGATTTGGAGTTCAATGTAAACAACTTTTTGTTTTTATACATTCGTTTTGTACACTAGCGTAGGAGCATCATGAAATTGCTATTTAACTAAGAAACTATTACTTGTAATAGACGTCTAATAAATCAATAATAACTATTTAATTCATTACTATCATTTGTCTTATAAGGCTATTTTAGACGATTTAACCAATACCTTATTTGCACGCAGATTGTCATGGCTGCAGAAGTGAATTCTTGATTTTTAATTATCTAAGGTAACTTTTTTCTGCCTGCCTTCGTCAATTAAGTAGACGCAACAAAACATTTTAATATTATTTTTGATAAAAACAGAAATATTAAACTTTATTTATGACTTATTTCCAGACTGATAATAGCCACTTAAGAATAGAAGTAGAAAGCACTCGCAGGATTTATTTTCCATACTTTGTAATTTAGGCATCAATTTATTATATTAGCAATTTAATTTAAAACCATTTTGACCTTCGTCGATATTGGCCATGGTACTCTTACCTACGTCAGTTACTCTTAAGTAGAGTAGAAAGAAGATATTTGACTAGAAATTCTTCATTAAACTATATAGCCAGTATTCAAGTTACGATCAAGAGCCTACTTGAGTTAATATTAAGGCCTAAGGAATTTCTTAACGACATTACAGCAAGCAAATGGCAATGACCTTTCACGCTCAAATGTTGAAGTAACATAATACTAATTAAAATTAATTGTATTGATAGCGATATGTCTAAAACAATATACTAGATGTTTATCATTATCTGGTGGACTTTTCGTAATTATCTAAAGCCAAGTTAATAGTGGGCTTTGTGTTAACTTAGCTTCGTGGTCTTTTAAACTACAGATATCTGTACTATACTGTATCAGCCCATATACGTCACACTGCAGGTCACAGGCTTCCTCTACAATCGAGAGTACCATTGAGAGGGGTTGGCCGTATTGTCCACCACGCTGAAATAGTGCGGGTTGGCGGACTTTAACATACCATAGAAATGAATCGCTATGGTATGCAGGTTTCCTCACGATGTTTTCCTTCACCGTTAAAGTGCGTGGTGAATGACCATCAATACACACATGACTCCGAAAAGTTAGAGGTGTCCGAAAAGTGTGTCCTGGGATTTGACCTCGAGACCACCGTTAAAATGTTGGCAGCCGCGTCAGCCCTCATATAGTACTTAGTAAAAAAAGAAACGGTGCCTTTACAACTAACAAAAGCAATATGGCAACTTATATAGCATTGGAAATACTAAAGAACGTGTAAAAAACATTTCGTCAATATAGTTCTCGGAAAATACTAATAACATTGCTTGTATCGCGTGTCTTATAAATACTCAATCCGTAAAAATGCTTTTATAAATATCGAAACGGATTCTTAAAACACAGCAACCGATTTCTTATGAAAGAATCTCAATCAGTGAATTTCTTTTATAAATATGGTTCTTTCAAAAGCCTACAATGCACACTGGATTCTGTCAAGGCGCACAACCGGTTTAAGCTATTTCTGGCGCTGCGGTTAAATGCATGTACCGCAATCGGTCATCAAAAGCTTGTTTCGAAATGCACTTGCGCTAAGTTTTCTACTTGAACGTTACTCAACTTCCTCAAGTCACTTCCTATAAATTGTTGTGGAAATAAATTTAAAATACCTAGTCAAAAGGATTTAAATTGTACTAAACTTGGTGCGAATTGTTTTGACATAACTTGATTTATGAAACTTTTCATGATATTCAACCATTTTAAGTTTTATTAAAAAAGTCAATAAATCACAAAAGCACTGCAATATATTAAAAATAAATCCTTTTTATACAAAAAAATAAATGAAAACAAAACAAATAATACCTTTCAATAATAGATCCAGGTGCAAACTCCGCGAAATCCAATGAATACAATATCACTTTTTGTCACTGCGTACAGAACCTCTCCGATCGATAGTCGAACTCTGACTAACAATAAACGAACAGCCAACGACATCGGACAGGTGTGCAAGTCCACAGGTCCTACTAATCACCTGACCATTGTATAGAATACTATAAACGTTGCTACGGGAATATAGCACTTATCCTTACGTAATAAAGAATACAACCCTGTACAACAATAGATGAAGGAACACGTGCATTTTGCCGACAAAGAACTTTTAATCCCCTATTTTATTGTCAGTATTTGGAAATTAGTATTTTTGCTAATTATTTATGACTTAATAGGATTACTGTGTTTAGAATTTCCAGATTTTACAAGACTTTTCGAGTGTATTTCTATTGTTGTAAGGATTGACAGTTCCAGGACTTATTAGATTTAGTTTATGTAGTAAAATATTTTATGTTTAGTATTTTATATTTAGGATTGTATTTTAATAAGGCGATAAAATATTCTGCGAATAATGTTACAAAATTATGTAAAGTTTTTAATAAATACAATTACAAAATGTTGACTATAATTTTTAATATTTATATGGTATTGAATTATAACATATTTATGTTTGAGGAGTCTTATTGTGTAGCAATGGTTTTTTGTGGTAAGAATTAATGTGGGGATTATGAAGATAAAGAAAATATGAAAATAAGAAATATCTTCATTTGCGCAGGAACACATATGGGGTAAAATAATACAGATGTTAAAATATCATCAAACATAAACACAATGTAAATCGAAAATGCATAAAAATTCAATTACAAAAATAAAATATGAAATCTTATTGTCTTCCCGTAATGGTATGAACAAGTTGATTTCCGATTTGGTCGTCCGCCGCGCATCGTTACGAAACTACACGTCTTCGAAACAGGTTTAATGTATTCTCGCGTATTGTAAAACCTCCGCGGTGATTATGCAGTAAAGTTGCATATGAACGAAAATATTCCAAAAACTTGGAACGTTTAATGGTCAAGTAGAGAGTTGAATTGCGCTTCTGACAAGTCAGTACAGAAGCATTTTAAGGTATAATTATTTTTTATTATATAAAGTACTGTTACAATATTAACAAAAATTATCATTTTCTTTATAATTTTTTACATTTTTAATATTATTTTGAGTTCTATATTATGTATGGGCCTTGTAGAGATTGGTCCGACGCTAGATAGCTATCAACTTATATATTTATTTTTATTTGTATTATCTTTTATGTTCTTTGTTCTTGTGTTCAATAAAAAATAAAATAAATAAATATAACTGTGTAAATCTTTAGTGGAAGCTTATGTTCAAAATGACTGTACGATATTTTAAGTTAATTAATATAATCTACACATAAACCATTTGTATCACTTGCGTTTATATATATTTTCATTAATGTACATGAAGCTAAGAATTTATACTAACGTCTTTATTCATAGACAGTTTTAAAACCTATTTTAGTTTTCGAATGTTTTGTCCCTTTCGAACGACTTTTGAATTCAGTTTGAGCGAAGAAGACACAACATTCGGTAGCTACAATAGATTTTAAAACTGTGTATGAATAAGGCCGCAGAAGATTATTTAAACTAATAGATGAAATTACATTTAAAAAATCAACTTTGGTAAGTACTTTCACAGAAGTTTTTGATTTGTTACGCACTAAGTGGTTTTTTAGATTTACGCGAATGCTATACATTGAAATAAAAAATGAGTGTGTGTATTAGTGTACACACGTAAGAAGTGAAACTTCTTTATGACATCATTTTTCGAAAAATGATCTACTATTTACAAATTTACAGAATTGGTAAAATAAAGCTAAATTAAATAAAGTTTAAGTTTAGGAGGGGGGAAATTTTTGAGGGAATTTGGGATTTCTATCGGGGCCAATTTGTAGCCCTAACCGAGACGGTTCCGAGGATACCAAGCTCGGTGGGTCCACGACCTTTATTGGCCGAGATAGGTTTAGGGGGGGTGAGGTAAAAATTTTAGGTGGGGGTAGAGGCGGGGGGGGGGGGGTTAGGGTTCGTGGGGAGGCTATTGGGCACCTTAAAATATTTTTGGGTGGGGAAAGTGGTGGAGGAGGAATTCGGGAATTCTGTTGGGGCAGGATTGTAGGCCTCACCGAGACGGTTCCGAGGATACCAAGCTCGGTGGGTCCACGACCTTTATTGGCCGAGATAGGTTTAGGGGGGTGAGGTAAAAATTTTAGGTGGGGGTAGGGGCGGGCGGGGGGGGGGTTAGGTTTCGTGGGGAGGCTATTGGGCACCTTAAAATATTTTTGGGTGTGGAAAGTTGTGGAGGGGGAATTCGGGAATTCTGTTGGGGCAGGATTGTAGCCCTCACCGAGCCGGTTCCAATGAACCCAAGGTCGGTGGGTCTACGATGGATAATGCCGGAGATATGAGTAGGGGGGGTGAGGTAAAATTTTTAGGGTGGGGGTAAGCGGGGGCGGGGGGGGAGGTTTCGTGGGGAGGCTATTGGGCACTGTTTTGGATTTAGGGTGGGGGAAGGCCAGAGGGGGGGTAAGGATCAAATTACAAAAAAGTGGGTGGGACTTAAAATTTTGGGTGGGGCTTGGGCACGGTTGGGGGTGTGGCTTACTGAAGTGGGTACAGAATGTGTTCTAATGGTATACACTGTATTATGTCCAAATGTGGGATGATACACTAGTGTGGGATTCGTACTAAATACAGTTACAATACACAGGATTACTACTAAGTATTACTAATTTACTAAATAAATAAAGATGGCGCGTAACGCAAAAATGTGACTTAGAAATAAAGATGGCGCGTAACGCAAAAATTTTTCCAACCCCGATAAAGAAGTTTCACTTCAAAAATGTAAAAATTAAACCGAATCGCGATAAAATCCGTAAAAAATAGTTTTATTTCAATGTTGTTACGCACTTGTCAATCATAAAAAGCGCGCAGATTATTTTCCTGACACAACATCGGTTAGCCATCAATCAATTGAATCTAAACGAAATAAATCATACGGCAGTTTGAAACATGGGTGTCATTAAATTCTCTGCAAAAACGATCGGAGTCCAATTAAGGGATAGATTTGGTTAAAATTTCAACAGCGTATGTAGGGGAATATGAAAATAATCAATTATTTGACCTAGTTTATGTACCTGTACGGGACATGCAGAATGTAGTAGATATATACATAAACTATAATGTTACTTAGACGTACCAAAAATCTTCCAATGTCAATACAACCGCTCCAAAGCAGACATGGGGACTGCTTATTTGAATCCTCCGCCATTAAAAGCTAAGTTCTCAATTAAAACTTTCACAAACCAAAAATACATTACCTATAGTACTGAAACGAAAGAGAAACTCCCAATTTACACACATTACGGAGAAAATTAGCCGAATATCGAACATTTTACAAAACTTAGTTCCAAAAAGTACCTAAATACGCTCAAATAGTAAACAAAAATCTAGAAATTCAACGCAATACAAAATTGAAATTACAAATTCCACGTACATTTTCTGAATGATACGCCTACGCCGTGTTGCAAAAGTTGGCCAATTATAAGTTAATATTACTTTCGTATTGCCACAGTTTTGTAATGGGTTATATGTAATAATCCGCGAGATATATAGAATTTTGCCACGATTACATTAATGTCAAGGCTGCAAAGTTTCAAAATGTGTTCTTTTTTTTTATCAAATTGTCTGGCGCCTGATGGTAACTGAAGTGCGAGTGGAAATTGAACCGGACTGGGTTATTCCTCGCTACATAATTACGCTGGCTGAAATTAGACATAAACAGGCTGAACCCATAATTATGATGGGTTTACCATCATCCTACTACAACGGTGAAGGAAAACATCACGGGGAAACCGGCATACCGTAGCGATTTTGAAGAATTTCTACGGTTTGTTTTTAAACTATGTGGCCTAACCCCTTTCAATCGTACTCTCAATTGTAGAGGAAGCCCGTGCCCGTGGGTCGTACTTGGGCTGATACAGATGCAATCATCGTGTACGGTACTGGCTATCTGGGGATACGAATAATAGATGTATTTATTCCGAATTGGTCTAATAACTTTGAGTTTTTTTTTATTCAAAAGACTTTTTGATTGATGCAGTTGCCTTTAGAATAAAAATCCAAGCATTGTTTTTTTTAACATTTTCCGTGGCGCAGTTGGTTGAACGCCGCGGGTGTATTTATTTATTTATTTATACTGCCATGGCAAAGTAACTACAATGGTCATACAAATTGAGGATCCTTCGTCAACAGATGCTCATGTCTCGACTTTAGAGGTTTAATGCGGATCTGTGAATGCGGACCGAAAATGTGTCTCATTATGACGAGTTTTCCAACAACATCGTTTAAGTTGGTTGCTATGAATAAGAATATCCTATCACTGTCAAGTGTCAGCGCGTTTTCAATATTTTCTCAGTATTTTTTTACTGCTCCAAATACAAGAATACTTAATTAATAGTAAGTTGTATTTCAAAATTCCCAGAATTACTACCTGGGTCGTAAAACTTGACCTTTTTGTGTAAAACGGGTACAGACTTTTCTAAGAATAATAAAAACCTCTGTTTACCTGATCCTCCCAGGTAAATAATTATTATTACTGGTAAATTATTGTGGGTTGTTTTTCGGAATTGACTTTTCCTATAAAGAATATAGTTTGTTATAATCTCTTAATGGAGAAATTACATGCAATTGCACTACAAAAAAAGTTTATGCATCAGCCAATTTCCATTCCATCCTTTATTTTACGCGAACGTTTAACGTGTTTATAGTTAAAACTCTCACTCTTATTGTCTCGAACTTTAGTCGAAGAGCACTTTAAACTCGCGCTCTGCTGATGTAATAAAACCTGGCTGGCTGTAAATGTTACGGTCGTTTCGGAAAAACAACAAAAAAGATAAAACTAAATTGATTTTGTCCCCATTTGGGCTAGTTTAAACTTAACAGAATATATGTATATTGAAAGATTATTTATTTTTGCTTATTGCTTATTAGTACTGTCATACTGTTAGTATTTGGTATGATTATAATCTTTGAAGGATTATTATGTTAGCTAGTTTTAGGCTATTCATATTTGCATAGCTTACACCGTATGTAGGTGAAAAACACATCGTAGTGACCCGCGCAAGTGTCACAATGGTTTTAGTATGACGTGTAGACCGCGCGCCCGGTAAATCTGCGCGCGGCCAAAATTGGAACTAATGTTGACATCATAACATATTACATCTTTTATCAATTCAATAACCAGAGATATAATTCCAAGCATTAAAATTCTATTACAAAATACCGACTGGGCAACAAAGAAACTTATACTAACTATAGGTGCCACAGTTCCCATTTTTGTGGAGTTTTTAATTTTCTTAATGCTTGCAACATTAGAAGCGCCCTCCGTTGCGCGCAGAATTACATGGCGCGGAGTCTATGTTCGGTTTGAAACATGTCAAATTAATTGTGGTTACCGACGAGAGTCTGTGCTTGCGGCGGCGTCGTGTGCCGGGTCGGTCCCTTCCCTGTAACATGGTTGAGGAGGCCGATGTCTGGAACATGCGTCATACTCGTGAACGGGTGCTGTTTGTGTGGACTGGTCTGCTCGATTTGCTTATAATGATAAATTACTCAGAAACTTTTATTGCTAGTCATTGATTCTGGATGACTTCAGTTAGGTACCTCAGCCGTACAAAATGACTTAATCACTATTATTATTAATTAACAATTTTTATAAATCATGTATTATAAAAATTAAAAATTAAAATTATAAAAATATAATCATGCTTAGAATTTTATTTGGAAAGGGCAACGCTACAGTTTTTTTGCCTGTTCTTCTCTGGCCAAAACAGCCTTGTGAACCGGGCGGTAGTGAAAGAAGTGATCGAATCTAAATTATTATGTATGACATTTTATACATTAAATAAAACATTCTCATTTTCATTTCCAGAGAAAGCCATCTCTCGCTGGATATTTTATTTAAATAGTCCTACACGTATCTTTAAGAACACTCGCTTAACTTTTCAGAGCGACCTCAAAGGAATTGGCTTTCCTTGTCTTTTGCATATTTCCACCATGTTTATTATTATATTACGTCACATTCGATTTTTTTTAATTAGTAGTCTTAAACTTTAGCAAAAATAATACGCTCACATTCATTATTATTTCACAAAAAACCATTCCATTAAAACATTTCAATGCAATCTGAATAAACCGATAAATTACTTCCCTCAAACGCACCTAAAATATATTAACCAAATCGAAATTACAAATCGCAAAACGAATTTGGGCTTAATGGAGTTTCAATAATGAAATCAGCGGGATATAACACACATAAGGGCAACAAAAATATAAATCCAATACCCGTTTTGAATAACAATAAAAATATTTCTGAGTTACGTTTTGTTACGGGATTAAATTCGGGAAAAATTGCCCAATTTCGCCATAACGCGATATCCGCGACCGCGCTGAGTTATACGTCATTTTTATGTGCGGTTTTGGTGGTTGTAACCAAATATTTGTATTGTCTGTGGACGAGTAACGCACATTTGCAGGATTTATGACATACCTTTTTCTATTAAGGCTGGCATAAATTGTCCGTACAGAACGACGAACAGACTTTTTGTTATGTACTAGAGTTGGAATGGTTTCCTTGTGTATTTAATCACAATAAAGATAAATAAGTTAAAAGTTTCAGGGTATCTCCAGTAGAGATCTTGAGAATTTGAGAATTTATGAGAGACTAACCACCAGTAGCACCAAACTAGGCTAGTGGACACTGGTGTTAGTGCCACTTTTGCTTATCATTCGTGGATTTACAGACGTGAAGTAATGGCTTACAATTACCGAGTGTTGGGTAATGAGAGCACTTGTAATTTGATGACAATTTAGTAATGTTATTTCGATGGCCCGTGAGAACGTGCTTTCGATTATTACATTCATTAAAATATACAAATAGCTTATAAAATATTAATACGATGAATGACACAATCTATTTTTTTATTTTAAATAATGACTCCTGATGGTAAATACCATGTATGTAAAATCAGTATCCACGAGTGAGAGATTGCTAGTGTCTTTATGTAAGATTATTTTTACACGGGAACAAGATCTGAGGCAGTAATTACATTCATGAAAATTGGGTGCATTTTTGCATGGATTCTTTTCCCCGGCGACAAAATGTGAAAGTGTGGTTCGTAAGGTCTTGAGCATTTGTGAACATTATGACTATGAGCGTTGAGTTTATCACATTTGAAACAAAAATAAATTCGGTGGACTATGGGTTGTACTTGTGCCGCCACTGCTGCTCCATCGTGTATAGACGCGTGAATTTATTTACGTTTCTGGATAAAGAGCTGTTTCAATTGTGTTGTAAATAGTCAACATATTTGAGCCCTTCTAGATACAAGCCTGACTATTCGTAAGAAAAACTAGCAAACTGTTCCCCTAACCTCCCCTTATTGCGTCACTTGACATACTATTTGCGTTGGCGAAAACATTTCTATCTCGAGATAGCTCGGCTCAATGGAGCATTGGATTTACGTGGCAAGTTTTATTAGGAGCGCGGCTAACGGAGCGGCGCCAAAGAATTTCATCTGTTTGAACATTTGCATGAAGTTTGGTGAAATTATGTATCGAATGTGAGGTACAAGGGGAAAGGCTTTTTTTATTACAGTGAATGGCGAGACGAGCATGCCATTCGCCTGATTGTAAGCGATACGACCGCTCATGGACAGTAGCAAAACCAAACACCATGAAGTACAAAGTAATACTTTTCATTCCACTGCGTCCGCCATTTGAGCCATTTGCCTGAAATTTGAGCTAGGTGTATGTTTCGAAATGGGCTGGATGCAGCAAAAATTAGCTGTAAATCGTGAGATTTTTTGGTTGTTCCCTTAATTTAGTTGATACTGGATGAGCGCGTCTTCAATAATACATAAACGATAACTTTGTGCATCTTTGAATAAAATAATCGAGCGATAAATCCAAGAAAGTTTGTTTTGTCATACATATTTCAACATAGTTCAATTAATTTAATGCGTTAGTATGACTCAGAAATAATTATAATTATTATGAATCATCAAAACTTTCCAATCCTTGGTATAATATTTTAGTAAAGAAAAAAATGGCCGTATTCACTGATTTTGTTGGAAGAAGAAATAAATACCATAAAAAATAAGTAAAATCAGCTAGTTTAAAGTGTGGTTGGGCTAGTCACACATGCCGCATGCCCGATGAACTGTGGCCGAAAACAACAACACAATGGAAACCATCTAAGACTGAAACGTCGCGGTAGGCCCAGAAAAAGATGGCGAGATGAGGTGGACAGGTGGGAGAAAGATTGGCAGGATCGAGCTCTGAACCGAGACCAATGGAAGGAGGGTGGAGGGCCCTTTGCCCTGTGGTGGGACAGTGGAGGCTTAAGTATGTATAGATTCAGAGCAAAACCCATAAAATCGTTTCTTTCCGTTATTTCATATAATTGTTTTTACATTATTCATCCACGCTCCTTACTTAAGGTCGTCAATAATAAGCCGTTCATAATTCATTATCACAAATCCGAGAGGCGATGTAATGTGACAGGTTTACTTTGTCAACTGAGTTTTGTCTCCATTTTGCTATACATTTCAATGGAAATCGTAACAAAGAAAGACACATGCCAAGTATGATAAAGTAACTTTGTTCGCAAAATAAGTTTCCATTGACGGATCGCTGGAAAGTTCCCGAGATCAGGAGAAAGTTAGCACTTTGGTGTTTTGATGTGGTTTGAGATGCACATAATCTGCTCATTGGTGTAAAATTGTTTTAGTATCCTTTTATGTTATTTACTGGCCATATATTGTGGACAATAGCTGACAGATGAAGACTATACATAATTGTAAAAAGAGAATCCGTAAAGTTGAAAAAAAAAACACATTTTTAGCCATTTTGATTTTAGCTTTTATTACTTCTATATTATTATCGTTCTCGATGGTAGAAAACGATATATGCAATTTCAGTCTGTAGATTCAGCGTAGCACATAATTATATCAACTGGAAATTGACAACCATCTCTAGTTCCAATGTTCAAAAAAACTCTTCGGTAAATAATGTAAAAACAACCTAGTATATCATGCTTTTATACAACTTTTTAACAACTTAGTATATCATGCTTTTATACAACTTTTTAACAACTTAGTATATCATATTTTTGGAAAAAAGAACTTTTTGAAATCGGTTCCCTAATACCAGCGTAATCGAGTAACAAACATACAAAAAAAAAATTCAGTCGAATTGATTACCTCCTCTTTTGAAGTCGGTCAATAAGATAAATACGTCAAAAATTATTCAGTCCATATGACACATGACTAAAGTTGAAGTTACAGATCGCGCATCCTTAAACCGTTCAAAGAATCTATTTGGAGAGAAGCCAATCGGGGTTCTAGATAAGCAATCGGTTACACCGCACGCCCTCTGAAAACAATTGCTTCCGATATTTTAGAGAAATGAAATAAATTGTTCCGGTCGGATGAGCCGCGCTTTTTCGATCGCAATAACGATATAGTAATGTGATTTTGTATTGTCATGTTTTGTTTCCTTTAGTTTCGAAGTTTTTATATTATGGGTATTTGGAGTGATATTTGCGGGAGTAAGGTGGTGGTAGGATATTCTTATCCGGGCAGCAAACACCATTCAACGTTATCAATGAACTCGTCATGGAGGCCAACGTAAATGTGTCGGCTTTTCGTTTCATCCTGTGTATCTGTATCAGTTCATATACATCCCACTGCAGAGCAAGGGTCTCCTCTACAATCAAGAGTACGATTGGGAGGGGTTAGGCCGTATAGTGCACCACGCTGGCCTAGTGCGGGTTGGCGGACTTTACATACCATAGAAATTCTTGCAAATCACTATGGTATGCAGGTTTACTCACGATGTTTTCCATCACCGTTATAGTGCGTGGTGATTGATAATTATCAATACACACATGACTCTGAAAAGTCATAGGTGTGCCCTGAGATTTGAACCCACGACTACCGTGAGCATGTAGGCAGCCGCGTCTGGTCCGTTACCAACAGGCCCCCACGTACTTCAAATAAATAAAGGTTGACTTCATTATTCCATATCAAATTATAGAAACAGCAACCATCATAAATGTGACCGAATTCCCTACAATCAAATTCATATTGAAAGTCACACGAACCAAGTTATATTACTTTTGCAAGCGTTTCTGCGAAGGGCGTATTAATTAATTTCCAATATTAGTGTTTAGCATTTCGATGTCGCGGCGGGAGCTAATTAGCTTGATTTATTGCGAATGTCGTTCGTACTGAGTGTTACATATCACAGTGGTTGGTTATTGGAATTTTTAATATTAATGTATGAACATATTTGGGGAAGGCCTTTTCATCAGTAGACTTCTGTAGGCTAAAAAGAGAAAGAGTGATAGAGAGAGGGAGACTTATTTTGAAAACAAGTGGAACTTGGCTCCTAACTTTGTCTCTCATAAAATAAGCTTAGCTTCACACAGCCAGCTATGAAAACCGTTATGTTTGGTATGTCTTTACAAGTTCTATGAATAATATATTAAGAAATCCGCGGAAAAACAAAGTTATCAAGAATTCAAGCGAATCAGGAAACTAAAGAGTAAATGGACAGTAAAATTCTTATGTCACCTTACCATGTGGACAGATGACCTAGTCAAGGTTCCAGAAAGTTATTAAACGTAATTCGCTTCTTATTTACCCCAATGCACTAAAAAAGAAGCTTAATATATTTTCTACTGAAAAAAAAAAATGACTTTTGTGTCATGGGTAATAAAAAGCATTCAATGTCATTTAAAGTATTAAAATTTTTGTGGAGTATTTAAAAAAGAAAGTTAGTTTTTCCATACATTCCCAAAAACAGACCCTTTATGATAGTAAAACAAAGCTGCGTATTTGCATAATAGCATTGTTTTCCGAGTTCCAATCATTTTGTGTGTACGCCCGCATACTGCCGCACGTATTTGTGAAAGTATGAAAATAAAATATAATTTTTGGGAACAATACGGGGAAACAGAGCGGCGCCGTACGTAAAGACACCAATAAAGGTTTATCACAAGTTGGAATATTCAGGTAGAATAAAACTGGGTCGCGATCACACCGGAATGTAATGTGTGACCAGAATAAGGTGCGATGGTTTAAAGAAATAATCATAGACTGCAGATAATGAACAACATTGTTACTGACCAAAGCTTGCTAGGTCTTACAGCTGATTTATTTTAAGGAAATTCACATTCCTTTTCTTAAAGATAGTCCTATGCACTTTACGTGTGACTTCCTCGGGAGTAATTTACATCATGTTCAAAAATAGCTTCTACGTATTTCTTAGCATTATTTTTATTTCAGCTAGCTGAACTGTTCTTGGCTGTAATTTCACCGATGTCCGGATAACAAATTGCGCTGGATGATTGTCTTCAGCTGTGTTCAACGTTTGATTACTTTAATGTTTTTATCGCACAAATAACTGTCTTTGATTTTTAAATAGTATTGTGTTTCTGGTTAAGATATTAATATCAGTCTGACAGGCAGCCAGCCGAAAGCGCGATGTATCCATTGTTCTTTGGGTACAATTCACAAACGGGCCCTGACAAAAAGGGCACCGATTTGATGGAAAAACTCTGCAATAAGAAGATGAGAGGATCCTCCCGAGGATAAACACCTGTGCGGCGCGTCTATTGGCGAGAAGCGGATGATTCAAGCGATACCAAATAGCTTTTATAAAATAAATAGTGTACTGAGTCAGCTCATCATCGCTCCTTGTTGAGCGTGAAACTCTTCTAAAATCAACAGTTGGACTAAAAGGATACCTACATGACGCAATATATGATACATCTAAAAGTTTTTTGATGTAATTAATAAACAGAGTGTGCTGGCTTACAGGAGGTAGTACTTCAGTCTTATAGAAACCGTTTGTATAGCCACTTCTTCCATCTCCTACTCAATGAGAGTAGGAGTAGGCTATGACCTATGCACCCACAAATACCAAATACGTGTTTATAATTGCCATGACATTATAACTGTTCAAGAGAAACAAACATTTACCATACAGCGATGTACTAAACTTTCTACCGATCTTTACCAATTAAGACAAAGAATATTCCGTATTCCGCCAACACTCGCACCATACCAATCTTACCTTGATTCCTGTTGGACCCGAGTGACCTTTTCAGCTGACTCCCAAAGCGAGGGACAAAAACAGAAAGAACAACTTCGTAACAACATTGTCTTTATTGTGGTGGTTTATGAAGCATTTGGGATTTGCCCAGTTTTTACTTCTTTATGGGCCTATATGTGTTCTAAAAGTATTCGTATTACATTCCGCGATGTTTTCTTTATATTTTGTGCGTAATTTTGGACATAAGTAGGGAGTGATTCTGAATTTAAATTTACTGCTGCGTGTATTGTGAATTCGGTCGTATTTAAGTTATTTACATACATACATACATAAACTCACGCCTTTATCCCCGAAGGGGTAGGCAGAAGCGCCACCAGGACACCCATATTTCGCCTTGTATGTTCCGTCCCATGATGTGATAGGGGGCGAGCCTATCGCCATATCGGGCGCAAATTCCTGACTCCGGGCTGATAATGAATAGAAAAATCCAATACCACTTTGCCCGACCCGGGACTCGAACCCGAGACCTCAGCTTTGTAGCCGTACCGTAACACAACTACGCCACCGAGGCAGTCAGTTTAAGTTATTTATGGAGTTGATATATGCTCCTGCAGATGTGTAATGGCGCTTACCTCGTTTTTTTATTTCACATGTGAGTAGAATCGCTTGCTAATATATTCTTCCTTTGCCTTATCATCTCACATAATTAGAATCTAGCGCACCGGACAATACCGGTTAGTAGTACTTTATTACTATTATTTAATCAGAACATTCAGTTTGGAATATTTGTCAACATGTTTGTTTGTTACTGGCAAGGATGCTGGTCATAACATTATTTGTGAGATACGTTGTATTAACATTAAAAAATAACAAACATCAAAAGTTGAAGTTCTAAAATTAGTTGCGTAGATCACAAAACACATTCTGTCGTTTACTAAGATACAGCAAGTTGCAGATAACAATTTTACAGTTTTGTTTTAAAAACTAAGATCGTGATAATTGGCTTGGAAGAGCAAAGTTTTAACGAGGTGCGCAGTTACCAGTATTTCTTCGGAAATGTTTTATTACTTAGTAATGAGGACTATCTGAAGATGCACTGCTGACCTTATTCAGAAGTGGAATGAGGAGGAAGATAAATTTCATGAAACCAGATGTTAATTTAGTTATGGAACTGTTTACCATCATCGTAATCATTTTCAGCTTCTTTTACACGAGGCAATCTCTTTATGGACCAATTAAGGTTTTTCGGACTTAACGTTCTAATACGTGTGTACAATATATCTGTAAGTATATACAATGTATCTACTAATATTCTATAATATTCTACTGTTTCCCTGTAAGGTTCAATATAGGCTTCTCTTCTATTCCACTTTTGCTAGGGTTACACACTCAGGGCTTACTTACGACCTTACTAAGGTTTTCAGCTAGACGGTTAATGTTTTTAATGCGATGAATGGCTAGACGAGCATTCCAATCGCCTGATGGTAAGCGATACGATCGCTCATGAACAGTAGCAAAACCAAACAACATCATGAATTACAAAGCAATGTTTGGTATTCCACTGCGCTCGCCATTCTGAGTCATAAGATGTTAAGTCTCATTATGTCCAGTAGTTGCTCTGGCTACAATGACCTTTAAACAGGAACACAACAGTGTATTAGCACTACTGTTTACATTACAGCATAAGACCCGTGTGGTTAACAAGGCCTAAACACTATCAATAATAAAGGAGTGCTTAGCATGGGACCAATATAGGCTGACACAGTATAGCATCGACTGCATATTAATCTATACAAAACTACTTAAGTATGCCTCACATGTTTTCCTAATTCCACCTGCACGACCATTTACTTCACTCAACTAGGATTATAAAAGTTGGCGAAATTCAAAGCCGCTGCCGTTTTTTAAACTTCAAAGTCGGGCTTGTTGAATCAAATATGAAATCCGAGCTTATATGAATAGAGTTAGTTTTACTTCCGTCTGAAAGTAATTTCCGTTCGAAGTTAGGGCTTCGAGTACAATCTCAGAAGATTCGCGAATATTAATCTCAATGTTATATTTATGGGTCTTATTGGATTCTCCGTCGAGGCGTAAATGTATAATATATCATGACTGGGGTAAATGCACCAGTGAGAGCTATTATTATATTTCGCTTGTATGTTTAAATTGCCAAACCTAAACAGGTCATGAAACTAAATGAGATTCAATCTCACGTCGTAATATACCTTAGTCTCTTAAATTTTAAATTTATTATCGCGTTAAATTCTCATATAAACAAAAAAAAATTGATTTATCAAATATTGTTTTGTCTTTGATTTTAAAGGAAGTTGCTTTATGGGAGGGTATCTAGTAGGCACATAGGTATCTGAGAGTTTTCCATAAAAAAATCAAGTAATTATTATTATGCCAGTTCTAACTGAGGTTATAATCGCCATATAGAGCGATTAATGCACCTCAATTACAGCAAAAAACTATGGTCATAACTGGGACGTAAATAAGCAGATGCAGATGGTTTTAATTTATAAGTTCAAATTTCCTTTTAATTTCCTAAAGCTACCCACTCAGGCAACAGACGTTTATTAAATGAAATAATCCCTTCCTGCCCCGCAACTGGTACATTTACCCTAACTTCCATAGAATATGTAATCATTGTGTAATAGTTCCGGATTAACTGGCGTTCCACAATAGAACCCAAATAATAATTGAGGAAGCTTACAGGTTAGTGGATAACTGGCGAACATGTGATCATACTGAATGAGATGTATTACTTGTAGCAGTTAAAATGTTATTGGCGTAGAGAAGGCTTTTTCGTAGATTTACGGGATATTTATATGTTCAGGAACAGGCTATTGATAATAATGTTCTTTGTTTAAAATATCTCAAGTCACTTGTTTGGAGGGAAAATATATATATTTTAGAGACCAATTATTTTAAAAATTAGTACCAATGGGACAATTAAGGAAGATAAGACAGGGGAAGTTTCATAGATTATTTAACTTCTTTTATTTGTGTACATGAGCATACGTGCAGGTTGCTTATTTAAGTGTGATATCCGCCTTTATATAAAAGTAGCAAGGAATAGAGCTTGATATGACTAAGAAATGGATAGCAATATTTTGCGCTTGTCACTCTGAAACATTCATTGATCTCAAACCCTTAAGCAATCTCGAAACGTGACATTAATGCTCTTATATTATTTCTTAGAGTCGTCTGAGACCATAATTTTAATTATAAAAGATTGAATTTGTTTTCCAATACTTCACCTTTCAATATTTTATTTAACTTGTCTATTTAGTTTGTACTTTAAACGTCTTGCCGAATCTGTCCATTCAGCGAAAGTGAATTGAAGAAACGTAGACTTTCTAAATTACAAGTATCTTTAATACCCTTTAGGCTCGGAATTTTCGCTTTATTTGTTTTGTGAATAGAGAGCTGCGTTTTAGGCACATTTTAGGAACATCTCCGAATTCTTAAGTCTGTTTTCTTTTCAAATAATCGTCTTAAATGTTAAGCCTTTCTTGTCCGAAGGATTTTTGTAAGTAAATATAAATAGAGTGGAAGAAATTTTACTTAAATCTAATGGATACTACAAGTAATTTAAAACGTTTCAAGTATCTGTGGTTATGGAAGTGGCGAATTAATTTTACTGAATTCAAGAGAAAATCAATTAATTAAGTAAATACACTATCGTTGAGATACAACAATTTCCCTTCAGGCATTAAGCGAATACACGAAAAAGTTGGTATCTGTCGGATCGCTTAATATTTAATATAAATTCATTATTTAAAAGGTAAAAAACTCGAGAACGGCAGTATGCTATAAAATTTAAATATGACATGTAAAGGAAACCATCATGGAAATGTGCAAATTCGCGCTTTAAACGGTGAAATTGTAGCCCATTTTATTTTCTTGGCACGACCTTTTTCGCAATTCATCCATTTAAAATCTATAGTTAAGTTTCGGAATTCAGTGATTCGCAAAACTCTTTCCATTTATGCTCGAAATGATATCGTGAATGACGTGGTTTGTTAGTCTTATAGAAACTTAGCTGAATAGTTCTAAATCTGATTGTTAGGCATTGTTTAGTGTGTTGTTTTATAGTTTAATATTTTATTTATATATTTTTTTATGTTTATAAGGTGGTCAAACGACCTGGTAAAGTTCGCGGGACTTCGCTGGATGCAGGCTGCCTCCAACAGGTCACTGTGGAACTCATTGGGAGAGGCCTATGTTCAGCAGTGGACGTCCTTTGGCTGATGGATGGATGGATATGTTTACTCGATCCCACGACCAAACCTCAGCTAATTATACGGAATTAATGCCTACCATGAACATTTTTGATCGCAGGTGGGTTGCCGGCGCCTTATATTCTCTCAAAGAAACAACAGTTTCCTTTTTCTGCAATTTAAGAACACTAAGAATTTTACAAATCTTGTAAGTGTTTTAATTATTGTCGTTAGTCATCATTATCCTAGTAATTTTCTTCAGTATTAAAAATACTGAACATACACATTTCTTAAATATTTCCACAGTGATCTTTTAGAAGTGATCACTTTAACACTCTCCTAGGGCGTTTTCCAGTTCGTTAGTACATCTTAGCAGTCTTATAAAAACCTAATTAGCTAATTTATCTTAGAGACCAGCGATGCAGTTTAAATGACAGTTGTAAAACTTGTAAAGTTTGAGTTGCCAACTTACATAGTTGTGCTAATGTTGAATACAGAATAAGTTAATCGCAAAGCATGCCATGTAACAAGCGGTTTATCCGAGCTTATCACTTTTTTGTTAAGTGTTTAGTTCTTTTTTATTACATTTGTAACATGATGTTGTTACATAACTCATTTGTTAAAAGTACGTAGTAGAATGTGACTGCCTCGGTGGTGTAGTTGTACTACGGTACGACTACAAAGTTGAGGTCTTGTGTTCGAATGCCGGGTCGGGCAAAGTGATATAGGGTTTTTCTATTCATTATCAGCCGGGAGTCGAGAGTTTGTGCCCGATATGGCGATAGGCTCGCCCCTATTACACAATTTCTTCGACATAAGAAAATAAATAAATTTATTTTGTACCTAATCACGGAACCATGGGATCAAGGCAGGGAGAAGATCAACAGCTTCTGCAATGAAAGTTAATAGGATCTTAGTTAACGGGGGCAACGCTAACAGATTTCTCCCCCTAAATGTCCAAATAAAACACTTATCTCTTAGAAGGGAGTCGGTAGCATCTAATTATTAACTTATTATTGTTATCAGGGATACGCCAAATCGTAAAGTCTTAATGCCCCAGTCTCATTACAACGTTGGGCATTACTTAATGGAGATTACTCGTTCAATTCACCTCAGCACATTTTACTGCGAGCACAGGTCCGGAATTTGGTTGGGGTGCTGTGGACAAATGTTGAAATTCTGACTGATAATTCAATTTTATAAATATACTTTATGATAACATCACCTTTAAATCATGGTGAATCGTAGGAAGCATTAATGATAAAACTATGCGTGAAACTATTTTTCGAATGTAAAATATTTCTTATGCCGGCACGACAACGTGGTAATTGATCTGATCGTACTTAAAGTGTGATAAACATAGAATATCTACTAGCTAGAAATAGCTACCTGTCTTCCTATCTTTCACTCTGAATGTGGTAAGAAAAGGAAAAAGGTAGTCTTACTTACTGAACAAAAAATAACAGCAAGGCCGAACACTTCGCATATCTTCTGTAGGATAGTGGTACCATCCTGGCCGAGCCTACCTAAACCTTGAATATTCCAAGGTAACTTAAGTCCAGCATCATCACTTTATAGCCTAAGCCATTATCTTCCACTCACCCAATACACTACAATCGAGAGTACGATTGAGAGGGGTTAGGTCATATAGCCCACCAAGCTGGCCTAGTGCGGATTGGCTACGACCAAAGTCACTAGTTTCATAACTTTTTCATAACTATTCCATGCAAAAGTCACTTTACAACCGTAGATTCAACTTGGCTATGTGCATCACTAAGGAGGGAACACCGAGCATTCATTTGTCATGTGTCTAAAGTTCCTGCTAATGAGTTAAGTTTGTAAGTGGACAAATTCGGATGTTATCTGTTGCTCTGCTAAATGATTCTAAATTAATGAAAAGCGTCAACGTTAGGACAGGAGTAGTTTGTCAGCGTAATTTTGAAATCCTGTGTGTTTTAGCTTGAATTTTGTTCTTGTAACTTGGTGTAATGTAGACCAAGTCATTTAGAATGTATATTAAATAGCTCTAAAAATGTTGTAATTTGGAGTCTATTTGGATAGAATTTCGCCAAGATACAATTATTTGTTCGTGGAGTTAAATTCATTAGTTTAGTGGAAATAGTTTAATTGATTTCACTTTCTTCAAGACTTCCCATAGTTTCTTTATAAGTAAAGTCTTCTTTATAATTTACTTATGCCCAATATAGGATATTGATAATGTCCTCTAATTATGGTCTGTCTGCCTTACCATATCGAAAGTGAAATATAATTAGGTATCTGAAATGACCGAATTTTATTCATACTATTCCTTGGGGAAACGAGGTTACGACATCACCGAACAAATGCGTCCCTGTATCGGACCCTAAACGCAATATCTCGCTGGGTCCTTGTTTATTACGATGATTAAGGGCTACGCTTGTATCTTTATTAAACAGTCGAAGGACTGGCCCTTTGTTTGTTGAGTCAAGTCTTCTGTCAGTTATCAATGTGGTCTTACCTGTGCACACATTTGAGTAATTTGTAAACTTAATTTAGAAATTGAGGATTTGGGGCTTTGTGGCGTATTTTTGAAATAATCGCCTTTCCGATAGTTTTAAATTTATACAAATATTTTGCAAATGCTTGAAGATGGATCACATTTCTTGGAAATCATTCTTTTGTATGTATATTACCGTGTTGTGGGTATGGATTAAACGAGTTGTAACTAACACCTTCTACCTCATGGTTACTGGACGAAGCTCTGGCTACCGTTCGAGGGTAGAATACCCAATGCAGAATTAATAGCATAGCCAAATAACCGACTGTTCATTGGCAGTATCGTCATTAGAAAGAGAAGCTGCGAACTGCGCTTGCCATTCCGCCTGCTTGATAATCATCTCTCGTCGGTGGATACTTTATTTTTCAATTGCTCTGAAGTTACCATCAGGTGTAATGTGGTCATTTATTCCTACCAGTACAAAATATGTCAAAGTCACCATTACTGTACTGTAGTGTATCAGCCCATATAGGTCCCACAGTAAGGCACGAGCCTCCCCTACAATCGAGAGTACGATTAAGAGGGGTTAGGTCATATAGCCCACCAAGCTGGCCTAGTGCGGATTGGCTACGACCAAAGTCACTACTTGAAATATCTTCAACTCGTATTAGCAACGATTAGCATTCCTTATTAACATAAGGTTGTGAGTGACCTGTAATATGAAGGCTGTGTATAATGGCGATTTTTTTTATTAGATCTACGGCGTGTATGAAGAGATTAATTACAGTAGATGAAGCGAAAGAGGCATGTATGGACCGTAAAACTTGGCGCTCAATAGTCTCTGCCTACCCCAATGTATGTATGTAAATTTTTATTCGACGACTATATGTATTTGTTAATTGGACCGGATTTTTACAATAGTATTATGGACCAAATGGAGAAAAAATAAAAGTTGAGCTAGTGGTTGGATTAAATTCTGCGAGGCCACAATTACCAGGCTTTATGAGATCGTGGTAAAGAGCCCTAATACATGTCTTAGATAAAAACAACATCCATATAAAAGGGAAAATTCGAGGCACATTACATTTTTACCGCTTTTCTTTATAGGTAGCTGTAAAGTGCGTACATAAATCCAGCCAGATAACCTAGAAAAACTAAAACAAGGTATCGCGGTAATATTTTATTTAAATAGACGACGCCCAGATTTGTCGTGACAGATTGCAAGCCAATCCCTGACGGAATAAAAAAGTCCTAAATCTTACTCAACTTTAGAAAGAATTAGATGAGATTTTCCCACGAGTTGTCCAATCAACCCTGTCTCCTCTATTTATATTGCGAAACTATCGGCTTTCAGACACGTGGTCGTGATTCAATCAATTTTGATCTTTATTACATGGATATAAGGTTTACATTTCTTTGTACAGTGAAAGAGGAGAGTTAACGGGTCGGCCAGATAAACAACACTATCATATTGTTTTGGTTTGGATCGTAAATGTTGCCGAAACCTGATGCACGGCTTTAGTGCCACTATTGATAGCATAGCTTTGTTTTACGATTCCAAATCTGCGACTGAATTACTTTGTATTATGAATGGAGGTCGAATAATATCTGTGTGTATGTATGTATAGGCATTCACGCTTTTATGCCTAAAGGGTAGATAGGGTACATCCGCTAATTGTTTACATTGACGCAATTAGGCGCTCATTATTACAGGGAGTGTTATATCAGATTCGAATTCCGGGTTGGGCAAAGTGATACTGGATTTTTCAATATCAGTCCGCCGCCCGGAGTCAGTAATTTGTACCCGATTTTGCGAAAATACAAGGCGACACGTGGGTGTACTAGTAGCACCTCTGCCTTCCCTTCTCGGAAAAAGGCGTGAGTAATATATTATTATGTTATTTGAAATCACTACAATAAATGGTTAGATCTCGCTGCTGGACATAAAAATACCGGCTCCAAAATCTATTTTTTTGTCCTGAAATTCCGTAACACAGTCATAATAACAAGTAGAGGTTTTTAAGAATCTATGTCAAACTGTCAATCGAATTTCAGTACGGTTTCTGAAATAGCCCAATAATCCAGATCAAAACTGTTGGTTGACATTTTATAAGATAGGTAATGGACAACCTGAATTAGGTCAGAATGTTAGTCGTGACGTTTCCAGGGATTTCTATTATTGTCACCTACTTAAGAAGATATACACAACAATGGAATCACGAAATTCGAATTCAAACCACTTAAGATATTTGAAGTTATACCAGGATGATATACCAGAGATGTTATACCAGGGTTTCGAGGTAAAGTGGCTTTACCTGAGTAAGTACATGAGTAAAGTATGAAGGCTTTACCTGATTGTAAATACCGTCCCTATTGAATGTCAAAGGACGCTTAATAATCTCATGTCATTCGACTCAGTTCTGCCTTCTTTTTTCTCTCACGGGGAAAATTCTCATTGGGTAACCAACTATCTAAATAATGCCGGACTCGTACAGGCTAAAATCCCCATGTCTCCAATGCTTGTTAAACTGTCATTAACCTCCCAATTGAATGACCCAGGATCATAGGAAGGACACGTGGGCTGCCTAGCCATTCCATAGCCTTTTTTTCTTACTCGAGAAAATCCCTTTACGAATCGGAGGTATGTCTGATTCGAAATTCTAATATAAATTAATAAGAACCTTCTACAGACTAAACCACGTGATATACCGCTATATCCTTTAAAAATTAAAACAAGGGGCGTGGGATAAGCTTGAGCATGCAACCACAAACCCATAGGAGTTGGTCCATATTGGTATTAAATCCATCCATACATCCATCAGCCAAAGGACGGCCACTGCTGAACATAGGTCTCTCCCAATGATTTCCCTGACCTTTACCGATTGTCCCGCGACCTTTACCAGGTCGTCTGACCACCTTGTGGGTGGAGTCCTACGCTGCGCTTTCCGCTACGTGGCCTCCATTCGAGAACTTTTTGGCCCCATCGGCCAACGGTTCTCCGCGCTATTTGCCCCACCCATTGCCACTTCAACTTACGAATCCGCTGGGCTATGTCGGTTACTTTAGTTCTCCTACGGATCTCCTCATTTCTGATTCGATCTCGCGGGGAAACCCCGAGCATAGCCCTCTCCATAGCTGCTCTTGGTATTCCATAGCCTGATGTATTTCAAAGGTCGATGTTGAGAGCCTTGGGGAGGCCTATGTTCAGCAGTGGACTTCCTGTGGCTGAATAGATGGATAGATACCCTGACGGTATGGAATAATTAGGGAGGGAATGACCTTTTACAATATATTTTACAACGAAAACACCAAACCCTGTTTATTTGTAAATAACACAGAAGGGATTTAAAAATCCTTTCAGTTACTAAATTCATTTTTGAGGTGTCTGAAAATTAATTTTGCTTGCTTGAATTTTTTTAATAAAACTGACTTGGCAACATTTTTCTTTAATCTGACGATTCAAGGGATAAATTAAACTCAAGGTTATAATTTTGAGGTAAAAACGGCTTTAATAATCGCGCCACGATTAACATTTTTAAGAACCTTTGAAATTACCAACGCGTAAACGATATCTGCCGGATACTCGATAATCTGATAAATATAATATAAGGTTTCCTTTCCGTAAAATATATTTATAAGCACTTTATACAGGGTATATCAAGACCGCGACCGAAAACGAAGCCAGGAGGTAGTATTAGTGATATCAAACACAATGCAAGTAAAAATTTTACAAAAAAAATCGTCAATTTTTTTTTTGTTATTTTTTACATATCGTCGTATTTAGGTGATTAAACATAGTTTTTCTAAAATAATGACGTACATCGCTTAATTTTTAAACACGCAATGGTACGTAAGGGTTTAAATTACTATTTTTGCAAAAACTAGGTATTTACCCCTCAAAAAGGACGATTTTTAAAAAATTGTAAAAAAAAATCCGTCGCTTATTTTGCAAAATTTTTAGCTTCATTGTGTCTGTAGCCGCTAAAACTACCACCTGGCTTCGTTTTCGGTCGCGGTCTTGATATACCCTGTATATTACATTATTAGCATATAATTCTATAGGTACACCAAATAGAACAAAAACGTTGGTATACAAAAAATTCAAGCTGTTTTATTTGTAATGTGGTTACCCTGGTATCAAATAGTTTAAGACAATCATAGGCTTTTAAAATGCTGAAGGTGGGAAGTAATTTTGTAAACAATAGAGCATTGCTTTAGGTTTTTAAAGTGATAGCATAAATTAGGCAATTCGAACGGATGGTATCTTCTCACAGAAAACCGACGTAAAATAACAGTTTCGCTTTTGCGTCGGTGATTGAGATTGCTAGAGACGCTAAAGCTAGTGGTAAGATATTTTAACATCAGGCGCATTGTATGTTTTATACAATGATAATACAAAACCTCTTATCAAGTGTGGGTTCATGATAATTCTATTAATTATCTTACCTTAAAACAGTATTGCGACAGCAACGGCATAGTACATAATAAACACATAAGTACTATGGTTCGTTTCGGCCTGGCTGTAAAAGTAGCAAGCGTCTCATAATTCCCAACACTTCACCCAAATTATGATTATAGCATTTCGCGTGAAACTTAGTGGCTTCTTCAATAATCAAATTGCGAATATTCTCGTGCCGTAAAGTCGTATCTCCCGCTCCCTTCACGTCGAATTGGTTACAATTTCATTATGTTTAATCGTTTACCATTGAAATCGGCGTAACCACAGGAGCGTTTATATGTTAATTAATTCAGCATCATGTAGCTATTATATAACGGTTCACTGAATCCGAAATAACGGCTATCTATGTGTGGTTTGTGTAATGAAAATTGCCTTTTGTGTAGTGATTGATTTTTCGTCCGTATGCCAGATTTATTAAGTGAATGGGACGCTCTATCTATTAATTTTGCGTATGGGGTCAGTCTAGTGGCAGAATGTTTAAGCCTTTGTGTTATGAATTAATAGTTAATGTGCATGCATGGGTGATATCGACGTAATAAACATCCTAAAGGTACCAGAATGTAACATACCAAGCGAAAGTTGCCACAACTACACTATGTTTACCTGAATCTTGAAACGCAATTAAAAAAAACCCATGAAAAATATATTATGAAAACGACTTGAAGAGAGGAAGAATGATTCTTTTCACAACTAGAACACATTCCAAAACGAAGCTAATCTATAACAGCTTAAAATGTTATAAAATATTATTTTAATAAAGAATTCAATGATTTAATTTAATATTAAAACAGTAAAAGAACACGCAGAAAGCAAACAATTTCAATCGCAGCAATCTGTCACATGGATCTCAAGATGCGTTCATTCAGTGCAATATGTTTAGAACCCTTAATGGGCTGCGCTCGCACTAACCAGTATAAATCTAGCCGTCTCACCACTGGAAATAATCGAGTAATATCGCACCCTTGTAAATCAGCGTTGAGTTACGTGAATTATTACTGCACATTAATTCGTACGTTCATCAAGTTCGGTTAGCAACGTAGGTACTGTACTGGTTTGTTTTTCATCGTATTTGGTTCGGGTTTTATGTTCCTTGGGCTTGTTTTATTGTAACGGTGAATTGGCTTTGTTAGTGTTGTAGTAGTGTGTATGCAATCGTAAGGTCCTTAGTTTGATATCAGAATGTTTCACTTGCGGGTAGTAGGGTTAACTTTGTGCGGCTTGAATTTATTAAAATATAATATTCGCCAAAACGCACTACGCCAGCGTGATGGACTATAGAGTAAACCCTATCAATCGTATTCTCGTAGTAAACTAGTGTATATATGGATAACCATGCATATTTTAAAGGCTGTTTAATGTAAATAAACATCTTAAAATGGCCGACATCAGCTACTAATAAAGAAACTGCCATTAAAAAAGACTCATTTAAAAATACCTATATAATTCCCATAATTGAAATGTTCCACTAAAATAATACAAGAATCACGAGCTTTCTTTATTTCTTGAAAGTCAACAACGCTAGACAAAGGCTTTCCAATGGCTTTTAGCGCATTACTCCTTATTACTTATGTCCTTTGATACGAATTACGAGTACATGATTATTAATATTATAGATAATATTTCAATATTGTATCGTCTTCAGCCTTTACTATTACTGGTCTATTTAATTAAATCACTATATGGCCTATACGAGTAAGTCATGAAAGAATTTCAGTTATGTTAAAATTTTAAAGTGTTCCTCAAATTGTGGTTTACTTTTTATTAAATGTTCTTAATTATTTTACCAATATTTTCTATATTTTACGCTTTGCACTACTTTCCAAAATAGACGAACTATTTCGCATCGGGACTCGTATGCCTAGATATACCCTGTATATAGACTAGGTATATGGACTATATGGCCTAACCCCTCTCAATCGTACTTTCGACTGTAGAGGAGGCCCGTGCCCTGCAGTGGGACGTATATGGGCTGATTAATAATTAAATTTATGATATTAATTGCAATTTTTACTTTTGATACTCGATATCATTTGTTTTAGATGAAGATAGAAAATTTGACAATTTGGTATTATTGAACGCTATTGCTATGCGCGATTTTACTACCGTGGTAACATTTAATAGAACTAAATGAAATATATTGTCGAGAGTTTTTTTTTGCAATGAATGACGTGACGAACATGCTATTCGCCTGATGGTTAGCGATACGACCGCTAATGGACAGTAGCAAAACCAAACAATACCATGAATTACGAGGCAATGCCTTTCATTTCATTGCGCTTGCCCATCCTGAGACATAAAATGTAAAGACTCAATATGTCCAGTAGTAACTCTGGCTACAATGTTCTTTAAACCGGAACACAACAGTGCATATACACTGCTGTTTGGCGGGAGAAATAGACATTGCGGTGGTACCTGCCCAGGCGGCCTCTCACATTTGAGAGACCAACCTCCAGTAAAGTAGTTTAGCAGAAACTAATCTGACTCATACTATGTCTATACCTAATTTTTAACCTATTGGAAATTGTTCCTAATCAAGATTTTTGAATTTACATTCCCCGTCACATTTATTATCGCCCTATTTCACCTACCACCTACCTGTCGTGTTAATTAAAATTTCAGCTTAGCAATTGTGGTAACATCTTAAACTTTAATTATTAATATGTAGAATTTCTATATTGTCTTGAAGTGTGATGTCAAGTTTTGAAAGATATTACTTACTGAGTCTCTTTAGTCAAATATCCACTATAGATGTTACTATAGCTTTATGTAAAACTTTTATTTGGTTTGCTATTAGCTAGCTATTACGACCATCCTTATTGTTACCTACTAATAATCGCATTACAGCCTCCGTGGCGCAGTTGGTTAGACGCCGGCTGTGAAACGGAAGGCCGCGTGTTCAATCCCCGTATCGAGACAAATGTTTGTGAGGCCCAGAAGTATTTGTCTCGGGTCTGGGTGCTTGTAAAACCGAAAAGTCTCTCGTAGTTTCTGATACCCACGGCACAAGACTTAATTGATCTTAATGTGGGGTCAGGATGTTGGGTGTATTTATTTATTATTATTTGTTACATTTTGCTTTTAGGAGCATAACTTATTTTCTAGCACGAAAACATTTTTAATAATGATTATTATTAATCATAAATATTCTATCCATCTATTACTGGTCGAAAGAAGGACACACACGGAAATACATTCTTGGTACTTCAATTGTATGATAAAATACAAATATTGCCTTATTAATAAAGTCATACCTATAGTAATAAACATAGCTAATTAAGTCGCGTTGTATGATAAATTCAGTGTGCCTTAACTCATGTCCGTTTGACAAGAAATATTGGCTCATAAGTTAATCGCAATAGCTGTTGCAGAATACAATTGCCTTTATGAGCTACGATTAATCAATGCCCTGATCTGAATTGCATGTTTCGTTGCTTTAATTAATCGATAATGCTGTATACATGATCTTCCTATTAAATATCTGTATAAATGGGAAGCCGAATGGAGATCTTTCGAATGTGATAATTTTATATTATCAAATATTGAGTTTCTTCATTTCGTCGAATAAATTAATAAACCTCAAATTAGTAATTTAGTTCATATATTTCCAATTGCAGGTCACGGGCGTCCTCTACGATTGGAATAATTTTGGCCGAAGTCAACCACGCACGCTTCTGGTTGGCGGAATTGAAAGACCATGATTTTCTTTGAAGTTAAATATCTATGGATTCAAGATTTAAAACGATATTATCTTTTCCTACATAGCATCGTCTTGGAATGGCACCCGGTCCATTACCAAGCCAATACGCACTCATTAAATATTAGAAGAAAATATAAATTTTAGTTTTGAAATTCTGTACTGGTTTTAAATAAAAATATGCGCGGATCAACATTGGATTCAAATTGGACACACTAAAGTAAATATAATTTCAAAGTTTTGTGCGGAAATTCAGAAGCGAGAAGTGACGAAAGCAAGGTTCTGGCAAACTTTTCAATATCACGAAACCTTGCAAATAAATCTTAACTTTATAACTTGTTCGTGTTTTATTTACGAAACGAAATCTCATTAATGCACGTAAAGTAAGTCTGGAAATGTTTTATGATGTATACCAAGGCAATGGTGTTATTAAATTACGTGAAAACGAGAAATAAGTTTTATATCCATATTTAAAAGTGGCGACCTAAAAACATGGTGATCGATCCAAGCGTCTTGGAATAGAAGTCACGAAACATCGCTCTTTTTGGAGCGTAAATTCTTGTCATCTTAGTATGTCAGATTTCTAACTTTCCTTGGGAAGTAATTAGAATGTTAAGGATAGAATGATCTCAATTTACTTTCAATTCTATTTTGTTCCTATCTAAAATAGGGATCTCATCACAATATAAATTGGCTACTCCACTTACTACTTATCGGTGAAAAGGCATTATTATTATCCTATTATTATCTATCATTATCCTATTTATGAGAGGAACTAATTGCAAGATTCTAGTATTCGATTCCATTTTAATCGTGACTAGTTCACAAAATCTTTATAAAAGAATCTTAAAATTATTAATTTTAAATCTCAATGACCGAAGAGATAACCTGAGACACAAACCTATTTGAAGTGTCAAAAGCCTACGAACTTTATATAAGTGATCGCCATGCATATTAGAATTTATTCATACAATCATGCCAACGTCCCCGAAACAGTAAGCAGAATTTTACCACTGTTCCCATCCATGGTTTATCCAGCTATTTCCGAGCAATCCGTTTTAGAAATAGAAAAATTCATGCAAAATGGAATGACCCACCATTAGGCAATTTTAAATTGTTCCGGAATAATGTCAATATTTATATAATCAATATAGAGGGATAGTCAGAAAGGGTGTAATTATAAAGCTGAAAGGGGTACTTATGCTATACTCATCGCTACATTTTGCTAATTCAAACGATTATTTTTGTATGGAACAGCTGACTTTTTTCTCGATTTCAGGATTGGTCCCATAGCAAAAGTTGTTTATCATTATAAGTGTAGCATACTCCTTTGGCTTTATACCCTTTATGACTTACCCTGTACATTATAGCCTAAATATCATCTATACATATAATAAAAAATGTAAATGGTCGATGTCTGTACATGGAAGATAAATGAAAAAAAACTAATATGGGGGGTCTATATTAACGTAATAGAACCCAAAACAACGATTTTAATTTTTTTTGTCTGTTTGTCTGTGCGGTTGTGCGCGATGAACGCAGAAACAGCTTAACGGATTTCGATGAAATTTTGGTATGCAGGTAGCTGACACCCTGGATTAACACTTAAGCTACTTTTTAATCCGAAAAAAATCGTGTTCCCGTGGGATAAGGAAGAAATTCCGATATATTTGTTACTTTTTTATACTCTTTTTTATACTTTTGGGATGGGCTGGATTATATGCCTTGAGTGAGAATGAGACGGGATGGGTGGGATATAATGGGACGGGATGGCACGGGATAGGAAATTCCAAATAAAGTTAACCACGCAGACGAAGTATGCGGACAGAACCTGGTATCTACACAATATATGCATTTAATAATACAATGTATTTAACGTAGCGATAAGATAGTCAATTAGGGCTGTGTAATTACTAATTTTATTCTAGTGTAGCGGCGTGACCCTTGGTTAACCAAACTTAATGCTTTAATTACTTTATTGCGTACATTTTAGGTAACGTACTATCTCTGTAATAGCACTAGAAAGGTCTTAGATGTGTAGAAATAATGGTTTTCAAAGTAACTATGTATTTTTTCTTCATAAAAAATGATTTTGTGTATTACATTCGATAGTTGGCTACTGCCTCGGTGGCGTAGTTACACGGTACGATTACAAAACTGAGGTCTCGGGTTCGAGTCCGGGTCGGGCAAAGTGATATTGGAATTTTCTATTAATAATCAGCCTGGAGTCAGGAATTTGTGCTCGAATTGGCGATAGTCTCGCCCCCTATCATCCCCTCATCCCCATCCACCCCTGTGGGACGGAATACATAAGGCGAAATCTGGGTGTCCTGGCAGCACCTTTGCCTACCCCTTCTGGGAAAAAGGGGTGAGTTTATGCATTCGAGAGTTACCAACAGGCCTCATAATGTGTGGTGGCCTTTTCGTATCGGACCAAACGTAGAGGAGATAGAATATTCTTCTCTATTTGAATACATAGCCTGAATATAACAATTATATTGTACTAGCGTCCCGGACCGGCTTCGCCCGGGTGCAGATAGTTTTTGAGTGCAGTCCACATCAACAACATATTAGAGTTTTCGCAGCGCGCGCGATGTAAAGAATATTTTAGAGAAATTTTTACACCTTGGGTTACATTATTGGAGTTTTTGTAAGGATCTCCAATTTTTTTGAAAATATTATATTCTCTATGTCACCTCGGGATAGTGTAGCTTTCTAACAGTGAAATAATTTTTCAAATTGGTTCAGTAGTTTCGAAGCCTATTCAATGCAAACAAAAAATCAAATCAATCCAATTTTTAATATTAGTATAGATAAATGTTATATAATTATAGTTCTTCGACCATGTCGTGCGGAAAAACCCTGACAGCCTGGAAAGATCTATCTTGTGAGGAAAGGTTGAGGGGACCAGACCACGTGGCCGCAGACCAGCTCGTTGGGTTGATCTTATAAGCAAGACGCTAGCCATGACTATCCCGGAGGCGCTGCATCTGGCGAAGGACTGACAGGCATGGCGATTAGCTGTCCAAGACTTGACAAGTGGTAGGGGTCACGATCCTCAACTTTGAGGGAACGATTGCAGAGAGATAGGTAAATGATTTTAAAACTAGTATGGTATTTGTCAACGAGGTCAAAAATATAGTTCCTCGTAAGACCTTGCAGAGCATAGTTAAAATTTGTATATAAATAATGTGAAACTGTAATACTAATGTCATTTGATAGCAAAATTTAATATGTTGGGTTATAGGTTTAAGTAATGTAACACCACGCTTTGAGTCATAAGAAACGACAAAAAAGCTCATTTGGAAAACAAGTTTCCATTATAATTATTCCAGATATAATTAAAACGATCTGTTAATAAGTTTAAGTAATGAATAATAATGATCTCATAAACCATCTCGCAAATTGTAATTATAGAATTGTTCAAGCAGCATAAGTTTCCTCTATTAATCCGAGCGGAACGTTCGCTGAGCGTAATCAATAGTGACGCAGATGTCTTCGTGTATGTTCTTTCTGAAAGTGCAATGGAACTTCAATGCATTTCACGGCTCGGATGCTCGACAGTGGCGGAATTAAGGTTTTTCCATGATAGGTTTGTGGAGAACTGAGTGAATATCGACCCAAAACTCGCTGAAGGCTTATCTGAAGGCTGAATCTTTGTTAAGATGTAATTTTAATTTTGTTTTTATTTTTCTTTTAGCTCACATGCTCTAATACATTATAAAACATTTGTTGAAATACATTTTTCTTGGTTCTTGCATAATATGTTTTATTATCTGTTCCACTGTGTAAAAATATGTTTGAAGTTATTAAACAAAATATAACCTTTATTATATTGATACAAATATTGGATCAGTCCCCCATAAAAGCACCTCAATACTAACCTGCATAACAATTATTTGGAAAGTTACCAATGTAAGTTGGCCTATGTCATTGTTCTTAATGACAAGCAGATAGTGTTATTACGAGGATCTTTGTTCGCTGGAAATGCAGTTCATATTAAGTTTATTCAAATGCCTCGTTAGTTCCCGGCACCATTGCATTAGTTTGAATGTTGGGTTATGAAGCTGCGTATGGTGGAGATTGTTCCAGAACTTTGTTAAGTTTACGCGTATGGCCGGTGGAATGATACATAACCATAGCTTGCAGTGTTTCAGAAATATATTGAAGTTAAGTTCTGCTGTTAATGGTTAAACATTGTTTTTGAAAAAACATGCCACTGTTGGTAAATTTTTAAAATAGAGCTGTATTATATACCGGTAGTAAAGAGTTAATTATACTGGTTAAATGCCGGCTGTGAAACGAGAGGCTGCGGGTTCGATCCCCGCAACGAGACAAATAAATGTTTGTGTGGCCCACAAATAAATATTTGTCTTGGATCTGGGTGTTTGTGAGACCGAAAAGTGTCTCGTCGTTGGGGTCATAACTACGTATGTGACTGTTGGGTGTATTTATTATTTATTTATAGATGAAATCTGAAACGTTTGCTCGTAACTTATAATATCACACAAATAAAAAATACTTATAGAGAGCTCTGCGTGAAATCCTGGAAACATCTTCAAAGGTAATGTTTGTTAACTGCCTAGCGATTAATTTAAATTCACTCAATGTACTTTTGTAGTAAATTAGCGTGTAATTCGCTTCTTTCTGGACCACTTACGCTTACATTCCTCGCGCGTAATTCGCCTTTTTCTCAAGATCCTAATACCTCCGTTGTAATTCATAACTTTGCACAAATAAGGTATATAGAGGGGTTTTACGTGAAATCCTTAGAACACCTGGTTTTATGGTAATGAATATTGCTAACTGCCTCGCGCGAACATACATTAAAGTGGTGTTACACTGAACGAGGCTGCCGAGGCACCGGGTATCATTTTAAGCGTACAGGCTTACTAACCCGTGTTTACCCATGTAAATGTGTTTCAACGGAAGACGAAGTCTTGATATGCTATGTTTGTTATGATGTGTCACTATTCACTGCACGTGTCTGCGTGTTTTGAAGCTGACTGGGACAGAACAAAGATGTTTTAAAACACCGCGTTTGCTTATGTTCCGTTGCAATGGGTTTTTTATGTATATTTTTAGTGCCTCGCCTGCCACGATAGCGTAGTTGTACTACGCTACGATGATGAAGCTGAGGTCTTGGGTTCGATTCCCGGGTAAAGTGATATTGGATTTTTTTATTCATAATCAGCCCGGAGCTAGGAATTTGTGCCCGATATGGCGATAGGCTAGCCCCCGATCACATCGTGGGGCGGAACATACAAGGCGTAAAAGTGGTGTCCTGGTGGCGCCTCTGCTAACTCCTTCTGGGATAAAGGCGTGAGTTTATATACGTATGTAATTGATTGTGTATTTTCATTAAATAATATAGTTGTCTATTGATATAGATCTATAGGCATGGTCAATGAGTCCCCGGGCCTGATATTTATATGAATATTTTCGAGAAGTCTCGATTTTCATTACCTGTTATAACTTTAAAAAATATATGATAATAATATCTGTATTCTTCTTCTGTATTTATGTTTCGAGATGTAAAAGGCTCCTCACGATAATTCCTCCACACCCTTGGCAACTTTTTAATTTACCATCAAAACTCTTTGTGAAATCCCCAAAATAAAAGTTCTGAAAAAAGTAATAAACACAAATGTGTTATTTATTATGCAAAAAGGTCCCGACGGATCGTTTCAAACTTTTTAGGAGTTTATTATCTACTATTATAAATGTAAAATATGAAAATTTGTATGATGTCTGGGCATATTAATTTGCATATCAATTGTTCATTTCACTTTTAATATTCTAGATTGTTGTTGAATTAAACTTCAGTTGTGTAGAATTATATTCATCTCGAATAGGTATTACTTGAATAAGGGCTCCTTTGAAATCATAAACAGTTTTCGGTATAATTAATCTGGCTGGTGGCTAGTAAGGCATCTAGACCTTCAATGTATTGTGTTTCATTGTAGGTTTCTTACTTAGAAAGTTAAGCTAGTATTTTAGAAGGCACGACAAAATGTTGAAAAAGAGGGATACATACAGTTTTTCCTTGAGATGGTAAAAAACTGGTGTGAATTGAATAACATAACGCTTATTGCAATTTTGGGATCGATGCCTACCTTGGCCAACGATGATCGACGTCTGGAAGTTAAGCTGCGTACTTTTAAAGTAAATTTCAACATTAATCTGGCTACCGGCTCTGGAGACAAGTAAATAACATTACATTCAAAAGTCTTCCCGAGAACACAAAATCTCGTTATAAACAAATCTTCAAAATCTGTGTGCAATATTGCCTTTAAAATCCCTTGTCTAAGGCGTGCATTTTTCGGTGCCTCGTGACATGAATACGGGGCTTAACAATAAGCGGACGGTGCAGCTTCGTGTGTGTTTATATGCGGAGTCAACTTTTGTCATTTCGTTTGAACCTGTTACTTTGGGGAGCTCAACAATGTGTTTTTCAGTCTGTATTTTATAATGTGCAGTAATTTTATACTTCATTTTAAACAGCGTTTATGTTTAGAAAAAGTATGGTGTAGACGCTAGCGTACAACTCATTGAAAAAGTTAATAAATGGCATGCTGTTAAAATTAAATGCTGTTAAAATGTAGGATAAATGGATCAGTCAGAGAAATAAAATAAAATACCAGTTTTATTGTTACACTTAATTTAATTAATAAGGCTGAAGAGTATAATTTATAAAACTAGCAAATATACGAATAGTCATTCAGAGTAACAAAACGCAGATCTTCCACAGATCCGCGCTAATTGAAAAGCAGGAGAATAATTCTTTCTTTTTATCTTTTGATGAATACCTACTGCATCTCTCGAATAGGAAGTAGTGGAGAGTATTTCTGTTAACAAAATTCTTTAAAATTGAAAAAGGACGTACAAACCTCTAGCATTTGCTAGAAGCTTCTTATTAACAGAAATGAGTAGAGACTACATTGAATAGAGGACTGCAACAGATGCTATGTTGCAAAGATGAGCACTTGGTAATAGCTAACTTGCCAAAGTACTTTTATATCGAGTGGCCGTTTCAGGCGCGACGACACCTGAGTTTTACGATAATGAATATTACACACACTGGCTTTGTTAGGACGTGTTGGCACGGCTTAAAGGTAAATTCTCTTTTATACCTGCAGCTTATATTTTAGTGGTGGTTCTTTATATTACTTTGGAAAGTTTTGTCATTCACTTTGCGTGTCGGGTAGGCGTGATTAAGATGAAGGAATCTGCTTGGAGGATATAGTGTTTTAGCTGTTAAAATAGAAGCCTTAAACCTAAACTTAATTTTATTAATTTTCCCATACTACGATTGAACAACTGCGGTTTTAGGTGATTAGAACATCGTAGTAATACCTAATTACTATCTTGCGGTAAAGTAAAATCATTTTCAAAATAGGAGCAATATTTTTTTTCATTTAAATACTTAATATAATAATTTAAATCATATGTATGGATGTGTCTTTACAGCACCTGACATTTACATCTGCATTAAAAGAGTTTAATATGTATAAAACACATTAAGAAAATACGAGTAGGTACCCCTTAGTGATATATAATCTTTATAGATATGGACTTTGCCGTGTATTATACAGTTTCATACATTAAAAACTTTAATGATAATGGAATAGAGTTGAATGCCGCTAATTCAAGTTATATCTCCAATAATTTCATTGCAGAAACTGTAAGACTAGTTAATTGGTATTTGATGCAGCTCTTAAAAGCAAGGTAGTTTTTTTATTACTAAACTGTCGAAAATTTTTGAGCAAAATTATGTTTGCACAAAATAACCCTTCGAATTCCAAAGCAACGAAGCAGTGTCAGTAAATAGGGCTATCATTATATTCCAAACCGTTTAAGAAATTAAACGTCTCGCGAAAACTACGCGACTCAGGCCAGCGTAAACGTATCCAATTCCAACATCGCGTGTCAACCCTAATAAATCTACCTATGTCCCCAAAATGGAATTTGTTTACATTGCCAGTCCGTGGTCGGAATACCTTTACGTTGGCAATTTGGCTGATTGTACCACCGTCCTTTTTGTTTTGTACGGAATAGACGAGGTAGGGTTGTGATGGAATGAGTTTCGGACTTAGTATTGGATTAGGGTTGGTTATGTTAGTGTCTGTTGGTGGGGCTGATTGTTGTTCATAATGAAGTATACTGTATTTAATTAGCTGAGTTTTATAAAGAAGGTAATGAGGTGATACCTCAACATTCCTTTTTTCTATATTTTTTGGTGCTTGAGGGTCTAGTGTAGAAAGCATTTTATTTTAAATCAATTATCGAACCCTCTATAGAATTTTTTTTATCTGTTTTATATCCCACAGCTGGGTACGAATCATTTCTCATATTTTTCCTCTAAAATGTTTTAACAAATTAACTATTTATTAAAAGACAAAGTGTTAGATGCGGATGAAATAAAAGCACTAGTAATTTTCTCATTACAAAGGCGTTATCACATCTCTTAATGACTAACAAACAACTGCTAATCACACATTAAATGCTCATAATACTGCGTACTACGCAAAGTCATAAAGCCAAGATGAAGGTAATTAGTCGCTATACGAAACTGTCTCTAAAGCAGCCAGGTTCGCGAGTGCTTGCAATTCATGCATTGATGCAGGCTGACAAAAGGCTGCTCATGTTGATGAATTTATGCAAAATTGTCAATATCCAGGTATGGTTATTAAAGAAGAATGCTTTTTCAATATTATAGCATAGATAAAATACGTAAGCTTACACTTAAATAGCTGAAAAAGTAAACAGAGATGAAACTACAGCCACCGCTGATATTTTTGATAGCAATTGGACGGCATGACTACATTTGCTTGTCGTTTCCTTACAGTTAAACATTAATAAAGATTTCGAAAAGGTTACTTTTAATAGACCTCCCTCAAAGATTTCTATAATGAGCTCTTGGATTCTGCGTATAGCGACATCCTACTACTTTAATGCACACTATTACACTCTATAGCAACACGTACATCATTTCAGATAAACACAGGCACAGAAAATGTCATGGTTTTCATGCAAATACATTTTCACAACACTACAAACAGGTTTTTAAAATATTTATCTCTAGTTCTCAACCATTTATCATTTGCTAAACCGATTTGCGATTGTAAAACTGCGACAGCGGCGGTGTAATAAGTGAAATACTGAAATGTCCTGAAAAGCCCCTGTGAAACGTACAAATGTATGCAAAAAAGTTGAATGACACAGCACCGCAATAAAACGGACGGTGAACGGTGCGCTTTCAGTGATGGACCAACGAATAAAAAATACACTGGCAGGGGAATTTGTCATTTTAACATGGGTTCTGGTTGGAATTATTGTAAATATTTTTAAGGGTTATTGTTATTGGATGCTATTTTGTAACAAGATTTGTATGGCGTAGTTTCAGAGAGCGAAAAAGTATTGAGTTATGTAAGAAGATTGGTTGTACTAGGAGAGGTTGCGGGTAGGTAGGTAGCCGAGGATCCTACTTATACTGTCTATAATTATTTACTCACGAGGAGTGTCATACACATGTTGTAAACTGTAAAAAATAATCAATCAATTAGTTGCTTTGAAAGTATTTTGTGCGTGACATCTAGAATATAACAATTTACACAAAATCATGTTTATAGATAATGGAATTTTACCATTGGAAAATTCCTAAAAGGAAATAGTTTCAAGTATTCCATTTTATTCAAAACCAATACACATTCCAGAAGCGTCGACAGTAGTGACCCACAGATGTTTTATTGATATAAAACGTTTGCTTGGGACCGCTCAAAGTTAAAAATGTGACTTTATTTTGTTCAGTATTTGCCTTTATATATTCTAAAGTTGAGGCAAAAGGCTGAAACTTGTGCAAAATGCAGCAAATAGAAGAGTAATTTGCATGCATTTGCAAATACTTAACATGAACCAACCCGGAAAAGTCTTGAGCGAATAACAGTTTACGAGACGAAAAGGGACATAAAGATTGCTTCTTCTGGAAATCGAAAACAAAATGTCATGTTTAATAGCTGCTGGACAAGGTGTTTTATAATAAAAAACATAAATAAATAGACCCAACTGTCACACACATACAATACAATACTCTTTATTGCACAAAATAATTACAATAATTATACAGACTAATAAAATAGATGAACTTATGGTATTACAATGGGCGGTCATATCGCTTAAAGCGATCTTTTCCAGACAACCTTTGTTTGGATAGTATCAGAAGTAGGTGGCAGTACTCAATAAAGAAAATCTAAAGTATATTGCGGAAAGAATATATGTGGGTACCAATGTACTAAAACTTAAATAAATACATACATACATAAACTCACGCCTTTATCCCCGAAGGGGTGGGCAGAGGCGCCACCAGGACACCCACATTTCGCCTTGTATGTTCCGTCCCACGATGTGATAGGGGGCGAGCCTATCGTCATATCGGGCACAAATTCCTGACTCCGGACTGATAATGAATAGAAAAACCCAATATCACTTTGCCCGACCCGGGACTCGAACCCGAGACCTCAGCTTTGTAACCATACCATGATACAACTCAACTAATACATAAACACATAGTCTTACATTAAGATAAGTCTTGGACCATGCGTATCAAAAACTGAGATTTTCGTCTCGAAACACCCAGGCGGCAGAAATGTTTCTAGGCATCATAATTATATCTTGGTGCGGGCATCAAACCAAGCTACTTTTACAGCTGGCTCATAACCAATTGCGCCACGAAGGTTGCCATAAATAAATTATTACGAATATAACAAACGTACTGACTGCCTCGGTGGCGTAGTTGTACTACGGTACGATTACAAAGCTGAGGTTTCGTGTTCCAGTCCCGATTCGGGCAAAGTGATATTGGATTTTTCTATTCATTATCAGCCCGGTGTCAGGAATTTGTGCCCGATATGGCGATAGGCTCGCCTCCTATCATATCGTGGGACAGAAAATACTTGGCAAAACGTCGGTGTCCTGGTAGCACCTCTGACTACCTTTTCTAGGAAAAAGGCGTGAGTTTATGTATGTATAATACTGACTACGTGCAGACATAATCCACTGCTCTTAATGTCGTCACGTCTGTAAATGAGCTGGTTGTAAAAGATAATGAAATTATGACTATGTTATTGATAATACCTTCTTTATGATGCTCATTGTTTGTATTACTCATGACTAAAATTGTGTATTACTAAATCTATGTAGGTATATAATTTATTTAGACTTACTTACTAGCGTGTTTTATAAAATTATATTAATTTACTGTCCATTTAGGTAATTTAGGGTGTTTAAATACTTATGGCTCAAGTCAAGACCCTTTTTGTCTAGTTGGTTTGTTCTTCTCCCTAAGTGCTCCGCCGACTGACACTACAAGACGTATCATTTTGACTTTAGCCTTTGAGAATAGACAGAAAAAAAAATAGACGTGAATAATTATGCCACGGAAATCCGTGGAATAATATCACACTATTTCTCCATCATAGGTGTCATATCCTTTATCAGGATCAGTTATACAGTTTGATAAAAAACAATTACTTATTACGACAACGTTTACACGATGCAACTTTTTTATATCCTTACGATAATCGTATCGTATCTTTGAGGCGAGAAACTCTCCGCGTGTAAATGGGACTTTAAGAGGTACAAGAATTGTACTACCAAACTCGTACAGGGTTCACCGGGCAATAGTAGGTAATTGGGAATGTCTTATTATTCTTTCATTAACACGTCCATACATACGTGAAAGGAAACTATCCTTGGCTGTACTTATATCGAAAATTTCAATTAAAATTTACCGTACTGGACGTATTAATTAAAGAGTAATAAAAAAAATCTGATTAAAGTTTAATTTTATTTTAGTTGATCACATGCATTGAAGTATTTGGTTTGGCATGTTAGTTTGCATTTGTTTACGAAACTAAAAACAACAATTGATGGATGTTGAGGTCTGAAGCTAGTTTTTATTCTGAGTATATACCCTTCTGGATTGATATTTTATTTTATGAATGGAAATTAACAAAAGATAGTTTCCTAATATAGATTTTATAAATCACTTGTTGGTATTGTCTTCTATTGTTAAAATGCAACAATGCTGCATAACATTTCTATAAGTCATTAACGTCACTAGCCTTTGTGACTCATATGCTCATTTACTGCAGTCTATTGATTTGTCCAGAGAGCATTTATGCATGATCGGATACTGATGGAAACTGCCTGCTCAGAAGCTTTAGAGAACAATAAAGGTCCATTCAATGGATCTGCCAATGGTGCGTTTCTCGTCCTTTGATTCTCAATTACTAGGAGTTAGAAAATTATATACGTAATTGAAATTAGAATCTTAAATTATATTTTGAACTACAACATAGATTTGGGTACATAAAGTTATTCTACAAAAATTACAATAAATCGCTTCTACATTTACATCAAATAATTAAACAACAATAAAAATTATCTACAAAATGCTGCTGTTTGGAGGTAGCATAAAGATTGTACTATTTAATTTAATTAAACATATTATTTAAGAATTTCGCCATAACACCGAGCGAGTCTGCGTAGTAATGAGGTTTTATAGTTTTATGTGCCAGCATTTCTTCGACAGTAGAATTGGTAAGTACTAGTAATGTCTTGAAACCAACTGCTCTCCCGAGTCCAACGTCTTGGTCAATCCTGTAATTAATAAAATATTAGTCTATAAGTCCTAGGTGCTGTAAAGCACGGACCTCCTTTACGATTGGGAGTTGATTAGGCTTTAGTCTTCTACGATAGGCTAGTGCTGGTTGGCGGACTTCAGAAAATTTGGAATCTGTTTAAGAATTTTTAGGTATGCAGGTTTCCTCACGATGTTTTTTTTCACCGATAGAGCGATAAATCAAGATTTACATGACATTGAAAACTCAGCTTTGTGTTGTGGGCTCGAACCTGCGACCTCTATTTGTCATCCAAACTATCATACACATACATAAAAAAACCGAAGGAAATATTTTCTTACATTAGAATCTATGTCTTGGACTATGCGGCCTAACCCCTCTCAATCGTACTTTCAATTGTAGAGGAGGCCCGTGCCCTCCAGTGGGACGTATATGGGCTAATAGAGATACAGAATCCATGTCTTAGTGGTGGCTTGTGGTTCAAAGTAATTTGCCTGGTCTATTGAAATAAAACTAATTGTTACAGATTTTATCGCGATTTGGTTTAATTTTTACATTTTTTAACTTCCCGACGTTTCGATTGCTTTACAGCTTTCTTGGTCACGAGGCCGGACTACGAAAGTTAGTTTTATATCAATGTGTAAGATTCGCGTAAATATAAGAAACCATTTTTGCCTGATCTAATTTTGTTATAAAATGATTTATTAGATGAAAACGTTGACCCTAAAGCTTCTTTTATTAGATACTAAGACGGCTTACTGATGCCACTACAAAAGAAAGCATTACATCGTTTCAGTTCGAATGTGTCCTTGTGAAACTTATCTCTTGATTATTAATATACCTACTGTGTAAATATGACATCATGTTGCTTTAAAAGTACTTATGGCTACCACTTGAGTAATTGCTTCTACTTTTATAATTTTCCTACATACTTTGTTATCCTGGCTCGGCAAAATTATTACACAATTGGTAAGTGAAATTCAAGTAAGTGCGTGGTGGCCTGTTGGTAACGGACCAGACGCGGCTGCCTACATGTTCACGGTGGTCGCGGGTTCAAATCCCAGGGCACACCTCTGACTTTTCGGAGTTATGTGTGTATTGATAGTCAAACACCATGCACTTTAACGGTGAAGGAAAACATCGTGAGGAAACCTGCATACCGTAGCGATTTTAAAGAATTTCTACGGTATGTAAGTCCGCCAACCCGCACTAGGCCAGCGTGGTGGCCTGTGGTGGGTGGTGGACTATATGGCCTAACCGCTTTCAATCGATTCTCTCGATTGTAGAGTGGGCCCGTGCCCTGCAGTGGGACGTATATGGGCTTATATAGATAGATAGATAGAAGTGAAATTCCGTTTAAATAGAGAGTCCTATATATATTTTAATATTTACAAGGATTTTTTAAGCCTTACTAGCAGAACATTGTGTAAATTCATATACCCAACCCTTTAGTTCTTATAGCAGCATATCTATTCGTGAAAACTCGTTGTAAAATTATTATTAACTCCTTAACTGCCATCTCATTCTCTTGTTCTTATATCCATCTCAAGGTTGCCTGGAAGAAATTGCCCTATGCGATAACGCCGCTTTTTGTACTCTTTTTGAAATATTATTTCATTATGATTTTTTCTTTATAGTGCAATAAAGGATAAATAAATAAAATTTACCAGAGTAGCCTCTCTAAGTATTGATACAATAACAGCAATGAATAAACTACTTAGTATAGGCTCCAGAGGTTGATAGTTCCGCCTATCTGGCAGTTCACAGTTCATTAGGGACGTAATTGGCTGACGCTGCAGAATGCACACGCATCGTTCCATAACAAAGCATTGATTTAGATGCGGTCCTTACTGAAGCTGTTTCAGATGAGATTCAATGTATTAACAATAGACTACTTCGGTGGCTTCATTGTACTACGGTACGATTACAAAGCAGAGGTCTTTGGTTCGAATCCCGGGTCGGGCAAAGTGATATTAGGTTTTTCTATTCATTATCAGCCCGGAGTAAGGGATTTGTGCCCGATATGGCGATAGGCTCGCCCCCTCTAATATCATGGGACGGAAAATACAAGTCCAAATTTGGGTGTCTTGGTGGCGCCTCTGTCTACCCCTTCTGGGATAAAGGCGGTTTTGAGACCAAAAACATCAATCTTAGTCTTTGTATCTGTATCAGCCCATATACGTCCCACTGCAGGGCACGGGCCTCCTTTACAATCAAGAGTGTGGTTAGGCCATATAGCTGCCATATAGGCCATATATCCACCACGCTGGCCTAGTGCCAGTTGGCAATTCTGATATCTTACTACAGTATTTTATTATGGGATCAGGATTAGGTATGTGATTTTTGGGAGTATTTATTTAATTACCTTATAATATTCGTTGTGAAATAATATCCGCTATAATAATACCTATTCACGTATCTACCTAACAACATAATGAATAGAAATCTGCTCTACTATGTCGATAAGGTGTCAACTTCAATTACGTATTATATTAAGGCCCGCCTCGCTACCTAATTACGCTAATGAAGGTCGATTTACAAAGAGGATATTTAATAGTAGCCGCAAATTGATCATTATAGGGAAGATTTGCTTCACGCTATGTTGGATAATATATTTCATAATGTACATTGTACATACATATAATTTTTAATTAAAAAGAAATAGTTATAGAAATTATTATTTTGTCGTCTAGTGAGAGATTGTAGTTTCGATTTAGACTGGGCTACACTTATATCCTGAGTTAGTGTCTTCACCTTGCCGTGTGTAGTATAAAAGAAAAAGGGTTATCGGGGAAAAATCATAATTTTTTGTAACAAACGGTTTGGTGGTAGGTCTCTCATATATGAGAGGCCGCCTAGGCAGGTACCACTGCAAAGTCTATATCTTCCGCCAAACAGCAGTGTAAATGCATTGTTGTGTTCCGGTTAGAAGGAAATTGTAGCCAGAGTAACTACTGGACATATTGAGACTTAACATCTTATGTCTCAGGCTGGCAAGCGCAGTGGAATGCCAAGCGATGCTTTGTAATTCATGGTGTTGTTTGGTTTTCTATTGTCCATGAGCGGTCGTATCGCTTACTATCAGGTTAATGGCACGTGCGTCTCGCAATTCATTGCAATAAAAATAAAAAACAAATACAATATGACACATTTTATGGTAAATGAAAATATTGATTCCTCGACCTGCGTAATGATTCTCTACGTCCCACCATATCTAGTGACTAATGAAAAGTCGTTATGACCCACTAAGTGTGTGGAGTGTATACCTACTCAGATCAGAATAGACTGGTATAATTGTATTGACTGGCAGATATTCTATTTTGAGTGAACTGTACTTGCCATCAAGTGGTATGCGACAATGTCATGCCAGGAAAAAGAATTAAAGGTCAGTGCTAATGGTAATTGTGATTATGATCTCTATTTTAACATGCATATGACACAATGTTACTCACATATCGCCAATGAACAGAACTCTGCTAGCATCCGTCACACCAGCTCGCTTCATCGCAAACTCTCCGAACATTTTACCCGGCTTCCCAAGCTGTATTGGTGTTCTATGAACTTGTTCAATTACTATGTCGGTGAATATACCCGTACCTGTAAAATAATACTTTCTGTAATACTGTTTTATTATGAGACATAAAAACCTCTAAGGAAGTTGTAATATTTGGAGGAGCTGATGAGTCAATTTTACTGAAAGTTGAGGGTATTGATGAAGATCACTTTTTCATAGTAAGGTTAGTAAGACATCAAGCAAATAATGTGTTTGCAGATAACCACTGTTGTCGATTAAATCCTACATTATGTAAAAAAATATTGGTGTGCCTGATTGTGAAGATGAGGTATGAAGCATGGAATAAAAACGACTGGATCTGGAATAGTGGGGATTATGAGACCTCAAAATATTACTGGACGTACGAAAATAGCCAATAAAGACAACATCATACCGAGGTTTTGCGAGATAAATGTATATAATCTCTTATTGAATCAGACTATAAATAATGTATTCAATATTAAACAGCTATTTTATTTTTATAACGTAAAAGAAAGGACGACATAACAATGGTTTATTTTTAGACAATGGTTTACTGCTAAACAAATCCCGAGTTTAGAACGAAGATTAATGACGTGACGTACTGGGACACAAATATATAATTTAACACTCTTTATCTTTCATTCTACCTCGTTAAGTATTTGTTAAACTAAACACCCCGCCAATAATGTTTCAACCCTAAAATACAATTCCAATGCAGATTTCGATGGCAACTGTACTTAAATTTTTAATTGAGTTGATTATTTTTATTATATTGAATGGGAAAAAAAATAATTCAATTTTATGAATGTCCGCAAAATTTGCTATTGTATTATGGATGTAAAAAATATTTATTATCATACTAGAATTTGGTTACGTTATTTAGGTAATAATTGAATTAAGGTGTCTAATGTTTGCCCCTCTGAGTAATTAATTTATATACCTAAATAACTTTAAGTGACTAAACTAACTTATACAAATGTTTTACTTTTTGTTTATAAGAATAAACATAAATCAAAATTCTTACCTACAGTCAACAATCCCGGTTTCAAAGGAACTACTCGATCAGTCGCTCCGTTAATGAATAGAACATCAGGCCGCTTTAGATAAGTAATTGCTTTGTACAGTTTAGGCAAATTTACTTTGAAATCACTGTCGAAAACCACTGCTCCTATTTCTTCATCGTCTTCCGTGAATTGAAGGTAGTCTGCATAGTAATCAGGACCCACGTCTGGCTGTAATATGATTACAATTAGTATACAATCTTTCTTTCTCTCTCTTTCTCTTTCTTCACATGTAGGAAGTCCTGCTGAACATAAACCTCCCCCAAGGATTTTCAAAATAAATACTTTACTGAAGCAAATCATACCATCGTTGACAAATATCTACCTATCTTATCTTCAGGTTATTAAGGGATGTTCTCGTTCCTTCTCTTTCTTTTATATTTTTAGGATTAAATTACTACAATACACTTCATGGTAAGTGCAGTGCGGTTTATATAAAGTATCGATCGTTCCGTGATGATTACCTTTCGCGGGGATAATTATCTCGACCCGATTGTCTCCGAAAATACGTTGGATGAACACTAAACTCGACACACGCACGTGGGTCACTATGTATGGTAGTCTCTGTACTGCCGTATACAAATATCTTACAACTAGCATTTTATATTTCTTTTTCATTATTATTTTTTCTATTTGTCACTAGGATTGCAACAAAAGTGTTCATTTCTTTGGCTTGTAAATACATGACTTAGATTTTTTGATCCTACTGTTATACACATGTATGTCACTGTGGACTATATGGCCTAACCCCTCTCAATCGCACTGTCGATTATTGAGGAGGCCCGTGCACTATAGTGGGACATAATATTTGGGCTGATACAGATCCTACTGGTAAGCAAACGTCCTTTATTTTCCGCAGACAACAGCCAGAACTAATATTTATAAAGTAAATAACAGAAAGAATAGTTATGCAATGGTATTGCTTTTACTGCAGATATAATGAAATGCCTCAAGCATAATGCAAAACGACCCGCGCCGAGCAACTTGTGGTTGACGCAATTAAAATATTAATTACACGAATTTAAGTTTGTGATCAAAAACTAGTTCTATTTGTTCTACATTTATTATCGTTTAATGTTTTGATTTGAATAAATCTCAACGTTGCTGGAGAACATATAATTATCATAATCAAGAAAGGTATGAATAAGATAAGTATCTATATTATCTATGGAGTAATAAAATTTAAATGGCAGATCCCATAAAACAAATTAATTCTAGCATCAAATATAAAACCTTTTTCTATCAATTCCCAATGTACTTTAATTTGACAACTTGGTTTATAACAAATGTTACGAACAATTATTTATATTTTTTACATGAATCAAACTAAAAAAAATCCCTTTAGGAATTGCAAGTTCTTTTACAAACATAAATGTTACATTCACAAACAGAGATATCCGAAACAAATATCTGTGGGCCATACAAACATTTATTCAAGCCGGGATCAAACTAGCAATATTTTCTGCAGCACCGCAATTGCATAGCAGTTCTGCCAATTGGTCTTCAGTCAACAAATACAACACTTAAAATGGGAGCATCTTTATGAAAGCTTAAATTTATTTTTCTGCCTAAATTTATTTATTCACTGCAGGGCACGGGCTTTCTTTACAATCGAGAGTACGATTGAGCGGGGTAAGACAATATAGTCCACCACCCTGGCCTAGTGCGTGTTGGCGGCCTTTACATACCATAGATTTTTTTACAAATCGCTATGGCTTGCAAGTTTCTTCAGGATGTTTCCTTCACTGTTATAGTATGTGGTGATTGACTATGAACATAAATGACTCCCAAAAAGTGAGAGGTGAACCCGCCACCATCTTGAATATGTTGGCAGCCGCGTCTGGTCCGTTACCAATAGGCTACGACGCACATAATGTTGAGCTAATTTTATACTTACACCCGCTTTGCATTTGATTCCATGAGCTTCTAAAACGCTGACTGTTTCTACACACGACACACAATACACTGTTTTATCGAATTTCACTGATTTTAAATATTCTGCTATTGCCAAAGAAGGTATTGTTAGGTTCACCTGTAAAATAATAACACGAATCTTAATCTGCCTAATTTATAACAAATACTTCAAAATATCAGACTTGCATCGAGGATTGTTGCTGAAGCTCTTCTTAGAATATAAGAGGGTCATCTTTAGTCCAGCATTTTCGTTTTAGGTTAAGTAGGCTTCGAAAACATTAGGAGTGGAAAATTATCAGACACGGAAGTTTCATAGTTAAAGTAACTTTTATTGAAATAAGACTCTTCAAAAAGGGAGAATTTCTTGTTCTAATAATTGCGAATTATGAAATTTCCATCGGATTCTAGTATTCTACCGACGTTATCACTTTATATTATTATGTTGCCATCAATACAATATTAATATACTTACAAAACCATTGTCGATTCCCGAAGCTTTAAACTGCGCTTCATAATTTGCTCTGGTTCTTAAACTATTGTTTGAGACGTAATTCACGGTCTTTCCTTGTTTCTTCATGAAGTTGAAGAAGTCTGACGCTCCCGGTAGGGGTCCTTTTGACCATATTACACCTACAAGGAAAAGTATATTTAAATTTACGTCATGGCAATAGGTAGCCAAGTATTTTTATAACCTTTAATTAAAATTACAATGGGAAACCCTAGCTTTAGTGTTTATTTTTTTTTTTTTGTTTTGCCCTGTGGTCCGGGGGTGCAAGAATTCCGCCACGGTATTCCCTGCCCGTCGTAAGAGGCGACCTAAAGGGGTCATCGGAGTCGCTGGGCACTCTGCTCTGCGGGGGCGGTGTGCCCACACGTATAACGACTCCGAGATGCAAGACAGAGCCTCGTCTCTGTCAGGGACGCCCACAACACCTTAAACGGGCGTCCAAAAATATGCGTAAGTGGGTGTCATCCGCGCCTCCTACACTGAAGGAACAGCGATGCTTTTGCGCGGGGCGGTAATGCGGACGTAAATCGGGGCGCTTTTCGCCCTAGGATGTCCGGTACCGCCCACAATGCGTGTGACGATTAACGAGGGGTTTTTAGTCAGTATGCTGGCGTAGATATTGTTAGGGACCCAGCTCGGTCACAACATCCGCATTGTTCCGAGCTGGAAGGCCAGTGACACTGACATACCCCTTTCGACCTCCCCCGGGGTACCGAAAGGGGAGCTTAATAGCTTTTCCTCTCGAAACAAAAAAAAAATGTTTTTGTTACTCAAGAAGATGATGACTATAATTCACAAAACTCGATAACTGGAAATACTTTGATAATTTGAAATTATTACTCTTGATTATACAATCTCTTTTCATAATACTATTACTAAGCAAAATCAATTTTTCATTTTTCCATTCCTTTTCGTTTTTCATTTTACACAGTGACATTGTTAAACCTCTATTCAGTTTCCATACTTTTTCCACGCTATCCAATCTGTGAACTGCATGTCTAAAGCGACTATGCAACCACACTTTTTAAAATTGCACGAACTTTAGCAGTTGACCCACAAAGCGACAGTTTTGGAAGCGACCTAAAAGCAAGTCTCATCTAAACGATAAATCAGTAACACTTTTAACCACGGCTATTTATAAACAGAATTTATTTGCAAATGTCTTTTAGTATTGATATCTGGTTTCCGTCTAATGAAAACGATTATTTGTTAGTTGACATGATCTAGTTTTGTGATTGGTTCAGTTCTTGTTAAGATTCAGATGGATCATCAACTGTAACATGGAATATTATAATTCCGTATTGCTTGTGATTGCATTGCACTAAGTCCTTAATTAAGCCAGTTTTTGCAATTGTACTAAATTCGATATATTTGACCACTTAAGTGTGACCAATGAATGTTCCGTCTAAATCTGTTAAAAACACTATAGATAAGTTAGAAGGTGAATACATAAAAAACAATCGCAATTACTCTTTTAGTAGGGTTAGTATTTGTTAACAAACAATTGGCAATTTGTTTAATTACTTTTTTATTACTGTACAGTTTGATTCATTAATTTAAGCTTTGTAATGGACTTGTTTTTACTAAGACTTGAATGCCCTTCACTTTAATTTGTCTGGAGGTCTTTTAGTGGTTACACACAATCCTGATGGATGTAAACGTAAAGTACGTGTAAACTGAGCAGAAAGCACCTTTGACACTATTCTCGGAATTTAAAAGTAAATAATTCTAAGAGATAAGTAATTCAAAATGTATTTACCAATTATATTATTTGTGAGGGGCATTTCTAATCTTGACATTTCAACTACTGAGTGAGATTGCCCTCTTTTGTTTTGTATTAATATCTTTCAAGTTGCCGTAATCTATTTCTTTCAAAGCTCATCCATTAACAGATTAAATATCATTTAAAACGAGAAGTTAATCATACATTTAATATTCATTATCCTCGCACGAAGACCGATTAGCTATTCCGAAGCTAGAATTAATGAACACTAAAACCTCACTCCGCTGTGGAATCATAGACAGTGATAATAATGAATGAGTAATATGGAATATTAGGAGTCCAATTCGATGGTGATTGTAATGAATTACAGTAATTTGTGAAGGTTATTAACTACGTGAGTGAATCAAACAAGAATTGCTTTGCGTGGTTATGAGTTTCCTTTATTCTGATTGTTTGTGACTCAGCCGAGATGATAAGAACGGTAGATCAAGAGATATATTTTGTTGAACATTTATAGTATTTTTGCAAAGATTGGAGTCTGAATAAGTTTTTCTTGAAGATATTTTGCGTAGATAAAATTCGATAATATGTAAACATACTACAAATTTAAGCATCCAAGCGCTATATTTAATGAGATTTTCCAATTCATTCTAAAAAATAACCGTTACAGTATTCCTAAGATTAGGTTACCCGATCTGTATTTTTTTTGGACATCTGGCAGTATGGAGTTTCATGGACAGTCTTAGATAACATCATGAACTAATATCGCTTTCAAGGTCCAAACAGAAGTGGATTCATCCAGTAATGTTTACTTTCCAATTAACATAGTTACAACCATTATTACCTCCGTAAGATTAAAGAGTAGTTTGGTCACTCAAACACATGGTAAAAACTATGTAGTAGATGATAGCGTGATATCACAATCTCTTGACATTGGCCTACTGTTATCTGGCAGTAGATAGTGAATATTTTGATACACGTTTTATTGTATTTTGGCACGGGTTATTTCATACTAATTGAGGGAATCATTCTTTATTCGTTAGTAGTCATTAAAACGAGCTGGCTTTGGTAGGCAGTAGCTGGACGAACCATTATCAAGTCGCTTTCAATATGTCACTGTAAATATCCTTGCAAAACGCCTGTATTCTAAATTTAATTCTTTGTTTCTGAAGATAAACAGGATTCTGACGTTCTTACGTCTTAGATAATTTACTTCCTCGATTTTTTTTAAAAAGGTCACACTTTTTTATGCTTAAAGCATCTTTTTCATACCTTTTTTCAATAGCGTGTGTTATTGGTAACGGATATAATAAATAATGATATACGGCACAGGCGTCATTATCAAAATCGCTAACATAAAATATATGCCTTTAATGAGAAATCCAAGTGGTGAAGCGAAAACCATAAAACCAATGCGTTGGAGTAACGTAGGCTTGAAAACAGGGGATTGTTTAGTTTTCAAAATGTTGTATGATATAGTATCTTACAGTATGCAATTTGAGTAAAATAAGACCAAGCGGAAATCCAATGAATTATTGAAAATGCTTAACAATACATGCAATAGCGTCACAAAATATAATGTATTCATTTTAAGCCAATTAGTGCCGCAACGTAAACTAAGAGCTATTTCTTGGAGCATTTTAATTGGTGACATAAATAATATTTCACCATTCACAAGTTAAGCAACAGGAAGCCTGTGTATATAGATGATCCTTTAAGAAGTTTTACAGTGCATAGACCCGTATTCAGGGACTTCCTGCAACTATTCTCTATCTTCCACTTTATCTTTCGCTATCTAGTGTTATAAAATAATGTTCAAAATCCGTTCATCCATGTCGAATTTCAGAAAATGTTCATGATTTATCTCCTGTTTATCGGAACCATGTAAATACACAGTTAGAATAACATAAACATTAGTTCATCTATGTTTAAATTTAAACCAGGAAAACCTTGGGCTGAAAATAACTCTCATGGTGTTACTAATAACCAAAATAACTCACAACAAAATGTAACATGTCACCACATTAGTACCTCTTAGTGACAGCATGTAGACGATGTAGACATAGACGATGAACCGTGAGACCCTGGGTTTGAAACCTAACTCATGTCTTTCAATTCAATTTGATAGCCCGAGACAGGAATTTGTGCGTAATGTGGAGATCAGTTTCGTCCTCTATTGGAATGAGGATATCTCGGAGATTCACAGATGCAACTAGATCTACCTTTATCAATCCCTTCAGATACATAATTGTAAGCTTATACATACATACATAATCGTTACACCTGTATCCCATAGGGGTAGGCAGAGACTATGGATCGCCACTTTGCTCGATCCTGACATATTACTTTCGCTTCATCAACTTTTATCAATCTCTTCATGCGTTCTCGTCGGTTCAGGGTACTTTTGACCTGACCCTTGTTGAGGGTATCACCGATTGTAAGTAAGTCGTTGTAAGCTTATATACCTATGTAATTAAATGTAAAATACAACCCAGTGTTTTCAAACACAGGTCTCAGGTTATCCCTATTACATATTCACAAAGCGTAACATTTGAATCGTTGATAGCAATGATAATGCCTTTAATGCTTCGTTTAGCTCTTTGATCGTTAATGTTTTGTATTGTGGTTCTGTTTGGTGGCATTTGCAGATATGCTAGAAATTCTAGGTAGACTTTCATCGTGTTAAAAATAGATGTAGACATACCGATATAGAAGTGGAAAATTCTCTGAAATGTCCATTATTAAAATTTAAATATATTTATTGGCTTCTCAACGTTGGCTTTCGTTACATAGAGTATCTTTTAAAACAGCCTAGACAAAATTCTTTAAAATAATACATAACAAGATACAACTGATAACAGCTAAAATTGTTTGAATATTTTGTATTTCTCTTAGAAACAATTTTATTTTATTTGGTAGAGACTTTCCTCTATCACGCCAAAAAGTAAGGGGATACATACTAATGTCTGACGCTATAAAATTCAAAGTTTTTTTAGAGCTGTTTCGATGCCCACACAAACAACTAATATTAAATTGAAATATCGGTATTCATAATATGACGAAAGACGCAATTCGTATCACATATGGACAAAACATAAAGTTGATGAAATGTGGATGCTAGCAGTGATACCTTTGCTAACCTCTTCGAGGAAATAGGTTCCGGCGTATGTATGTACAACAACGCATGTTTCGATCTGCTATGCGAACGCACAGGTTCATCCATGACGTCATGTTTGGCAAGCCACTGTATATTCAGTCTAAAATCTAGCCTTGAGTTAACCACAGGATTAAAATCTTATTGACTTACGGCCATATTCATAGACTCTTTTAAACCTATTTTAATTATCGAATGTTTTGTCTTCTTCATTCAAACTAAATTCTAAAGTCGTTTGAATAGCTAAAATAGGTTTTAAATCTGTCTATGAATAAGGCTGTTAGACAATTATCGTGATGGCAAAATACCTAAGCGTACGACATAATTCCAATAAAAAATATGGTATTACAAAATAAATAGTATAATAATAATAAACGCTAAAATGATTTCTTTCCTATCTAGTTTCGCTAGGTGTCTTCGTTAGGTGAATACGCCTTTTCTTTTACCGTAGTTTTTTCTTTCCTTTCACCTTCTATTTTAAGGGGCCAGTATCGCACCTACTACCCAAGCGTAATATATGTTTATGGGCGGCAGTAATCACTTATCATCAGGTGAGCAATTTGCTCGTTTGCCGGACTTTGCTATAAAATTTAATGTGTTTAAAATGAGATTACACATTATGTCAACTGTAAACAATGTTATGTTATTTAAAAGCTATTATTTGTGATGAAATATTTGCGGATTTACGTATTAACATTACCGGTATGTTTTGAAACACAACATAAATAAACACGATTATCATGTAAATTATTACATTACATAAGACAAGGAAACTACAATCGATATGTATTATAATAAATGTACTATCAGAAATTATCGCATGGAACTAATTCTATGCCGATAACCATACGAAATCAGAATTATGAAACCACGCATAAAATGTTTCTATGCTCCTATGGTTTAACAGAAACGACCAGAAACGAAGCTTTATACTATGTATAATACATGAAAAGGCCTTGAGATTTAGGGCAGAACGATCGATTTCTACCCCAAGGTCGAATCTACATCATCCTACAGCTGTAGCATAATGAATATACAACATATTTTACTACGAGTTATTCCGCGCATATAAATGCAATTTTATTTCAAACAATAAAAATTAAAATATTATGCTGTTTGCTAAATTAAATTACGATTATATTTCGTAAGTAGATTACACAGCTATTGCTTTATAAATTGAGCAGACAAAATACAAGGAAAAAAAATATTATCGATTAAGGAAATATTACGGTGAAGGAAAACATCGTGAGGAAACCTGCATACCGTAGCGATTTTAAAGAATTTCTACGGTATGTAAGTCCGCCAACCCGCACTAGGCCAGCGTGGTGGACTATATGGCCTAACCACTCTCAATCGATTCTCTCGATTGTAGAGTAGGCCCGTGCCCTGCAGTGGGACGTATATGGGCTGATATAGATAGATAAATATAGAGAGAAGGAAATATTACAATTTTAATTACTACCTTGAAGCATGGATAATTCTGTAAACATAATTAATACTATCCAATTTCTTCAAAAAATTTCACAATTTACAACTTATGTAACAATTTACATACCATCACAATCCGAGAACACATGATCGAAAGAATCAAGGAATTCTTTCACACCATCCTTTCCAAGTTCTAATAAATTCACGGGCGATTCCATTCTCAACACAACGAACACGTGTATTCCTAACCTAGATGTATTGGCCACTGCGCCCGCGTCACACCAACGCAAATATAAACGGGTGTAGTATACAAGCGTTTCCATTGGACCGCGGCGCGGTGACGTCATGCGTGTTCGATTATTAATTTGAACATGGAATTATTTGCACTTTGGAATATTTTAACGGTTCAATGGTTTTGGAATGTTTATTGTGCTTCTGAAGATCTCAAAATTATTGTTGGTTTACCTAATGCTTATTCAATGAAATTTAATGAGTGCTCCTAAATTATTTTGTAACAATTTTATAAGGAGAAAGAATAAGACGTAGAGATTCTATTATCACAGCGGATATATTGGATACTTACCAATTTTAGCTATACCAGTAAAAACCTCCTCAATTAAATTTTTTTATACAGTACAGTAAAGCACATTGTCAATTTATTTTACATTTTCATAAATGCCGCTTGGATTATACAAAGGTTAAACATGACAAAAATGGTTAATGATCTCCCAAAGTTAAATTCCAACCATTAAATTGTAATAAAACGAATGATCACAGACTTAATTAAACTTTGAATAAATTAACCTGGGATAATCGTGTTAGACTTTATCAACTCACATTATTAAAATTTTAATGAGTGATTTGATGAAACATTGTATTTTTAGTACAATTTAAGCTCTATTTGCTAAGAGATATTATGTTTTACAAATGAAATAGACGCAGAAATCTACGTTTTTTTGTTCCCATTTTGGAGGACGTTAAAAAACGGTTCTTATTAGTTTCAGGTATATTTTATAGGTTATTCAGTCTTAATTACTAATTCGTTTTTAAATTTTGATTGCACATTTTCATTTCTGGTTAGCAATGAATTAATATTCATTCTCTTTTCCTTTTTTTCTAATCGTATATCTACCAGAATTTTTAAATTAACTTTTATTATTTGAATAAACTATTTAACCTTAAATATTAATCGGTCATAGACAACTTAATGCGAGAATTATCATTCAAACCATTACGTTTGACAAACAGCCCTCGCAGGATTCAGTGACCAACTAATTTATGAAGCTTTCAACTATTCTTTAAAACGTTGAATTTCCATCGTAACACTCCTAATAAAAGCTCTTTTGGGACCAAGTGAACTTCACCGCCTATAAATCTAGGCGAACTTCTCTTAAACGGGTTATCGAACTCTGATAACTGGTTTGTCTTAGAAAATATATCAACTGGACTGAATTTTGCATGTCTGGATTTTATTAGAATGTTTGCAATGTCCTAGAATGTGAACAAAAGCCTCGTGTACATTTTATTAAATCCACTTTGTTCTTATTGTAATATGATTTCAATAATCTATTTTTAAAGGATTGTTTCGTTTGTGGAAGTAGCTAATCAAGGCTTAATTTATCAATGGACCATTATTTTATATTATTGCGTCGTGACTTAACGGCAGCATATTACGAGTATTATTCTACACTTTATAAGTGTTTTGAGTAGCAAAAAACATATGCCTGACATATCTATCATTCGTAAGCCGACAAGTACCACAAGGTCATAACGAGACGCACAAAATATCGTCCAACTTAATGCAATATAAACTATTATTGTACAGCGCAGCTTTATCAGCCAACATTCATGTCACATACCTATCAGAGGAGTTTAAAAAAAAACTCATTCGCGGTGCAATGGGAACGCGCGCAGAATGTTATCGATTTGACGTCCGGTCGCCGTGGTGACGACCTTGTTTTTAATTTCAACCACGATTAGTTCTAACATTGACATTCGGGGGGAAAAGGAAGTTCGCACCACCGTGAAATTCTGTTTTTTGCAAAATTAACTGGAATTGCTGATTAATGCCTAATTAGACATAAAAAAATTGTTAGCAGGTAACAATTTATGTCATAGTTTGGAACCAAAAAATATCTGTACATTTTGTTATTGTTCATTTTTAAATTGTAGTAAAATATTAATTAAACCTTGTTTTATTAAATACAAATATGTGGTAATAATATTAAATATCGAATCAATTACATATGAATAGCAAACCTATTAATATATTTGTCGTAATAAATTATGTTCGTTATTTCCCTGTTATAGGAATTGAATCTGTGTCATCACTTTAAACCGTTATAGATAACTAACGTTGGTTATGACGTAATTAAAATCGATAATTCTAATAATATATGTGTTTCTAGGCAGTAGTGATTACTCATTTTCAGCTAGGTGACTACCTGTTTGCACAAACAATACAATAAGGTTTCATTTATCTGCAAATTATGTAATCTTGTGAAATACAAACTTTCCATTTGGAACATATTTATATGGGCTTTCGTCTCCCCACGGTATAGGCAGAGGATCCTTTAGTGCTATATATAATTTATCGAAATTGTTTTAGTCCAAAAATATAATGAAATCGACAATCGCCATGCCAGGGACAAATTTCAATACAGAGTAGCTCATAATTTGATATTTTAACTGAAAAACGTAGTGCATATTCACAGTATATCATAAAATAATGCAAATCTAGAATAAAAAAATGAAAGTTACGATCAAGCAAAAAATATTATTCGAGCATAAATTCACTCAAAAAAGTCTTGTCGATGAATAATGTAGGGCGAAGAATCTGGCATATGTCCAGTAAAGGGAATATTGTTCAGTCAGGCAGATGTCACACCTAACGCATACCAGCTTTCAGAAATTATTCTGTGAAATTTCAAAGTCATTCCGTACGTAGTACATTATAACTCAATGGTCATTCCTCCATAAATCATAGTCAATTAGGAACACTGAGTTCCTTTTTACTGAATACGTAAGCTTGTTGAGTTGTTGGATTACATTGAAGATATTTTTTACTCCAGTCATAAGTTAGACTAGATTTCTGACTTTTTTATTAAAGTGAATGGCGAGACGATCATGCCGTTCGTCTGATTGTAAACGATACGACCGCTCATGGACAGCCTTTGGATGGACTTTCCCCTCATCCATTCCTGTTATTTTGGATCCCCAAAGGCTTAATGCGTTCACGATTTCCCTGATAGTGTAGAATACTATAAAAACACTATTATTATTATTTTCCATCAGGCGACTGGCTTGAAAGATTTTCGGAAATGTTTAGGTTGAAATAAATTTAATTAGCTCGGTAATTGTACTAACTAAATATATTTTTGTTGCCCACTGGCAGAAGAGCAAGCATCGCAGCCGACGATAAGTGATCATCGCCGCTCATGGAACCTTGTAATGGTGGAAGGTCAGTCAAACTACAGCCTACCGTCTCATAAATATAGAACTTCTACTTTTCGTTACCCTGCATTTGTCTCAATTTACCGCGACATTTTTAAGGATTTTATAAATTATTTCGGTTATGATGTTAAGACCACCCCTCAGCTTGATGTGAATACTTCGAGGAATAATCCAACATGGGGCAGTATTTTCCATTGATTTCTTTCTAGCATCTCTCCCGAAATCTGCTATTGACCAAAGAATATGCATTATACGTATTAATTAATATAAAATTATACGCCTAATATTTAATGAAACGTTTGAAAATGCAATTACCTCCTAAGTGCCCGCTAAATTTGATTCTCTTGTAATAAGACGGGTAGGTTTCTTGACCTACGCGAAAATAGTTAGTGAAGTCCACCAATTAGGGTACAAGTACAGTCTCCTTTGAAATCGTCGAGATAATGGTCGCCATTAGTGTTGCGGTCCACTAAACTGCTGCAGATGCATCTGGATATTATTTTAGAAAATACAAGTAGTATTTACCTTTACTAGTGAACATCCCTGAATTTAATGTGCTTTCGATTGCTTTAGGTTCAATAAACCCTGTTAATTATATTATTAAAGCTGGCAACACACCGGCAATTGCCACCTTACATGAGTAAGGCGAAACGCAATTTCAAATTATGTCAAATTGTTTATTAACTTCGAACTCACTACATTAGATGTAAATTGTACCATTAGTTAAAATGCATTTATATTCGATAAGTTGGTAAAAAAAGTTCTGAAATTTGAACGAAAAGGATTAAACTCCTTCAATATTTCGGCGTAAATGGACGTCTACTCTAACCCCGCCGTATTTACTAAGGGGCGACTCGATAAGAATTCCTCCTAAAAGTTTCCTTTTAAAAAATATTTTATACAAACTTGAGGGAGTTTTAATTGGTCTCAGCGGGCAACATTGTAAGCTGTTTGAGCCTTTCAACCGTTGTTATGAAACATTTTGATGGTATAAAATGTAGTTATCGCTGATGTTTACTGCGATAGCTTAGATGGCTCCCGCTGATCAGCTCCCGCTGATCTATAATCTAGCGAGCTTATTCAAATTGTGACGGGAAACGTAATCTAGAAGCTAAGAGTTCTTCACAACATTTCTTCTTCTTATTACTAACAATAGATTTAAAGATTTGTTTTTATTAACACAAATGAGTATTTGTTACTTGAATATGTTTATGTGTATTTTCAAACAAGCTGGTGTAATTGCATTGACCTGTGACGTGTGTCCATGTATTACGTAGACACAACACATAATCTGCAACAACTTTGGGTTCAGTATAAAAACTTTCACAGCAACCTCCCAGCCACAATCGCACAAAACTATCATTTAATATTAAAGGTAAAGGTAAGGGAACGCCAACAATGGCAATAAATCATTCCCGTATCGCTGCAGGGCACTTCTTTAATATGAAAAACGGCACAGTCCGACATTGTGACAGGCCCTTGTGAATATCACCAACCCTTAAAAAGGACATTGCTGATTTTGCCTAGAATTTTGAATAATGACTGTCTACTAGCTTACGGTGAGAGAAAACATCGTAAGGAAACCTGGATACCATAGCGGTTTGTAGGAATTTCTATGGTAAATAAAGTCCAGATAAAAGTAAAACAAAAACAAAGGTCATTTAATGGAGTTTCTGTACAAAATGTACCACAATGAGCCAGCTTAACGCGGAAAATGCGGTTTACGTAAACTCCAAAGTTGCCTTCACATTACAATGTGTGGGGCGTCCGCCATCAAAGTCGGTAGAAGCCTAAACTTATAGATCGTGACTGGGATATTTTCGGGTGCGAATATTCACCAAATGTGCCCTCACAAACACCTTTTATTATCCCGGCTGTGGCAATTTTTATATTCATATTATAGCCATGTTTAAACGTCTATTTAAATTTACACCGGGGTGTAACTTGACTTTATAAAAATCCCTACTAATATTATAAATGTGAATGTAAGTTTGTTTGTTACGCTTTCGCGCGAAAACTACTCAATCGATCATCATTAAACTTTGTATACATATTCTTGGAGGTATTAGAAGTAACATAGGCTAATTTGTATCCCGAAAAGTGTAGTGTACCCGTGGGATAAAGAAAAAATTCCGATATATTTGCTACTTTTTTATACTCAAAAGGATGGGATGGGACTGGATTACATTCCATTAGTGAGAATGAGATGGGGCTGGCGGGATATAACGGGACGGGATGGGAGATTTCAAATAAAGTTAACTACGCAGACGAAGTTTGCGGGCAGAAGCTAGTTTAATTATAATTTAATTTCATAGGTATCTACATGTTGTGAATTTTGAATTTTATAATAAGAAAATTGCCATCGAGAGTTTTTATTATTTCGTGATATTCAAGCTAATTTTGATTTAAGATCGATATGATGGCTGCTCGTACTTTATGTGACAGTAAGCATGCACGTACTATAGACAAGCAACACTTGACCGACTTATCAAACTAAGTCCCAATGCAAAGACACATTGATTGTTTTTAAATTAAAATATATTTTATTGTTTCCTTTAACTTAAAATATCACGACCTTAAGAGTTAATATGATGCATTTTGCTGTAAGAATTAGAGCTATAAGTGTAACCAAAATCATTAAGTAAAAAGAAAATGTGACAGAATAAAAGTAATTACTTCCTTGAATTGCAGAGAAATACATAAATCGTTTAAAACAATTATTATAATTGCTTGATGATGCACTTATCGAGTCACTTATATGTTTAATTAATTATCTAATCAAGTATTAGACTTAATAATTATATCTGGTTTATGATAAGTTTGTTTCATACAAGCATTATGAAGTGAGTACTCAAGAGTGCTAATAAATATAAAAACGGATACAAATTTCCTGCCACAGTACATCATTGTTCAGCACGTTTCCAATATTCTGGACAATGCAGGTCTTGAGCTGCATGGCATGTCGGACGAAATGTGGGCGAAGACAACCACAAAATGGATCCCGATGTGAAATCGACAACGTGGAAGTCCTAGACGCAGGTGGCGAGACGAATTGGACACCTGTTTTAAACAGCTTAGTTCAGCAAACATATTAGTTCCACAAAGCTTTTAATAGACAGCTATGAAAAGTGGGAATAGACGCCGTTTCCCTGCGGCGAGATTACAGATTCACAATAATAAGTTTGCATACATCCAGCAAAACTTTTTTATAAAATTGTGAGAGATAGATACTTAACATAGCAATTGTAATCCAGAACTTACTTTCTCAAGCATGAGATCAGGGGGATTATTACCGAAGTATCGGCATCCAATACCATTTAAACGACAGTTCAAACCGTGACAATTTCACTACGGTGTGAACGTTGGTTTTATTCGAAAAGAGGAAATTGCCTTCGTTGAGTGGTTTCATTGGAATATTTTATGAGAAATGTCGAATGGCTTTTATACTTTTTTGAAGGGTGGAATGTACAGGGTGTCGAAACAGGAAATGAAAATAAATAAATTTTAACACCATTAGCTGGAGACAGGGTATCACTGAAAAAATAAACAAGAAATGCAATAACCAATTCTTAACGCAAAAGATAAATTGATATTTTCATAAAATAAAATGAAACTTTCTGTATCTTAAATATATCAGAATTGGATAATGTGGTAAATAAACAAAAAAAAAATACTTTGCTTTTTTTTAGTGGTATTACACAGTTACTAGTAATACGACCCTATTTGGTTTCGTATTCAGTTTTGACGCATCCTGTATAAGAGACGGACCGAGGTCGCACATCCCAGGCTTCTTGACGGTGAAATCATGTTGCGTTTCGTTACTGCATCACAATACTTTCGTTATACAGGAATATCAGGACTTCATTGTGCCTAGAATTTTCTAAGTTAAACGGCATTGAAAATTAAATAATCTAAAATTACAATTGCTATTGATTGATATTATTAACTGTTGCTTCAGTTCAATTTCTTTATATTATAGAAGAGATTATTTCTATAAAACAAAACATCTATTTAAATCCAGAAGAGTTCTTAGATATCGTTTTGTAAACTTGTCTATGCTATAATTCATTTACAAACATAAATTCTTCATGTAAATTCTCACTGTAACAATTAATAAGCCAAAAAAAAAACATTCAGATATTAATTTCCATATCCTTCAAAGCAGTAACCGCAAAGCCATTGTCCTTAACAAACTACCCTCTACACAATACTTTCCTTACAAAGTATCCTGTTTCACCTACATACACTATATGTATATTATGTTCTACTGCTATCCCCAGTCCCTAAGAATTATCGTATTTTCCCATAGAAACATACATACATACATAAACTCACGCCTTTATCCCCAAGGGGTAGGCAGAGGCGCCACCAGGACACCCACATTTCGCCTTGTATGTTCCGTCCCGCGATGTGATAGGGGGCGAGCCTATCGCCATATCGGGCACAAATTCCTGACTCCGGGCTGATAATGAATAGAAAAATCTAATATCACTTTGCCCGACCCGGGACTCGAACCAGAGACCTAAGCTTTGTAACCGTACCGTAATACTACCTATACAACCAACGAGGTAGTCGACTATACTACTAACATTGAAACCTCTATTTAATCGTAATCACCAAATACCTTTAGACACATGACGCGCCACGCTGACTGAATTCGGACTGCGAATGGCCTTAATCTGCTGGCGTGACATCAAAGGACGTCAAACTGACGTATCTTTTGAAGTGCACCCAAAGAACCAGTTGAATTTTGGATGCTATTGTTTGAGATAGGGGTGCGGTTTGAGTCATTTTGAATGGGTAATAGCTTAAATGAGGTTGGTGCAAAAGTGGTCTAGATATCTCGCAGGATTAGGTATTTATTGATGGCGTTAAATTTGTTATTTTAATGATACATAAATATGTAAATAATTACAGTTTATGATTATGGTTGTATATTTTTCAGTATAAAGCTGGGAAATGAAAGTATGCGGATTAAATACACCTTTACACCTTCAAATTTCAATATCATAGTCAATTTAAAAACTGTACAAAAATGTATCCAGTACACATGAAGTTTGTCTAATTTAAAGCAAATTTCTAATTCAATAAAACCAGGATCGGTTGATGTTTAAACTCCTTTAAAAACTAAATAGCAATATCCCCGAAAATAGAATGAATGACATTATTTTCGCGAGACAAAGTCGCCGGGCCTTACCTAAGACGTTTAGATAATTTGCGACGGCAGAGTGTTTCAACATTACCTAACTCTTGAATACGAGAACTTTTTTCATCAACATTACAATGAAAAAGGCCCTTTGGAGTGAATAGAGACGGCTTTCTGTAATTTTATTACTTACACTGTTCATTATTTGAGACATAAAGAACGTTTTGTCTTTATAACTTGGATACTGGATTTTAGTTAATATTGGATAAGTATTATTTTGAATATGTTTATAGTTTTTTAATGCTGTAATTGTGATTATTTTCGAGATAAATCATTATTATTTGAGACAGCAAGTTTTGCAGCTGCGAATTTAGGTTTAAAATCATATTAATCTATTGGTATAGCTAGGTACGGTATTAGTTTATGCTATAGGTTTTATGAAAATAGATTTCTGACATTTAGTATTCTATATCTATCTATCTATATCAGCCCATATACGTCCCACTGCAGGGCACGGGCCTACTCTACAATCGAGAGAATCGATTGAGAGTGGTTAGGCCATATAGTCCACCACGCTGGCCTAGTGCGGGTTGGCGGACTTACATACCGTAGAAATTCTTTTTTTTTTATCGCTACGGTATGCAGGTTTCCTCACGATGTTTTCCTTCACCGTTAAAGTGCATGGTGATTGACTATCAATACACACATAACTCCGAAAAGTCAGAGGTGTGCCCTGGGATTTGAACCCGCGACCACCGTGAACATGTAGGCAGCCGCGTCTGGTCCGTTACCAACAGGCCACCACGCACTTTTTATTTAGTATTCACTTAGATAATTTTATCATAAATATAATCTAGTGGAGGGTAGTTTGTCGCATTTTGCCTTTCGCTGGGTATGTCAATTAGTATGGAGTTTCGTGTGCGCATATAGTGTATTATCTATGGTGTGCGCTTCGCAACGCATGGCGCGTGATTTGCCGCCGAGCTGGATATTTACCTAAATTGTTCGTATGTCGTGGACTATCTGTTGCAATCGGTGTTTGGTGGGTCTATAACCACCACCGTCTACGGCGCTGATCATCTAGCTTCGGGAACGGGCCTCCGGTAAGTTTGCTTCACGTATTTTACCTTTCTACCGGATTAAAATTCTATTCGCTTTCGTATTGGCGGTCTGTAAGGATTTCGATTCGCGACTTGTATCCAGACCAGCAAGTAATATGGATTTCTACAAAAGTGGTAGATTAATAAGTCTAAAATATGTTTCGATATTAAACATGATATTTTTTATGTAAATAATTGCGAGGAATATAAAAAAAGTAAAAGCGACACAGTAATTACTCTCTCTCTCTTACAAAAAAAATGGATGTATTATGATCTTGCTAGTTAGGTCTCTTTTTGTATGATTAAAACTTATAACAGAATATAAAAGCAAAATGAAATGAAGATCTGCCAAAAGTATTATATACACACCAATTAATATTTTCTACAATAAAAATCCACTTAAAATAGCAAAAGGACAGCCGTGCAATTCACAAACGAATCTAAAAAAGAACAAAAACAGAAATGGATTTTATGCGAAAAAATCAAAAGTAATTGAATCAATTGCACGAAATCCGACGCTAACAAGTTAACAGTAAATATTTGGCTTAATCAGTGACGAAAAGGTCTAAACTCGACGTGACACAAACTTTGTGGTGAAACTTCACCAAAATTCTATGTGTTTTTTTAAATCCCGGATTGCCGTCCGCAAGTTTGTTTGGAGTTGTGATAGCTTAGTGACTTAATGCCTCTGGATATCTGGAGGTACTAGGACGGTTTTACTTGGGATTAAAATCTAAAAGTTTACCGCAGAAAATGCAGCCGTGTACGAATGAACATTGCTGGCATGCGTATAAATTTCGTTGAGATTAGTAATTGGAGTAATATGAAAACATGTATCGTTATTCAACAAAATAATTGTTGAAAATCGTAAATAGACAATAAATCTATTAGAAAATAGATACTAAATGTGACTATGATATACCCGATGATTTCAGTTTAAATAAAATATTGAACAGTGAGAGATATAGTTAGTCGCGTCTTAGACTCAATTTTCAACAATTTTTATTCCCGCACGCTATGATAGTGATCCAAGCCTTAAATTACATCATCCAAAAAACCTACATTGTCGAAAAACAAAACTCGCGGAAACATTCCGAATTGCGCAAAGAAACGTTCCCCTAAAACGTTGGCATTATAAAAGTTTTATTTCTTCATAATGCCGGCGCGCCCGCACCAGCACGTTTTATGATAATGGACACAGCACGCGACTTGTCACGTTTAACCGGGGAAATTTTTAAAATGTTTGTCTTCATAGTTCATGAGAGATTTTAATCCGGGTAAAATGTTTGGGCGTTCGTGGCAGATTGTTCGGATGTGGGGATATGTTTTGTGAGTATATAAGGTTGTATTCTGTAGCAATGTCACTCCACTTTAAGTGATGGTTGGTGAAGTGCTGATAAAATTTCCAGTACACTGACGTGTGGGTTTATATGTACATGTATACCTGTCTATGTACCCGGCTATCACAGTGTATTTGACTATTGACTGTGTTTGACTGTACTATTTCTGACTGTCCTATGCCATAAGTTCAGCAAGACATTAAATTATGTTCTTTCTATATTGGTAGGTATACCAAGTTCCTTCCTTCTTTCCCAAATGCTAAGTATACCTGTCTATACACCCGGCTGTCGCAGTGTATTTGACTATGGACTGTGTATGTCTGTACTGTTTTTGACTGTCCTATGCCATAAGTTCAGTAGGACATTAAATTATGTTCTTTCTATATTGGTAGGTATACCAAGTTCCTTCCTTTATTCGCAAATGCTCAGTATACCTGTCTATGCATCCGGCTGTCACAGTGTATTTGATTATTGATTGATACTGTTTTTGACTGTCCTATGCTCATAAGGATAGCTCATAAGGACCAGTAAATGATGTTCTTCCTATATTAGTATACCAATTTCCTCCCTATATTCCCAGATGCTCAACACCTTCCCCACTTCCCATCCTTTTTCCTTCCCGCTCCTTCCTCCTCCTTCGCTTCCCGATTTGACGGTCCGGCAACCCATCTATGGTCGAAGCGTTGTAGATGTTCAGGGGCGGCAGCATGTATCATCAGCTGGTGACCAGTTTGCTTATTCCATCCATCAGCCAAAGGACGTCCACTGCTGAACATAGGCCTCTCCCAATGATTTCCACAGTGACCTGTTGGAGGCAGCCTGCATCCAGCGACGTCCCGCCACCTTTACCAGGTCGTCTGACCATTTGCTTATTAGGACCTATTGAATAAAAAATCAAAGTGGTTGCTGTTTTGTCTGATGAGTGCATTGCTGCCCAGTTCTACTATTATCTCAGTTCGATTAATGTAATACTAATTTTATCGAAACTCGATATATATGTACACTAATTGATCCCAGAACGCGATACGATCTTCAATAATCATCTTAGTCTTTATAAAATCTTCTGTCTACGGTATGATCACTACTGATACAAGGTCAATACAAAAAACAAAAAAAGTAATAAAAAAACATATCGGCCGGTTCCGCGAATATCAAATATACATGAAATGTATGTGAGAGCAATTACAGCTGATGAGTTTTTTAATTGTTTATCTCAGTTTAATAGTTACCGTTTATAAGATACGCTTCGGTGCGCTATTGTCATTAAATCGAACGTTTATAATAACTTGCTTAATTGGAGTGCTGTATCGATTTTTCCATTTGTGAAAGGGAATTAACTTGAATCTTCAACAATCCTTGAGCCGTTTTGAAAATTAATCTCTGGTTTGGTATAATATAAAAACGGTACCAATGAGTTTACTGCCCGTATTTTTTTTACATGCGCAGAAAAGACGAGAATCCACCTGATGAAATGATGCAGCCTTGTATTTGGTTGTCTTTGAATTGTAATACTACTAATAGTTTCTGATACCGATAATAATTCTTGTACTTTGGATTGTGAACAATACTGACATCAGTTCACTTCTGTATATAGCTCTCTTCCCAAAATTTGCCCAGTGATATGTACATTGATCTGTACCTACCCGCTGGCTTGCCCCAGGGGTGGGGGTAAATGACGTTACTTTGCCCCACGCAATTAACGTAAACAACCGTTATCTGCCCGAGCGTTTTTAAACGTAAACAAACGGTTCTCAGAACTCAAGTACTTTGTTTAACTATCAACTGTTATGTTTTTTGTTTAGAATATGAGTGTGTTGAAATAACACTTCAGTTTGTTTATCAGATTATGACTCAAGTGATTTATTATGCTGCGTTGAACTTTGAGATAGCGCGATTTAGGCGCGTCGGGTATTTAAAAATTCATATCTCGAAAATTGAATCGATGACATATGGTTTTTATTAATTTTTTTTTTTACTTATATAATATATTATAAGGTAAAAAATAAAACCTTACCCCCGTCCATACAAAAAGAATTATTTATAGCCCTTTGATTGTAAACAAATATCTGGCGCCGCGCGGATTAATTTATGTTCAATTTTACAAGGCCAAGATGCAAAAAACTACCACTATTTGGCTTGAAATAAAGTTACTACAGCATAAGTAGTCTAATAAACTATTAATAAAAAATATACATTCATTAAGAAAATACAGCCAAATACGCCAAATTTAAAGGCAATCATAACGATGTCGTGCGCCAAAATGTACCTACAGTATATTTTGGGCTTCGAAAAAAAGGCACATTAATGCGTATTTCATGCTTGAATTTTTATATCTACGCGGTAGTGGTTTACATCTTGCGAAAAAAACAAAGAAACAGGAGCAAACACTTACGATTTATGAACTATTTCCAAAACAAAATCACTTCGCCGGCACCCACTCAACACGCACTCGAGTGAACTTCAAAACGTTTTTTTTTTTATTTGGTTCAAGATGCGGGGTATTGTTTTTGCATAGTTTTAAGCGTAAACTAACGGAGAAGCGAGATGAATAATACAAATTGTCCATACAACGACCGAAACGGATATATTTCCTTTTGTCCCAAGGCATTCGGAACGCATCGCCATGTCAACTACTACTTGACACGGGCATAGCTGCGACACACGCCATGTCAACTCCTACTTGACACGGGCAAGCCAGCGGCTACTTAGCGACCACAACCTTTTTTGCTAGCGAAAGCAAAGCGTCCGTAAATAAAGTTAGTGTAAAAACAATAAAAAAGTAAACGACACTGAGTATACGCAAATCCACGCGAACCATTTTATGATAACTGAATACAGTGGGCTTAAAAACAGTTCAGTGTATTAAATTGAATCGAATTTTCGCTCGCTAAACATACTAAATTCGCCAACACGCCCCACTAAACAGTGGATTTACTGCCGCGACCCGACACCTATGTCGTAAACATTGGAAACTATAAATGCGTATGTTGAATGAATATATTAAGATCACATAATAAATCTAATTTGACTCGTGATAAGCTTGTCAGTAAAAATGAGGATGGTAGGATAGATGTCGCGGATTAGATCCTAAGGTGAAAACCTTTGAGCGAAGATAAATGTGTATTCCTAGCTATTAATATTTACTTTAATGATGAAGGAGAACAATGTCAAGAGGAAACTTGTAGTTTTGATATTGAAAGGGAAAGTGATGGAAGAGAATGTTATTACTGAAATGTTGAATTATCACATGTGTTAGGATTTTAAAGACCTAAAAATATACGGAATAACAATGACGTAGCAGATAAATAACTTCAACCAACTACAATTGGTAAAACAACTATCTAAAACAACATCCACAAAATTAGAAACACCAAATCACTGGAACACTAAAACGCCCGGGAGATTCGTCAGTAACATAACTCACGTAAGACGACGGCATACATCATGGCAAACGAGAAAACTTTGATCGGAGGGTACCTTCAGAAATTCATTAGCGTACGCAGCCGTTCCAAACGAAATTACCCCGACAGGGGGCGTTAATAAAAACTTGGCTCAGTTGCGAACATATTCGGGTTGGTACGGGAACATACTGGTGTGGGAGCTGAGTTGTCGAACGCTGCGAAATGTTTGGGATTTTTTTTTGCCTGGCTGCATCGATAGGTTTATTGGGGTGAAGTTGAAGGAGAATGTGAAAAAGGCTGATCGCATTAACGTATGGTATTAATAGTTAGGAAGAGAGAAAGATGCTGCCAGTCTACCCTTCGCCTGATTGTATTTTATTTAATTGATGTGTTCAACATTGAACCTTCAAATATATTTGATAAGAAACATCGTCTCATATAAACTTTTCTCCTACTTTTCCTCCCTGAGTTGGATTTGGTAATATAAAGTAACCTTATATGCCCTTCTCCAAATTCTAGGTTGTACTAAATTTTATTAGAATTACGTTCAAAGGATTAAGTGTGCCTGGACCTTAGGCCGAACAGTTAGTTTATAAGTATAACTAGAGTGGTCTAGCCCACGTCTGCTCCACTTAATCGGAACTTACTAAATTGTTTGAATCTCATACACAATTAAAAGTGATTTAGGCCTTAGAGCACTATAAATGCTAGTACATTTTCCTAATATTTAATCATTAATACTTTGGGGAATCTAAATGTCTTATATGTAAACTCTTTAAGTCCACTCTATTCTGATTATTTGGCATAATCAAGAAAAAATAAGTATATCATAATAATATTAATTTATTTTAAGTTTCACTTAGATTTTACTTGAATGGAAAACAATAATATTATAGTGATGTTATCATCATACAATTAAATGAATAATTTCCTTGACACCAGAATAATATAAACGATCCACAGCTTTAAACATTTGCAGCTCTCATAAAATTGGCAAAGGGAACACACGAACGAGAAACTAAGACGAAAAGTGACTTAAGTACGTAACACTTTCTTAATTAATTTCCAAAGTGCGAGATTCGATTTCAACTATTGATATTTCAACGAAACTTTCTCCAGTGGCTGATTAAACGATGTAAATTTAAGTTTTACCGATAAGATGTTATTGGAAATTTCAGTGTTCAAACTATATATCTTTCTAATTAATGCGTTTTAGAAGTGCATGAGAATTTCGTATCACAGTTGCTAAAACTATTATCGAGATGGCTTCGGAACACTGTTTTAAAGCATGAGAGTCTTTTCTTGCTGTAATAGACTGTAATAAATAAAATGGCAGCAGTTTTTAACCAAATAATAGTAAATCAGCCCGTACACGTCCCACTGCTGAAAAACATCGCTCCGATATAGAGAGATTTAGACTTTATTTTACTATAATTGCCTAGTGTGGAATGATAGATTTCACATACATTATTCTTATGAGGATCTGTCAGGTATCTCCACTGTTTACGTTAGCGAAAACTAAGCAAGGCCATAAAACGCAACAAAAAAGTCGTTCACATTTGGGTCTATTGATAAGACTAATAATATTAATCACTTGACTAAGTAACCTATCAGGACGACTTATTGAGTTAAAATATTCACAGAAACCAAAGTATCTCCAAGATCAAAACTGCATATATACATGAAACCACAAACTTCCAAATCAATTCCACGCAAGTTATATAACGCGAAATATTCAAGTTTCCGTTACACCCCACCTGAAAATTGTATCTCAAATCGAAAGTAGGCTTTGGTATGACAACATTAATTTTCCGAGCTGGCAACCACGGCGTCGGCGGAGCGTTCGCTTGCCCGACGCCACCACTCTGTTACCATGGTGATAGCATCGAAAATTGCTCGTGTAGTACTTACCGAAGGCTCCATAAATGTTTGTCAGGGTACCGTGTTCACGGTTCGTACATTTCTGTGAGAAATGTTAAGAATTTGTGTCGACGTATGGAACGTTACGACGCGTGTCGCGAATACAGCTTTAACTAGCAATTTCGAGGTGAACATCTAGTTTTATTTTATTGCTGTGTGCGCCATTTTGCGCTTTTAGGCTAATCGGAGGCTTAGTGTTCTGGTGTTTTTGAAAACTTTGTCGATTACCTTGATTATAGTCAATGAGCATTTGGATATTCACATGCGCATGAAAATGACTCATTTTGGTAACAACATTCTGGCGAATATAGGAAAACGAGTGTGCCGTTAGTTATTACAATTTACGAAAGTCATTTATCTTTCTTTTGTCGTCTCATATTTTGAAATCCACTGAATTTCTCTTTGAGATTGATGTGGTTATTTTATTACAGTTAAACAACTTTTAGTGTAGGTATTTCTTTGTGACTTTTAGGGTAAAAATGTTCCTTGGTGTAATATTTCATCGCATAGCATATCGCATCAAATTTAATTCTTCATAAAGCTTACGTCGTCATCATTATCATCCTTTTCAGCCACAAGAAATCCACCGATGAAAATATACTTTTCATAATCTATATAGTGAGTTGTTAGAAGTAGTCTGCATTTTTGCAAACTTGCTTACATACTTTATTAGTAAATCCGCTACCGTGCTTATTGCGAAATACATTCTCTTCGTAACTTTTTTTGTGTCAATACGAAAGCCGTCAAGCTCCTCTTTCGGTACCCCGGACGAGGCAGAAATGTTAGTGTCACAGGCCTGTGCAAACCCGACATGCTGGGGATAATGCAGTCGAGCAGGGTCCCTAACAAATCCAGCACTCCTCTGTGACTGTCTTGCTCATCACGGGCTACACTCAGGGCGAGAAGCGCCCCGATTCCTTACTCGCTCGGCGCCGAACTATGTCATGATTCATTCATTGCAGTCATTTCAATGGGGAACAATATTTATTATATTTTGACTTTCGTTCAGTAATTCCAAAGTAACATCAGCTTTAGCTCGCGAAATTAATTTCTATTTTTAAATAAAGCAAATAATCGGCACCATTATTTAATTTATCAAGTATAACACGACAGGTTGCTTTAAAACTAAATTTAAAAACAAAACGAACCAATCATTTTTAATTGCTCCCTTTTCACAAAGACACGCAAAACTGAAGAAAGTACGTTTCCGTGCGTGAGTCTCATTAAAAGGGAGATTCAAGGAACTTTATGTGGGATGACGCCCAATATTTACTAATTAAGAGAATTTCTATGTTGACATTAACTTTTGGCTGTAAGTGTGCCGGAGTCACAGAATAAATTTAAATAGATGATATAAGAAGACCTTTAAATGTGTAAAAACTAAACAAGTGATTTTTGCTATGTACTGTGGCATTACAATTTTTTTTTTATTGCGAACAAAGCAAGTCTTGGCATTCCACTACGCTCGCCATCCTGAGACATAATATGTTAAGTCTCATGATGTCCAGTAGTTACTCTGGACACAATGTCCTTCAAACCGTAACACAACAGTGCATTTTCACTGCTGTTTGGCGGGAGAAATAGACATTATAGTAAATATATTATAGGAGAAATAGACATATAGCAGAATTACAATACTGGGCAAATATGTTTTGAAACGTATTAAAAGCTTAACCTGACTATCGAGAAACTTGATACTGGCATCAAAAGCGAACAAAAATAAAAAAAACGGTAGGCCGCGGCTAAACGAATCATCATTGATGTGAGTAAACTTTTCCTTTGGACGCATATTATGTCCATGCGGCATCTATTTAGTTTCGTGTCTATAACCAGAGTCCTCAAATTGTATGCTAATTAACAGCACTTCTGCCGAAGGATTGTGGTAGGCGAGTATAAGACAAAGGTTTCAGTGATGAGAATTATTTGCGTTTGCTGTTACAGTTTACAACTCCGAACTTTGTGTTTCCTTGTCACATCAATAAAGTGCCGTTGCACACTTGGGAATGTTATAATTGTTTTATAGTATTATATGGGGGATCCGTGATTGCTTTCGATGTTTTGTTTTGTGTAAATATCAATTTAATTTCTAAAGTTCTCTAAGAGCTCTTTATGAGGGTTTTACTTATTTGTCTCTTTAGTTATTTTCATAATATATGGTAATTATCTTAATGTACAGTTGTCGCGATTGCAACCGGTACAAATATCATACCATCACCTAAAACATAATTTGCATTTTTAATAATTATCTACCTCTAACCCAAAGTTATTTAGGTCATCCTCTATAACTCGATGTTCTATAAACGAAACACTAAAAATTCGCAGAGCCAGTTCCGCATCTGAAAAACCAAACGGCATAAGGTTCGCAATTTAACACAGGAAATTCTATTTAAATTCAGTGCCACTTGAATACGCGGCGGCATGTTAAATTTTTGACACGCTGAAGAGTTCTACCGCAAACATTGCTATAAAATGTTACGGCGTTGTAAAAACTTAAATGATGCTAAAGTATTTCGATGTTTTGCTTTCTGGCTTGGTTTGTTTATTTGCAGTTTTCTTCGATTTTGCTTGGTTTATTTAAAAACACAATGGATTGTGTTATTTGAGGGCTGGATCAGGTTTGAGCATTTTCTTTAGACCTTCGATTGTAGATAGGTCCCCTGTTTAGCAGTGGGCGAGTATAGGTTTATATACTATATTCATTAGAGGCTATTTTGTGGATAATCACAAACACCTCTGCTGTCCCATTATCTTTAGACATTGTGATTGCTGGAGAACTTAAATATTATCCTTTTCCTCTCTCATTCTTTTCACCCTAAGTCCTATTTCTTAAGTCCATTTGCTAAGTCTTGTTAATGGCATCTTGCATAAGAAATTCTCCATGTACGTAAAGTACATGTACTGGCAGTATGTTATTCGTATGATTTTTTTTATTACCATAAATGGCAAGACGAGCATACCATTCACCTGATGGTAAGCGATATGATCGCGCATGTACAGTAGCAAAACCAAATAATACCATGAATTACAAAGCAATGCTTGGCAATCCACTGCGCTCGCCATCTTGAGGCATAGCTTGTTAAGTCTCTCTGACTACAATGTCCTTCAAACTGGAACATAACAGTGCATTGACACTGCTGTTTGGCGGGAGATATAGACATTGCGGTGGTTCCTACCCAGGCGGCCTCTTCCATATGAGAGACCTACCACCAGTAAAACCATAATTAATGTTAACGATTATAACGCAATGCCAAATGTGAACTACTACCAGTTCTCTTAAGTGCTTCTATTTTATATGCACTAATTAAGTTACTTCGAAGCTCCCTCTTGAGAACTTACAAATATAGCTTTTGTGCGCCAAGTGAAATGCTTCTTGAATATGTTCACTTTGATAAGAAGGTACGGAACTTTAAGTGTATCGTTATGTATGCTTTTAGCGTTCTATTTCTTTTAAGAATATAATAATTTATTTGTATGAGAAGTGAGATGGAAATATGTTGGGTGGTACTAGTAGCAATTTTCCGCCTAAAATTTTGAGATTCTAACTCTTAGATTTTGTATGAAGTGGGCCTTTTTAAAGAGGAATTAATATTAAATATAGACTCTGAATTATTAAAATTCTCAGTTCCATTTCCAGGCGATCTACCTCGTTGAGTTCTACGAAAGATATTCTAGACACGATTCGTCTGTGACTATACACAATATATTTTTAGATAGATTTTACTTTATTGAGGCTGTTAGTGGTAAAATCCCAACCATTCTACAATATGCATAAGAATGATATTGCTTTTTATACGAAAATGTATTAGGAAATGTTGATGTAGATGTACTACGGTTACAAAGCCGAGGTCTCCGGTTCGATTCCCGGGTCGGGCAAAGTGATATTGGATTTTTCTATTCATTATTAGCCCGGAGTCAGGAATTTGTGCCCGATATGGCGATAGGCTCACCCCCTATCACATCGTGGGACGGAACATACAAGGCGAAATGTGGGAGTCCTGGTGACGCCTCTGCCTACCCCTTCTGGGATAAAGGTGTGAGTTTATGTATGTATGTATGTAATAGAATAACACATAAGCCATAATCTGCTTTACCACGCAAAAACGCTGCGTGCAAAAGCTAGTAAATATATCTAGCCGCTTCTGCTAACAAGCTTGTATTCATTTCATATCCAACACGGATTACATTGAACTATATGCAGCGGCGTGTCAACGACAGCGCGCAATGTACACGGAAACAGGTTCGTACAAACGTTCTTAGTTAAATGTTCTTAGAATATCTCCTGATTTTGGCGGGTTAGCGTAGTAACGCGTTAATTAAATGGAATAGTCGAGAGCATGAATGTAATGTAAAGGCGAAATGTGGGTGTCCTGGTCGCGCCTCTGCCTACGCCTTCGGGGATAAAGCCGTGAGTTTATGTATGTATGTATGAATGTAATTATGAAATCGGATGTAACCCGCACAGTTGTAATGGGAAGTAAATTAGACAGTGTAGGTGCCTTGATTTATTTCCTACACATAAATACATAAACTCACGCCTTTATGCCCGAAGGGGTAGGCAAAGGCGCCACCAGGACACCCACATTTCGCCTTGTATAAGATAAGAATAACGTATAACTTTTAAGATAAGAACATAACTCCTCAAAGACTTCCACGCATATAAGTCTTATTGACTGACCAACGCTAATTGTTTTATGTGGTAGTTTTTTTTTATCATAAAAACAATATTGTATCCATTTCACAGAAGAATTATTAAACAATAAGCAATAAACAATAAGAAAAATTATAAAATTTTATATGAAAAAAAAAACGCATATTTTTCCATCGAAAAATGCATAGTTTGTCTGGTCGGTTAGTATATTTGACAACTATAAAATGTTAATTCGTTTGATGTTAAAATTTCAATTTAACCACAAAGAAAATTACCAGTTTACCATATATCTGCATTATTATAAAAAAGAACATTCTCATAACGACCGGCTTTGAAGCTTAAACGATTATAATCGAATCTACATAAAAGGGATTTTCTATGAAATATAATATTTCTCTCCTTAACCAATTATAAAAACACCTAGCCCTACCTAAATAATTATCGTATGAAAGAAAATAGAGTACATTCACCCCAAATTAACGTATTGGATACTCGTTACCCCAAATTAGATTTTCTGTTCAGGCAAATGAGCCCGTGGTCAAAAACAAGGGAAATTACTTATTAAATTTCGGGCATGGTGCCAAATATTCGTCACTATTGGCCATATGTGCTTCAGACCATGGGTTGTATAATATGACTGCTTCGGCGGCGTGGTTGTACTACGGTACGACTACAAAGCTGAGGTCTGGGGCTCGAATCCTGGGTCGGCAAAGTGATATTGGACTTTTCTATTCATTATAATATATCAGCTGGGAGTCAAAAATTTGTGCCCGATGTGGCGATAGGCTCGTCCTCTATCACATTATGGGACGGAATATGCCTTATGTATTACCTCTGCTTACCCCTTCCGAATGTGTGTAGGCGAAACAGTCTCTATGCATAGCCAATTTCGTTACTCAGCTATCACGGAACCACACTTTTAAATAAATATTACAAAATAACAGATTCAACAAAAATAACAATAGTTATGCGAATCGATAGAGAAGAAAAGAACGGAAATATTCAATGAAAACTAATTAATTGGGAGATAATACCTTTGATATTAATATAAAAACTATCGGTTCTACTTGGAAATTCATTAGACATGGATAATTGAGAATGATAGAGTAGGGATGATAAGATACGATTATAGGAATATCGATACGTCATTATATTGATATTGCTTCCACAGTATTATGGACTATACTTTGATATATTGAATTCCTACGAAGGATCATTAATGTATTTATTTATATTCTAATCGTTCTTTAGTTTATAGATTATGCATATACATAATATATTATGTTAAGATTTGCAAAGATGTGTTCCTAGTCTATACAGAGATGACAGAATAAGAATCACTAATAGTAACGAAGGAGTAGAGTAAGTGAATGAATTTTTATATTTGGTCTGTGTGAACAACTGAAAGAATGACATTGATATTGAGAGACGAGTGAACGTAAGCAATAAAGTGAACAGTGCACTACACTTCTTTATGAAGGAAGGTTGGAAGGTGTATAAAAAGGTACGACTAGCGGTCCATGTTACGTTCTTATGTGGTAGCTGAAGGTGGGTATGGTAGACAAAGCATGAGAGTAAGATGATGCCTGTGGAATTGAGATCGTTAAGAGGAATGTGTGATAATATCGACATATTACATCGCCCATCTCTACCACAGAGTCCGAGGCTTATTACCTCATTTGTTGAGAGGTCATTATATTATGAAAATATATAACTTATTAAAAAAAATGTGGTATTATTTCTCCACATAATGATTTCGTGGTGGAGTTATAGACCAAGAGCCCATGGCCGCCAGACCTTCGTCATTTTATAAAAGCTGAAAGTTTGTCTGCTCATGCCTTTTACACGATCAGCTATTATGAAGTTCCTATCAAGGTGGCTTTGAAAATTATCAGCTTCAATGTGTTTGGCAAGATGAAACAACCATAGAAAGTGTCTGACTATCAAGGAAACATCTTTTGATAGTTGCCTTGACAACATAATTATAAACAGCCACCTCGATCGGAACTTCAAAATAGCTGATTGTGTGATGCCTATGTTAGAGGTGGCCACATGCTCTTGCTTTATCAGATGTTTTGTTGTCATTATAGTTTAGTCTAATTATGTATGATATAAGATGAAGAAATAAACCAACAAATTAGACTGCCTTTATAGCCACCAACGCAAGAAGCGGGCGTTTCTTACAACCTTTCTTTATAGTCCTCCTTTATGGGGTATTGTGTCTTATGCTAAACAAAAATAGTAACAAAGCTGTTGATTTTGAAAGGTCTTACAGTTTAAACTTCGAATACAAATTATTTAGCCTAAATAAATTAATATAATATGAAATGTTACATTGTTAAAATATCTATAAATATAAAAATATTACATTGGTAAAATGTATATCGTCTATACCATGAGTTCAAAAACGAATAATTAAATTGCCTACGTGACGTCATTTTATTTCATTTCAATAAGCTGGTAAGTGAAAACGGAAAATACGAAATCGACACCCACTTTCATGTTTTTACCTAGCGTTTCTTAGCTGATGTGGTCTGCTTTCTCATCCGAATTTCGCTCGATCTTAAGTAACTTTGACAATCACAGATGCTTACTACAACATTTAAATATATAACAGATCTTCAAATATTACCAGTAGGTATACAGCCTAAATATTTTCGAATAAGGAAGTATGGTACCTGTTCTGCATAATAGTTTCACCGTTACAATTTCCTGAACACGTACGTTGTATCAAGCTGATTTTTTAAGCACTATTCCACCGCATAAATTCTTGTCTATTAAAATGAGATAGCGTTATTTTTAGTGCTTTTATATCCCGCCGTCCATCCAATAAATTCAACTGGCGTGTAGGATGTACTAAACGAGTTTGACCGTTAAGCAAAATCGTTTTAAAGCCAGCGTTCTAATATCAGCTGCAGCGTAAAACTGCCCAAACCTTACAGTTATACCATTACTCGAATGACGTCATTATGGCACGTTGCATGCCGCAATGAAAAGGCCCGTTGCAATTAAATTTAATGCGATACCCTATTTTCGTCGCGTTTAGGAGTAAACGGGACATTCCGTCAATTTGTTCGACTAAACGTGGTAATTTTTTTGGTTTCTCCGTGATTTGTGAGTCGAATTTTAAAAGCGTATAAAACTAAACTATATTAATATTCATAAGTGTTAAAGTGACATAATTAACAATTCTATTTATACAACTACTCCTACTGGTATAAAAGGCGTGAGTTTATGTATACAAATAAATAAATAAATATACATATCTTTTTCCCAGAAGGGGTAGGCAGAGGTGCAACCAGGACACCCACGATTCGCCTTGTATTTTCCGTCCCACGATGTGATAGGGGGCGACCCTACCGACATATCGGGCCCAAATTCCTGACTCCGAGCTGATAATGAATAGAAAAATCCAATATCACTTTGCCCGACCCGGGATTCGAACCCGAGACCTTAGCTTTGTAATCATATCGAAGTACAACTACGCCACCGAGGCAGTCAAGTAAGTCTGAATCTAAAATCCATATACCTATAGAAAAATATATTTTGACAGTAATGTTCGTAATATTCTTATTGCTTCTATCAAAAACGTCATTTTTATTTCATGGCTCGATAGTAAAATATCAAGTCTGACTTTGATCAATTTCTTCTTACTTATTATAACTTTTTAAGTGTAAGCCGTACCTAAGTAAGAGTTTTTATTAGTTTTAATTGGGTGTTATAAATAACACATTTTTTTTACGGATATCTTTAAATGTATAATTGTAATATACTAGCGGCACGGCGCGGCGCGGCTTCGCTCGGGTGCATACAGGGTATATCAAGACCGCGACCGAAAACGAAGCCAGGAGGTAGTATGAGTGATATCAAACACAACGCAAGTAAAAATTTTACAAAACAAATCGTCAAATTTTTTTTTGTTATTTTTTACATATCGTCGTATTTGAGTGATTAAACATAGTTTTTCTAAAATAATGACGTACATCGCTTAATTTTTAAACACGCAATGGTACTTAAGGGTTTAAATTACTATTTCTGCAAAAACTAGGTATTTACCCCTCAAAAACAATGATTTTTAAAAAATTGTAAAAAAAAATCCGTCGCTTATTTTGCAAAACTTTTAGTTGCATTGTGTCTGTAGCCTCTAAAACTACCACCTGGCTTCGTTTTCGGTCGCAGTCTTGATATACCCTGTATACTTTTTCACAGGGAAACCATGTTTTGCAACATTTCTCATTAATGCTTTGCTCCTATTGGTCATAGCAATAACAGATCTATTCGAAATAACATTCACATCAGGTCGTATGCTAAATAGTATTCGTTCCTAAATCCAACAAGTAAATTAAATAATTTATTCACGTTTATATATTCCAAAAAAAAAAAAATTCAATAATTACAGCTGCTAGATATTTTTAAAAATTAAGATATATTGTTTATATCCGGAAAATCCGTTTTTCGGCTTACAAAGCACTTATCCGGGCTGTCGCAGGCTTAATTGATGTTTCTTTTGAAATTTCCCCTCAAACAAAACACTTTTTGAAGTATTCCGTGCTGACAAGTGACGTCATTGTTCGGGAGCTGTGCACGCAACGTAAAAGGCTTCTGTGGTCGTGTTTAATGCGATACCCCTTGATCGATGCATTTACCGAGGCTTAGCAATTTCTTTCTCAAAAAATGTGGGCGCTTTTTTTTTCTTATAGTTTAAGTTTACATGACGTGTTGTGGATGTTCTTGGGCTCCGTGACTTAACAAGTATTGACCAGTTTGCTTGTTTAATAGTTTTGGAGTAAATATAGTAAAATATAAAAATAAATTGTAGATATTAGTGCGATATTATATTTATTTTTGAAACGAATGAATTCCTCAGTCATTAAAGTGCAAGCTTAGTTAATTTTTGAGACAGTCGTTTCCCGTAGGTGAAAAATATATATTTGTAGCCCATATTAGTTCTCCAAAAATATACTTATAATTACTAGATTAAGGCCCGTAGATTACCTGTGTATTCAGTATATAAGGTAATATTTTTAGCTAAGAAAAGTCAGTTTTAGTAACCACCCACACAATTACTACGTAAATAAATATTTATCCCCGGATTTACGAGTGATAGATAATTTATTTCCAATTCAGAAAATAATATTGTGGTTACAATGTAAATAAATCAGCCTGTTTATTTATAGATAATTCGTGTTTAACTTGGGTGTCTACTCACAATACTGAAAATGTATTTTTAGGTACCTATAAGTAACAGGATTTTATTTTGTTGTTCTATATTAATTTATATTTAAAAAAAAATGGCGATTGTGTATTCGATTCGATTCATTTATTCAATTTTTAAATACTTATAACTAAAGCGATTTAAGCGCGTGGTGGCCTATTGGTAAACGGACCAGACGCGACAGCCAACATGTTGACGGTGGTCGCGGGGTCAAATCCCAGGGCACCTCTGACTTTTCGGAGTCTTGTATATATTGGTAGTCAGTCACCACGCACTATAACGGTGAGCGAAACATCATGAGGAAACCTGCATGCCATAGCGATTTCTAACAATTTCTACAGTATGTAAAGTCCGCCAACCCGCACTTGGCCAGCGTGGTGGACTATATGACCTAACCCCTCTCAATCGTACTCTCGATTGCAGAGGAGGCTTGTGCCCTGCAGTGGGACGTATAAGGGTTGACACAATACAATACTAAGCGATATAATAAATTCTCCTTTCTCTAGCTTTTAAGTGCTCTAGCACACGATCAACTGAAATCTGAATTAAATACAAACATCACTTTCAATGTTATTGACCACTCACTAGTAGATTAAACTGCCACAAAAGCCAATTGACAGGGGCAAAAACTAATTAGAAATTCACCACACAAGGGTCTAACATATTAAGGCAAAAACCATTTTGTATCACTCTCAGACTGATTACGAACTCAAATCGTTAGGGGCCATCGATCATACTGTCAGAGCGAACCCTTTACAATATTGTCTCGGAGTGTTTGCTCCAACTTGGCGTATAGGATCCTGAACTCAGTAGCTTGGTGTATAGTGTACCTTGTACCAAATGTTTGTGATATACGGGAATGTATTTTGTTGTGGAATGTTGGCTTTTATTTTAATATAGATTTTAGAAGCGACATGTAAAAGAGATAAGTTTCGTAACATAATATATCATTAGAGGAATGTTGGCTTTTATTATAATATAGATTTTAGAAGCGACATGTAAAAGAGATAAGTTTCGTAACATAATATGTCATTAGCATAATTATGCTTGGCTCTTCATTTTCAAAGAACAGTCTAGGTGAGATTAAAAAATTTAAAAAAAGTATGGTAAGAATAATGTTGTCGTCCTACGTTATGACGTATAAAAAAGTGTGAATTTGAGATGTATCTGAAGTGTATTAACTGTATTCAGTTAGCCGCTGTTATAATTGTTTAAAAGGTCCTGTTCCTAAAAATTTGGTATCAGGTTAGATGTACATTTAAATCTAAATCATTCTTATTTCCCTCGAATGCAAGCTCACTCAAAAGAATAACTTTGAATTTCCGCAACTAATTTTATTCATAACTTATTCAAAAATAAGGAACTACGAGATACAGGTATCGGAACTACGAGATACTTTTCGGTCTCACAAATACAATATATAGTTTTAATTGCGCAAAGAAATGTCCTGTGTAAACTGCAAATTATCTCTTAACTTCTTTCTTAATTTCATCCCAAGCGTTCACGCCTCAAATCCCGTCCAATGTGTTTCCGCGCCGTCGATATTTGAACTAGTGGACTAATGTTTGTTGTTGTTGTCTACATCCTACAAGCCTATGTTAAGTATATGAGTGGCGAACCTACATTAGTTTGAGAGCTGTTGGTTATTTAGAGCAAGTCAACCAGCGCGTTTAGATTGGCTTCATGTTGCGATCCTATAACTTCGGTTACAGCGCTGACGCCTCACATTGGTTATTAAGATGTTGATCGGTTGGGATGTAGGTTTGGGGTTTTTGGGTAGATTATTGTTATGATAATGTACTTAAAAGGATACACAATTATTATAAAGTATTTGATCTTAGTTATATTTAAAAATGTATACTGTATCAGCCCATATACGTCGCACTACAGGGCACGAACCTCCTCTACAATCGAGAGTACGATTGGGAGGGATTACGCCATATAGTCCACCATGCTGGTCTAATGCGGGTTGGCGAACGGTTGGTTTGCGGTAAAAATATATACTTTAGGAAAAAAAACATTAAAGAATGCTATAAATGCTTGTTTATTTATCCTCACTATTTTATTATGACTTCTTCTTCCTCTTGTCCTTACAATAAAAAGTACAAACGAAACATTACTTCGTCTATATGGCAAAATGATTATTGGAATTTAGTGTGAAGTACAAATACCTTTATGGCCGCACTCAAACAAATTTATTGACAATTAAAAACTATAATCTACATTTTACGAAGAAAATCTATACAAAGGAACTATTTAATTGACATCACATGTCTCTAAGCCGGGCAGTTATTCCGGGCAGTAGTCTTGCGTTGAAAATAGAAATACTTAGAATAAACTTCCTTCCTTGGGGAACAATACTTTTCAAGATCAAGCTGTTTGTCTATATACGGGAGATTTTTATAACCTGTCTATCTTTGACAGGAGGTATAGATAGAAGAATTGGCGATGCATTTTTTGTATAAAAAATATAGACTACTTGGGACGGTGTTTAGATTTATAGATAGATAAATCAATAACATAACTATCCACATTTGATTATTCATACATCAAAAAAATTTAGTTCCTGTCAAAAATAGACAAGGTATGGAGACCGGCCCATAATCGATCGTTTAAAAATGAAGTTTTCTTTAAAGAATTCTTTATAAAATGACGAAAACTATCTTCTGGGCCCGATAAAAATAAATTAGTATACCTGTATTTCCGAATTTCCTCCAAATTATTACTTGCATTAAGAAACTACTTTTGTAAAAACTTTAATGTTTGTGAGGCAATTCCGCGATTTTGTCGTTAATTTGTCCCTCTAACAAAAATACTTTTCACTTTAAGTTGAAAGAAGTAAGAAAGAGTAAAATTAAAATTACTTTTTTTAAATTAATTACGAGTACAACACTGATTGTGAAATAATTTCGTTGTAAAAACTTATTTTATGACTTCAGAAGTTACGCAATAAGGCTTCAAATGCAGAATGAGTAGCTATTATCATTAATGAAGTAAAAAAAAAAAATATTTTGGAATTACGCACACAAATCCTGCTAATACTAAATCCAAACTTTTTGGAGACTGCAATTGTTTCTTCACGTCTCGTTAAATCACCCGATATTCAAGCTAGATAGAAATTCATAGCTTGATGGCACTGCACGTATAAGTACTAGCGAATCTATTATTTCGGGTTGGGTTGATTGACGACAAATCTATGGCTTCGTAAGATTATATTTTTAATTTGAAGTAATATTACTAATTAAAATGGTAATTCCTAACAAATAAAGTTACAAAATAATTACAATAAACATTTCAACATTTCCTGTTTTCAATTTGCTCCTTTAATCGTAATATTTGAATCTCCATAGCTTGAAACAAGCAAGCGTGTTAATAAAATGAAATTCCCGACATGCGAGCCGGGATGAAAGAGGCGACGTTATCTTGGCAATTCAAAATGCGTACAAAGAGAAGTCTCGATTCTAAGGATACGTGCATATGGGAAAACTGTTGATATTTAAATATATTTTAAACAATATTAGTGGTTTTATTTATTTCATACATTTTATATATTGCTTCGGTGGCTAATGTACTACGGTACAGTTAAAATGCTGAGGTCTCGCGTTTGAATTCTGGGTCGGGCAAAGAGATATTGGATTTTTGTATTCATTATCAGTCTGGAGTCAGGAATTTGTGCCCGATATGGCGATAGGCTCGCCCCCTATCATACCGTGGGACCCCTATATCATATCGTGGGACAGAACACACAAGGTAAAAGTGGGTGTTCTGGTAGTACCTCTGCCTACGCCTTCTGGGAAAAAGGCGTGAGTTTACCTATGTCTTATACATTGTTGTAAAAATGCGGGGCTTCATGCCAAGCACATTTTCTATCAGCCATCTATAGGGAATTGCAGAGATAAATTAAAAAGGTGCATAAATATGGGTTGAATTGTAATATTGTTGTGGTATATTTATGTATTACAAATACACGAGTGGAGCAATTAATATCGTAATACTTAGGATGATTAATCATACTATCAATGCAAGGTTTTGTATTGCAAATATTTTGTGGATATTCCAGCAATATTAGCTATCAATATAATTTATGGCTCTCAAATCTTGAACTCTACAATGCTGCTATGATTTCTCTGAATTTATGAGCATCGGTAATCAATTACTGCGATAACTATTTTTCTCTTCATTTTATCTAAAACATAAATACAGTATTTAATGTTTTTAACTTAATTTTTTTAGGTTGAATAATTTTCATTTTCTTAGTACTTACGAGGCAAGTCTTAAATCTATTATTATTGCGAAATTACCAATTGACCGTTTACCGATTTTTGTTATTATCGACAGTTTTTTGCGAACCATCCTCAAACGGATTAATATTTTTACTCTCCTAAAGGTTTTGTTACGACAGATAATTTTATCCCAAATCTATTACTAAACGCAACTGTTTGGATAAATCTTATTAACTTCATTCTAGTATTGCCTCTAAAACTCGCCTTCCTAATTTTGCCATCACCCTACACACTTCTATCACGAATCTAGATTACAAAAACCTGAAGGAAATCTGCCGGCGTCATCGAAACGACTTCGGTACATGTGTAGCATACTTTACGTAATGTGTCACGTAAAACAATTTCCAGCGCCCTTATCCCAAGCTACGCTGCGAATACAGTACAGGCAGCACCCATCCCCAACCATCATAACATGACCCTCAAGTCTATTCAATACATTGCGAAATAACCAGCAGAGGGAGGCCAAGAAACACCGGATAGGTTTGTAAGATATCTTTGAGGTCCTCTAGGTTAAGTAAAGAATAATGACTGTTGTAATGTCTTTTGAAAATAACACATCCAACTATTACGTTTGCAATAACTTTATCTGTCAGTTTATTTTGTTGTTAGGGGCTTATTTTGCTTTACAATTTACATAAATGGAATTTATTGTATCAGCCTATATACGTCCCACTGAAGGGCACGGGCCTACTCTACAATCGAGGGTACGATTGAGAGTGGTTGACCATATAGTCCACCACGCTGGCCTAGTGCGGGTTGCTTTACATATCAAAGAAAATCTTAACAAATCGCTTTAATATGCAGATTCCCTCACGATGTTTTCCCTCACCGTTATAGTACGTGGTAATTGACTAATAAATAATGAAAATTGGGATGCTGAATTGGTGGTGTAGAATTTATTGTGTTTTACATGTTTACATTAACTTCGCCTGTATGTATGTATTTAATATGTATGTACCTATATATTATATGTAACGGAATCTTGAAGTCGATTTTCTACCAATTTCAAACGTCGCGTCGGATTGATTTAAAATTTAGCCTATTTATCAAAGCCCGATGGCAATGCAATAATTTTCAAAGTTTTTCTCATTATCATTACCTTCAGGACTTGCATTTTTCTCCGACTTTTTTTTTGACTTCCGCACCAGCTGCCTTCCTTAGATATGATAGTCGTTTTTACTAAATAGTAAAAAATACATAAGTTACTGTTTTAAAAACTAATTGATAAGTAATTGTTGTAAGCATTTCACACCTTTCAACAATGAAATGGATGTATTTTATTCCATTCTTTAATCTTAAACTCATTAACAATTCTTTTTACTTTTACATTTTCTAAAGCGTGTTGTTTTAGTTTTGTATACTTTTATTTATTTTGTTTTATTTTCATAGTCTATTTCAAGTCTTTGGCTGTTGAAGTAAAACTATTTTTTCGCGGATTTAGTTTTATTTCAATGAGTAACATTCACGTAAATCTAAGATTATTTTACTAGTGGTAAGTCTCTCATAATTGTGAGAGGCCGCTTGGGTAAGTACCGCCGCAATGCCTATTTCTCCCGCCAAACATCAGTGTAAATGTACTGTTGTGTTCCGATTTGAAGGACATTGTAGCCAGAGTAACTACTGAACGTAGTGAGACTTAACATCTTATGTCTCAGGATGGCGAGCGCAGTGGAATACCAAGCAGTGCTTTGCAATTCATGGTGTTGTTTGGTTTTCTACTGTCCATGAGCGGTCGTAACGTTTACCATCAGGCAAATGGCATGCTCGTCCCGCCATCCAACGCAATAAAAAAAAACTTTATCTTTGACTGTTTACAAACATAATAACTCATTACTAACTTCGTTTACCTCTAATTATTTTTCTTTTCATTAATTTCGTAAAGAAAAGAATGTTTTAGAAGGGATTCGGCGAACTACGGTACCTCGTGTCAATTAAGGCTAGCTTTTATTCCCAACAGAGTAAATATATGGTCTCCGAAAAAACCCTCTACATCAACTGCGACTAAACATAAGAAAAAAAATTGCGCAAATTACTTCATCACAACACATTTTGTAGTCCATTTAAAAAGATTTATTCCTGTTCATAAAGAAGTATGTTCGGATCGATAGCGGCCAACTGATTCCGCACCTCGTAACTCTTCGAAGTGCCCAACTTTGAGCAGTTTTGTACACTCCGAAGCGTATTTACAGCGTTGCCGGCGTTTCTTTTTGGTCGAAGAATAAACGTTTATCGTAATGTTTTGAGAGTAAGCCTATAGCTCCGAATTGTTGTTAAGATAAATTATATACGTTATATTAATAATATATTCTTAACAACGTCCAGAATATTTTATGCTCGATTTTATTCAATATAATTTTTAAAGTATCTTTATCTTTCAAGATTTCTTAGTGAGTCACGTTTCAAGACAAGCAACTGCATAAATAGTTACTCACTGTCTACTTTGAATTAATTATCAAACGTGTAGCAGCTTATTCTATCCACAATCTTTCACTGCTTGTTCATTTTCGTGGGGTTGATACATAATATTCCAATGCTTGTTGCATATTTAATTCATCTTATAGCATGGTATGCTTTATGAGAAAAGATTGGTCTTAATGCGGCTTAATTACGTTCAAATACTTTCAAAAAACCAGAGAAAAATCTAATGTACGTAGTTCTGCATATATTCCTTCACCATCACTGTCGGTAAAAATATACTAAATAATAAAATACTAAAATGACAAAAAAATAACATCCATAATAATAATTATTAAGTATAAGCCAGCAGCCACGTGAGACCGGATCTTAAAGAATGATACATAATATTATACACATCGATATCATACATTGCATCATCATAATATATATATAATGCACGTATTTACTCTAGAACTTTATGACAAAAAACGTGTTCTAATAAAACTACTGCACTATTTTTTTCAATCGACACACGAGCTCAGGACCCGCGCAGATTAATGGCCGTCGGATAGTTTTTATTGTTTTCTAAAAGTTCACTAAACTTCCTCGTTGTTTCTCGGCATTTTTTTTTCTCTAACGTGTTCTTAAGCTAAGGAAAAACTTTGTAGGTTTAGTAAACGACACTAAGGAAGCGAATCGATGCCGAGGCGTGGAAACGGATATTTTTATTTTGCTGCCAAAAAATAGTGGAAATATTCTTTTGTTTTTTCTGCTTATATTCTTTTATTGCATGTATTTTCAGCTAAATTATGATTTTGGTAAATTTTTACGAGATGCTGCCTGCCTCACATCAAACCTTTTAGTTAACCATACGACTATCAAATGGAGAATAGACTTCACACACCTACCAAATACTTGTGGAGAATTGTCAGGTATTCAGGTTTCCCAAGATGTTTATTTCTTTTATTTCTTTCTCTCTTTCTATTCTTTCTTTCTTTCTTTAATAAGAAACATAAGAAAGATATAATTATCTTACTATGATATTTTAGACTCCTTCATTTTGTACTCTTTTCAACCACACATCATGTCCAATGTATATCATTGCAGAAACCATAATCAAATACGTCAAGAACATCATAACATTACATAATAAAACCCCGTACACACCTGTATCCTTCGGGATACCCTCGTAAATATTCCATTCCTGTTTCCTTATGGGACGTGCCATGTGATATTATACTTGTTTTTGTAATTAATCTTTTCGGGTTCGAGGAAATTTCATCTTCTGTATAGAATAATGTATCGGTAAAATATGAGGAGTAATTTTTGTTATGAGATTAGGTAGAGATCATTTCCGCGCTGTGGTTAGGGGGCGTAAGTGTTCCGCCACGGTGTCCCTTGCCCTTGGTAAGAGGCGACCTAATGGGATCATCTAGGTACAATGTAAGGGTGGTGCACCCTCACTTATTGCGACTTCGATTTGAACTACAGAGAACATTGTCTCATTTCTGTTGAGGATGTCCATGTTACTTAAGACAGGCCTCCAAACACAGTTGTTGATATGGTAAGAATTTGACAATGGCAATGGCAATAAGTAGATATCAAACGTGGAGACAATTTTCACATTAATCTAATCAGGCCATTTCCAGTATAGGTAACAAAATCCAGCCTGAAAAGGTGGTAAAAAAATTATAAATACATATACAATCCAGTTAATTGTGTTTAATACTGCAACTATCGGCCATAAGGCTGAACGAACAATTTGATTACCAGTGGTTTTGCGGTTCATCGAATGGGGCCGTCCTAATAAAATCCTACAGAAGGTTTGGTTCCTTTGTTTTTTAAAGTAAAACACGTATTTATACCGGGTATATACGGAATGCGACCGAAAACGAAGCCAGGTCGTAGTTTTAGTGATAACATACACAATGCAATTAATAATTTCGCAATAAAAGCGACAGCTTTTTGCAGTTTTATTACCATCCTAATACGACAATACGTAAAAAAAAAACATTTTTATATACAGGGTATATCAAGACTGCGACCGAAAACGAAGCCAGGTGCTAGTATTAGTGCCTTCAGACACAATGCAAGTAAAAATTTCTCAAACAAATCGGCAACTTGTTTTTGTAATTTTTGACTTATCATCGTATTTGGGTGATAAATACATAGCTTTCCTAAAAAATGATGTAGACCTCTTTATTTCTAAATACTCAATGGTACGTACGCGTTTAAATTATTATTTTCGCAATAACTGGGTATTTACCACCCAAAAAAGATGTTTCTTTAACAATTCTAAAAAAAAATCTGTCGCTGTTTTGGTGAAATTTTTATTCGCATCGAGTCTGTAACCACTAAAACTACCACCTGGCTTCGTTTTCGGTCGCGGTCTTGAGATACCCTGTTTAAACTATGGTCTAATAATTGCCGACAGTATTTATAAAGATAAAATATTGGTAAAAATAGATATGCGGAAATGCTAGCCATTTGTGGAATACGATCACCTCAGGAAGATTACTAGGTAACGGACGGACCTGCTCTAATTAATATAACCAATTAACTGTATGTAGTAATGATAATTAATTGGATGGAGAATAAGTTAGCACATTCTCGTGCATGGGATGTTTACCCCTTGCTCTTCCGAGGCTTAAGTTCAAATTCAGGGAAATAATATAGCAATATTAATTTTAAAAGCCAAATTAATTGTAGCTTAATATTTGCTATATTTATTTACCGTTCTATTATATGATGTACTCTCTCTTTATTTAAATTCAATTATATATTTTTAATTTTAAGTTTACTTTCAGAACAAGACATTCATTGGTTTATAGTATTGTTAAATATCTTCAGTTAATTAATGTCAAAAATCAATGTTACCCTACTTGCTGTATAGGAATAAATTACAATCCTTCTGAGATCCCCATGTTTTGTGGCAAAATGATTCGCTCAATCAAGCATCACTCGCCATGGTCTGTGATTGGCTGTATTCTTTATTGTATCATGATTCGAATTGACAACGATTTTATGTCATCACGTGTTATACGAACGATACATTAGCGGAATCACGCATCGTTTGTTCAGCACCGATTGTGGTACGAATTTATGGCATATGGGGTTTTTGTGGAGACTATAAAATGGGTATTGAGCAATTTTGTTTAGCACTGATTGTATGGGGTAAATCATGGATACTGTTTATTAAGCGCTGATTTTACGATGGTATTTATAATACTCGTATAAATACTTTTACGATTCTATTTTGTGGCTTCGTAGTTGCCCGGATTGCGATCACCTTACAATATGATAGTGGAAAAACCTTGATAGTTATACATTTAAAATGTATTGCGGGTTCAGTTCTGTGTGAATACGTCTAGAGCCGGTGGGCATAGTTGTGGGCTCTATCTCTGCTGCACTTCATGAACTATGTATTTAGTGCGTTGCAGTCACTTTGTTGTACCCATATAAAATAATGTTATAGTTAATGCTGATTAATATAATTTGAGGAACATCCTCGTAACGTTACTTGTTCACACTTTTGAAGCGGCGGCAGTATTTGATGATTTAACACATAGAACTATAGACTGCCTCGGTGGCGTAGTTGTATTACAGTACGGTTACAAAGCTGAGGTCTCGGGTTCGTGTCCCAGGTCGGGCAAAGTGATATTGGATTTTTCTATTAATTATCAGTCCGGAGTCAGGAATTTGTGTCTGATATGGCGATTGGCTCGCCCCCTATCACATCGTTGGATGGAACATACAAGGTGAATGTGGGAGTCCTGGCAGCGATTCTGCCTACCCATTCGGGGATATAGGCGTGAGTTTATGTATGTACCTTACAGAATCAATTATTTATTCGATCTACTATATTATTCCTATCTTAAACCCCTCTCTAGCAATTTTACTGCACATATTACACTGAAACTACTTTCTAAATATTCCAGGCGAGCATGTAGCGTAAATCGTAGTGTCCAGGTGTAGATTCCCGTTTATACTCGCTCACTTCCAAAGCCCCATTCACTAAGGGCGGTAATGTATGAACGCTTCAAGATTACAACTCGCCAAGTTTTCAACTATAGTGCAGCATTACTCTCGTGTAGTTTATATCAATAGCTTTTGTTTTAATATTTACAGATAATGTTGTAGGGATAACGTATATACGGTGTTTTGATAATTCAACGATTTTTTTTTTTTTATTTGAATTAGAAAAATATCTGAACTAAATTCATCGCTTTAATCAAATTTAAACCATAGTATAAAGAAAAACAGTAACTAATAATATATGTATATATGTATTTATTACTTGTAGTTATTAGATTATTTCTATTTGATTTATTATTCAGTGTTAGCTTCTATCTCTTACACTTTAAACTGCCCTCTGTTAATCCTTTTCCAAAATCCATCCTATGGTTGTCTGTAAGATATTACCTTTGAGCGATAAGACCGCCAATTGTACTTTTTATGTATGTGATTTTCTTTTTATTTGTATTTTTTGTGTGTGTGCAATAAAGTGTATATAAATAAATAAATAAATAAATACATACAGTATAAACTCACGCTTTTTTCATGGCAGGAGTAAGCAGAGGTGCTACCAGGATACTCAAATTTCGCCTTGTATGTTCCGTCCCATGATGTGATCGGGGGCGAGCCTATCGCCATATCGGGCACAAATTCCTGACTCCGGTCACTTTTGCCAGACCCTGGATTCGAACCCGACACCTCACCTGTGTAGTACAACTACGCTACCGAGGCAGTATAACTTATTACAATAACAAATAATAAGTCACAAAATTAACATCAATTACCAATCGGTGGCACAACGTGTCACGCAAACCAAATATCAAATAATTAATTTCTAGTATTCCCAAAGCGCCTGTCACAGCTGCCGAAATGGACAGACGGGCTAAAGTTAACTAATGCAGTTAACTCGCAGTTAACACAGTCTCCTGACGGTTACAGGAACTAGCCGCCTTTCAAAGGAAATTAATCGAGGGTTCAGAATCTAAGTGGTACGTGTCTCATTATCTAAGCTCTCAGGGGTTCGATTCTCAGATATTATTAAATAGTAATACATAAAAATAATCAATAATCTCTTACCTGACTGCCTCAGTTGCGCAGATGTATTACGGTAAGCTAAACCTGAGGTGTCGGGTTTGAATCCCGGATCAGGTAAAGTGATATTCAATTTTTCTTTTCATTATCATGACGTCAGGAATTTGTGCCCGATAATATGGCGATAGCTCGCCTACTATCACATCGTGAGACCGAACACACTAGGCGAAACGTGGGTATCCTGGTAGCACCTCTGCCTACCCCTTCTGGGGAAAAGGTGAGGGTTTATGTATATTGTATCTCTTAGTTTTTTTTGCTCCATTGTAATACAAGTCTTGTATCGTGGGTATCAGAGAGCAGTCACCACGAAAGCTGTAAAGTTTTTGATACTTCGGGCAGTTAAAAATCAATATAAATATGAAAAATCAGCAATGAAATTCGAACATAATATTAACTTTTGTATCGGAACATTAGCAGTAAGATAAGAAAAGATTAAACGAACTTTTGATAATGCATACAAGGCGTACACCAATAATTAATTGTTGCTTGAAGTCGTAAATTGGCTGTCATAAACATACCTACATAGAATATGGAGTCAAAGTATTCGCCTACACGAACCACATGAAATAGAAAACAATTGTGAATATAGCATGAAATCTTGATCACACAGTACCAACGTGCTCACGAACAAAAATACATATTATATGTGCTGAAAACCTCTTTTGAACCTGCAAAAAAAAACTAAAACGAATAAACTACACATGCACTGCATAACATAACCGCACACAAAGCGTTCTAATTCCAAGATAAAATATATTATAATTGGACCATTGCAACAGGGAAAATAAATTCAACTCTTCCCCGTATTATAAATAAGTTGTGACCTAAAAAAATCAGCTGGCAATTTTTAAATATGTTTATAAAAAGCCAAGTTTCCTTTGTATTCGAGACTTCAGTCTACTTCCCGGGCACCTGTTATCGCATTTTATTTTTTACCGAGCGAGCCTCGCTCATTGAAAATGGCCTTTTTATTTATATAGTTGTTTGAGAAACTGCAAAGTGCATCAGAATTAAGGGAACGCTTCGAGATTCCTGCAAAGAACTTGTATTTTTAACACAGTTGTCTTCGGAGTGGCAAGTTTGTGCACGAGACTTAAATAGCTGTTTTATGTTTTACATTATCACTTGAAATATTTGTTTCTGAATTTACGACGTCTTTGTACAAAGTTCTACTACTGTTTTAGCATCACTGTGCTATGCCTGTACACGATATATGTAGAGTTGACGCTAAAACACATTTTATCAAAGCAAGAATTTGTTAGTGTCGTCAAAAGCCAAACGGAACTAGCGGTTTACCTGCGTTGTTGTGAAACACACGAGTAATCGCAGAAATATGAGTGTTTTAGTATTTCCGCAGTAAACGCTAGAAGTACGTTAAACATTTTCAAATTCACATTTTTATTATTGATATAATACTGGGTGGTTACAAGCTAATGGCAATAATACATTAATTAGAATATTAAATAATATAAACTCCTAAATTTACCGACTACATTTAAAAAATAATACGGAACAAAACGTTTTTTTAAAAGAGTAATAATATCAATCAACCAAAAACACAACGCTGAATGTAATACACAAAGTTTTATTAAAATATACCCCATTAACACAGTTAAAGTGAAGTAGAACGATACAAAACGTTTGAGAATTGTTCATTGTTAAAACCGGTGGAACTAACACCGGACATTTTATATCCGAGTTATATCCGGGCGTAAGTTATAAACTATCGGCAGTGCCGCAGACGTTTCTGATTGGAAATAATCTTTCATCTCGCTTTGTAACAACAAATTTCCGCGACTTCACCACAATGAACAATTTTGTATTATGTTCTTTGATTTATTTGCTGCTAGTGATTGTTTTTGGGCTATAAGCATTAATGTTTTTCCGCCTTAAGTAATGCCAGTGTTATGGTCGAGTTTCCTTCACAATGTATGTTATTTTATCCGGTATAGGCATAAGCACACCTTACTTTTTAATTAGCGCTTCTGGGTGCAGGTTCCACTTTCTCAATGCTAATCATTTCTCCAGCATTAATTATTGTAAAACCATTGAATCTCGTATCATCCTTTAGGATATAACTAAGCACTATTATTCCCACTTATGTGAATAGCCTGGGAATCATTAGCCTTTTAATATTGTGGCGGTAGGGCCAGATGGCAACGATCAATGCGTAATTGAGACCTCTATAGATTGTATGTTTAATTCATTTCAGGAATATAATTGACTCCTAATTAGTATGTAATAGGTTTCTCGCACATTATAGTTTACAACTATTGGGAAAATATTGAAATTTAAAATTATTCAGAAAATCCAGCATACCAGCAGAAAAGCACAGATTTACATTTGAATTGTCTGGGTTTTAACTAAACCGGATAACGGCTCGTCCTGAAGTTTGTGAGCAAAACAATTTATGTTGTTTTCGTATTAAATCTGATGTTTAGGAGTAATATAGATACAGAGGGCCAATAAGTTTCATTATTTATTAGCTCTTAAGATCTCATGAAAGCAGAGACTACAAGACTACATCAAAAGTTTTTCCAGATCATACTTTTATCCCACGAATTCAACAGTAAAGAATTAAGCCAGCTCATGTCTTCTCTGTTTCCTATAATTCTGGACTTCTCCGCCGTAGCATGAAGAAACAGGTAAATAATCCGCTTTAATATATTTTGTATTAGACCATATACGTCCCACTGCAGGGCCCAGGCCTTCACTACAATGGAAAGTACGATTGAGAGGGGTTATGCGAAATAGTACACCACGACTTTATACCATAAGAATTCTTATAAATCGCCATGGTATGCAGGTTTCACTGTTATAGTGCGTGGCGATTGACTATTAATACACACATGACTCCGAAAAATCAGGAGCGTGCCCTGGGATTTGAGACCGCGGCCACCGTGAACGCATTGGCAGCTGTGTCTGGTCCGTTACCAACTGGCTACCATGCACTCCAATTAAAGTAATTTTAATTTACATTTGGTTGCAATCTAGCCGGCGTATTTATGTCCATGATCAATAAGTCACGTTCTACTGTCAGCTTAAATGGAACCTAAAAGAGCTACAAAGACGCCCCCTCTCGGAACTTGCGTAATACATTTGGTTACAGTATGCAGGGACACGATGCGCGGCCAACATGGCTGTCTGACGATTGTTTACCCTCAACTGACACGTGACACTTCCTCTTGAGGTTTTCAAGAGGACTTTTTAAATATTTGAAACTAACTTCGTCTTGGGAAATTTTGTTACGTTGAATTATGTGACAGAAGGAGAGATGGATTAAAGATGTTGCTGCTCTTGGATATCACCTTGAAGTGATGTAAATTTTATGGCATCAACTGTTTTTTATTGAACAATTTACTTATTTATTCCTCAAAGTCAAATTGTATACAGTATAACTGTAAATAAAGATAAGAATGATGTTATATGTATAATATCTATTTTCTAAAATTCATTTTTTTGCCAAATAAAAATTCTTTGTAGAAAATACATTTTATACGAGAACTGGTACGACGGAATGGACGAATTATGAAATATGGAATTAAAAACACAAATCCAAAAAGCAATTAACACCAAAGGTACCTCATTGTGAATTATTAATTTGCAAAGCAAACTCATTAGGCTCAACAGTCGGTCGAAACGACCATTGTAATCCATTCAAAACAATTAACTGAACGGTGTCTGATCTCATTATAATCCAGCAACAAAATATGGGACCACCAGTGAGGAGGGTTGGTCGTATATCGTGGCCGAAGGTCCTACACCACAACCCACAAATGCTAGCAAGATTTACGCAAAGCCTATTCAGTACCACTATACGGGATATCATAACAATAAGGTTTTATGTTTTGCTGTAAGAGAAAGTTTGCTATAAATGTTACGCTTGGAAATGGTATTGAAATCTTCAGTATTATCGATAAACAGCCTATAGTTTTTAAGAGCGCGATAAAATTGTAGGTTATCGATCAATCGCACGTCAGTAAATATGTTGCTATAGATGATGCAATTGAAATTAATCTGCTTAGACTAATAACTAATCCTATGAAGGATACCCAAGAACAACATTTGAATATTACAAAAACTATACTGAAAAAAGCTTAAACATTCAAAACCGCAATCGAAAAAATCAAAGATAAAACAAAATTGAATTTAAATACTGATGCCGAGGCAGGACGGTAAGTGCCAGTGAATATTATTTAGGTCACAGCTGGCAGCCAAGTCTTTCATTCTAACGAACTATTGAAAACTTTAGCATCCACGCTTATTTTTTGCAAAGGTGATATTAAATCCAGGCGACACAATGCTTGCTGACGAGCAACATTAGCATATCAGTGGCGTCGTTACACCACGCTTCAGTTCACAAAACAAACGGGTCGGGTTTTTCAAATGCTTGCCAAGTGTTATCGTGTAAATGTTTTGCGCTCGTGCTGACGTGTTTCGATTGGTACAACAGTTGAGACCTGTGATACCTGAGGTCTTGGGTTCCATAATCGGGACCAACATTAAATCTTTCCCCAGTTAATATTTCGATTTGGAATGTCTCAAGTCATTAATTTAATCGGCCAGGAACTAAGAATCATGACAGACATAGTGATTGATGCTTTTCATCGTATCTTGGGATTTCACTTTCACTGGTGGTAGGTCTCTCATATGTGAGAGGCCGCCTGGGTGGGTACCACCGCAATGTCTATTTCTCCCGCCAAACAGCAGTGTTAATGCGCTGTTGTGTTCCGGTTTGAAGGACATTGTAGCCAGAGTAACTACTGGACATATTGAGACTTAACATCTTATGTCTCAGGATGGCGAGCGCAGTGGAATTCCAAGCATTGCCTTGTAATTCATGGTGTTGTTTGGTTTTGCTACTGTCCATGAGCGGTCATATCGCTTACCATCAGGCGAATGGCATGCTCGTCTCGCCATTCATTGCAATAAAAAAAAAAAAAAAATGAAAATAAGATTGACGTCATGGGGTTTTTTTATTATTATGTTGGAATTATTAATTGTTTTTAAGACATATTTTTATAGTTCCTTTGAATAAGTTTACCTATTTGTTGGTGGTTCTGCAATCCTGTAATCCATACGCATCCCGTTTGATTTTGCTTCAATTCGTTCAAAGATCTTGCAATACACTTAATTCTTCCAGGTGCTGCAACTGTTCATGGCGAGAAGCATGTAACCGAATACTAGCAATGAAGTCTTGCAGGTGTACCGTTCCTACATTACAAGATTCAATACCTATAAATGTAATACGTTTGTTTGTTTTCCAGCTACATACATAACACCGGTTACAAGTCTCGGGCGGTTGCCAAGACATTGCAACGTGTCGGATATGCTGTCTGTACCCGGAGTTCCTGCCTTCCATTATTTAGTGAGGTTTAAGATAGTTGCTTACTGTGACAAAGCTAGTTGATCTAAATCCCATTTCAAACAAAGGGATATGCTTCGCAATTTATTTTACTTTTTTGACAGCCTCCGTGGCGCAGTTGGTTAGACTACGGCTGTGGAACGAGAGGCCGCGGGTTCGATCCCCGCACCGAAACAAATATTTGTATGAACCACAGGTATTTGTTTCAGGTCTGGGTGTTTGTGAGACCGAAAAGTCTCTTGTAGCTTCTGATACCCACGACACAAGACTCGATCTTAGTGTGGGGTTAGGACTATGTATGTGACTATTGGATGTATTTATAATTATTATATTATTATATTATTTTTATTAAAACTGACGGTTTGTGGCATCTGGAGAAAAAACGTAAAAAATATAAATAGAACTTAATCTCCCTCTATAATTTCCTTCAAACCAGAACACAACGGTACATGTACACTGCTATTTGCCGGGAGAAATAGATATTGCGGTGGTACCTACCCAGGCGGCCTCTCACATAGTACCTCTCACACTACTACTTTGATAACATAAAGCTGCATAGTATACACATGAAATTGATTTTTTTTTATAGAGCAAATATATTAAGCTTAATGAATTTAATTACCGACCAGGTGTGGCTGCATTTGGCAGTTGTAATATGTTTCTAAATATATGAGGCTGTTCATTACATGCGTTGTTTGAAACTTGCAGGTTGTGTAGACTAATGACCTTGAGAATTCATTAAATAATTTATATTACGATCAATTTAGATTGTATTTTGGTATTTAATGTGTAGAAGTAATATATTTGCGTGCTGTGGTCTCCAGTGATTGAAGAATACATGAAAATGTAAACTGTAATGTGTATCCTTCATTGGAGATCCTCAAATAAATAAAATAAAATATAAAAACGAAGTCACTAAGACATTTGTCTCTTGGTTATTCAACATACTTGTATTATATTCAACATATTGATCATTATGGTTTCTTAGATTTAAGCAAATGTTACACATTGAAATAAAACTATTTTATACGGATTTTATATTATTAATTCCTAAAACTCTGTACAAAAACATATCAAGCATTTAGAATACCAATACTAACCAAATCACAAATCAACTGTTCTATATTTTCTAATTACAACGTACACTGACGTAAGCACAAATATTTCATCGCTTTTAGTAGCTAAGCCTACTCCGAACAGAGTGCACACACATCCAAATCCGTAAATCCCCATACATTTATCAAATCCAATAAAACGTCCCAATAACAGCGTTCGCATTTTATCTGTGCAAATCCTAAACATTGATGTTTCGATTAACCGTAACCCTTTTACAATCACTCGACTTCCAGCGACATCCGACCCTGTGATAAACCCGCTGAGCGTTTACGAGGATCCAATTTATTGGCCTATGTACAATAAAAGCCCTTCTGGCTAATAAAACATGAAATAAACAATGCTTAACAACCTCGTACAAATTATAACGCTCAGTGCTTGTGAGGGAGCGTTTTTATCGTAAACGTTTAAATTTTGTATTACTGTTTTGTTTCGGGGTTCGGTTTGATGTATTGCCTGAACCTCCATATTAATTTACTATATCACATCCGATTCAAAAGAGGTATCAGTTTTTAATTCATTATTTATTTGCATTTTTGGTGTCTTCCTCTTAGCGTTGTTACTCATAGGACATTTTGGCATGATCGTTTCCATTATGTTTATGTCAATACAATTTGTAATTATTTAAATATTAACTTATATAAATATCGTCGGTTCAGCTAATCTTAGTTTTTCAAAAAGTTTTCAACTACTTTTTAAGCTATCAGTCCCGCAAACTACAAAAGCAGGATTTAAGGGTCATTCAATGCGATTTGTTTGCTGCCGCCCATGTAAAACTCTTTTGAATATGGTACAAGCACTGCGAGGATTGCGAATGCGAGAATAGGAAACCTGATGGAAAGGATTATTAAACCTAACATAACTAGAACTAGGTCTTTCATATCGGAGAGGCTGCTTGGCGCCTGGGTAGGTGCGCAATGTCTATATCTCCTGCCAAACAGCAGTGTAAATGCGCTGTTGTGTTCCAGTTTAAAGGACATTGTAGCCACAATAACTACTGGACATAATAAGACTGTTTTATGTCTCAAAATGGCGAGGGCAAATTGAAAACCTAACAGAAAAATAATCTGTAAATCCATTCAGTACTAAGCAAGTTACACTTTTTAAATCTTGTACTGGGATTAAAAGAAAAGGGATGCAGGATATAGCTAGTGACGTCACGATTCTTAATGCGCATTACAGCAGGCGTGTGAAAGAGACGATGAGATGTCTCCAATACGCTCATACTCTTTTTTTTTATTAATAATAGTATTTGCCTCATATAACCAGCCATGCCTCTTATTAATGCTATTACAACAGAAAGGTTTCTTATGGTATTTGTGTTTGTACGTAAAGTAAATAAAATCGCATCGCCCATGCCGGGGAATTTATTATGCCATCCAGTGAAAAATTTGAACAATTTCCTTGCAACGGTAGACCTCGCACTGATTTATAAGGCAGTGTGTCACGTTCGATGCAACTCACTCGGTAATGGGCCATTAAATGCTAGCTTAAACTTTGTTATGATATTGAAATTGTAATAGCCTTTTATACTCGGATCTTAATCTTCCGCTTTCGCTTATACGAGTTACATGGGATCGCGCTGCATGATTTTTCAACAATTTTGAAGAATGTGGCTTATAATTTTACGACCGGCTAAATTCTCATATAAACTGCGTGGTGGCCTGTTGGTAACCAGACGCGCCAGACTACATATTCACGGTGGTCGCGGTTTCAAATCCTAGGGCACGGCTCTGACTTTTCGGAGTTATGTGTGATAGTCAATCACGAATACTATAACGGTGGAAGAAAAAATCACGGGGAAACTTCCATACCATAGCGATTTGCAAGAATTTATATGGTATGTAAAGTCTGCCAACCCGAAATAGGCCAGCGACTATATGGCCTAACCTCTCTCAATCGTATTTTCGATTGTAGAAGAGACCCGTGCCCTGCAGTAGGGCGTGTATGCACTGATACAGTACAGTGCATCCTTATATCATTTCATGAGGTCAACATTGAAACAAACAATAATTAAGAAACAATATATATTAAAAAATTCTTTAACGTTTTCTTGCGTGCACTCCCCATATGCGAAATGCATAGATAATTTAGGATCTAATTTAGTATTCAATTGCGAATATAATCTGGCTAGGATTTTATTAACTTTTTATTCACTCGGTTAAAATGAAACAAAATAAAAAATATGTTACGGTATTAGTGTATCTGATCTTGTCTGCTTATCTCATAACGTCAGGCGTGCATTTCTGTATAAACAACTGCTGACGAAAAAACACATACAAACTACTGACATTTCACACGAAGCCAGTACCGCATTGAGCTCATAAAGTACGTGCACATTTTTATCCATTCATACTTTTCATACAAGCTTTAAATACCAATGTGAGTTTTCAGATACGCCTACGAGAAATGTAGCGAACAAAGCGCTGCTGGTTTGTTTAAACATTGCTAAATAGGTTACAGCGAATTTACAAAGGACTACTTACATAAATAAAACCGCCGAACGCAGCGCTGCAGCGCTTCAAGGTAACAAATCAAAAGCCGTGAGTTAATTACAGTTTTGCGAGTAGTTTAATATCAGTAGTTTTGTCTCTTTCTTATTTCTAAGATGTGAAGCGTGAAATGAGTTATTAAAATTTGAATTTGATATATCGCCTTTGGTATTTTGTCTGGTAAAATATGTCTTTATCAATAACATAAAATTCATAACATACATACATAAACTCACGCCTTTTATCCCAGAAAGGGTAGGCAGAGGCGCCACCAGGACACCCACATTTCGCCTTGTATGTTCCGTCCCACGCGACAGTGTGATAGGGGGCGAGTCTGTCGCCATATCAGGCACATTCCTGACTCTTTAGCAATAACCTTTTCAAATAAGCTAGGTATTATGGATGATAAGCTGCTTGTAAAACAAGAGATGTTTTAATTTTTGTTTTGTATATGTTTCAGACTTCTGTAGGATTGGAACAGTTATATTACATTGTATGCTAGGATAGTTGGTGTACTTTTTATTCCATACTTCTCAAAATACACAGCATTATAATTCGTGGTAAGTGCCAGGTCATCAAATAGGTATACGTGGATTTATCAACTGTATTTCCTTCAAAAAGGTATGTAGTAATAGCTGGGTTTAACGCGGTAGGTTTCAACGCATCTGCGTCAATCTTGTTTTATAAAATGAGGTGGAGTAGTTTTTGCGTAAGCGGGTTCGTAAAACATCGCATTAATCACGACGATTTTTTGTGAAGCATTAATACCATCCTGTTTGATCCCTTCATTTATTTAAAAACCTAAATCTTTTTTGCCACTTTTAATTAACACAAAGTTGTTTATTTTAATTCCAGCCACTCTAGATTAAAGTTAAGAATGAAACGAGCTAACAGCTGCTGGAATAAGTCCATAATACAAAAATTATTACAGCACGCAGCTTACATTAGCTTTTAGCTTGTTTTAATCTCATTCGCCAACACCTTTATGCATAAGAGTGTTAATTTTGTTCACTTAGGAACACTGGTTAGGTGCTACGCCACCCATTACACTTTTTACTAAGGTAATAGTGTGTATTTTTGCATTTGAAAGGGAATAAGATCTTTTTTAATTAGTTGAAAACCTTCGCAAATAGGTGACATTTACCTAAATAGTCTGCCTTGGGTTTTGACCCAGAATTTCATTTTACTCCAGCTGTATAATTGTTATTTTTGCTCCATACATAAGCTGACGCCTTGAGGAAACACTAGCGCCATCTTTTATCATCATTTTGATTCTAAGAGATTACTTCCGTCCCAAAACTCTTAGGGGAATTACAGTATTTGGCAACTCATATGAAATTCAAACCGATCAACTAGCACCAAGTTGATTTCTTGGCCTGGGATTTGAATCTTAAGGTACACAGTTAATGATGATACTTCCTTACAAGCAAATTACGATATTACATTTTAACTCCAAAGTATTTTAACCTCGCGTTCGCTTGAAGCAATATTCGTAAACATGCACTATCATCTGATAAAAAAAGAAAATTATAATTTAACCAAATCGCGGCCGTATTTAAATTCTGGCCCAAACGTAATCCAGCGGGCGTGAAATTCGGCCAAATCTCACTCAACAAATCTGCTGAGGTTTTTTCATTACCCAGTTAAGAGTATATAAATGTGGAATTTGCCCACGTTTCGGGACTTTTTCACTGTATATTATTGTTACGTAGCATATAATAAAAGGGAGGTCGAGTGTGTTACATTTTAAAAAGTAATTGCTGTGATCCACAAGAGACTAGTTTAGAATATTTAAAGCCAGCTTTGGTCCGTAAAAGAGTGTTGGCATAATTGTTTTGGTAATTTTATAAAAATATTATGAAATTGCTAATGATTTGAACATTATAAAGTACGTTATGTATGAATGATGTGAAAAGTGCAAAATGTCCTGTTTCGGGAAAAGCCCCTCTATAAATCTAAGTTATCAATTTTAAATACGTAAATTAATCTGCCTATACTACTCGTAATATACTTTCCAGAAATTAGGTGCTCCATATTCAGTTTTTATTTTCTTTTCAACCATCAATATTCCACTCTGAGTACCTACAATTATTTACATACATATAACATAAACTTCACGCCTTCATCCCCGAAGGGGTAGGCAGAGGCGCCACCAGGACACCCACACTTCGCCTTGCATGTTCCGTCCCATGATGTGATAGGGGGGGAGCCCATCGCCATATCGGGCACAAATTTCTGACTCCGGGCTGATAATGAAAGAAAAATCCAATATCACTTTGCCCGACCCAGGACTCGAACCCGATACCTCAGCTTTGTAACCGTACCGTAATACAACTACGCCACCGAGGCAGTCAACAATTATTTACAGCCTTGTCAAAATCGCAGCCTTTTACTGGTTCAAATGGAATGTTAAAAGCTTCTTTGATAGGAGTTTGAATCAACAATTCTCATGCGAGCGGTAATGTTCCAATCCAATCCTAATGAGTTTTTCAAAAGTTTATTAGGGATGAAATTCTCTGTAAGTGGAAGGAACATATTGTGAATATGCGCAATTTTGGAATTAGGAATTGCAATTTGGATATTCTTGTTTATTTTACAGATTCGGTACTATCTTAGTGCAATTATTTTGTTAGTTCGCTATACGCAAGGCAATTGAAATTAATTCTTTAAAAGATTATCTTGTTCTCACACCTGTCAGTGTAACGCAAGTCAGGATCGACAATGGAGAATTCGTGTTATTAGACATCGATGCTTATTTAAATCAGAACAAATATTTTATTTCCCTTAACTTTCATTCTTTCTTTCTTCCTTTTAGGGTGGAAGTTTTAAGAACATCGAAATATGGGTTTTATCAACTCCTGGGTTTATCTTTGCCTTGACAGATTTTAGTCACTGACACATGATTCCTGGGTTGGATATTTTTTTTAAAGAGGAAATATCAAATAGACGGTCGTGAAGCTATAATCACCTACTTTTTATGTAAGAAAAATTTAATAACGGTTGACTCGTTGAGGTCTTACGGTACCACATATACGGTACCATATATACCAATACTTATATCAAATATAAAACACGCCTTTAATAAATAATAATAAATACAACCAACAGTCACATACATAGTCCTGACCTCACACTAAGATCGAGTCTTGTGTCGTGGGTATCAGGAATTAAGAGAGACTTTTCGGTCTCACAAACACCCAGACCCGAAACAAATACCTGTGGATCACACAAATATTTGTTTCGGTGAGGAGGTCGAACCCGCAGCCTCTCGTTTCACAGCCGGCGCATAACCAACTGCGCCACGGAGGCTGCCTTTGTGCGTCGGTTACAACATTAAATTAAGTACCTACTACCTTTCTAGAAACTAACCCAAACCGTTACTAGAAATTTCAATTTATTTAAGTATCGTAAGCACTTTAGTCGTTAAGTGTCGAGTAACAAGACGATATTCCTAACTGTTGTTGTTTCTTTTATGTCTCTCAATGTCCTAGATTTGTTAAAGTTGGTATATAAAATTTTGTATTTAAGAATCGTACGTGTTTCGAAATCTTGTGCTTGTGTGGACATAAAATTATATGGATTGTGGAATAGTAGAATGTTCTCGAAAGATTATAAGTTTATTTGTTCGTGATGCTATTTGGGTTAAGTGTTGTAGTTTTTTATGCTCTAAAGCGACTACACTGTACTTGTAAGTAGGGTATTGTTCAGATTTTACCAACTCTGAATCGAGGGCATTCAGTATGATTATACTGTTTATCATTTGTTTTTGATGTGAAGATTGTGGAAAGGAAAAAGACCTTGTATTTTTATACAGGGTATATCAAGACCGCGACCGAAAACGAAGCCAGGAGGTAGTATTAGTGATATCAAACACAATGCAAGTAAAAATTTTACAAAAAAAACCGTAATTTTTTTTTTGTTATTTTTTACATATCGTCGTATTTGAGTGAATAAACATAGTTTTTCTAAATTAATGACGTACATCGCTTAATTTTTAAACACGCAATGGTACGTAAGGGTTTAAATTACTATTTTTGCAAAAACTAGGTATTTACCCCTCAAAAATATTATTTTTAAAAAATAAAAAAAAAAAATCCGTCGCTTATTTTGCAAAATTTTTAGTTGCCTTGTGTCTGTAGCCGCTAAAACTACCACCTGGCTTCGTTTTCGGTCGCGGTCTTGATATACCCTGTATAAAGAGTATAGGGGGCAAATGAGCATACGGATCACTTGATGGTAAGTAATCACCGCCGCCTTTGAACATGTGCAAAACCATAGGGCAGTGTTATAAAGGGGTGAAATAATTTTTCATACATCTAATACATTGTTTTATGTACTGGTACATGTATTACCAATTAAAATCATTTCTAAATCATAATCCTCAGATCATCTAACAAAGGCTATGGATTTGTCTCCATCATCAAATGAAACATTCCTTTTCTAATTCCAATATAATCATCTGGCATTTCAGACGAACCGAGAAAAAATACTCCACAAACGATTGCTCATTAAACCTTCAATTTACAATTTCCATAACAGACGGAACCGAAAAAAAACACAGTACTCTTTGAATTTCAAACGCGGACAGTCTGATAGACGTTTTAATTTACTTCAGTTTCAAAATACTGGGTAAAGAGCATTTCGTGTCGTATCTGGGGATCTCGGCGCTCATTTGCACAAAGAGGCCTTCTGTGGCGATGACAATTTAAAACCCGACGCAGAATTAGACCAGACCCATCTTATACCGGGGATGAAGATATCGAGGTGTGCGTTGCAGATGGTATAGTTTGACATTCACATAATTAGTTTCGATTTAAAGACACCTTTATTGGTAACGTTTTATTTAAGCACGTAATGTTCTTAGTCAGATAAAGGTTACGGAACAGTTAGATAGTGCGTTCCTGGGTATTTTCTTGGGTAAAACTTTTTTTAATTGCATTGAATGCATACATAAACTCACGCCTTTCTCTGGAACGGGTAGGCAGAGGTTCCCCTTGTAGCAACCAGGACATCCACGTTTCGCCTAGTATTTTCCGTCCCACGATGTGATAGGGGGCGATTGCGAATGCGATGAATGCATAAGATGTTAAGTCTCATTATGTCCAGTAGTTACTTCGGCTACAATGTCGTTCAAACCGGAACACAACAGTGCATTTACACTGCTGTTTGGCGCGAAAAAAAGCATTGTGGTCGTACCCACCCAGGCGGGCTCTTAGGTATGAGAGATATGTCACCAGTACAATATAGCCTAAAATAAATAATAAATGCTTTTTTTTGCCTGCCATTTTATGTTTCTTAATAACAATTAGCAACTACAGTTCATCTTGTTTTTCAGTAAGACAAAAGTTGTGAGGTTCTTATTTAATTTGTCATGGAAACATTTTAATTTGTCAATCACAGTTGTTAACAACTCAGTGGCTCGAAAAGACCACTAATTGAATATGTATTTCTAGCAGCCCCCAAAATTCTGGCGTGTTAGTCTAATGCATAATGTCACGGAGTTTGGCCTATAAATAAAACACGTCGCGTTGGTATTAATTACACAAGAAGACTATTATATTAACCAAATGCCCATTTATAGAAAAATATTTCAAAGGTATATTACAAACATACACTAAAGCCTTTTTCATGATCAATGAGTGTAGTAGCACACATGAGTCACAAGTGACTTGGCATAATAAAAAGCACACATCATATTTATTTAGTAATTATGAATAAACAAATATTGAAATGAAAACCTTTACTACTAAGTATAAATCTTTAAACTAAGCACTTAATTTCGTAAAGGTAAATTATTGAAAATACACGTAAAATTAATTCACGCCGAAACGCGGTGTGAAAATCAAAACATGACTCTGAAATCTGTATTAAAATTTCCGCCGAACGACAGATAAATTAGTTTGTTATTCAGAACACGGGCCCAAGGATTTTGAACCAATTCCCTTTTTGATCTCTCGTTGTGCAAACAACAGAACTCTGTCGCGGCGGCAGACGGGGTCGTCTTTGCATAAAATATTAGACGGCAGTGCTCTGACGCTCTCGAAAAATACTGCTCTAAACATTTGCATCGCGCGCTATGGAGTTGCGGTTACATCATTATGATAATGCAATAATTTCCCCCCAGGAGTTACAACTTACATTTATAATCAAGCTTCGCGCTGCAAGGAATACGGCGGGGAGAAATTTGAAAACTTGGTTTGTTACTAGGTAAAAGTTGGTCCTTGTCCAACTTCTACAATATTGCTTGTAGGAACAATACTAAGAATTCTTTGGGGTTGTTTTGTGTCTTGTGCGTTATAGTTGTATTCATGTAATTGAGGACACAAATCGTGTTTAGAATTGTATGAAGAAAATAAATCATTACCAATTTATTTATTTGGGGTGTTTCTTTTTCATTTGTTTGAAATTATAAATTTAATAAAATTAATTGAATTTTATTACTGGACTATGCATCAACTTTCTCAAATCTATATATTACCAACTGTATATATTCAAATATTTTATTTCTTATAATTTTTATTAATTTAACTAATAAATATAATCCTTAATTTTTCTTCCGGTGTTTAATTGAGCCATCAAAATATATTTTAAGTATTTGTCCACAATAAATTAAACAATTGAACAACTTAAAAAAAGAAAACGTTTTTAAGAAAGCATAGCGTTTCTCTACTATTGATTTGGACTGTGTGTTTCCAATTTTTTTGTTAGAATCCATTTTTAAACGATCCACCACTTTTCTTGATTTCTAAGTTTTATTAGTATTAATTTTGAAAGCTTTGGAGATCAATGTAGACTGGCTGAAGAATCTGATAGATTTGAATGGACGACACTTATGCAAATTCAACAATAATTTGAATAAGCAATTTGCGTGGACAGTTTATATACAATTTCAGGATATTATTTTACAATCTTCATGATATATTTCAATATTTGTATTTCCAAACGAAAAACACTGAACGGCTTCATATCGTATCCCGTAGATACAAAAAAATAGCTGAAAATGTTCTTTTATTTTTTTTTGTATACATTTATTTGGCATGAAAACTGAATGTGAAATTTCGTGTTGTGAAACATTATTTCCGATTCAATCATCATTTTTTTTTATTCTATCTGTCAAAGAAAGAGTAACGATATTTTGAAATTACCAAATTCTTACAAAAGATAAAACCTTGAATATATAATAATACGGCGATAGGTTCGCCACATCATGGGACGAAACAACGCCTTGTAGGCGAAATGTGGGTGTCCTGGTGGCGCCTCTGCCTACCCCTTCTGTGATGAATGCGTGAATTTATGTATGTATGATATATTATATGATACTAAAGAAATCGGTTTGTGTTTTGAGTTCACCTTACACGTTTCACCTTGGGTGTTATGTCCCACAATAGGGGGCAAGCCTATAACCATATCGGGCCCAATTTTTGACTGACTGATAAAGAATTGAAAAAAACAATATCACTTTGCTCAACTTGGGAATCGAAACCAAAACCTCGGCGTTTAAATCGTACCGTAATATAACTGCGCCACCGAGGCACTCACAAACACAATTTGAATTTATCATATTTTAACTAACTTTGTTAACTTAAATAATTGCAATATTCGGCTCGTTTTAGCATATTATCCGTTAAGCTGCATCACCTCTCACTTTTCTGTACGAAACTTGCGAACTAAAAGCGATATTGTGAGTTAATAATTGTGCTCTCCTTGGACGAGCGTTTGTCAGGGTAAATTAAACAATGCTCTGATAGCAGTGCTGTTGTAGTTAACTAGTTTTAATTTTAGTTTGCTCCTTGTTTTTTAGATTAATTATGAATAGATCCAACAGTCACATACAGTGCTGACTCCTTTAGATCAATCGAATATAAAATCTGGGGATAAAAAATTAAGAGAGACATTTTGGTCCTAAAAACAATGAGATCTAAAATATATACTTTCTGTGTATATCCGGCCGGCATGATTGTTTCGACTGATAACAGAAAACCAAAGGTTATATTTTCTAGTAATATAAGTTAATCTTTTCGGTGTCCTAATTGTAGATGTGATACTCTATATGTGGTTTCAATTAATAGCATGTTTGAACCAATAAGTAAGCACCTAACGATGTATCTTTTCCCCAAACCTATTCACAATAATATCTCTCAATATCTCATCGACTTATTTCACCGTTCACATTACGTACAACCAGCCAAAATCCATTTTCCTTATTAATTTCCTGCTCACAGAACCGAACCTTGAACTTAATCCAGAAGCCAAGGTGAGCGGTCAAGTAAATATTTGTGTTAAGATCCACCATAAATCTACTTTCCAATGGCTTTATTTGACATCGGATAAATTTATTGGGTGCTAAATGTGAGGCTGGCGCTGCGTATAAATTACGACGAAACATTGTGATTTTAGGACCGCTTGTAGTACACTGAAGTTTCTGCGTCCTGTGAGCTATTTAATTTGGTTGGGTTATGTCGAGGTTGAAGACAAGGTTTTTTGTTTAGGATTAACTTTTGGGCGGTTTGGATAATTACATATTTGTTAATAGGATTTAGATTGTCATAAATGGGTAATCACGTAATTAAATGCACCATTATGTTCCGGTTTGAAGGACATTGTAGAGTAACTACTGGACATAATGAGACTTAACATCTTATGTGTCAGGATGACGAGCGCAGTGTAATGCCACGCATTGCCTTATTATTAATGGTGTTTTTTTGGTTTTGCTACTATCCATGAGCGGTCGTATCGCTTACGATCAGGCGAATAGCATGCTCATCGCGCCATTCATCGCAATAAAAAAATCAACTAATAGTTACACCAACACAAAAGTGCGTGGTGGCCTGTTGGTAACGGACCAGACGCGGCTGCCTACATATTCACGGTGGTCGCGGGTTCAAATCCCAGGGCACACCTCTGACTTTTCGGAGTTATGTGTGTATTGATAATCAATCACCACGCACTTTAACGGTGAAGGAAAACATCGTGAGGAAACCTGCATACCGTAGCGATTTTAAAAAGAATTTCTAAGGTATGTAAGTCCGCCAACCCGCACTAGGCCAGCGTGGTGGACTATATGGCCTAACCACTCTCAATCGATTCTCTCGATTGTAGAGTAGGCCCGTGCCCTGCAGTGGGACGTATATGGGCTGATATAGATAGATATAGTTACACCCAGTATCCTTTGTAAATAAAATAAAATAAACCAAATAAATAAACACACCCAACAGACACAAACATATTCCTGAACCCACATTAAGATCAATTACGTCTTGTGTCGTGGGTATCAAAAGCTTCAAGAGACTTTTCGGTCTCACAAACACACAGACTTGAGACAAATACTTTTGGGCCCCACAAATATATGTCTCGGCGTCTTACTAGCTGCGCCACGGAGACTGTCATAATTGTGGTGTAGTCATAAATGGTACGATAGAACAGTTATATGAACTTACATAGCAACTATCACACATACGTTGTTAAAACTGCTATAGTGAATCACAATTTGTACCTGTAATAAAACTGTTTTTCTAAATTATATCTCACTGCACTCTATGAGGACGGCTTTGCCCTTAACAACGGATGAAGTTTGATCGAATTGTCGCATATATCTATGACGAATTGTCTTGCAAATATTTACTAGAGCAGACAGTTTAAACAAAATCTGTACGCACACACCAAGGACGCTGGACGGAGGGTTATTAGCGGAACGCGAAAAAGATAGCACAACTGTGTAGGAATGACAGAGATACCAATATGAACTTCGGATTGCGGTCCGCAATTTCTTCAACAAATATTTTATTTGTTGTCTCCGATCTATAATAACTAAATATTTCTTACTTCTGATACTATCCATACAAAGGTTATCTGGGTGAGATCGCTTTAAACGATAAGACCGCCCATTGTAATTTTATAAATTCTTAATATTTTATTTGTTTGAGATTATTTATTTTTTGGTCTTTGGTTTACAATATGGTAAATACTTCATAATTATTTTTAAGTATATTCCTAATTATTTCAGTGGCATTAAATTCAAATTTAATTCAGGCAATAGATTGTTCATTAGACAACATTGACGGTATAAGCTGTAAAAGCTTTTAGAATAATAAAATAGTTTTTCTTTTAGTACTCAATAGTTAATTAATTTGGAAGACAAATGGGGTTTAGTGTTATTAAACAAAACGCGAGTGCTGGGAACGCGAACGCGGGTATTTCTTAATTAAATGAAAATAGATCTAGGGACCTCATTATTATCCAGAGGGTTACACTTTACTCCGGCACGACGTTCGAATGTTAGAACGTTCGACGTCTATGATGTTATGAATGTACTCTACAATATTCGAATTGTCTATGGTACGTCGTAACTATAGACTTAGTTCAAACTGTTTTCTCTTATTCCATCCTTTCATATTTCAACATCCTAATCAATCATCCTCTAACTCTTTTACTCTTTCGTCCTTCCATTCGTTATCTCTTTCACATAAACTACGTTCCATAACCATCATTCGTCTAACGTTTCGTTCTACTCATCTTTCAACATAACATAAAAATCCTACATTAATTTAGAGAAACTAACGAATAAAGTGTTCAGTACTAAAACCTAGCCTTACACTATAATTTGCGATCTAAACATAACGGTTTTCTCCAATTATACATTTCTAAAACAAACATACATACATAAACTCACGTCTTTATCCCTGAAGGGGTAGGCAGAGGCGCCACCCGGACACCCACATTTCGCGTTGTTTGTTCCGTCCCATGATGTGATAGAGGGCGAACCTATCACCATATTGGGCACAAGTTCCTGACTCCGGACTGATAATGAATAGAAAAATCCAATATCACTTTGCCCGAACGACCGTACTCGAACCCGAGACCTCAGCTTTGTAACCGTACCGTAATACAACTACGCCACCGAGGTAAAACATAAGGTATATTAAACGAATCTTATACCATAAGATCCCGTGTCATTTTCTTAGAGGAAACCTCTCAGCTACTACGCCTCTACGCGACTACACCTGCATAGTTAAATTAAATTTACGTCTAATTTATGCAAGGCAGTATTGTCGCGCAAGCAGCATGTGTTAGTTGTATCTTTAGTTAAATAGAAATGTTTTTGAAAACTCATAAACTAGTAATAATGTTAGTATCTTCTAAAATTTTATTTTTATCGCTGGTCTCTTCAGCAAATTTGATAATTAAGTCGCTAAATGACATTGATTTATTCTAATATTTCATAAAGGCAAAGTGCAATTATTTAGTTTATAAATCTTAATATAAGAATATGTCCATTAGGATTGTGTAAAAATATTTTTGTTTTGTAGTTATTAAGTGTCTTCATTTGCATACTTTTATTATCTTTTTGACCATTTTTTATAACCACGCTTCTGTACACTTATAATATGAAAATATAATTCAAAATAAAAAGATTGAACCATAGAAAATCTTCTAAGCACATAATCTTCAATATACCTCGCTTTTTATTAAGTTAAAAGCATGAAATAAGTACAAAAGGAAATCCTTTTTGCTTACAATATGTTGCCTTGTCCAAGCTTCTTTACCTGTGAAAAATTGCTTGTGAAATATTATATTATACGGGGTTCATTAGCGACTGGTTTTCTCACGATAGTATCATATTATAATATTTGTATTTATTATTTTATGTTTTTGCAAACATCGTTGGTTCAATTTATTTTGAATGCGGAATTTTATTTTAAATTGTTATTAATTTTAGAATAGAACGTAGCTAAGGCTGTTGGCGTTTACTACAATAAGGTATAATTTTAAATTTGTTAATTTTGGAAAGATTTGACAATAATAATTCAACAATACATAATCATTGGGGGAGACCTATATTTAAATAAATAAATACATATACCCAACAGCCACATACATACATATGTGTAGTCCTGACCCCACACAAATATTATCTAGTCTTGTGTCGTGGGTGACAGAAACTACGTGAGACTTTTCGGTCTCGCAATCACCCAAACCCGAAACAAATACCTGTGGATTAATCAAATATATGCCTCGGTGCAGGGATCGAACCCGCAGCCTCTAGTTTTACAAACGGCGTCTAACCAACTGCGCCAAGGATTAATCATTGAAAATTCATTTCTCCAAATAATGTTCTAAAATGATACTTTCTATTATTACATACCAGTACCTACATTGGAAAAGCCGAAAATACATCAAACGTTATTGAATTTCGCAAAACCGAATCAATATAACCAGCAATGCAGTGGCGAAGGGTGACTTTTTTCAAAAGGGAAGCCGATACTTATATTTTTACTCCGCTATGTACGTAAGATATTTAGCGACATATTTGCTTAGTAGTACTTACTATATTCTCATAAAAAACTTGCACGGAATAGCACTGTGCCCGTTAGGTGCTTTTTTTAACGTTTTTAAAGTAAATTTCGATTCAATGCAAAAGACAACATTAGCCTGTTTTGAAATTGATAGACAAAAAAAATTCAAACGTTCCTTATATATAAAAAAAGATGAAGAGATTGATGTAAGTGGACGAAAGTAAAACGATGCCAGTATAGAGCTAACTGGAGATCCATCGTCTCTGCCAACCCTCATGGGATGCAGGCGTGGGTTATGTTTGTAAGTCCTATTTTGAATCAACGCTAACAAAAATACGGCATAACAATATTTATTAAATAATTAAAACTTGTCAGTTGCCGTTCTTTCTCTGGTACTTAAATGTATTATCAAATTTAATATAATTTCCAGTGCGTTTTTTAATTACGTAAATGCAGCATTTTTAAAATTACCTCATAATAATGCAATTCATTAGATAAAACGATACATACGACCATTATCAAGTTTCATTCATCATTAAAGTTTTGCTAAATAGATAAATCTGTTTGCACTTCGAAACCAGTAAAATTTCATAAATTACCCACTAATTATATACAAACCTAACAATAGACACCGCATTATACATATACACAGAAACAACACAGTAGTAAATAATATTTTCTAACTATAAACACGAAATAAAAGAGGCGCGAACTGGCAAATTACTTTATAAGCCGTAGGCCCACCGGCATATTCACAAGCGAATACCGTCGTATTTCTACAAATAAATTTAGACCTTAAAAGCTAAAGGTTTTAAGGAGCAATTTTGCATGCAGTTCTGAGCAACAAACGTGTAACAGAGATGGCAAATAATGCGTTGGAAATGCGCGCGAGAGCAACGGGAACTCGTGCTGTGTTCTTGTAGCCTGACGTGACGTCATCGGGATCTAGGCGGCCGCGTGTTTCGTATGCATGTACTTACGTTTGTCGTTGTGTTATTAATTGATCGATAATATTTTGTTTATTAATATCGAATAACATTTGTTTATTGTTTATATTTATTTTAATATTGTTTATTATTTGATTATTTTCTTCATATAACTTGTTTAAAAAAATGTTCATAATTAATAATTTCCTTTAAATTATAAGGCGTGCTGCTAGGAATCGGCTTGTATGAACCCTTCGCCACTGCAGCAATGTATATCCCCCTCCTCCTCTTCAGCCTATGTATCCACCCAATGCTGAGTGTAGGCCTCTTCTAATGCACGCCAGGTTGTTCGGTCCTGGGCAGTCCTCATCCAGCTCCTCCCCGCCACGTATATTAAACGCAATGTATATTAAAATTACAAAATTCCTCAATTTATGCTGAAAAGTCTACACGGCCCAATGATTACCCAGGCTAAAGTTTATCTAAACCCGTGATATTTTCCAAAGTTAGCAACTACTATGTGCCCATATAGCTGCCCAGGAATGGCTATGCGCCAAAGAATGCCTTTATTGCTTGGCGGAATCTGCACGGGAGGAATTCAATAATACGTCTATACGACTTAAATTATTATATATTACACTTTCGAGATTTAGGTCGCTCAATTGAGGCTAATTTAAAGGCATTTTCATGTGTTTACGTAGTGAATTTTATTCAATTTATGTGTTTTTAAAGTTGAAAATTGAGGTAAAAAGGAAGGTAGAAATTTAAATTTGAAAAACGGCAGTGTTTATGCAATTTTGTGAAGTTATGCAGGGCCAATTGTTATTATCAGAACTGTTTCATCGATGGTTAGTAAAAAATAATAGTTTAATATACTAAAATACACGCTTTACTAAAAGAACCAACTAAAAAGTAAAAATAATTTTTATTGAGTTTAAGATTAGAAAATGGACTGAAACTCATTCATTTTATGGTTAAAAAGCCAGGGTGCTTGAGGATAAGTATAATATGTTGTAAGCACCCGACGCTTTGAAAAAATATTACTGAGCCAGCCATTTTAGTTTTGATTAGGTATAACCTAACAATGACAATAAGTATAATAATATGTTATTGCATCATTGGTAGTGAAAATATGTTTAAATCTAACCAACCTTTCAGCACTTAGCAATAGAATTATGCTATCTGCTTTCGATAAAAATTTAACTTATATGTACAGATTTTCTACGAACCTCTAGCGCTCGAATGCGTTGTTGTCAAAAAAAAAAGATTAATGGTTTCTTAGATTTACGCGCATGTTACACATTGAAATAAAACTATTTTTTACGGATTTTATCGATTTTATTTGGTTTAATTTTTACATTTTTTAACTTCCCGACGTTTCGATTACTTTACAGCTTTCGTTAGTCCGCCCCGTGACCACTTAGATTGCGAATATACATGGTAGTTAATTATATAAAAATGTATCGCAAATAATGTGTCAATATGTATATATTTATTTAAAACTTATTTGTAGTTCTAAATATTTCCACACGCCAATAGATTTAAGATTATTTGCACTTCCAATCTGCCAAATGAATACTGGCCCATTTTTTCATTTCGCCCATAAATAAAATAATACCAATAAAAAAATCGGACCAGTTTAATATTTTATGAAAAGATACTCAAAGACTTTATTTCCACGAATGAATGATTATATCTCTGAAAATTTCACGCCTACTGAATCATTTTTGATTATATTAAACGGTGCAAAGTTTCCCTTTTGACATCACAATATCTTATATTAAATTTTTAGGCATAATTTTATTAAAAATTATTCAGTGCTTGTTGCTGAAAATTAAAATATAGTTTGTGAAGTGAAAAATTAAGACTTTTTGCGTCTTTTAATGCTATGAATTGTGAAATTACTGGGTTAAATCAAGCATTGTATGGAAATTTGTTTTTCTGTCAATCTCGAAACCATTAGCGTGTGAGATTGAAATAAATATACACACAGATTCTAAACACCACAGATAAAAATGATGTACGTACACGATACTACGAGATTTCTTTGTGTCATGACAGTCAATGCTTACTCTGAAGATAGATATTACTGGGTAAAAAAAAACAAAAAATATGTCTCGCTATGGAGTCTGATTTGTTTCAATCAAATAAGAACTGAAGTCTTTCCATCTCATGTGTAAAAAGGTCCCTGATAATGTGTGGTATCAATATAGAATAACATTCATCTAAAAATATAAATATCTTGTCTTCTACACAAAATGTATAATTAAGTTATTTTGTATATTCAAGGGCCTGTTCAACAACTAAATGTAAAATTGCAAATACAAGTCATAGTAACCAGGCATTAAAATTCGCGAAAACGCTATTTTAATGTAAAAATAACTTTAATATAAACATCTAATAGACAGCTTCTTAGAGGTCGCGACATTTCAAGGTTTATTGTGAGGTTCAGTGTATCTAATATTAGTACAAACTTTTAGTTTATATTAACACTTTTTTTTATTAATAAATTGCAGAATATATTTTAGTTTTAACTGTACTTTGAGGTATTTCTAAAAACTTGAGTCCGTTTTAAATCTTAACTTAATCGCTTTTTCACTTAACGTATTTATTTCAATAACTACTTACATAAATAAACATCACACCATTGTCCCATAAGGGGTAGGCAGAGGTGCAACCAAGACACCAACGTTTCGCCTTATATTGTGTTCCGTCCCACGAGCACATAGAGCGCGAGCCTATTGCCATATTGGGCACACATTCCGGACTCCAGGTTGACTTATCACTTTGCCGCACCCGGGATTGGAACCCGGGACCTCAGCGTTCTAAGCATACCATAGTACAACTACGCCACCGAGGCAGTCTATACTAATAATTACTTAGTGTATGCAAAGATATTATCGAGACATCGATTACATTTACCTATGCATTGCACGTGTACAGAACAACGAACAACGAAGCACCTTCAAAACTTATTCCAACGCCAAATTGTAAGCTAAAGTCTAACTTCCTCTAATTAATTAGTTGTGCTAAACTTCCCTCCTCGGATTGTTTGAAATTAGGATATAGTGAAGGATACGTACTCCGAAGTAAACGAAAGTAATTAACATTTCAAATTCGGTTAGATTATGAAATTATTTTTGGCTTTGTAATGTAATACTTTGTATATAATGATCGGATTTACGTTGTTATTCGTAGCTTTTGTTTCAGGATTATTCGGGGATAAAGGAAGCTAACTTCAATTGTTATGAATCGAGTATATACTTTTGCGTTCTCATCCCGCAATTTATTGTAAAATTAGATATAATGTTTCTCTAATGGGTATATCTGTGTTATTTTATTAATGTATCTTTTTTATTCGTAAGTAGCTGGGTCTAGTTATAGATCGTTAAAACTGTTATTAAGAGGTTAGTGGTTGTAAGTTGACACTAGAATTCTAAAAATGGTTTCTTTTGAATATTCCATTCTGTATAGATTATAAAATTCATTAATTTCCAATTAATTTACTGTAATCCGTGCCGATGACATGTTGTTACTATAAATGTATGATATTTATTATCCGAATAATAAATAAATAAATACACCTTATCGTCATATTGCATAGTCCTGACCTCACATTAAGATTAATTAAGTCTTGTGTCGGGGGTATCAGAAACTACAAGAGAACGGGATCGAACCCGCGACCTCTCGTTTCACAGCCAGCGTCTAACCAACTGCCTAATAAACTTCACAATTTAGAAGTAAGTAGGCGCAGTTGGTTAGACGCCGCCTGTGAAACTAGAGGCTGCGGGTTCGATCCCCGCACCGAAATAAATATTTGTAACCACAGGTATTTTTTTCGGATCTGGGTGTTTGTGATACCGAAAAGTCTCTCATAGTTCCTGATATCCACGACACAAGACTCGATCTTAGTGTGGGGTCAGCACTACGTATGTGACTGTTGGGTGTATTTATTTATATCAAGACCGCGACCGAAAACGAAGCCAGGTGGTAGTTTTAGCGGCTACAGACACAATGCAACTAAAAATTTTGCAAAATAAGCGACGGATTTTTTTTTTTAATTTTTAAAAATCGTTTCTTTTGAGGGCTAAATACCTAGTTTTTGCAAAAATAGTAATTTAAACCCTTACGTACCATTGCGTGTTTAAAAATTAAGCGATGTAAATCATTATTTTAGAAAAACTATGTTTAATCACTCAAATACGACGATATGTAAAAAATAACGAAAAAAAAATTGACGATTTTTTTTGTAAAATTTTTACTTGCATTGTGTTTGATATCACTAATACTACCTCCTGGCTTCGTTTTCGGTCGCGGTCTTGATATACCCTGTATTTTTACTTATTTTATTTAAGTCATTTCCCTTAATCTGTCACGAGTTTAGGAATACAGAGGCGAATGGTACTGCAAGGTCGTTGCCCGCCGCGTGTATTAGGCATCAATGACCTCATGAATTAACAAATTATTTTGAAGATACGTGACTGTTTTTTGATACATCGTATCATTAAATGTTTGCAGTTTACAAAAACAGATCGATCTAGTACAGATTGTTTTTGTTTTGATATTATTATCCTATGTCATATTTCTTCAGTCTTAGAGGAAATTGTTACTCATTGAATTGTGTTACATACATACTGTACTAATATACTCACGTTTTTTTCATAGAACGGGTAGTCAAAGGTGCTATTAGGACACCCACATTTCGCCTTGTATGTTCCGTCCCATGATGTGATTGGGGGCGAGCCTATTGCTATATCGGGCACAAATGCCTGACTCCGGGCTGACTATGAATAGAAAAGTCTAATACCACTTTGTCCGTGCCGGGATTCGAACCCGAGACCTAGCGTTGTAATCGTATCGATGTACAAGTTGTGCGCTTCCGAGGCAGTCATGTACTGTATCGTGTATCTAAAATGCGTTGCTGGTTATTTAAAATAAGAAAAGAGATATAAATAAAAATGAAAAACAGGAAGGTCCTTCTGCAATTTCATTTGCCGAAGGGTACGCGATAAAAATATATTACAGTAAGATTTGGATAATGTAAAATTAAAAGTAATTTTTAAACATTTTAAATCGGAGTTCGAAATAATCTATTTGTAGCAAGAGGAAAGAAAGAAGTTCTAAAATTCAATAATTTCCTTTCAAAACAAAGAAATCTTCCAAAAACGCCTTTCCTTTCAGACATTATTTATCATAAATAACACTCACATTCTTACATGTACCAATGTGTGCAGCGGGCCTAATAGGAAAAGTTACAAATTGCTAAAGTTTAATGGGATCTTTAGGTATTGTGACAGTTTACAAGCAGTGAACTTGTTAAAGTGTTTTCGTTGCAATTACTCGGGTTATCTCGTGCTTGTCTCGGTCGATCGTAATCGGCTTAGATTTGGGCTGGTGCGGCAACTTTGTGGGCTCACGTCTTGATACTTGTAACATAAAGTTAGTCCTACTTTATTTGTTACTATTAAAGCTGTGTGTATTAGACTATAAAAATGTAAGTGGCCTATTGAAAGTAATGGTGGTTAGAAGCTCGGTATAATTGTGTTGACCGACGATTTAATAATAATAAAAACACCCAACAGTCACATAAATAGTCCTGAATCCACACTAAGATCAAATCTTGTGTCGTGAGTATCAAAAACTACGAGAGACTTTTTGGTCTCACAAACACCTAGAAACAAACACTTGCACAAGCATTTGTCTTGGTGCGGAGATCGAACCCGCGGCTACTCGTTTCACAGCCAGAGTCTAACCAATTGCGTCACGGAGTTTCTCATTGATGAGCATCATTCGGTAATTGATACTTTATTTTTACTATTACCATTCATTCATTTACATGTACCATTAAAAGTAATTTTAGATGTAATTTGCACCAAAAATTATGTTGCAATTTTCAACATACAATCTTGCAACAGAGAATACATTATACTTAAAAAAACTATACTACGAGTAAATGTTCTAAATCAACTTGCCCTTACGGAGCATAAAATTGAATATTATTTTTGAATTTCATCACAGACCTACCTATCATTTTTCCCCCAGCCTTTGGAAATTCACCCTCCCTAATTGATTCAACAAGTTATAAACTCCTTTGGACATCTTGGCACGTGCAGGTTAAGTCATTGACCTGGGCCGAAGGTGAATTTCGGCAAGTCACAGATCGCAGCCGTCGATAAAGTTATGGGTTATCAAATTTAGGGAGGGTCGCAAAAATTATTGCCTTCGAGTGCGATCCAAGAGCCTTTCTAATATGACAATTTATATCTGCCACTCGGGAACCTCTGGAGTTTAAAGAGTTGATTTTGTGAGGGGAGAAAATTGAGAATTTATATCGAGAGTGCAAGAAGTTTTTGGGGGATATGATTTGTCGATTATTATTTTTAATTTCAGTTTTTAATATTAATGTAGGATTAGAATTTTATGATGAAATATGAGTAGAATGAAACGTTGGACGAAAGACTAATTTGGAACGTAGTTTATGTAAAAGAGATGGCGGATGAAAGTACTTAAGATGGAAAGAGATAGAGATGAAGGTGTTGAAGTGCGGAAGGAGGGACGAGGGAGAACGGTTTGGAAGACCATGGAAGATGTTGAAGACGATGTAGGAAGACGTAATCTAAAGTCGAACAACACTTCCATGAAGCGTTGTGGATGTTCATAGGCGGCAATGATCACTTCCCATCAGGTGACCTGTAGGCTAATTCACGTAATTTATTTTCGCACCGATCAAGTTTCGATGCAGTCTCGATTAGGTTTACGTCTTAATGGTACGTACGTCAAAATGGTATTCTGGTAATTATTTAGCTGCGCGTAAGATATGCATACACTGCGCATGTGCTGCACGTTGGTCGGACTAAACTGTCATTGGAGACGTCAAATGAATAGGTAAATACTAATCAAGTTGCGATCTGAATCTCGCATGTCTATAACGCGCAGCCGTAGAATACGCTAAACGCTAAATACGCTAAACGTGACGCCAACTTGACGCGAGCGTATCTGACAGCGGTTGTCTAAATTACGAGAATACAAAAAGGGCTGTTTTGATCGAAACTTAACTGCAACTGCACTGCAACTGAACTTATTTAATGACGTGTATTGGCCTACAGATTGTTCGTTTGCCGGACCTATGGCATAAAAAAGTGCTCTCATCAAATTATTCTTAAAATGTAATATTGTCCGACATTAAAGGCAACACTTTTTATGTCAATGATAAAATGTTGTCATATTATATTTTGTGTTTTTGCTGAAAAGGGTAGGTTACTGCCGAAGTGGCTTGTGTAATATAAAGTAAACATAATTCCAAAAAACATATGTCTATTTTAAGACTAATAAAATCTGTCACTTGTATATTTACACAAGTATGTTTCAATAAAAAATCAGCAACTCAAAGAAGATGTCCACTTCTTTGCATTACTAAATGTAAAATAACTACAGCCTATTATTAACTATTTTACTGAATTAGAAAAACCTGTCAAATAAACTTTTGAATAAAACCGGCTTCAGACGAAGTGCTTCGGTAAAATATGTTAAAACTGAAAGAATTTAACTAGCTGACGCTTCCAATAGGAGAAAATACAAGTCTTAGAATTTATATCGCCTCACCTGAAAACAAAGAAATCACAAAGTAACTGGAGCTAAAGTGGGGACGTTTTGTGATTCTATCTTTCAGTTTTAGAGATGAAGGGAAATTATGATCATAATAATAATAACAGCTGGGAATAAATACGCCTCACTATTATATATGGGCTTCCTTACGATTAAGACCGGTGGAGATCTTAGCCCCACACGCTAGCTCCTATATCGGTCAGTAGGTCATAATATAATGTTGAAATTCATAACGAAATCTCTTCGGTATGATGGTAGTTCCTACAAGTATACGTAGATAATTCATGATATTCTGGTGCATGAAAAAATACATTTATAATATTTTTTGTTCACTAAATAAGGAGTGAACTATCTCGCACGTCGAGTAAATCTCCGAGCTTCGTGCAAGAAGCGTCATGAACAAAAGTTTATTACACTATCTGGATGCAAAACCTCTCTACTCCATTAATCTTAGTCCGAGGAACTTAAGGCAAACTCCACGAAAGTATTTAGTTGAGAAATTAAAGACAAATTCGGATGTTTTCTTCTTTTATTGGGTCTTTTAATTGCTCTTGTTTTGTTCAAACGGGACACGTTTTATAAGCCTTTGAAGATTTATGCCCCTTTTTTACGCTTATCTCGCTTTCGAGTTGGTTAAGTTTAATGTTTTAGTATTTTGTATCCATCTCTTTTAAATGTTGTAGGTTTATACATAGTAATGAATAGCTTTGTATTAAAAGGGATGAGGATTATAAAATTCTATCATCTTTATCAATCACAGCATGTCGAATAATCTTATCTAATCTTAGATCCCCATAGGGTACCACCACGTTCTATCTATTCAATAACAGAAAGTGCACTGCTGAACATATTCCTCCCCCTCCTCCTCCCCACCATGTTCAGGTGTACAGATTTCTTGATTCTTAAACCAGACAAAAATAGTTAACAAGATAGTCTCCCGTCTTCACACCGCTCCTTCAGCACTTGTGAGACAGGATCGACAGTGGCACGCATAGGTAATAATAATTTAAAGCATTGCAGCTGAACAAATCTCTCGGAACGATATTTAACTTATAAAATTAAAATAAAATTAATTAAATTTTAAATAAATTAAATTAAAATAAAAGCATAACTTTAAAAAAATGTGGCAGTGCTCTGAGCCTCACATTCTCAGTAGTCCTCCATCCTTATCTACCACTTAAATTAACTATAAATACACATGTAGCTTCAAAAAAATTAATAGCATGTGATCAGAGCTCAAGCCTTTCTATTCTAAGCACTCCGATCCGTCCTTATCTATCGCTGTATTACAAACTTTTTGCAAACGAAATTTAAAATGGAGTCTGTTAAGACAACACCAAATTCCCGCTCCGAACGTTGATAAAATGATCAGAATTGGACATTCGGATCGTTCTAATCTGCATAGATAGAGCCGGTTCGGCAGACGTTGCGGTTGCGGCCTACCCGATGTCTGGCACCCATAAATTGCTTCCTACTCGCCGGAAGTTTATTTACGTTGATACAATGGACACGTATGTAAGACAAGCTTGCTTTGTAAGGCATATTTGGGTCGTCTAAACCTGCTGGATTTTGTTGGTTTTAGGATCCAGGAAATGTAAAGTAAAACGATGATTCTTTTAAAGAATATAGTTCCAAATAAAAGGGCATAATTGTTTTGATCGACGAAAGTTAACGTTATTGAGCTTATGGACGATGTTGGCATCAAAACAAACATTGCATATTCTACAATATTCATAATGTCAATGGTATCTTAAAACCAACACACTCAATCCACAACACTTATTTTCGAAACATATATTCGTTGATCCCACAAACGTTTATCTCGGTATGAAAATTGAACCTGTAATTTGCTGTCGCATAGCTGGTTTATAATCCACTGTGCTGCGAACCATTTAAAGGACATAAAATTTTAATACTTAAACATTTAATAATCGGAATAGAACTATCATCATCATAATGGTTTCTTAGATTTACGCGAATGTTACACATTGAAATAGAACTATATTTTTTTTCAACCAAATCGCTATAAAATCCGTAAAAAATAGTTTTATTTCAATACCATCATCATGTCAAATGATATTTATTAACAGTCGACAGGCCTCTTTTTAAATATCTCATATTACGAGTCTTCTAACTACCTCATCCATATTTTTCCCCGAAACATCTAGTTTTTTTTATTGCAATGTATGGCGATACGGGCATGCCATGCGCCTGATGGTAAGCAATACGAGCGCTCATGGACAGTAGCAGCATAATGAATTATAAAGCAATGCTTGGCATTCCACTGCGCTCTGAGACGTAAGATGTTAAGTCTCAATATGTCCAGTAGTTGCAATGTCCTTCAAACCGGAATATATAATGCATTTACACTGCTGTTGGACGCGAGAAATAGAATCAGATCTAGTACACAAATTCATCATTATTACCATCCTATCATTTCCTATACAGTGAATTTAGCTAAAGGAAATTCCGTGTCCCAGCATAATTCCCCAAGCCCGACTTTCCGACTTTATATGGCGGCATTAGACAAAATTTCCATGAGTTTCTAACTCTGTGCCATTGTTTTGCGCTGTAAATAGGACACGAGACGGCAAAACGGCAGCACTGATTCCAAATATTAACATAATCTGGCATTTTGTTGGAATTATTCATCCCGAAGTGCAGTTGCAATTGCATAAACATCTGCCAGCTTGGTACGGGCAGACGGAATAATGTATCGGACAGGTCCCCTACTAAGGCACAATGTACTTTCTCGTTTAAGAGAAAGTACACATTATATTCCTATGTGTATTTAAAAGCAAGCGAGTTAGTTTGGTAACGAGTGAGAACTGGTCCACCAAATTCAGAGCGTAACACAGTAATTTTTCTAAAATCATATTATATATGTGAGAGGCCGCCTGGGTAGGTACCACCGTAATGTGTATTCCTCGGGCCATATAGCTGTGTAAATACTCTGTTGTGTTCCTGTTTATAGGACATTGTAGCCAGAGTAACTACTGGACATAATGAGACTTAACATCATGTCTTAACGTTATGTGTCAGGATGGCGAGCGCAGTGGAATACCAAGCTATCTGTAATTCATGGTGTTGTTTAATTTTGCTAGCCTCCTCTACAATCGAGAGTACGATAGAGAGGGGAACATCTAGTCCACCGCGCTGGCTTAGTCGGGTTGAATTTCAGAAGGCCGAAAACTTACATCCTGGAATACTGTGCACTTACCATTGGGTGAAATGTAATCACTCTGGTGTGCTGAAAAAAATCGAGAAACAATAGTATCGAAGAAAGTAATGTAATCGTAAATAACTTAAACTTCTTATTTACACAAGCCGGATTGGACTCGCGTGGGCACTTTCGCATCTACCCTCCCAGAGGAATATTATACACGAATTTACGCCTTTAGCTTTGTTATTTAGTGTAATATTTAAAAAATATTACTCTGTATTTAATTAATATTGTGCGAATTAATTTATAGTATTATTATTTATGTGATATTGTCATTGCAAAATTTTCGAGTATTGTTATATGTATTGTTATGAATACACTATATGAGCAGTAATTATATTTTTAAATTTACTTTATGAATATGCTTACAAAATATTATCTATTTTCTAAAACGCTACTGGAATTATTATGGTAATAAAATTTGCTATTAAATAAATAGGATCAGTCAATATAATAACCCACTGATGGATACGAACCTGCACTGTTATTGAATTGAATTGATATAAGTCTCTGTCTCTGTATCAGTCCATATAATATGTCCCACTGGCCTTCTCACACGGGCCTTCTCTACAATCGAGAGAATCGATTAAGATTGGTTAGGCCATATAGTCCACCACGCTGGCCTAGTGCGGGCTGGCGGACTTACATACCGTAGAAAATCTTTAAAAACACTATCGCATTTTTCATGAAGGTCTTAGTTAAAGGTTTTATAAATAATAGAATAAGAAAAAAACAAAATAAGTCTTGAAATACCAAAGAACTAATGAGATGAACAAAACGTCTTTGACAATTTAATAAAAAACTAAACAATGTAAGAACAATTTATGAATCTCATTCGCAAAAACAATTTCCTTTATGAATAACGAGCAGCTTATTTACAAAGATAAGACTATTAAAATAGTTGACTTTAGTCGGTTCAGCTTAAAATAAAGGAAAATATAAATACAAGCTGATGTTAATTAAGATAACTTTGTATTTATTGCTATCTTATTTGACCACATTTTTCTGCTTGAGATTATCAATTTGTTTTCTGTACAAGAAAATTTACCGCTATATTGTTTTCTCATTTTATTAGTTTTTTGTGTAATTAACCAGTTGTATTTTCTAAAAATATGTCCTTGACGGTGTATAAAATATATTTTAGTGCGACAATTTGCCATCCGTTTTCATTTATTTCTGTTTCGTCGGTAATAAAACAGTACAGGATAGTTAACTGTATTTTTTGTATTGCAATGAATGGCGAATCGAGCATTCACCTACTAGATAATGGTTAGCGATACGATCGCTTATGAACAATAGCAAACCGAACGACACCATTAATTACAAAGCAACTCTTGGCACTCCACTGCGCTCGCCATCCAAAGACATAAGATGTTAAGTCTCATTATGGCCAGTAGTTACTCTGCCGGAACAGAACAGTGCATTTACACTGCTGTTTGTTCGGAGAAATAGACATTGCGGTGGTACCTACCAAGGCGGCCTCTCACTTATTATGAGAGACCTACCACCAATAAATGTATCTTAATTGCCTTCTGCTGGACAGCATCAGATTAATTCAAAATTTAGCCTTTTACAATTTACAATATATGTATCTTTTAACCCATCAATTATTACGATCAGAGCTTCAGAAGATCTTATAACTGTGAGGAGGAAACGACACAATACAATCCCTTAGCATTGAACTTTTTTCATTATTATTTTCTTTATTTTAATAGTATAATTAAAAACAGCAAAACAAATTAAACTCCCAACTGCACTTACATTAGAAGTGTATGCAGTAACTCTGAGTTATATGATTCTGTATTTGCGTGGTTAAAACTAATAATTTTAACGAACCCTGCAGCGGTTTGGCTCTGGAGCCAAGGTGATATATTCAAAGATTATCTCGTTCTATTTTATAGTGGACTAATCCTTCTTACTGACCTGACGAATCTACGGTCATTCGTTTAGATATTTTAGGATTCAATTTTGATTTCAGCAACGAAACCTATTTATTTATGGGATTAAAGATAATGACTATTTTATTAATTAGTCCATACCACATGTTTAGTAACATAAACTAAAATAAAAATACAGGTTTTCTTAATATTTCTAGTGACCCATAGCCCTATCTTGAAAAATAATCTTAGGACCGTTGCAGGCTTGTGAGAGTGTAGTCAATGAAACGGTTAAATTAGATTGAATTAAATTAAATGTTAGAATAGACTAAATGAGGTGAAATGGTATACAACATTTGGGCTTCTCGTAAATATATATTTTTACTGTTTTCCAAATTATTTCACAAAATTAACTCAAAAACAAACAATGTAGATGAAGGCCATACTATTTAGTATTTAAAAGCCTCCATTACTTTGAATAAACAATGAGTAGCAAATAAAATATTTAAAAAGCAACAATAAAGCCTGTAGCATTTTTTTTATTTGTACGACAGTGAAACAATTACCCAGCAAGAACTGTATAGTGATTTAAATCACTCGCCGAGATCAAAAGATTATAAACTTTAGCCAAGAACCAAGCAAAGCCGGCGTAGGACGGGCTTATGTTTGACACTTCGCATTAATTGTAAGAAAACGAAACGCGGACAGTCCTTAATCAACATCCGTATTTCTAATGGAGAAATTGAAAATATATTTCTGTATTCTGAAAGGTTAAATTTGAAATTGTTGTTCATTTATTATGCAAGAGCGAAGGCAAAATAATTCTCTGTAATGAAGATAAACTGATCCATAATTTTTACAATGGAAAACGTCTGCTTTTGCGCATGTCAATTCGATTTGTATGGCCCGTTCTGTTTCGCTGTTGCTGATGTAGAATCCTATGCCTCTTACTTTTGGGTCTCCGTCAAATCTATTTAAATGTTATTTTTCTTTAGTGAACTTGCGTTGATAATAATTATAACCCTGCATATATTATGCCGAAAAATCTACGACTACATAATTTACATGCGTAATTAAAAAGCGTTTATGGCCATAAAATTCCTCAGCAAATTGTTATCTTAAAAATTCTGAATCAGAAATAAAGTAAAGTATCAATACACCCTCAACAATGATACATCTCAATCAAAATCGCATAATCTATTTAACACACGCTTGCACTTCGAAATTTCTATAAGTAATTGAATGTCCCCACACGAAATGGGGACACTGTGTCGTCTCGCCTGATTGTGACAGTAAATTACTCGCTTACGGCGCACCACTAATTGGTACAGCACTAATGTGTCGAAATTGAAAATATCGTGCGGAATTGTCGGGAATGTATTGCTTCTGCACGAGATGTGAAGGGGCTTTAGGTCTTTAGAGCGAGAATTGGTTGGTAATTGGTTAGTAGTTATTACAAAGATAGATTCTTTTTAATTGCATCGGTTCAGGTAAGTGGTTACCGCTAACCATAAAATACAACACTTTGGTAAATTATAAGTCAACCCTTCAAAGTAGGAGAGGAAAGGAAAAAAGTACGGGAGGAGAAAAAGGCCTTAAAATTAACAGACTCTTTATAACGATACATGCCAGCGGAGCAATCTCACCTTATTTTTGCTGCGAGCTCTTCATTGAAATAGGAGGGTAATGAGGAAACGGGCAATTTCTTGATAAGTAGTCATATCTAAATAATTATGAACAACTAGAAAATGAGAGGAAAAAATGACACTTCACATTTTAAGGTCGTTGAAACGGAAGTTGATAGGAAATTAATTAAGTGTAATTTTGAAGACGTTGGTAAAGGCATTAAAAATCTTGACCGAATCTTGACACTTGATTTCTTTTGAAATTAAGTATAAGGATCTAAAACTAGTCTCGCGGCACCTTTGAATGCTACTTTAGCACATGACATTACTCTATTTTTAATAGCGGTTGTATTTAACATAACTAAATGAAATCGAGTGTCAAGAGAAGACTAGTACGTCAGAATAATAACAAATCTTATAGAACTGATTTATATTGAATCCAAGGTATTAGTCTCTCATATAATGAACGGAGATGTGAAAAGCGTCAGATGATTTAAACGGTCAGATTGCTAGGAAATTGGTGTCGGGAAATAATTCATCTTTTGCGGATTCGAACATGACTTTATAATCTCCTTTATACTAGTGAATGTTGTCTTAAGTTTTGATTAAATTTTGTTCAAAGTTGATTTATTGTGTGATCAATTTAATGAGGATTTGAAACGAATTATTTGAAAGGAAAGATTTCTAGGAAATTAATAAGGTTGGGGTTTTAGACTTTAGAAAAGATGTGGATGTGATTATTATCTTGTGATTGTGGAACTAAAGAACTTTAGGTCAAAAGTTATTTACAATACTGCAATGCAATTTTTAAGATACTAAATAAGATTATCGAGTAAGGGTTTGTGTATTGTGCAGTGTCTTCTTAATAAATACCTGGTTGTGAAAAATTAGTTTTATTCTTATTTGCGCAACTACGCTGGAGATAAAAATGACTCAGCCAAAAAGTTATCAGTATTTATTATTGTATTGTTTAATATCGTGACCCTTATAAAATTAAGTATTAAAACAATATTTTATTATTTACTTCTTCTCCATAGCATCTTAAATTCCTGGCTTCGTTTGTCAAACAAACTCGTTCTAACAATATTATTTTTCGTGCTCAAACCATTATTGTCCGCGTCCCAAACCTAATATACACCATGTTTAACTTTGGACGTGACAATGGATCCGCTGATTGCACAAAGAACCAACAAGCACCTGAAATTACTCTTGTTTGCATTGAGTCTGGAACGCCTAACTTTGGTAGTGCTGTGAGTACGTTTGACAGCTAGTTTAGTTTGCGGTACCTGTATAGTAACGCGAAAGGTGATTACAGGATCACAGTTTCATCAATAATATATTTTTGGAATGAGAATAGTTTAGAAAAAGAAGAAGTATTTTGCCAGAAACCTTAAAATTAAGACGTACATATCATCAGATAACAATTAGTGAAGGATAAATTATAACAAAGTATTACATACTACGTAAATCTAGATAGCACGTCGTAGCTGTGACACGTAGGTAACCACTCAGCATAATGTTTAGCGAGCGATCAATTAGTCCAATCCAAAACACATATGACATTTTATAGATACGTCTTTTCATTATTGCTCACATTTAAAATGAATGAAAATATTATTAGCAATTCTGCATACCTGAGAAATTTAATCTAAGAATTTGAAATTCATCAATACGAATTTGGCCAGGGCGTCCAAATATCACATAAACTACTCTGATTCTCAGTAGAGGCTCTACTGAAATCTATTAAACATTATATTTGCTTATAAGATCTTAGAAATGTATTAGTATTAATAAATATTTAGGGGTCAGTTTGTAAACACAACATTTTTAAGTAATTATATTTTGTACACAATTTCAGAGTATTTATGATTAATTTCAAATCCTCGAACATATTGCAAATGAAAGAAAACAATATAAAGTGCAAATTATGGAGAAAAATCAGTAGAATCTACGTCATCGAACAGCGTGCAAACAGCCATTAAGATAGATAAAGGTGTGACCTCAATATCAGCGGAATGCACTGAAATGCGGATTTTATAGTAAATGGTTTCGTTTCAATGATTTCTAAAATCACACAAGTATTTCAATAGAGTAATTTTGATATAAATTTGAAGTGTTCTAGAGTGGAGACCACGTCTTGGAAAACGTAGCGTGGGACGTCCTCTGGCCAGGTGGCGGGACGACTTGCACAAGAGGGCCAGCAGCGACTGGATGCGTAAAGCAGCAGACCGGGCTCTGTGGCGTACCTTGGGTGAGGCCTATGTCCAGCAGTGGACTGCAACGGGCTGATGATGATGAATTTTGATAAATCAGCAGTACCCTTAAAGGTCGTTAATTCTGTACCAATATTTAAAAGTGTTTGAGTCTAGTCTAATCGCAGCAAGCGAGCATTGTAGACTAAAAGCCCTTCTCTCGGAAAAGAAGATGCCAGACGGGCATTCGGTCACGAAATTATAAACTAAACCTTTTTACGACATGGCTGAAAATATTAGACCCGTGGATTAGGAAGTGTGGAATAAGGGTTAGGAAAAGAAAAATGCATGGTTTTTGGAAAGATATAAAAACGGTGTCCTGGTAACACCGCTGGGCGCTACTTATAAAAACTAAGTGCGCAAAAAATCTCTGGAGTACATAAATACTGATTCCGTATTCTGCCACTTGTCTTGCAACTCTACTCTCCAGGACGACTTTAAGCATAAGCTAGTCAAGCAGCTAAACTAATTCAACAAGCCAACAATAATATCCAAATTGCGCAGTGAGACCACTCCATGCAAACGTTATGCGCAAGACAAATTCCCTAACACGCCTAATTGTGCCAACATTTGCTTCCATAATCACGTACAATGAATGGCCTAGGCTATAAATAAGAACTAAAGAACATCGCCGTAATAAATTATTGATTACTTTTATCGTTTATTTCTGTTGTGTTGGACGGTGGTTATCGATAGATAATTTTGTAGATCCATACGTATTTTTTTAATGGCGAAGGAAAACATCGTGAGGAAACCTGCATACCGTAGCGATTTTAAAGAATTTCTACGGTATGTAAGTCCGCCAACCCGCACTAGGCCAGCGTGGTAGACGGTATGGCCTAACCACTCTCAATCGATTCTCTTGATTGTAGAGTAGGCCCATGCCCTGCAGTGGGACGTATGTAAGCTGTTACAGATATGTATTTTATTACTTTTAAGGTAATTATAAATTTTAAAAGATCGGTCGGAAAAGAGGAGAAAATAATCCTTACATCTGTTTTGGTGGTTTATAGAAGGAAAAAAAATTGTTCTCCACAATGCCTTATTAGTACAGAGGAGGCCTATGTTCAGTAGTAGATTTCCTATGGCTAAAGAGAGAGAGAGAGATAGGGAGAGAGAGTAACTATCTCCCCTCATTCATAGAGATCAACAACAAGCAGTAGGAGGTGTATGCTTAAATAGATCACTGGATCAACAATAAATTTCATGAGAGCTAGATACATTTTGCAAGACCCAATACTTCTTAGACGAGGCCCAGGATCTGCAATTGGACGTATATGCTTACATAATTAATGAGAAAATTCTACATCGTGTCCAAAAGCTTTTGTGACACCAGCTTCATATATTTCAAGAGATGAGCAATGCTTCCTAAACCTTCAAAGTAAAATCCTTCCTTCTTAATGACCGTGATGGACGCTCTCTCTCTTCCCCCATCTCCACACCACTACTGGTAGATCTTATTATCTAACGCACAGAGACTAATAAAAAATTGGTATTCCATCGATGTATTTACAAACCCGTCTCTAAATCCAATATTGGTACACAAAAAGAATTATGAATTGAATCGCTTAAATAAATATTGGAGGGGCGTGAATTAGGCGCGGGCGAACAAAGAATGAACAATTGGCAAATTATTGCATCATAATTTTGCGTATTGTTAAATACATACATACATACATACATAAACTCATGCCTTTATCCCCGAAGGGGTAGGCAGAGGCGCCACCAGGACACCCACATTTCGCCTTGTATGTTCCGTCCCATGATGTGATAGGGGGCGAGCCTATCGCCATATCGGGCACAAATTCCTGACTCCGGGCTGATAATGAATAGAAAAATCCAATACCACTTTGCCCGACCCGGGACTCGAACCTAAGACCTTAGCTTTGTAGCCGTACCGTAATACAACTACGCCACCGATGCAGTCAGATTGTTAAATAAAGGAGTATATATTGATGTGCTATGCTTGGAGTTTCTCTGTAAGATAAGATGGGTAACGAAAATCGAAGCCATCAGCTCGGAACAGAGATTCAGCATGCTGGAGTAGCAGTGGTCATATCTGTCGAACTGACATCTGCTAAAGTAGATGAGTTCTTCAAAGGAGATCGCGAAACGGCAAGAGTAGTGTTGGACGCCCTCCAGCTAGGTGGAGTGACGATATGCGAAAGATAGCAGGATACGACAAATTGACGACAAGGTGAAATGGCAAGGTGGTATGGGATACCATACCTCTTGTTTCAAAGGAGATACTAGATGAAATAATTTGATATTAGAACGGAGGAATGAGACACCTAAATTAATCCGTAAGGGGATTTCTTGGTGTAAGAAAAATGTTTATAGTGAATCTTCTTGAAGGAGAGCTGTGTCTATCTATGAACTATTATAGGCTGATAATGCTGATGGTGTATTCGCACCAAAGGCTTTTAGGTATCTCTGGAATACTAGGCTATTTACGAGTACTATATATATTTTTTACTTTATTGCCTTCGACGATACACCTTCTAACATCCGAGTATATTGGGATTCTCTGCGTCAAAATATCGAGAATAGGAGTAATATGGAGGACAAGGACAAATTACTCGTAATTACTCGTATAATTTAATGCCATGTTTAATCTAGTAAATGGTATTAAATTATATTTATTTTTAACTAATTTATGGGGTCAATAATTGATAACGTAATTGTACATAATTTCTTAAAAAGAACCAGAAAAATTATAAAAATAAATTGACTAAATCGTGTTAAAGGAAATAATTTATTATAGTTGTATACTTGAAAATATTTGTTCATATTTTGTATATAAAAGAAGCCTTTTTAACTGAATATAAATATAGTAATCTCACAGACTATAACTTTACATACAAAGCTGCGAGTTTTTATAGCTCTCGTATTTTAACTTTTTTAATACGCCACCATTCAAGTGGATTTAACGCGTCGAATTAATTAAAAAAGTTGGTTTGTGAAAACACATGATAAGACTTTTTGGCTTGGAACGCAGGAGAGATATATTACATGCATAAAGTTACGAATTATGCGGACAGAAATAAGCAAACTTATTTATATTTTTTGAGCAAACTTCCCTCGCCTCAGGAGATAGTTGGTTAGATAGATTAATAGGGATTTTTATCATCATTCCCAAGAATTTAAATAGATCTCCCAGGGTATTCCACAGCGAACTGTTGGAAGCAGTGTATGTGTGTATTCTTGGGCCGTTAATTAGGTCTTCCGCTCACTTTGTGGGTAAGTGGCGCTTATATGTTCATGGCGTCCGACTTAGATACTTATGGCCTAATTTTCATTGATGGCTGTACATCATTAGAAACTTCGTCACCGTTATCATGATTAACAACTACAAGTTGTCCATTTTCTATTTAAAGTATTCTTATATTAACGTGAATGTAAGGAATTGAAATATTACTATTTATAACTATTTTATCGCGGATTCGGTCAAACTTTAACATTTTTTAACTTCCCGACGTTTTGACTTGTTTACAGATTTCGTAGTCACGGGGTGAAAATTCATAGCAATCAGTTTATCTTTCAATTAAAAGCTATTTTTAAACTTTGTCATAGTCTCACAGAGCTGAAGGTCGACGGAGCACAAAAGTGAAGATTTAATAATAAAATAGAGAAAAGGCCTCTTGAATCCCTCGAGTAGTTTATTTAGTAACATAAATCAAATGGCTCTTATAAGTAACTAATTTAAGCGTACAATTTATTTGACAACACATTAGTGCAGCGGTTAAACAGCTCTGCGCTTAAAACTTTCAATTTCAGTCCTCCTGGGGATGAATATTTGTTCTGATTAGGGGGTTTATTTTCATGTGTTTTAGTTTTAACATGTGTTTGCTTTATAAAAGATTTAAGAAATATTTTACAGTGTAATACTAATAACTGGGCCTCCACTCTTCAGTTCACATTAAGAGTAATCAACGTGACCACGAAAGCTATAAAGCAATCGAAACGTCGTCGGGAAGCTAAAAAATGTAAAAATTAAACCAAACCGCGATAAAATCCGTAAAAAATTGTTTTATTTCAATCTGTAACATTCGCGTAAATCTAAGAAACCATTAAACAGTGATCCATTTAAAAATTATGATAACATACACTTATTTATATTGTTGTTAATTTTAATTATGATAATCAACGTTCATTTTTATCCAGTCACAAATATATTTGAAACCTTTACTCACGACGATGTAAAAAATATATTTAAAAAAATTACAGCGAAAACATGACCCGTATAAATAATACCAAGAAAGTACGCGTGTTTAACCAAAGTGAAGTCAATAGCGCAGTATTTAAACAGAGAAACAGATATCGGAACTGTGACCAATAATATGTAAATTGTAGGGGTGAATTTAAATATAGAAGTATGGTATATTCAGTTTTGGGCGTACGTAAACAAATTCAATATGCATTTATTCGGAACTCCGTGGCTCGGCTCATTTGAATAACTTTAGAGGATTTGGTCTACGTTCAGTCACGTATTTAGATGGAAGTCGGAATGTCCAATAGTCACTCCGGTGTTCGGAAAAAATCGCCGGCCATACAATGTTACTCCCAATTTTGGGGTGGGAATATATTTTTTTGTAGCCTTTCAGGATTAAGCGAGAGGTTGAATTGTATGTTTAAAGGCTGCTAGTAAATATTTCACTTTTACAGGTCTGTGCTCAACAATTATTCGGTAACATTATATAACATTATTACGAGTCCCAAAAATTACCTCATGACAATGGTCGCATGTTTAGACCAAAGAGAATATAAAACACTACGTTACTTTAGACTTTAGAGCACACCCATATTCGGAGTCATGTGTGAATAGTTAATAAGGCAGTTTTACAAACATTATAAATGTATCCTATATTCAATAATGTTTGAATTATTATTGAATATTTATTCTACGAAAATAAAGAACATAAACTTTACTTAATTTAAAATACAAGAAAATTCCCTGAATACTTCCCAGACATTGCATACGGTTTTTCTTACTTTCTGATAAAGTCGCCGACCGCAGCTAAATGCTATAAAGTCGAGTTTTTATATAAATGTGGGACGTTCGTACTAAGACATGTTAATTTACCAATGGTTTTTACTCGGAAAGCAGTTCTTTTTAATTCCGATATCAATTGAAAATTTCCGTATTGCTAGTATAAACAAACAACCAAAGAATTGTCTCAATGAATACCAGCTGCATTTCATCACCACAATATGGATCAGAAGTTAGGATTGCATTCCTACCAACAGAATGAGACGCAGAATATATATTTTTTTAATATCATCATCATCATTATCAGCCCGTTGCAGTTCACTGCTGGACATTAGCCTCTCCCTTAGGCACGCCACAGAGCCCGGTCTGCCGCTTTACGCATTTTTTTATATGTTATAATTTTAGTATGAAATATGGCAAACCATTTAATATTTTTTTCGATTTTTGGGTACTGTGTTTATACAATTTGTAAATCTTCAGAACCAAAACAACTAAGTCACAACTGCTAAGTCCCAACTTCAACCCAAACTTTCCTCGGGCAAAACGTCAGTTAACATCGAAAATTATGTTTTATGCCTTCTCTTTGACTTCAACCATTTTCATACACCACAAAGCACGGTGTGGCCGAAGGACTTTACGACTGAATAAAACCTCAAGTCTATTCACTTTATGAGTGGAATTTCATCACTGTTTTCTCGAAATCCACTTTCCAGTTATCTTTATTTTTTTCTTTACGACACCCATAGACGATATTTTCTATATAAAATTCAAAGGACTTGGTTGTGGAGTCAGTGTTATAGTAATATGCCAATGCCGTTAAATGTTTTATCATCGTTTAAAAAAAGAATTTTATCAAATAAATTACTAATGTAAAATTGCCTAAAAATGAGTCCCTGAATTCACATGTCTATGTAATGAAATGAAACGAAATTCATTTATTGGTCACGTAGGCAATTAAATAGCTCTTAAGACAAGTCAATACACATAGTACTTGTTTTCTATTTACAAGATATGTGTTGTAATATTTATATTAATTTTATTATATTATATTTTATTATATAACAGATTAATATATACATACATTCATATATAAACTAACGCCAAATCCAAAGGATATTGCGGAATGAATATAATAATATATACTAATATACTAATACTTAAATAAATATAAACAACTAACATATACTATTATATATTGAAGATATAATAAACAATTGCAAAGATGACGAAAAACATTCTTCATTACATTAGCGTTCTACGCTAATGTGTATTTTCAATACACTACTAGAAAGATAAAATCACCGAGTGGGAAACAAAATGTAATCATATTTGAAGTACGAGACACGAAGCCGGGGGTAAAGCCAGACAAATAAATTCGACAACCCTCCTGTCGCCGAAATAGCTCAGTGGAAGAGCATCAGACTACTGAGTCTAACGGTCCCCGGTTCAAATCCGGGTTTCGGCCAAAGAAGCTAAAAAGCCACTGGGAATTTTTTGTTTTTTTTTTTATGTTTTTTGTAACATTTAGAAATTATCATCTTTTTTAAATATAAAAATCCGGAGAAAATATTTTTGTAATAAACATGTACAGTAGCAACACCATGAATTACAAAGAAACGCTTGGCATTAACATGCACTCGCTATCCTGAGACATGAGGTATTAAGTCTCATTATGTCGAGTAGTTACTCTGGCTACAATGTCCTTCAAACCGGAACACAACAGTGCATTTAAACTACTGTGTGTCGGGAGAAATTGACATTACGGTGGTACCTGCCCAGGCGGCCTCTCACATATGAGAGACCTACCACCAGTTAAGCATGTTATATGTTAGCAATAAAAAATTGCAGCCAAAATGAAACCACTGCAAAACTACCCTCCGTTAAATTTTCACCAGTCTTTCACGCATCAAAATTCCTTACAACGCGATTGTTCGAATATTGCAAATCACACAGCTACCTAAGCTCCGAACTTGTAACAAAGTTATTAGGGAAAGTTCGTCCTCTACGCGCACCTACGGTTACTTAGGATTAATTAAAGGCATAACAACAATAGCTCGGATGAGATGGGTCTGCGGCTTCGGATCGACAAAGTTTTTGTATGCGTTCGGTAATTATGCAAATGGATGTGTGATGTGATGAGGTCTTTGTGAGAGGGCTTAATTGTTTTTTGTTTGGAGGGTTCTGGCTTTGGAGTACAACAGAAGTTTAAGATCTTAGATGCAGTTTCTAGAGCAGGGATTCCTTTGTGGCTATTTAAGAAGTAAAAGCTAAAAGTTAAAGTTGAAAGGTTCTTATGTTGCAGTAGCGTCATTATAAAATAATAAAAAAAAAAAACAATATGTAATTCTAAGAAAATGGCACAGGAAAAACAAGGAGCGATGCTTAAGTCTTCTCATGTAGTAAAAAGGTGTCCATACTTAACAATGGGATATCTAACAAGAAACATTGTTAAAAGAGGTTACAAAATCAATCTTAGTTTTAATTCAATCCATATTAATGTAGATTCCACATTGTTACTAATTTTTGTTTAAATTTATTTTATATTATAGCAGGCATATGCATTAGTTTTATTTTGATTATTATTGTGTATGCTGTTGGTATGTCTAATAAATAAATAAATTTAAAAACAAAATTCTAACCCGTCATCTCCTTTCAAAATTCACCTCAAAATAGGCTCCAAAATTGAAAAGATGTATTAACCGGGGGAATTTAATTTCCAAGACACAATGCCCCACTATCCCCCAGGCTCTGATTAAAAAGGGCTCAGCTTTGTTCAGCATCCGAAGGCAGACTTTAATCTCAAGTTATTTCGGAAAGCACTGGCAGACAGATGCGTATCTGTTTCAGGCGAGAAAAGTTTCAGAAAAAAATAGACTTGAAGCCTTTTTGTTTCACACCGTATACCTTATTTCGACTTATGTTTCGAAATGAGTTACGAAACGAACATTGCTTTTTGCTGCTTTGTATTGTTACTTCAATATGGAGATGTAGGTATTTATTCAACAGAAGATTTATACGTCTATTGCAAAATATATGCATAAATCACTCACTGCTTCGTCCTGTAAGGAGTAGATAGAAGTGCCGCTGATATTCACCTCCTTAAGTTCGCCAAGTTTGTTTCCTTCCTAAGATATAACAAGGACGAGTTCATTGCCATTCCGGTTGATTTTATTTACCAAAAAAACAATAAAATATGAATCACTAATCAGGACCTCGTGGTCTACCGTTCCACTAGATAAAGGCAGTGCTTTTAAAAAAAGTGCTTTTCGTACACACATACATAAACTCACTCCTTCCCAGAAAGGATAGGGAGAGGTGAAACCAGGAACACTCATGTTTCGCCTGTATTTTCAGTCCCACGATTTTTTAGGAGGCGAGCCTATCGCCATATCGGGCACAAATTCGTGACTCTGGACTGATAATTAATAGAAAAATCGAATACCACTTTGCCCAACCCGGGATACGAACCCGAGACCTCAGCTTTTCTATCATACCGTTTAGAACTACACCACCGAGATAGTGCTTTAAATTTTAAATAATTGAAGTCTCACTATGCTCTATCATTTTATCTTTATTCAGCTATCTGTAGAATACAAGTCATGAATAAACAATACACTTTGTAATATTATATACACGAATAATAATGACAAGTAATTACAGACATGTATTATTAACACCAAACTAGAGACCTTGTAAGCACTAAATAGAAGCACTAGTTTGACTAGTAATCAAATATTCACAATACTCGTGTAAGCCGTCGTGTTAATGGAAGCTTCATGATCTAGTCTAAATTATAAATTGTTTCAAAGTCTTCTTTCTTTGAATTCCAGAACTAGTTTAATGTATGGTATCCTATGTGAATATAAATTTTAAAAGCTTGTTTTTATTACTAATGTAATGTTAAAGAACAATTCCTTTTTTATGAGACGCGCTTGCTATTCGCCTGATGGTATACGACCGCTCATGGACAGTAGCAAACGAAACAACACAATGCTTGGCGTTCCACTGAGCTCGCCATCCTGATGTATAATATGTTAAGTCTCATTATGTCCAGTAGTCACTGGCTACAATGTCTTTCAAACCTGTTTGTGTTGATTTATTCGAATTCTAGGGGGCAATAGGCTGAAACAATAGAGTAAATTATAGTAAAGTTGGCGCTGGTTGTATATAATATAAATAAATCAATAAATTAAATAACCCAACAGTCACATACAGGCATAATCCTGACCCCACACTAAGATCGAGTCTTGTGTCGTGGGTATCAGGAACTACGAGAGACTTTACGGGCTCCGAAACACCCAGACCCGAAACAAATACTTGTGGTTCACACAAACAACTGTGCCACCGAAGCTGTCAACGAGCAGTAAATAACACCAAACTAGGAACACTGGAAGACGCGCCTGTGATTCTCACACTGAGATAATTATATGTCTGTACGGCTTACGAACATTTGTTTCAGATCTGGGTGTTGTGAGACGAAAAAGTCTCTTGCAGCTACTCACGATACAAGACTTTATTATGAAAAATTATAAGTATATATTAATAATTACGCTTGTTAAATACAATTAATATTCTATGAATTAAATACGTTATTAAAGTTTAAACCTGAAAATATAATATTACCTAGAAGCCAATCTTTTGTAGTCTGTGCAAAGTAGAAGGCAGTACCTACGTATATTGTGTATTTCATGTTATTACTTTCAAGTGTTCTATGATATCATATTTCTACGATTTGTGTAAATACTGAAGATTTCGCCGTACATTATTGTTTCACTGCTGATTCTTATATAAATTTTCATAGTAATGATGACAAGAATATCACAGAAATAAAAACTACCAAACCAAAACGTGGTGGAATGTTGGAATTTCTACGGTATATGAAGTCTGCTAACCCATACTAGGACAGCGTCATGAACTATGGCATAATAGTTTGCCCGAGGTCACAAGACAAGAATCCAACAAAACAATATTCAAGTCGAAACATAAAAAGCACTATGTAGCCAACCTGCTCTAATATATAAATGAATGGAAACATTGATACTGCAGTCAAACTGTTTGTACTGTTTTGTAGGACATTTCATTAGGTGATAAGTTTATCGTTTTTTTTACAAACAAAATTAAAAGCCCTCGCATTTGTAAAAAAAAGGACCATGCCGCACAGTAGGAATGAAAGCTAAACTACTCGGCTCAATGATTATTAAAAGCAAGCAAGACTCCATCTATATCTCAAAGTGCTTATCAGTTTTTAAATCTAAGTAGCCATTTTCCATTAAAACCATTTCCTATAACTCTTGTGAACACGGAAAACTTTTCAATGCATGTAAAATGAATTATTTTTATTTATTTTAAAACGACTGGCAGGCTGTGATTGCGAATGTAAGTAGCGCAGTCTTAAGTGCCCTTCTATGTAATCCTTAAAGCACGGAGCTTATTATATAACTAGGTACGAATCGGTTCGTGCGTCTTCAAATGAAAGGATTTTATGCTCCGATTCTTTGTACGATGAAAACGTGTGCTTAAACTTCGTAGGGAAATTTTATTCTGAGTATGTGTTCATTTGCGTTGTGACAGAGGAATTAATGACTGAAGGGGTAAAACCTTAACTACTACTTACTTACTTAGTAGGAAAGAGAAAGGGTCTTACTTGAAAGAAGTTTTGAGAGGCCAAGGAGAAAGTAGAAAGGAAATAGTGGTCAAGATTACAAAAGTTATAAGTAGTAATGATCTCGGTGGCAAAACCATCTCAACTGGAGTTTTACTAAAGTCATGCAGAAAATCGAAACAACATTTTTTGTTTAGTCCAGTTACATCCGCATTTAATTTCCCAAGATAAGTTACACCGGTGATATTAAATAATCGTGTGCGTTGGACATCACTGGCCTCAATGATTCGCTTATTTAGAAAATAATTTGTGTATATTTAAGGACTTAACACCTTATGTCTCAGGATGAAGCGCAGTGGAATGCCAAACATTGTTTTGTTATTAATGGTGTTGTTTAGATTTGCTACCGTCAATGAGCGGTCATATCGCTTATCATCAGGCGAATGGCATGCTCGTCTCGCCATCCAAACCAATATTTAAATAATAAAATTTCCTAACAAAATTTAAATAAACTCAATAGCAAAACCGTAACAGAATTTAATCTCAAAATAATAAGTGGCGCTGCTCCAATCTTCAAGAAAGCCTTAGCAAGAACCCTTGGGATCCTCTTGTTTTTATAAGTGATCGATTCTCATCACTTACAAGGGGTCAATTAAGATGACCCGATAAATTAGGCATCAATCTTGTTGCTGAATGTACCATGAGTGATTAATAATGATTGATGGCGAGAACAGCAGCAGCAGCAACATTCCGTGTGGTAACGCTTGTGGCTAAGAAACTGCTTATATTATTATATACGTATAGAACTATATTCCGTATAACTTAAGCCGGGGCAAAGCAATCACTTATTATATTAGGTAACTATTTTTTGTATTACTCGATCAGCCTGTAATTTAATAACACGTTGATAATAAAATTGCGCTGGAGTGATGTGAGTTGTATGAGTTCCGACGGGTTTGATAGCAATGTTTTTGAGTCTAGTCGTTGAGTAATTGTTATAAAATTCTCTTTCCATATTTAAAGCTACAGAAATAAGTAATGGAAGTTGGTGATTGTGTTTACCAGCACGGGATTTTAATAAGAACACAAGCATTTTTTCGTGAATATAATTTTTTTAAAATATATTGAAAAGACTATACTATAAAATTTCTCATCCCACGGGAACATTACATTTTTCGGGATAAAAAGTGTGTATCACCTATATGTCGATCTAAGTCAGCTACCTCCATACCAAATTTCACCAAAATCCGTTAAGTCCTTTCTGAGATAATCGCGCACAAACGCACAGACTACCAGACAAGAATTATACAAATCATTGTTTAGGGCTTTATTACAATAATACAGTCCCCTATATTAGTAATTCTCATTTATCTTCCATGTACAGAGATCGATCGGTAGCAGATTTATTACACGTATAGGTTTAAGGCATTATTCGATTCGGGTTCGATCCCCGCACCGAAATAAATATTTGTGTGATCCACATGTATTTGTTTCGGGTCTGGGTGTTTGTGAGACCGAAAAGTCTCTCGTAGTTTCTGATACCCACGACACAAGACTCGATCTTAGTGTGGGATCAGGACTATGTATGTGACTGTTGGGTGTATTATTTATTTATTTATTTATTTATTATTAACACCATTCCCATACTAGCGCAGATACACCGCAGAGGGCCTAATAAAAAATAAATGTGACAGCCATTTTACCAGGTGTCACGTTGAGGATATATGGCGAAGTCGTACGTACTTTCTATGCATTGTCGCTGCCGAATAACTTACTGCAGAATTGAAGGAGTGTATTCGCTTTTAATGGGTTTTTGTATGGTCTCTCATATGTGAGAGGCCGCCTGGGTTGGTACCACCGTAATGTCTATTTCTCCCGCCAAACAGCAGTTTAAATGCACTGTTGTCTTTCAGTTTTAAGGATATTATAGCGTAATTACTGGACATAATGAGACTTAACATCATGTGTCTCAGGATGGCGAGCGCAGTGGCATGACAAGCATTGCTTTGTAATTCATGGTGATGTTTGGTTTTCTAGTGTCCATGCGCGGTCGCACTGCTTACCATCAGGCGAATGGAATGCTCGTCTCGCTATTCACAGCTATAAAAATATATGTGGTCAAATTTAGAGATCCCCTGCACTAGACTTGCTTGATAAACTAAGACTTTAATCCTATTATATCGTTTAAGAGTTTTGTGCTCAATTATAGTAGAATGTTAATGTGTAAGATGTAATTTTTGTGAAACGACATACATACGTACATAAACTCACGCCTTTATCCCCGAAGGGGTAGGCAGAGGTGCCACCAGGACATCCACATTTCGCCTTGTATTTTCCGTCCCACGATGTGATAGGGGGCAAGCCTATCGCCATATCGGACACAAATTCCTGACTCCGGGTTGATAATGAATAGAAAAATCCAATATCACTTTGCCCGACCCGGGACTCGGACCCGAGACCTTAGCTTTGTATCCGTACCGTAAAACAACTACGCCACCGAGGCAGTCAAACAGTCAGTTTTTGTGAATCTATTCCGAAATAATCATAGAAAGTGAATTGTTTCAACATTCCCAATACCGCGCGTTTCAAAGCTCATTCTAGTAAGTGACAAACATACGAAATTGCTTTATACGCTATGGGGTGCGTTAAAACTAACAATATTTTTTTCCGATGAATTATTTTTCTGAGCCTTAGGCGGTAGTGGAAAACTTGATATTACCAGTAACAAAAGAATCACCATTTCCAATTTTTCAACAACAAAGGCTCTGAAATTGTATTCGATATTCCATTAAAATATGAGTAATATTAAAAAGTATTTTTTCTATAAAGTAATATATTCATTCCCAATGTTCGCTTCGGACGCGATAACGTATACAAAAACGTTTCTAAAAGCTTCGATAACATAAAAACCTTCGCTATATAAACCAATAACTTAGCATACTTATACGATTCAGACTAATTCAAATCCGAAACATTTATATTTCATACATAGCTCGTTTTTGTTAAGGCCTTTTTCTACTGGAAGCTAATGTTATATTTCTCAAATCTTTAAAGATTTTCAATATATTTTGTTAATTATATTATGTTCATTTCATTATAACACACGTGTCCTAAGGCTTAAAAAGAAATTCATGAAATAAGTAAAGTTTCCGATGTAATATATCAAGTTTTAAATTTCACCACATAATATAGTTAATGCAGTATGGGCAATGGGCAATGCAGAACTCTTGATTGTAGCCTGTGCTTGTTTGACCAAAGCATACTCTAGTCACAGTTATACGCCCAGTGTGATTACATAAGTTCTAAAATCTCCTACAATTATCATACCTGATTCCTTCTATCATCTGTCCGAATATGCTGATAAGTCACCTTCGAATCCTTAGGCTTTGTTCATACCCGACAGTGTCCTTCCATTAAGTGACCCTTAGTTCATTTACTGTTTGTCAACTATAAATATAAGTACTATATAAAAATAATGGCTTCGTCTTCCAAACGGAATGCAATCCTACCTTCACTCATTTTTATATTTCTTATCGGACGTGTTCGAAAACGTTTTTCACAGGATACATAAAACGTACGAGTATATTACAAAGATTAAGGGTGGTATAAATTTTATTTCGTCAACCCTTCTTTATCGCAACTATAAAACAGTAAATTAGGGAGTCCGCTATTGAGGCACAATTCGTCACTAAACCGTGGGCACGTGATTTGTGTAATGAGTTTCTGTGTTCGATCCCTTTTGGACGGAAATGACTGGTGGACCTTGAATGCTGGAACTTTATCTGGACGTTTCTTTTATTGCAATGAATGGCGAGACGAGCATGGAATTCCTGGCAAGCGATACGACCGCTCCTGAACAGTAGAAACCAAACAATACCATGAATGACAAATCAATGTTTGGCATTCCACTGCACTCGCCATCCCGAGACATAAGATGTTTAGTCTCATTATGTCCAGTAGTTACTCTGACTACAATGTCCTTCCAATCAGAACTCAACAGTGCATTTACGCTGCAGTTTGGCTGACGAAATAGACATTGCGGTGGCACCTACCAGTAAAAAAATATTGTATTTTATTAAAATACCACTTTGTGGTTGTGAGATTTTAGATCCTTATAATATACATTCTGTGCAATGTGGGTTCTGGAGTTATTTTTTTGATACAGAAATAGTTTGTTGTTATTATTTTATCGTTATTTTATTGATACAGAAATAGTTTAATCAAAATTATTTCGCTTATAAATTAGTTCCTACCGAATTATCCTACGACATTTAACAGGGAAGTTGTGGAGTAATGGAAAGACAGTATATACTGTGCTTCTGATACCCTAAGTGGCTGAAATCAGAGCGAAGCTATTTTCGAATTGGCTTTTTTAGTGACTGTGGTAGCCTGTGGTACAAACATTACTTTAAAAAAGTATGGTTTGCTTATTACAGATAGGTTATTTGTATTTGTAATATTACTATCTCTAAGTTCAATTTTAGCTATAAAATAAGGAAATCACAAAAACTGAAGTTACGTAGCATCGATTAGTATCATCGCGTCCGTAACGTTTCGAATCGGAATGAGATCACGCTTTATTGATACTGTTATCTCGGCATTAACATTACCGAGAGTTGTATTACTGAATTCGTTTTAACTCAATCGATAGCCGACTTTTTTTAGCTTGGTGTTAGGGTTCTTTACGAATTAAATATTTCGTGTGTCGCAGTTTGGGTTCATCTTATGTGTTTCATGATTACTTTTGATCGGCATAATGTATCGGCTGGTGAGAGGCAGTCATCTCGCTTAGCTTTACTCTATCTTGACGGTACAGCCATACAATCAGGTGCATTGGTTTCTTAGATTTACGCGAATGTTACACATTGAAATAATTTTTACATTTTTAACTTCCCGACGTTTCGATTGCTTTACAGCTTTCGTGATCACGGGGCCGGCGGAGTAAAAATTAGTTTTATTTCAATTGTAGTAGTACTGTATGTGACTGATGGGTGTATTTATTATTTAAAAAAATACGATGGCTGAACACGGAACATGACACACTTGCATGTCACACTATGACGGATTATCCACCATTGTTTAAGGTGGTATAATAGATTCAGGATTACCCTATCACTATCTTATAACATAATTCCATGGACCCATGTTTCTGAATGATACCCTTGTTAATCTATATTTTAAACCTGATCAAGAACCAATCAGTATTTACATAACCCAAGGAACCCTATCTTCGACTATCATTCCCCAAATACCCGCACGATCTGGAGAAAGGCTCACGTGCGAACTGAACACACTTTACTGCAAATTAATGCCAACGTGTTGTCGTATAGGGAAATGGAATAGTCGTACTTACAAACACATAATATAGACATCCTTGAAACATGTACCATTGGTGAAAATATAGTACAAGTAGTATAGTACAAATATAGTACAAAATAAAGTACAAGTACATACATAATCTCACGCCTTTATCCCAGAATGGTAGGCAGAGGCGCCACTAGGACACCCACATTTCGCCTTGTATGTTCCGTCCCACGATGATAAACTGGGCATTATTGTCGCATGGAGATTTACTTTCCAAATAATTTGTCGGTTATGTTTAAATTAAAGTAATTGACCGGTATTACCGGAAATAATTAACAACTAAATAATTAAATAGTTTTACAAAAACACACAAAATTACTCCAAGCAAACCAATTGTCCTTATTCACGTGAGCATTGTGACCAAAATATCATGTCACAAGAACCACACGTGCCAGCACTCAAATACTCATTAAACCAGATAACAAGACGTTAGTTCACTTAACACGTAAACTGGGGAGCGTCGCGGAACACCCGGCCTATCCAAATTAGAACTTAGCCTAATTCGCTCCAAGAGATTTCGTATGAAACGTACGGTTTATTAATGTTGGGGTCAAGGAATTGTTTTAAGACCGCCTTATAAATTCATACGATTTGGGCAAATTGTTTGGGAGGGTCTTTGAGGTACCTTGTGACTTAATTATGCCATTTTGTGGGGAGAGTACAGTAATTTGGCTATTCTAGTACCTACATATATTAGGTGATGTTTTTATTTATTTATAATTATTATGAAAGGGAATTAACTGGTGTTCTTTTGTAATTAATAAAACATTGCCTCCAAATACCTTTATTAGACAAACAAGGGCATTTGGCATACCCTTACTCTAAACATCAGTTTCATAACGTTCACATTGGACCTGGTATAGCTTATCTCTTTATCTCGTCCCTTCTTCCACTCCAGGCTTTCCTGCGAGTCAAAACAAGCTAAAATAGATTTCGAATAGTCTGTCAGGATGATCAGATTTATTTGTTCTGAACTAAAAACAAAACTATAAAACAGTCATGACAAAGCTTAGCTTTTGGTTGACCAAACTAGAATTCTAGTTCTAGTGCTTAGACTAATCACACATCTTCTAAGATGTTTAGTAACTATTCTGTAGAGTTACTTCAGTGTATTATTCTAGTTTGATCTGTCAAATATGCTGCCATATTTTTTTGCTATGAATGGCGATACGAGCATGCCTTTTGCCTTGGTATGCGATACGACCGCTCATGCACCGTAGCAAAACCAAACAACACCATGTATTAGAAAGCAATGCTTGACATTCCACTGCGCTCGCCATCCTGAGTTATAAGATGTTAAGTTTCATTAAGTTCAGTTGTTGCTTTGGCTACAATGTCCTTCAAACCGGAACATAAAAGTGCATTTATACTGCTGTTTGGCGGAAAAAACAGACTAATTATTTTGTATTAAATCTGCAGATTATTATGTGAACGACCCTTTGTTTGAATATTGACTGTCTCTATCTATTGTACTTTTTGTTTGTCAACACAATTATCTCAACTTCTTTAAAACCGGATCACAGTCCGAATATCAGCAAATTATTGATAAAATAAATGTCTTTTAAAATGATAAAGTTTTTTTTCTTTATAATATTAAAATAAAAACTTCTAATTTTTTTTGTGAATTACCTAGATGTTGTGTATTTATTTATGTTTAAATATTTCAACAACTACACCAAAAATACACACAGGCCCGGTTCTTACGTTAATAACTTCCAAGAAATATTTTCCTTATTTGTACATAAAAACATTATATAAAATAAAGTCCTTTTCGTATTAGCCGAACGAATACTACGCAAGCAAAGAAAATATTTTATTTAGTTACATCTTCCAGATGTTTGTTAATCCTAAACAAACAAACTGATTTACGATAAAACACGATTTATTATTTTGGCCAACAGAAAGTAACAATGTCATCGACGGCTTATTCGTTATCCTTGGATTAAGAATAAATATCATTCAATACGACTTGCTGAAATCATGAAAAAAATTAAATTAATAATTCATTACGTGCTTCGAAAAGGTCGATATCAAATAATCACATAAATATATATTACTGTCAGAATTAAATAATTGATTCTTATACATATATTTACCAACATAAAAAACATTGAAATTATCTCGTCATTCCTACCTATTAAACTAATAAGGTTTTGTGTTTGAGTAAGTAGTATTAAGATCAACAAACAGCCCTCCACCTTAAAACTATCTGAAATGTATCTTGTACAAGCGGTAATGCTATAATTTTGTATTCAATACTCAAACTTTGTAAGCCACCACATTCTGAAACAGTGACTGCAAATCAATCTTCAATTAATAAGAATGAGCTACCGATGTCCAATCACTACGCATCCGCTACGAAGCTACGTCATAATAAACTTGTAGCTCATTCCGTAGCCAGACAATCAAACGTAGCATGTTACTGAGTGGTATCCAATTACTTCATATTATCCGGTACGCAGCTACAACGTGATTATCGTAGCACATGCCATAGCGACCACAAAATCAATCTACACGGTTGGTATACATACTAAGTTATAACCAAACAATTCGTATCCGCTACGCAGCTACATTGTAATCACTCGTAGCGCATTCGGTAACAAAACTACATAAACACACACTTTAATAAGCAGGTTATTGAGTAATTATAGGTAATTACTCGACATCCGCTACGTGGCTACGACGTAGTTACTCGTAGAATATTCCAAAGCGAATTCTATAATTTGTGTACGGACCTAGCTGTTGGTTAATGGTTCAATAAATACTATGGCATTACTGTAAAAATAAACTAATATAATATTAATCAATTGTAAAGATAATAAACGATTGTGAACATATACAAGTCTGTTATAATGACCCATAGAAATGTACCATATTCGGGGTTCTCTTTGTTTTGCTTCTCGATCAAGCTGACACTATCAAATCTTTAATTGTCTCCTGTCACCAGATCCATTTAGTAACTTTAGTTGGGCTAGTATAAAACTGCATATTAAATTTATCGAGCAGTATAATTATATTTATTTATTTCCTTATTATATACACACAGTATAAAGACGGACTTAATGCCATAAACATTTTCTTACAGTCTACCTTTGGGTGAAGCAGAAATGGAGTAAAGCAGGTTTATATAACATATACATAGAAAAAAGTACATAATTACTTATTAGTATTTAATGAGCTTGTTGCATTGGCAACATTAAATATAACAATTTGTATTTTTCATGTATGGCGACCTGGCCTTTTCCGCCGCACGCATGGTCAAGTGAATACACGTTTTACGATCTCGAGCTGTTTCATTTAAAATCGGTGACAAATCCAGCCCTATAGAAAGCCACCAGAGCAATCAAACTCTCAACAGAGCTGCCGTTAGGTATTCTAACTATGCAACTACACATAACTACGTATCAAGGCTTTAGGTTCCAAGATTATGATCGCATACTTAGTAAGAGATTATTCCAGTAATTCACATCCACACCGATCAACGAATTCCGGTTAACGTTTAAATTCATCAAGAAAATTACATTTCCCTACGTGCGCTGAAGGACCGCCGTACAATTTAATCCGAAGCATTAACGGGATTAAAAAATACCGAAAAATATTCGACGCAAAAGAATATTAAAATAAGGTTTTAATGAAAAACTTCACGTTCTATTTGTCTGTACTCTGTTGGATTTTTGTAATCGTGGAACGCGGTATTTAATAAATGAATATCGGAATATTTATGTTTTTTTTATTATTACAAATTGTTTTATACGTTTTCGCTTTGTGAAGCGCAGACGTTTGAAATTAAAAGTAATTTTGTTTATTTGTTGCGTTTAATATTAAATTTGGGGAAACGAGTAAAGTTTTTCACAAAGAAAACTCCGGGTGTATAATGCATGCAATTCTTTCTAGCTATTACTGTATTTTCATCTTCCAACCTAATTCTTTTTTTTTTAATTGTATTTTATGACACGTTGTGCAGGTAGAACAAAAGTACATTCGAATAGGTGTTAAGAGTAATATATAGAGTGTTATTGTACTGGCAAGATTATCCAATTACTTATGACTGCCCATTAAATTAACTGCGTACTTCTATATCAATAAAAGGTAAAGTAAATTACGACATACATGTTAGGTCCTTAATATACATATGTCCCTATTGGAGACTGTCCCGCCCTCACACCCACCACTGCAACTCCTGTAAGCCAGGATCAACAGTAGCACGCATTTTAATGACACCAAGCATTGAAGCTCAGCGAGTCTCCGGGAATGTCTAATTTTTTTTAACCCGCAACGAAATCAATCATGAAGTTAAATGAATAGTTGAAAATATATTGTCCACTACCCTCCGTAACAAAGCGTAATACATCCTTATATCCTAAAACACCATTTCACAATAAGATTAAGTTACCCAAGATTTTCAGGTTTTAGATGTGCTCCTATTTTATGTAGGTCAAGAGTGGCTTTAAAGACGGAGCATCTTTTATATAAAATATTTTATATGCGCCTCCGAAACGCGGTGAACGAGACTTGAGACCGTCGGTGTGATTCCTGCACTGGTACAAAAGTGTTTGTGATAGAATTTTTCCTTTAGGTTATAATATACATATACTTATTTGTACTGCCTCGGTGGCGTAGTTGTATTACGGTACGGCTACAAAGCTGAGGTCTCGGGTTCGAGTCCCGGGTCGGGCAAAGTGGTATTGGATTTTTCTATTCATTATCAGCCCGGAGTCAGGAATTTGTGCCCGATATGGCGATAGGCTCGCCCCCTATCACATCATGGGACGGAACATACAAGGCGAAATGTGGGTGTCCTGGTGGCGCCTCTGCCTACCCCTTCGGGGATAAAGGCGTGAGTTTATATATGTATGTATGTATGCATACTTATTTGTAGATATTAATGTTGTGGGAAGGAAAATAAGGAAACTTGCATACCATGGAGATTTAATCACGATTTTATATGGTTTGTAAAATCTACCAACTCGCATTAGGTAGTGAGCTAATGGCCATACACGTAACGATATAACTGTGCAAGGCTGAGTTTGCACCAGAATTACCTATACTGGAATGTGTGTGGGCAATTTTCTGCGCAAAATTTGTTCCAATTTTCGAAATTCGGTGAAAACTCGCCTTTGCGCAAACGCACTTGAACGTGTGTGGCGGCCATGAGTAAGCCTTATAAGTAGCTCTCTGAAACAAACTCTAAGTTTAAGAGCAGACCCATGCTCTATAGTGGGTAATTATGGACTGATACAGAATTATTTATGTTCTTTATTGTACACCAGGAAATTACAAACATAAATACATTTAGAGTATTTGACTGCAGTATCCACTCCTACAGGACATACTTCCCTTTCCCATAATATCCTCCACCCACAAACCTTATTTCTCTTCCCCCGGTTGATGACGCCACCCACCCCCCTACTGCGCTCGCCAACCCGCCTGCCAAGCGTGGTGAGTATCGGCAAAATCCTCGTAATGATGAGATGGATGGATGGACTATTTGATTTGACGATCCAGCAGCACATCTATGATCCAAGCGTTGTGGATTTTTATGGGCGGCAGGAATTACTTACCTTCAGGTGTTTGCTCGTTTGTTCGTTTTTGAATGAATAAAAAAGCTTGTATCCAGCCTCCTTCGCAATCTTAGCGAGTCTATCCTTGACTACATAGTATTTAAATATTAATTTCTACTTTTGTTCTAGAAGTTCTAGAGTGATGGCCACGTACAAGCAAAATATCAGACCCCCAAGGTGGACGGACGACCTGGTTAAGGTCGCAGGTAGTCGCTGGATGCAGCCTGCTTTCAACAGGTATATGTCTGTTGGGAGGCCTTTGTTCAGCAGTGGACTTATTGTGGCTGAAAATAAGAATAATTTCTTCATTTACACTCAAAAAATGTTTTTATATGCTAAATATTCGAGCACAACGTACAAATATCACACTACCTCAATTTGTCCTCTGTGTAAAGTGGTTTATGCATTTTGCGTCTCAGTTCATGTTGCATCATCCGTCTCGTGTGTTCATAGTTATTCAAGAGGGCTTGCTTTTATCTGACCAGTGCAGGATGTTTAAACAATTTATTTACTTGGTTTTTTTTGATGCAAAACTATGCTTTTTAATCTATTTTATTATGTATCTCTTAGTGTATTTTAATAGTAACGATAACGGTGAGGATTTTTTTTTCGAAAAAACACATTTTGTACTTTTACACCAAAACACTTGCCATGTACCAGTACAGCATAGTCCTCAAAAACCTTTAAAAATCTTGTGAAAAACTTTATTAAGCAAAGACTTTTCACTATGTTTTCTCAGGGTTACAGCGAAAGATACTCGTATATTTCCATATTATTTTAACCTTGAACAAGAATAACTTCGAAAAAGTAAACATGTGTGCGAAAGAAATACGAGACAGATACGACGTCTTCCGTATTGACAGTTTCTCAGAGGGCTATGTAAAAAGGGTAGGCCCACTATAATGTAGTATGCTATCATGCTAGAAACGTACTCGGAAAAAAGTATTCGTGGTATGAATAAATATAGAATACGTTTCGTCAGTAAAGAAATGGTATAGGATGCGATATAGGATGATAGCGCTGCATTCTATTTATACTTTTTGCCTAACACCTTCATAGCACTTGTAGGGTATGCTATGTTGTAGAGGTCAGATACCCTAAAACTTAGATCAAAAATACTTTTGAAACAATATTGTATCATGAATATTTTATTTACAAAAATCCCCTTTGTAGTTAAAATTAAAATGCAACACAAGCATTTTTTAAATACAAATTTTAATTTAATCAAGCACAGTAAAAAATAATTAAGTATCGGTTTAATAAGAAAGAACATTTTCAACGAAGGCGCCCGCACTCCGCTTTATTTACTGTCGTGATTGTCTCAGAATTTCCAATTGTTTTCCGTCGCAACGCCGGCAAGTAAAGCTCTTAAGTCCAAAAGAAATGAAACTAAGCAGATAACTTTACCCATAGTCACGTACAACACTTGTACTACAAAATATTTTCAAATTATTCCATTAATACATCAGAATATCACTCTATACGAGTATGTATTAAGGCGTCAATTACTCCGTTATTATTGCACGATCCATAAACTCAAAATTGTTAATTAAACTTCAAGGAGGCTCTAATGTGTCTATGGTACGGCTGATGGAAAACGGTTGGTCGCAGTGACACTTGGGCGGGGAGATCAGTTCGCTCCGAGCTGCCGGGCGGAGCGCACGTCCTTTCGCAACACGATATTCCCGCAATTGTATAAAACAAGGTGCGAACTACGAACCCCTGTGCTTGCCAATACAATAGTGTTTTTGTGAGTTTCAACGTCGAGGATTTCATTATAATTCTTAATTAACGTAAGTACTTTCTGCTTAGTTTAATAAGCATTTGGGCTAATTAGTCGTGTTAATTATGTTATGTTTTGCTCCGAGTTATGGCCTTTTCGGGAGCGCTTTTATCATTAGTATTCTTTGTATGGTGGCCACTCGTTTATTTGTTTTATTACACGTTTCGGATGTGATGTGATAATGGCAATTTTAATGTGAGGGTATTCATAATATTTCACATTTCATTTATGGAACACATTCATACTTTAAAATTGTGTGATCATTTATTCAAATTTTCACAGGAATTAATATAAAATTTTAATCATACGTTTACCGTCGGTTCTTAGTGATTAAATTTTATATTACGTATCAGCCCGGGCTTAATAAAGTAAAATGGAGGAAAAAATATCGGTGTTCTCAGTGGTGTCGAGATAAACGGAATTATAAGGCGACCTGGTTTATATATGTTTAAGGTTTTAACGATTTAAAATTCGTGGCTCGTGCCAAATTAAATTAATTAAAACCCCCGAATATCATATTTAATGTTCAACCTGTGTGGAATTTTCCCGACATAATAGTAATTAGCCATCTGTCCGCACAATATGTAGCGATTAATCCTGAAATATTAACACTTAACAAAGGGAATTTAATATTAGGAAAATTCAGAATCAACAGCGAGGCTAGCCATACTGGAATGCAATTATATTAAATTCATAATTGCATCAGTACCCTCATTCGCTAATACCCATTTTATAGGGTTCTTTTTTATGAAGAATAATTTTGATAGCATTTCGGTGAAAGAGATTGTCGACTTTATAGCTGGTGGTAATACATACAACTATCTAGATAGCGACAACCATACACGATGATGGAAAACTCGTCATGTAACGGTCACATGTATAACACCTTTCGTAATGGGTCAATTTTAAGCAAAACGGGGTAATTATTTCGCCTGATCTGATCTTTTTCGTCTTCTTTTTCGTTCGAATCAATGGCTCATATTAATTATCTGATCTAATATAATTTATACTTACAATAGGTGCAATACATAGATTTTATCATGGTATATAAACTTTGCTATACCTAAGCCGTTATGTTGGAACATTATGGAGTACATACAAAAAACTTATAAGAATGTATTAAGTATAATTTCTGCTGTTGTATAAGATAAAAACCCAGGCAGTAACTGCTTTAGTTGCGAGCATCATCAGCCCGTCTACATCCACTGCTGAACATAGGTAAAGCACGCCATTAGGCTCGATATTCAGTCCATCATCTCCAACCATTACCAGCCAACCTACGAATGTCGTCACTCCATCTGGGTGGAGCGCGTTCTGCTTTTTGTTCCGAGTTATTTGTTTCGAATATCTGCTATTTATTTCCCTTTATTTATTGTATTGTATCAGCCTATATACGTCCCACTGCTGAAAACGGGCCTACTGTACAATCGAGAGAATCGATTGAGAGTGTTTAGGCCATATAGTCCTGTCTTTATTTATTGTTCAATTTTTTTAAATTTTTACAAATATATTTAATCAAACTACATATAAAAATATAAAAAAAGAGATTCACCCAACAATGGCGAGGATCGAGACCCATGCCACCGTTGGTTAGGACCCCAAAGTGAAGAACCTCCTCACTATACGTGCCGTGTCAAGCAATATTGCCTTCTGAATCTGGTTTCTGACCCAACGGCCCATTAAGAACCTCTGAAGATGGTAATTGATATTTTAATGTTTTTGTTATTGATAAATTTCGTTGCGGTATACAAACATCCTACGCTGCGCTTTCCGCTACGTGGCCTCCATTCGAGAACTTTTTGGCCCCATCGGCCATCAGTTCTCCGCGCTATGTGCCCCGCCCATTGCCACTTCAACAAGATGGTCAGACGACCTGGTAAAGGTGGCGGGACGTCGCTGGATGCAGGCTGCCTCCAACAGGTCACTGTGGAAATCATTGGGAGAGGCCTATGTTCAGCAGTGGACGTCCTTTGGCTGATGGATGGATGGATGGATGGATACAAACATCAATACAGTAAAGAGAAGCTATTGTCTCTAAGAGATTTATCGTGATTCAGTCCTGGATGTCGATTCTTTGAGCTAGTATTTATACTGACTTACATAAATCTTTGTTCTTCATAGTCGCGATCGTACTAGGGTTAGATAGAGATAATAAGCTTATACATAAGGTCGACGTCATTATGACTTTTTTGATACCCCTTAAAGGGTATCGCATCAGAAGTCCCTACACCAAGTATTATTAATTTATGTATTAATTTTATTTTTGATTAATAAGATCACCATCCTATGGCTGTCTATACTTGGACATAGACGTTTTTGAACCAATAATACTGGAAACGTTCTTCTATTCTAATATCTATAGAATACATATATCAACAAACAAATATTAAGAAATAAAGCGTTTCAAGAACAAAAACATAAGAAATTTCCGATAACTACACAAGCGCGTAGTTCTTTGAAATAAGATTAAATTCTCGGCTTCTTAACTCTATTAATTTAGGTGGTATTATTAGAAATATTTCTGGAATTCTGATTCAGTTCCGTTCCAGATAAAATCTGTCCTACAATCTTCTAATAAAACTTTGTCCCAAGCAAACTTAATAAGATTAAATCGGTGGAGATAAATCAAATTCAACATTGGAAAGGACTCTATTTCATTAAATATGTACATTTTATTTTTTAAGTTCCTATTACTACACACTAGGTATTTGGCATATCATTTTAATTTTTGAAGCATTCTTCAGAAATTATATACAAATTACAAAATATTCTATGTTTTGAATTGGCGGTAAATGTATATGTCACCCTAGATTTATGATTGTATAATACATACTTATAAAAAACCGCACAAATATATTATGATTTAACAAATCAAATAGACCAACGCGAACAAACGATGAGCATCGCAATACCATATTAAGTTTCCGAGTAATATGAATACAAACGGGCCATTTTCCCGTATTCGCAGAATTAATAATTATTTGGGTCGATCTCCAAAGGCACTTTTTTTCGTGTCGGACTGAATAAGCCCCGTTTAAAATCGAAAAACGTTTTCAAGATATTTTTTTATATACACTTTGGTGCCTAATCTACGTGATACAACGCTAATATTATGAATAAGTTTATTATAAATATTAAAAAAAAAATCTTAAACCCTAAAATCCTGATCGCTCTGGGTTGACCGAACTCCCGATTGAATGAAAAAAATATTTTTTAACTTTTTAATGAGAAGGTTCATATGAAACAACTTATTTAGATTACTTAACAGATAGTTAATCTTCATCGTAATAAAATATTTTTAGTTATATGAACAATACTTTTGCCACAATTTGAATTTAAAATCGTGACCGGGCATTTTATCTCATCGCTCTGCGCTGAGGTAAAACATCGCGCTCATCCCTGGTTACGCGTTATAGACACTCTATTCCCCTCCCGTGGGGTAATGCCAGTAGTGGTCTAACCGCCGAGGAGGATACTTGTGTGCCACTTCCCCGGGCTCCAACATTACGAAGGTAAGTCTATGATTGCTCTGGATTTGGTTCTCGAATTTTACGATTGCTATGGCATGTTATTTAAATTAAATAATAAGCTAATGAATGTGTTTTTTATGTGAATTAAGTGATCGTTATAATGTTTTTTATGAGACGTAATCACAACTTTCTACTGGTTTTAAATTCGGCTATATTTATGATTTTGTGACTTTTTCTGATCGCTATGGCTGTGATTGCTCTGTCCAAAAAGACCAGAGCGGTGATATTTTGCATTAATTGTACGTAATAAATCTATTTTTCAGCAAATACTAAAAACGTTTTGGCTATGAGGCGACTAAATTGTGATTTAGACAACTGCTCACAAGAGGCTGTACAATGTCCGCACGGCAAACACTTAGGCTTTTACCAACTTAATAGCGATTCGAACCAAAGTACCTCAAAGACAAACATGTCACGGGCACCAAGGAAGACAAGCCTACCTTTGCTGGTTAAGCGTTCAAAAAATTACAATCAAGAGAAGCAAATTCAGCTCCCACAAATGCTAAATAATAGTCAGACTATAACTGCAAATCAAAGTCAACAATCATTACACAACTCGGACCTGCCGGACAGTTTTTGGGATGAAGTTCCATCTATTGACTATGAAAATTTAATTACTCCAAGTATTTCCGAGGTAGTTTTATCTTCGTTGCAAAACGATAACACCTTGACAAAGGTTGCTGCAGCAGAAGATTTACCCGACTCCGACTCTGATGACTTTTCAATTTTCTGAGCTTCCAATAAACCTTCTATTCTTAGTTTGTTGATCAACTAAGCTTTATAGAAATTGTAATTTTTTTTGCTTGGTGTTAAAATTTGTATCATTATAATTTGCAAACAATATTTCAATCTGATCTGATCATATTATGAACTGCATTGTACTTTGTGTTGTTTTATTTAATTCTTTACTTTCCACTAAATAAATAGTTAAGGAAAATGTGATTATTACAAATCTCTTAGATAATCTTGAAAAGACTGTTATTTTATTTTATAAAATGTTTATTTTTAAGAATTTTATTTTGTTTTTTATAAACCTTAGTTTTCTTTCATTACTTTTTAAAAACTAATATTTAATACTTCAAATTAAATTTTAATGAGTCTAAGTAATTTTATAACTATAAAAGACTGTAAGGTATTAAAGGTTGAATTCAAAAGGTTTTTAATTTTGTCTCATTCACCTAGAAGTGATTTAATTAAGTCCAAATAAATGAAACTAAGCCAAAAGTTGATGTTTTAATTTTAAGTTAATTTGTTATTTTAGCAATTATGTTATATAAAATATTTCGTTTTTTTTTTATTTGTAAGACTGAATAAATAAAACGGCTAAATAAATAATATTTTATCAATATATTTATATTTTGTTTCACTGATTTCACCATTTATGATTGCTCTGGCACCAATTATGATTACTCTGGTCGCGAATTTTTTTGATCTGAAATATCTCAATAACTATATGTGTAAATTGAAGGCCAATAGTAAAAATGTGCTATTTGAATGTCATTCTTTTTAATGAGATACATAATTACCAATAAATATCAATAACTGAAAAGCACCAGAGCGATCACACGAATACGCCTGATTTGGAGATTGACCCATTTACATCATAAACTACGTCTGCCGTACTTTGTAATAAACATTTCAGAATTTTATAAGCTGTGCCTCAGTTAAAATGGCGGTAATTCTGGGAATAACTGTAAAGTAGGACGAATTATTTGTTATAAAAAAAATCTATCTACGATACGCGAAAATTAATGTTAAGAAGCTATTCAATTGTATAATTTAGGGCCGATTTTTGTTCATCAATTAAAGGCCATCTGTCGAATAAGTTAAACTAACTTTTTAAATCTTTAGATACCAAATAAAAAGCTTTGGAACGGCAGTGTGAATATACTGTTGTGTTTCGGTTTGAACCGCATTGTAGCCAGAGCAACTACAGAACATAATGAGACTTAACATCTTACGTCTCAGGATGGCGAGCGCAGTGAAATACCAAGCATTGCTTAGTAATTCAAGGTGTGTAGGTTATGCTGGTGTCCAGGAGCGGTCGTATCGATACCCATCAGGCAAATGGCATGCTCGTCTCGATTTCACTGCAATAAAAAAAAGTATTTTCAGCAGTGGACTTCCTGAGCTGAATATGATGATGGAACAAATATTCCTGCTTTTTTTTAAATTTTGTCAGTATATCAGTCAGTAAGTAAGCTTTCAGCCACCATTAAACACACGGTGGTCATTAACTAATGCCCTTTTTATAGTTAATGAAGTTTTTGTGGACATGCGAGAAGGTAATTACGATTTTCGGTAAATTACAAGTTCGGTCGATGGCTAGTTGCGATTTTTTAACATACCAGTTGGTAGAATAAATGAGCTGATAAACTGATACGGTTGTTCTGGATATCTGACTGGGAGTTGAAATTGAGGAATCGATTTCGTGTCTAAAATGTAAAAACAAGATATTCCCTTAAACTCGACAGCCTCTGTGGCGCTTTGTTAGACGCCGGCTGTAAAATCAGAGGCTGTGGGTTCGATCCCCGCTCCGAGACAAATATTTGCGTGATTCACAAATATATGTTTTGGGTCTGTTTGTTTGTGAGACCAAAAAGTCTCTCGTAATTCCTGATACCCACGGCACAAAATTCGATCCTAGTGTGGAGTCAGGACTATTTATGTCACTGTTGGGTGTACTTGTTTACATTTTCTTATTTATTTGTATCGCTAAGCCAATCTCCGATAGATAGAAAATTCTAAGATGTAACACGGTTAAAAATACTATGGGACCACTAAACTAAACCCTGAATTGATCTGTAGAACTCTCTTGTTTTTTAAGTAGGCTGACGTTCACATATTAATGTATCAGACAAAACAGATTTGCAGTTAACATAATCCTTAAAAAAGTATTAAACTTAATTTCATAAAGAATCAAACTGCAATAGCCATTATCTTTCTGCACAAATTCCTTAAACTAAACGAGTTCAGGAAAGCAGGTGAGAAAATGTTTGAAAGCCATTCCTTAGTTTAATGGCACGGCAGAGATATGACTTCAGAAATTGTTGAATACTTATAATATTAAGTTAAAATGATAACCCCCAAAGTTAGCTGCCTTTATTACCTTTGAAATTGTGACAAATCGAATCGTTGAAAATTTGAGTGAGAATGTTATTCCACAGAACATAATATAGATTTTTTAAATCAAGATAACTTAAAGAAGTTAGAAATAAAAGCTAGCAAAGATTTCAGTGAATCGGAATGGAAAAGGCCTGTTTTTAATTTGTGCTATACAATGTGATGCCTGATGATGGCGGTGAAATTTAATAGTTTAGTTACATGTCGTCATCTTCATTAATCCTAATACATCGACTGTTTATATTTTATAATATACTCCTTTTCACTCTCAATTATTTTTGCTTTATGAGTACTTTAGCTTTCAGTATTAAAGTTTTGTAACTACTCGATAAGTCTCAAAATCTCGAGACTTGATAAGAATACAATAAGATAATTTGGTAATACTTATTCTTTGTCTTTCTTTGCTTATTTTTTTCTTTCTATGTTCTTCCGTATGTAGTAATTACCCAGGTTTAATAAATTAGATAAATAAATAAAAAAACTTCTAGAGACTTCCTCGGTGGCGTAGTTGTGCTGTGGTGCGATTACAAAGTTGAGGTCTCGGGTTGGAATCCCGGGTTATTTAAAGTGATATGGGATGTTTCTATTCATTATAAGCCCGGAGTCAGGAATTTGTGCCCTGTGTGGCGATAGGCTTGCCCCTATCGTGGGACGGACATACAAGGCAAAATGCGGGTGTCCTGGTAGCACCTCTGCCTACCCCTTCTAGGATAAAGGCGTGAGTTTACGTATCTGTATCAGCCCATATACGTCCCACTATAGGGCACGGGCCTCCTCTTCACGTTTTCTCAGGTTTCCTCACGATGTTTTCGTGAATGAAATTACCGTATTTGATTTGTACCTTTTTTCTTAAAATGAGGAATTCCCCAATCCACATCGATTCATAACGATTAAATTGCGTTTACATTCACTCTGGTATTTCGCATTGTATTGTTTCAACCGATCCACTCCAAAGAACAATGGCGGCTCAAGAGCTTTTGATATAATAAATTAGTCTCTTGAAATGCGAACAATAGCTTTCATTGGTGATGTTGGCTGCCCTCTATTGTGGAATAAATGTCTAATTCATTAATCTGTTTCGGTATGGTTGATGCCACAGAATTTAATGTGTTAGATTCATGGAACATTTTGGGGAAGTAATTTCATAACTGTGCGGCGCGTGGCCTTTTGGTTATGGACCAGATGTGACTGCTAACATGTTCACGGTGGTCGCGGGTTCAAATACCAGAGCGCACCTCTGACTTTTCGGAGCCATGTGTGTGTTGGTAATCAATCACCACGCACTACAGCGGTGAAGGAAAACTTTGCGAGGAAACCTGCATAGCGATTCTTAAGAATTTCTATGGTATGTAAAGTCCGTCAACCCGGACTAGGCCAGCGTGGTGGACTACTTGGCCTAACCTCTCTCAAACATATACTTAATTGTACAGGAGGTCCGTGCCCCGCAGTGGGACGTATATGTGCTGGTTAATTTCACTTTTTAGTAATAACTGCAGATGGTAAGATATACATAAATAACTGTCACACCAGGATCTAGATCCTACACGGGATCATTTATCTTGCGTTGGTCGGCAATTATACCAAATGCTCTATGTCGATGGTGGCAAACGATCATCAAGTGATGAAACATTTATTAATTATAATTATTTTCTTATAACTAACATTAAAGTCCCAATTTATAATTTAACACGAATATTCGTAACCAACTTTGTAACTTAGCTTACCTAACTTACAACTACTGCATTGTCAATACCGACGCTTAACGTACTTACTGAACGGAGCGATGTTTAAGTTATTGCACACGAAGCTTAAGCTTATACATCTAGCGTATAAATTACAAAGTACTTTCAGGTCTTATAACTTTGTGTTTAGATTTTATAATATAGTTGCGCTTTTAGGACAAGTCACACACAGTAAAATATTATTTATTATGTACGTCTTGTAAGAACCTGTATAATTTAGAGATTTAGGCCATTACGCCAGCGTACTGAAAATTGGCGAATATTGTGTGATTCACAGATATTTGTTCTGGGTCTGGGTGTTTGTGAGACTGAAAAGTCTCTCGTCGTTACTGATACCCACGACACAAGACTCGATCTTAGTGTGGGGTACTATGTATGGGACTCTTGGGTGTACTTATTATTATTTAATACTGGTCGACTACCCACACCTTTTAAAATAATGTGGGAAAATTACAGGTACAAAATTTTCCTTACGATCTTGTCTTGCGCCATTACTTAGAGCGATCAACTAATAAATAAATAAATAATTATAGTACTTCAAAATATTAGAAACTATGGAGGCTATGAATATAAAATAAAACGTTGACGTAGGTCTTCAGGTCTTTCAACACGTCTACAAGTGTCTAAACCAATTCCACCCCCCAGCTTTATACAAAGCAAAATAGGCACAAAATTCGAAAACAAATTCAAAACAACTGCGATCAGAAACTGATTATAGCTTTCGTATTTTCGGTTAAAAAACGCAATTCGCCAAGTTTGCCGAAGGCTTTTACACTTCGTTTTATTGTAGCACCTCTTTACCAAACTTTTATAAGAGAAAAAGGTCTAGAAAATTCTCCCGACTTCATAAAATTTATTTCGAAGTTCGAGAACTGGATTTGTACTGTATTGCAATTTAACACGTACTTTGCAGGATTGGCAGGCGTATAATTTTTTAATAATCTACAATTTGTATTTGTTATTTGACATCAGTGTGACTTTTGATTGGTCGATGATTGGATTCAGCCCGGCTGTAATGTCTATTGCTATGTGACTAGAAGCTCAATATCACTGGCATACTTCTTCCGGCCACATCCATGAGACCGAAAGGAGAAACTAACATATTTTCAAAACACAATTGCTGAAACTCGTTTGTATGTAATGTGGCAACTGAATTATTCAATTACGATGTTAGTACGATAAACTTTCACGCCAAAATTTATAAATGAGGTTCACTAGTTTATCTTATTATGAGTTTATCTTATATTTATTATTCGAGTAGACCAACAAAGATACGTCGACAGTCTCAGTCAAATTTTCTTAGAGAAATCATAAGGTCAACCGTGTGCGAATATTAGTGCTTGCAATATCTCCATTACAAAAGCCTTAAATGAAATAAACGGTAAAAAATTATTACCGATTATACTAGTATCCCACATTCCCACAATAAGTACAATACGACAAAATTCCATATCGATTTTACATCAAAAGTAGAAACCGCATTAAATATTAATTATAGTTTAACCTTATAATATTATAAGGCGTGGTGGCCTATTGGTTAACGGACCAGACGCGACTGCCTACATGTTCACGGTGGTCGCGGGTTCAAATCCCAGGGCACACCTCTGACTTTTCGGAGTTATGTGTGTATTGATAGTCAATCACCACGCACTTTAACGGTGAAGGAAAATATCGTGAGGAAACCTGCATACCGTAGCGATTTAAAAGAATTTCTACGGTATGTAAGTCCGCCAACCCGCACTAGGCCAGCGTGGTGGACTATATGGCCTAACCACTCTCAATCGATTCTCTCGATTGTAGAGTAGGCCCGTGCCCTGCAGTGGGACGTATATGGGCTGATATAGATACAGAACCTTATAATACAATCCACCTGTGGACCGGAATAATTAAGCATAATTCCCGAAAACACTTTTCCCAGAAATCTTGGGGCGCTTTATGAATTATATCAGGGTTTTTGAAGTCTATTGTGCCCGGCATCATTTGCAAAACAAAACGAAGGAGCCTTGTAAACGTTTTACGTGGTCCATTGTGAAAGTTTCAGGCCACGGCCAACGTTTGATAATAATTGAAAAAGTTATTGAATGTGCTGAAAGGATTTACGACGTCGTTCAAGAGCCCTTTGATTTCATGAAGGGGCTTCGCCATATTTTTCGGGAATAATTATGTTAGGTTTCTATATGTTTTTATGTACATGACTTTTTGCTGGGAGGGTGTAGATTGTCTCCTTTATAATGTAAGAAAATTAAGGCACGGTACGATTGGTTAACAAATTAATTTTCTTACTTAAAAACTGGTTAACTAGTCATAAAAAGTCCCAAAAAGGTAACTGCATTCCTATTCCTACGATAAATAAATAAATACACCCAACAGTCACATACATTCGTGGTCACAGTCCTGAGCCCACAATAATATCGAGTCTTGTGTCGTTGATATCAAAAACTACAAGAGACTTTCGGTCTCCAAAACCTGTGGATCACACAAATTTTTGTCTCGCTGCGGGGATCGATCCCGCGGGCTCACGTTTCACAGCCGGCGTCTCACCAATTGCGCCACGGAGGCTGTACAATTGTTGAATAAGACATAGAAACGTTTACCATAGTTAAAAATACATTCAATTAATTTGGGTCACCGTATAGCCAAATTTCAGGTCAGTACGGAATACTTCGAAATCTTATTTTCTTCTTTCAAAACGTGGCATATGTCATAAAATAAACTTTTCGAGCTTGAAAAAAATAAGTGTTTTTACTTAGGCAAATTGTTTTCTCCTCAGGGCTGTACAAGAAACAAAGTTACATCTCAGATATTCCAGATTAGTTTGCTGATGGCCGCAACAAAAACTGTTTGGAAGCTCTTTCTATTCTTATATAATTCTTGGAAATGTTTTTAGTGAAACAACGGAATTAAGAGCTCGGTTTTATTCGTTGAATTCTTTACGGAATTTTATTTTTTAATTTCTTACATAAATTATTTGATATGAATATTAGACAATGAAAATGAATATTATTGTTAACAGTCAAGTAACTTAAATAATAAACCCATACTTATCCTTAAAAATATTGATGAAAACACTTAATAATATATGATGAAGATGAAGTTATGATGTCTTCGCGATACTTGACAATTCGAGTAACAAGATGAATATAAAAAACCTTGTGGAACAATAATATGACTCTTTTGCGTATTAAAACTTTAACTATGTTTGTGACAGAATAAAATGAACTTTTGCCACATACAAATACTGATCCTTTTTCATAGTTTACCAACACGTTTTTTGCAAATATGCTGGATCATTGCCGCACGACACGGTAAATATGTCCATACTATTTCCCACGTCATTTTTTCAGTTCTACAGAACAAACGAATCCGCAGCATAGAAGCCAAATGGTTTTGGAATTTTTATTTGTTTGCTCGTTTGTGTGTTTGTGCTATCGGCACGGGGACCATTGTGCCGAACTCGATCTATAATTCAAGAGGCTATAGCGTAACAAAGGCTGTGGATTTTTAAAAATTCCGAATATTATTTGAGATTCCCTGAGGGGTTTCAAGACGGAAAAAATATTGCGTCGAACATCACAGTTATGGTCATCTGCCTATATCCATCCATTGGCGCGGTAGCGTAGTTGCACTACGGTATGATTATAATGCTGAAGCCTCGGGTTCGAATCCCGGGTCGGGCAAAGTGATATTGGATTTTTCCGTTCATTGTCAGCCCTGAGGTAAGAATATGTGCTCGACATGGCCATAGGCTCGCGTTTCATCATATAAAAATAAATGACAAAATGTATTAAAACCGATTGGACCTGTCCCGCATGATCTCTAAACAAGGCTCTCACCAACACAAAGTCAAAGCGAAGTCTATAAGTATTTTTAAGAAAGGGCTTACACTTTATGCCACCTGTTACGAGACAATATTTGCATAACTCGGATGTCGTGTGAGGAAATGTAATGTACGAGATTTATTCAGGCCCCTTTGTTTGTATTCCATTTGTCAGGAACATTTGACGTCCGGATACAAAGAACGCATATCCTTCACATTTATTATTATTTATTGGGGATGAGTTTTGTGGATTATCATAAAGAAAGTTGACTTCCAACTGGCGTGATATTTTTACTTTTTGCATAGAAATTTGTAAGACAGAATTACGTACTCTGTTCGCCTGATATGAATGTGTTAGGATTTTGTGTACCGAAGAGTTCAACTATCAAAGAAACAGGTTGTTTTAAGCTGTTGCTAGAATATTCTATCAGCTTGGTTAGTAACGTCCGTACTCAGCGATTAAGATACCGTCCTACTATACCGTCGTGTGTTCTGCCTCTCATCAGCCTATCAAATGACTTTACCATTTCTGTGTTCGTTAACTCGATATCTGTTAGGCCACAGAGCTTGTCTTTTTAGCTAGCAAGGTGCACTACGAGAGGACGATATTTCGAAAACGAACTTAACATATTTCCATAGCCTCTTATAATAACAGTAGTAAATAATAGTATCCTTGCATTGCAAACGGATCTTTCACTCCACTCCATAATGATGTATACAAATAGTTTCGAAAAATGCAACTTTAATTTCCGCACATCTGCTCGAGTCAGATCAATTGTTTCGGCTTCACTGGGGCAGTTAATGTGACGGGATCCAAACATCGTTACTAACGGAATCTGTGAGACAGATTGATGTTTTATTCTCGCCTGATTTGGCGTGGTGCTGTCAATCAACGTCTTGTTTATCAGATAGGCCGCTTTTCTTTACTTAATCTAGTTGGGTTAGTTCTTAGTAATTCTTTTCCTTTGATGTTACGTCTCAATAATGAAACTCAGAAACGCAACGATCTTTGACAAGTTGGATAATAATTTTGTTTTGAATATTAGACCCGCATTTTATCCCTTCTTCAATGTTATCCCATAAATAAGTAGGGTGAAGTCCACTCTCGTTATACTGAAGGCAATTACTTAACAACATTTTTCAATGCAAATTGTATACCTTTTTGTTATATTGTACAATTATTAGGAATAAAATAAAAAAGCAACAAATTATAACAAAATAAAATCCCTTTTTGTATTTAATACAATTTTGTATAATTTTATGTTCAGTTTTGCCGATGTTTAAAGAAGTAAGCTCTCAAATAATTGAGAGCAATTATTTTAATGTTTTTCTAATAATGTTCATGATAATACTATTCCATTTTTGTAGAATCCTGTGTGTTTATACCAGAAAAAATGTTTAGATGAGCTTACATTTCCTTTGTTAGAATAGACGGGCCAAAATTGTTGCACATATTTGAAAATATTTGACTCTCAATGTCGGCTATCATTGTCAAATGACAAAGATCAATATCTAAATCAAAGTACTTTCGAAAACTCAAAGGCATTTAATATTATTACGTGTGGCCAAATCTCGTTCTTGATTAATGCAGAAGACCCATTTAATTAACCCAACAATATTACAGACTGCCTCGGTGGCGTAGTTGTATTACGGTACGGTTACTAAGCTGAGGTCTCGGGTTCGAATCCCGGGTTCGGGCAAGGTGATATTTGATTTTTCTATTCATTATCAGCCCGGAGTCGGGAATTTGTGCCCGATATGGCAATAGGCTCGCCTCCTATCACATCGTGGGACGGAACATGCAAGGCGAAATGTGGGTGTCCAAGTGGCGCCTCTGCTTACCCCTTCGGGGATAAAGGCGTGAGTTTATGTATGTAACAATATTACAAAAAGTGGTAGAGCCTCACTATATTTTCCTATGAATACTGTAGGAATGAACAATCTCAAACGGCGACCTGGTTTGCTTACGGTTAAAATCTAACCAAAGTACTAGGAAACCCCAAGAAACCGTCTCGAATTTAAGTGAAAATTAATTTAGAAACCTGATTGGGTCGAAAGGGCCTCTGTAATTTTCGTTTCATTTTGTCAAAGAGTTTGTTGCTCAGTCGTTAAATAGTTCGACCACTTTATTTAATCAGCATCTGGACAGAAATATATTATGACGTTCATTAATTTTTATTTAAAACTGACTACACAAATCAAGTCAAGCTAGTCAAACAATTTTATAAAGATATATTATTTATTACTTTGAAATGTTTTTTTAACGCCCGAATACTCAAATACCATTAAAATAATACCAGGTCAGGGATGCTCCTATCTAGTGGTCATGGCCTGTCCCTAGAATAGGTGCTACGAGTACGCGACCTCGGCCCCCCGAGCTACTGCAGTCACTACCAACCTTCCCTTCCGTGACTGCAGTATCCACTCCTACAGGCCATATTTCCCTTTCCCATAACATCCTCCACCCACAAACCCTATTTCCCTTCCCCCGGTTGATGACGGGCAGCAGCGTCATCAACGCGTCCTCCCCCCCCCCCCCCCCTCTGCGCTCGCCAACCCGCCTGCCAAGCGTGGCGAGTATTGGCAAACTCCTCCTCAAATGATTAGTAACACCAGGACCAGGCCCCCAGTCCCCGGCAGCCCCGCTATTCCTGGCTATGGTAGCGGCCATGGTTACGGCGGGGCAGGGGGTGCTAAGAATCCCCGGGTTGGCCCCGGCTACCACCCCCGACGACGACTGGCCCTGGTAACACACAACATACGCACGTTGAGGACAGACGAGAAGATTGTCGAACTGGAAGAAGAATTGAGTGGGTTACACTGGGACATTTTGGGGTTATCGGAAGTCCGTAGAATCGGGGAGGATACGATAACCCTGAAGTCCGGTAACCTGCTCTTCTACCGGGGGGACGACCAACAGTCCCGAGGAGGTGTCGGATTTCTCGTCCACAGGTCTATCATCAACAACATCGTATCCATCGAAAGTGTATCGAGCAGGGTAGTGTACCTTATACTCAGAATATCAAAAAGATATTCGTTGAAGGTCATACAGGTATACGCGCCGACCTCGACACACCCAGATGAAGAAGTAGAGGAGATGTATGAGGACATTAGTCGGGCCATACATACTTCCAAAACCTACTTCAATGTTGTTATGGGAGACTTCAACGCAAAGTTGGGCATGAGAAGCGATGCAGAGTTGAAAGTGGGGCAATTTGGACATGGGCAACGGAACCCCAGGGGTCAGAGGCTGGCCGACTTTCTGGAGAAAGAGGGACTCTTTGCGATGAACTCTTTTTTCCAGAAGCCGCCTCACAGGAAATGGACCTGGCTGAGTCCTGACGGTTCTACGAGAAACGAGATAGATTTCATCTTGACGACGAATAGACAGATGTTCAGTGATGTCTCTGTGATCAACAGGGTGAAAACCGGCAGTGATCACCGAATGGTAAGGGGCTCATTGAATATCAATGTCCAATTAGAAAGGCGTCGCTTGATGAAGTCTACGCTCCGACCTACTCGTGCCCATATCCAAAACCCCGAGAGCTTTCAACTTGAGCTGGCAAATCGCTTTGATTGTCTCAAAGAAAACTTTGCAGTGGACGAGCTAAACAGCGGTTTGGTAGAAGCTGTCCATACGGTGGGATCTAAGTATTTTAGACCTCGCCGTAGAGATAGACTACAAAAACTCTCGATCCACACTCTTGACCTCATGGCCGAACGTCGATCTATGGCGCTGCAGTCTTCCGATGACGCCGAAGCATATAGGCAGCTCAATAGACGGATCTGGAAGTCCTTGCGACACGATGTCCGTGCTCACAATACTGTGAGCATTAAAGAGACAATTGAGCGGAATGGAGGCTCCAAAGTGTTTGCAAGAGACTTGTCTATTGGGCAAAGCCAGTTGTGTAGGCTGAAGACGGACGGCGGCCGCGTAGTGTCGACGAGGGCAGAGGTTTTAAGGGAGATCGAGAGGTTCTACGGACAGCTTTACACCTCGGTTGCCGAGCCTACTGTTAGCTCGGCCGAAGACCCGAGAGCCGAGTTGATCCGACACTTTAGCGATGATATCCCGGACATCAGCCTGTGTGAGATTGAGATGGCCCTGAAGCAGCTTAAGAACAACAAGGCGCCGGGTGAGGACGGAATCACTTCAGAGCTTCTGAAAGCGGGCGGAGCGCCGATACTGAAAGTCCTTCAGAGGCTCTTCAATTCCGTTCTCCTCGAGGGATCAACGCCAGAGGCATGGAGCAGGAGCGTGGTGGTACTGTTCTTCAAAAAAGGTGATAACACTTTGCTGAAGAACTACAGGCCCATCTCGCTCCTGAGTCATGTCTATAAGCTGTTTTCGAGGGTCATCACAAATCGTCTCGAACGCAGGTTTGATGACTTCCAGCCTCCCGAACAAGCCGGTTTCCGAAAAGGCTTTAGTACCATAGACCACATTCATACGCTTCGGCAAGTTATACAAAAAACCGAGGAATATAACTTGCCGCTTTGTTTAGCGTTTGTGGACTATGAGAAAGCCTTTGATTCGATCGAGACCTGGGCTGTGCTAGAGTCTCTCCAGCGATGCCACATAGACTATCGGTACATCGAAGTGTTGAAGTGTATATACAACAACGCCACCATGTCGGTCCGAGTACAAGATCAGAGCACGAAGGCTATTCCACTACAGAGAGGCGTGAGACAGGGAGATGTCATATCTCCGAAACTGTTCACTGCCGCGCTGGAAAACGCCTTCAAGCTCTTGCAGTGGAAAGGATTCGGCATCAACATCAACGGCGAGTATATCACTCACCTTCGATTTGCCGACGATATTGTAGTCTTGGCAGAATCGCTGGAGAACCTTAGCACTATGCTCGAAGACCTCAACAGGTGGGTCTTAAAATGAACATGGACAAAACGAAGATCATGTCGAATGTCCATGTAGTGCCCACCCCCATTGGAGTTGGGGGCTCGACTCTTGAAGTTGTAGACGAATATGTCTATTTAGGACAAGTGGTCCGGTTAGGCAGGTCCAACTTCGAGAGAGAGGTCAATCGTCGAATCCAACTCGGCTGGGCAGCGTTCGGGAAACTACGCGACGTCTTCTTGTCCAAAATACCTCAGTGCCTCAAATCGAAAGTCTTCGATAGTTGTGTGTTGCCAGTGATGACATACGGCACCGAGACGTGGCCTCTCACTATGGGCCTTATTAGGCGGCTCAAAGTCACTCAACGAGCTATGGAGAGGGCTATGCTCGGGGTTTCCCTACAAGATCGAATCAGAAATGAGGAGATCCGTAGGAGAACTAAAGTAACCGACATAGCCCAGCGGATTAGTAAGTTGAAGTGGCTATGGGCGGGGCACATAGCGCGGAGAACTGATGGCCGATGGGGCCAAAAAGTTCTCGAATGGAGGCCACGTAGCGGAAAGCGCAGCGTAGGACGTCCACCCACAAGATGGTCAGACGACCTGGTAAAGGTGGCGGGACGTCGCTGGATGCAGGCTGCCTCCAACAGGTCACTGTGGAAATCATTGGGAGAGGCCTATGTTCAGCAGTGGACGTCCTTTGGCTGATGGATGGATGGATGGATTAAAATAATATTATTATGTTGCACTTAACTACGCAAGTCCCGCTTAAATGTACCGAATAAGTGATACGTGGGTAGTTAAGTACAACTTAATATTTTAATATATTATAGTGTTTGAGTATACGGGCGTTAAAAAACACAACCTTTTACATGCGGGCAAAGCCACGAGCTTTATTTTATCAACACAAAAATATTTCAACGAACAATCGGCAGCGATTATTTTTTGTAAGCATTACACTCCACGATACAAAGTCTTTTTATAGCGTTGATTTTAAAACAAATCCAGCATTACACATAACAAAGCAAAACAAATGTTTGTTTGAAATGTGAACAAAAAAGCAAATGTAACCGAACGTTGAGTATGGTGTGTAAATAAATCATTGTGCCCAAAACAAGGGCTGTAAATGACGTCATAGTGCGGGTCCCTTAAACCTTTTGTTAAAATAATAACAGTGATTTATTGGACCCGTCCTTTCCTTCCCAAGATACGAGCTGTTGTGAGGAAGGATTCGTGAGTTAGTATTGTACGTTTCCTGTTAATGTTAATGTTAACTACCCCATATTTTAATGTGGGTTTAGTTGTATTTACTAGTCAAAATATCTGCCTAGCCGTACTTGTATAGGCGTCTCTCCATGTTTATTTTTCAGGTTTGTTGTAAAAAATTATACATAACTAAAACATGGCTATAGGCTCGCCCCCTATAACATCGTGGGACGGAACATACAATGCGAGATGCGATTGTCCTGGTAGCACCTTTGCCTTGTAAGCCTGCTGGTGGCTGGTAGCACTCTTCTGAGAAAAAGGCGTTAGTTTATCTATGTAAGTAAAAAAAAGTCTGTGTTAATAGCAAACACAGTATAAAATAACAGTCATAAAGTTAATAAAAGTGAATATTCTGTCAAGAGGTTATACATTAGTCTATTAAATTAACCTAATACGGCATGGGCTTCAAATGATTTCGAAACACCTAATACTCCAAACTACCAGCAAAATAGTTTACGCACCTCAAAACTTACCTGAAAACAACGTTTTAGAATAGAAACCTCAATTTTCCCGACATTATTAGATAAACAAACAAAGCCTATAAATACGGCACTCACAGTTGCTAAGGTTCGCTCAAAGAGCACTCGGGTTTCGAACAACGAAACTAATAATTGTGTCCGAACGAGATTTCGGTCAGAACTTTCATTATGTTGAGTAGGACAGGCTACTACGAAAGCAATTATTTTAAGGTAGGCTATACAAGTTATTCATGGGCGAGAGGCCAGCTTGACTGACGGGTCTGCTAATTATAAATGGGGTCTAAAAGTACAAATGTTATTTAACAAAGTAGCCTTTAATACAGAGAAAACAAAAAACTGGTTAAAACATTAAACTTTTATTTCACTCATTGAAATAAAACTAATTTTTACGGCCTTTTATCGCGATTTGGTTTAATCTAAGAAAACATTTTTATTTCACTCTTAGGTAAATTTCGTTCTGGGGCATGTTAGATTTTACCACAGTCTTTCTAAACCTCAAGTCTTGGTGACATAAAAATGGGTGCTGTTAATTCTGGCTCAGGATTTGCTATGATGGGTGTGCAGGAACATTATCTATATTACTGAATAGGCAAAGATATTACATAAAGCTTTTATTATGACTTAGTGGCACTCTCGTGGGCGATTTAGTCCACTGATGCTTTAGCCGACAGGCTAGGGTACAGCTTTGTTACTTTAATTATTTTCGAGCATTTCGATTAATTTTATTATGATTCAACCAAATATTCATACTTTTCCTAGAAACCCCTGAGGTATTAATTTCATTCTCAGTACGTGACATTATCAATTCTTCGGACTTACAGGAATTGTAGTGTATGGTAAACTATTCTATCTAGATTATTCCAATAATTTCCAGGTATGTATTCTTGCCTTAAATCCATATCGATACTCCTCGGATAGAAAAGGTTTTAGAGAAATAGACTTTCACATCATCAATGATATCTTAGTAATGGTTCTCTAGATGTTGGAATTGTGCAGAGGTGACAATTTTTCCTCGTACAAGCTATTTCCGTTCGTACTCAGAAAAGCTACAAAAATGTAGGGACAATTATTTTAATTCTACATTGATTCAATACATTTCGGTACGGTCATGAAACCTATATCAATATTTAAATAATATTGCAAATACTTCAAAATAAATGTGGAATACATATTATAAAGTGTATAACGGTTGCATACTTAAAATGCCATTAAATATTGCTTTTATTATTAAACCACAAATCTACACAGTTAAATGAACTCGAATACATACAAATATTTTCCGCTATAATCCTTGAATGTGAAAATGACAGGCATTGGTAAAAAGCTTTTAATGAGGCAAAATTAAAAATTAATTTCTGCACCGATGTTTAATTACTGCTCTTACGTACGTCGATGTATTAACCCTTAATTATTTTTATTGTTTGAAATGGATTTATAATTATATTTATAGTACTTATCAACCATTCCTGCATACTCTGCGGGTAATTGAAAGTTAATCGTGCGGAAAGTACTTCGGGTGTATACCGCTAGATGTCGTTGTACTGGGTGGTGCAAACCGACATCTCATGCATTTTATTGACTGTTCAAGTTGAAATTGTATCAATGGCAAGCAATGTTCAAGAATTAGGCATTTGTTCACTCCAAGCGTGTTAAAGAAGGCAGATTCTAAAAGTGGGCTGTAAGTGTATTAATATTGTGTCCAACTTTGAACATTTTCAATATATTATTTTAACTCAATATTTAAAGGATAAGCAGTACGAGTATTGTAATTATTCAGGACACAGTAACAATAAAAAAATATAACTTAAAATTAAACAATATCCAAATAATTATTGCCATTGATTCTATTGCTGTTTCTAACAACTCTCAAATTTCTGATAAGTCAACTTATATTCCTTAGAAATCCGTACTGCCAAAGGAACAAGATCTTAAGCAACGGAACATACAATTATACGTTATACAAGAGCATAACACCGTATCCTAGTACGACGGTTGCCCCTTTCGCTGCGGTTTAAAGGCTTAGAACGAGATATAAGGGTTATGCGTGCCACGGCTTAGAGTAAGCCGTACAGATTGAATGTAAATACGTAATAATCGCTATGAAACCGTTTGCAACTTCAGCTTTAAAATATGCGGCGGGGATAAGAAGATTAATGTAAATTAGACACATAAACTCACGCTTTTATCCCAGATGGGGTATGCAGAGGCGCTACCAGGACACCCACATTTCGCCTTGTATGTTCCGTCTCTTGATGATAGTGGGCGAGTCTATCGCCATATCGGGCACAAATTCCTGACTACGGGCTGATAATGAACAGAAAAATCCAATATCACTTTACCCAACCCGGTATTTGAACCCGAGACCTCAGCTTTGTACACCACCGAGGAAGTCGTAATGTAACTCAGAATGCCTCTACATGTCCTCAAAAACATTTATTTTCCTAATTTTTGAGTGTCCTAGCAGAAAACCAAAAATTAGATATAGCCCTGGAATAGAGGATTAATCATTAAAATAACGAACCAGAAATATAATAGCAGTAACATCTAACAAAAAGAATGGCAAACAATGCTTTATACAAAACAAGCCGATGCAAACCGCCGCAAGCCAAATACATTTTCATGCAGTCATGACCCGGGCTTAAATGTAAACAGTCCTTTTTAACAAATAAGTTTCCCGAAGCCGTACAAAGGGATTTCTTTATTATATTTCTGAATACTGGTATTATTTATCCTGTGAATGCTTTTACATTAGATACAATGTAAATTAATTAAAAATAATATGTTGTATTGTGAAGCTGGTTTTATCGTCATGAGCCGAACCGATGTAGATTCTAGGTTAAACTATTGAAGGTTCCTTTTATATATGAGGTCTGTTTTATAATATATATACATACATACATAAACTCACGCCTTAATCACAGAAGGGGTAGGTAGAGGCGCCTCCAGGACACCCACATTTCGCCTTGGATGTTCCGTCCCATGATGTGACAGGGGGCGAGCCTATCACCATATCGGGCACAAATTCTTGGGCTGATAATGAATAAAAAAATCCAATATCACTTTGCCCGACCCGGGATTCGAACCCGAAACCTCAGCTTAGTAATCATACTGCAGTACAACTACGCCACCAAGGCAGTTTAATATACAAAGTTGATAAGACTGATGGGCTTTTTTTTAAACTGCATATACTAGGTACCATTTCAAAGTTCTGTACTAAAAATCTATTAAATAGGAGCAGTAGTTTGGTCATAAATGATTTTGCAAGTTTTTGTCCCATTTGAACACGATGTAGCTTTTCTAACAGCTGATTACGTCTAATGCACAGGTCAAACACCTTAAAACGATAGATCCTACTAAAATCTACGCGCTGTTGCTGCTCTTACACAAGTCACATAAATAAGTACAACTAAATTACTTAAAAAGTTGGCGATGCAAATAAGGAAGCAATAAATACACACCTGCACTTTCATTACGAGAGAGACAAATCATAGCAAAACATCCCGCGCGTAAAAGAAATAGAAATAGGTCAGTGTGTTGCTATTGTATCTTAACAAATAAAAATTGTTTGCTAAAGAAATTGTTATTTTAGTGCGCCGTCGCTATCCTTTCGGAACGGATGTAACACGGAAACTCCTGCGCCGCCGCGCCGCGCCGCCGCGCCGCGCCGCTTTCATCTTGTCGATCTTGCGCCGACAATTATTGTGATTTTGTATTGTTATTATGATAGGACACTAAATGAGTTTAAGACATTATTTCTTTTTTTTATTGTGACATGACACGTAACTTGGGATAATTATTAGTTAATGTTTTTTTGCTATTGACTGTTTTTTATTGTCAAGGACAAGTAATTAAATTGTGTTTGTGTTTGTAATTAAACTGTTTAACAATGCCTCGTGTAACTTACACTGCGTCAGAATACACTGCTTGGTTTTTATTTACGGCGAATGCCATGGAAACACAGATTTAGCTCTGTGTACATACCGCGAAAGGTATGGTGACAGCCACAATTGCCCCAGAAACGCCCGCACAATAACATTGGCAGTACAAAGATACGAGACAATAAAAGTATAGTGCCGCAACAGGAGGAAATGCCAGCGCGGCAAATACCCGCTGCTTGGGAAGAACGAATTTTAGATCTAAAACTACCTTCAAAACTACGTAACTACGCGCGGTGCGCCGGCGTACCGCCACGACACAATGATAACACACGCCCCGCGCGACGTTGCCAGTTCAGTTCATCAATGATCAGTGAAATTTATTTACAAAGGATGGTTGCGTTTTACTCTTATTTGTAGGCTATTTAGTTTGCTTGAAACAAACAAAATCTCATTTTTGGTATTATTAATTTTTGTGCCGTGTCGAATTAATACTAAGGACGTATAGTATACGTAGTGTAATTTAATGCCCATCTGTCGTATCAACGCGGTATATAGGTAGGTATTAACTACTACTAGTAGCGAAGTGTCGGACGCCCACCCACAAGGTGGACGGACGATCTGGTTAAGGTCCCAGGAAGTCACTGGATGCAGGCTGCTTCAAACAGGTCTATGTGGCGATTAATGGGGGAGGCCTACGTTCAGCAGTGGACTTCCTGTGACTGAAAAGAAGAAGAAGAAGGTATTAACTAGGAGACTGTCCCGCCCTCACACCCGCCACTGCAACTTCTGAAAACCAGGATCAACAGTGGCACGCATTTTAATGACACTGAGCATTGAACTCAACGTGTCTCCGGGAATGTCTAACTTGTCTTTAATCCGCAACGAAATCAATCATAAAGTTAAATTAATAGGAGTTGGAAATAATTGGAATTGAAGGTATTGACTAGCGAAAGGTCCCTCATATGTGTGTGGTATTTTAAGTACTAACGTTTTGTAAATTTCTGCTAGTGAGCTGTTTGTAAGCACTGCTGTGTTTAGATTTAGAAGACATGGCCTGTGAAATAGCCGGCCACTAAGCGACTTGAAACTTAAGCTTCGACGAAAGCAGTGCAATGCCATTTAGTACTTAGTATTTATGAGTTCTAAGTGTTGTTCCTGTTGATAGGTTGGCGTGTTAAATAATTTCTGATATACTATTTCAATTCCATGGTCTCAAGGCTTGCATGATAATATGCTGGTAAAATATCATTTAAGTGTATTTTAGGAATGATTATACTCATCATTATCCTTAGCCGTAAGAAGTCCTCAAATGAATATAAGCCTCCTTTAAAGATTTCCACCTATGGAAAGCTACCTACGTCCAACGGCTTTCTTCATTATTGTTATTATCAAAATCAATTGAATTATATTTCCTTTGTTACAGATAAAAATGCAAAGAAAACGTCAAAAGAAAAGACGACCGAAAGACACTATACGATGGATGCAACGTAGAACGATGTAAGATAAGTGTCAACATGGCGGTTCCCAGCGTATGCCCAGCGATGGGCAAACTCACAGGCAGGGATCTGTTGTTCGTGGCCCTTTTGTTGTGCAGGACAATAGTTTGTGACAGTCAGTGTCCAAAGTTCGCCGAGAAACCTTTAGAGACGCGAGTTCAAGACGCCTCGATAGTTTTTAGAGCGGTAGTGGTACAGACGCATTTCCAGGTGAGTCTAAATGTATGACTATATTATGTCCCTAAGGTATTTTTGTGGGTATAAACTTAGCATTGTGGGAATATTTCATGTAATATAGGCAAATTATTATTTGATATGCTCTTATATTGTACTGTAGCAGCCCATATACGTCCCATTTCAAGGCACGAGCCTCCTCTACAATCGGTGTACGATGTGGAGGGATTACGCCATATAGTGCTGGCCTAGTGCGAGTTGACGAACTTTACATACCATAAAAAATATTACAAATGGCTATGGTATGCAGATTTCCTTACGTTTTCCTTCACCGTTATAGTGCGTGGTGATTGACTATCAATACACACATGACTCCCGAAGTCAGATGTGTGCCCTGGTATTTTAACCCATGACTACCGTAAACCAGGCCACCACGCACGCTCCGTTTAAATTACTTGAGAACTGTCTCGGTGGGGCAGTTGATAAGAGATAAATATTTGTGCGATGCACAATTATTTGCAACATGTCTGGGTGTTTACGAGACCGAAAAGTCTTCCAGTAATTTATGTAGCCGTAAAACAAGATTCAATTGGTAATATGGAATTAGGACTGCGTGTGACTTGGCTGTATTTATCTCTCACTCTAATCACGAATAAAAAGTGTTATAACTAATGTTTTTATTTAAAAAACAGTTAATTCTGCTAACATATATTGATGCAAAGATTTTTTTTTATCGCGATGAATGGCGAGACGAGCTTTCCATTCGCCTAATGCTAAACGCTCATTGACAGTAGCAAAACCAAACAACACCATGAATTATAAGGCAATGCTTGACATTCTATTGCACTCGCCATCGTGAGACTAAGGAGATAAGTTTCATTACGTGCAGTAGTTACTCTGGCTACAATGTCCTTCAAACCGACACACAACATTGTATTTACACTGCTGTTTGTTGGGGAAATACACATTGTCATATCAATTTATTCGCTAATTTTGTTCAAATGCAGTTGATGACCTGCGTAAGTTTTTCATACTTAGTTTTGAATTAATCCGATCTCCGAACAATATTTTATCTTTAACGCTTAATACCATAATCTTTCGCTACTGACTTCGCTCTTAATCTACAAATGACAGTTCGATTGGAAGAGCATTCTATTAAGAGCATTTTATCATTTAAAATATTAAACTCTAATAAATAAATATTTACAATAATAAAAACTATCATTGAAGATAATTCGTTACGCAAAATTTAAACATTTATTTCTTTGTTGATTATTTTATATATATTTTATTATTAAAACTCAAAGCATTACCGATGGCATTATCAATTTGTTGAGTGCTTTCGATTTCGTATTACAATACTGAGGTAACTGTATTATTATATTCATACATAATATAATTTCAGAACACAATATTCCCAAAGGATACCTTTAAAAGCCTGACTTGCTGACAGCTGTCAACGTGCAACATTGTAATTAGCGATTCATAATTAAATTCAATGCTGTCATAAATATTAAATTCATTGATAAATGCCGTGTAAGTTTATGATCTGACATAAATACGCCTAATTACGCGAATGTTACACATTGAAATAAAACTATTTTATACGGATTTTATCGCGATTTGGTTTAATTTTTACATTTTTTAACTTCCCGCTTTTAACTACAGCTTTCAGCTTTTTCGTCAGTCCGCCCCGTGACCACGAAAGCTGTAAAGTAATCGAAACGTCGGGAAGTTAAAAAAGGTAAACATTAAACCAAATCGCGATAAAATCCGTATAAAATAGTTTTCTTTCAACGCCTAATTCGTTTAGAATACACACACACAGATTACATATAGATCTAGATATAATTTATGATACGTCCATATACATCCACATTATAAGGTAATAATAAATAGGTTCTCTCATTCATTTTTCTGCCGCACAGTCAAGCTGTGGAACGGTTTGCACACGTGTTCCCTCCTTCCTATAATCCTGGGTCCTTCCGCCGTAGCGTGAAGAGGCATCTCAGCGGGGCGGCATGATTGTGTCGAATGGTATGAGACTACCGTCTGATACTCTATCTGGACGCCATTAGCACTTACCATCAGGCGCAATGCAGTCACTACGCCGTGCCAGAATTAAAAAAAAAATCTGAAGTCACTAATATTACCACTTGGCTTCGTTTTCGGTCGCAGTTTACATATACCCCGTATATTGTGTCCACATTTTGACTTTGATATTATATTCTATTTGAACTGTAATGCACTTACTATCATATGGCAGTCACTTTGTTTTATCAGTATAGATGACAATAATTCTAAACCGAGATTGAACCAAAAACCAACCGTTATCAGGCTTGTAGTGTGGATTAAGACAAAAACCATTAGATACTAATTAATACTAGAAATTATATTATCGGCTATGAATTAACAGCAATTTTTGAGCACAAAACAATCTACATAATTTATTATAATATTTTGTGCTTCATTTTATATAAAATGATACCCAACTTAGTTATTTCTATTTTAACTAATAATGCGATGAAGCGCTATAAAATTAATTACATTATGAATCAATATAAAACATTGTGTTGCTTATCTTTAACAAAAAAAGGATTGTAGCTAATTCGATAAAACGGTTTCTTCAATTTGTATTGCTCTGGTTTGAGATAGGTTTGAATCGATAATAGAGACCGATGTTTTGTGACATTATTATAAATTCCTGTTTACAGGCAACTGCAAGTTTTTGAGGTCAGTGAGTGACGTACGGCCTGTTTTGTCTTCTTCGTTCAAACTGAAATCTAAAGTCGTTCGAAAGGGAAAAAAAACATTTGATAACTAAAATAGGTTTTAAATATGTCTATGAATTTAGTTCACCACTCTTTATTTATCTTATACCTACGTTTTTCCATAATTACGCGGGATCGGCGGAATATGATAATCTCAGGTGTGCCGAAATACTTTCGATGTCTTCGTTAATGGAGCAACTACATAAACTCACGCCTTTACCCCAGAAAGGGTAGGCAGACGCGCCATCAAGACACCCACATTTCGCCTTGTATGTTTCGTCCCAAGATGTGATAGAGGACGAGCCTATCGCGATATTGGGCACAAATTCCTGACTCCGGGCTGATGATGAATAGAAAAATCCAATATCACATTGCCCGACCCGGAATTCGAACCTTAGACCTCAACTTTGTAATCGTACCGTGGTACAACTACGCCATCGAAACAGCACTAGTAGAATTACCTATATTTCCTTTTTTCGGTACTTATCACAAACTTGAGTAGAATCTACTGTATCCTATCCCTCATTGAATATTGCATAAAACTTCATGATTCAGACTGTTCTGGCACTTAATTAAATGCATGGGATGAATAAATATTATCAGTTAAGCCGAAATCGTTTGTTACCGAATAATTACTATTCCACGAATGCGATTCGATTTTGCAAATGAAACTTATTTTTGTAGAGTGGTCAGTGCTGTCCAATGGTTTTAATATCCGAGCTGATTGCAGTTTCCATTCAGTTGTTTTGTTTATGAGTAATATGTCAATACTTTTGCCTGGTAATGTATTGGAAATGTGAGCGAAATGATGGATAAAAAATGTGTGTGTGTATTAGTGTACACACGTAAGAAGTGAAACTTTTTTATGACATCATTTTTCGAAAAATGATGTACTATTTACAAATTTACAGAATTGGTAAAATAAAGCTAAATTAAATAAAGTTTAAGTTTTTGAGGGAATTTGGGATTTCTATCGGGGCCAATTTGTAGCCCTCACCGAGACGGTTCCGAGGATACCAAGCTCGGTGGGTCCACGACCTTTATTGGCCGAGATAGGTTTAGGGGGGTGAGGTAAAAATTTTAGGTGGGGGTAGGGGCGGGGGGGGGGGGGAGGGTTAGGTTTCGTGGGGAGGCTATTGGGCACCTTAAAATATTTTTGGGTGGGGAAAGTTGTGGAGGGGGAATTCGGGAATTCTGTTGGGGCAGGATTGTAGCCCTCACCGAGCCGGTTCCAATGAACCCAAGGTCGGTGGGTCTACGATGGATAATGCCGGAGATATGAGTAGGGGGGGTGAGGTAAAATTTTTAGGGTGGGGGTAAGCGGGGGGGGAGGTTTCGTGGGGAGGCTATTGGGCACTGTTTTGGATTTAGGGTGGGGGAAGGCCAGAGGGGGGTTAAGGATCAAATTACAAAAAAGTGGGTGGGACGTAAAATTTTGGGTGGGGCTTGGAAACGGTTGGGGGTGTGGCTTACTAAAGTGGGTACTAATTTACTAAATAAAAAAAGATGGCGCGTAACGGAAGAATGTAACGCGTAACGAAAATTTTTTTCCAACCCCGATAAAGAAGTTTCACTTCAAAAACTTTGAGTTTTAATATCAGGAATGTGGTGCAGTATTCTTTAAGAAACGTATAGTGCATGATTAATTTAGTTGCAGCATATATTGATGTAGGATGTCTTTCAATTTGTAAATCAGTTTATTTGTTTACATACATAAACTAACGCCTTTTTCCCAGAAGGGGTAGGCAGAGGTGCAACCAGGACATTGCGCCGTACTTTCCGTCCCATGATGCGATAAGGGGCGAATCATCGCCCTAACGGGCACAAATTTCATATATCGGTTATTTGTTTACTGTTGCTATTTCAGTTTTACATGTAACTAAATTCGCATTTGAACAAGATTTATCAATTTTCTAAATCTAAATATACATGGAAACGACCGGCCGTCTATCAAAATGTCACACGAATTACGAATTTAAATGGCCATTGTTTTAGATTCTATTAACACGCTCGTCAAATCTATTTCAACAAGTCCGTAAATATTCGCTATGAAGCAATCTCGACGCGAATGACACGAATTCCCGAGCAAAACGCAAACGTGGCGCATGAAATATGACATTTCCCATTCGTGATATGTTAATCCGGTACACCAATAAATCGCGGCCGAACAAAAACTTGCATTAATTTTTAAACGAATTGACGCCCAAATTAAATTATGCAATACAAAATTAAAGTTTATTCAAGAGCTTAATTAAATGAAAATGGATTGTGCATCGTTCATTTCGAAATTATCGGGGTTAAATGATTGGTATTTTGGCAACGTTTAGTTCGGTAACACTTTGTGCTTAGCGCGAATGTAAACAAGCGCTTATAGCTCGGATGTTGTGTTAGAGACTAATTAAATTTATCTGTTCAACAAGCCAATTTAAGATTGTGTGGTAAACTAAGCGCAATTGATTATAATGGTAGCGTGGTGATGTTTAGACAGTCGAACAGAAAAGGCATTAATTAGACGCCTAGAAATATATAAATCTATACACATTTACATTACATTTATTTTCTCTCCCCCATCCTTTTTCTCTTTTTTTTTGTTGTTTTATTTGTTTTAGTTTTAATTACCTACTTTTATTCTTTTCACTGCCATTAATTATAAATTTTAAACTATATATTACAATTTTTTAGTATGTTGTGTGGAGGTGGGCGTTGCTAGCTGCGACACACATTTGTAGTCGAGGTTTGTAAAGTTTTTTGTTCAAAATAAATTTATTAATTTATTAGGAAAAAATCACGTATATTATAATACTTATTGATGTTTGCATCTATCATCTTATCATGAATTGTCTGCAGTGCGATTTAAGATATTTTAAAGCTATGGTTCTTTCCGCAATGTCTTTTTAGTTATTCAAACCAAAGCAATAGGAGTTGTTCTACAATCTACTTGCCCCTACTCGATCCCAGACCTTCAGCTTCCAATTTGCGGATACTAACCAATATCCTGTTTATTACATCGAGTATACATAATTCAATTATACCAGAGATTGTTGATTGTCCGCGTCCACAATCTAAGTCCCAACTGCGATGACTAACCGACCTCAATTCCCCACAAATAAGGATGGGTAATATGCCGAAGCCGAAAATATCATTCCCTTTATTAATACACGGGATTTAATATCGGGCCAAATGTATTCTTTGGACAAATAGGCGGAGTACAAAGATTAGCCCCTTTCATACACCCACGCTGTTCGATTACCTCCGGGCTTCTTTCGGCAGTTTAGTTTCTCGTATCATGGGCCAAGAAATCGAAAACTATTATGAGGAAATAAGGTTGTATAATATTAATATGTTCATTTGTGTGTAGGATAGCATACGGGTAATTAGATACGTAAGATAATAAGTACACGTGTGAGGTGAATGTCAGTGGTACGGCATATTAATTATAATGGGCGAGGTTTCTATGGTAAGGTTATAATGACTCAAAATGAATTAGTTATATCATATATTTAGAAAGCACTTATGAATTAACAATTCCAGTCCTGCTAATTACAATAGACCGTTGATATATGATAAGAAGGTAATATTACCTTTTTAAATAATTTCATATGTGTATAATAAACATCATCAAGCCAGCACAGGGAAGGCTGAGTCTCTACTACAGCCATAGTTATTGAGGTTATTCGTTCTATGATATGTGGAGGAAATCAGGGATTGAGGTTATTGGTAAAGCTGACCATTCAAGTCCTGAAACTTATCTGAATATTGTTATTAAAAAAAACGGAGTCCTCACACTAAGAGGTTTGGCTGACATGATAATTGAAACCAGGATCTATCTATAAGAGTCTGCTTATGATGCCAATAAATAAATATATTTTTGCGATTCAAAAATATACCCCATTATCCGAATCGAAACAATTGTAAATAAAAAATTGTTCCAAAGTTCCCGAACATCCTGTTAGAAATGAGAATCGTCGTTAATGAAAGAAGTTGACCATTATTCTCCCTGTTTCCTGCTGTATTTTAAAATTCAGACAGGGCCGGCAAAATATTCGCTTTATTTTGTTTAAGAAGTAAGTAATGACGGGAGGCGAAATGGAATTGGATGCGGTAAGCAGCTGAAAATTATATTTGTTCAACACTCGAAAATCTTTTTTTGGATAACTTCCGTTTGACTTGCCGTATATTAATATGATTGAGAGGTTTAAAAATATTGTTTGCTCGTGTGTTTGTCTGTTAAATATTGTAAATTTCATCTGTATGGATATTGGTATATCTTACTAATTCAAGATCTAAGTGCATCTCATTGTACATGAATATCGTATAGCAGAAACACTAGTATGGCATATTTTGGTGGTAGGTCTCTCATATGTAAGAGGCCGCCTGGGTAGATACCACCGCTATGTCTATTTCTCCCGGCAAATAGCAATGTAAATAAACTGTTGTATTCCGGTTTGAAGGACATTGTAGCCAGGGTAACTACTGGACAAGCAATGTTTTGTTCTACTGTTCATGAGTGGTCGTATCGCTTACCATCAGGCGAATAGCATGCTCGTCTCGCCATGCACGCAATAAAAAAGAGGTATATCAAATTCGCAATTAAAATATTTACAGCTGTAAAACTATTGTAGATACAACACCTATTGCTAAGACGTATTTAAAGTTTCTAACATAATCTTTAAAGACAAGTTCTATCATGTGAATAATGTTACCGAAAATCCTTAAAGCAAGAACGAGTTTAAATATTTTCAAGTCAGCAATAGTAGCTTCGATATAAACGTTGTACAGAGTTTGTGTTTGAGCGACGATACGGATCGCCGTTTCAGTGTCCATTAGGGTGGACACGTCATATATTATTTTAAGGATTTATGGGGTAACTTCTCAAGAGTCAAGAGTAAAATTTTGTTTAGTTGTTTGAATGTGAAATAAGTTGAAGTTCAAGAATTTTAAATATTTAGTTTAAACAAATTGTCTATTTACTTTCAGTAATAATTACATACGGTAACGACGGCTAAGTATGCTTAGAGAGGTTATGTTTCATCATTGCAACTTAATTTTTTAGCATCATTCAGATATTAATTAGAGAAGCTCATAGTATTGTGACGCATAGAAGGCAAGTGCGCCAGAGGCGGAAAACCAGCCAAATGGTCAGACATCATGAAGAAGGCGGTTGGTGGTAACCTATACCACACAGTCCATGCCACCCAGGACCGAACACGATGGAGGAACATTACACGTGGGCGAGATCCTCACCAATGAGGGAACGATGAGAAACAAGAACTTTTTTTAGCGATTTAAAACGGAAAAAATATATATTTGTACCCCTTAGCATTGCAGATCAAACAAGAGTTATTATGTTCTTGAATTTAAAGTAATGCATGATGTTAAAAAAGGAAATACCATAAACCCATTAAAAGAATAACCTCTCCCATAAATTACCATGAATTCCATTACAGTTTTCAGCATTACAGAACAACACAACGAACATAAATGCAATAAACCAGCTTTTACGTAGTTAGTCGGATTTTATAGAATCTAAATCCTAATTAAAGCTTGGTAACCCTACTCGCGTTGCCCATCCGCGAGACAAATTGCCTCATTATTGTTTTTCATTTGTTCTGGCGCTGGGTAGCTTTATGGCCAACTTACGATAGGGTTTGTATCGGAGTTGTGGCTTTAAACGTTTTAGTTTTTGAGGATTTGTTAGTTGCTCCTTTGTTTGCGAATAATGGAGTAAATAAGTGTGATTTTGGCATGCATTTTTTGAGGTTTAAAAAGTCTTACGGACAAATTGGAACCGTTAGGACTGCGGAGAGACTTCGGGTCTCTCTGTGTGTTCTATCGTCTGTATCATGGGGAGTGCTCCGAGGAATTGTTTGAGATGGTACCAACGTCGCCCTTCTACCATCGCACCACCCGTCACCGCAGCAGAGTTCATTCCTACCACCTGGAAGCGTACCGCTCCCGAACGGTACGTTTCCAGCGTTCTTTCTTACCACGTACGTGCAAGCTCTGGAATGAACTCCCTGCATCGGTGTTTCCTGAGCGCTATGACCTGTCCTTCAAAAGAGGCTTAAAGAGAGTACTCTCCTTAAGGTAGGCAGCGACTTTGTTGTGCTGGACCCCTGGCACTGTGAAGTTCTCTGCGCAGCGGTAGCCGCTTACCATCAGGCGGGCCGCTAGCTCGTCTGCCTATATTAAAAAAGAAAACTGAAATCATTACGTCGGATTTGAGTCGCAACCTCGCGGTTTACTGAGGATGGGTTGAAAACTATATTTTTCTTGCTTTGTGCTTGAATGCATTGTGCATCTGCAAAATCTTCAGAAGTCTTAACATCAAGTGATTATACCGATTATATGCAGTTTGCGACTGAAAATAAAGCCAGGTGGTCGTTTTTGTGACTACAGACAGACACAGTGCAACAAAAAATTTCGAAAATGAAGCGACTATATTTTTTATTTTTTTTTAAATACCAGTGTATTTGGGGTCTTAAATCTGTACATAGTTTTTGCTAAAATAATAATTTAATCCCATTCCTACCATTTCATATTCAAAAATATTATTTTAGAAAAACCACGTATTTCCTGAAACACGTCTATTGGCAAAGTTTTTCAAAAAATATCGTTGCAATTTTTTTCGAATTTTTTGTTGCATTGTTTCTGAAGTCACTAAAACTACCACCTGGCTTACCCTTTTTGTATTTCTAACTGAAACAATGATGACCTTGTCCTAACGTCCTTTGCGATATTTGAAAAGTCTCTCTTTGTACTCGCCTTTGTCTAATACGAAATCTTCTTACATTTTTTATTCAAACCTGTCTTATTTTAATTACGGATAAGACTTTGCGTTGTCAGACAACTGTTACAACTTCATCATTCTTTAACACAAGTGTCACTTTCTCCACAATATTAAGCCTTTCATAATAAACAATTATTTATTTAAAATAACCAAATTAATCTGATAAGCAGAAGCATTCTGCGTCGCTAATTAGATCAGTTATGGAGATCGAGCCCTTTATTAGATACAATTCCAAAAATGAAATTTGAAACGACAACGTATTAAATGCTAACGGTTGACGACGGCCTCCCTCCAGATAAATTCGATATATACGGTGAAAATAAAGGTTTTCGTATAATTTTCTCAAAATTTGAAGAATTGAGTATTTAATGAGCATATCTGAATATTTGATTTAATCGATTGCCAAGGTTTTTTGAACTTGGAAGGGGAATGATCAAATTGTGAAACTTTTCATATTTCCATCTAATTTAGTTCAGTCTATGGCGATAAGATTTCGTATAACCATGATCGTGGCACAAAAACTCCTATAATTAGAAAAAATTATAAATAACCCAGCATATACAAATTGTAACATTTCAACTGAACAAAAGAAAATCTACGGTACAATATCGTGACGTCCCTAATTTTCGGGATTGAATCAGCAAACAGGCTAGCCCGGCCATTAGAGTACGTGGTACGTGCGCTCTTAGGGACAAATGGGATTTAATGGGAGCAAAACTTTCATTTTGTGGCTGAATTTTCAGCATATGTATCAATTTGCGGAACTATGAATTTTAATTGAATTCCCCACTTTTTGGGGAAATTTACCTTGTTGATAGGGAAAGGTTGGCAATAAGAGGTGATTGTCTTCTGGGCTGAAAATAAGAGTAGTTTATGTGGCAATTTTGGATGTTCAAGATTGTTCAAAGCTGTAAATTTGTTTAAATTCGACTGTATGTGAAGAAAATTTCTGCAAACCTAAATATTTTAAAACCTGTGCTGTGAGCATTCAAAGGCAGCGTTGACATCCTTTACACTAATACGACGAAGTAACTTATGTGCAGCTTAACTATACTCATGTAAAGCCCAGAGCGATAGGCAGCAGCTTGTCTGTGCCACTGGCATTGTAGAGTCTATGAGCAGCGGTAGCGGCTTGCCACCAGGCGTGCGGATAGCTCGAACCTCGTCTGCCTACTACCGCAATAAAAAAAGACCGAGTACCCGCCGCTAAAGGGATATACATGACGAAACACCACACCCACGACTGCCATGGTAGCGCAGCGGGTTCGAATCCCGAGTAGGGCAAAGTGATATTGGATTTTGCTATTATTTATCGGCCCGGAGTCAGGAATTTGAGCCCGATATGGCGATAGGCTCGCTCCCTATAACATTATGTGATGGAAAATACAAAGCAAACGTGGTTTCTACCAGGGGATCCTCTGCCTACCCCCTTCTGGGATAAAGACGTGAGTTTATGTATGTACTTAACACCACATCCTTTTAGGCTACTCCTCCTTCTCTTTAACCTAACTTTATGATTAATTTCGTTACGGATTAAAGACACGCTAGATATTCCCGGAGACTCGCTGAGCTTCAATGCTCGGTGTCATTAATATGCATGCTACTGTTGATCCTGGCTTACAGGAGTTACAGTAGCGAGTGTGAGGGACAGTCTCATTAAAACTAGTTTTAACCCTTTTTGGCTCATTATAACAGGTTTTTCAACATTGTACCCTATTGTTCCCTATCTTAATGGACACGAATATTCTTGCATCGAAAATCTCCCGAAAGTCACTTGGTTTTTTCAACGCATATACGAAAAAAATCTTTGTTTCTTAACTTTGCTCCTACACATCAAATTGTAACAACTTTGAAACTTGTACGCCATAATTCTCAGAATAGCAAAGCTTGTGTCGCAGCAAGCCGCAATTTACTTTTCTCATTCCAGTAATATTTAGGTCTACAGATTTTCTTCACGAAATATGTTTTGAAAACAGGTCTTTTATGAAACTGTTGGGCGGCCCAGTAGTAACTTTCACGTTTACAGCGTTACCGAAGTTTCAAAGTCACATCGGTAATGTTACGTATTGTGCGTAAAATATTTATGTAATGAATATTAGGGCGGAGTGTAGGGCGGTCGCTCGTATTAAGTTTTGATATGGACATTCTATATTTGTGGTTGTGATTTTATTGATTTAATACCTATACTAGTACGGATAAAATGCTTGTAACTATAAGCCGAATATCGAATGGCAGTAAGCTATATCTCATCATATTTTGACCTATATTATGCTCATTTTTTCAGTCGTAACTGACGGATTTCTGTTAGGGTTATAGTGGTAGCGACTTCTATAAGTATATGACTGCCCAAGGAGCAGTTTCTAAATAGATCAGAAAAAAAATATCAAAATTGGTCATACCTAGAGCTTTGCCAAACCATTATTTGGTGTCGAAAAATTGCGTGCCGCTGTCGATCTAATGTTGCAGTGGCGGAGGGCAGAATGGTCTCTGATATTATCAAAACATCCCTTCTCAACGAGACAATTCTCAACCCTTCTGAAGGGTAAATACAGTCACTTAGTAAAGGGTGATAACTACCCCTGCTCGTATTATTTTATGGTACCGTCAGAATTCCAATAAGGACTCTGTTAGCGATATGAAATAACTCGTATCAATTCATTTGTTTCGGACGTGAATGGACAGGAATGTTTAATATGAAATATTTGGTGCATATTTCACAAGTTTTGGAAACATATTAAATATTGATATGAAAATATCGGAGGACATAGAAAACAATTGAGTATACACAGATATAAGATTTGCGGTGTTTTGGTTAAATTATCAAACACACCGAGCAGTCACATATATTGTGCTAAGCCCACACAAAGAATTAAAATACAAGTTATTTGTTGTATCAGAAACTAGAAACTTTTCGATGTCAGAAACACCCAGACCCGATTTTTCTCGCTCTTTCTCGTCCCTATTCTTGTCTCCTTTTTTATATAACAGCCGCCATTTAAATCAACCTCACGATGCTATCTACACACAGAACGTGAATCCTTTCTGAAACTAAATACTGTTGTTTGTTTCAGCGCAAGACTTTAGACCTGGCCCTAGTATCAATATACAGAGGCGGCTTGGACCTTGCATCAATAAGCCAGTACACTGGTTCACCATTTAATACAACTGACAGGTGAGCTCAATACTAAAAGCCTAGAGAAACTGTGAATAGTATGTGTCAAAGCATTTATGCGACGTTTGTAGTAGAAGTGCGTCAGGGATCGCGTTGCTAAAAGGGAAATTTGCCAGTAGGGCACTTGGGAGTTTTGGACGTGGGTTTTAATTGCACATAGCACACCTAATACGCGACAATTATTATAAGTTTGTGAGAATTTATATTTAGGAATTAGAATGTGAAATAAAACAAGCAAAATTATGCATGGATCATATTGAACTGTGATTGGAAATATGTCAAATGCTTTTAACTACACATTCTGTGGTTTAAATTAGAGCCGCTGTTGGTGTATCATTTCTATTGATTTCCGTTGATGTTTGTAGTAGATGTTTTTTGTTGAATGGCGAGCCAAGCTTGCCATTCGCCTGATGGTAAGCGATACGACCAGTCATGGACAGTAGTAAAACCAAATAACATCATGACTTACAAAGCTATGCTTGGCATTCCACTGCGCTCGTCATCCTGAGATAAGATGTTAAGTCTCATTATGTCCAGTAGTTACTCTGGCTACAATGTACTTTAAGTAGAAACACAACATTGCATTTATAATATTTCCATTCGAAAAAAACACATGATAACACTTTAAGCCACCGCTCGTCCAGATTTGGCCTGAAATGGCAGATTCCCTTTGAGTGTGTGTTTTGGCCTTTTGATCGAAACGCCCAACGTTATACGCCAATGCGGTGCCTGATAGGGCTTTGAATGGAATACGTCACGAATCGTCTTTTGTTTCGTAGGACTGTGCATCGGTGGTGAAATGCATTTGTGGCACTGCGTTGTCCGCTCTGATCACAAAATCAAAGCTTTAGATGTTATAATTTTCATAAATCAATCATTAAATCATACGATTTGCTCATTTAAATATTTTATTCTAATCATTTTGTTCATTATAGTAATTGAGATGGTATTCTAACCTTTAAAATATACACACGTATATACAGGGTATATCAAGACCGCGACCGAAAACGAAGCCAGGTGGTAGTTTTAGCGGCTACAGACACAATGCAATTAAAAATTTTGCAAAATAAGCGACGGATTTTTTTTTACAATTTTTTAAAAATCATCGTTTTTGAGGTGTAAATACCTAGTTTTTGCAAAAATAGTAATTTAAACCCTTACGTACCATTGCGTGTTTAAAAATTAAGCGATGTACGTCATTATTTTAGAAAAACTATGTTTAATCACTCAAATACGACGATATGCAAAAAATAACAAAAAAAATATTGACGATTTTTTTTGTAAAATTTTTACTTGCATTGTGTTTGATATCACTAATACTACCTCCTGGCTTCGTTTTCGGTCGCGGTCTTGATATACCCTGTATATGTGACAACATAAGAATACCCCAATAAAAAAATTGTAATGGCGTAAAACTGTTCTATTCAGAAATAAGACGTAAGTCACGCTATAGACCATGTCTTCGCCACATCATCAATATATAAATTAATATAACTATTCAATTCATAAAACAATAAAGCCACTTAATCTTATTAATTGTTCTGCAATTTATTAAATTTCGCAGAATTCCTAAACGAAACTAAGTTAACATTCCTAGAGAAGATTCTAGACCACTTTTGGCGAGTAATCGAATATTCCGGTAACTTAATCTGAAATTAATGAAAACAGCTGAGTGTCTGTTCTAAGCGCTGAAATGCTAAGCCAATTATCTAAAGCAATTCTGCAAAATAGGGCTTTATATGTTAAATATTGGAGAAGTTATCAAATGTCTTTGTTAAAATCGTTAGAATACCACTGGGTCGGTACTATCAAGACAGAACATTATCTCACAGAAAACTGAAGTGAAGTAGCTTTGATGACATGACAACCATCATACACTGTGATTTATATTTCATTTAATTTCATACATTATGATGAAAAAGCCTGTATCCACGCAAATGAATCGCGTTATAGATTCAGTTTGCGTATGCGTGTTTGGGCTTTAAAGAAACCAGTATAATTTTATCGCCCAGCGAAAGATGGCTATATCTCTTTAAATAGAACATTTGGACTACAGTTCACTTACCACCAGACGCATTGTAGTTTCTAAGTTGTGCAAGTCCAAAAAATGCGTATTTCGAACTGCGGGCCATCGTCTCCATCCTCTCAAACTCTCTTGTACCTTTCTTTTTTTTAACCGACTTCAGAGGAGGTTATCAATTCGTACATTTTTTTTCTTATGTATGTTCACCGATTACTCTGAGATTTCTGATTCAATTTACGTAATTCTTCTTTAGTTGGATGCAAAATAGCTGCCATTTGGTCCCATAAAAAGTTGGTGAAGACCTGATGAATATCTTCGGACTTAGAGAATAGAACTCCTCGAAATTGAGCAGGTTTCCGATGGTTTTTATACAATAGGTTTAATATAAAAGTCAAATTGTAGTGAGATAGAGAAAAAGGGGTGGGGGTGAGGAGGGGGTGAGAAAATTAACATGCATGTAAATACTTAATATCTTCGGCAGCTTTAAACCGATTTTAGTGATTTTTCTTTTGTTTGATGCGGAATAGTTGTCATTTGGTCCCATAAAAAATTGGTGAAGATCTGATGAATATCTTCGGACCTGGAGAGTAGAACTCCTCAAAATTGAGTAAGTTTCCATCAATTTACATGTAAATACTTAATATCTTCGGCAGCTTTGAACCGATTTTAGTCATTCTTCTTTAGTTTGATGCGGAATAGTTGCCATTTGTTTCTATAAAAAACTGGTGAAGACCTGATGAATATCTTCGGACCTGGAGAGTAGAACTCCTCGAAATTGAGTAAGTTTCCATTAATATGCATATAAATACTCAATATCTTCGGCAGATTAGAACCGATTTTAGTGATTCTTCTTTAGTTTGATGCGGAATAGTTGCCATTAGGTTCTATAAAAAATTGGTGAAGACCTGATGAATATCTTCGGACCTGGAGAGTAGAACTCCTCAAAATTGAGTAGATTTCCAATGGTTCTTTTTGTAACAGGTTCAGTATTAAAGTCAAATTTTAGTAAGGTAGATATAAAAGGGTGGGGATGAGGAGGGGGGCGAGAAAATGAAAATAATGTAAATACTTAATATCTTCGGCAGCTTTGAACCGTTTTTAGTTATTCTTCTTTAGTTTGATGCGGAATAGTTGTCATTTGATCCCATAAAAAAATTGATGAAGACCTGATGAATATCTTCGGACCTAGACAATAGAACTTCTCAAAATTGAGTAGGTTTCCAATTATAGTTCTTTTTTAACAGGTTCAGTATTAACGTCGAACTATAGTGAGGCAGAAGTGGTGGGGGTGAGGAGGAGGGTGAGAAAATTAAGTTACTGTAGGCGTTTTGCTCTTATGAGCGTTGTTAACGAAAATTGAGTTTAGCTCACACTAAAAAGTGAAAAATAAAAAAAACTACGTTTAAAAAAACCGACTTCAACTACTAAAAAGTATAAAATAACTTAATAAAGATATAATTTAATACACCTCCTGTGCAAACCTATACCTTTCATATCAATAAAATACAATTATTTATATGTGCTACCTATTGATAGGTTTGAAGTCGGTGCCAAGCCTTAAACAAAATAGAACTTAATATTATACACAGCTTAGTTCCTGTAAAGATTTTTTTACGCTAAAGATTAACCTACATAAATAATCCTATAAGCAATGTGCATTTCTCCAACAGAGACGACCGTCTACGTCGTTTGCCCGCTTGGGTTGTTTACATTGTTCTAGACTAGAGGTTTTCAATATTTTTGAATATGTGACACTTTTTCAGGTTAAAAACTTCTGGCGACCCCCGTGGACAGACTAAAAGTTAGTGATTTAGAAGACTGTGTTAATGAGTTCCTCCATTTTGGTACCTAAATTTATTATGAACACGTATACTCTGTAAGAATGGCGACTTTTTGAGTAAGGCCCCCAGGTGGTCGCGACCCACAGATTGAAAACCACTGTTGTAGACAAAGCTATCCCGCTCAAGGTCACGCGCGGCGAGTGTAGGTACCTACTATTCCATTTGGCTTGGCACCGATTTCAAACCTATCAATAGGTAGCACATATAAATATTTGTATTTTATTGATATGAAAGGTATAGGTTTGCACAGGAGGTGTATTAAATTATATCTTTATTAAGTTATTTTATACTTTTTAGTAGTTGAAGTCGGTTTTTTTAAACGTAGTTTTTTTTATTAATTATATAATAATGCATTTACAGATAGAGAAACTAGCGACACCGCTTCATTTGTTTAAACATTGAGATTGCTCAAGTCACAAGAATACTCTTTTATGTGTATTATGTGTACACGTTAAAGACTACCCTCGAGATATAACATCTCAGATTTTTCAGGTGTACACATATACTTGGTTAATGATGATGTTATGTTTTGACTCACTCATATAAATGCAAAAATACCCGAACATTCATTTACAGGTTATAATATTATTATTGAGCTAAAATCAATATTATGTCTGATATAAAACTTTAAGTAAATAATCAATATAAACATTAATAGATTCAACAAAGCCCTCAAACTTAATTACAATTAAATCAATCATAATGCGTAATTAATAAGAACCCTTAGTAGTCAATTGGGAACAAAAGCCCGGATTGTAGACAATGGAAACCAATATAAGGACTGGGGTCATACGGACCGCAAAGCGTAATAAAACGGTTAACAAAACAAACTAAGACCCTGGTAGAAAGTTGGGAACTCCGAAGAGTGAAACACAACTTTGATGTCCGAGCGATAAGCGGGCTGCTGTCAATCATAATAGATTTTTTTTCAACTTACAAACCATTTTTTGTTTTGTTCCATGGATTATAATTATGAATGGAGATTATTTTAAAATATTAAAATAATGTAAGTTAGTCCATTCTTCAATTTTTTTTTTTTTTTTTTAACAGTCACATACATAGTCCTGACCCCACACTAAGATCGAGTCTTGTGTCGTGGGTATCAGAAGCTACGAGAGACTTTTCGGTCTCACAAACACCCAGACCCGAAACAAATACCTGTGGATCACACAAATATTTGTTTCGGTGCGGGGATCGAACCCGCGGCCTCTCGTTTCACAGCCGACGTCTAACCAACTGCGCCACGGAGGCTGTCATATGATCATATGATTGAAACTGTTTGCAAGAGACGCTATGGAAATTAATATATTTTTAAATATAACATGTATCCATGAGCCCAGGCAAGGGATGAAGATGTCCGGAGACGAATAACAATTTATACTGCGTGATCATATTTCTTCCAACTCAATGAATGTGTATGAGACTTGTAAGAAGGTTTGTAAACACAAATACGATCTAAAAGACATCGTAATATAAGATAATACAGGGTATATCAAAACCGCGACCGAAAACGAAGCCAGGAGGTATTAGTGATATCAAACACAATGCAAGTAAACATTTTACAAAAAAAATCGTCAATTTTTTTTGGTATTTTTTACATATCGTCGTATTTGAGTGATTAATACATAGTTTTTCTAAAATAACGTACATCGCTAACACATAGTAAACAGTAAACACAGTAAGTACATAGTAAACTAAACAAAATATTTATCATACATATATACATTAACTCACGCGTATTTCCCAGAAGGGGTAAGCAGAGGTGCTACTAGGACACCCACATTTCGCCATATCGGGCACAAATGCCTGACTCCGAGCTGATAATCAAAAGAAAAATCCAATATCACTCTGCCCGGCCCGGGATTCGAACCCGAGACCTCAACTTTGTAATCGTAATACAACTAAGCTACCAAGGCAGTTGGAATCGCAAATGCATATGCCTATGAAATTTAATAATCCGTCTCTCATAACTTAAACCACGTTACTCAGTAGGGGCAAGTTAAAGATTAGTGTGGAACTCAATTAAAACACCCAAGTTTCCGAGATCGCGATCCCTGTAATTAAATTTTCCGAGCAAAAGTGCTGCGTGATCGGAATAAGGTTCGTGTGAATGGTATTGCGATATCTTTACACGTTGACAGCTTAAGAAAGTGCACGCTAGTAACTTCAGAATCGCTTTACACTTCGCTTTAAGTTTTCTACTTTTGAGCACCTATTTTGTGCGGTAAATACAGCTCTTTTAGCGTGGAAACTGAGTACAGCTCTTTACTTATGAAGTGAATCGATTTAAGAGGAACAGAGATACATTATTATTATATTTCTTTGTAGTCTATAATGTGTCCCACTGCTGGGCAAAGGCCTCCCTTTTTTTCCTCCACTCGACCCTGTCCTCTGCCAGCTCTTGCCATTTTGGCAATGGCAAGATAAATTATACTCACCAAATATAAATATACAGGGTATATCAAGACCGCGACCGAAAACGAAGCCAGATGGTAGTATTAGTGACTTCAGACACAATGCAAGTAAAAATTTCGCAAATCGACAACTTTTTTTCGTAATTTTTACTTATCGTCGTATTTGGGTAATAAATACATAATTTTCCTAAAATAAAGATGTACACCTCCTTATTTTTAAACACGCACTGGTACGTAAGGGTTTAAATTAGTATTTTCGCAAAAACTAGGTATTTACCACCCAAACATGACGATATTTTAGAAAATCTAAAAAAAAACTGTCACTGTTTTGGCGAAATTTTTATTTGCATCGTGTTTGTAACCACTGAAACTACCGCCTGGCTTCGTGTTCGGTCGCAGTCTTGCTATACCCGGTATAATCAAATATGCAACAAAAAATATATGTAAGTAAAAATGCTTCTATATCAGCCCATATACGTCCCACTGCAGGGCACGGGCCTACTCTACAATCGAGAGAATCGATTGAGAGTGGTTAGGCCATATAGTCCACCACGCTGGCCAAGTGCGGGTTGGCTTATGTTGCAATGCTTATGGGACTCCTTTAAGGAAAGAAGGCTTACGCATAGTCCATCACGTTTGCCTAGTACGGGTTGACGTAACATGCCATAGAAACCTTGTTAAAAACTCTATGCTAAGCAGGTCACGATAAATTCCTTTAAACGCAATTTACACGGGGAGAGTTTCTCGCGGCGAGAATTAGAGATTATCGCATGACATAACTACCACAGATTTTCGTGTACTGACGAATGTTGACACGATGCAACTTTTTAATACGCTTTATATTAGCTTCAGATGTATGTATGTTAGTTAGTATGTAACGGAATCTTTGAACATGATTTTGACCCCCTTCAAAACATCGGATTAACTCGAAATTGGGCATTCTTATTAAGGACCAATGACAATTCAATATTTTAAACAGTTTGACCCGTTATCCCTAAAAGGCGATTTTTGTTTTTCTGAGACCCGGAGTGTCTGCGTCAAGACCGGTAAAGGAATCTACCAGGCGCATTCGACTAAAAATGAAAAATAAATAATAGTTTAAAAAAACTAAAAAAAATACGCACCTTCGAGGCGAGAAACTCTCCCCGTGCAAATGGTGCTTCTGTCAATGTGCGTGGTAATTGACTAAAAATACACACCTGATTCCGAAAACTCAGAGGTGTGTGGATTCAACTCCGCGAACACCATCGCATCAGCCGTGTTCGGTCTCGCACCAACAAACATCCATGCAATTTAACAAAAACATCCTTTAAAACAAAATATAATGTGTTTTTTTACAATAAGTGCCGTTACAAAGCAGCAATACAATTTCATTTTATTTCTTAAAGATATCCTTAGATAGTTCGCAATTCTCCAGACACAACGATTGTGTTTCCAGCTATCTCCGATCTTAATGGAGGATTGTATAACCCGTTAACAAATTTCGAAACAGCCGCAGAGATAATTGGTGCTGTCGCTAACATTTACATAAAGTATGGATACAATTAGCAATAATATTGTGAGCAATTGAACTGATAATTTCTAGTCCAGATTTAGAATAAGAATTATTTTAAATTTAGAAGTCGGTCCTTTGATCTCGAAATAGCTTATGGCCTGTAGGCTTTCTTGAGTTGCTGAATTTTATTGCTAGGTTCATTTTGTACGAGTTTTTGTTTGAAAAATCTCATATGCATTGGCTGGGGCTGGAATTTGTGTTTGGCATTGTCATAGACACGCCTACTGTTGTATCATAGAATAAAAATTAGCTTGGAAAACTGTAAATTTCCTTAATGAAACTTTTGTCTACTTTTTACTATTCATTATTATTTTAAATTATTTATGAACTGCTCTGAATTTAACTGCGCTGCAACCTCTGTATAATTACTGTATTGTAAACTTGTTTTGAAAAAAGCAACGCTAGAGTTTCTTGTCCGTTCTTCTCTGGCGAAAACAGCCTTGTGAACCGGGTGGTAGTGAAAAAAAGTGACTGAATCTAAATAATATATGACATTTCTTGGTTTAATAAATATTTTCATTTCATTTCATGTCTACCTCTAGAAACATACAGGCATGAGCTTATATATTCACGTTTAAATGAACATTTTGTAGGAGTTGAAATAAGTTATAGAAAGGCGTTATAAAGAAGGCCGCTTTCAACAGAGGGATGTGGAGATTATTGAGGGACGCCTACGTTCAACAGAATACTTCCTGTAGCAGAAAAAATAGATTTAAATAATAGGTTTAATTTATTATGTAGTTAATATGTATTTATATTTGGATAGAGTAGCGTAACCCACTCAGATTAGAGGCTTATTATAAAAATACATTATAAAATCTAAAGTAGAAAAATTGTACTAGAGCTTATTATTTTTCTGTAGCCGTAATAGTACTTCGGAATCACAGGAATCCGAGATATAATGAGGGCGCTGTGAGCAAACTTGTATGAAACTTTATAAGAGGAAATGTTCTTGTTCTTAATAGAAAGAAATACTAAATAAAGTTTTAAACAGAACTGGAAAAATAAAGATTTTATAAAATGCGATGTATATGATTAACTTGTTGAGATCAACTATCATCATTTATACTAACACAATGTTGTATACTTTACATTTGACATACATACCGGGTATATCAAGACCGCGACCGAAAACGAAGCCAGGTGGTAGTTTTAGTGGTTATGCAGACACAATGCAAGTAAAAATTTTACAAAAAAAAATCGTAATTTTTTTTTTTTACATATCGTCGTATTTGAGTGATTAAACATAGTTTTTCTAAAATAATGACGTACATCGCTTAATTTTTAAACACGCAATGGTACGTAAGGGTTTAAATTACTATTTTTGAAAAAACTATGAATTTACCCCTTAAAAACGATGATTTTTAAAAAATTGTAAAAAAAAATCCGTCGCTTATTTTGCAGCATTTTTAGTTGCATCGTGTCTATAACCACTAAAACTACAACCTGGCTTCGTTTTTGGTCGCAGTCTTAATATACCCGGTATATAGAAATATTATTTGTTAGAGACCAAAGCCTCTCATTAAGGTTTCAGGAAGTCACTGGATGCAGGCTGCTTCCGACAGGTCGATGTGAAGATCTTAGAGAGAGAGAGAGAAAGTGTCTCATTGAGTCCTCATCTGCTTTCAAATAGGTCGGCATAATTAAGTCGACCGTTGAGAGTCGAGTCGATACTGAACTTAGATCACACAACATTCACCGCCAGATGTCAGGGTGGTCATTTTACCGTTCCAGCATAAAATGTCATCTCCGGATTTCACAGACCACAATTTGACAGTTTTCATAATAATCATACAATCGAAATCTAGTGTTACTCATCTAACAATTGCGGAGCGTTTTCACTCGCATTTTCCGAATGTATCATGAAATTCAGATTCTGTAATTAAACATTGATTAAATAACATGAAGCGAGTACTTTGTACATAATTACAGCTGAAATATAATTAATTAGGTGGCCTTGTTAACATGATATTGTCATCAACGTCTTGTTTTGATTGCCAATTACAATATATCAGGTCAAATTGATATTGTAATTTACTGTTGTGACTATTTTTATATTTATTTGTAAATATTTTAGCCTTAGCTTTATAAATCATAGTTTTTCATCCCATATCACGGTCATAATCACTATGAAGACGACAAAACCCTAATTACTCAAATGCATACGAAACTTTATATTTCTCCTTCATAACATCTCCCATCCTGCAAGTTCCAAACTCAATGGTCGGCGACAGAACTAAGAATATTCAGATTTAGTAGATATTTCTAAACCATAGTGACTACTTTCCATCAGGTCAGCAGTCTATTCATGTGTCTCTATTATGCGTTAAATATAGCCATGATATCTCTCCTTTAAATACAGATGGTTGAAGTCTATTAATTAAACCATAAAAATAAATATAAAAACACAATAACAACAGTAGTATTGATCCTAAGCCATCCTCCAGACAGGTGAACCTCAAAATAAATCCAAAACTGGGCGATTGCTTCAACTGGAGCATGGAGCCGTCACAGAGCGAGCTGGTGGTTTTTGCGAGGATCACGGATCCCGCAGTAGACCTAGAGACCACGCCGCCTGATGGACCCTGGCTGGAGGCTACAGCAGCGGCGGTACCTTGGAGCTTGGGCGTGGATATTGCTATTTGGAACGCTGTTGGTAAGTCTTTTATGCCTACGCAAATTAATAGCCATTAATCTAAGGCAAATATCCACTTTGTTCAATTATGGCATATCACTCTAACTTCGTCAACTTTTATCAATCATCCTGCGATTTCATTGTTTCATGGTACTCCTCGATAGGTTTTTTTTTAATAATTTAACATTTAACAATATTAATATATTGGAAGGCTCCGTAGGGTTATAATGTTTAAAGAGAACAGTTATTTTAATATTCCAATTGATATTGAATCATTTAAAATATTTTGGACTACTTATAGAAACAATTATATATTTAAAACTCTTTAAAACCCTATCTATAAATGTATAAGCTAAAACGTATTTTTATGCACAGCAAAAGCTAATAATATTGTGGCCAGACATCCAATTTGATAATAACACAACTGAAATACCTTTTGGCAAGTTTCTTAAAATTTTATTTGTATTACGAATACTTCGAACGATATTTTCCAACTCGTTCGCTTTTCTAAGGTTAGAAACGCAAGTTTGATTGGCATTAGCGATAAATATATCTTCTTCGAAGGAAATAAATGTATTGCAATTTCTGATAAATGAGACGCATGATAGTTTTGTGGCGGGTGAAGTTAAAGAAGTTTATCGTTGAGTCAATTTGACTATTGCAAAGAAACCATCTCAGAAAATATCTTTATATTTGTTTATATGATTTAGCATAGTAAATATTCTTAGTGATAAAATTTCGCTTAAGAGAACGTGTAATTGTTTGCTCAAAAAATGCAGTCATGCATGATTCAATACATACATAAACTCACGCCTTTCCAGAATGGGTAGGCAGAGGTGCTACCAAGACACCCACATTTCGCCTTGTATGTTCCGTCCCATGATGTGATAGGGGGCGAGCCTATCGCCATGTCAGGCACAAATTCCTTACTCCGGGCTGATAATGAATAGAAAAATCTAATATCACTTTGTTCGACCCGGGATTCGAACCCAAGACCTCAGCTTTATAATCGTACCATAGTACAATCACGCCACCGAGGCATGATTCAAATTATATTTTAATACAATTAATATCGATTTAAGTAAATAAGAAATAATTATACAAGACCTACTTGAAAGTAATATAATATTGATATAATTGCAAACAAATAAAGTAATAAATAAACTTTAAAGAAACATATTTCATAATATCTGTAAAAAAATATTGGATAACAAACTGAACTGTAATGATGCAATAACCGAAAGTTTAATCTGATAGATGTTACCAACTTAGAAGTTAAATTAGATGTGAGTTCACAAACTGTGAACACTTAATAAAGTTACAATCTCAAATGTTTACTATGAACTAGAGTTTTTTCGCTGAAATATTTTAATATCAGACGAGAGCTTCTTAAAAGTCTGACATTGACCTTGGTACTGAATAATTTATTATTTTTTCACAATTTGATTTGCTAAAGGTGAAAGTTTTAATAATACTATATTTTGGAATCTTGAAATTAGCAGCTTGTGTTTACTAGCATATTATAAGTAATTAGAGATATATACTCGTATAGTTGGTCCTCGTATAGATAACCAGTTCGAACTAGTGGACTCCTCATACTTTGAAATTATTTTAAAGAATGTTCAAGAAAGAAAGTTGCTTCGCGATCTTTTCCTTCACCAATAAAATTAAGTGAATGATTCGATAAAAATCACAAATCAAAAACTCAACGACATAACTAGGATCTAAAATTGAATTCTCGTTAATCCGGGCCATTTCCAATAAGGCTATCACTAAAATTGCTTCAATTTATGATCTTCTTAACCAGGTTGGGCAGGATGGGGTGAATGGGGATCCTGCAGCAGAACTTGCGGAGGAGGGAAGCAGACACGCAGACGATACTGTTCCAGGCCATCCTGCGAGGGATACGGCGAACAAATGCGGTCCTGCAACTCATTTGAATGTGAAGGTAGGATGCAAATATGAGCCTTATGTTTATGGACAAGTGTGCTATTATTGCTTTTTGTAGTGGATCAGTGGCGAATAAATATTTGTATACAGTTATCGCCCGTCGCGTCGGTTTAAAAAATGAGCATAGAAAAACCGTTGATCAGAACAGCTTTTAGAGTTATTGACTGTTTATTGGGCATATTGTAATAGAAGAGACGTGAATTAGCTGCTTACATTGTATCATTTTATGACATCAAAAATAAAACAAAAATTTGCGACAATTTATTGAAATTGATATAACATTATACATATACAATATCACAAAGCTTTTGCCCAAAATAGCAAACTTAATATCGGCGAAGTAATTTCACTGTCAAAATTCAATTAATTACTTTCGCTTTTAAATCTGAAAGTACTTTGAAATTTAGTGAAATTAAATAACTTCGCTCACTAATGCAACATAATGAAATTCGTAGTGTTAATTTGGATCTAATTTTAACTGAGAGGAGGTTAATAAAAAAGTTTTCAGACCAATCACAGTATCGAAAATAGAGTTCTTTTTTCAAAAAATTGAACAGCAGCTATTGCAATTTAAGTGACTAAAGTTGAAGTAAAGTTTAATTTCAGCTAGAAAGTGTACCGGAATGTAAACGAATATTGGATTTCATATTATTTGCAGACTAGCTCGTTAACGGCGCCGCCGTCACGGCGTGAAATCGATACGTTGACTGGGAGTTGCCAAACTATTTCTATCAAGTGAACACGCTGTTCTTGACATTTTGATGAATCGATTTTCAATGCTCCCACGCTATTTTTGATGGGACAATCAGTCGTTACAAAGTTCATATACCAATTAACTTTGTATGACTCGTAAATTGTAAGAATAAATTCAAATATTTTCTACATCATATTCTTTTTAAATTATTTTTTCAAAATGAAAACCTTTTTCTAGTAATAGGCCAAAGTGACTAGGGTACTTAAAGGAAAATTCAGTATGTGTCGCATAGATTGAATACGAACTGGCAAAAGGTCACCTTTCGCAAAATCAATAAAAATACTTCATACGACAAAATGGTAGTCTATAGAAATTAATCTCCTAACAACTTTCATTTCTGATTTTCCACTTATTACCAACTCACCAAAATATGGTGCATCTACAATAACAATCAAATTTAACTAATCCGCTCGAAATGCAGCGCTAATCACGGCTACCTGTTAGAACAGAACACACGCCTCTTGTATCAACGTACATGCACGCACACGTGTGGAATATGTTACAACCTACCTTCTGGGCACGTACGAAGTCCAAACTATGTAGCTTGTATGTTTAATGTGGTAATGTGATGATCGGATGAACGTTAAACTTAACATAAATGGACCGCTCACTGTAATAGAGATGAGAAATTTGTGTTTAAATTTAATTAACGATTTTTGGTCCTTCGAGCCGGATTGTTGATATGTTGTAGGAATATTGCAACAAACAATTTTATTTCACAACATTATTATTTTTGTTACATTGCTATAGGTTACTACTAAAAAACACATTGATGTTTTTTGTTGGTATTGACCAACAACTATGTACAAGCCAATAACGCGCATACAGCACTTTTTGGGTATATATTCGCTGATACAGGCTCCATACAGTCAGTCGTAACCGAAACAATCGTCACGCGTCAAGGTGCGACTCACATCACCGAACGTGAATTTATTTACAAAAAACTATTGAAAATAATAATCATTGAATTAGAACTATTTTCGCCTACCACAGCAACGTTGCCACAAAAGTGGAACGTCAAATACGAGAGCTCCTGCAAACCAAATGCACAACAATATAATTATGTCAAAGATGGCATTACACATACGGGTATCAATATCCTTTACTGCATTCAACACTGGCATAAACAGGCCGGTGACATGTGCAGACATCGGCAACAATACGTCCGCATTACATCGTAGCTCGATTGGCACATTGTTATGTTTGACGTTCCCAAAGGCCTGGCGATTTATGGCCGTAACGTAAATTGCCTGTATGGAAACTTCGTCGTATAATTGCAGTTTTTGTATACATGCTGTTTGTGACTAGTTCGGGTATTAATTTTGGATGATTAATGATAGGCTGGTTACAGCCTACAGAAATGGTGTTAATTAATTTTGTAGTCCGTCAAATTGAGGACTGTAGAGGATTCTAGATAATAACGTCGAATTACTCAGACATTGTCTTGTTAATCCGTCATTGTTTTGTTTTTAATTATAGCAAATAATATCAGTGAATTATAGTAATTTAAAATTTAGTTCGATGAACTTGTTACAAGCTGCAGTATTGTCACTGCTGCGTTAGAACCAAAGAATATCATTAATCATTTCAATTTGTATAAAAAAGATGTTTAAGAAAATTAAAAAAAAGCATCTGGACGTAAATTTTTTTTACAGTTCGGTCAACGTGGACATCAACATATAGAAACCCAATGAATATACCAGTTGTTGTGTTTTTGTAGTCGGATATGTTAATGGAAATATGTGCAATCTCTCTCTCAAGCTTAGAAGCTCTTAAACTAACTGAAATATAATTTCTACCCTCCCTTGACATTCTACTTTAAGCAAATGTTTGCAAGATTTTTTATTTTTATCCATTTATTTTTGTCCAGGGACAATAAATCCACTAGCTCCGGGGGCCAGGCGCAACTTCCACCCGGCGCAGGCCAGGTGGGGCGCGGTCTCGGACCGGCCCCACGCGTTCAGCCTGAGGCCAAACTCATACATCTGGATCGCGTCATCAGAACTCTTCAGCGCGGGGAAAACTTTCCCGAGGGAGTTCACGCTTTTTGTTTCATTGAGGCTACGGCCTGAGGTAAGTTTCAGATTTTATGTTTCTGCTAGCGATTTAGAACATAAGGGACTCTAAGTAAAGTGTAACAAGGCTTAGATATATTAACCTGGTCGTGGTGCACCCTACTTCTCACAGGAAAAAATCTGGCAGTCAATTGATGGTGAAAAAAATCATCACAAAGATGGTAATACTCATATAAGAAGCTGATTTCGGATGACATAGTTGACTCCGGCTTCGTCAAATTCATTAGCGTGATTTTTATCTGTTGTCTAAACATTTAGGACAGAAGTAAAGTTACTATATTCTAAATTGGAAATATATAAGTGGAAATATATCATTTAGTGGTAGAGCCACGCTGTTGTCAGACACGACTCAGCATAAATGAGCAGGCTCGTCCGGGGCGGTACCACTGTCTCACAAGAAACCGACGTTTCGCTGTCGTTTTCGTTCAGTGAGTGAGATTGTCGTATGCTCAATATCCTTATCCTCTTCTCATCCTTTTCCCTTCACGCTCTCCTCCCAATTTAATGGGCCGGCAACGCATCCATTACCCGCTTTGTTAGGGAGGGAAGTGGACAATAATTTATTTCCAACTCCTCCTATTAATTTAACTTTTTGATTGATTTCGTTGCGGGTTAAAGACAAGTTAGACATTCCCGGAGACGCGCTGAGCTTCAATGCTGTCAGTAAAATGCGTGCCACTGTTGATCCTGGCTTACAGGAGTTGCAGTGGCGGTTGTGAGGGCGGGACAGTCTCCTAAAAAACGCATCCATGATCCAGCGTTGTGTATAATTATGGGCGGCAGTGAACACTTACCGTCAGTTGACCTGTTTTAAATAAATAAATACACCCAACAGTCACATACATAGTCCTGACCCCACACTATGATCGAGTCTTGTGTCGTGGGTATCAGAAGCTACGAGAGACTTTTCGGTCTCACAAACACCCAGACCCGATACAAATACCTGTGAATCACACAAATATTTGTTTCGGTGCGGGGATCGAACCTGCGGCCTCTCGTTTCTCAGCCGGCGTCTAACCAACTGCGCCACGGAGGCTGTCAAAGGCTGTCAGGCTGTCACCTGTTTGGCTGTACCTATGCAATAAAATAAATGTTGTTGTTGTTTTAGTTCAAAGTGTCTTGAATACTGTAATATTACTACCACAAATAAAATTAGTGTTGTAATAAATTTTAATACAATTAACATTTCGTTGTCTGATACTTAATTTTGTTGAGTTTAGTAATCTTCGTAACACTTGCGTTGAAAAATGAAGAACAAAGCTTAAGGACATTATATTTTTGGTTCTTTTGTCCCCGACTTGGACTATGAGAAATGTTTTGCCATTTAACAAAAAATCTCAGTCGCCTAAATTAAAAAAGTCTTGGAATGAGTTGGAAAATTAAAGTAATTACTCATCCCTTTTCATGGACTGCTAATAGGGGTTGTATTTCTGGAATAAGTAATGGACTGGGTGAAAATGAAAACAGTGGAACAAACAATATAGATAATACAATACTTAATAGAAAGCGTTTGTATTCTTTTTATTGTTCTTCCCTATGTTGCGACCACCCTTTTCTTTCGTGCTTCCGTTCATTCCAGTCCATCTTAAGGTTGTCTTTAAGAAATCGCTGACAGCGACAAGACCGCCGATTGTTACACATATTTATGCGTTTTTTATTTCTATTTGTGATAATTTGTGTGATGTGCAATAAAGTTTTTTTTTAATATAAAAAATAAATATAAAGTATAAATGGTCCAATATCACTTTGCTCGACCTGGGATTCAAACCCGAGACCTCAGCTGTGCAATCATACCGCAGTACAACTGCGCCACCGAGGCAGTCTATATAAAAGCACCAATTTTGAATTATAAAAAATATACAATTAACGTTGTCCTTCTTAACTTTTTTATAACTCAGAACTTCTTTGTGTCAATTTTCATAGCCAATGAATTGAAAACCGAGTTAAAAAAATCATAATCGGTTCTGGCTTCAATATGAAAGTTATGAACTTTTTATCGAAATTGCGTTCAATTGTGATCCAACAATTTACTTTAATAAAAAGTGTTATTAACATTGGTATGTAATAATAATACAGACCTTTATTGGAATAAATATTTTATATGTTAATTAAAGTATTGATTTACATCATAATTTTTTTTGTAATTTATACGTTCTAAGTATATTTTTTGAGTAGTAACGTGCATTTTGATAATTGCTCTCATTCGGCTAAGTATAGCTGTCCATGATACGGAATTTAATAGGTTTCTTGCCGTTATAATAAGGCTCCGGACCAGAAAGGCGCAACTTCCTACGAGTTGCGCTTTTACAAGAATCGCACAAGAACTTCGGCGTGTTCTTTGTGAGGTCCCGGAGTTTCTCCAAAGTGACGATGGAGCAACATAGGGATTTTCGTCGGTAATAATCTGGCGTTCCCGCTTAGCCCAGGAATCCAAGAGGATTTTCCCATTAGCGCAGGAATACAAGAGAAGAGGATAATGAAAAAAAGGTTTCTTGTCGTAGTCTATATGAATAAGATTCAAGTAAAGTTGCAAGAAGTAGCTGCATGCTACATACAACAGTTCGCTGAAGACATCGTTAAGTTCTGTGACTGAATAGAGAGAGAAAAATAGGGGGGTGGGTAATAAATGAATTACTTTATTCTAGCTTATTGCCTTCCCTATGTAACTTTTAAATCCGTTTGCATTTATTGAAACTTTTATTAGTAAATTTTTTTATTCAAAAATCTGGTTTTTATGTAACAATGACGTTCACTTGACCTTAATATTATGTCTGCAATTATTTATTGATATTCGAAACACGTCTTACAACTACTCAAATAATAATACAGAAAATAATTTCAGCTTGTTGAGAGAAATCTGATATATACATATTTTACCGAGCTCACTTCTAAGAAACTAGAAGATCATAATTACATTTGACGATCAAGGTTAGTCTTGTAAGACAAAGCCAACGCGTAGTGTAAGTCGTATCTAATAACGTCATACCGAAAAATATCCTACAGATTCATAAACGTCACGCCTGTATCCCATAGCAGTAGGCAGAGATGGATATCCACTACGGATCTACACTTTGCTCGATCTTGACATACGACTTTCACTTCGTCTACTTTCATCAATCTCTTCATGCATTTTCTTCGTTCCAGAGTACTTTTATTTATCTAGAATGATACAAATAATTTCGCGTATTAACTGTTTTATATTAAAATTCAAACTGCCTTCCTTTTTACTGCTTTTTTCTTCCCGTTCCGTTACATCCCATCCTGTCCAGACAGAATTGCATGTCTTGCCTCAAGACATGCAATTCTGTCCTCTTATATCCCAATACAAGGCGAAATGTGGGTGTCCTGGTGGCGCCTCTGCCTACCCCTTCTGGGATAAAGGCGTGAGGGTATGTATGGATGATTACAAAGACTGCCTGACGTCAATCCTGTTGAAATATAAGCTTACTGTGCTACATGAAAATTTTATGTCATATCCTAACTGAAATGTAATATGACATCAGAAAACTAGGTTATTGAATCAAATCTATATCCAACGATACGTTTCCGACGAGAGACGAACGTAAAATATTTTTTACTATTTGTACATTTTTCAACCCAGACTGAGTTTGAAGAGCTGACAGTGTCAAATAAAATCGGGCCTGCCAATTATTGCGCTCGGAAACATGCCGAAATCATTGGGAAATGAAAAGATAAATCTGGAACATTCCAAAGACGGCGGATACAAATTCCAATATTCGTGGAAGCGAAAAATAAAAATAGCGTAGAATTTATTTCAATTACATTTCTCTTTTTTCTTGCGCTACAATTTTTGCTTCGGTACTGAAGAAGCGTTGCAATGTTTCATTTCAGCTAAATCTTTATCCTGTATTTCTTGTTTGATTGTTTTTGAAATATAAAAGAAGCCCTTCTTTATATTATCATCTCATAAATATAAGACAAATTTTCGTCAGCACAGTATTAAATTACTTTGAATTGCTGTCTTCCACGTCTTCGAAAGACAGTTTCAGCCTCATTAGAGACCCTATGAGTGGTTAAATGTGAATTGCATTAGATACTAAAAAAAACATAATTATAATTTTATTCCAATATCTTTAAAGAGTAGTACACTCCCTAATATTTAATAGGTTGAACTTATCGTCATGCCTGACACAAATTTCGACCCTGGGTAACTCAAGATTATCCAAATATGAACTATAATTCGTGGAGTACCATACTCTTCATACAAAAATACAGTACCTATGAATACCTACCATCAAAAACTCATTATCGTAATTTCCACACAGAGCGGCGGTTACGGCCAGGGAACCTTATTCTCCCTGCGCTCTCGGCGTCGCACCGGCTCTTTCCTCTCGCTGGAGTTGGCCGGGAGGGGGGCAGCCAGGCTCGTCCACGCGGGATCTGGCACCTCCAGGTCCATCTACTTAGCTGTACCTTTGTACGACTTCCGTTGGCATCATATTGCTATCAGGTAAGTGTTATATAAAACTTAATATTATTACCGTTGCATTTTCGTTTCAATAATATTAATTGTAATTCATCCGAAGCATGTTTAGAATAAATCGTCGATAGAGATTAAGACACCCTCTGTGGCGTAGTTGGTTAGAAGCCGGCTGGTTCGATCCCCGCACCGAGACAAATATTTGATCCACTGGTATTTGACACCCAGACCCCCATGGGTCTGGGTGTTTGTGAGACCGAAAATACCCACGACACAAGACTAGATCTTAGTGTGGGGTCTCCATACCGGTGCTTATTAGTATCCATTTTCTGTATTCACACAATGGCAAAAATTCTGCAGGTGTGAATATGTTTTCCGAGTTTAAAGGTTATAAAACAGTTACCACTTGGCATACTGAGGCGTAGTAAAAATCGAGTTAGAATGGTGCAAGAAGACGTTATTGCATTTTAACGAGGCCGGAGAATTCAATATCCGAGCACAGTTCTCCCAATTTACTCTGTACTGCGAACATCACAAAACTATCGACTAAGCAGAAAATACAAATGTATTTTGTCTCCAACAAACACGTTTTATCTTTTTGTAACGTCTACAGAATACAAAAAACTCTAAACAAACAAAAATACAAGGCGCAAAAACAAGCCTTTTCACATCCCTTGAATTTTAATAAAAGCCATTTTCTGCGCATGACACTTCATTACACATTCTTTTTTTCTAATCTGGAAAAAGCCAACTATCTCTTGTAAACAAAGGCGAAAAGTAAAAAACAAAAAGCATTTCTATTCATGACGGTAGATACAATTATATAAAGATTAGAAATTAACGAAGCGATCGTGCCTTTATTTTTTGCTGAAGCAAATTCAGGTCCCGATGTGAATGAAATTATAGAATGGCACTCCTAATTGGACGTTTAAAGCGCCATCTGTAGGCAGACAGATACACTAGAGAGAAATTTCGTTTTGCATGATCAAACGATGTTCGTAGTCACTACGCTATTGCCACGCTTGTGACGTGGATTTTTAGATAAAATAAATTCGCGGCTTTAAACCTTGCTTTGATGATTTGGTTTTTTCATTTTATACTACGAAGAAAATAGAGTTCATGTGAAAATATAATAAATTGAAAGTATTCAGTTGGAATACGGCATGTAATCTCTTACAATTTGATACAAAAACGTAGAATTGCTCAATTACGTACATGTACTTCTTCATACATAAAACGTAAATAAATAATAAATAAATACACCCAACAGTCACATACATAGTCCTGACCCCACACTAAGATCGAGTCTTGTGTCGTGGGTACCAGAAACTACGAGAGACTTTTCCGTCTCACAAACACCCAGACCTGAAACAAATACCTGTGGTTCACACAAATATTTGATTTGGTGCGATGATCGAACCCATGGCCTCTCGTTTCACAGCCGGCGTCTAACAAACTGCAGCACGGAGGCTGTCAACATTCGTTTTATTTCAATGTGTAACATTCGCGTAAATCTAAGAAATGATAACGTGAATGTTGTATACGTACGGTGGACGCATTTTCTCAGGTGTGAACTTCCGGTAGCCAAAAATGATAATGATTTGATTAGAACTTCCAAAGTCATATACTTTTTGTATCCCCAAAAAGAATATATTATTACAGTACCTTTCTATCCATCCATCAGCCCAATGATTTCCACAGTGACCTGTTAGAGGCAGCCTGCATCCAGCGACGTCCAGCGGCCTTCACCAGGTCGTCTGACCACCTTGTAGGTGGATGTCCTACATTGCGCTTTCCGCTACGTGGCCTCCATACCTTTCTATAGGTACATTTATTTATATCATGATATTACTAAACTATTAATCCCCACAGTGTTCACGACGACAACACGGTGCGGGCGTTCGTCGATTGTCGCTGGTTGAGAACCGACGTGCTGGAGAAGGACGCTCTAGACACCCCGAGAGACGCCGATCTCATTATTGGGTATCTGTTTTCGGTAAGTGAATGTGATTGGTAATCATTTTAACAGTGCCCCTAGCCGGAACATTTTGAGGTCAGAGGGTCATTCTTCTGGCAACCTGTCCGGCTGTCTTACAGAATGGCACGGGCACGCACTCCCGGCCCCTCGAGCCACCATTGCCGCATTCCACTTCCCATTCCGCGGCTTTGGTGTCCTCCCCCCACCCCCATCACTGGTGGTAGGGTTTGGGATTGAGTTCTATTTTTTTTACTCAATGCCAAATCCAAGCGGGTTGGTACCACCGTCCGGTCTATTTCTGCCGCTAAGTAGAAATGCGTTCCGGTAGAAGGGCTGGATAGCCGTTCCCCCCTCATCCGTTCCCACCCTTCTGATAGGTGTTGGTGGATCCAGGCGATGCTCGTTGATGTGGTTGGGTGTCGGGGCGGGCATTAGGCTGGGGGACGCTGGTGTGGAGTACAGGGAGACCCGGTGGGAACGGTCACCGCCGGCCGCCTGCCGGTCAGTAGGGGACCTGAACCCGGGGGTCCACTATTGTCAAACTCCCTCCCCGGGAAGCTGTCCCGCCAACCGGCGAAAATCCCGTCATGCAGTCGTCGTGCCAGAGTGGGAGACTGGAGTGGATCCCGGCGACTGCACGCGGGGGGGCACCGGGGGCCCTTCCGTGCTTCTCGCTGGCTCCTCCTATTGCCGTGTGCCCGTCCCGCACTATATCCTCCCTTTCTCGGGTATCGTCCTGGGTCAACCACGCTTTTTTCCTTTCCCTGTCCCACTCTCTTTAAAATAAAAAATCCGAAGAAAAAATAAAAGTAGGCTCTCCACGGCGGGAAATGCATCCACATTTTCTGTGGACTTCTGCAATGTCAGGGGTCTACATAGCAACCTCGACGCCGTCCACCACCATCTAGAGACGGCGCGGCCTGCCCTGCTCTTTTTTAACGGAGACGCAAATATCCGCCCCTGACGATGTATCGTACTTAAATTACCCCGGTTACGTATTGGAACATCAATTCCTACGTAAAGCCGGGGTGTGCGTCTTCGTCAGGGGTGATATCTGTTGTCACCGCCTTCGGGGCCTCGAGCGTCGGGACCTGTCCCTATTATGGCTGCGGGCAGAATTCAAGGGTAAGACCCGAGTCTACGCATGCCTGTACAGGTCCCACGGCAGTGACACGGGATCTACTCAATTATTTGAGAGCGTCCAAGTGGGGACTGACCGGATTCTCGAGCAGTTCCCTTCCGCGGAGGTAGTGGTCCTCGGTGATTTCAACGCTCATCACAAAGAGTGGTTGGGATCCAGGACCACTGATCTCCCCGGTCGGGCTGTTTACGAGATGGCCTTGGCTTATGGTCTCTCGCAGCTGGTAACACAGCCCACCCGTGTTCCAGATGTTGAGAGCCATGAGCCCTCTATGTTGGATCTTCTGCTGACGACACACCCGAACGGATACAGGATAGTGGTTAATGCTCCACTGGGATCGTCTGACCACTGCCTGGTCCGTTCGTGGGCCCCTGCAGCGGGTTCCAGTCGTTCTTCTACGACTGGAACTCGCAAGGTTTGGCGGTATATGTCAGCAGATTGGGACGGACTCCGAGAATTCTTCGCGTCCTACCCATGGAGGCGGCTTTGCTTCTCCTCTGATGATCCTGACGCCTGTGCGGACTGCGTCGCGGAGACAATTGGCTTGGGTATGGAGACCTTCATACCCAGCTCAAAAATACCCGCAGGGCGTCGCAGCAGGCCGTGGTACAATCGTGCCTGCGCCGTTGCTGCGCGCCTCAAGCAGTCCGCATACGCGGCGTGGCAAGACGCCAGGAGGCGTCGGGATCCAAATTCGAAGGAGGAGAAACGGAAGTTTAATGCCGCCTCTAGATCCAACAAAAGAGCCTTAGCTAGGGCCAAGGCGGAGCACATCCGCAGAATTGGCGAGCGGCTCCAAAGCTATCCCTCTGGAAGCCGTGCTTTTTGGTCGCTCGCTAAGGCTGTGGAGGGCAATTTCTGCCTATCCAGTCTCCCACCACTGCGTAAACCCGATAACAGTTTGGCCCATAGTGCAAAGGAGAAGGCCGATCTCTTGGCCCAATTCTTTGCCTCGAACTCGACTTTGGATGACGGGGGAGCCACACCGCCGAACATCCCCTGGTGTGAGAGTCTCCTGTCTGATATAAAAATCACCCAGCGTGCTGTCAGACGGGAGCTCATGGCTCTCGACATCCATAAGTCGAGTGGGCCGGACTGTATCCCCGCAGTGGTTCTTAAGACGTGCGCCCCTGAGTTGACCCCCGTGCTAACGCGCCTTTACCGTCTTTCCTACAAAACCAACCGGGTTCCCGCTTCGTGGAAGGTCGCCCATGTCCACCCAGTCCCCAAAAAGGGTGACAGATCGGACCCTTTATGCTACAGGCCGATTGCTGTCACATCCTTACTCTCCAAGGTCTTGGAGCGAGTTATAAACACTCAGCTCCTGAGGTATCTTGAGGACCACCAGCTGATTAGTGACCGCCAGTACGGTTTCCGTCACGGTCGTTCAGCTGGTGATCTACTTGTGTACCTCACGCACCGTTGGGCGGAGGCTTTGGAGAGTGGGGGTGAGGCGATTGCGGTCGGCCTTGACATAGCGAAGGCGTTCGATCGAGTGTGGCATGGCGCCCTTCTGGCGAAGCTACCTGCGTATGGTATCCCTGAGGGACTCTGCAAGTGGATCGCCAGTTTTTTGGATGGTCGGAGCATAAAAGTCGTGGTGGACGGCTGTTGCTCCGAGACCAAGACCATTAACGCTGGTGTTCCACAAGGATCGGTGCTATCGCCGACACTCTTCATCCTGCATGTCAATGACATGTTGTCTAACGACAGCATGCATTGTTATGCGGATGATAGTACGTGTGACGCGCGATACATCGGCCATCAGAGTCTCTTTCGAGGTTCCATTGAGGAAAGACGGTCTCAACTTGTGTCTGAAGTCGAGAGATCTCTGGGGCGGGTCTCCGAATGGGGTGAATTGAACTTAGTTCAATTTAACCCCTCGAAGACACAAGTTTGCGCATTCACTGCGAAGAAGGACCCTTTTGTCATGGCGCCGCAATTCCAAGGAGTTACTCTCCAAAGATCCGAAAGTATTGGGATCCTCGGCGTCGAAATATCGAGCAATGTTGACTTTAGGAGTCATTTGGAGGACAAAGCCAAACTGGCGAGCAAAAAGTTGGGTATCCTGAACAGAGCCAAGCGGTACTTCACGTCGGGTCATAGATTGACGCTTTACAAAGCACAAATCCGGCCCCACGTGGAGTACTGCTCTCACCTCTGGGCAGGTGCCCCAAAATACCAGCTCAACCCACTTGACTCCTTACAGCGACGAGCTTGTCGAATAGTCGATGATCCCAATCTTACGGACAAATTGGAACCGTTAGGACTGCGGAGAGACTTCGGGTCTCTCTGTGTGTTCTATCGTCTGTTCCATGGGGAGTGCTCCGAGGAATTGTTTGAGATGGTACCAACATCGCCCTTCTACCATCGCACCACCCGTCACCGCAGCAGAGTTCATCCCTACCACCTGGAAGCGTACCGCTCCCGAACGGTACGTTTCCAGCGTTCTTTCTTACCACGTACGTGCAAGCTCTGGAATGAACTCCCTGCATCGGTGTTTCCTGAGCGCTATGACCTGTCCTTCTTCAAACGAGGCTTAAAGAGAGTACTATCCTTAAGGTAGGCAGCGACTTTGTTGTGCTGGACCCCTGGCATTGCAAAGGTCTATGGGCAGCGGTAGCCGCTTACCATCAGGCGGGCCCCTAGCTCGTCTGCCTATACGGCAATTTATAAAAAAAAAAAAAAAAAAAAAAATAGTAATTCTCGTATAGTAAAGTAAACGTTTCCCGTTGTGAAATTTTAGTTCCAAATACGCTCAGAATGGCGCTGTTTAAATTCCCATACAAAAATTTACTATTACTATTCTATTACGATACTGCAAAATGTTCCGGCTAGGGGCACAGATATAATGTAGATAAGGTCGATAGTGCAGACTTCCAAGTATCATTTAATTTTTAATACAAGTCTTTTATCAATAATAATTGAAGGCCCCTATCACATAAGGGGACGGAAAATACAAGACGAAACGTGGGTGTCCTCTTATGCACAGGTAGTGAAAGATAATGACCTTAATGTTACGATGACCTTAAGATACTTAATGTTATCTAAAAAAAAAAAAAAAGAACATTGTTAATATTAAATACAAAAAATCGGTGTAAAATAATGTAAGTTAAAAATAGTTACATCTATGCACCCGTATAACGACGAATTATGCAAAATTATTGCAACCAAACTATACCATTTCGGAGAATATTACTTGCCATTTAATTGAGCTACGTAGTCAAATTGTGAACCTCAATTGACTTTACTCACCTCCCACTTTTGAATTTAAACTAGCGTCAAATATTCTATTAAATTCAAATGTAAATATTTCAAACATTGCAATTAGCAAGTAATTGTGTGTTTCATTAGCTGTACACACAAATGATGTCTGAAGTTCATAATTACAATGCGAAACAGCTATACCATTACGCATTGGTCCTGTACAAACATTGTATGTGTGCTTTTCATAAAGTCTGCTGTATTTTGAAGCTTTGTTCTCGGCTTTGATAATGGAGTTTTTTGGGTAACAGTTGATTGGGGTATGAATGTTGTTTTATTTTGTATATTATATAGCCTCTAGTAGCCAGCTGTTAAAACATTGAGAAGGCAATGAGGCAAAACTATTGGATGATGCACTAATATCTGTTTCGGGATCACAATTATTGGTATTTTTTTAACCGAAAAGCCTCTCATAGAAACACTACATCAGGTTTATTTGATGTAATGTCTATCTATCTAATTAAGTATTAATAAGGAATTACAATTTATAAAATTAGTATATTTTCAAATTAGAAAATTAGACTACCTCGGTGGCCCAGTTGCTGAGGTCTCGAGTTCGAATTACGGGTCGGGCTAAGTGATATTGGATTTTTCTATTCATTATCAGCCCACAGTCAGGAATTTGTGCCCGATATGGCGCTAGGCTCGCCCCCTATCACATCATGGGACGGAACATGCAAAGCGAAATATGGGTGTCCTGGTTGCGCCTCTGCCTACCCCTCCTGGGAAAAAGGCATGAGTTTATGTATGTATGCAATTCTATAACAAAAAGCTAGAAATATGAGTTATTCGAGGCGATGAGTGATTAAAGAAACTGAGTATATTTTCTGGGAAATATATAAATTAATGTCTTTGTCAGAAAATAAATACCCAATACTGCGTATTGTCCACAAGTTAATGAGACTCCAATCATACAATTTACAATTTCCAACCTTAAAATACCTAAAAATACAGTTGTTTTTCCTTTGCACTACTAATTTCAGTTTCGAGCAGGTATGCTGTAGTTTAAAATTGTATAATAGGATAGTACACACAAACGAGGCTTTAAGAGAGTACTCTCTTTAAGGTAGGCAGCGACTTTGTTTGTGCTGGACCCCTGGCACTGAGAAGGTCTATGGGCAGCGGTAGCCGTTTACCATCAGGCGGGCTGCTAGCTCGTCTGCCTATAACGGCAATAAAAAAAACACAGGCTTTGTATCAGGGTGCGCTCATGGTTTTAAAAAGTATCAAAATTGAATTTCATTTAACATGTGACTTACAATAGTGCTCGTGTCAGTGTTAAAGTCTGCTCAAAGGTAAAAATAAAGTTTTAATTAAATAAAATTCGAGCGGCCACTGAAAATATTCACGTGTTTTCAAAATTCAGCGTGCATACATTAATATCCTGGAAACTGTAACTCGAATGATAAATTTATTTAAATATATTTATTGTTAAATGGAATTTTGATTTAATTTATCGGAAAAATAGGATATCTACATACCTTAAATGTCTTTGGAAGTATCATCATATTAAATGACTCTTGTAGAGCCTAGTCAGACAACCTGCAATTGGTCAGCATGGTGGACTATGCTACAAGCTTAGCATGCTTAACAGTGGACTATCATGAGCTGACATATTGCATAAAAGAAAAAAATATAATGAAATATTAAGTTCTATTTTGCAACAGTATTACAAAAACCTATAACATCGTATAGATAAGTTTCCAAGAAGAAAAGAAACATGCAGCTACGGATTTAGAAACCCTGAAACTAATAAACATATCTTCCCTTATTTATTACAATAATTTCATAAAACTCCTTGCCACCATCCACTTACATAATCTAACAAGATAACACTATATTAACTCATAAATATTTTGCCAACAGGGAGATCTGGAACAACTGGTGCTCGTGCCAAAAGCTGGACAGGCCGACAAGCAGTGCTCGAGCCAAGCTGTGGGTGTATCGATCCCATACTCATAAACACGGTTAGATATTACAGATAATGAGATAGATGGCAGTATTACTGGCTGTGTGTATGTACTGAAGGATAAGCCAGTGATTATTGGCATGGTCGAAATTAATAAGCGATCCTAATCTCTAACTAAGGATGGATGATTTAATCCGAGTTAATTGTGAGCGTGTAACCTTTGAGACGAATGGACTATTTTGAGGTCTATCCCTCGAGTCAAATGTAGTCGGTAAATCTTGGACCTGATTGGTCGGTTTCAAAGATCTTTACTCAAGTAGCGATTGAGATCGTTTATTAATATCGGCAGTAAGGGAATAAACACCTGATGTCTTTGAGTGACGAGTGAAGTGTAGTGTTGTGTAATGCATAGTAAATTTGAGGGTTGTTGCTCTTTATGGGCAGAGGTGAATGTTACCATCATGCGAGTGAATTGTGCGTCTCGTCACTCTCGCTATAAAAAGTCTTGCTTATTTTGCCTTCGGTCTATCGCGTTTGTAAATTAATCAATAATATTAATAAGAGATAAATTATCATAATTTCAAAGATTTGAAACTGATGAACACTAATCATTTCAAATCAATCCTATAAAACCAGTGTAAAAGATTAAGATAATATATTTCACTTCTATTAATTTGATTAAAAGCGCTATTTATCGAAGGTATTATTAGTAGGACTTTAGAAAAAGAAACATTAAAAGATAATAACATTGTCCATTTCATTAACATGTATTACATTTAAGCAGATGCTTTTGTCATTCTAATATACAAAAATATATTAACCGTGCTCACATCGTAACAGTTAAAAAGAAAACAATACTGATAAGGCTTTATCAACGGTTGAAATCAATAAGCGACCGTAATCCCTGATAAATTTCCGATCCTAAAAATAAAAGATCAAAATAAGCTTAGGGCGTGTCGTTAATCTTTGACCCGATTGGTCTATTTTCGAGATCGATCCTTAAATAGCGATAAGATCGTTTAATAAATTCGATTGTAAGATAACTTGAGAAAAACATCTTGAATCCTTACCACTGCTTTCAAGGAAAGGAAAGCAATCCGATTATAGTCTTACTTCACAAAAGTTCCGAGTAAATATAATACGTTTCTTACAATATTTACGCAGAAATTGTGGCGAAATATAATACCATCTTCCTCTTAGTACAATACTCTTAATGAAATGGACTCGTGGGAATCCAATAATAACATAAGTTCATTATGTAAGAATATATAATTGTATAAATTAGGACCATTAATGTGTATAGGACTTGTGTGTAAGATGAAATGCTTCGTTTTCTGACTGATTTTTAATTATTGTAATAGACTTCAAGTGGGTAGGTTTAGTTTCAAATGCTCGTTTTCAAATCTTTGTTTTCAAGTCTTATGAAATGCCAACAAGATACTAGACAATAAACATTTTATAGATCATAAAATACCAATTCAGATAACAGCCGAACATCAAAAGACACTGGTAGTTCTGACTCAGAAGGATATTATGACAGTCCCAAAATTTACATTGCATTTCATAAAATAATTTGAAAAATTGATTCACAAATCAAAGGTTTGAAAACAGGCTTTTCACATGTTTAATTAAATTGCAGTTATGTAAAATTCTAGAATAATTTTAAACATCACTGGTTTGCGAGAACGAAATAAAAAACAACAAATTAATGTATGCAATAAAATACTATAAATAAAATGCCATACCGAAAAAAAATTAATAAATAATTATTCTTGCCAACCAATGACTTGTGTGTTGTTTTTCACTCAGTAATGATAATGTTAGTATATAAATTTAATAGAACTTTAGTATTTGAAGAAATAGTGTTTCTTACAATATAGATGGCCTAAAAACTGTAAATAAAACCTTTGATAGAGGGATCTCTGTAAAACTTATTTAAATATATTTAATGCTATTGGTATTTTATGTATTTTTCGTTTTAGGTAGCTGATGCCACATAGTACGCGACTAATAGAATAATTTCTATATAAATAATTTCCGCATGTAAATCGGCTAAGGCGAAGAACAACATGAATAACCAAAAGTATTATTTACGTCTTTATGAAATATTGGAAATGCGCTTTACTTTAATCAATTTTCATGCTTGTTTTTTCTAAGACGCTATCTAAGACTCTTGTCACAATCAATAAGATGTTAACGTGTGTCATACTTTTTTTTCTATTGTTGTAATTCTCCCTTAACTCGGGTATAATCCAGTACTATGTGGCTGTTACCCAATTTACTTGCAATAATACAAGCATGTTTTAAGTATATCTCTGAATAATTTAAGTATATTCTGTTCGTAAAATGTTAAACAATGTACTGTTGTTTATATTTCTCTTGAATAACGAAATAAAGAGGATTAAATTGTGAATGCATTCGTTTTATTCCATTCGCTGAATTGTTCGTTATTCATTATAATGGTTTGTTCCAGTGAAAAGTTACGTTGTGTTCTGAGAAAATATATCAATTTCATGTTTGCCGACGCATTAAATTGCGATTTTATTAATGGGTATATTATGGGTACAGTTCTCTTTTATACTTTCTATAACAAATAATATAATTTGTTCATAATAATATATACAGGGTATATCAAGACCGCGACCGAAAACGAAGCCAGGTGGTAGTTTTAGCGGTTATAGACACAATGCAACTACAATTTTTGCAAAAACAGCGATGGATTTTTTTTTACAGTATTTTAAAAATCATCGTGTTTGGGGAGTAAATACGTAAGTTTTTGCAAAAAATGAAATTTAAACACTTACGTACCATTGCGTGTATAAAAATAAAGCGGAGTACGTCATAATTTTAGAAAAACTATGTATTATCACCCAAATATGACGACAAGTAAAAAATCAAAAAAAAATATTGACCATTTATTTTGTGAAAATTTTACTTGCATTGTGTTTGATATCACTAATACTACCACCTGGCTTCGTTTTCGGTCGCGGTCTTGATATACCCTGTATATTATATGTCCATTACTGAAATTCACTTCACATAATAAAAGAGAAAGATTTTTGCTTTATCGATTCAGGCTAGGTATTGTAATTTGGCTAGTGGTAGAATTTATTGAGAATTATTAATTTTTTTAAGTGTTAACATAAAAAAAGGTTTTTATTCCTATAAACGAGCGGTTGCCTACTTAAAAATATATTACAGCCTCTTAATTTTTAATTACAAGTGTTTAAAAAATGAAAAACTAGGCTATGATGATTACTGTCATTAAGTCATTTACGAAAGTGGTTCTTCGTTCCATTTAATTCATTTCATAAATAGTTATCTTCGTCAACATTCATTCAATGGCTTGGGAGAGCTCAGATACAATTAGTTGCTTTCATTTTACAGTGTAAAGTAATTATGTACGGAATTGTAATAGTGCATTTTTATGCTGACGGTAATAAGTAACTAAAAAGGTCCTGATAGAAAGTAGAATGCAATCTAAATAGTTACTAGTTTTTACTTCCCGCTCCTCTCCCGATTTGATGTCTAAAGTACCCACTATAAAGAAACAGTATCTTTTGACATTTAAATTCACGTAAAAACCGAAAAAACTGCGTGAGTGGTTATGACGGGTGTTTAAGAATAAGAATAACCTACCACCAATTTTAAGCCATACCTATTTTATGTGTGAGTGAATAATAAATAACTTACTTTTGTTTTGTCTAGAATATTTATTTCCAACACTGAAAACAATAACAAAACAGATCCGTGACATTTTTAGAGAATGTCATACCCAGTAAGTAGATGACAAAGACTGACGATGACAAACAACCTTCAGCACCAAAATCCCGAAGTCAATTCACAATTCCGCAGAGTTATAAACACTCGAAATACATATTAACACGTGATTTATCAGGCGCCTGCTCCACGATCACAATCTCCGGAGATTCCAATGACTGAGGAGCCGAGCGTGACGCGAATGTAAGAACGAGCAGAATTATAAGACAAAAGACGCGGAATCAGCTAGAATTGGCTTTGGTTTTAATTAGTCTGGGTTTAGTTGCAATCTAGTATATTTTGGATTGATCGAGGGTAGTCTATAATATTTTAAGCAAATAGTTAATACCCAACATTTGAAATTCTGTAGATTGATTTGATGAAGTATAAGTATTTAAAATGGACTGGGAAATAGAAAGACTTGGTGAGCATGGCGAAGGAGCAGACAATGGAAATTAAGAAACGATAAGATTAGGTAAGGTATGTAATTTTTTTTAATACATGTATTAAAATTTAGAGTAGGTAACGTAATTAAATTAATCATATTAAAGTGTCTGTCAAATAATCTGTTAAATTGGAAAAATAAACTACTGCGTAAATATACTTATCCATTTATTTATTTTCCTTGATCTATAAAAACTAAACACATCTAGTTGAGCGTTAATAACAACAAACCTCTCACGCTCTCCGCTAATATTTATGATTGGATTTCAGCAGAATTCCACGCCGAGGGCCTACTAAATCTAGACGCAGTATTTATGACGCGAACGTGCCTTCAGACCTGCACTCCAGCGCTACGCTCAACGTTTTCAATGTCGTAAGTTGTGTTGTAGAAGAAAATCCACAATTCTACCGGTTTAAAGCTTTGTTTTCCCGAGTACTTGAGGACAAGTGGGGAAAATGAAAGGAATGTAGGCTAAAACTATTAAAAATACACCCGGCTAAAGGACGGTAAAATAATGCAGACTTTGGTAAGTGTGGACAGACGTCCACACTTACCAAACAAAGGGCGAACATAAATACTCGTCATAAAACAAAAGCGTCGAGACCAACAGCAATAAACATTTCTGAGGCAAAAGGTAAACAAAGTTGTTGAATGCAAAGATTCTAAATTAATTACGTTGAGGATACTGCCAGCTGTATTACTCGTTGTAAAAGTCTTCAGTGAGTGAAGTTGGCAACAAAAAAACTGGAATACTGTAAGCCTTTAAAAACCGAGTGCAAACTTTGTGCGGATTGAAGTGTTGGTGAATTTTTGCCCTGGTAAAATGGAGGATTGTGGGGCATCAAAGCTGAAAAGTTTTGTTTTCGGAAAATTTATTTTAAATACTGACGACGGCCAGGACACTTTTTCATTTGACTAAATAAAACACCCAAGGCATTATTAATTGACTTGTGAATGTGGTGTTCCGTGTGATCAGTTCGATAGTAGATAAATGGTGCAGAAGTTTCAAAGAACGATGTAATTTGACGTTCGGCGGTTGAACCACAATTAATAAAAGACACATTGGTTGCTGGATTCTGGTTGCTTCAAAAAGACCGCTGTTGACATCATCAAGGTACGTTTAGTTTTTAATATATTTTGGCTGATGATGATTTATAATATTGTGTTATAAAATAAAAAATAAATATATACAAATACATTCAACAAACAATCGTAGGTCAATGGTTTCTTAGATTAACGCAAATGTTACACATTGAATTAAAACTATTTATACTCACGGACTCACGCCCCGTGACCACGAGAGCTGTAAAGTAATCGAAACGTCGGGAAGTTAAAAAATGTAAAAATTAAACCAAATCGCGATAAAATCCGTATAAATAGTTTTATTTCAATCGTAAGTCAACATTATGCTGTGTTATTGATCATAAAAACTTTAATCTCGGTGTGGATACTACAGACGCACCTAATATGAATAATGTTAGAATCGCTGCAACTCCGATGCACTTAACAATGCAAACGTAGATAACTGGATAATTGCATGAATAAGTAGGGTGAGTTAATTTTCTCCTGATTACACAGCGAAATTGTTATCTACAAACAATGAATATATAAATTAAATAGTTAAAAACTTTTAATGAATGAACTTAACGAGTTTTGTTCTTTGCTCCTCTGCTTGCGGTGATTCTTATTAAAAATATACTGCTTCTGAAATTCAACTTGCCTCTCTGTGGTGATTAAAAAAGTTTCTATCAAATTTTATGTTTACTTACGGTTTGGAAACTAGTAATGAATTTACTTGCACATTGTTTTATTGTAACATTTCTTTGTGGAGTGGAATTTTTTACGTTTCTACTGCGCTTTGTAACTAATATCTTTTCCGATGGAGGTTTTATTGGTTTCTTTGTTGTTTAAAGACGGTCTTGTGGGAGTCGTGGTATGTTTGAGTAGATAATTTATTGAATGTGAATTTACACTGTACTGTGGGTCACGGGCCTCGTCTACAATTGAGAGTACGACTGAGGGGGGTTAGGCCGTATAGTCCACCACGCTGGCGTAGTGTGTTGGCGAACTTTACATACCACTACTATTGAACCCACGACCACCGTGAAAATGTTGGCAGCCGCGTCTGGTCCCTAACCAACACCATGCACTTATTGTAAATCTATTAATTTGAAATTGTTTAGGTCACAGCTCATTACAATCACGTGGCACACGATTCGTATCGCCTCTTCGCTTGCGGTCCAATCGTTGTCGACAGGTGGTCCAAAGTTGGACACTGCGTTGTCATCATTGAACCTCGCGTGGTCAAGCATTAGACCTTGCGTGTTCAACGAGTTGAATTCGCGGTGTCCACAAATTTCCGTGTAGAATCATGTAATAAATTACATTTTCGAACTTCTTCAATAAGTCTTTCTTTATTCATTTTAAAAGCAAAAGCCATGCTTCCGATACGTTAGAAAGAAAGGCTGTAAATGTCGGGTGGGTGGAGAGCTCATCGCGGGTGCATTGTTCTCGAGTAAATCATTCGCCGGCCGCGCGCGGATCACATGATGGAGCACAAGGTTCATGCGCAGCAACGCAAGGCAAGCATGTCAGCGAGTTTCCACCGAGTGGTCAACTCGCCGTCCGCAACGGCTTACGACCGAGGCGATCCGGTGACCCTACGGAGTTGATGTAGTGAGCGCATGTCAATAAAAGTCCATATAAAATACAAACCGCACGGGGCGGTGCGGGTCGGATGCCAGGTGCCTCTAATGAGCTTTGACCTTACCTTTGAATGAAAAACTACAAGATAGACAGAATATGATGTAGTATAAGTCGCGAGAGGTCACTGACTGCAGGCCTTTTTAACAGGTCTCAGATTTCTTGGTGGAGGCTCATATTTAGTTGACTTCTTGTGGTTGAAAATTATGATTTGATATTAAAGAGCGGTTGGTATTATTATGTAGAATTATACTATACGTATATATTATTATAAATCTAAATTTCCATCTAAGTCCTCCAATTAAATTTATTTGCCAGTGGTTCATAATTGTAACTGAAATCAAACAACGCTATCTGAACACTGTAATTATGAACTTTGCTCACTTTGAACATAGTTAAATATACTAAGCGCTAAGTTAAACGATGTAGTCTAGATTAGCATAGGTCTATTAAAGCATTAAAGTAAACTTATATTGAATATGGGCCTCTATATCCTTTTGCTATGCTCATATCCACTTTTTTGGTCTGCTAAGGACATCTGTTGCAATTTATCGATTTGATAGCGATTTGGCAGCCTCCGTGGCGCAGTTGGTTCTACCGGCTGTGAAACAAGTGGTCGCGGATTCGATCCCGCGCCGAGACAATTGATTGTGAGGCCCACAAATATTTGTCTCGAGTCTGGGTGTTTATGAGACCGAAAAGTCTCTCTAAGTGCCTGATACCCACGACACAAGACTTCATTGATCTTAGCGTGGGGTCAGGACTACGTATTATGTGACTGTTGGGTGTTCTTTTGAGTTGGGATATAATGTTTAGCAACAGCAATGTCACCGATATTTCGAGGGGATGTCTCATATTTTATCGAGAGAGCACTATCTATAGCAAAAGCGGGATTGTCACGGATTTTTCGATATTAACAAATACTACCGAAATAAAATAGGCTCATTTTAAATCGTAGGTTTCATGCAATCTTAATGTACAGAAGTTCGAAATTTTGCCACTAAACGTGACCAGTAATGTCCCATATCAATTTGTCAAATAATTAATAAGTGTATTTTTTTCTTCTGAATTGAAACGTATGCCTGCAAATTATCAATTTCAGACACCACACAACTTAAGTCACTCATCACTATAAATTTAAACCAAGCTTCAAAGATCTCAATAAATGAAAATTGCACGAGAATATTTCAGATAAAAATTTAATTTTAATATAATCCTCCACTCTGAGTAATCAATGTCGTGTTGTGTCAGAGCAAACACCTTCATAAATATATTCACCGACGACAGCGTCTCAGAAAGAAACAAAGACTCGGTTAAATAAATATTTATTCATGAAATTGCACTTATAGGGATGAATATGTATATTCTATTTATATTCTAGCATTCATATTGACAGCCTCCGTGGCGCAGTTGGTTGGACGCCGGCTGTGAAACGAGAGGCCGCGGGTTCGATCCCCGCAACAAAGTATATTATGTTTGTGTGCTCCACAGGGATTTGGTTCGGGTCTGGGTTTTTGTGAGACCGAAAAGTCTCTAGAAGTTCCCGATACCCTCGACACAAGACTAGATTTTAGTGTGGGGTCAGGACTATGTATGTGACTGTTGGGTGTATTTATTTTTATTTATTTTATTAAATATATATTTTATTAAATTGATGTTTATTAATGAGCTTATCATAACGGTAATAGAACTGAGAATTGCTTTAAATAAAATACATGTATGAGTAAGTATTTATTAGTTTTATTTAAGTATTCGGACTGAGGATGGTGATATTATTAAGTTGAACATTGTGTGGTGTTGCAAGCCATTGAAAATGGAGTGAAGAAGTTACATAGTTTAGCTAGCAGAGGAGCGGTTTTGGGTCGATATGACGGAATTTTAACCGTCCCGTAAAGTGTCCGATATATCTATTTAACCATAGGAAGTTCACTGCTGAATATAAGCCATAGGATATCTAAGTCAACCCTTTTGTAAACAGCGAAACTCAAGTCACACACCACACGTACTATTCTATCCACAATTCACTATCAATTTTCCGTCCCGTACGAAAGGTCTCAAAGCCGCGAAGAGGCTTATCACAATATTGCTGCGGATGCAATAGCGGGTGGAAATGCAAAAGCGGAAGTCGATATGACATGCCGTTATTGTTTGTGGATCTGGCTTTATGTGGCCTGTCATTGCTAAACTTACGTCATTTGTTATGCGGGTTAGATGATTTTACAAGGAATCTGTCTATATCAGCCCATATACGTCCCACTGCAGGGCACGGGCCTACTCTATAATCGAGAGAATCGATTGATTGGTTAGGCCATATAGTCATAGGCTTTATAAGTATTTTACAAGGAATACTTTAGTGCTAAATTGTGTGGTTGAAGTTAAATTAATGTTTAAAATCTGTCATCAGCTTACAATAAGTAGGTCGCTGTCGAAACCCATAAGGGAGGCTTTGATTCACCAAAGATTAGTCTAGCTGAAGAAGATGATGATTATAAAATTTTCAAGTCGTATTTGAAATATTATTAGATGGAAAGTTATGTCTAAATGTATGCTATTTTTAAAATTAGTACTGTCTTTTGGTTATTATCTGTGAATTTTTCGGTACCCCTACCAGGTTGGCTAAATTTGGACCCCTTACTGTCAGTAAGGCTATAGAGCGCCCAATAGTCACGTATTCTTTACACAATTATCATCATTATTTAAAGACAGGTAACAAATCTGCTGGTTTCATAACGCTTCAATCAAGAAATTCACTTCATCTCTCTCACCAACAATTAAAAAACAAATCAGAAAGTTATTTCCCTGTTTACTCTATTAAACTAGTACAAAGCGAGCTGTACAGTCTCTTAATCGCCGACAATGTAGAGTTGAAAACTCCCGACGTATCCTCCCGTCCTGTTCAGTTTAATTTGACGTTTAATTCCTGTTGATACGCTGGTCAGCTGTTTGACCTGTTTTGTTGCTTGACGTGTTTATACGTCAAGCGGAGTTGGCAATTTATTTGATACATTTATTAATTAAATTAAGTTGAGTATTTTAGGAACTTTGGATTTTAAGTGCTAAAAGCGCCGATTTTTTTCTAACGAAGTTAATCTGATAAGACTTTTCAAAAGAATCAAGCATTAATTGAACTCTGTACTCATAGTACTATTTTATAATTAAGCATTTCGATGGTATTGGACTCAAAAACTAACATCACAACATGGCAATGACGAGGAAAACTATTACACATTACCATCCACATTGCAAGTAAAATTTACCCTCAAATAATTCCACATTCCGAAAACACAATTTGAACACCCCGCCATTCATTCCTAAACATAAGTCAATTTATTTGGCGTTGTGAACTGGCTCCGGTCCAGTCGATTGGGCCGTTCGTTGGCACTAGGATATTAGGCATAGCTCAGATACAACCAGCGTATGAAACTGTAAATTTTTGCACGTGCGTCTGCCAGTTCTCGGGGACTGCAATTTACGAAGATCAATACTGGAGATTTATGGGGCAGGGTATCGATGGTGACGTCTGCCACACGTCACCATCATACCACCAAATTATCGCTGTTTATTCACTCCTGCAAACAAACAGACACGGTTAAAATATGACTAACAAGTAAACACAGACTATACAGCTCAGTTAATACATCTCGTATGGCCAGCTCCACTCAAATTACTAAATTAACCCGTCCCATTTTACCCGTTCTATTTTCTTTCATCAAACATGTTCGTCTACGTTGCTTATCATTGTACAGTCTCGCCCACTTGTGAGAAATGTCGAAATACTTAATAAAGAGCTGACATGTGTTTATTTTTAAACGGATTTAGTGGAGTATCTGTAAGGCTTTGTGGAATTAGTCTGAGTATTTATATATAGGCATGTATTTTCATACTTACATATTCTATTAGAGTATACAGATGACCATTATTTTCATTTTAAAGTGGCAGGAAGACATTGGTTGTAGGCCGCTTCCAATAAGACTTTGTGGAAATTCTTAAAGATGTAGAATAGGGGATTCTTTGTGGCTGAAAATGAACTCTCAGAAAAAAATAAGGAGAATAAATGAACATAATTGTGAAAACTAAACCTCCGAATGTATTGTTCTTACCACCCAGACCTTCAACATCTTAAAGTTCGTACCTAATATATTTTATTTAAAAGTATTACGCAGACCTAGTGTAGGAAGTCTTTTTTATATTTATACTAACACGACAAAGTGACTACAATGCGCCTGATAGTAAGCGCAGTGCAATCTAAATAGAGAAATTATTAAAAAGGTAATTAATAATTATGTGTAATTATTATCACTTGGCGTGAGATAATAAACGCCTGCTGCAAGAAATATTGACAATTTAAAAATGTGGTGGGTAGCGGATGAATATGGGCTTATGGCTTATGGCCCAAAATAAGGATTGCCAAACTGATTGCTGTTTAGAACCATTAACATTGGTAAATGCACTGTTGTGTTCTAGTTTGAAGAACATTGTAGCCAGAGTAAGTACTGGACATAATTAGACTTAACATCTTATGTATCAGGATGGCGAGCGCAATGGAATGCCTTGCATTGCATTGTAATACATGTATTACAATGCAATTCTAATGCAACACCATGGTGTTGTTTGGTTTTACTACTGACCTTAAGCGGTCGTATCGCTTTCCATCAGGTGAATGGCATGCTCGTTTCGCCATTTATCGCGTTAAAAACAAGATTTTTCTTTTCATATTGCTAACTGAATCAATCTTAATATTTTTGAAGTGAAACTTCTTTATCGGGGTTGGAAAAATTTTTTTGTTACGCGTCACATTCTTCCGTTACGCGCCATCTTTTTGAAGTGAAACTTCTTTATCGGGGTTGGAAAAATTTTTTCGTTACGCGTCACATTCTTCCGTTACGCGCCATCTTTTTTTATTTAGTAAATTAGTACCCACTTCAGTAAGCCACACCCCCAACCGTTTCCAAGCCCCACCCAAAATTTTAAGTCCCACCCTTTTTTTTGTAATTTTATCCTTACCCCCCTCCCGCTTACCCCCACCCTAAAAATTTTACCTCACCCCCCTACTCATATATCCGGCATTATCCATCGTAGACCCACCGACCTTGGGTTTATTGGAACCGGCTCGGTGAAGGCTACAATCCTGCCCCTACAGAATTCCCGAATTCCCCCTCCACAACTTTCCCCACCCAAAAATATTTTAAGGTGCCCAATAGCCCCCCCCACGAAACCTAACCCCCCCCCGCCCCCGCCCATACCCCCACCTAAAATTTTTACCTCACCCCCCCTAAACATATCTCGGCCAATAAAGGTCGTGGACCCACCGAGCTTGGTATCCTCGGAACCGTCTCGGTGAGGGCTACAAATTGGCCCCGATAGAAATCCCAAATTCCCTCAAAAATTTCCCCCTCCTAAACTTAAACTTTATTTAATTTAGCTTTTTTTTACCAATTCTGTAAATTTGTAAATAGTAGATCATTTTTCGAAAAATTATGTCATAAAGAAGTTTCACTTCTTACGTGTGTACACTAATACACACACACATTTTTTCTCTACAGTTTTCTTTGTTATTTTTCAGTTCAAAACCTGTATTTTTATTGATAAGAAATGGTTATTTTACTTCAAGTTGTCTGTTGAGGTGAATTTAAATTTGGTCTTCATTTTATTGAGAAATGCTTTTTGTTCAAACCTTATTGTTATATGCAAAATAAAAATAATATTAACTTACATTAAAACCGCAATGTTATTTTATCATGACGAGTATTGTGAATTCTAATCAATACGCTTCGCGGTTACAGAAATCATATTGTATTTATACAAATAGATAGTCTAAACTTTTGTGCTGAATTATTTTATTAATTATTTATTTATATTAGATATACTTTTCTGACTTGTCATGTCACCTGGATATGGCTTCACATAACATTAAATTGCTTTTAAAAACAGGTTAGACATTATTATCAATAATCCTTTCGAGTATCAATGCCTAACTACCATTAATCGTCATTCCTACGCATAATTATTGTGGTCATGAATATTATTAAAATTATTTTTAAAATCGTGCCAATAAACATTGAATTCTAATTTTAACCTTAAACAAACACTGAATTTACAGTTCGTCGACAGTACAATAGGTGATCGTTGTATTCTGATATCATTCCAGAACTGTGCAACGGCTTTGTACTGGCAGGAAGCCAGTGTATGTTGTTACATCGTGGTAATATCAGATATTCGCACGATTTATGACCCTGTTACTCTGTCATTATGCTGTGTACAAGACGGCGTATTGATTTTGCGTCAGTTGCAATGTATTGGGATGTTAAATGGATTGGTTTCAGTCTGAATGTAGTAGTAAATTGTGAATATGAATAATATAATATTAACACGATGACACTTTGATAAGAATATTTAATTATTTTTACCACATAGGAAAAACATCAGATATATAATGAAATTCTCTTTTATGTTATATTACTTTATATCCCACTTAAAAGACATGACAGACTTTTTTAAATGTAATGCTTAAAGTAGAAGTTTAACAAGTTTAAAGAAAATTTATCTAATTATTGTAATTGTGACAGTTAATTATTTTTGGCAAAATGTACCCATTGGTCGATTTTTAGTTCAGACTTATTATTGCTAGAAACGCCACGTTACTACATACACCACAGGTATAATTTTAAACGCTGCATTTCTTCATTAACCTCACCTACATCCCGAAATTCGGAATGCCGATAAACCCATTCAAATACTGACTGCGCTGAAGTTTGTTTAACATCAACGATTGCAGTTAAGCGTTCCACGATTGCGCCTCGGATTCACTCCATTAATTCATTCATAGTCAATGTGGGTGGATTAAACCCCTGAAATACGTAGTCAATATGGCGTCATCTGATCATAATTGAGAGCGTGTGTATGCCACCTCTTTGGGCCAGGATGAGCTATATTGTATTATAAGGTCATGTAATCACTTCGATTCGAAATCATGATTTGATGAGTGCTAAATAACCTTTAACGGTGAAGGAAAACATTGTGAGGAAACCTGCATAACGTTTAAAGAACTTCTACGTTATGTAAGTCCGCCAACCCGCACTAGGCCAGTGTGGTGAACTATAAGGCCTAACCACTCTCAATCGATTCCCTCGATTGTAGAGTAGGCCCGTGCTCAGCAGTGGGACGTATATAGGCTGATACAAAAAAAAAAAACTTATGGTCGGGAAGGTGTGTGACTGTATATTTCTCCCTCCCGCTTGCCTCCCGATTTGATGGGCCGGCAAGGATGTTCATGGGCGTCAGTGATCATTTACCACCAGATGACCTGTTTCTTCGTTTGCCCATCCTATTGAATAAATAAACGAAAGCCTGAACCCGAATCACGACTCACTTCTCTGAATGGCAGTTATCGTTATTTACCATCTACTTGTGGGAGGTCTTTCATAGGTGAGAGGCCGCCTGGGTAGGTACCACCACAATGTCTATTTCTCCCGCCAAACAGCAGTGTAAATGCACTGTTGTGTTCCGGTTTGAAGGACATTATAGCCAGAGTAATTACTGGACATAATTAGACTCTTATGTCTCAGGATACTTACAATCAGGCGAAAGACATGTCGGTCTCGCCATTAATCACAGTAAAAATAAAAACATAACATTATTAATAATATTCCTATTCAGTGTTTTTGCTACCGTAATAAAATCTGTTTACTGGGCGGTAGTCACCAATTCGCATCGCGCGCGCATAGTTCGAACACTCGCGGTTAATATATACATGAGTTTTTCGTGATCGGAGTTCGATTGCCGGTTCGTGAGTTGTTTTAGATAGTGTTGTATTGGTGTGGAATACTGTGCGTTCGTTTTTGAAAGTTGTCTATTTGGATTTTTTCAAATGTGGCGATATTTGATTAGTAGGTGGTTGTAAAATTATAAGCGAGATAACACATGATTTTTATATATGTAAAGGTAACTGTAATGCGATGATGAAAACTATTGCTACTTGTATCGAAATAAATATTTTTAAAATGAGCCCATTAATCTGGTCATCGAAACAATCTTGGGTAGTTTCTTTTTCAACCGATTTTAAAAAAGAAGGAGGTTCTCAATTCGTCGGAATATTTTTTTATTATACCTTATTGATAAGTCTTCGTTCGTCACGCGGCGGTAGTTACCAAATCGCGCTGGATACGTATATGCGTTAGCGTAGACACGATTAAAAGTGCGTGGTTTTATCTTGCGTTTATGATGTTTAGAATTCTATTACCGGGTCGTGAGTTGATTTTAACTGTGTGCTGTTGGTGTGCGTGTGTGTGTTTTTGTGATATTGTGCATGCGTTTTTAGAAGGAATTTTGTGATGGTGAAACTTTCCGCAGTAAGTGTTTTTACTTGTTGTGGGTAGGACGACTTTATCGATCAGATGATTTAGTTACTGCGTTATGTTTGTATTCTTTCATTGTTAGTTTGTCGTTAAACTTACGAATAAGTTTATATTTTTTATTCTTTTAAATGGTATTCCATATTGTTGACATATGCTTCAATGCTTGAGGCAAATAATAAAAGAAACAACTTAGTGTTTTTCAATAATAAAAAATATAGCCATTGTAACTTGGTTAATACTGGTCAAAATAGGGAACTTCGAAAGATAAATAACATTAAAAAGGAACATTAGAGAATTAGGTAACATACTTAGTTAATCAGGCTTAAAATAACTTTTTTTGTGGTGTTCCTCCGAAATATCATGTGTTTTATCGTATATAATGTTTATATAACATTATGTTGTTCTTTTTTCTAATTAATTCCTATAAAAAAAAATACATCCAATGGTCACATACATAGTCCTGACCCCACATTAAGATGTAGTCTTGTGATATTTCGGTCTCCCAAACCCAAAGCAAATACCTGTAGATCACACAAATATTTGTCTTGGTGTGGGGATCGAACCCTCACGTTTCATAGCCGGTGTCTAACCAACTGCGCCATGAGGACTGACATTTTGAACAAAGCTCTTATGAAGTACTACTAGGCAGATAGCGAGGTGTATTCTGATGCTATTTGTAAATTAAAATTACAATATTATAAACTGCAAAATTCAAAAACCCCATCAATATTAAAAATGCAGCGTTTAAAAATTTATATTCAAACCATCATACACAACGGCTGAGTAAGACGTCAGCACGCCACCGGAAATAGGGGGCGTGCGGAGCGGAAATGACGTCATATTTCACGCTCAAAGTAAGTGCATGCCTTTATGAAACGTGATTGTCAAGTTAAGTAAGTCGGGTCTTTTAGCTTCTGCATGGTAAAACGCATCTTTATAACATTATTAAAAGTGTTTTACTTTATTATCCCGCTATTTATTTCTAACTTGTATTTTAACATACATACATACATAAACTCACGCCTTTTACCCAGAAGAGGTAGGCAGAGGTGCTATCGGGACACCCACATTTCGCTTTGTATGTTCCGTCGCACAATGTGATAGGGAGCGAGCCTATCGCCATATTGGGCACAAATTCCTGACTCCGGGCTGATAATGAATAGAAAAATCCAATATCTATTTGCCCGACTCGGGATTGGAACCCGAGACCTCAGCTATATAATCGCACTGCAGTACAACTACACCACCGATGCAGTCCGATATCGATGTGTATTTTAACGATAAAGGAATATATAGAAAAACTTGTATACCGTGGAGAATATGTTGATATAGTGTATAACGACATGAGAAGCCCGAATAGTCAATAGGGCTGCGTGGTGGACTGTAATCAAAAACTGGCATCGTAAGGGCGACCAATGTGGATTGAATTATTGATTGAATATGTCTTACAATATAAAATGTTACTCTATAAACTAATAATAATATGCCTATCATAAACATTGTACTTTGGCTGAGTAAAACTATTTTTCCCACCTCTTATATGAAAATTATAAATGATTAATACTGTGAGTTTAGTATTAGTAGAGTTATTATATCTGTTATTGAATATTTGGTGAATCGGTATTAATTTTGAAGAGGTATTATAATATATAGATCGTTAATGACATGTGGCGGTTATTTGTCTAAAATACTCATATTACTGAAATTAAATTTTATGCTATGGTTTTTACATCATTCATAAAAATCAGAATTAAAAACTGATAAAAGTTTCGTGACATTGCAATTTTTGAGGAAATTTTGTGAAATATTCATGAATTAGAAAATGTTTATTTTTATAATCGCATTTACCACACCTTCAAGCTGTGAAATAGGTTACCGTCTCACGCGTTCCCTCCTTCCTATAATCCTGGGTCCTTCCGCTGTAAGGGTGAAGAAGCATCACAGCAGGCCGGCATAGTTGCATCGAATGACATGGAACCGCCGTCTGATGCCATTCGATACTCTGTCTAAATGGTATTTGTGCTTACCAGGTGCAGTGCAAGGCACAATGCTGCGGTAGATTTAAAAAACAAATGCTAAAACCGCTTCTCGGAATTATCCATCATTTGGTAAATAACGCAAGGTCTTGTTTATGTAAACAGAATGTTGGACGAACGAGCCTATTACGAACACACAATAAGAAAATATACAACATGAAGAATTTATTACTTTATTTTTCCCTTTTTCTCATGTATATTATTTTACTGTGGCTTTGTTTGCGTTCTATACTCAATACTGAAAAATATCTTATATTTGTAGTGGATCAATAAAAATTAAAATTTCATTTTTCTTATACATAAATGTCATGAAATAGCACTTAGTATTTTCTTTAACAAAAAACTTAATATGTGTTGACGTCAGAATATGGTTGGGGTGAAGAAATAAAAATTATATTATTTTTGCATGAATAGTAAAATATGCACTATACCCTATCTAAACTAAGAAGTTCCATTTGACATTGGGAAATAGGGATGCTGTCAAATAAATCGGTTCTTACAATTTCCGATTATATAGAGATATCGATAATATTTGTTTGTATTTCTTAATCGATTACAGTTTATATTTTTAGTTTACATTATTTCGTTTTTCTTTTCATGAACATTTTTATTCTAATGAGTCATCCACAATTGCGTAGTCACTTTACTATTTAGGAACAAAAGGAGTGATTTATCTATTACTAGCGGCCCGGCCCGGCGTCACCCGGGTGCAGACACTTTTTGAGTCCAGTCCACATCACGCACATGCTTATGAACACATGATACATACATACAATACAATACATATAATCCAAAGTGAGGAACCTCCTCACTATGTGTGTCGTATCCTACAATACTGCCTTCATTTCCATTGTAATATCCAAATCTATTATTTAATAATAAATTAATTTGTATTAATATTATTATTTCATTATTTATTGATGTATGTTCGTTGACAGCATACCTATTATAAGCTGCAAGTTCAGTATTTTTAAAAATTAAAACACAACTGTTTTATATCTGCTCGATTATTTAAATATTTTTACCGATTATGCGTATACAAATGCGTTTGAATAGTCTCGACTCTACCGGTAAAAGACCTAACGAGGTGACTTTGTAATGACGTCTAGAAAAAAAATATGTTGTTCAAAATGGTTATTTTGCTTTATTTAAAGGATTCTAGTTTAAAATTAGTGATTATGGATTGTAAGTCTAGTGATAAAATAAGAATAGCTTCATAATTCCATGGATTTACGGAAAGTGTTATTGAAATTGTGTGGGTTACGTCTGCACAAAGTTATTTACGTTAAAAGTATGAAACGTCAAATGGAACCTGTTAGTTTAGATAGACTATAATTACTCATATTATATAAGAGACATAGACACTGACATTTTTATTTGTAACTACAATCTTTTATTTTGAGGTTCTGAGAAGCTGAGCTTGTAAAGGCGTTCTCGAAAAGTCCAGGTTTCATCCCTTTGCCCCAGTTACTACAATGTTTACCAAGAATTTTTGAGAGATCATTAACTCACTTTATTATGAACATACGATTTTTTCTGTTTGACGATATTCCAAGAGAAAATGACAACTATTTGTCCTCGTGTGATATTATATTTTTGCGTCAATTTTAAAAATACATGCTTATATACGCTCGTGTTTTATTTCGAGTAGGTCTCTATTTATTCCTGTGGAGATGTTTCTGTGGATGTCCATCTAAACATCCATCCATCAGCTAAGGGAAGTCCATTGCTGAACATAGGCCTCTCCCAATGATTTCCACAGTGACCTGTTCGAGGCAGTATGTCCATCTAAAAGTACTCTCATGTTGTCGAACTTATTTCGGTTTCAAAGTGCAATAGGGGCGAACCATCGCAATGCTAGACATATATTAATGTCCCAGGTTATTTAGTACATTTATTAAACCAAAAAATAAGGACTAAAATGAAGTGCCGAACGTGAGAATCCATGTCCTTACGATTTATTTATTTATTTAACTTTTAGTACAATTCAATAGTAAGTAATCATAAGTAAGGGCATTTTCACCCAGTCAACCTTAAGGTAATGCAGAGAGAAAGCAGGTGCTACTAGTAAATGAAGAAAAAAAACACAAAATAAAAAGGATAACAAAATATGTATAATAATGAGCTTATATTAATATTATACGAATATTTACAATTGCTACATATATAATTTACAGGTTAGGTTAGGTCTAGGTCTTCTGTACTTTTTTCACGTTATGTAAAATAGTTAATAGACAATGTATGAACTACTAATTATGGACTGGTAAAAATAGTGTATTTTTATAACATATTTTACATAATTGTAATCACGTTTCCAATAACGTCACGATAAATATTAAGAAATGTAAAAGAATAAACTAAGGGCTTACTTTTAATAGATTAAGCAGTAGAAATCCTTGGGGGAGATGTACGATCAGCTTTGAACTTCCTATGACTGGAGATAATTATTCTTGAAGGAATATGTTAACAAAGAAAGACAAACACATACACATTTTATTATAACAAATAAATAATGTTTACGGGAACAACAAAATGTGCTTATCTATCAACTTAATGATATCCAGTAGCGTATTAAAGAGATTTACGAACAGCAAGCCATTAACAAAATAACGGTTGTGAAAACGTGCTATAAAACAGGTTGCTCCTAAATTCAATTGCGCTATTAAATCTCACGCACAAAGTACACGCTCCACGCCACGATACATCGACACGCATGTAGTATCCACAACTTTTAAACAGAAAAATAACGGCGTAAAGTAACATACATTAGTCTGTTGGTAATAGAATTAAAAATTTTCGACTACGTCAGAAGAATTTTATCAATGAACAAAAAAAACTATTGGAATATGCTATTAACTATAACATATTCCAATTAACAACTTCAAAGGAATAAGCAGCCATACTTAATTGTCTTGACCAACGAGCTAGTTTTGTTTTTATTGCAATGAATGGCGAGACGAGCATGCCATTCGCGTGATGATAAGCGATACGACCGCTCATGGACAGTAGCAAAACCACACAACACCATGAATTACAAGACAATGCCTGGCATTCCACTGCGCTCGCTATCCTGAGACATAAGATGTTAAGTCCCATTATGTCCAGTAGTTACTCTGGCTATAATTTCACACAATAGTGCATTTACACTGCTGTGTGGCAGGAGAAATAGACGTCGCGGTAGTGGTACCTACCCAGGCGGCCTCTTACATATGAGAGATCTAACACCAGTAATATTAATATTATTATATATGTATGTATGTATGTCTATTTATTATGTATTTATTTTATTTGTTATGTAAGTATGTAATGTCTGTGTATTTATATTTATATGCTTATTTAGTTTTATTTGTCTTCCATTCTTTATTTATTTAATTTCTTTTTTTTTTACACTGCCCTCTCTTTCTCCTTCTCTTAAATCCATCCCATGGTTGTCTGTAAGACTTTGCTTTATGCGATAAGACCGCCATTTGTACTTTTTTTTTTTCTTCTGTTTCTGTCTGCTAATTAACTGTGTACAATAAAGATTTAAATAAATAAATAAAATATTCGACCGGCCTGAAATAATTATGTTAGTAGATAAAATAAACAAGTCTGGCAATCGGTACGTACTCTAATGAATAGATCTGCATATCGAGAGTGAAGTATCGTAGATTGCAGTATGAATAGATCGGTTCTAGGTAGTTTGTGCAATTCTGTCAGAAAACTGTCGAGAACCGGCATACCTCCATTAGAATCTTACTTTTATCCTTCTGCCACAATCAAAGAAGAAAACAACAAATGCCTGTTTTGGCAATGTTCCCTGAGATCTCGTGGAACTATGGTCAGCAGTACACACGTGACCAATGATGCAGTTTACTAGTCATTTACCAAAAAATATTAAATGACCAAAACGTTTATCCATCAACTGTCCACACTTACCGTTACCCAACACGCTACATTCTTACTCTAGTATATTTCAGCGACGGAATAAAAGCAGCTGCCATTGTATAAAAGAAAACCTCAGAATAAATCGTGGCGTCACGTGGTGTGTGTAAAATGTACTATTACGTTTAATCGCGACTCTCGTGAAAGATTTATACGCGTTTATCATCGTGACAAAAATGTGGATATAATCTGTAAGTGGAGCACGGTGATATCTCTTAATGTGCGCAATTAATTCCCAGCAAAATGCATTTTAATGAACATTTTAATATAAATCCACGAGTTCTAGTAAAATGAATTTCATACAAAAATGTAATGGAAGTTAAGTATTGTACTTACGGTCCACATATCCTCGCTTTTATTAAAGGGGAGGTAGGGGTGTGGATGCACTAAGATAAATATTGTTGCTTTCATGTATGAAATGTATGAAATTTTATATCCTTAAAATACATGCATATTTACTCTTTAATTCGATGGCATTGATAACAATAAATTATGATGTTTCTGCAGGATGTAATCAAATCGTCTAACTCTCGTAGAACGAGTTCACGTAATAAGTTATTCACATTTTCATACGTAAATATACGTGATGATGTCTTTTCATTATAAAATGAGAAATCAGTGACGATGAATTATATTTAATATGAATTGAACAGGTGAAACCAAATGAGGTATGAGCACCTCACATATCAAATTAATGCGGGCACTTAATTAAATTCATTATAATTTGTTTTGATAACAACCGTTATTTATGCCCGCGATTTTATTTTACCGCAAACATTAATAATTTATACACGGGCTGACCAAATTTCAGCTGACATGTCAATTTGATGTAGACTTTAAAATTGTTTGATATTTCATGTCGAACCTCAAACAATTTATTATTTTTAACCGACTTCAAAAAAAGGAGGAGGTTCTCAATTCGACTGTATGTTGCTTTTTTTTTTTTTATGTTTGTTACCTCATTTCTCTGTACTGGGTAAACCGATTTCGATAATTCTTTCTTTAATTGAAAGCTGGTGCTTGTCATTTGGTCCCATAAAAATATGGTGACGATCTGATGAATATCTTCGGACCTGGAGAGGGGAACTCCTTAAAATAAAGTAGGATTCCAATGGTTCTTCTTTCATTGAATTAAGTATAAAAGCAAAATTACAGTGGTGGAAGAAAGTAGGGGTAGGGGCGAGGGGGGGGGGGGGTGAGAAAATTAAGAAACATGTAAATAGTCAATATCTTCGGCAGCTTTTAACTGATTTTGGTGATTTCTTTTGCATCAGAACAAACGTATTAACACTTTGATCTCACCAATAAATCATGAAAATCTGATGAATATATTCGGTCCTGGAGAGTAGAACTCCTCAAAATTGAGTACGATTCCAATGGTTCTTTTTGCATTGGATTCAGTATAATGTAAAGCTATGATTGTATCTTTTTTATTTTTTATTTTTACGAAAACCAAATTAGATAGAGGTAATTTTAGTACCCTTATTGGCCCATGGTCTTCAAATAAACTTTCGTCTATTGGCCGTCCTGCTCTTGTCTAAACTATCGCTCACATCACTGTATTATATTAAATTTCGTAGAACACAAAATGTGTAATTTCGATTCCAACAATAATTTATTTACCGTTCTTAGAATCATTTTTTATGAAAAGATACGTATATTTTCTTATGAACAATAATATAATAATATCGACGCTTGAAAGGCAATCATATCTAAACGACATGTGTACCGAAAATGAGGTTTATACATATTTGTAGTCGCCAGATTTTTCTGCGTCGTTTGATCTGGATTTCGTAGCTCTAGGACAACTTTTTTGGCGGTTAGAAATTGGATAATTTAGGAAAATTACACAATTTTCCTTACTAAGCGACACAAAATTATGAGTTTTAATGAATGTACAATGATTAGTATACTCAAAGATATAAAATGGATTTCAGTTTATGTGAGAATATATTATATGCATTTTATATTAACCCCATTAATCAAGTAAGGAAAATTTTAACATGCAAAATATTGTTTTTTAAATGATTACACTACTTATTCCTTTCTTAACGTGAGGTTATCATATCAAAACCAAACAAACATACATCTGCCTTTCTATTTAGATTTATTTCACTTGCTATCGTTTTTCAACTCCCTCGGTGGCGCTCTTGTACGACGGTACAATTACAACACTGAGGTCTCGGGTTTGAATCCCGGGTAGGGCAAATAAATGTGAAATTTTTCAATTCATTAGCACTCCAGAGTTACAATTTAATCCCGTATATAGGAATAAGCTCGCCCTCTATTATATCGGGAAATCTGGGTGTCCTGGTAGCACCTCTACCAACATATCTGGGACACAGAGAGACATCAGTATATGTACCTGATATATGTGGTATCTGTTTTGTTTTTGCTCACCAGACAAAGTGATTTCAGTGCTCGTGATTGTAAATATAGTACTAATTCAAATAGAGGATCCATTGCTATAAAATGGTAATTTCGTTCATCAACTTACCGGCCGGTTGGAATAGGTTATATAAAGAAACTGAATTGTGTCAGATCTGCGTTTTACTATAAAATATTTTCTTCTATTGTATGCGGTGGTTTATCCAAAAGTCTAAAAATGTCATGCCACTGTCCTATCTAACTCAAAGTTCCCAGTTTAAACCTTTAACAATTAGACCTACAATTAATCGCATTACTCTAATGGTTTCTTAGATTTACGCGAATGTTACACATTGAAATAAAACTATTTTATACGGATTTTATCGCGATTTGGTTTAATTTTTGCATTTTTTAACTTCCCGACGTTTCGATTACTTTACAGCTTTCGTGGTCACGGGGCGAACTGAGTCCGAAACGTCGGGAAGTTAAAAAATGTAAAAATTAAACCAAATCGCGATAAAATCCGTATAAAATAGTTTTATTTCAACGCATTACTCTAGTTTATTATTACATACATACATAAACTCACGCCTTTATCCCCGAAGGGGTAGGCAGAGGCGCCACTAGGACACCCACATTTCGCCTTATATGTTCCGTCCCATGATGTGATAGGGGGCGAGCCTATCGCCATATCGGGTACAAATTCCTGACTCCGGGCTGATAATGAATAGAAAAATCCAATACCACTTTGCCCGACCCGGGACTCGAACCCAAGACCTCAGCTTTGTAGCCGTACCGTAATACAACTACGCCACCGAGGTAGTCTAGTTTATTATTTGTTTCATTAAATGTTAAGAATGTGCACGTTTTCCCAAATTGTTCCTCTACAATTCGTTGGAAAATGTATAAAACACTCTTAATGTTTAATTTGCTCACTGCCAGCTCGCCCCCGTCTCCCATTACGTTCTGCATTTGCATTTACTATTTCATTTTAAATAAAGATTTTATAATTCTGACTTTCATGAATCAATTTATAATATTTTTTATTAGATGAACAAATGGCACCAGCGAGATTTTCGCCTTACTTTTCTTATTATTCTGTGTTAAAACACTTCTTTGAGATTAGATTTCAACCCAACCTTCGTATTACATTCAAAGTGAAAAATAAATTATGCACTTAGCCACATTGTGCGCTCAGATTCTGTGTTTCTTTTATTCATTGTTAAGTTTATACTATGCTTTTTCATGTTTTAATAAAAATATTTGATATTTTATTAGCAGCTGCTATAGATTGAGAGGTTCTTATAATGTTAAAAAAATACTTAAGTCGCACTTATTTTTGGGCTCCAGTTTGATAATTTTTTTTTGCCATATTAAATTATATACTCTATTAGCTCCTTCTAAACTTCAAATGTAACAAAAAACAAGAAGTTTGTGAAATCAGACGAATGTACATAAATATGTTAATATTAAATGTATACTTATTTTCATGCAAACTTTATGAGCAAATAAGGCAAAATGATGAACAGCTCTTATTCGTAGCAAATACGTAGCGCGTAGCCAATTGTGCTACGGCGAGATCGTAGCACGTCTACGATATTGCGTGAAAAATGTATATTTCCATGCCTTCATTTCTCATAATGTATAAAAAAAAGATTTATCGAAGTAATAAACTACATTTCATTAATATTTTTTTATGAAGTGAATATTTTCCCGTTTAAATGAAAATAAAGTGTCGCACTAACATTAACGCGAAGGTTATTAATTCGCTTTTATATTTAATATTTCTTCACAATTTGGTTTACGTGCCAGACACTTCAAATTAATTTCAATGACAGAAAAATAATTTGACGATAATAGGCTAAGATATTTTTATTTTACGAGTGGATTGTATGTGTAGAAGTCTGAAATAATTATTGTAAGTGATTTTATAAGTCACCTAACAGACGCCATACTCACGTATTATATTAAGAAGTTAGCTTATACAAAATGCACTTGATCTAATAAATATTACTTTTTTAACCGACTTCAGAGGAGGTTATCAATTCGTAAATTTTAACATGCATGCATGTAAATACTTAATATCTTCGGCAGCTTTGAACCGATTTTAGTCATTCTTCTTTAGTTTGATGCGAAACAGTTGCCATATGGTTCTATAAAAAAGTGGTGAAGACCTGATAAATATCTTCGGACCTGGAGAGTAGAACTCCTCGAAATTGAGTAAGTTTCCATTAATATGCATGTAAATACTCAATATCTTCGGCAGCTTTGAACCGATTTTAGTGATTCTTCTTTAGTTTTTGCACTAATTGTATTTATTCAGATATAAAATATTTTTGAAGTTGTCTTCGCGTTCTCCTCTCACGATCTCCCACACCCAATCAGCAATAAATAAACAGACCCAACGGTCACATACATAGTCCTGACCCCACAAGAAACAAGTCTTGAGCCGTGGGTAACAGGAACTACGAGAGACTTTTCGGTCTCACAAATATCCAGATACTGAACAGTACACATCCTTTACTGGTGGTAGGTCTCTCATAAGTGACAGACCGCCTGGGTAGGTACCACCGCAATATCTATTTCTTCAGCCAAACACCAATGTAAATACACTGTTGTGTTCCGGTTTGAAGGTTATTGTAGCCAGAGTAACTACTGGACATAATGAGACTTAGCAACTTATGTCTCAAGATGGCGAGCGCAGTGGAATGCCAAGCATTGCTGTGTAATTAATGGTATCGTTTTTGCTACTGTTCATCCGCGGTCGTATCGCTTACCATCCGAAGAATGAAAATAAAAAAAGGAATCGAAATAAATACTTGTGTATCTAATATCTGTATTTAAAAAAAAACTAGCAAAAACTGACCCAAAATCCAGCAGTCACCGACCCCATCATTCAAAAATCATAGAGCGATCCAAGGAATCCATATCGGATAACAATGACCATAATTCACGCTTGTGCGGTGTCCGGACTATGATTTACAACGGAGATTGCGAGCGGTGAAATAAATCTGGCGATATTAATACCCTTCTTGGTCTCGCGATTATGGTGACGTAAAGAGGAGTGATCTTTCATGGGATTCTTGGGGATTTTCGCTTCTAATGAAGGGGGAGTGTGTGATAAGGGATGTGTGATTACGGTACTGTTTACTTTTGTAGGGTTTTTGTTATAATTGTTCGTTATAGTAATAAAAATACAAAGAGGGTTAAAAGCATAGGCCTCAAATACTTTTAGATCATACAAATATTTATTGTCTTGTTTCGATCTAGAACCATACGGCCTCATGTCATTAAGACACAAAATATACTACTCGTATATAGGTTTTATTTAAACTGTTCTGATCTTTAACTTTTTACTAACGTTGCATTATACAAACTATTCTTCGTACTTCGAACCAGCAACTTCTGTCACAACCAACTTCTTAGCTTCTACGCTAATTAGCCATACACCTCTGTTTTATGTCGCTCGTTATCAAGAGTCGTATAAACAGAAGCAAACAAATAAGTACAAAGTCTCATAAATTAGACTGTCCCGAATTCCAACTCAATTTTAAAACAAGAAGTCTAGACTAAGTAATGTTCGTTAATTTCGCTCCAGTTATTTTGACTAAGCTAAGTCCTGAGACAACTTACTTAAATCCTACAAGTGATTGATTAAAAACAGTAGTTTCTTAATTGATTTAATAGCTAAAACGACGAACACAAGATTGTTGTTTAATAAAATACATACACATATAAACTCACGTCTTTTTCCCCGAAGGGGTAGGCAGTGGTGCCACCAGGACACCCACATTTCGTCTCGTTTGTTCCGTCCCACGATGTGATAGGGGGCGACCCTATTGCTATTTCGGGCACAAATTCCTGACTCCAGGATGATAATGACTAGAAAAACACAATATCACTTTGCCCGACCCGGGATTCGAACCCGAGACCTCACCTTGTAATAGTACCGTATCACTACTACGCCACCGAGGCAATAATAAAGTACATAGTGTTAAATTGAATACACAGAGGGATTTAAAGTGTCTCCACAGTTCTAACGTTTCCGGTTTGTCTATGAGATTGGAATAAACCACGATTCGAATCCTCTGGAATTCGATTGTATGATTTAGATTGGTATTTTAAACTAACAATTTAATTATAATGGTGACTAAATAATAATATTTATTTTTTGGTCACATTATTAAAATATTATTAGACAATAGATGTTTTTTAATACCATCCTCTTTGATTCGAAATAAAAAACAAAAGTTTCGTTCGACACTCGATAAGTAGCTTAAAATCTTTCGAACCGTTCAAATGGAAAGAGTATTGGGAGCCAATTAATTTCTCGCCAATTATTAAATTTTCTTTTATTCGTTTAACAAATGCGTTTTGAAAGAACGCATGTTTTGATAGCAAAAATGTGTTTCATAAGTAACTTGAATTTACGAAGAAGTGCCGTTCTAAGGGTATATAATATGTATTTTTGTATGTATTTCCCTATATTGTATGTTCCCCTTTAAAGATAAAGTTTAAGGTTTTTGCATATCCAATATTCCAACGGTTTTTTAATGAACGCGACGGTAAACCCTTTGTTTTACTTGTAAGTACATATGACAGTGGGAACAGCTCTAAAATGCTGGAATTTTTAGTCTGATAAAAATCAGCCTGATACAAACAATAAATACGATATGGTCACCCGTTGTACCATTTTAGTTATTTAGTATTTCTTATATTAGATGTACAATAAGGAGTATAAATTAATAATAGTATAAAATCAATGTTCAAACTGAAAATTTTAATGCTTCTTATAGAGCTAAAAATATTCTAATTCACGCCAACGTAGATATAGGCTAAATCCGATTTTCAGTTGTACCAACGCAAACCTACATTCCTAAACATTCAAATCCACAAAAAACCAAAAGCCTCCACACCTTTCGCATCAATGAATTATTAAAATACCGCTCGCTGACAAAAAGTAAGGCAAGTGACGTAATCAGGTATAATGTTAAGCGCGAGAACGCACTCAACGCTCTGGCGGCATTAGCGGGGATTATACTCGAGGAGGCGGCGTCAGCCGATTCCGTCAGATTTGAGGAAATCACCGTGACATTGCGCTTGTGGAGCAGAACTGACGTTTGATACACACGTGTTGTGCGGTTGAGCAACTATTTCAGATCCCATTCTAGTCAGGGTAAATCAGCGAATGGTACAATAGTGGTAATTCCGACACAGTCAATCACGAGAGGGCGTCGTATTTGAGTTTTAGGCTATACAGGATTATTTTCATTAAAGTATTCAAATTTGAATAGGAGGTTTAGAATCATAAATATGGGCCAATAGTAAAAAAAAAAGATTTCTTTTTTTAATTAAGCAATCATTTTAATCCTCACTAACAAAATTCTTAGACAATATGAACGACCATAATAAGCTAATTCGTCAACCACACACACACACACACGCGCACACACACGCACCTAGATAGATAAATAGATATATCGGAGACCTACCACCACCATACTAGGTATAGAAAGGCATGCTATAGAAATTCTTAGAAATCGACAAAAATACAAATAATCATTTTGCTTTCTCCTCAAAATAGAAAACATTTTTACACCGAAAATATCTGTAACTTACTGTCTGATGCCTCATTACTCCATTAGTACAAAGCAAATAGATATAACAAAAAGTATTTTCTGTTCAGTAACATCACAATAAAATAATGTTATCGCTTATTAGCTGAAAGCTGTAATTGGACAAAAAAACTCGCACAGTTCATGTGAAACAAAAATAAAAGAATTTCACCGAAGTCACACAATTCGCTTCAACTAACAAATATATTATGTAGACGAAAGTCAAACTTTGCACATGGTTAACTAGTCGAAAAACAAACCAACAAACTTATACATCTAATTGAATTTTATAAATTGTTTTAGTGAACATCACGCAATATTTATTTTTTATGAGATTTCTTTAAGAGCAGCTAGTAGTAGTTTTTTTTTTTACATTTGAAAGAAAGAAAGAAAGAAAGAAACATATTTATTACCACAGAATAAAACGTATAAACATACATTAAAATACAGAAAATTATAAGAAAAAACATTTAATTAGCCTAGCAGTTAGCATTTCACTTGCTGTTGAGTAGTATTATACAAATTCAAGATGCTAAGATACCCAAACATGGGAATATATATATTTTTGAACGTTCGGAATGGAACCAGAAATATCCAAGGTAAAATATGAGCGTTAATAACTTAGCTCCGATGATTTATTGTACAAAAGCTGTTTAAGTATTAGACATGCTGTAGTCATTTAAAAAATAATAAAAAGAAATAAAAAAAATGAAAAAGCCAAATAAAACAAAAACTATAATATTTAATTTGCATCATGAAAGAGCTGGCTCGACTAGGGCACTGGTAATATCTCACAGAAAACCAACAACAAGTAACTTATAGATATCGCCGTTTACTTTTTATTTTTGTATTTTATCAGCCTATATGCGCCCCGCTACGTGGCACGGGCCTATTACTACGATTGAGAGTGGTTAGGCCACACTGGCCTAGTGCGTGCTGGCGGACTTTACATAAATCATAATATCTTATTATACATATCCTCGTATAGTCACTTATACCATCATCATTCGCTAGTTGTTCGGATTTAAGCCCAACAGTGCATTCAATGGATGTTAATAACCAAGTCTTACATCACATCGATGTACACCCTGAAACCACAAATGGAATGTATTCACACCTTGGAAAACCCGCACCAGTTTAATAAAAAATAAGATTTTTAGGAAACGTTGGGATTTGCTAATGAAAATAATTCATGTTTTTATTTTTGCGAATAAATGCTACAGTAATATTTTCTATCATTAACTAAGTACGTACATTGTGAAAACTGTCAATCAGATTCCTAGGTGTGTAAAAAGGCATGTATCCAAGGTGTCTGTATGTCACATGTTATCGGGGGCCTCAGATTATTTTGCTATTACGTTTTTTTTCGCAGTAACCAGAGCGCTTTCCTCAAGAGAAATTTCACTCGGAAGGTCTCAACTAAGCAGGAATTCCTGTCCAATTTACTACTCGTTACTTGTATTTTGTTTTGTTTGTTGTAGGCTTAATGTAGAAAAACAGGTTATGTAGATTTCTTTTGAAAACAAAATTTACTTACAGGTGTAATGTTGCGATTTATCATTCATCATTTCAGCCTGTATTCATCTACTACTGGATATTATAGGCCTTCTATTTACTGCACCACTTTACTCAGTCTTGAGCCATTGCATCCATGCCTTGTCCTGAAGCTTAATGATGTCGTAATTCCATCTAGGTGGTCATGGACCAATGTTGCGATCTTACATACATACATACGCGTACATAAACTCACGCCTTTTAGGCAAAAGGGGTAGGCAGAGGAGCACCTCTGGCACCTGGTAGCAACCAGAACACCAACATTTCGTCTTATATGTTCCGTCCCACGATGTGCTAGGGGGTAAGCCTATCGTATAAGCCATATCGGGCACAAATTCCTGACTCCGGGCTGATAATGAATAGAAAAATCCAATATCACTTTGCCCGACCCGGGATTCGAACCCGAGACCTATTACAACTATGCCACCGAGGCCATATTGCGATCATTATTATAGTAAAATTATGATTGTATTCATTCTAATCTTGCAATATTGCTAAGTCTATTAATATTTTAAATTAGGTTTAGGTACGCAAATACGATTTCCCCTAGGAATTATTTAAGCATATTTTTCATTAGCCCATAAAATGCAAATTTTCTGAACTAACGTAATAAAAAATAGTTATGTCTTCCACGGAGGATTTAGAATAACTGACCGTCTGAAATGTTTAAACTTAGCGTAACAACTCTTTTTGGTTACTTAGCGTCTAAATACAAAACAAAGCGACTTACACGAACTTTTCACGACGTCGCGTCGTGGAGACTGGACGTGCTTCATTAAACTCTGTAATGCAGTTGCTAAGACGACACACGATGTTACAGAGTCCTTTCGCTGCACTAACACCAGTGGAAGGATTTCACAAGTTGTAAATTAATATAATACGCCCGCGGCAGCGTTCTGCCAGATACAGATGCTCATGTTTCCGGATAAAAAGTTTCTGAGGTGTGTGTTTACTTTGTTACCATGATAAGATTGTATAAGTAATTTAATCATCATCATCATAATTTCAGCCCGTATTTATCCACTGCTGGACATGCCCTCCTCTTTATTGCACCACTTTGTTCGGTCTTGCGCCAATCTCGTCCATGCCTTGCCCTGAAGCTTAACTATGTCATCACTCCATCTAGCAGGTGGTCTTTCGTCTGGCCTCTCTAGGCCACCATTCCGTTACCGCCTTAGTTCATCGACTATCGTCTCGTGTAATAATTGAGATTATTTTATAAATTCGTTGAAATATATAGTAGATGTTTTAATTTAGAATGGTTTTAAGTATTTGGCCACAATATTTAATATTCTGCATTTAAGTGGAAGGTTGTCAAACAATTTAGTAACTTTTTCCATTAATTATTGCTTGAGTCAATACAATTCCATTTATCGAAAAAAATTGTTAGAAAATGTTGGTTTAGCCATTAAGGCCAGTCTTGTAAAAGTAACAGCAAATTGATGACATGCCCGCTTGAATAAATAAATACGCCCAACAGTCACATACAAGGTCCGGACTCCACTCTAAGATCGAGTTTTGACTCGTGAGTATCAGAAACTACGAGATACTTTTTTGGTTCACTAATAACAAACATAGTGTATGCTTTTGTATTGGAATATGCAGCTATCTCTATAGCTAACTTCTGCGTAAGTAATCAATCAGCCATATTGCTTTCAATTACATTATTGTAGATTGATTCCTTCCATGGCTTCTTTAATTTATTCCTAATACGACTTCCCACACATTATTAACAGTATAAAAGCCTCAATAAACTTCATCCAGCATCACACACTCGCCATTCGCTCTCCAATCAACTTCAAAGCCTACAAAATGTACAAGCTCACCGTTTTCTTCTTCATCGTCGCCTGCCTTTGCATCATCACAGAAGCCCAGTTGACTTTCACCTCCAGTTGGGGAGGCAAAAGGTCTTCCCTTGGGAACCCCTCATGCAGGAACGACGATGCCATAGCAGCCATCTACAAGAAAATCCAGTCTGAAGCTGAGAAATTCCTGCTCTGCCAAAGATCCTGAACGAATAGAACCTTCTGGAAACAATTGACGTAATATTGTTTTGCTTGCCAATGGAAAAATGTATTCTTAGTAATATGTATGAAATAAAAATATAACCTAAAAAGACGTTTCAATTACAAACCTTTTTCGTCATATTTCGAAGGCAAAAGATCAATCATATTTCAGCGCAGACTTTTTCAATTTTGATCAATCATTGATAAAGTCTATCAATGGAAGAGTTTTTAAAAGAAAAAGGGATAATATTTATATTATTTTAGTGGCACTTGTTACATTTTAAGTGAGACACTCATTTTAATGCTTTGGATGTTGTATTATTGAAAGTTTTCTGGATAAAAATAGTAATTTATGAGAAAACCTAACGTCTACTCATCAATTATGTTTTCTTTGAGCGACAAAATAATGTGAAATCTATTTCTTCAGCCTTCAATTTAGTTTATTCCAATGCTTTGCAATGATTGTTTTTTTCTTGGATATATGTACTTCATATTCTTATTACGATGTTGTTTGGCTTAGATTTATTCAATATTGACGTAGCTGAATAAACGGTATGGGTTGTTTAAATGTACTAGAACAATAACGTGAAGTTAGAATGCATCTAATTGTGAAATGTAATATTAATACAGTATTATTCTAAGTTTACACAATTAACCTATTTGAAAACATTTATAGGCGGAATCTAATAGAAATAAATAATAGTTTAAAAATTAAGAAACACGCTTTAGTTAAAGAACATATTAATGAGTTTAAGATTAGAAAATGGAGTGAAATAATTTTATGGTTAAAAAACTAAGATGTTTTATAATAAGTAATTGTAGTAAGCACCCTATGCTTGACGTAGTTATCGGTTCTTGATAAGTGTGCAAAATTTTAATTAATTTCGACATTTTGATGTGCTCGAAAATCAACCTTAAAGTTTCCGTTACATGTACATACAAACATGATACATACATACAGGTGAAGCTAATAAAAGCGTGTTAAAAATCTGTTTAGGTCTATGACAGGTTTTCACCAATTGAATTGCAATGTCTATTGTTACAATTATCAGCAGTAGATAATTCAAACAATGACTACCCTGTGTCGCTGTTACCATACCATACCGCTGACTTAAATAATTTTTGCGATGAAAATGTCTGCTTTCTTGAGCACAAATGAAGCCTACAATATGCACAACATATTCCATTAATTAGACTCCAATTACGAGTAACAAAGATTTTAATTGAAGTCAAGAAAAGGTCACGCGAAATTATAAGGCCTAGTTCTAGTCAGCTCAATTTAATTTAATAAATAATAGCAATATTGGTTAAAACAATTAGGAGATCAAAGGACACAGAGGCGACGTCTGAGATGTTCATAATTTCTCAAAATTAGCGTGGATGGTGCTTGTCTTGATATTAATAGTTTATGAGAATCAAAAATAGATTTTAAATTAATTTAAGTCTTCGGTTTGTAGAAAGCGAGAAGCCCGGATTTAGATAAGAGGAAAAGACATTCTCGCAAGTAAATGTTTTTGTTAAAAAGTTTAATTGGGTGTTACAAGTTCGAAAATTATATTGTAGTTTCTTATATACTTTAATCCAATAGGTAATAAAGTATGTTATTGTGTTAATAAGTTAGTATTTAATTTTATAAGTTTATTTTATTTATTTATTATTTATTAAGTCTTTATTGTACACAACAATGAAACACAATATACAGAAATTACAAAAATAATAAAAGTACAAGTGGCGGTTTGTTGGCGGTAAGTTTATCATAAGATTGTAACTATTTTAGTGAACCATTAAAAAAAAAGTTAAGAATTCTTCTACACGATAGTTTCAAAAGCCTAGGCCTATAATAATATGTTGGAATGAAGTCCACACAATATGAAAGAAGACCCATCCCTCAGCGACAGGCTAAAATTCAGCGATATTTCTTTTTATTTCAGAACAATAGTTTCGGGTCTTATGAACTAGGACCGTATTATTTGAGTAAGTAATTATTAGAAACTAAATAATATTAATCAAGAAAGTAAAATTGTTTTAGTAGAAGCTGTTGTAATATTGTATCCGACATTAATAACAAGCAATTAACAATATCTTAAAGCATTTATAACATTTCATTACAAATCTTTTGTTGTCCAATTTACAATTATTTCAATACAAACTTTAACAATCCTAATCTTCACTTAAAACAATTCCATTTTTGAAATTAACTCACAATTGTTTTACAAAAAAAAAACTTAAAGGCGAACAGCAGGCGTTCATTCATATCTAACAGACTGGTGCGTTTTAATTTTTTTCAAAACAAATGTACGTTTTATTAAATTAATCTAGCTCACGTCCCGAATAGTTCTACAAGTGGCGTCCGGGTCACGTACTATGCGAGTTTTAAATTGGGTTCCGCCGAGTTGGTATTGTCTGATGAATGAACAAAACCCTTTCTGTTTTCGCAATTACTGCGGCTGAATTACTGTGATGTTTTGAATTAGATGTAAATTATGTCCCTTTAGTTGGTCAGATTCGAAATTAAAAAGTTTCAATTAAATTTTTGGGGTTGTATGTCATGACGTCATTAACATTGGCTTTAAAGTGTAATGTTGTAATTAAATACATACTATACTAATGTAAAGCTGAAGAGTTAGTTTGTTTGTATGAACGGGCTAATTTTAGGAACTTCTAGTTGGAATTTCGACTGCCTCGGTGGCGTAGTTGTATTACGGTACGACTACAAAACTGAGGTCTCGGGTTCGAATCCTGGGTCGGGCGAAGTGATATTGGGTTTTTCTATCCATTATCAGCACGGAGTCAGGAATTTGTGCCAGATATGGCGATAGGCTCGCCCCCTATCACATCATGGAACGGAACATACAAGGCGAAATGTGGGACAGGTGGGTGTCCTAGTGGCGCCTCTGCCTACCCCTTCTGGGATAAAGGCGTGAGTTTATGTATGTATGTAGTTGGAATTTAAAAAATATTTTGGTGATGGATAGCCCATATATCGGGGAGGTTGTAGGCTTTATAACAACACGCTATCTCCGAAAAGAGCGAAGTATAATGAAAAAGTATCAAAACTGATTTCCCCGTCAAAACGTATTTGCACCCGGGCAAAACCGGGCCGGGCCACTAGTTGTTAATAGGAATAGAAAATCTGTCTTTTTTTATACTCGTACATGACTTATAAGCATGTAATTCTGTCATCTAATGATGTGAGACAATAAAGAAACTCAGCACTACCAGATCAAATATATCTATGGATCAGATATTTTTTGTCTCAGTACGGGAATCGCACCCGCAGCTTCTCGTTTCACATCCGGCGTCTGTCACTTCTAAAACTCATGATATTATAATAACATACTCCCCTAAGTCTTTGTTTTGAATTGACACATCTTATAAGGATATAACTACGTGTTAGGAATTGTAATACACTTTCCTTTGGGATTATCTTAGTGGATTATCTAGTGGAGACGTATGTACCTATCCGATGAAATAGATGCGTATGTAAAATTACTTTAATGTAGAGTGTAAGAGTCGCTAAAAATAATGGATACTTATTAAATTTTGCTTTATGCAGTAAATCAAGTTAAAAAAAAACACTAAGCTTAGATAATCCACGCCGAAATCTGTTTAAGTGTCTTGTTCAAAATTATTTCATCCAGCAAACATAATACAATATTATAAAATAACATAACAGTGAAGGAAAACATCGCGAGGAAACCTTGCATACCATAGCGATTTGTAAGAATTTCTATATGTAACGTCCGCCAACCCGCACGAGGCCAGCATGGTGGACTATATGGCCTAACAACACTCTCAATCGTACCATCGATTTTAGAGTAGGCCCATGCCCTGCGGTGGGACGTATATTGGCTGATACAATACAATTATTACATCCTATCGCTGTTCTGTACAGATGGATAGCAGGCATGTTAACATCAATTGTAACAACATAGTTTATCGTTCATAATTCGTATACATAATGAAATAGTATATTGTTAAACTACTGTTGTTTTACTCTTCTTACGGTAGGCAGCGACTTTGTTGTGCTGGACCCCTGGCATTGCGAAGGTCCATGAGCGGCGGTGGTTGTTTACCATCAGCCGAGCCGCATGCTCGTCTGCCTGCGAAGGCAATAAAAAATAAAAAAACTAGAAATCTTTTAAACCATTTTCATAGAATATCAAATTTTGTTTATTTTAAATGTCATATTTCTACCAAGCTCTACTATAATTGTTTCAGCGATCATTGTAACAGTTAACTCAACTCATCAACAAAAGATCTATAAAGACAAACAGAAACCCCGTTCAATCGAACCGTAAAGCTACGTGAATACAAACACTGACCGCTTATTACTTCGCTGAGTGTTGGTACAGTGCCTTTCTAACCCGGTATTGCCTTTGTGCCGACTTAGTAAAGTAGACTTATTAAATTAGCTAGCGGTTCAGATTGCTTGTTTTTAAATTATTTTCTTTAAATAGTGTCGGCATTTTCGTTCGTGAAATTATCTGTGTTGAGTTCTTTGAATTGCGAAATTTATTTTTATTTTAGACAAATACCAGCAAAAAAAGGCGATAGATAATCCAATTAGACCGTTTATTAAAGTCTTTAATTACTTATAATTCCTTTTCAGTGTATATTTAACACTGATTTTGAATTAAAATAGTTTGAACAATTTTCTCGCACTAGCCAATAATCGATAATTATTTGATTTAATTTTATCATTACCTACTACATTTTTAAATTATTCAGAAATTTCCCATGCATTGCCATGAGGCCAAGGCAAGTACCCACAAACATCATGAAAAAAATCATGCATACGAAACGATTTCCCCCATTTTGCAGATACGGAAAAATAACGAGTACAGATAAATATAAGGCCATATAGCCGCAAACCCATATGAGTAATGTTATTGAATTCCTAAACTAACCGAGGTACAAAGGTACGCCACTATTTTTTCGTTGTCAGTTTCCGAACGTGTGTTCGTATGGGCCACGTATTCTTGATATAGTGCAAAGCCAATTCCATTTGCTTTTAATAGGAAAAAACCGCGGGACAATTTTTACACAATACGCCTTCACTGTTGTTCAAAAGTTTGAAGTACTTTTTAATTCTATTTGATTTTACACTTTTTGTTAAATGACAGATATATCGTGTATTACACAATAAATTGTACAAATTTTCAATAAAGCCATGGATTACTGATCATTACCTATTTTTTTTAAGGTGACGTAAACAATGCAATTCTATAAAGTACAGTATATTATAATGATTACAATATCTTGTGAGGCAAATCATCTCTGGGATCTATAGGGCTAGTGCAGACCAGGCATGGCAAGGGATTTAAAACATTGGAATGTATGTCGTATTCCGACCAGATAAGTTTGAATTTCCTTTGGTAAAAAATCAAATTACTTGCCATGCCATCCCAGTCTGTGCTGAATACACACGTGAACTTAAATATGTAAAAAAGATCTTCAGCAGTGGGAAGTATTTGGCTTAACTCTTAGTTAGAAATCATCCGTAAGGCAATCCAGTTTCGCATAATCCACGTACAGCACAAAAGACAAAAATCCCCAAACAATACCTTTTAATGAATGAATCCCCACATTTACCATACCAAATACGTATATATTAAACGTAATTGGACGACATTCCCGTTCTATACAAAACGAAAATGTCAACCCTTTTCATTGGCAGAATCAAAAGAAATAATAAATGTTGATTGTCAAAAAAATTCGCGGCGAACAGCGACAACCCTAAAGGGAACGAATGATTCATTTATAGCTCTTTAGAGAAATAAGCTTTTGTGTGGCAAAAATTTAATTTGTTCATTTAATATTTCGTCTCTAGTGTAAGAAGTGGCATTAATCATTGTACACTGACACTCCAAACTGTTACTTTCAGATATCTTGTGTAAAGAGTAGAATAATGGATACTTTAACAGAGCTGTTATAACTTCGAGAGTGAAACTCGTTCGTTTTAATATTGGCTTTCGTTTTAACGGACTTTTTGTGAAAGATATCGATGGACATAATTTAAAATCTTTGTTATTTAATGGAGTTAAAAGAAAGTCTACAACTCATACATGTTTTTTGTATTTTTTTCGTTCATGCGACAAATGGACTACGCTTTACAAATTTCTTATCTACTATTTAAATTATACTGAAAGAAAATTATACCTGTTAAAAGAATGGCAGTTGCAATCGTTGGTAATTAATGCCAGCATATACCTTCTGACAACGATAATTATTGAAATTGAAGCCATCGTATTTTAAATTATGTATATCTTACCCCAATTAAATTATTTGTACACTGGGCATGCAATGTCACTAGGATGTAACTGATGAGATAATCATCTCTTGTCGGTGAAATAATTCGCAAATTAGAACGATTACCGACGAACCAATTACTTTAGGATTCTATACGAAAATAAAATGTATCGAAGATTATTCGTCCAATAGTCCAATTTATATTGCATTTATAACACATATTTATCCCATTGTAATATTTCTTGCAATTCAAATATTTATTTTGCAAAACTTTAAGTATGAAAACTACAAGTAGTGCCACGAAATGAAAATGTAGGACATAGAGTTCCCCACAACCAACTTCGTTTTGAAAGTAAAACGAAACTAATATTACTTTGGATTCTAGAGTCGTAAATCACCCCATTGAAATCCAGTTTGAATTATGATTGCTGAAATGGAAAGTGTCAAATCTGTCGCCTGCTTGTTTAGAAAGTCATAACTCGGGTGTTGGATTGACGTTTGTATCTGAATTTTGAATTCTTTTGCAGAAGAGAACGAGTTTAGGATTACTAATAATAGAATATAGTATACCTACAGACCCACCAATTACGAACAGTCCTGAATTCACATTAAGATGGGTCATTTACGTACGTACGTAAACTCACGCCTTTATCCCCGAAGGGGTAGGCAGAGGCGCCACCAGGACACCCACATTTCGCCTTGTATGTTTCGTCCCATGATGTGATAGGGGGCGAGCCTATCGCCATATCGGGCACAAATTCCTGACTCCGGGCTGATAATGAATAGAAAAATCCAATATCACTTTGCCCGACCCGGGACTCGAACCCGAGACCTCAGCTTTGTAACCGTACCGTAATACAACTACGCCACCGAGGCAGTTTGGGTCATTTAATGTCTCCTAATTTAAAGTGTTACCTCATGTCGATTTTCCACAACACAGTAATACCACACTTCCCAGCCGAATCGTTTCTATTATAGGTTTCAAAAGGTATTGTTGCCATTGCTAATGTAACATATTAATGTTAAGTAGAAATCATCATCATCATCAGCCTATATTAGTCCACTGCTGGACATAGGCCTCTTCAAAATTGCGCCATTTCATCTGTCTTTGGCTTGTCGCATCCAACATCATAAGTAGAGATAATTTCATAAAAATACTTCGTTGGTTCGTTCTACCTGATTTTAAACTAGCAGTTTTCTAAGTTCAGCTTGATGCATAGTCTCAAATGGAATACGGAAATAAAAGGAAATGATTTTTATACATTTTAGCTACCTTGCATCACATTATTTATTTGTTCAAATTCACATTTGCCTATTGTGCAATATTAATTAATAAATTAATTAATTAATATTAATGCCTATTATGATATTGGGTCCCACCTAGATAGCGTCTACCATACACGATGGTAAACTTTTTGTTTTATTGCGATGAATGGCGAGTGGAGTATTTCGCCTGATGGTAAGCGATACCACCGCTCAGAGACAGTAGCAAAACCAAACAATACCATAAAAAATAAAGCAATGCTTGGCATTCCACTGCGATCCCTATTCTGAGACATAAAATGTAACGTCTCATTATGTCCAGTAGTTAGTTTTGTACAATCAGTATTAATGCCTTCTTGTGTTTGGAAATCGTGCCTATGACGAATTACACATCACCCTGGGGGGATGCCAGGTTTAATGACGAACTCCGCGAGGCCGCGCGGGTCAATTTACATTTATGAATGACATTGATTTTTCTTTCTTTCGTAAAGTTTCAGTCTTCGTGAATTGTGATCAGTTTGAAAAACTAAAGTATGTCAAGTAAACGATAGGTTTAATTTTTTACATGTAGCTAACTTCTGTAGTAGTAGTAACTACTGGACATATTGAGACTTAACATCATATGTCTTAGGATGGCGAGCGCAGTGGAATGCCATGCATTGCCTTGTAATTCATGGTGTTGTTTGGTTTTGCTACTGTCCATGAACGAGCGCATCGCTTACCATCAGGCGAATGGCATGTTCGTCTCGCCATTCATTGCAGAAAAATAGAAGGATGTCACATAACCGATAGTCTCTAGCAGCGGTATGGACTGTTTACTGTGACTTTTCAAAGTTATGTACATGTAAATCGTAGTTACTTGAGTTATTTCTTGCTTAGATGATGAAGAAAATCTCACATTTCCTTTTAAAATATCTATAAAAATTATCACTATGTAAGAGATCCTACAATTATAAAAAGTGGAAAATACATGCCAAAAGCTAATAAAATTTTCCATTAAGAACCGATTGCTTAAATTTGCACTTTATTCTTTGGAAATGTATGTAGTTCAACTATAGGCAAATCAATAGATTGAAATTCTCCGAACGGTTCCCAACAGCGAAAAAACAATTCTAAATCACTTATACGTTCGGTGTAATATGTACTAGAAGCAAAAGCGCTTTGTTTGTATAAAGAGAGGTAATTTCAACGCAGGACAGTTTAGCCAGGGGAGTTGTTTTCATATGGTAAAGGTATAATTGTGCTGCCTGGAGGTACCGCAATTAAAACTAACATTTATGGAAAGGGCAAACATACGGGCGGGAGTTTTGTCGTGCATGACTTTTTTATTTTATAATAAATTACGTGCAAAATTATTTCATTCCAAATCGTATTTTATTTAATATTAAATCTGTTGAGGTTTAAGAGATTCTTGATAGATTCTTAGTACGCCACTGATGACTCCGCCTTCCAAGGCGTGCTATTATTGATTCTAGCTTACAGCAAATGCCTTGTGGGTGTGTGAAATGATTAATTTATGGATGTTTATTCTTTTGAAAGTCTCCATGGCGCAGTTGGTTAGACGCCGGCTGTGAAACGAGAGGTCACGGGGTCGATCCCCGCATCGAGACAAATGTTTGTGAGCCCCGCAAATATGTATTTGTCTCGGGTCTGGGTGTTTGTGAGACCGAAAAGTCTCTTGTAGTTTCTACCAACGACACAAGATTGATCTTAATGTGGGGTCAGGACTATGTATGTGACTGTTAGGTTTATTTATTTATTTAAAGTATTCTGTGTGACGAAATAATGCTACGTGTTTTACAATTTTAAATGCGTTGCAATGTCCTCTGCTCTACTACGCCAGTGCAACCAGACCCCCGGCTCTTACAGCTGCTCTCTAAAATGCGCATAAAAACCAACAACCCGGATTTTTAACGGGTCTAATTTAATTGGTCGTTTCCGCCTCGCCTTTGCTACCGGCATGAGTAATATCCCGTTGTTTTTTAGTGGATAAATCAGTTTTATCCTCTAAATGCATACCGTTTGCGTTAACGGTGGCTGTTAATCTAGGATTTATTGAAGTTGAATTTATCATCTTGTCTTTGTTTATGGGAAAGAATGTCTGGAATCAGTTGGTTATGGTATTTGAATCAAAAGCCAATGAATGGCTGAGACAAGTCGAAGATTGCTTGTGATTGTCAATTTTTATTTACTGTAAAATTAGTTCTTAATAATTTACAGCCTCCGTTGCTCAGTAAGTTAAGAAACTATTTGTGACAAGATAGGCAGCACGTTCCATCCCCGCAAATTGTAAAATAGAGGTATGGATGATGTGTGAAAGTTCTCCACTAAAATTTTGATATAATATTGTAATCAAATAATTAACACTTCTAAATCATTCGATTTGCACTCTGGTATGTGTGGAGAATACGACGCAACCTCCGGGGCACATTGTTCGCTATCGCTTCCAGTGTTCATTATACTGCTCACTTTTTGTATGTTATTTAAAAACAGTGTCTCTTCCACGGACAACTCGCGTACTACAATTTAACTTTAATACACTACACTCAAATCACTCTTTTGATTCGGGGTCACCACTTTGGTGGTTTTAAGTGTAGGTATTAGAATGAGCACTCACTTCCAGGAACTAACTATTGTATATTTTGTAAAACCAGCCTGGAGGAATGCTAGAGTATGATCCTAAAAAATAACTAAAAAAACTCACAATTTTATTTAAAGTTTAACACCTGAAAACAAGAGTAAATTTCCTAATGGACGTTCGTTTATAATTTCTTAATGGACGTCAGTATAATGTAAAATAAATACGACCGCTCCGTGTTTTTTCGTGGAGAGCGTTGCGCTCGAAACGCGTGCTCGATTGGTTCCCACTATTGAAATGCGAGTGTCGACCACTTGGTATATTTGAATAGCGTTTAAAAACTTTCAGCCTGATAGAAAACGTGGGTTTGTGAATTTTTCGCTTTTTGCAGGAAAAGTTATTAGGTTTTTTTTTGTTAGACAGTTTCGTGCGTGAGTTTATAAATTGTATGATAATTTTTGAATATTTTTGGATATATTTTAAACTGTAATAAGCACCTTATAAAATAAACCTATTTTATTTATTTAATACTCCTTATACATAGTTGTATACAGGCGAGGCTTTATGCCCTACTGGCCACTGAAAACCAGCGCTGTGTAGTGGCCTCACTGCACAGCTTTTAACTGAGATGGTTACCTAGTTGGCACAATGTGAGCGTGTATATATTTTATCTTTTTTTCTTTTTTTTATAAATGTTATGTACTGTTTTTTTTTATTGTTATTTCTTAATTATATATTTTCTTTTTTTCTCTCTATTTATTGTGTCAAATTTTATTGTTAACTTTCTGTACATTCCATGTTGTGTCAATAAATCGTTTTTTCTTTCTTTCTTTCTTTCCATACGCATTTTCTAACAGCCAACCTTATGGTGATGCAATTTATTTTTGGATATTCTGTAAACTATTTTACTAAAGGAAATGAGATAAGGTAACAGCTTCTTTACTATAGATGTATTTTAATTAGCGACATTGCAGTCTGATTATTTATACAGTGTTCGTCTCCCCTTTATTATTTTGCAGTTTTTGATAATATTAATATTTTGTGACGGCCAAGTTTGAAATAACACAAATATCTCACCATCAAATAAACTTCTGCTCTGCCTCGTTGGCGCCGATGTACTACAGTGCGATTACAAAGCTGAGGTCTCGGGTTCGAATGCGGGGTCGGGCAAATAAATAATTCTTTCCATTATAAGCCCGAAGTCAGGAATTTGTGCCCAATATGGCGATCGGCTCGCCCCCTCTCACATCGTGGGACGGAACTTAAAAGGCGAAACGTGGGTGTCCTGGTAGCAGCTCTTTCTACACCTTCTGGGAAAAAGACAAAGATGTATGTATGTAAATAAACTTATAAATCATTAAATTTCAACAATTTATATAAAAATTTAAAGCCAATTACTTATAGTGTTTTACCAGACAACCGAAGCCACATCCTAAACTAGTGTTACGTATACGTAAATAGAAGTATCATCAGGCAAGATGCAGGCGCTATCTACGCCCCGCACTCCACTCCACTCCCTGGCCAGATGGCCTCAATACTGGGGCAAATAATGACAATATTTTATTGCACAACTCGCTTTATTAAATGTCTTTGTGTGTATATAAAAATAATGAAAAAGTGAATGATAGAGTTAAAAGAGAGGTGGATTGGTTGGAACATATCAACTAGAGATATTTTATCATTACGTGTACTTACAAAATTTTACTATGATTGCTTGAAAAAGGTTTACTCGAACTTCCTGAAGGTTGAAGCTATGGGTTTTAGTCCTAGACTGTGCCACTTTGGGACGGAATCAGATAAAATAATAAAACATAACGGAGGAAAATCAACTTAAAATCTTTTGTAGTGTGCAAATATTGCCTGCACTAAAAATGTAAATAGAAGCAAAAAAAGCCGTCAGTTTTAAACTAATTATCACTCTTCCGAAAAAGACACAAAAGCTTGGCTACACCCATTGAAACATCTATGCATTCCTAAAAAAAATTGGGCTTGATTGGTATCCGACCTCAATACACACTCCAGTTTTTCACAAACATTTGAATTTATTATCTAGTACGAAAAACCATATTCAGCGTCGAAAAACAAAACTTTTACCCATACCTTCCGTTGAAAGGGCAATAGAATTCCTGTAGCCGCACGGATCAAACCTTTCCAATTTGCTAGCGTTTTTGAATGGGTGCACCATGTTCTACAATGGAATAAAGCGTTATGTTTTGATTGAAACAAAAGGAGGTATATCTCTCGATGCATTCGGATGGTTGGATGTATTTGATTAGTCAAAGGTAGTTCGATTCAAACAAGGTACTTGAAAAAATATTATTATTCATGTTTGAAAACTAAGCCCATGCTTCGTTTTCAATTGTTTTGCAATACATTTAGAAGTAGAATTTTGTTTATATGAAAAATTAAATGCATGTATTATACTCAAACATATTTTTTTTTTTTTCGTTTTTAACTTTGAACTTGCACAAAACAACACATCTAAAACAAAGTGGTAATTTATAAGATACCGTAATGTCCACTTCTCCCGCCACACAGCAGTGTAAATGCACTGTTGTGTTCCGGTTTGAAGGATATTGTAGCCGGAGTAGCTACTGGACATAAATGAGACTTAACATCTTATGTCTCAGAATGGCGAGCGCAGTGGAAAGCCAAGCATTGCTTTTTTAAATCATGGTGTTGTTTGGTTTTGCTACTGTCCATGAGCGGTCGTATCGCTTACCATCAGGCGAATGGCATGCTCGTCTCGCCATTCATTGCTATAAAAAAACTTAAATATATCACTACATTGGAAGCACCTTAAAAAAATATGTCTATAAAAGATATTTTCAAAATCCAATCACACTAAAACTTACAATGTTTTCAATTGACCTTTGGGTGAAGTTATGAAACCACCGAACCTGAATTAACGATGAAAGACATAAATTCAAGACGTGCATATTATATATTAAACTTGAGGAGATAAAAAATGGTTGCGTTGATATTGTAAATCTTAAAATTGCGGTATTCAAGTCGTCATACTTACAACATTGTTTTTGGTCTTTCAGTATGTTGTATCAATTCAATAAAGATTACTCTCCTGATGACTCTTTTTCTCTTCTATTATTCTCTATGACTAATTGCGTGTATATCAGAAACTATCAGATACTTTTTAGTCTCGGAACATCCAACCCGAAATAATTACTTTTTTCAGCTTGTTCACACGGCCATTTGTCTCGGGAATAGAACCCATGGCCTTTCGAATCACAGCCGGCGTCTACAGTTTACCAAAAGTTATGGTCTGGCATTTAAAGGAAATCTAATTGAACCTGGTAACTTTTGATGTATAATTATTCCAATCCACGGGGTGTCCGCAGAACACATTCCAACGTCAAAAATCCATAGCAGTCTGTACGAAGAGGTCTTTACCGATTCATAGTAAAAGTAAACCATTAACGACTGCCTCGATGGCGTAGTTGTTCTACGGTACGACTACAAAGCTGAGGTCTCGGATTCGAATCCCGGCGCGGGCAAAGTGATATTGGGCTTTTCTATTCATTATCAGCCCGGAGTCAGGAATTTTTGCCTGATATGGCTCGCCCCCTGTCACATCATGGGAAGGCACAAGGCGAAATGTGGGTGTTTTGGTGGCGCCTCTGCCTACCCCTTCTGGGATAAAGGCGTGAGTTTATGTATGTAAACCGTTAACTCGCTTAAGGAAATTACTCTATTAAAACATTTCAGATGTACGTACTTGTAATTACCAGCGAGTCACTTGGCAAAAATATTAAGCTCATTAACATTCTGTAAGTCACGGACGTTTACTATAAATGGATCTCGCATCTGCTACTATAAACTAATATTATACTTATTACGACGCTCCAATTCGAAAGAGGAAGGATTTTAAAAGCATTACCTATTGAATAATTTTATATTTTTGTCGGATCGAATGATTGGATTCTAACGCCTTTCAATCTTACTGTACAATGTTATTGTTGGTCTATGGGCGGCCTAAGTCTAGCCTTAACAAGCAATAGGCCAGGCCGACATAATTGTGTTTCACTTTACCTTCAGGTACAGTGCAGTTACTTTACCGAGCTAAATAAAAAAATATTAATCATATTATTCTGCACATTTATCTCCTTTGATATTATTAATAAGTTCTTGATTAAAAAGTCTTGGTGTTTAACCTTGCTTCGCTAAATAACATTTCGCTTTACTACTAAAGGTCTTTTATAAACGATTATTAATGTAATACTTAAATGTACCCGCACAATGTAATACTTAAAATAACTTATACTCGATACAGAAACTACTGTAACAAAATGATAAAAAATCTCAAAAGGAATTATGAAAGAGAATTACTTACTCGTTCGGTCTCAAATAATAAATTACTTTGGAAGAACATTAAAAATATAACTTATACACATAAAATTAAAAATCTTATCTCAGAATTAACAAACATTAAACCTACTATTATCGAATCTGCCAATCACATCAATAACTATTTTGCAAATATTGGTAAATCTATTGCTCAGAAAATACAACAAACTATTGGCCAAAGAAATTGTAATTCTAACTTTAACTCATTCGCTCAATCTAATTCCTTTGTATTACTTGATACTGATATTCAGGAAGTGAATAGTATTATTACAGGGCTTAAATCTGCTAGCTCGCCTGGCTGGGACAATATACCAATAGCTTTTTTGAAATTCTCTAAACAAGAAATCGTTCCCATTATAACTCACTTGGTTAACTTGTGTTTCAAAAATGGTGCATTTCCTGCTCTTCTCAAAAAATCTGTAATAACGCCAATTTACAAGGGCGGGGACAGAAATGACATTAGCAATTATAGGCCAATTTCTATCTTACCGAGCATAGCCAAAATACTTGAAAAAGTAATTAATTGTCGTTTAATAAAGTACTTGACTCATTTTAAAATTTTGTCTCCCTCACAATTCGGTTTTAGAAAAGGGAAATCAACACAGGATGTCGTAGAAGCTCTAAGTGCGGAAATAACGGAACTACTTGACAAAGGGCAGAAATGCTTGGCAGTGTTTCTGGACATCAAGAAAGCTTTTGATACCGTTTCAGTCCCCATTCTTTTACGAAAATTGGAATCTATTGGCGTAAGAGGGACGCCGTTAGCTCTCTTCGAAGAGTACCTTACTAATAGAACGCAGCGGGTAAAGTTGGACTTTCATACCAGCGAGGAGAAAGATATAACATACGGAGTCCCTCAAGGTAGCGTCTTGGGCCCTACTTTATTTTTAATTTATATCAATGATCTCTGCAACCTTACTATTAAAAACGCAAAATTGTTTTTATATGCAGACGATACAGCTATCATCTTTACTAATAAATCCTGGTATGAAGTTAAAACAAGTGCAGAAGTGGGAATGACACACGTAGCTAACTGGTTAAAAAACAATTTATTATCACTAAACGCATCTAAAACTAATTATATATGCTTTAGTATAAACCAAAGGACACAACCACCATCAGATTTCCATATAAAAATACATACGTGTATAAACGTTAACGATAGAAATTGTAACTGTCCCATTATACATAAAGTGGCACAAACAAAATATCTCGGTGTTACTGTAGACCAAAGATTATCATGGTACCTACAGCTGGAGCAAGTTATTTGCAGAATCAGGAAATTAACTTGGGTCTTTAAAACCTTAAGACACGTTGTTCCAAACGAACATAATGGACATAACTCTCCTAAGCTCCTTCTAAATAAAATATATATTGCCCTTGTTCAATCGATTTTAACATATTGTATACCTATTTGGGGCGGCGCAGCTAAGATCAAATTCTTGGAGATAGAAAGGGCGCAGAGAGCAATTATAAAAGTGATGTACTTTAAAAAACGTAGATACTCTACAAAAGACATTTACACAACCTCAAATTTACTCTCCGTTAGAAAATTATACATACTGTATTCTATTAAAAATAAACACAAAACTTTAACACATGTCGCAAATTTACCAGATAAAAGAAGAAAAGATCTTATGATCAAGACGCCTGCTACTAAAACATTCTTTGCTAGTATACAATATAACAAACGCTCGGCTCTCCTTTATAACAAAATTAACAAAGAATTTCATATATATTCAAGGCATTATAATGATTTCAAATATGAGATAACGAATTGGTTGATTTCATTGAACTATGAGGAAACAGAAAGACTTTTGCAAGTTATGCAATGATTTACTCTTCTACACACATGACCATATATACGCGCGCACACACACACACACACACACAAACACACAAACACACAAACGCACACACGCACACACACACACACACTCACACGCACACTTTTTTGTTTGGCTTTATTTTATTTTATCCTCCATTTTGTCTGAATTTTTATTTAAGTCTTAATTTATATCTATTTTATTCAACTTTTGTAAAACTTTACTTGTAATTCTTGATGTTTGATGTATTTTTGTATGTATAACTACGAGATTTCACTTGGTGTATATTAAGACGCGGATGTTTTGGGGTCTCCTGTCACAAGCATTTCAAGCTTAAAAGGTGCCCTAAACCCTCTTCAAAAATTGTAATTTTTTTTGTTACTGAATAAAATAATTTATTTATTTATTATTAAAGTAGCTCCAATACTAATTGTCGTATTCTTCATCGTTTCGTTGTCAGTATTTTCAGTCATGGAAAGTACCCTGCTAATAGCAACACTTCCCAAAGACTCTAGAAACGACCTGTTGAAACCATCGCTCATAACTATGCGATTAAATATATGAATACATTTACACCACTTAAAACCTTTATACATGTCTATTCACAAAACATCTAAATTGGCTACAAATATTTGCGGATCACGCAAACATTTGCCCAACCGTTGGAACTATACAAAAACCTTAATTTACCGCCTGTTCGCCATATTCCCCTGGTAAATTTATTTGTTAATATAGACTCATGGTTATTAATTTCGCTCCAACATTTCCACCCGGACTCACATCTCACTTCTAGCCCGGCCTTATAAATATAAAATATTTAGCTTTCCCGGGGCGTTTTCTTTTTATTCACATTTCGAACAGCCAAGCTCCACTTCTTAAATATTCTTTTCATTTGGTGTGTTAAAATCGTTCGTTCATTTCGTGTGACCTATTTGGTGTCAAATTTTCGTAACCCGTCTCCTGATTTGGCTTAAGCATTGCTGAAACATAAATTAGTATGCTCGATGTGATACCATTTAAATGTGCCTAGCGACAAACCAAAATTTCTCGAGGGTCATTCCGACCTGCTCAGTACCGAATGTCGCTATCAAGGGTTTTAATTTTTTTATATCGTGGTCGCTATCCAAGAGTATGTTTATTATATGTATATTCTTCAATTTCTCTACAACTGACATTTGTTTAAATGCAGACTTTCGAAAGTATCAGAAATCGTGAAAAAAGAACATTAGGATTCAGGTATACTACTTACAACACAGCAGAACTTTATTTCAAGTCATTATTCAATAAAACATTGTATGGTTTTTTTTTACAGATCGTACAAAGATGGGCATCAGGCATTTTCATCCAATCAACTCTTTGCCGGTACAGAAATTAGACAAGGTAAGTGCTTTATAATTATCACCTCGGTTGGGCCAGCTTTTGTACTGTATCGTGAAGGGTTTTATGTTAATACATTGCAGAAATAACACAAACAGTGCGTAATCGACCGAAACTGGAGTCATTTGTAGAAATTAATTCGCATGAAATCTACCGTTAACCCTAAATGAGAACCGGGCATTACGTTAAGATGAATGAATAAAAAACGAATTTAGGGTCATTTTGACCAAACAGAAGCTTAATGCGGTGCCCAAACACGTACTTATGTATAGTTATGCTATCCGAAAAAAACGTGTATTATTTCGTATCTTAATAAAAGAATAAAAGGTTGTCGTAGTGATGGGTGAGATTCTTACCTTGAGTTGCTGTCCATCGATAGTCGCGTCAATTCCTTACAATATTACGACAATACACACTTTTACGATCTAAAAATTAAAATGTAACCAATATCATCTCATCGAAAATCGGCAACTTTGTTCTTTCGTTTGATTTGATCACCTATTATTTCTATCGTCTATTTTACGCATCTGTTTTGGTACCTCACCAATACGATTACGATTTTCCAGATATAACTCATCAAAATTAAACAGAACACTTTAAACTATATTCAAAACATTAACTTTCTACACTATTGAAGACCCCGTAACTTGAATCACAAAAGTAACTCGGATCACTCGACATCTGAATTACATATTGGATCAAGACGCAAACCTACCCACGTAACTACATACATACATAAACTCACGCCTTAATCCCAGAAGGGGTAGGCAGAGGCGCTACCAATACACCTACATTTCGCCTTTGTATGTTCCGACCCATGATGTGATAGGGGGCGAGCCTATCGCCATATCGGGCACAAATTCCTGACTCCGGGTTGATAATGAATAGAACAACCCAATATCACTTTGCCCGACCCGGGATTCGAACCCGAGACCTCGGCATTGTAGTCGTACCGTAGTACAACTACGCCACCGAGGCAGTAAATTATATGGTCTGTTAATTATCCGTTCACCGTATGCCAGTAAGCTTGGCTGTGGTCCAGTACTTACAAGCCTATTTGCCACCGCATGTGTCCACAGATAGAATGTAAATAGATGTCGCAAGTACATTCGCTTCACTTGTCAAACCATGGATGTAGTATGTTACAAATCTATACATACTCGTATAATAAATTTGTAACCGATCGATGTCTGTAAGTAGAAGATAAATGAGAAAAACTAATATAGGGGGTCTGTATTAACGTAATAGAACCCAAAACAATGATTTTTAGAATTTTTGTCTGTTTGTCTGTGCGGTTGTGCGCGATGAACTCAGAAATGGCTAAACGGATTTCGATGAAATTTGGTATGGAGGCAGCTGACACCCTGGATTAACACTTAGAGTATTTTTTATCTCGAAAAATGTTGTGTTCTGTGGGATGAGCAAATAATTCCGATATATTTGTTATTTTTTATACTCAAAGGGATGGGATGGGGCTGGATTACTTGCCTTGAGTGGGAATGACACAGGACGGGTGGGATATAATTGGACGGGACGGGACGGGACGGGACGGGATAGAAAATTCCAATTAAAATTAATTTCAAATAAAGTTAATCACGCAGACGAAGTTTGCGGGAAGAATCTAGTATTCAATAAATAGCAATACACCCTAAGATAATACACCCACATAAATAGTCCTGATCCCACAAGATCGAGGGTATGACATACTACGAGAGAATTTTCGGTCTCACAAACACCCGGCCCGAAAAAAATACCTGTGGATTACACAAATGTTTGTTTCGGAGCGCGGATCGAACCTGCAGCCTTACGACTCACAGCCGGCGTCTAACCAACTGCGCTACGGAGGTTGTCAAAAATCTAACACTATTTTTCGGACATTTGAAGATATTGCATCATCTATTTGGATACTAATCTGTGGTCTGTCCCACTGCCAAGCAATGCTCTGTTCTTGTAGATCGTGAATCACAAATTTAGACGTTAAGCAATGCAGTTTTATGGGTATTTAGTTTTCCAGACAATGGTAATCAAGACATTTGTCCATTTTAAGCAGTTTTCTTTTTGGGATATTGTTTTTTTTTTATTTCTGGCATGATATAATACGAAATACTTAACCAGTTGTGATAATTTGAAATATGTGACGATTTATTTCCTTCATTTCATTGAATCATTTGTTGTATTAAAAAATAAAATGAACCGCACTGAAGTAATTTCATACATAAATGTACCATCTCAACTGTAGTGATATAATTATCTTACAAAAAAAAATAATGGAAAATGACGCCGTGAAATGACGGAAATTGCATCCTGGGATCCTACAGATCACCCGCTTTCTTTCCAACTATATAACACACCGACCACAGGTTAAATTTTCTATATAATTAAACCAACAACTTTAGTGTAAAACAAAAATCTCATACGGAGTTTCAAACTACATCAAAATATACTTCTTCTTCTTCTTCTTTTAAAAGTTGTATGGCTCCATCGGCATTCAAAATATACTTTATTCATCTAGTTTCTTACATTATGTTTGGAAACGTCACTTAACGCTACCACGACTTTAAAACGTTTTCTAAAGAAAAAGCGGCACAAGAAACTCTCTCAGAACACCGTGATGTTTTCTTTTAGTCAATATAGATTACAATTCAATTTCCCTAAACGAATTGGTGGCTGTATGTTTTCATTTTTGCTTATTTCACGCAATTCTAAGTAAAGGTCAAATCTATTACAAGTAAATAAGTAATACAAACGTCGGCTCATAAATCGTCCACGGTGAGTAACGGCTTACCTATAAACAAAATATATTTCACTGGAATAAAACATATTTTAGACGCGACTTTTACTACGAATAAAATGCTGTACGCACCTGTTACATCTATATTGTAGTAGTATGTAAATCTGTTTGTCTGTATTTTATAGTTGTATATACAGGCATTATGAATAGCCTGAAATATTAATTATGAACGCTAGTTGAAAAATAGGCGTAAATTATTAAATAATGCAAATAATAATGAAGGTTCTAGTTATGTATAACTTTAATCAAACCACTAAAGCGACCATTTTATGATGATGATAATATTATCTTATTTTGGATGTCTTTATTAATTTATCTTTTACACAAGAAAAAGTTTTAATACCATTTTTGCCTGTTACCTTTAGTATCTACATATCTATATATTTATAACATTTAGTATCTATACAAAAGAAGGAAAAATTATAGCTGTTATTTTGTATCCGATTGCCTAAATTATGTTCCTACCACGCGTCCTCTATTTATTCTAAATCCACCGAACAAAGTCGCAGACCCCACCTAGTATACAAAGCAGGCCTTGTACCAAACGCAATATTTTTCTATGATTCTCAATGCAGCACAACATAATACCCTCGTGCTGTTAGAACTCAGAATGGCCGTATAAAATAAGGCACCAGCTGGCGTAACACGGTTCGTTAGAACTTCTTTCTGTATAGGTCGTGTTAAGCTTTTAACATACTGCTGTGGCGTTTGACCAACTTCACCTCCACACATTGTTGGCAAGTCGGTTGGGTGCAGTTTCGGACTATTATTTTCAGAGTTTCAAGTACATCTGACGTTATTTGAAGTTTGATTTCGGTGAATAAGTAATCCTAATTGTTTCTTATTTAATTAAAAAATATATAGTGTATAATAATAGATGTTGCAGATATAATATGCAGAACAGCCTCCGTGGTGTAGTTGGTTATACGGTGGCTGTGAAACGAGAGGCCGCGGGTTCGATCCCCGCACCGAGAGAAATGTTTGTGCGGCCCACAAATATTTCTTTCGGGTCTAGGTGTTTGTGAGACCGAAAAGTCTCTCGTAGTTCTGATACCTGGAACACAAGACTTAACTGGTCTTAATGTGGGGTCAGGACTATGTATGTTGGGAGTATTTATTAACATTGCGTCTATATCACATCAAGCTACATTCATATTCGCTTGCATGCTGACTACCGTAAACTGTATCAGTCTTCGATCGTATCAGTCCATATTATCTAGTTCATCCTGTTTGTATTTAAATACGAGTTTGCCGGCGTTTGTACTATATTAAATTTGTATATACCTATCAGGGGCGTTGTAATTACTGTAGAATGCCAGTATGAAACATATTTATGTAATATCAATCTTCATCCCATTCAAGGAAACCGTTATTCCTGTTTTAAATTTAGAGTTGGACATTTCCACCAAACAGATCGCCAGTGTGTCACGAGCTCTTAATACGTAGCCTTTCCTCGAGCCATGTTAAGATATTTGGCTCGTATTCATTATATCTCGTCGACTGTGACATTTTTTTTCGAATAAAATATACACTGAAGTGTCATATTTCTCCCCGGAGGATGGGAAAAAAATATTTTTTGGCTTACGAAAGTCGTTTGGAGAGCATCGTTTCCGCTTTAAAACTGTGTTGTTCTCGTTAAAAGACTGAATGTTTTAGTCACAGTCACGTTAACGATTCTAAGGGGCTTTATAGTGACAGTGAGAAATATAAGGATGGTCATGTTTATTAATAATGCATTTACATATCAAGATGCAGAAAAGTAAATGGTAGTGAAAGGAAGTAATGGGAGTACAATGGTTAAAGGATGTGTATTAAAAATGTAATTACTTATTCATTTGTAAAAACTTATTCGCCTCCGTGGCGCAGTTGGTTAGGCGCCGGCTGTGAAACGAGAGGCCACGGGTTCGATACCCGCACCGAGACATATGGTTGTGTGATCCACAGGCATTTGTTTCGGGGCTGGGTGCTTGTGGGACCGAAAAGTCTGTCGTAGTTTCTGATACCCACGACAAATGACCTGATCTTATTGTGGGGTCAGGACTTTGTATGTGACTGTTGGGTGCATTTATTTATCTTAGCAGTTAATTAAGATCAAATTTTTCACTATCTTTTGACAACCTCAATGAGGTAATAGCAGTTCAACAGCGAAAAAGCCTTGAGTTCAAACCCGGTAAACTCTACCTTAGCATGAAATTTGCTTAATATTTACTTTGTCTCCATAAGTACTATAATTTTCTCTTTTACCTTGATATCCTTCACTCCTCTTTTGTTGCAAAGTCCCAATTTACACACTTTAACTCAAGCAGAACCTTTATTAACACTCGAAGTTCCAACACGCGGCTCACATAATGGGCCGGGAAGGATGTTCGCAAAACATTAAATACCGAAACATTGCGGAAAAACAACAATGATTGTAGAGACTTGTGCAGGGGCGGCGCGGGAAAATTTGTGTGGGGGGTATATTTTTTTCTAGGCTTAGTTTACTAAAGTATAATCTCAGGTCTATAAAGCCACAGTTTAGAGACAATGGTGCCACTAGTATCACAGTCCGTTTATTTTTTCTCCGGTAATGGATGGGATCCAAAATTATAACCATGCCGGGCGTAAAAGTGACCGGTGGGCAACTCATCACACAATTTTAAACCAAAAACTATCTAAATTGAGATTACGCTAACTAATTAATACCGCAAAGTGTACACATGTCATACACGTCACTACTTAATTTAGATTTAAAAAAATACACTTGGTAAGTACAGTAATATTCGATCTCGCAAACTGTATAATCTAATATTTCATAATAAACAAAATCGATAATGGCTTACATATACTTGCTATTAATGCTCGAATTAAAATGATATCTTCAAATCCCCCAATTCAAGGAGGCCGTGGCCCATAGACCACGTTGCCCGTACTAACTCCGTCCCCGCCACAGCTCCGCGCTCATGCGAACCCAGGAAAAGGGTATGATTTATATCAGCTTGGTGGTTGATACACGGCGAAACTGAAGGCTGTCATGAGAGATTTATAAACGCCGCGTGCAGGAAAAAAGAACTGTATTGGTTGGCAGTAATTTAGCTTGCTCATGTTTCTTGCGATGAGTTTGTTTTGGAGTTTGATTAGATATGTAACAGGGTATTATGGTATGTTTAATGATTTGGCGATACTCTTGAGGACGATGTATGAAATTTTTGTGTAACTAAAAATATTTATTTCTGAGCGTTTTGTATCCGCAGTGCCATATACAGGGTATATCAAGACCGCGACCGAAAACGAAGCCAGGTATTAGTGACTTCAGACACAATGCAAGTAAAAATTTCGCAAAAATTTTTTACTTATCGTCGTATTTGGGTGATAAATACATAGTTTTCCTAAAATAATGATGCAGACCTTTTTATTTTTCAACACTCAATGGTACGTAAGGGTTTAAATTATTATTTTCGTAAAAACTAGGATTCTACCACCCAAACAAGATGATTTTTAAAAAAGCTCTAAAAAATTATCTGCCGCTGTTTTGGTGAAATTTTTATTTGCGTCGTGTCTGTAACCACTTGAACTACCACCTGGCTTCGTTTTCGGTCGCGATCTTGAAATACCCTGTATAATATTATTTATTCTTTAGTTCGTGAATAGTAATATTAAAATCCCGTAAGATCTTCACATACTTATTGTACACAGCTTTTACCCAGCTTAGAAACAAATATTGATTAATTTCACATAAGAATCCATTTTCCTCAGTGTAGATCTCTCACTATCTTCATAGCCTTTACTCGTACATAGTATATCTCAATAATAAAACATTCACTCATGGGTGGAAAGCATCCTTTGACCAAACAAAGGAAACAGCATGCCACTAACAGAAACCCCGCATTAATACCGGACACGATGACACACGCATAACTCATCTGCCGCTTAGGATTCGCCACCGCCATCACTCATACTGACTTAGCCAGTGATTTATATCAAATCGGGGGATACTCTGGACTGGTACTTTACAGCTTGGTGAAAAATGTCAAATTGATATATGTTTGACAAATCAGGATGAAATTTATATTAATAAAAATATATAGGTAAAGAGTTTGTAAGTTTGAACGCGCTAATCTTATGAATTAATGGTCCGAATTAAAAAATATTTTGGTGTTGGATAGCCTATTTATCGAGGAAGGCTATAGGGTAATTTTTATCTTACTTATTAAAAAACTTTTAATCTGAAATAATATGGTTTGATGAACAGTCGCTTACTTAACGTCCTCTCTCTCGAGAATAGGTCTAGACAGTTAGGTTAACTTAACTGTTAACACACTTTTAAAATTCTTGTGAAGAACTTCCAAGTGAACTAATTTCCTCACAATGTTATTATTTCTAAAGTTCATTCGATTTATGAATAAATAAACTATCGCTAGCCGATTTCGGCCATGGCGAATATTAATTAGCATAGTCATTTCGATACCACTTTAAATACTTTAATATACACAAAGAAAATCAAACTTATAACAACCGTCCTTTTGTGTTGGGGGTTAAAAAGCAGACATGCAATGAAAAAGATGATACGGAATTTTGGATTCTTCTATACTCGTAAATAAAAAAATGTGATACGCATATTAATAAGGGTAAAAAAATATAGAATTCTATATTTTATCACTCGGACTACACCTAACCTAATGAATTTGACAAAAAAAACATACTGTCGAATTGAGAACCTCCTCCTTTTTTGAAGGCGGTAAAAAATTAAATTCACTTTGCTTAAGAGGAGTACCATAACACACCTATGAGAAATACTGATTGCAATGTCCCCCTCCCTCCTTCACCCTCCCCCGGCCTCAGCGCTTCATGTGTCAAGTTCCAAATGTAATTTTAAACAGTGCTGGTATTTCCGACCCACATTGTCTAGGATTTCAATACAATATAACAGAGCGGGAGGAAAATCGCATTTAGCGTTAACCGGAGTTTACGCGTGTGCGGAATAAAGGAGCTTGTTTAATGAAAATATTTTGCTTTGTTGCAAGTTTATTTTTGCTGATATTTTTATGTTTGTAAAGTCAGGGGATTAGGTACGTCGTATTTCAGATTAAGTTACTCTGAACGGACCAAGGCAGATCTCAAAGGCTTTTGATAAAATTGTGGGATCTAGAAATACACGACACAAATAAATATTGTTAACATTACACGTAGTTTTTAAATAGTAGCACAGAATGGTGACTTTCGATCTTAGATGCGAAGGTGGCATCTCAAATTGAGAAAGGAAGGGGAAAGAAAAATGTAAGGAATAAGTAAGAGGTATCGGTTTCCACCAACCTCTCTTACCAAAAGAAACAAGGAAGCAAACCCGTTGTTTTATTTCGGTTTTCTGTGAGACAATAAATATTACCACTCCGATCTACCTAATTGAATTACAATGAGTCAATTTTTTTAATAGACCTATATTAACATACATGAACTCACGCCTTTATCCCAGAAGGGGTAGGCAGAGGCGCCACCAGGACACCCACATTTCGCCTTGTATGTTCCTACCCATAATGTGATAGAGGGCGAGCCTATCGCCATATCGGGCTCAAATTCCTGACTCCAGGCTGATAAGGATTAGAAAAACCCAATATCACTTTGCCCGACCCGGGATTCGAACTCGAGACCTTTATAGTCGTACAACTACGCCACCAAGGCAGGTACCTATTAAGATATACATAAATAACTTTACATACCCTGATCTCATCCCAAACCCACATTCAATAATTGATTCGTAGTACAGGGATACCTAGCCGGGGGTTGAGTGGCGCGTCAAAACGTCCACCGCACGCGACCCGTGTTACTCCCTATCAATTACACGCCATCCAATTCATTGTCTTCATACAAAAATTGTAATTTGTTCGTATTTGAAAAATATAGACGGAATTAGTTCATGTTTTATGCAAGTATTTATTTATTTATTGAATCAATTAATACAATTCTTAGCTAGTTACGTTCTTGTTCTGATGCATATACCACTTATGGGAATACACAGCACTTATAAATAACACACTCATGAAAAAACAAACAAGGAATAAGTATTTATATCTGCTTACTTAAAATGAATACAGAGTCTGTGCTATACTAAAATGTTGCATTTTAAAAGTATGCACTAAAATATCAAACTTGAAATAACCTTTTTGAAGCTATATTATCAATGGATCGTCTCGACCAGGGTTATACCATTGTGTCTTTGAAAGCGGTGTCTGCCTCGGTGACGTAGTTGTACTACGGTACGACTACAAAGCTGAGGTCTAGGGTTCGAATCCCGGGTTGGGCAAAGTGCTATTGGGTTTTTCTAATTATTATCGGCCCGGATTCAGAAATTTGTGCCTGATATGGCGATAGGCTCGCCCTCTCTCACATCATGGGACGGAACATACAAGGCGAAATGTGGGTGTCCTGGTGGCGCCTCTGCCTAACCCTTCTGGGATAAAGGCGTGAGTTTATGTATGTATTTATGTATGTCTTTGAAAGCGATGGAAAGTAACAGTTTACTGTTGCCCTTCGATCCATGAGAGGATTACTTGATAACTAGCTACTGGTAGCTTATTCTTTTCCACCGGCATGGCAACCACAGTACACGATGGTGAAAAACCTGTTGAAGTGACCTATTCAATTATGCTACGTTTAGGGCTCAGCCTGTGTAGGTAGAAACAGTTTCGAATAAGCCGACATCATTTAACACATCCGCAAGAGATTGCCATTGTTTCTCGTGTACCGTGATTCACCAACAATATGGCCACCTTTCGGTTCCAGTATAAAAATATCTTTTTTTAATTTATTTTTTTATTCAATAGTATTCAAGGGACTTTTATGCTAATAGGAAATACATGGCAGTCCCGTCGTACCTTATAAATTAATATCTACACAACAAATTAAGAGAATTACAAAAAAAAAACCAAGCAAAACACAAATCTAACATTTCTCAGCAACCAATTAAACTAAAACAAACTAAAATACTAAAGAAAACAAAAAGATAATATCGTAAAAATTAGAATCGTAACATTAAAAACTTAAATAACTTGCAAGCCTCATCGGACGTTGGTTCAGACAAAATATTAAGAAACCACCCAACGTCATTTTTATTCCATTTATTATATTTAACATTCAATTCCTTCATCACATGTTGTCTCGCATCTCGAAACCGACTAAGAAATATCTTGTAACAAAGTAAAAACTCGTATATTAACAGTATGGATAAATACATTTTTCCAGTCACTCTAAGCTAAAGTCGTAGGCGAAAAAGAAACTATCAAATAGATCAAGCGACAGATAAACTTCGAGCGGCCAGATGTCCGATTTTTGCAGATATTTGCAATTGCCGGAGTATTAGGGTATGGTATGCGTGCCCCCGGTAATGTCGGCATAATCAGAGACAAACAGAGAAAAGGTCGTCATCGACTCGTTCTAGAAGCTTCGGATCGGATAACTGGGTGTGTTTTGTATTGACACAGTTGAAATTTAACAGTAATACATAAGAACGACAATATGGGGGCTACAAGATAAAAATTCTATCATCGCCACCATCAGCCCGTTGCAGTCCTCTGCTGGACATAGGCCTCTCCCAAGGTACGCCACAGAGCCCTAAATTCTAAAGGTGTTTTTATGTATCTTACGGCTGCAATTGCCTACAATATACGTACATAATATTATAATATAAACTCACGCCTTTATCCCAGAAGGAGTAAGCACAGGTACTACCAGGACACCCTCGTTTCGCCATTTGTGTTCTTTTCCATGATGTGATAAGGGGCGAGCCTATCGCCATATACGGCACAAATTCCTGACTCCGGGTGTGACAGTTTAGGCGATCAATTATTTTCCGGGTGGGTTTATTAAGTTTCGTGAGCGTAGATTCATCATTTTTTAAAGTACTTAAATAATATGGCTTATAATTTATTTATATTCCTTTATGTAAACTCAAGAAAACAAACAACGCAGCAATTTAAATTCTACTGAACTAGATAAAACTAAATTGTATTCCAAAGACAAGTCCTAATCTAATTTTAATACGTCTGACCTACAATGAGATAATAGAGCGATTCTTAAGCAACGCACACGTCTGCACACAATGAGCGAGAGGGAATCAAACCTGACCTTCGTTTTATATGAAATTGACCGACAGATATACGAAAGCGAGTAAGTTATTCGGTGAACTCTAGATGTTGGGAATTATTGAAAAAACTATCATCTGATAGTATTTTTTAGATATAATGCCATTTAGGTAAAGGTTCGATGCTTCGTAACATTATCTGCATGTGAATTTTAAAAAAAAGGAAAATACATTTTTTTTTCTCATCGTTTTCATGGTGTAAAAAAAGCCGATCTCAGTAGTTCGTTTATAACCATGTGTGCTCTAAGAGAAGCATTATAATTGAGCATGTTGATATAATTATTTTAAATCAATATTAGATTTGTCTTTAAAGACAGTTGTCACTCGCGGTAGGTTGCATAATGCATATGCTGCAATTTAGTATAATTTCATCGTTTTCAGCCATAGAAGTTCCACTTGTCAACACAGACCTCACGAAATTCATTAAATAGGGCTACTAACAAACTATTCAGTCGATAATAATAAGATATTATTTTGTAAACATTCTTATCGCTAACCTCTTCCTCTACCGTCGTCATATCATAAACATAGGCCTCCTTTATCAATCACTACTTAGTGCTTCTAAAACCGAACTAATTATCACCAATAATCTTCAGACTTGCCCTACTGTCGTCACTGTGTCCCCTTAATACTCCGCTCACGCTTCCCGATAGCTAGGGGAATGGCGTCATGAGAGCGACGTGACTCCACCACCATGAATATTACTAACAACCATTTGTTTTTTCTTCAGCCTTTACGAGCTATTTATTGGTGATGGCTGACTGATAATAATTTATGAGTATCAGTTTCGTTGTGAAAACTGGTGCACTTTATTTTTGTTTTTCGGTAAATGATATTCCCTCCGTGGTGCAGTTGTACTACGGTGTGATTGCAAAGCTGAGGTTATGGGTTCGAATCCCGAGTTAAGCACAGCGATTTTGGATTTTTCTAGTCATTATCAGCCCGGAGTAAGGAAGAGTTTTGACTTTACGAGAAGTGGTAAATGCAATTAGCCTTCTTCTCTCAAGATATTTATGCTGTGATCTCCTATTTATAAATGTAGACGTACATCAGATATGTTGAACAATATATTGTCGGCAGTTAGACATCCAAATAAATCTAATATTGAACATGATTTTAATTTTAAATTATTTTACTAAGATCAATTTTACTAAGATCAATCATCATATTCTCGATGCGTTCTATAAAAAACAATGCTAACACTAGGGAGCATCGTATTAACATAAAACGCGGGCTGCGTAGAAACCTCTCCGCAAAATTAAATTAAATTCCTATGGGATTTGTTTAACATATCACGCGTAATGAATCAAAACGCGACCCTGTTGGCAAACTGACCTGTATTTAAATATTTATAGAGATTAGATGGAATGTATTGGTTATGGATGTTTTACGGTGGATTACAATATTTGTTTAGTAATTGGCCAAATGAGGTAATTTACAAATCATTACATATAATTGTTCGTACTGTTAATATTAATGCTGATAAATGTTTATCTTTGAATGTAGATATTGTTTTGGCTATAGTTTATTGGACGGCATCAATCGAATGTGATAATTAGGAATTATTGAAACCCGAGGATATCACCGACATAGCGCAAAATATTATCCAGAAAAATAAGACGGGAAAAGAGAAGAAACTTCCTGCAAGGGACATCTTAATCCTAATTATAATGATTAAAAAACACTTTACAATATTAAGACAATAGAAACCAGAATGCAGTGTCTGGAGTATTGACCCTCCGGTATTCAAACTAGAATTAAAGTGCAGTACTTTAAATAATTAGAAAGACTAAAAGCCATAGTAAAAAGGAACTCAAATCCTGGCCAAAAGTGCTCAAAAGCACACAACACCCCAACTTCGAAACAAACCAGCTAAAACGCTCAAACATCTAAGTGAAATAACCACTTATCTCTATTTGTCTGAAGCTACAAAATTGAGATGGAAATAATAAACTGCAATAAGATTATGAGCCTTTGCTTTCAAAGGACTGCTGCGAAATCTTTTGTAACTCATGCTAATATAACACCGTGGCGTAATTCCCAAGTACCAAGTTCGCCACTTAAGTATTCCGGTGGCTCGCTCAACTTTCTGAATTCACAACACAGCACTTATTTCACGGTCCTGTTTTGGCGAATGCTAACTTCGGAAATGCGATTTGGCTGTACATCTAGATGTTTCGTTGAGGAGTAGCCCCTAAGTGTTTTTAACTAGTTAGTAAAGTTTTACTAATGGTGTAGTGGTATTGTGTATTAGCTTCATGACTTTTTAGTCTTTGGGACTTTCTGTCGCTGGGTTAATGGATTAACTTTTTTACATAGATACTGCGAACAAGCCATTTATTAATTACTAAAGGGAAGGAAAATACGGAATTGAAGACACATTAAATAAAGCTTGAGACAGTAGGGAAAAGAGTATTTTAGGAAAGTATCAATTTTTATTTATGTCTGTCGAAGCAGTTTAACAAAGGCGTATTTTATCATTATCTTAAAGTATAATGTGATATTATGCGTAATGATCTGAAAAACAATACACTGTCAATTATTCTAACTTTTTGGAAAGTTCTCCAAGTACAAACATTTAATTCTCAATTTATGTCCACATTATTCAACATCACATTCCAAGGACGTGACAATTTAATTACCTTTAATAACTTACCACTTCTGAACAACTCCAACAAAAATACACTGTGCCGTTACATGACTTGTGCAATTAATAACTAGCTCCAGCACAATTGAAAAGAACAAAAGAATTTATAATTAGCTGCCATAATTCTATTATTACAGCACGGTGTGAGGGAAGGCCATGTTAAATGCAACGGACAAAGTTGAATCCATTTTAAAGTTAGTTCCGGCGGGGCTTTTAGCGCAATAAATGCCTTCCTTCCTTTACTTTCTTAAAAGTTTCCTTTAAAACAAAAAGATTTGTATTTTATCCCCAGAACTAACGGCAATCTTCAGTATCACTTGTATCTTTGCCGACTACATCGCGCCTAATCGTGATGCTAATCTTTTTTGTATTTAGTTTTTATTTGAAGTTGGAAAGATTGTAAGAAGAGTAATCAGTAATGTTGGTATCTACATACATACATAAACTCACGCCTTTATTCCCGAAGGGGTAGGCAGAGGCACCAGTAGGACACCCACATTTCGCCTTGCATGTTCCGTCCCACGATGATGATGTTGATATCTAGATTATTGATATCATCTATAACTTTTGAAGTGGTAGAGCCACGCTGTTGTCAGCCATGACTCAGCATGAATGGGCAGGCTCGTCCGGGGCGGTACCACTGTCTCACAGGAAATCGACGTTTTTTTTTTTTTATTGCAATGAATGACGAGACGAGCAAACCGTTCGCCTGATGGTAAGCGATACGACCGCTCATAAACAGTAGCAACATTCCACTGCGCTCGCAATCCTGAGACATAAGATGTTAAGTATCAATATGTCCAGTAGTTAATCTGGCTACAATGTCCTTCAATCCGAAACACAACAGTGCATTTACGCAGTGTTGTTTCACGGGAGAAATAGACATTGCGGTGGTACCTACCCAGATGGCCTCTCACATATGAGAGACCTACCACCAGTAAACGTCAAGCGTCAGCTTTGCTGTAGTGTTTTCTTCGGTGAGTAAGACTGCTGGATGTCCTACACTCCTTTCCTCTTCTTAGCCTTTTTCCTTGATGAGCCGGCAACCCATTCAGGATCCAAGATTTGTGGATGTTCATGGGTGGCAATGATGACTACCAGGCTCCCTGTTTGCTCGTTTCCCGGACCAATGCAATAAAAAAAACTGGAAAGTCAACATAATATAATTGTATAAACAAGACCACTAAGTTGGAGTAATATTTGTAGTTAATCTTTTTCTACCTGGCACGGAAAAGTTATGAACCATTTTTGATGAAAATTGCGTTGCGGCACGGAAAGACCGCCGATCGGCTATAGAGCACATTTTCCCATTCGGGACTATTACAGAAGCCATGTAAATGCTTTTATACGGTACGGCAGCTTGATTTTAGAAGCGTCTTTACGCTTGCAGTTAGTGCTAATTGGCAAAACCTGATGCATCCTTTCTCGGACCTAAGATTTTTACCACACCTAATCACATATTTGCTTGGCCTGGAACCTCCAACTCTTCAGTAGCACTAAGAAAACCTATACCAATATATCAAACAGAAGATGGAGTAAGTTGAAAAAAAAACAGAATGAACACCAAATTACCTCCAATAAAAGGTATTTATAAAGAATACAATATGTCATCCAGCCAAAGCCGTTTTACGCCTCGGCAATCCGTCATATCGGACAAACTAATAAAAACCCATATTTTTATATCCGCCATAAATAACTTGGAATCCGGGCGACTCGTCATTTTAATTGCTTCACAAAATGCGTGTAGCACGTGTAATAAAGGATTTGCTCGTAATTTGAGACATTTCGCGTAAAGACCTATACGCACTGCGCTTACTACTTTTTTGTAGATGGCAGCTAATGATAAAGCTATATTAATAGTTTCTAAAATAACTACTTTATTGGAGGCGAAGGAGTAGACTGTCCAAATGTCGCTCTTGAGACCTATAACGCTAGAGGAATTAAAACAAATAAACACAGCCAACCGTCTCATACATAGGGCTCACCCCTCACTAAGATCAAATCTTGTGCGTGAGTATCAGCAACTACGAGAGACATTTCGAGAATTAGCGCATTGTTGACTCTCAAGGAAAGGAAACTTTTATCTGAGTCGTTTTCTTAAATAGCAGGTCACGACGAAAATGAAGAAATAATAATTGGCGATCTTTACTAGTAATCAATATTTTTTGTAAGCCATGTGTGGAAAATATTATCCAATAAAAACATGCTTTTTCTATGACATCATAGAAATTGATAAAACGTAATTTAACTTGGGGCATCTTTTTAACCAAGCGCATCCGTAGCGCAGTTGGTTAGACGCCTGTTGTGAAACGAGAGGCCGCGGGTTCCATCCCCACACCGAGACAAATGTTTGTGAGGCCCACAAATATTTGTCTCGGGTCTGGGTGTTTGTGAGACCGAAAAGTCTCTCGTAGTTTCTGATACCTGCGACACAAGACTTAATTGATCTTAATGTGAGGTCAGGACTATGTATGTGACTGTTGGATGTAATTATTATTATGTACTATCAGCTAGCTTGTCGTACTAGCATCGCATCGTTCAGTGTGCCTCAACCATACTTCTTAACATAATTACGAGTTTCTTCCTTTTCAAGTATGAGATCAGTAGTATCAGATACTGGCGAACTTTTGATATATACGAGGCTTATGTCTCTTACTTTCTTATTTAAAGATTGTTTTTATTGCGTTAAGCGTTGTTTTATAAGCACAGTAATTGGGATGGAAGCCGTAAAGTCTTAGGTCTTAGGCCTGTTTATGTGTTTTAATATGGAGTGTTTGTATTCAGAATTACATACATACATAAACTGACCCCTTTATCCCAGAAGGGGTAGGCAGAGGCGCCACCATTTCGCCTTGCATGTTCCGTCCCATGATGTGATAGCGGACGAGCCTATCGCCATATCGGGCACAAATTCCTGACTCCGGGTTGATAATGAATAGAAAAACGCAATATCAGTTTGCCCGACCCGGGATTCGAACCCGAGACCTCAGCTTTGCAGTCGTACCGTAGTGCAACTACGCCACCGAGGCATTGTTTTGTAATTCATGGTATTGCTTGGTTTTGCTATTGTCCATGAGCGGCCATATCGCACCAGCAGGTTAGGTATCACAGGGTATGCTCGTCTCGCTCTATTCGTCGCAATGAAAAACAAACAAACTGTCATCATCATCATCATCGTCATCATCAGCCCGTTGCAGTCCACTGCTGGATATAGGCCCCTCTAAAGTACGCCACAGAGCCCGGTCTGCTGCTTTACGCATCCAGTCGCTGCCGGTCCTCTTGTCAAACTGTATCATTTCCTTTAGCCCTCATCTTTCATTCGCAAAATATTCAAACTGATCTATTTTAAAACCAGTAACATATTTCTAACGCATCTCTAAAATGCATAGTCTGGATGTTCCAAAGTGAAATTGCCACTCCTACATCCAGAGGCATTCTAGCGTACGAAATTATTATCCTTCTGCTTTTTACAGATTGAATTCGAAATCCAATACGAATCATATAAAAATGTAACTTGTCGTACTGAAATTTGCAGTAATTCTTTGTAAAATCTTTTCGGTTCTCACATCGTTGCGGTATCTTGTACGTTGAAGATACTTTATCAACAGGTAGCTCAGTTTATGTGAATATTTCGAGTATATTGAAAGTTTAAGGTTGAAAAAATTACATTGTTGGCGGTTCGTGCGCGAGCGAAATTGTTGGGATGCAACAACTCGTGCAGAATGTAATGTCTTGTTTAGTTTGGTTATTCTTTTTAAATTGTTATTACAATAGAAAGTTATTAACTGAAGTATGTCTGAGTATTGAGTCTCTTCTGTAATTAAGAGAGGTTTAGGTATAAGCCACTTCGTTGGCCTACTGCGGTTTGGCGAATTCCAAATAGATATATTGAAAATTTTCGTTGCGTCTAATGTACGCAAGTTCAGTTTCGCGGCGATACTACTGTTCAAGTTACAATAATTGATTACAAATACACACATAACATAACGTAATAAGGTTGCAGGAAGTCAATGAATACAGGCCGCTTCCAAAATATATGGATGGCTTCGTTCGTTCGGCTTCGTTTTCGGTCGCGGTCTTGATATACCCTGTATAGACTTTGGCCCACGAATATAGCGTGACTTAACCCCAATTAAAACTAAATTGTAACAAAGTAGTGCACCAATCTTGGCAGGGCATTCGAAGCTGTCTACTTATAGAGGTTAATTTAGGTTAAACCGGCTATTTATTATACATTCAAGTGAGTAATTTTATGTTAAGTAGAAAACTGCTTTGTTACCGCAAGTTATAGGCGACGTCTTTATAATAATTGAATTATTATTGAAACAATCCCGTAGCACGATAGTATTCATGTAAACTTAAATGAGAATAGGGAAAAATAAAATATCGAAAATATTTTTTTAGGACAATAAAATAATGGTGAATAATATATTAAAAAACAATAAACATTAAAATTATTGGACTTACAGCCGCCTGAAACATATTAATCCCTGAAATTATTTCCACTAACCAGGTTGTTTCTTTTTTAACAATTTTTTTATTTCAACATTGTGTATTTTGAAGCAATTCTGTTTTTTTCTGGACACATTTACGCACAGTATCGGTCCATAATCGCCCAGCTGAGCTCGTGACTCCTCTACTAGCGTCAGTTTGATTGATAGAGTTTAATGCATAGTCCACCGCGCTGGCCTGTTGCGGGTTGGCGGGCTTTGCATACCATAGAAATTCTTCTGATCATACCTAAAACAAATTTTACGAAATATCTGATACTAATTTACTAATCTGCACTAGGCAAGCGTAATATGCTAGATTTAGACTTTCATTGCTGTGAATGGCAAGAGGAGCATGCCATTCGCCTGGTGGTAAGTGATACGACCGCTCATGGACAGTAGCAAAACCAAACATCACCGTGATCGATAAAGCAATGCTTGGCATTCGACTGCGCACGCCATCCTGAGACATAAGATGTTAAGTCCCATTATGTCTAGTAGTTACTCTGGCTACAATGTCCTTCGAACTGGAACACAACAGTGCATTTACACTGCTGTTTGACGGGATAAAGTAATATGAACATCTATAATATACGAAATACATTATTCCTCTTATGTTTTGCACCACATACAGTACAGACGCACGCTAGTTCGTTCAACATTTCATTACAAAGCCACTGAAACAGGTGTCGGATTAAACGCGATTGTTAAACTTGCAATTAAACTTAAATCACATATGGTTTATCACCGCTCAACTTTTAAATACACGATGAAAAACGTAATTACAGCCGTATTAAAGCGGGTTGTTTGGATATATTTTAATCAAGCATGCACGTTTGTTTTTATTAATTTGAGTTTATTTAACTTATTTTATATGCTGCAAATGTAATGCAACCACATTTTAAGTGCAAATAGAATGTTCAGCTGAAAACTATTTTGTTTTTAGAATACAACAGAATTTTATTTATTTTTTAATCAATTTGCAGGCGTATTTATAAAAAAAATTATTATCTCGTCTTTTGACGTGACGGTAAATAAAATACAATACAATAATTAAACATTAACATATTTCATACTAAAGAACACATTAGTGACTCTGAAAATAGATTGCGTTTATTTAAACAAGAACCCATTAAAATTTAAAACCATTAGGTTTATAAATAATATGTATCAAAAATAATCAAAATGAAATCCCATTCCAAATGTATTTAACACATAAAAGGTCTTATCAAATCTTTACTTGTTTCTTACACTTCTCGTGGATGGACGTTCAAAATCAATTTTGTCGGGATTTCGTTAACTTTATCGGCGGGAGATAAATGGACTCCCTGATTCCATCTTCCATTAATTCGATATTGAAGATGGTTATCTACGGGAATCGTGGACGAAGCCATTTTAAATATTTTCCCACCAGTCGTTTTTAAACGGTGGATCTCATTTGCCGGATATTCTGCAGGGTAATCGAGTATTCGGGTATTGATTAAAAACTCATTAAGACTGACGTTCTGATTCATGAGAATTAAATTTTGGGTATCTGGATTTTAATACTGTGTACAACTGAATGTTATGTAGTAATTTTTGTTAATGTAGTGTTATAATACTGATGTTAAATTGTACTTTAAAGGCATAAACTATCGCCTTTTCCAGAAGGGGTGTGTAGAGGTGCAACCGGACACCCACATTCCGTCCCACGATGTGATAGGAGCCGAGCACCATATCGGGCACAAATTTCTGACTCCAGGCTGATAATTAATTTAAATTCCAATATCACTTTGCCCGACACGGGATTCGAGCCCGAGACCACAGCATTGTAATCGTACAGTAGTACAACTGCGCCACCGCGGAAGGCTGTTCTTTAAATAGTACCTATAATCGGGATTAGCCCATATTTAAGTCCACCACGCTGACCTAGTGCGGGTTGGCGGCCTTTTTTTTTTATTTTTTTTTATTTTATTGCCGTTATAGGCAGACGAGCTAGCGGCCCGCCTGATGGTAAGCGGCTACCGCTGCCCATAGACCTTCGCAGTGCCAGGGATCCAGCACAACAAAGTCGCTGCCTACTTTAAGGATAGTACTCTCTTTAAGCCTCTTTTGAAGAAGGACAGGTCATAGCGCTCAGGAAACACCGATGCAGGGAGTTCATTCCAGAGTTTTACACACCATAGAAATTCTTGGAAACCGCTTCGGTATGCCCGTTTCCTCACGATGTTTTCCTTCACCGCTATAGTGGTGATTAACTATCAATACACACATGACTCTGAAAAGCCAGTTTTGCCCTGGGATTTAAACCTGCGACCGCTGTGAACATGTTGACCGACGGTGCAAGTTTGTTACCAAGACACGTTGTAACTCATAATAAAACATTACATCCATTAATATAACACGTAACCCTTATATTACATAAAAATACAACTGCGCCCTAGTTTCTTTCAGCTTTTATATGTATTACAATAAATATTTTAATAGCGGTCGGCCGCCTGAGTGATTTAAGGTTAAATTGTTAGCCCGCAAAGCCAATGAATGATAGATGCGTGTAATATATTTTTCACTTTTATTGAGATTTTTTGCCTCAATATTTATGTTCTTGTAAACAATGGCAGTGGAATTTACGTGTTCGTTAAATTTTCTTTTTGATGTTAATGGTTATTGGTTTGAGAATTATGCAAGTATGTTTATGGCTAATCTTGATAAGATAAACAGAAGAAAATTATGAGGGTTACGTGTTAGAGTGGCCTGGGTGGAAAACTAAGGTTTTCCCGCCGGTGGATACTGTACACATTGTATTACACTTTTCTTTATTGTATTGCACTTTTTTGTGTTGTATTGCACTTGACAATAACGGAACTGTGATCACAGGTGGCGGGTTGCGGTTATTTTTTCCGTTTTGGTGTAAAAAATAACTAAAAATGGACAGTGGTATAGGAAACTCCGTTTTACTTTCGCTGTTATTTAGTTAGAGCGGAAACCTTCTGAAATTGAGTTTACGTCTAGAATTCACTGGAAAACGACATTAATCGTAGTAAATATGCGAACAAATACACATTTATACAAACATACATAAACTCACGCCTTTATCCCCGAAGGGTTAAGCAGAGGCACCACCAGGACACCCACATTTCGCCTTGTATGTTCCGTCCCACGATCTAGTATTCGATACCCACGATATAAGACTGGATTGTAGTGAGGGGTCAGTGTACAGGACTATGTATGTGACTGTTAGGTGTATTCATTAATTAAGCACTAAGTCGTGAATTCGTAAAAAAATAAGAAAATACTCACTCTAAAACCATTTTACTCGATCCATGAAAGATGTCTAAAAAATAAAAATGTATATATTACGTAAGTAATATATTTGCATCTAGAAGCTTCTTAGAAACGCCTGCGATCGTCTGAAGATAAACGTGAAAACCGCTTGGTCATCAGTACAACCGTATTCCTTTCTAAAGGAAAGGTCACTTCACGTCCCGTTAGAACTAACTGTACGGGGTATTGACGTAAAAAGATGGCTTGTTAGCCAGGTATTTCGTTTTGTTGGTTAACATTTTATGTTTTGTGTCTTGTATGCACAATTTAATATATAAAGTAGTAGCTAAATTAAATATTAAAATTGCTGTTTCTGAATTTCTAGTCGACTTTTAAATACAGTGGCGGAGCAAAAGATTAAAGCAACTCCCAGAAATAAAATAAGAAATCAATAGTGAAAAATAATATATTACCTAATTTAAACAGAAATATAAATATTAATCTCATTGTGTTGACAGTTGTAGTTGTAGACTTTTTTTACGTGGGGAAAATGCTCTTCGACCACCCTATTAACCTTGAGGGTTATAGACAGGCTATGCTGGATTTCTACCAGGGACTCCTAGATCTCACGAGGAACACACCACAGCCCCTTACTAACGTAGTACTACTCCAGGTGAGAAAATATTATTCATCACCCGACTCTGTCGTGTCTGTGGCTCACAGCGATACAAGCTCCCACAACTTTCATCACTACAGAAACTAACATTAAGTTATATTATACCAATCTGTCTTTGGATGGATTTACCAGCGCGGTTTATTTATCAACGCCTTCGTCCCTTCTACCGGGATCAACCCCTCCCTCTCTGCAGTCTCTTTTTTGCTATTATAATTTCACAGAAAAAGGTCATTTTCTTATAACAAATATTAATAATATTTCAAATTCGTCATACTTATTTTGCGCAATAGAAACACAAATTTATCCAGCTCACCATATTACAAATATTCCGTTCATATCAATAAATTGTATCCAGCCAGATGGAATAAACATAATATCACTTGATTAAACTAATATTAATATTTACCTAATAATCAAACGACACGCGATTTAAATTAATAAATAATTTGCACTAATGCCAAATTCACAGCCAAATTAAGCCCTGGTCTGACGAACGGTATGTGCGGCACTGCGGCAAGCAACGCAGTTCAAGCAACTAAGGAGGTTGCACAGATAGGTTTCATTCTGTGCGTAAATCCGTTGACCAATGGGAGAGCCGAAACTTGACAACAAATGTTATATTGTCAATTTTGCATTGAAGTCTTCACGGGTCTCCATGACAACGGATAATAATTATTTGAGTTCAAAATATATAGAATTTTATTAAAAAAATGTTTGTGTGTCATTCTAAACGAAGTCGGTAATAAGGCACATAAGACCATTTTCTCAAATATTAATACGTGACATAATTAGTTTATATTTTCTCATGTAAATTCGCGTGTTATTAACTATATTATTTTATTTTTTTTCTGCTAATAAACCTATTCTTTGATCAAGTTATATTTCACTGGACTTGTATAGATACCTACTCTTAAATTATCGCCAATTGTACCGTAGTTTCATACAAACAAATTGTAATATCATTATAAAAATAAATTATTTTGTTATAAATGATCACAAGCAAAACCTGGATCAATACTGATGGACACTTTTTACAATAGGTAATCATTTAATTGTAATTTTTATCTTAATTCACAATACGTAGCTCAAATAATATACGTATAGGTAGCTAGTAGGTATATATATTATCTACACAACCTCCAGCACAATAGAAGATGTAATAGATCTCAGCACATTAACTTGTTGAAATCCGCAGCTTTATCAAAAAGGAACTAAATAGTGGGATCAAAAAAAAAAGAATTGTCTATTTGCCTCCATTACAAATTGAAAGACGATTAAATATTGAAAAATATTGGCTGGAGAAGCTAGATGTAAAGCAACACGGACTAATATTAACAAGGGACGTATGGTATAAGCTGTGAATTAGCCTTTTTATAATATGTACGGAAAAAATTAAGAAACATTGAGCGGAAAGTACTGAAATAATTCCTAGATTGATCCATGTGCCACACCCAATAGCAACACGAGATGCTATTTGCACAGTATTTAACTGTAATGTATTATTATAATAGGCTCATCGGATGAACTAGTGATATTTTCGTAATTGCTCCGACCACCGTACACGAAGGTGGTAAACTCGTAAATGAAATGCAAATATTACGCGTTTCAGGTTCAGCCTACTTAAATATGCTTTCGAGCAGGCTAGTATAATAGTGTTTGACGGCAGAAGCTGATTATTTCTTGCTGGTGGATATTGTAATTGGATGTGTAGTGTATGCGCGTACGAGGTTGGCGAGCATTCGGTTGCCGACCGTAGCCGAGTGAACAGCTTAACCGTTGAGTGCGCATATACCTACACCTCATGAAGTATAAAGTGTGTTTCATTGATTCCTAAAGTACTACAAGTGGCGACGAGGATAAAAGTAACCAAAATTAAGCAAAGAAATATAAAAACAACAAATTATAATGGAAATCGATGCGCGTCGTTTTATTAATTCTTATGGTCCACTCAGACATTTATTATCGTAAATAATGTATCTCCATGATTATTTTTACCATAAAATATTAAACAATAAGAACTGAAACTGAAAACCAAATATCAAAAATAATCTAAGTAAATAATTAATGTTACTTAAAACGTTATACAAACAGAGAAAATAATTAAAAAAAAAAAACTTTTTTGAAGGAAAATAAGATTATAGCCAGGTTTAATACGTACAGCAATTAAATAAAAACAATAAATAAATAAAGTAAACACAATAAATACAAATACAATTAAAGTAAAGGCTGATAATATTACTATCCGGAATAATGAAACCCGTAAAGAATATCGCCGAAATATTACAGATTTAAAGATAATAAATGATTCAGGATCTATAATTATCAAAGCTAATATTCGCAATAATTCAGTAGACAAAATATAATAAATTTATTCAAAATTTAAAATAAAGAAGGGATGTAGTGTATGCGCGTACGAGGTTGGCGAGCATTCGGTTGCCGACCGTAGCCGAGTGAACAGCTTAACCGTTGAGTGCGCATATACCTACACCTCATGAAGTATAAAGTGTGTTTCATTGATTCCTAAAGTACTACAGGATGTAAAATTGTAATACATCAGATGCATTGCGGTTGCATTTTGATGCTTATATGAAAAAAAAAATGGTCACACTACACTACCATCGGAGATTTTTTCCTTTTATTATCATTCGTTTATGTGTTATTTCTATCTTGATATAAAACACAGGGGCTCCTGCTATTATTACTGTAAAATTATCGACAAATAAATCCATTCCGCAATGTCGCACGCGGCGGCGATTTGACGAGAATGACGTCTGGCTGTGCGGTGTATTTTCATATAAGTCTGCGTCCAGCACCGCAAACCGCTGTCAGTTCTATCAAAGACCAAAATATCATCAATGAGTTGACCCTTCACCATTGCGGCTGGCTGACGCTTACCGCTCCAAAACAAAAGACAAATGATGACGTTTTTCATACAAAACCGAGTCTGACACCGCATTGCACGCAACGCATTGCCGCGCGTACCGTTCGGCAGACCAGGGCTAGACTTATCAATCCCCACACATACAACTCGAAATGAAAACCGACGGGCACACACACGAGTTTTCCAACTAGCGACACTGTGTCCACCAGGGCGTACTTATGCGTTCTAATGTTCGGATCGATTGGTCAATACGGCACAGTTGTACACAAATGCCGACACACGTTCTCTGTGCGACCACACATTTGCATATTTGATTGGATGAATTCCAAATATTGTTTGACGTGCTCATTTTCAAAACATAATTGAATTCAAGCGATTTTGATTTGCTATTGTATTTTGATTATTGAAATGTTTTTAATTTATATTTCTAATTGTGGCAATGCAAATGTTTGGATTAGATTGGGTTAGGATTTGTATTATTAAAACGGTAATGTATACACTGCCTGACTGCCTCGGTGGCGTAGTTGTACTACGGCACCACTACAAAGCTGAGGTCTCGGGTTCGAATATCAGTATCTATCCTAATAGCGATCACCGAATACTCGCCTCTTTCTCTCTCTCTCTCTTTCTCTGTCTCTCTTTCTCGAGCCACAGTAAGTTAATTGCTGAACATAGGCCTCCCTCAAGAATCCCCACGTCGACCTGTTAGAAGCACACACAATGATGCAAAAATCTTCAAATTAAGTCGTTCACATACAAGGTATATCAAGACCGCGACCGAAAACGAAGCCAGGTGGTAGTTTTAGTGGTCCCGAACACGTTTATTATTATTATTATTTGTTTCGGGTCTGGGTGTCTGTGAGACCGAAAAGTCTCTCATAGTTCCTGATACCTACGACACAAAACTCGATCTTAGTGTAGGGTCAGAACTCAGGATTATGTATGTGAGTTGGGAGTATTCATTTTAAATGGTCGATATTATTGATTGTATGAAGAGGAATAAACTCCAACAACATTACAAGAATGAAACAGCAAACTCGAGCATCACTTGAAAATATTAACTGAAAATGATAAGGCTTTGCATTCCGCAATATACGGTGTTTTTCTAAGGAGTCATTATAATTCCCTTTGAACAGTACACTCGGGCTCCATTCAACTGTTTTTTTCCTTAAGTATCTTTTAAATGGTTCATTTAAATAACTAAGCATTGTTATGTTAAAGAATGTCGGATATTTTTCTCTTCTTTCAAAAGACCCTTTTTTACAAAGAATGTGATCTTTCATTCAGTCAGCAGCCATTATCATACAAATTATTTGTTCTTTTACTCTCAGAGATTTTTTTTTAATAAAGCTGTGAAGTTATGATTCAATGTTTCTGGTACTCAAGTTGCGTGAATATTTAACAAAGAACTCTTAATGTTTGACGCGTCAGCATCTTAAGAAACGTTATCTTTTATGATCGTCATACGAAGAAGCTGTATGTCTTGCGTGGACGGTAGTGACACATTGGTCAGAAACCCGCCAAAGTGGCTCACACAATGTCGCGTTTCGGGTTCGGTCTCAGTATGTCTGGTTTCGAATAGGTCGAATTGTAGTAAACGACAAGATAACCTCACTCCCTGGATGTTCTCTATTTAAATAGCTTTCCTTCCCCAGTCGTGTTCTTCAATGTTGAAGATCGTGTCCCGGAAAAGCCTTCATGGATCTGTGAGTCAATTTTATAAATTTTTCTCAGTTCTGAGCTTCTCTTAAGGCAGTTCTAACAGAGATCCCAGTGAGTGACGTCACTTGATTCAACCAGCGTCTAGTTAACACGGCTACGAGGTCTTTTCCCTTCAACTTTACCAAACATAATTAGTTTGTCAATGTTATGTGCTTGAATGCCCGCCATTTAAATAACAATGCATTTTATATCAGGTGCACTATATTGATCTTTTTGCGCCAGTATATCAATTTTAACAACCGGCATGTGAGATAAACATACACTAAACCGGAGCTTCTGTAGTTAAAATGCGAAATATGTGCAAACGGAGTATTGTGTTCTTAAAGATTATACAAAGTAACACTATCATTTGAATTTTTAAAATATACGAAGGCCATTAGATAATTCGTCTTTTTTGGTTTTGCTCAACTAATTGAGCATTGAGCTTTCCCCAAATTCATTGTAATAATATGGTTTCAGAAATCCAAATACTATTATTTCAGTCTCTGTAATTTAACGTATTATGAAAACAATTATTAATGGACGAATCTTAATTAAACTTATCAAAACGCGATTCAAATTAATCTGTTTATTCTCTATTAACAATATATTCACAATGAATTTAATTTACCTACACAAAAAATAATTGCCTAGAGAGGTTGAAATTTATTTTCGTTTCAAACTGGGAATTAAATTAATTAACAGTTCTAGGATCCTGTTGAGACTTAAATAAAAACCAAGCCTTATAAATTAATGTATAAACATTGATGTCTTAGGTCAAAATAAATAATATTATATAAAGGTTGTTTATAATTAGGTAACATAATTTACAAAAATTTCAGCAAGTGTTTCTGTTTTCCTCTAAGTGACGAATACTCAGCAATGTACCACATAATTTAGTTTCACCTCGACCTAAAATACATAAATAAAAAAAACTCTAAATACAGAACCCGACACAAAAGATAATCTCAACCCTTACAAAATACACGGATAAAAAAATAAAAGCTCATGAAAACAATCCAGTCACTTAGGCAATTTCCTTCCAATTTATAGCTAAGCCGAGAATATCGCAGAGCCCTACAGATTACCAACGGTACAGCGATAAGCTGAGACCAATCTATAAAAGAACGAACGTCGTATAGTTTCAGAGCTATAGTTTAGAAAATATCACGTGCCATTGATTTTTTAGGGTGGCGGTGTGGTGCGTTTGACAGCGACTTATAAAAAAAAGTATATTTTTATTTTAGTCATTCATGAAGAAACCATATGGGGTTTCTTTGCTGGTAGGTCTTTGTCACTTTCCTCGGTGAAATCCTTTTTGACATGTAGTTTTAAGGACATGTTGAAAGTAATTTTATGAATACTTTTTTGGATGGCCTATGGGGCTGAATTATTGTCTAGTAAAGACCACGTACGAAGCAAATATAATTAGACGTCCACCTATAAAGTGGATAAATTACATAATAAATATAGCAGATAAGGGTAAAAAAGGAATAATTTCGTTCTACAAAAAAAAAAACGAGCCATTGAAATTCCACACACTGAAAACCCTGCAACGAACTAAAATCCTCACATCATTTCAAATATTGCTTTCCAAAATGCATTTTAAATTTAATGAGCAATCATAGTTTTGGTTGTCTGGAAGACATAGCTCATAGCGATAAGAACGCGAATTGTACACTTGTTTGCGCGTTTTCTATTTACTTTTTCTGTACTTTGTGGTGTTCAATAAAGTATTGTATATCTGTCTGTATCTGTAATCAATTTTCGGCACAAGGATTTTAAAGCTTCAAAATCGCTGTGAACTCTATCATACCCGTAAACATTTACATCCGCGGAACGTAGCAACATTTCCATTCAAGTTTACAATAACGGGGGCTTAAAAACTAATCAGAAAATTTCGAGTGCGGGAAGCATTGATAGTGATCCCCAATTAGTGGGACCCGATCCTACGGGATCCATGGTTCGGGACGCGCGCCGTTCCGAGTATTAAAATTAAGCTTTCGATGTTTGGGAAATGCTATTACATTTAAGAAGCCTCAATATCCAATTTTAAATGTAAAACACTGGCCAGTTCCGGGTGATCATTAGAAAGCATCATTGGTGATCGTTAGAAATGGTAATTTGGGTAAAATAAATACTACAGTAAAATACCTCGGTTAATTGTCTTTTACTGTTATTAGCTACCAAGATGAGAAGGCATGGTTACGTAGCTATGAAATACATTATAAATTGACAGTTTTTTAAAGTAGTCCTATTATATTATGTATAGGCATCATTTGTAAATATAACATCTCGCGTCGCGTAGTTTCGCGTGGTAATGGAAGCCCTCTGAGTTTGTTTCTCCGGGTCCTCTCTGAGAGTTCATTGTCTATTATATCTACGCCTTATGAAAATATCAAACTTGTTCATATCGAAATTTAAAAAAATATACTAATGAAATCAAAAACGCAACGCCGTGTCTGTTAAAAATCTGTCAACTCTATGTCACAACATGTCGCCACATCGTGTTGTGGCGCCCAGGCTGCCTGTTATCACTGATACACCATGCCATTCAAACTGCAGATTCATTTAAACTTTACAAAGTGGAAATAAACAATTGCATTATTCATATTATTGTCGAATTTAGTTGTGCGTGTTTCATTCCGTAAGTTTCAATATTGATTGTGAGACTAAAGTTAAGGTGGCCTTCGGAAGATTTATTTTCATATTTTTTTATTTATTGCATCGATCTAGCCTATAGCAGGTTTCTTACAATACAAATCATTGTACAGAAAAAGAACTATAAACATTGATAAAAATAATTTATTAGCAGTCACAGACAATGAACGGAATTAAATATAAATCCTCTTCAATTTTGGATGTATGTACTTTGGGAAAATAATTCATAATTTCCCTCTCAATGAGGTATGAAGAGAGTATAAAATACGTGGAAATACTAATTAATTCCGCCAATTAAAATAAATCCAAACGGAAATCAGCGAAATTCTGTAATTATGGAAGTAATATATTTCCTCAGGAAATTATATTCTACAGGCTGTGAGTGAAATTCTGTAATTACAGATAACTTCACTCTTCGAGTTATATTCTACAGGCAATATAAAAATAAACGCAATTATTTTTTAACACTAATAAAAACACTTAACAGCCACCCATAGTCCTGACCCTATAATAAGATACAAGTTATTTTGTCACAAGTATCACAATCTACTGATATTTATTTATAAAGCTCCTTATAACATAGAAAATAAACTTTATTCCAGATGACCAATCAAACTACTACTATTATATTTAAGTTCATAATACTCAGCTCGAAAGAAATATTTATTATACCACAAAGAATTATCTCGGTACGAGAATTGAACCTGGAACATCTTTGTTTCATAGACGGAATCGTCACCAACTGCACCACAAAAATTATTAAGTATTTGAAACATTTCATTATCATTAAGGACACCTACGTTATCTAATTTCTCATTTTGCCTTTTATTATTCCTATAAAACAATTCTTAACTTTCCAATATCATCGTCCAATTATTAATTCTCAGTTACCCCATAAAATACATTAAAATATAATAAATGACAAATACACTCCATACCCCCTTTTAATACTCTCATAAAACATTTCATCACTTTCCAATACCCTATCCTGCATTACCATATCCTCCAGCATTAGCGAGGATAATTCAAAACGTCTTCCAGCCTTCATACATCAGCGATGGCGATCAGCAGTCGGATCGCGTATCAGCACCCGTGAATGACGGAACGTGACCAGCGGGTTAACGGAACGCTCATGAATATCCGCTGTGATACGAGCTAATCTGTATTTAATGGTATTGAGGTTTTGAGATATTATATTGGGAAGGGAATGGTTGGATCGTTGGTGAAAGTTGGTGATATCATATAAAATAAAGCTGTTTCGTAAGTGTATGCCTTGATGTATTGTTGTGAAAGTTGAATGTAGTGGCTGAAAATGAATTCATAAAATAGTGAATACTTAATAAGAGACTTGATAAATAATATCTCGAGGTGATGAGTGTATTATGGTGCCGGGCAGGGCTTATTAAAAATAAATCCTGAGTGTGGTTGTTCCTTTGTATGAACTCCTACATGCTCATTATTATCATTCACAGTAAAGAAACCAAACTTGTGTAGGACGATATCAGTAACATTTACGAGTCAATAGCCTCTCGTTATTTGCTTACAATTAAGCTGAAATATCGAAAAGAGGGCATCAACCTCAGTCAAGTCAATCTGATATGGGTAGATAATTATTATTTCTATAAAAGTATATTTACCTTTGTGCTAAATATCATCAAAGAAGATATGAGAGGCAATAACCTCGCTGTCAATTTTAAACCAGCGAAATGTCGAAGATACTGGAGTAACCGAACTGACTTTTTTTTAAATATAAGTAGTACACATTATTTTCATCGTCGTAATTCTATCAAGATTGTATCTTGATAACCATAGTGGTTTTCCTACAACTTTGTTTAGATCGTTCGGCTTCTCTGCGACTGCACGTCAGACGCTGAGGTTAAAAGGACGAGGTCACCACTTGGGTAATTTCTGACCACATCGGAAATAAATTCTCATTTGTATCATTCATATGTGTTCTGCCTTCTACCATCACGCTAATTCGCTGAGCTAGACGGTGACCTTTGTCATCCTATGAATCTCCTTATTTTTGATACGATCTAGTATACGAATACTAAGTTTAACCCTTTCCATTGCACGTTGAATAACCTTGAGTCTCCTTATGATATTCATAGTTGCCTTAAACATTTGTATGTTTAATTATTTATCAGATAACACAATGAGAGTTAACAATTTCCCTACTGGTACATTTTGGGGTATTTCGGAAGCACAACATACTCGAAAACAATAAAGGGGCATAATAAACCTGTTTATAGTTACATCGGAAACCCCTTAGAGTTAGTCAGTTTTGACCCGTCGGGGTATTCTATACCCCGTAACCCTAATTTCAGACTATAACAATGTATGTAAATTGTTATGTTAATTACGCTGGATGCTACCCAGGAGGATGTCGTGAGAGTAATTACTCACTTTGGCCCCGAGTTTACTTAATTACAACGTATAAGGGTTATTATCTTTAAAAATAAAATTAGCTCGCATTGTCAAGGCTCGTAGGTTACGTAGATACGTAAGCTCGCGCATATATCATTTAAAGGGTGGACATAGACGGCTAGATGCGACTCAGTTCTCCAAACATATTTCCAGTGATCCCTGCGCGTTTTTATTGTTTTCTTCTTCAATATCAAAAACCTGAGAATGGATTTTCACATATTTAATAAGGAATAACCTAATACTTCATAAATACAAAAATTTCTTCCGAGAACAATTTGATTCCCCAGCAATTTACAGTCACTGCCTTATTCCAGTTTACCCCTTCAATATTTTTACATTACACCTCTCCCAAAGGCGCAACTAAAAATATTGGATATTTTACATAATTTCGTGGGACAAAGGGCAAAGAACAAAATATCAGAAAAACGGTTATATTAAGTAAGTTACACGCAATACCCACTGATGTGTTCCCCAAGGGCATATTCAGAGTATTCAGTATTATAATGTATGAAATAGGTATTCGAATAAATTCAGTTTAAGATGAAAAGTCATTTTTGTGAAATAATGTAGTTTTAGATCTTTTGTATACAGTTTCAAAGTCATAGGGTATCCATGGGCGAGTGATGCCTATTTTTCGCCACTAAAAATAATTAAGTCGGCCTGGTCGAAACCGGATATACATAGGCTCAACTGACATGTTTCTTTGTTTAAACCAATAAACTATATGCATTATACACCCAACATTCACATATACATATATTTCTGACCCCACACAAAAGATCGAGTCTTGTTTCTTAGGTATCAGCAACTATGAGACACTTTTCGGTCTCGGTATCGTCTTGCCATTCATGGCAATAAACAAATAAACAAACATTACCTTAAATTATAATGAAATTTCCTGCTACTAAGTACAATTATCCATTACAATGTTTCGGGACAGTCGAAGTAATTAATGTTAACATTATTTCATAACATTTGTAAGCACCTTGGGGAAACTTTTAATGATAAAAGAATATTTACATTATATTCATAATTTGACTTAAGTTGTTTTTTTACTGCACTGTTTCTAATCGTAACTCTTTGCTCGTCTATATTTTGTTCGTTTAAATATTTTCAGTAGTAAACAGAAATCTTTGTTAATGGCACGTAATAAACATCTTAAAGAAATATTTACATTATATTCATAATTTGACTTAAGTTTTTTTTACTTCACTGTTCCAATCGTAACTCTTTGCTCGTCTATATTTTGTTCGTTTGAATATTTTCAGTAGTAAACAGAAATCTTTGTTAATGACACGATTATCATCTTAAAGAAATTACTAGAAACTTCCAGTACACCATATTATAATTACTCTCTCTCTTTCTCCCTATTATTATAATTTGATCGGCCAAATAATAATATACATAATTATTGTTTTTGTTTATTCTAAGTAGCTGTATGTGGTACAGTATACTGCCGCCTTAGTTTCAAAGGTTATGGTATTATATTTCAGTTGATAAATAAATAATTTAAATATAACTTAAATTGGTTTATTACACCTAGGTTATTGTGTGCATTACACTTTCAATTATTACTCTTGTAAACACTGTAGAATTCAGTTTAGTTAGAATTTTAATCAACCGTTTACCTATTACTTCTTTCAAACAACCATTGATTATAATATAAATAAAACTACAGCAGAAAATTATTTAAGAATTCACTCAATACAAACTTTAAGTTTTCAAATGTCTCACATTCATTCCATAATTGATGATATAATAAATACGTTATATAATATTATTATTTATACTACTTTTACTTTCACTATATATTTTTTCAAGACGAAAAGCTATAGAGGTCCCCTTTCGGTGCCTCTAAGGAAGCCGAATAGGGTATGTCAGTGTCATTGGCCTTCTAGCTCGACACAATGCAGATGTTGTGACCGAGCTGGGTCTCTAACAATACCTACGCCAGCACACTGTCTAAAAACCCCCCGATAACCGTCACACGCATTGTGGGCGGCACCGGACATCTCAAGGCGAATATACAGGGTATATAAAGACTGCGACGCAGCCAGTTGGTAGTATTAGTGACTTCAGACACAAAGCAAAGAAAAATTTAACAAAAAAATTGAGATTTGCTTTTTTTTTACTTATCGTCGTATTTGGGTGATAAATACATTCGAAAGATGCAATGGTACGCAAGGGCTTAAATTACTATTTTCGCAAAAACTAGGTATTTACCACCACATGTATTTACCACACCACACATGTATTTACCACACCAAAACACCACGATACTTAAAAAATTTCCAAAAACAATTTTGCGTAATTTTTAGTTGCATTGTGTCTGTAACCTCTAAAACTACCACCTGGCTTCGTCTTCGGTCGCAGTCTTGATATACCCGGTATAGGATCTGATCAATATTATTATAGAGTATCTGGTTATTAAATAGGTACTGAACATAACTTCGTAACATAGAATGGCGGGGTGATACGGAACAACGGATAATATTTACACTTACCCCAACCGAACGTATTTGGCAACATCGGATGAATGAACAAAGGAGTTGTTCATTTGGAGCTGCTCCGAAATTGGGATCATACTTGTAATACCTACATATTACATACATAATAATATTATGTAAGAATATATTATATTCTTATGTTTATACAAAACGTAAGCTTTGTTATTACTGAAGTGGGTCTTACAATGTGTTATAATTAGGTACTTGTAACGAAATATTACATTAATGGAAAATTATGAAGGAAAACATTGTGAGGAGACCTGCGTAGGTATATACAAACATCACGCTTTTTTTCGCTTTGAGATTCTAGCGTGGTCAATATAAATTTTATATATTAAGCTTTTCAGTCTTGTATTAAGAATAGACAATGAAGAGAAAAGCGAGCTTTTGGATATTTTTATCTAAGAAAAACACAATACCTGTAACATTAGCGAAAACAAAGATAGATTATATTTTGTCATAATCGACATCAATTCTGCTTACAATGAAGTGTATAAAGGGAAGACAAATAAAATGTTTCGTGTTGTACACACAGTCGTTAAGAACGATGAGCAATATAACAATGTTTTTGTATAGCATAAGGAGATAATTGCCTGCCTCGGTGGCGTAGTTGTACTACGGTATGATTACTAAGCTGAGGTGTCGGGTTGGACTCCCGGATCGGGCAAAGTGACATTGCATTTTCCTTCTCATTATCATCCCGGAGTCAGGAATTTATGCCCGATATGGCGATAGGCTCGCCCCCTATCATATCGTAGGACAGAACATACAAGGCGAAATGTGGGTGTCCTGGTAGCTCCTCTGCCTATCCATTCTTGGAAAAAGGTGTGAGTTTATGTATGTATATAAAAGAAAGATGCTCATACGTTTAACTGATGTAAGTTATCATTGTTATTGCACTGTATCAGCCCATAATGGCCCAATGTCGAACAAGGAATTCCTTTACAATTAAGAATTCGAATGAAAGGCTTATTGCGGTTTTATGGAGTTTACATAAAATAACGTAGAGATCAACTTTTTTTTATGTTATTTTCCTTCTATGTGGATGTGTCTAGGAATTATTAAGCTTTTAAAGAATGAGATACTACATAAAACCTGTAGTTTTGTTGAAGTTACTCTCACAGATTAAATAATTTAAAAAAATCAAGACGATCGTAATAAAGGTTTGAAAACTTCATTCAAACGTTGGTTTTCTTTCAAGTACTTTGTGTTGCAATGATATTATGAGGCATTAAGATTTAATCAAGATAATCCTATAAAGGATTACAAATTTCTTCATTCAAACGTTGGTTTTCTTTCAAGTACTTTGTGGTCCAATAATCAGGCATTACCCTTTTTTCTCTTCGAATATGATAACACAAGTATGTTCGCTATGCTCCATCCCAGTATGTCCCGTATATTAATATCCGTTTGTGAAGAATATCAACAAGAGGGAGCGCCACGACAAATAATAAATGTCATCAGAAACAAAGCCCCGGCCCGAATGACCGAGCAATTTGTTAAGGGCCCAATTTATCACCGACGAATATGACCATCCAACGTCTGTCATAAGTAGAAAATTTATTGGTCTTCATCTATTTTTCATTTCTAGTCAAAAGTGCGACGATTCAGCAGTTTTTGAGCTTGTCAAATGTGATGCCTTGTTTTCGTGAAGTATTTGGTATTAGATTTTCCGTGTGGTTTTGCTCCTTTTTATGTTTCGTCAATCTATTTAGGTGATCGGTCAATAATTAATTAAGGTGAACAAGAAGGTTATTTCTGGATGAAAAATATCCTGAGTCCTTTTCTATATACCTGAGAACGTCTGTGGAAAATTTCGTGGTAATTTGTTAATTAGTTACGGCGTTAAAGCGTTTACTCGAACTCACATTCGCATTTATATTAGGACTAGCTTCTGCCCGCTAACTTCGTCTGCGTGATTAACTTTGTTTAAAAAATATACATGTATAGATTATTTGGTATTTCTCATCCCGTCCCGTCCCGTTATATCCCGCCCGTCCTGTCTCATTCTCACTCAAGGTATATAATCCACGCCCATCGCATCCCTTTGAGTATAAAAAGTAACAAATATATCGGATTTCCGTCCTCATCCCACGGGAACACTTAATTTATCTGGATAAAACGAAGCCTAAGTGTTAATCCAGTGTTAATATGGGGAATATTAGTTTTTCTCATTTATCTTCCATAATACAAAGAAACACCCTGTATGTAATTAAGACATTTGCCAGTTTTTAAGTTGGACTTGTACCTATAAAACTGTGAAACCGCATCTCATTTCGTCTTGTAGTTTTTGCGTTATGCGCAAGTAAATAAAAAGAAACATCCTGTCTATAAATAAAATATATACCAGTTTTCAAATTGGACGTGCACCATTATTACTGTGAAAACTGCATCTCATTTGGTGCGGTCGTTTATGAGTAATGTGCAAGCAAACAAAAAGAAACACCCTATATTTCAATGCAACATATACCAGTTTTTAAGTTGAACCTGCAGCAATATAACTGTGAAAACCGCATCTCATTTGGTGCGGTAGTTTATGAGTAATGTGCAAGCAAATAAAAAGAAACACTCTGTATGCAAATGCAACATATACCAGTTTTTAAGTTGGACCTGCAGCAATACAACTGTGAAAACCGCATCTCATTTGGTGCAGTAGTTTTTGCATGATGCGCAAGCAAACATACAGACAGACAAAAATTCTAAAAAAAATGTTTTGGATTCTGTTGCTGTTATAAAGACCCCCCGCGTTGAAATTTCTTAAATATCTTCCATGTACAGACATCGACCATTTACATTTTTATTATATGTATAGATAATCATAAGTATAGTTTCAAATGTATTGTTTGCTCTGAAAATAATGTGATACGTGGCATCATACTTAATGAAATTTTCATAATATTAAGCTCTGTTTTGATGTGATTCAATTTAAATTAAATATTCTGATATATCAATCAAATAGCCATATAATTTTTAATAGATTTTTATAATGAAAAATTTGCTTCTGTGTTGTTTATTTATCATTTCAAGTGCAAACGATTGAAACATATATAGCATTTTTGTAGCTAGAATGATAAGATGGACAATTGCTTCGGTGATATTAAACCTACCCATTAACAGGAGCAAAATAATTACAACTAATTATTATGGTTTCTTAGATTTACGCGAATTTATATTGAAATAAAACTATATTTTACGGACCGCCGAGTCTGCCGCCACGTCAAGTCCGCCCCGTGACCACGATAGCTGTGAATTAATCGAAACGTCGGGAAGTTAAAAAATGTAAAAAATAAACCAAATCCACGATAACAATAATAAGTTTTATTTCAACTTATTATTACTAAATACTCCATGGCACCATATAATTGGCCAGTCTGATAATCCCAGTAATATTAAATATTGACTAGATAAAAATAAAAATCTTTTAAAACCTCTATTCTCACGGGCCAGTACAAATTCTCTGGGGACAATGTCGTTATTGTTGAATGACTTGAGAAAAGTTGAGGTTATGACCTCGATCAACTTTTTCAGCGTGACTCATAAGTCATAGGTCACTCATAAGAATGTGACTCATAAGTCACATGTTTCTTTGTATTACACTTTAATGGTTTTGTTGAATTGGATTGTGTTCGTGTATTACGATCTCTTGAGATAATACGTTGTCAGGAATTAAATTAATCAATGTGAGTGGTATTTCTATTATGTCTGAGTAGGCGTGACTCATCGATCTCGCGGAATAAAGTATTGTTACTTTTGACGATGTTACTTTCTCTTTTGTGTTATTTAACTACCTTTTTTATTGCGAAAAATGGCGAGACGAGCATACCATTCGCCTGATGGTAAGCGATATGATCGCTCATGGACAGTATCAAACCAAACAACAGCATGAATTACAAAGCAATGCTTGGTATTCCATTGCTTTCGCCATTGAAAATTTTATTTCATTCCAGAGACATCAGATTTTAAGTAATTATGTCCAGTTACTCTGTCTACAATGTCAATCAAACCGTGTCACAAAGTTCAGTTATCTCTCTTTCCTATTACTATACTATAATAGAACCAACATCAATTAATATACTATAATATTAACCTTATTTCTTTTTCTTTACATTAATAAGTTAATATTTTTCATTTGTGTACAAAACCGACATTCGATTTGAATAATATGAGAAATTAACCACACTTTGAAACCATTTGGAGGACTTCATATGTAATTAGCACGGGAAGTATGCAAATTGGACATCAAAAACTGCTTATGAAAATGTGGAACATAAAAAGACCCGTTTAAAGCAAGTTACTGATGTATGCAAAAATATTCAAAGCGACTAGTTACGATGTATTTCAGGCTTTATTAAGCGTTCGAGCGGCGAATAAAAATTCAACGGAGATTGAGACTTTTGCATGGATAATTTATCTGAACAGATTAAGTATACTGGAGGAGACAGCTGCGTTTTATTGCATAGATTTAATGCAGTAGCTCAAGAAAGACGATTCGGTATTTTTGAAATTGTTGTAAAAGTTTCTCCGATGTAGTTAATGGCAGTAGAGAATTTCTATAGCCACGGTTACAATGAAATAAAACGATGAATTACAAATGAAATTATAACTGTGTAGCAATTTATTATTATTATGCTTTTATTTATAATATTTATACTGTAATGTAATTCTTGAACTGTAAACATTTTATTAACAACGCCCAAAAAATATGTACAAATGAATTTAATATTAATTAACGAAGAGACAAAATGAACATCATAAGCGAATTTATAGAAATATTTTATTTGTTTTTTTTTATTATCTAATCCGGCAAACGAGCAAACAATGCAATCATGACCGACAACAGCATGGCTCTACCACTTTTAATATTGGTATTGTAGTATACTTATCAATGACCCATCCATATCGAATCTCATTCCACAAGGCTAACTAAAATGCTTTTTATACCATTACAAGACCTCTTTTCACTAAAAACTGACTTGACTAGGACTGCCTCGGTGGCGTAGTTGTACTACGGTACGACTACAAAGCTGAGGTCTCGGGTTCCAATCCCAGGTTGGGCAAAGTGATATTGGGGTTTTCTATTCATTATCAGCCCGGAGTCAGGAATTTGTGCCCGATATGGCCATAGGCTCGCCTTCACATCATGGAACGGAACATACAAGGCGAACTGTGGGTGTCCTGGTGGCGCCTCTACCTACTCCTTCTGGGATAAAAGCGTGAGTTTATGTATTATGTATGTATGTTTTCACTAAAACTCATACAGACAAAGACGTGATATTGCATACGAAGCGAAAAATTTGGACATCACTGGTATATATCCTATTACAAACAATTTTGCATACAGCCCCCAGGTGAAAAGAGAAGCAAAACCGCACGAACGTGGTTGTACTATTAAACGAGAGATATTTCAACGACGCTGCAGAGCTGGTGTGGAATATAAAATCTGATAGCGTCATTTGATGCGTACGAAAAAATCTGTCAAGGATTTTACAGTGTCCCACTAATATTTTGATGGGTAGGTGGGATGTTGAGATTTAAATACGCTTTTGGAAAATTTTAATATGGTAATCTCATATGTGAGAGACCGCCTGGGCAGGTATTACTGTACTGTCTATTTCTCCCGCCAAACAGCAGTGTAATTGCGCTGTTGTGTTCTGATATGCGATAGGCTCGCCCCCTATCACATCGTGGGACGGAACATACAAGGCGAAACGTGGGTGTCCTGGTGGCACCTCTGCTTACCCCTTCTGGGAAAAAGGCGTGAGTTTATGTATGTCTATTTTCAATGACATAGTGTATGTTGCAGGCCCCCTCCAACAGGTCCATGTGGCTATCTATGATGGATATCTATGTTCAGCAGTGGACTTCCTGTGGCTGAAGAGAGAGAGAGAGAGAGAGAGAGAGAGAGAGAGAATTGAAGTTGGACAGTAAAACCCTTTTCCTTTCTTAGGTAGGCTTCAAGGAGATAATAATACTATAAGCTTTGCCAAAATATTTACTTAAAGGCAATTGCTCAATAAAAAAACTTCTCTATGACATCATGACAGTAATAACCCCAGTATTCATAATATTCACGTTGGACAGAGATGCTAACAGCGGCTGGTAACATTACCACAGAATTGTATCATTACAGAGCGAGTGGTTTACAGTACTCCAGGGGTATTGCTGTTATTTATCAAGTGGATGTGTTGAAGAAATATAGTTCTGGGTGTTGGTCGAAGTTGGGAGATTAATGCTGATAATAGTTTTTTTATTGAGAAGAAATTTTATTAATTTCAACGGTAATAAAGAATTATAAGTTTTGTGTTCGTGACTGTGAGTCTAACTATACGAGTAGCATCGCAGCTTCTAACTGGATCAACCAATTTAATTTAATTTCTATCTACGGCATAGAAATAAGACAAAATTGGTTGGTTCTGACAAAGGGCTTTAGAAGAATATTTAAAACTTTGAGAAAAAAAAAATAACTTTTATGAATTAAACATCGTTACTCCCTTTATGATATTTCGGGATCTCTAATATTTTGATCACCTTATTTCTTTTGTAAAACGTCATACATATAGTATTGATACATTTATCATTTTTAATTTGAAACATTATTTTACTCGTAACTTTGCCTATAACAAAAGTTATAACATCTTCACTACTATTCAGCATCTCTTTTCCAAATTTATACACACATACATAAACTCACGCCTTTATCCCAGACCGGGTAGGCAGAGGCGCCACCAGGACACCCACATTTCGCCATGTATGTTCCGTCCCATGATGTGATAGGGTGCGAGCCTATCGCCATATCGGGCACAAATTCCTGACTCCGGGCTGATAATGAATAGAAAAAGTCAATATCACTTTGCCCGACCCAGGATTCGAACCCGAGACCTCAGCTTTGTAGTCGTACCGAAGTATAACTACGCCACCGAGGCAGTCAAATTCAAAATCTCCTTTAAAAGTATTTCCCATTCAAACCCGCTTCAGCCCGTACCTTACACCACCCACCGGATCCACGAAACTATTCAACTATTTCAACTGGCAGGGCGCGGTCTTCTCCTGACACGGCCATACATCTGCAAAATATCCACTTCAATCTCCCGCGACGCTCCAGCCATTTGTAATAATCAATGAGACCCCTCCCTGACTTACGAAAATATCGGAAATCTTTTCTGTACCGTTTGAGGGTTTCTGTTGCTCGTTTTAGTTAGTGTTTATCGCTATGAAAGTTAAATAAATAATAATTTATTAGTTTTACTAAAAAAAGTCTAAAAAAAATTCTGAAGGTTCTGGTTAGGAAAATGTCACATACTTTTTAAATTATTGTATTGTCATCGGTTCTTGACAAGCATGCAAAATTTCAAGTCAATCCGACTTTTTGAAGTATTCGAAAATCGACTTCAAAGATTCCATTACATACCTACAGGTGAACCCAATAAAAGCGTGTCAAAAATATGCCAGTTATATGAATAAGTATTAGGAACATTTGTGACTTGGTAAAAAGTAAAATCTTTTGACACCTGTGAGGTAAATACACAAAAATACTCCCATCAAAACGACGCCACTACAACGTATCCATTTTAATGTATGAACGAAACTAACTATTGCTAAAAACAGATTAAACTGTATTCAATTTATTAATAAACTAGTCTTCGATTTCATCACAAATTTGTTACACTGTTTTGTGATTTACTTTTATAAATACTCGTATATGTATGCTAAAACCGAAGGACTCACTCATATACAGAAAAACAGCATAATGAAATTTATTCGAATGCTATTATAAATAATATATTTTCTACTAACCATGCTGAAAATGAACGTACAAATCAAAATGAATTTCATTCATACCTACAGACCAGCAAAAACTGTTCAAAAAACGCTAGTCCAAGAAAGAACACTTATTCTCAGAAATGAGTTCCATATTGGAGAGTATTGCCTAGGTTTTAAAGTAGCGGAAACGCGGTCAGTCGGCCGGCTGAAAAAGCGCAGATTCAACCTCGTAGAGAGGACACTAGAGCCTTCTTACAATGGAAGAGCAAAATCGATGAGACTCGAAACGTTTGGCGACGAAATGAACTGGAATTTTAATTCGCGCCTATTTCAAGGTGGGTTTTACGTGGAAACGTGACTTAGAGTTTTTATAAGAACGATTGATAATACCTGGAAAATTGTAGATGTAGTAGTAGCTTTTGGGAATGTAAGGAAATAAAAAGAGAGTGGGAAAAACTAGAGAATTATGTGACTCCGACAATTTCAGAGATTAAAGTACACCGAAATTAATATTTTCTGTATTTTTTTTGTTAAACGAAACAAATATTGGATTTTCGTATAAATATTAGTTTAGGCACGTGAATCTTACATTCAAAAACAGTCTTTCAACCAAAAACTCTCAGACTAAAATAAAACTCAAAATCCAAATTGCTGAAAATTAAAACCTGCATATTTTCAAAAACAGTCTTCGCACATTCAAAGCTTTCTCACGGAAAAAGGTACGTTTAATTTTCCACCCCTCAATCGACGTTTTACACCGCTGGGATTTTAAATTTCCTTTCAAATGTTCCCCTTATGTGGTATATTTGTGACAGCATCCTTCCGCGGTATTCAAATATTTACGTAAGATATACCACGTGGCATACTGCTGGGAAGGGAGACGAGCATTTGCTGTTTGTAGGCTTTCGAAACTTGAAATAGGCCATGCTTTGTTTAAGTTAGTTGAGTATAGTTCTGTGTAAGATGATTGTAGTTCCGTGCATGTTGTGCACGTTGGATAAATTCGCAACGTTAATGCGTGTTACTAATGTTTCCTTTTATTCGAACGACCTTTTGAATGCATGACACGTTATTATTTTCGAAGTCATGATAAATTGGAATATAAAAAACCTTGACTGCCTCGGTGGGGTAGTTGTATTACGGTACGGTTACAAAGCTGAGGTCTTGGGTTCGAGTCCCGGGTCGGGCAAAGTGATATTGGATTTTTCTATTCATTATTATCAGTCCGGAGTCAGGAATTTGTGCCCGATATGGCGATAGGCTCGCCCCCTATCACATCGTGGGACGGAACATACAAGGCGAAATGTGGGTGTCCTAGTGGCACCTCTGCCTACCCCTTCGGGGATAAAGGCGTAAGTTTATGTATGTACGTATGTATAAAAAACCTCACAATAATTTCCTTTAACGTCATTAAAAATAATACAATGAATAGTTTTTTTTTATGAAACTAAATAATCTCTTTTGCTTAAATACTTAACCAATCTGAACAAGTTGTGTACACTCCTCACTTCACACGATGTAGTATAGCCAAGTCACACGCATAGAGGCGGCAAGGGCGATTGTTCATCAACCTCAATGTAGCCTCACAATGGTACACATTAGAAACCTGACGCTGCCCCAACTATCATTCTTTTCTCTTATATCTGATTGTCAGAAATTGCCTAGTGCGAAGACCAATTGTACTTTTTTACTGTTTATTGTCTACTTTCATTGTTGTATAGGTATATCCGGTGTACAATATAGCTTTAAATAAATAAAAGAGCATTGTTGTCATAACTCTTGCTGCCTTGCAACAGATGGATGGAGGCGTTAGAATAACTGGTAATGAAAGACCACGTGACCAGGAAAGCTGTAAAGCAATCGAAACGTTGGGAAGTTAAAATTGAAAAATAAAACCTAATCGCGATAAAATCCGTAAAATTAGTTTTATTTCAATGTGTAAAATTCTCGTAAATCTAAAAAACCATTATGGCAAAGAAAGGTTAAGTTACTGGAACTCTTCTGGATTGTTTAATGGTTGAACCACGCTATCTTTTTGTGGGTTGACAGACTTTGTAAAGGATTTAATTAATGATTGTGGACTATTACCAAGCTTACAGAAATCGCAATAATTTCCTGAAGGAAATTACTAAAGCGGTTAAATTAGGCGATGACTATTACTGTTTAATTCGACTATTCTGAGATATGGATATTGTAGACCCAGCCTCCGTCTGAATAATTAATCTTAATACTAACTTAGCCCTTTCATAATAATTTGTACAAATATCTTATGTGGATCGAGATTGCAAATTTTAGTACCAACCTACATGCTTTAAAAGAGAGAACTTTAATTACAGTGCCTCGGTGGCGTAGTTGTACTACGGTACAATTACAAAGCGGAGGCATCGGGTTCGAATCCCGGGTCGGGCAAAGTTATATTGGATTTTTCTATTCATTATCAGCATCAGGAGTCAGGAATTTGTGCCCGATGGCGATAGGCTCGCCCTCTATCACCTCGTGGGACGGAACATACAAGGCGAAAATATGTGAGTGCTCTGGTAGCACCTATGCCTACCCCTTCTGGAAAAAAGGCGTGAGTTTATGTATGTATGTAACTTTCATTTTATTTCCAAACTGACCAATAAAATATCCTTATCAACAGTGTGTAGACAGACCAACAGCAGAATACACACATTAGGTGGGGAGCCTCAATCTGCCGGCATCGAGAATCTGTTAAGGATACGATATCTCAGCGCCGTTTCGGTGACGCCTACACCCAATACTTCCAGATACGAAACGGTACGTAACGTGTCGTAAATCGAACTTGGAACATTATAAGGATATTGTAGGGAACGGTAGGGTAAGTATAAAAGTGCGGTACATACATAAACTCACGCCTTTTTCTCATAAGGTAGGCAGAGTTGCAGGACACCTACGTTTCGCCTTGTATTTTCCGCCCCACGATATAATAGCGAGCGAGCCTATCGCCATATCGGACACAAATTCCTGACTCCAAGCTGATAATGAATTAAAAATTCAATGTCACTTTGCCCGGTAAGATATTTAAGTAAGGTGTATTCGCTCAGATAGCAACCACACGAAAATAAATAATCCTTCATTGACTCATACTGGAGTTGTTTCAATCAATCTAGTCATTATACAAGCGAGATAAAACTGCGCTGCGTTAAACATTGGGTGCACTTTTTGTCAGGCAAATTTTAAAAACAAGATGTGTTAAACTGAACTCTGGTAAAATATAAAGCTTGTAATTTTCCATCTCTTCGGTTTGAAATATAGAAAATATGTGAGGGCTATAAAGTTATTGTTAGTTGGATAATAAGAATTTTCAAAACACTACAGCGCTGAAGGGCCATTAAACTAGGTTGAAAGGCGTCTATATACGATATTTAAGCTTTTTAGTGCCTCCTTTACTTGGATAGACCATTAGGCTTCTAGCTTGTTGTTGACAATACCTATCTTTAATTCTCATCAGCAATCCCATACATAACTTTTCATAACTCTCATAAAATCCAAGTAAAATAAAATATTGTTGAAAGCTGTCTTACTCTGGCTTTATTTACGCGTTTGCAAGGCTTTGGTAGGCGACGAGTTTTTATTGAATTTCAAATCTCATCATCTAAGCTGCCTCGAGCCGTCATTCAAATTGCTTCCTAATCGATCACTCCATATGTAATTAGATTGAATTATCACCACGATTGCCACTCGAGATGTCAACGAAAATCATTCGTAAATTCTGCAAATGAATTTGATAATATTTTTTTATGTACGGTATGTTTTGATGTGTGAAATGTATTGTAAATTTAAACTGCATGAAAAGTTTGAAGGTATAAATGTACAAGATAACAGCAATTTACAAGTTAATTTTAATCTAGGTAACATCGCTTGTAATAAAAAATGAGAATTATGTGAAAGAATGCCAGAAATCACAAACAACTATTCAAATTCACAAAACTCAGATCAAAAACAAGTAGATATTCTCAATTAGCTTGTAACCTTAAAAATTATACTAACAAAAATGCAAAAATATTTTACGAACCTCACAGATAGTTTAAGAAATTAACTTGTTTAAATAAAACCTTCAACTTTATTATATTCGTATACATAGGAATGAGAAAATGCTTTGTCTTTCAAATTGCTTTATATAAATATTGTCTTATCAAATAAATACGGACCTTATTCCCAAACTCAGCTCAGACTCCATCATTACAAAGGCTAGTATTTCTAATATAATTAGATCGTCAAAAAGGAGCACGTTTTTTTCGTTTGAGGTATGTGAATTCGCTATTAGGCATGCAAATCTGGTTCGCAATTTTCGTTTCCGATCGGATGAAATAACGTGTTCCCAATACGAACGCTCTGTGGAACGATTAAAGAAATTTGGCTAATAGAGGGCCTGGATGAAAGAAAAAACACGTACTGTGAAAATGGTGTTAGTTTTAATGTTAAATTATTGATGATGTGGAGTAGGTTTTCAATATCTGCAGTTGTAGAATGTTTATTATTTAACATAGGCTTCCACCAAGGACCATCTACTTTTTTTTTATTTTTTTTATTGCGATGAATGACGAGACAAGCGTGCTGTTTGCCTGGTGGTAAAGGATACGACCGCTCATGGACAGTAGCAAAACCAATCAACACTATGATTTACAAAGCAATTCTTGGCATTACCCTGCGCTCGCCATCCTGAGACATAAGATGTTAAGTCTCAATATGTCCAGTAGTTAATCTGTTGTTAAATGGCAAGCATCTGACGTCTTCCTGGGACTTTAATTTGGTCTTCTATAGCCTTTGCAGGTGATCCATTGATTAGTTAAAATAGCAAATTGAGAGACTTATCAGGTAATTAAAGTTATGACTGTCGGTATGATGAATATTGTTCCAATTGGTAATGATAATTTATTATTAGTCATGTTGCTTTGATAAACTTTGTAAAAACATATTTTTGTATCAATTATATCATCATTATGGGCCCCTAGGAATGTAGTAAACTGAATGTTGTTCTTCTAAATACAAATATTGATAAAGTAGCTAAGACCAAACCAAGCATTAATTAATAATGAATGCTAATTATCCATTCTTAAGCTAACAAGCAAAATCGGATTACTGAGACCTTGAATGGCGAAATAAACAAATTCCTTATATTACTATAGCTATAATCAGTTACTTTAATTTGTAACATCAAATATAAATTACAGTCTCGAGAATAAATTGAAACCCCGGTAGGCTATACCTACCGTCTTTTTACCAATGAATAAATTAGCATTTTATCTTAATGGCGTATCTTTTTAAAAAGAGCTTTACGCAATATAAAAGAAAATGCGGACGGCAGTTTCAATATTAGAAAAAGTGAAAATATTTTTGACAACAAATCAGTTATAAGCGGTTGTCTGGCCACGGGAAATTTCCAACCATTTCTCATCAGATTTAATCTTCGAGATCAAATGTATTTTGTACTTGCTTAAAAAGGGACAACTTTCTATTCCTTTTTTATTGCAATATTGTTAGGGAAGTAATTTAATAAAGTTCTTAGCAATAAATTAAGTATGATTATTGCACTGATGTTTGACGTTTTTTTGTAAAACATTGGTACTTTAACTAAACAGTTTTGTTTTTACAGTGGTCCAAGACAAATACAATATGACTCATCCACTTTGAAGGCTTTTTCTTAAGTTTGAATCATCCACAACGCGGAAAGCACGTTGGCGCAATCCATCTATATCTATATCTATATCTATCTATCTATCTATATCAGCCCATATACGTCCCACTGCAGGGCACGGGCCTACTCTACAATCGAGAGAATCGATTGAGAGTGGTTAGGCCATATAGTCCACCACGCTAGCCTAGTGCGGGTTGGCGGACATACATACCGTAGAAATTCTTTAAAATCGCTACGACATGCAGGTTTCCTCACGATGTTTTCCTTCACCGTTAAAGTGCGTGGTGATTGACTATCAATACACACATAACTCCGAAAAGTCAGAGGTGTGCCCTGGGATTTGAACCAGCGACACTCAATCCATCACACAATTTTAATTAAATATTCGACGGATTCCATTCTTGGTATCATTCGAGAGTAAGAAGATATTGGTTTGATGATGATAATTCAGAAATCTCTTGTGGATTGAATATACATACGTGCAGACATATCCATCTAATTGTGGCGTAGTTGTATTACGGTACGATTACAAAACTGCGGTATCGGGTTCGAATCTCGGGTCGAGCATAGTGATATTGGATATTTTTATTCATTGCGGGCCCGGAGTCAGGAATTTGTGTCCGATATGGCGATGGACTCGCCCCCTATCACATCTTGGGATCCGTCCCTTGTATGTCGGAACATATTCCGACATACAAGGTGAAATATGGGTGTCCTGGTAGCACCTCTGCTTACCCCTCCTGGGAAAAAGATCTGAGTTTATGTATGGATATCCATCTAATTCCACAACAAGACACGTGTCTTGCCGTAGGCATCAGCAATTACTAAATAGAAGTCAGCGCCACAGCACTTTAAAACAATGTAGGTGATAATAATGTTCCTAATTCAGTCTAAAACAAGTGACTTTTGCTTTAAAGCCCGCTTTAGGCCAATAACGCATTCCAGGCTACAAAATAACAAAATAAAACATTTTAAAATGGAATGAAATTTCCGTTTTCAAATGGGTTATAAATGCAACAATTATAGTATTTTAAATTAAAATATGAAATATGAAGGTAAGAGACGCGCTGGACGAAGGAAAAAACCGTGGCTGCGAACCATCTGGGAGTGGACCGGCATCAGCACCGTTGAACAACTATTCCACCTGGCTAAGGACAAGGAAAAATACAAGAAGCTGACGGCCAATCTTCAGCACTGAAGAGGCACTCGAAGAAGAAGAAGAAGAAAATAAAAATATGTGTTGAATTTAAAACCTAATCGCTGTTCTAACCGAGGGCACATTAGTACTATACCCCAAGGCTTGCATTGGAGTCACAGATAACCCTACCATAATGTCGGTGACCCTATTTTTTTGTATGATCCCACCCCGGAAATTGAGAGGGAGTCATATTCCGCTCACGCAAACAAAATATAATTTGTTTTAGGAGGAGGGCAATTGATTTTTAGATGTAAATTTTTTTGACCCCTCTGATTTTATTTTTAATAGAATAATATTGGATAATGACAAAAATTAGCATCTTCGGACGAGTTGGAAGTGAAAAGCAGGTGAAACACAGTTTAATATGAGATCCTGGTTTAATCCATGAATAAACATACATACATACATACATAAAATATTTGTACTATACATATTACTCCTGTTTTTTTGGGAAAAGGCCCTTATAATTAGAGATGTTGATAATTTTATCAGTTACATGATACGCATCCATGTGTCTATTTGATAATGTGTTTAAAAATTCACACCAACAATCCAAAAAATTGTATTTCCTTGTTATATGGCCGAGTTTTAAATTTTAAACGCTACGTGGGGATTCAATCTAAGCGACTGGCGAGTCCATCTTCACTGTGAATACATTAATATTATTATGCATATTGCAAAGCTTCGACGATGAATAATTTGTCATTGCGGACTTCTATATTACTTGCTTTGTAAATGCGATAATCGGTGCAACGATTGACGGAATCTTCTGCATTTGTGCATTTGAATTCAAATATCTTTTATTCATAAATCCTTTGATTGAATACAGCAACGCCCGAATACTTAAACGCCATTAAAATATTAAGTTGTACTTAACTACCCACTTATTTGGTACATTTAAGCGGGACTTGCGTAGTTAAGTGCAACATAATGTTTAAGTGGCGTTTGAATATTCAGGCGGTCTTTCAAAGTGAATTTATCACAAGAGAGTAAGGAATTAATTTTGTCATAAATACTTAAATAGTCATAATTCCCCATTAGATAAACGGTTAGTTTTTTGGGTTGTATTATAGTTTTTATGGTTATTTATTAATTATTTCTGAGATCTTTTTATCGATTTCTCTAATATGTAAAAAAATTATTGTAAAGCATTGAAAAGCATAGAAGCAAACTTGCCTTAATATTTTTGTAAAACCAGTATCTATCTTAATTACCAGCAATAGGTCAAGTCAAGTTAAGTCAAAATATTATTTATTCAAGTAGTCTTTTACAAGATCTTTTGAAACGTTAATTTCTGTTACCACCGCTTCGGAACGTGTTATACAGGGTATATCAAGACCGCGACCGAAAACGAAGCCAGGTGATAGTTTTAGCGGCTACAGACAAAATGCAACTAAAAATTTTGAAAAATAAGCGACGGTTTTTTTTTACAATTTTTTAAAAATCATCGTTTTTGAGGGATAAGTTCTGAGTTTTTGCAAAAATAGTAATTTAAACCCTTACGTACCATTGCGTGTTTAAAAATTAAGCGATGTACGTCATTATTTTAGAAAAACTATGTTTAATCACTCAAATACGACGATATGTAAAAAATAACAAAAAAAAATTTGACGATTTTTTTTCTAAAATTTTTACTTGCTTTGTGTTTGATGTCACTAATACTACCTCCTGGCTTCGTTTTCGGTCGCGGTCTTGATATACCCTGTATAAATAATAAATACACCCAACAATCACATACATAGTCCTGACCCCACACTAAGATCAAGTCTTGTGTCGTGGGTATCAGAAGCTACGAGAGACTTTTCGGTCTCACAAACACCCAGACCCGAAACAAATACCTGTGGATCACACAAATATTTGTTTCGGTGCGGGGATCGAACCCGCGGCCTCTCGTTTCATAGGCGGCGTCTAACCAACTGCGCCACGGTGGCTGTCTATGAACTATGAACGCTGATGTTATGTGAACGCTCGTATTAGTACAGAGGTTCCTATTATTATTTATTTATTTAAAGCTTCATATACTGAAAATATACAGGCGGACTTAATGCCTGAGGCATTCTCTACCAGTCTACCTATATTATTATATTTTATCATTTCCTTTAACCGTACTTTCTTTTCTAAAATCTGCCTTATTCTCATACTTAAGTAACATAATTTCCATGCATGTTGAGAAAGTTCTGGTTTTTAGTTTAACGACCTGGTCCCTATTATAAGACATCCTTTTCGGGTCATTACTATATTTGTCTTGTATCGCTTAATATAGTTGTCTTGTTTTCTTTTGCACTAACTATATTGAAATCCACTGCTCAGAACATTGCATACAAATTTTTTTTTAACTTTTGTCGAATTAATTTGGAACAGACTGGGATTGTCAATAGAAAGCTTATGTGCGACCCAGTAATGAATAAAACAATTACACATACAGATTGAAATGCGTTAAGCGGATTTGTTTAATTTTGAAATATAAAATTGTATCGGTTTTAATTTCATTGGATTGATAATCCGCTTACCAAATTACAGTTTTTCAAATTTAGGTATAGATAAACACATTTATCGTTATAATATATAATTCTATATTATAATAATTATTGCGATAACTAAGTATGCTTGCTTAGGGAATAAGAATTTTCTTGAGGTAAATACCTTAGACTTTCAAATCGATTTGCATATTTCAAACAATGGTTTAGTTTTCCGGTGAGGTAATTTATGTGTACACGGAATTTCGTAAGTATATAAACTTTCGTAAGTATATAAAGTGCGTGGTGGCCTGTTGGTAACCGACCAGACGCGGCTGCCTACATGTTTACGGTGGTCGCGGGTTCAAATCCCAGGGCACATCTCTGACTTTTCGGAGTTATGTGTGTATTGATAGTCAATCACCACGCACTTTAACGGTGAAGGAAAACATCGTGAGGAAACCTGCGTACCGTAGCGATTTTAAAGAATTTCTACGGTATGTAAGTCCGCCAACCCGCACTAGGCCAGCGTGGTGGACTATATGGCCTAACCACTCTCAATCGATTATCTCGATTGTAGAGTAGGCCCGTGCCCAGCAGTGGGACGTATATGGGCTGATACAAGTCTAATTCTAAGTCAAATTTTCAGACACCATACACTTGGTTGCACACCATACACTTCAACCGTGTGATAAAAATAAAAATTAGCGGGTGCCAGCAAATGATAAATATTGAAATGTGTGCATTGAGCGTCTGGTCGATATGTCGGGAACGACTGGTGACCCGGTTAAATTACCCTGTAGTGATCAGTGCCGGCTATTCTTGATTCCACATGTCTATTTCAATAGGAAGGGTTATTGAAATAAAACTATTTTATACGCATTTTTTAACTTCCCGACGTTTCGATTACTTTACAGCTTTCGTGGTCAGTCCGGGAAGTTAAAAAATGTAAAAAAATCAACCAAATCGCGATAAAATCCGTATAAAATAGTTTTATTTCAATGTGTAACATTCGCGTAAATCTAAGAAACCATTAGGAAGGGTTATGTTAATAATACTTTGTTGGTACTACTTACTACAGTATTTGCGTATTATTAGGGATTGGCTTTAAACTTAATGTTTTCTATGATGAGAAGATTCTAATAAATAAATACACCCAACAGTCACACACATAATCCCGACCCCACATTAAAATCAATTAAGTCTTGTGTCGCAGGTATCAGAACTACGAGAGACTTTTCGGTCTCACAAACACCCAGACCCGAAAGAAATATTTGTGGGCCGCACAAACATTACTCTCGGTGTGGGGATCGAACCCGCGGCCTCTCGTTTCACAGCCGGCGTCTAACCAACTGCGCCACGGAGGCTGTTAAAATATGAGTTATTGTACATTTCTATTAACTTCATGGTACATCATGTAATTTAACTTAAGAGAGAAAAAAACATGTGTTATCATGTTCGTTTAAATCTTTCTTTATTTAGAGGAAACCGCCAAATACACAGTTATTTTCAGTGCCTCGGAGCAAGTTAAAATTTGTGTATGTTGGTGTCTCCGGATTTCCACGAAAACAATTAAGATTTCATTAACAAAATTGCTCTTCGTGCACTGTCGAAAGATTTTATCCTATCATTTGAGTTCTGACATTTTAACGTCACCAGAATTTCCACCCAGAGGAATTTCCCTGCTGAACTAAGTTTTATCCTATCCTTTTTAGGGGAATTTTGTCAATAGTTGCTAATTGGCGAATGCCTTAGTTTCTATTAGTTTTTCTGCCGATGATTAGCCGGTCAGTTAACTAAATCACCTACTAAAATGATTCTTCTACCATCTATTGGTCGTCAGGTTTCGTCCTTTCGCCTACAGGTTGCTCCACAAGTGGGTAAAATTTGCTAATTACAATTGGTATCTTTATAACATTATCTTTATCTTTTTTTACAGTCTCCGTGGCGCAGTTGGTAAGACGCCTTCTGAGAAACGTGAGGTCGCGGGTTTGATCCCCACACCGGAACCAATATTTGTATAATACCTATACATGCGTTCCGGGTCTGGGTGTTTGTAAGACCGAAAAGTCTCTCGTAGTTTCTAAACACGACACAAGACTCGGTCTTAGTGTGGGGTCAGGACTATGTATGTGACTGTTGAGTGAACAAATTACTTATTCATTTAATTTATATATCTAAATTAACCCGTGTTGTTTTACATTAGGTTAGAAATATAAGCAAGAAAGACGAAAATTTATACAGAAGTGTCTGTTCAAGAGAGTATAATAGTGGGTCATAACAGCTGAGTAGCTTTATTACTCTGAAATAAACTGTACAATGTTTAAATTAGTTTCGTAGTAAGTTTGTCTATAACTAAATGAAGTTACTGGTGTCTTTACTTTGACGACTCCTTTATAGAAATTAGAAACTCGTGCTGTATTTTTCTCAAATATTGAACTGCAGAAGTGAAAACTACAATTACAAGGAAAACAAATATACAATAGCATTTTCGTTTTAAAAAAATCTTGTAATTATTTTTAAATACTATTCGGGCTACTTATTGGTATATAATAATCCATGAATGTCTACAAATTGGAGTCTGACTTGATTAGGTTCATGTTATTGCTATCCATACAAAAACAATAGAAATTTCCATCTGTGCCGCCACAGCTAATGGATGCGTCGCTTTGACGGCACAGGCTGGGCTCAATGACGTACCTTGGGCCTATGTCCCGCAGTAGACTGCTACGGCTGATGATGATGATGATGATGTGTCGTCATACTTACTTAAATAAATGAAATTCCAAAGACTCAATATTCCATTATCCATCCAATCTCTCATCTTTTAGGGCTGGTAGCAGAAGGTAAGTTCAATTATTCAGGGACTTGCAGTGACAGATGGATGTGGTGTTTCTACGTGCCTTAATTAATCTGCACACTGTATCAGCCCATATATGTCCCACTGCAGGGCACGGGCCTCTTCTACAACCCAAAGTACGATTAAGAAGGGTTAGGCCGTATAATCCAGCACGCTGGCCTAGTGTGGGTTGGCTATGCACACTCTATCGCATATTTTGCAATAAATAGATATTTATCCTTCCTATCTTCATTACCTGTTTGCGGTGCCTGCTCAAAAATCTCCAGGTCTTCCAGTTTTTGCTACCTTTTCGCCTTAATGCAATAAAAAGTATACTCAAGTAGTGAAAGGTGTTACAGCATTACAAGACTATCCGTCTTGCTTATTCCTAAGTACGTTTGAAGAGGTGGCTCAGTGCGCGAAGTATTTAACTAGCTCAGTCCTCGGGCGAATATCATGCGAACTTATTTTATTATGCCACTGGTTCTCACCCCGTCTTGGTTTGTGTTCACTTAGTATGATCTCGTTAAAGTTCACCGAGTTGTTTTTACGTTAAGATATCTTGTGTCGACTGGAGTTTGCATTTAAAAGGCAACTTTTGTGTTGGTTCTTGTTCTAGTGACAGTGTTTCTGTCTGAGTTTTTTCATGCCTTGTGAATAAATAAGTGCTTTTTTATTATTTCTTGGAACTTGCACATGTTTTAGTAATGGTAACGCCCATACAGTTTTAACCAATACAAAATACGACATACTTTGTCCATTTTCCCGAAATCTGACAGGAGTTTAAGGGCCAGCGCAGACCGGGACGGCATGGCAAGGGATTTAATTTTTAACCAAAGGATTTTCAAACTTATCTGGTAGGCCATAAGTGTATTTTCCCAATGTCAAAAAAGGTACGATGATACTATAGTATTTTTTGCATTGTATCCGCCCATAATAGCCCAGCACGGGTCTGCTTTACGACCAAGAATTCTATGAAGAGGGCGTAATTAAAAAAGCAATATATTTGTGATTACATGCAGTTAACAAAATCAATGCCTCTGTGGCGTAGTTGTACTACGGTACGATTACAAAGCTGAGGTTTGGATAGAGATATGGCGATAAGCTCGCCCCCTAGCACATCATGGGATGGAACATACAAGGCGAAATGTAGTTGTCCTGGTTGCCACCAGGACACCTCGGCCTACCCCTTCTTGGAAAACGGCGTGAGTTTATGTATGAAACAAAAATAATACGTCTAATATTCATTCTTACCTTCATCAGCGTCAAATAATCAATTACCATCTAAATACAAAATAGTAAGCATAATCATTACCGAATTTGTTTGCAATGAAGCGCCTTTACGACGCTGTTGTTCGTGGTCAGTAGTACCTATTCAAAGTTTGTTTAATCGCGCTCTTCACTCTAAAACTCGTTAAATTTGGGAATCTAGGCCACTGTCCATACTGGTGCATTGTTGGAACTTTTAGATAGTCTACTTAAATGATTTCCCTAGCGAGTTCAGTTATGTTTACCGAAATTGCCTGATAAAACTCATGTATGTTTGATAAAAGCATTATGACGGTGAAGGAAAACATCGTGAGGAAACCTGCATACCATAGCGACTTATAATAATTTCTATGGTGTGTAAGTCCAACCCGTATTAGGCTAGCGTGGTGGACTATATGGCCTAACCCCTTTCAGTTGTAATCTCGATTGTAGAGAAGACTCGTGCTCTGCAGTGGGACGTATATGGGCTGATATAGAGAGATGTTTGATAACTTGTGTTGCGCAGTGAAAAGAAGTCTTTGCTATTTGAATTTGAAATAATGTGTGTATAATATTGATACTTATTATATACATCGTGGTATGTATACCTGTATACTAGAAATTCTCCCACAAAAAAGTGGTACTTTAAAATCTACAAACTCTTAGTAGGCATTCATTCTTTTTTGCAGGGCAGTGCAATATTCAGCATTGAGATATAATGTATTAAGTATTTGAATTAATTTGGGACCCTTCTAATCTTATAGGAAGCCCGTGCCATGCATTATCATGCCCGATCTTATCATTTTGTCAAGTGAATTTGTGCCACGGTTTTCTTTTATAACGAATATCGCTGAACTAATAATCGCCAGTACAACTACGTCAATACATTATCTCTGCAGCTACAAAGCGGTATATCAGTGGCGAAGGGTGACATTTTTTAAAAGGGAAGCCGAAGCTCAAAACACAAAATATGTTTATTTTCTTTATCCTGTTACTAGCTTCTGCCCGCAAACTTCGTCTGCGTGGTTAATTTTATTTGAAATCTCCCATCCCGTCCCGTCCCATCCCGTTATATCCCGCCCGCCCCGTCTCATTCTCACTAATGAAATGTAATCCAGTCCCATCCCATCTTTTTGAGTATGAAAAAGTAGCAAATATATCGAAATTCCTTCTTCATCCCACGGGAACACAATTTTTTTTCGGAATAAAAAGTAGTCTATGTTACTTCTAATACCTCCAAAAATATGTGTACAAAGTTTCATGATGATCGGTTGAGTAGTTTTTGCGTGCAAGCGTAACAAACAAACTAACATTCACATTTATAATATTAGAAGGGCTAAGGGATTACGAAATGACTACAATGCGACTAGTACTAAGTAATCTGTGAATGCGACTGATAGTAAGCGTAGTGCAGTCCGAATAGAGATTAAAAATTTACTGTGTGATGTTTCACAGAATGAACGCAAAACGCGACACACTTATGCACGTGTGTCCTTATATTCGGACCTTTGCGAATATCCTCCCACCAGCAAATTATTGCTTCGAGAATCTTACTCACCAAACTAAAATAATGGGTTTCATTTGGTAAGTGATATTGTGGCATCTGCCTATTGCGGCCGTCAATTAAATTTTAATATTTTCGTTACCTATGTACTTATACAATATTTACAATGTCCATGAAATAAAAAGTAAACCATGCTTACATAATGAGAAAAATAAAAAAAGTATATTTCTAAACTGCACGTGAATATAAGATTAATATAAAAGAAATAAAAACCTAGACTCAATATTTTAACAAGTACGATAGCCCCGCCCCGCATTTATCAGTTGTAACATTAGTAAGACAATGTATTCCTCAGGCGAGGATCGAGCACGTCCTAAAATCTAAACACTAACTTTATTTGTAAAATCGACAACCTAAACATATTAGTACGCTCCTAACGATTAGTAATTTCCATTAAAACCATAATATTAATATTACACATTTTGTAATTAAAAACATTTAAAACTAATTGCATGAACCATGAATATATTGTAAAAATGTAAATACAACACTTATAAATACATTAAACTCCGCATTTCGCTATTGTAATAAGTAATATCTATACATATACACACGAAATGCCGGAGAAGCTGCGGCTTGCCTCTTGCTTTTTTAGCGTAAATTGAACCTTAAATCATTATCAATTTAAGGTACAATTTTGCGTGGTTTGTTGCATACTATACAATGCGTAACGGGCGGCGCGGTGGCGGCGGGGCGGCGGCGGGCGGCGGCGCACGGGCCGCGCTAGTGTTATTGAATAAGCCGAACAATTTTACAGGAATTCGCCAGAGGTCGCACCGCGTCGCAATAAAAAGGGCTTACTGTGCCGCTTCCTAGTAATGTTTACATATCTGGCCGACAGATGTCGTTGAATGTAAAAAATAATAATTGAGTTTTGATATTAAATAAATAAGTTTGAATAATTTGCTTGTTTATAGTGTAATGATAAATTACAAAAGGGAAGCCGGTAGGAACTGGCTTCTAAGGAGCCTTCGCCACTACGGTATATAGAACTGATTGATGTCTCCCATCCCATCACGGTACATAATAGTTATATATAATTACCCAGGCCGCGATATCAACCGCATACTAATTAGATGTGCATTTGTGGTAAGCTGGCTTGTCTGTACGTGTGTATCAAATTGCCCCCAGCATGCTCCGATTGAGAATAACAAATTAATCGGTGATTGTGCTCCGGTGATTAGGGGAGCTTATTCCTAATGTTGTATTGCTGTGGACTGACACGTATGGTATAAGCCCTAGTGTGTGACGTGATCACTAATAATACTAGTTTACATGGTTTTTGTCCTTGAAATGAAAAGACAACTTTACGCAACCTTTTTGACATTTTAGAAACAAATTTTTATTTAACTGAACACAATGCAATAAAATTTTAGAATGAAATCAGAACCAACTTATGAATGGCAAAAATTCCTGACACCGGGCTGTAATGAACAGAAAAACCCAATATCACTTTTCCGACCCGGGATTTTGACCCCAGAACTCAGCTTTATAATCGTACCATAGAACACACTCCGATAGACTATACGTACCTACTCGTATTATGTAAGTTCACGCATATGCCCACAAAAGGTAGAGAGAAGTGTCAATTATGCTACCTACAATTTTTCAAGTTTATTTCATACCCAAGGTGTGATAGCAAATAAGACTATGAGCATATTAAGGGTTAATAAGAATAATGAGGTAAACATTTTTTTTAAATTAGTCCGAGGAGTTTACAGTTCTCAGTTTAATCATCAATAAGGCATTGACTCATGTCATATGTAAAAGATAACATTAATTTGTGCCTTGCTCGTACTCATGTTTGACATAAAAAGATAATGATTAGAACTTCTGAAACCGAAGTTAAAAATGCTTTTATAGTATAAAATTTTACTGGTTCGGCACAATAAATGCAGATTAAGGATAAACAAAGTATCGACATGCGAAAAGTGTATTTTGGGTCAATAATGGTCACCTTTACACTGAATCAATTAACATTATGTATTGATAAGAAACATCTAAAACGAATGCTTTCAAAAGCGCCTGTCGAAAATGTGTTCGCAACTCCTTCCACGTATTATTTCCTTTACACTTTCATCCCTGAATGCAAGGTAATCCTTATACCAATCCATACGCATAAAAATACTCATTTATCCCCGGTGTTTTTAAGGAAAACCCGTAGGTGATTTGCCAATCTAATCATTTTGAAAAGCATAATCCGTTGGAATCAAATCATTCGCTCGAACCGAAGTAGATTATGCCCAAATCCATTCGTTTCATTGGGCCATGCAATCAAATTAGGATGGAATACATCAAACGGTTAGTGTTTTATATTTCAGAGTTCGCCGTGTTGCACAAAAACCACTGTTTAATTTTTACGATTTGATTTTTTTATATCGGAATGTCTTCTTTGTTTTACTAAAAGCTATGTATAAAATATTTGTACATACATACATACATACATACATTCACGCCTTTATGCCCAAAGGGGTAGGCAGATGCGCGACCAGTACACCCACATTTCGCCTTGTATGTTCCGTCCCACGATGTGATAGGGGGCGAGCCTATTGCTATATCGGGCACAAATTTCTGACTCCGGACTGTTAATGAATAGAGAAATCCAATATGACTGGCCGACCCGGGACTCGAACCCGAGACCTCAGCTTTGTAACCGTACCGTAATACAACAACGCCACCGAGTATTAAATATTTGTGTAATTCAAAATTATTTTTCATTGCATGAAGGGCGATATTGCAGCTAATCGTCTAGCTGCTAATCACCTACAAGGCTACTTTTTTTTTTGTTTCGAATATGATTTAACAGAGATATATAGTTTTATATTTAAGCTACACCATAATACTAACAAAAAATCTATTGCAAATCCTCAAATCCGGAAAGTTTTTCTCAAATCTAAATGATCTATGGAACCAGTATCTCTCTTCAAGCGCACCTTAAATATTAAATTGTATAACAAAATCTGCCTGGCACATAATAGAATCATATTTTCCCCGTGGTTTCCTGAAGATGCCGTGTTTTTATGGCATACAGATCGGATTATGGTTAGCGTGTAGATTTGAATTATGTTTTTGAAAGGACGCGCGCTCTTGTGTTGTTAAATGATCTTATTCGCGATTTATGTGTGAACGTGGCTTGGTGTGTTATTTATTTAATACATAAGATCACTTCTTTTTACCAGATAGGGGTAGGCAGAGGTGTTCCCAGGGCACCCAATATCACTGCCCGACCCGGTATTCGAACCCAAGACTTCTGTGTTGTAATCGTAACTTTTTTTATTAATCTTATTGGCCATGTTTTACAGCCAAATTCTTTTTATATCTGTTTATTGAAAATTTAATAAACCCACACCATCGAGACAGAACAAGAGGTAACTTTCCCTCGTTACTTGTTAATCTTGACGACACCACACTAAAATGCGATGCTATCCCCAACTTTAATCCCAACATGATCCTAACAGCAAAAAACAAAAACCCTACAATACAGAAAACATTAGCTGCGTATCGGATACCGTTGTACACTCGACAGCCTCTCCTCAAATCAAATGGAAAACCTACTGGGATGTAAAGCGGAGTGAATAAAGTTGAGCCTTGCGCTCCAGGGCTCCGCTTCAGGGTTCAGATATCAAAGAGTGAACGATAGCGCCTGTGCGATAGCTTAATTTAGTATTGGTGTCTTGTGTTTCAGATTATTTTTATATGTAAGCTTGTAGTTCGATAAAAATAGTGTCGAGAAATAATTTATGGCAGTGGTTTCGATCTATATCTATCTATCTATATCAGCCCATATACGTCCCACTGCAGGGCACGGGCCTACTCTACAATCGAGAGAATCGATTGAGAGTGGTTAGGCCATATAGGACTCAAAAGCCGATACCCTGGATTAACACTTAGGATACTTTTAATCCCGAAATATTTAGTGTTCCCGCGGGAATTCCGATATATTTGTTACTTTTTTATACCAAAGATATAGAATGGGACTGTATTACATGCCTTGAGTGTAAATGAGACGGGACGGGTGGAATATAACGGGACGGGATGGGGAATTCCAAAAAAGTTAATCACGCAGACGAAGCTGCGGGCAGAAGCTAGTTAGTTAACATTTTTCTAGCACCACTACAAGCCACCTAATTTAATATGAAAAATAATATAACGTAACATACACAATGCATAATTAAAAATGTGCAATATGCAGTCATTGACGGTTACAGACAAAAAATAAGGAAATTGAAAATATACAAAATATTATATATTCGCAAAATAACCTTCAAAGATTTATAAAACAAACCACTCTTTATATTAGTAAGTGTTCTCTTTCAGATATAAATAAAATTTCTTAGAAGAACAGATTTATTAATATTAGTCAAAACGTAAGACAATACTGTGATTCAAGAGGTGACGCACCGTAAGGAATGTCGGTGACAGATTTCATTCAAATTCAGCGTACTTTGTCTGACATCTGTGTCACCGATTTTTGTATATTTGTTTAGTACTTTTTTAATATTTCACTTCCATTTTTTGTTATATAAAAGTACTTTTGTTATGTTAGCCGAGTTCGAAAGCCTGAAATATCCATATATACCTTTTCCGGCTACGATCTAGACGCTAGAAGGAAAGCTTTACAGTTTCTCGCTCGTCACGAAAAAGCACTCACGAACCAAATTTCTTCTTTATATTATAATCCATTTCCAAAGAAAAAAGGAACAGAAAATAATCTGTAACGGGGCGGACACGTGACCACGATAGCTGTAAAGTAATCGAAACGTCGCGTTGCGTCGGGAAGTTTATGAATGGAAAATAAAACCAAATTCGCGATGAAATCCGTAGAAATGAGTTTTATTTCAATGTGTAACATTCGCGTAAATCTAACAGAAAAAAATATACATTCTTGGTCACCGATTCATAAATCTATACGTCTATAGTTTTACAGACATCCCATATCCACAACTGATTCATACTCAGTTAAACACCCTAAATATCATGCATTTCAACGGAACCATCTAAAAATCGAGCCAACCCAAACTCCGGCGGCAAATCTCCCACGCGCAAGTTTTTATTCATCGCATAGAGGTGCACCGGTGAAAAATGTTCAGCGGGCCAATTTAGTTCCACGACTAACAAGGGATTTACGTGACGTGTTATGCCACCACCCATATACCTAGTGGCGGTACTTCCATACAAGCCCAAAAGCCCGGCTTGCCCTACTTAATACGTATATACTAAATTCTGAACGAAACCATTACATTCAATACCAAACAGTAATTACGAAACATCTACCATTTTTGAATTTACCGCGTTCCGTCGCGGCATGGCGCTCTTCAATGAAGCGCCTGCGATGGCGAGCCGAAGCGCCGCGCCGCCCGCGCTGCGCTACGCTTGTAATAAATTCATTCAATAATTTTACCTCTCACGTAGAACGTAGCTGCACGCATTTTTTAAAAGACGGTACGCACAAAACTTATGTCTGCCTTCTTCTCTCTCGTGTGCTTTTACGAGGCTTTTGGCAACGCATGCTATCTCTTTCACACTTACGGGTGAAATGCTACACTCTGGCACTACGAATGTATAGCTACAGATATTGATATATAGCAATAATGTACTCAACCAAAAGCCCAGCTTTTGACCACAGAATTGTTTTGAGTGAACATCGTACGTTTGAAGGTCGTCATGTGTAACATTATTTGTTAACTAAATTATATTTATTGTTATTAAATCATGTTGGTTCATTTTTAAAATTATTTAATTATTTTTGTAATACAAATAATGAGGTTTTTATATTATTTCATAAATTATAATTGCATGTTGTAATGTTTATTTTTCCGTTTACTAGCAATACTGTACGAATTACTACTAACTTCATAAGTATTTTGATATTGTGCAATTAGTTTGGTTGTAGGTTAATTATTCGTATTTTTAATGTTATTTAAACCTTTTGATACGAAAATGGTTTGTATTGTTTCCTGTGATGGTTTTAGTGTGATGGTGAAAGTGTACATAGCCGTTATAAAGGTAATTTAATTCAATTATATTGAAACTGGCGCGAAAACTACGCCGAGTTTGTGCATTTCTTAAATTCGTAATAAATCTCAAGAGGCATTTTATCGGTTCAGTTTACTAAACTACGTAATTCGGTTTCTACATGCTCCCCTTTATATAGGTTATTAAACAGCCGTGTTTCATATGTTTTTCAAGGGACACTTGTGTATTAGAATGTTTGGATTAATTCTAATGATTTCAATGATATTGTGGTTCTTTCAAAAGGCATGCTATTACTTGTAATTAAAATTACTTGTAAAACTTAACCTTAATGTAACAATTTCTGTCCGCAATTTTGGTTAGCTGCGAAGTCAAACACAGGACCATAGTAGCTATCGTTGTGCTAGTGTAATGCGGGGTATTAAAAGTGCTCAGTAGTTAGTGCAGTAAAAAATTACGGTTGCATGACCACAAGCTATCTATATTTGTATTACCTAATCCTAATATTGTATAGATTGTGTGGTAGGTCTGCCGCCGCCGCGCCGTAAATTCGATTTCGTCGTTCTTAGTCTTTTTTTTCTTCGAAATAAATATGTATTAAACTTAAAATAATATTGGGCTTGCCCTACTCCAAAACCCTAGGCACGCCACTGCATATACCCACTCATGGCGGTTGCGCTCACACTCAAATACGCTGCTTTCAAGGTTTGTATTAATTTATGCTCGAAGTGCATGAAATTAGGTTAGCTAGATTCTTGTATATGAACTTGTCATGTTTGGTGCTTTGAAATAGCTGGATGTAGATGACTCGAGCCGTAGATAGCAGATACCTGAAACTATTGAAAAACCAGGAATTTCATGGTTGGCTAATATCAAATAATCGTCTTCAGTCACACACAGAACACTCAAATTTAGATTCTGGAGCGATTTTTTTCTCTATAGGGTTGGCATCAAATAATCATCTTCAGTCACAGAACATTCAAATTTAGATTTTGGAGCGATTTTTTTCTCTATTTAACTTGATCGCGATAACAAACAACAGATCTCAATGAATCCGAGTTTTATAATTTTCCAGCTTGTTCGTTCTAATATCATTTCACAACATTGAAATTAAGGATAAATGCTGACCTTGATCATACTAATTTCACTTCACAATATTTTCATCAAAAACTTTACAGCAGTAACTCATGCTCGAATATTGCTTTGAAGGCTTCTTTCGAATTAATTTATGCTTCACGTGCATGAAGGAAACGAGGTTAGCAAGTTACGTGTCTAAAATGATGTGGTTCTTGAAGCTGTCAGCGTTCGATGTTTACTGAAATGAAGTTTTGGTTGCTTATATGTTAAGTGATAAGTTTAGAAGTTCATTTGATTAGATTCAGTAGGCCAATTCACGTAATTAAATAAGTTCAGTTGCAGTGCAGTTGCAGTTAAGTTTCGATCAAAACAGCCCTTTTTGTATTCTCGTAATTTAGACAACCGCTGTCAGATACGCTCGCGACAAGTTCGCGTCGCGCGAGCGCTTTAGCGTATTCTACTGCTGCATATACATGCGTGATTCAGATCGCAACTTGATTGGTATTTACCTATTAATTTGACGTCTCAAATTACAGTTTAGTCCAACCAACGTGCAGCACATGCGCAGTTTATGCATATCTTACGCGCAACTAAACAATTACAAGAATACCATTTTGACGTACGTACCATTAAGACGTAAACCTAATCGAAACTGCATCGGAACTTGATCGGCGCGTCAATAAATTACGTGAATTAGCCTACAGATCTTTGGAGATCGCAGTTGTTTCTTGAAACGATTAAAGCAACTACTGAGGTTGATTCCTGTCTCAGATATCTCAATTACCTTCTTAGTTTTTACTAACATCAACCGGTTGTCAAACGGACCAGACGCGACTGCCAACATGTTTACGGTGGTCGCCGGTTCAAATTCCAGGGCACACCTCTGAATTTTCGGAGTCATGTGTGTATTGATAGTTAATCACCACGCACAATAACGCTGAAGGAAAACTTTATGGAGAAACCTGCATACTATAGCGATTTGTAATAATTTCTATGGTATGTAAAGTCCGTCAATCCAAACTAGGCCAGCAGGGTGGAATATATGGCCTAACCCCTCTCAATCGTACTTTTGATTGTAGAGGAGGCTCGTGGCCTGTAGTGGGACGTATATGGGCTGATACAGTACAGTACAAATTCTTAAAAAGCTTATTTATAAATCGATGGACCCATCAAATATTTCTTCAACTACAAAACCATTACTATTACCCACCAATTCGGGATTATTAAACCTATTTTGACCTTTGGGATTAAAATCGTTGAGCAATACCCAATAACCCCTTACCTTATGGTTTAAACAAATGCCGGTTTCGAGTAAAGGTTCGCATGTACGGCCAAAGTTATCAATCCTTAACCATCCGTTGCAGAGCGCGCGGTGAGTTATGTTCCAAACTTGTAAATTATTGGGTGGAGTTCGTGACCTCTGGAATTCTATACCAAACAATTCATGTATGCATCATTCGTTCCTTCGGTTTAAATTTAAAGCCTCTTTGTGGAGTAATAATTTAGGAGCTCGTAATTTTATAAAACTGTTTATTTATTTATTTATATATTCTTTATTGTACACCACGGAAAAAAGACAGAGATAATAACAAAACTAAACAATCAGCGTCCTTATTGCACAAGGCAATCTCTTCCAGACAACCTTAGGATGGACATAGAAGAAAGGAGAGAGAAAGGGCAGTCTAAGGTGTATAGCGACATAAATATAAATAGATAAATAATAATATTATAACTGGATAAAGAACTGTTCGTGTATATTTGTAACCATCCAGATGGGTATGTACAGAATGGTGGAAAACCTGCTTTGGGTTCAGCTGGTTTATATCACATTTTGAGCAAGTTGGCATAATTATATCAAACAGGGAGGAGTAAGCATCTCTCGCCAGTAAATACATACATATGTACATGGCCATTAGCCATTTTTGTCTCACTGCAGTGCACAGGCCTCTCTACCCTCCTACTCGAAATACTTTATTAAAATTGAAAATTGTCCCAAGATGTGATAGTCGGCGAGCCTATCGACATAACGGGCATAAATTTGTGCCTCCGGGCTGATAATGAAAAATCCAATATCACTTTGTCCGACCCAGGGTCCAACCAGAGACCTCAGCTTTGCAATACCGTAGTACAACTACGCCACCTAGGCAGTCTATATAGAGTATATCAAGACCGCGACCAAAAACGAAGCCAGGTGATAGTATTAGTGACTTCAGACACAATGCAAGTAAAAATTTCTCAAAAAAAATCGGCAACCTTTTTTTTTTTAATTTTTTACCTATCGTCATATTTGGGTGATAAATACATAGCTTTCCTAAAATAATGATGTAGACCTCTTTATTTCTAAACACTCAATGGTACGTAAGAGTTTAAATTATTATTTTCGCAATAACTAGGTATTTACCACCCAAAAAAGATGATTTTTAAAAAAATCTGTCGCTGTTTTGGTGAAATTTTTATTTGCATCGAGTCTGTAACCACTAAAACTACCACCTGGCTTCGTTTTCGGTCGCGGTCTTGAGATACCTGTATAAATACAGCATACATACCATAGCAAAAGAACCAAAGCAGATTACCAACGCCCCGGCTCGTGTACCTCACCTATAAGTTTAAACGCACTTACAAAGCACTCTCCTAAGTTGACTATACTTGAACGTATTTACAAGTTGCGTACAAGTGAAGCGTTACTGAGACGTGATTCTGTTACTTGATTAACAAGTTATCAAACGATTAAGTTGAGGTCTAAGGCTGTTTCAAGGGTTTTGTAACTTATTATCCGATTTATTTGATGTTTTGACATTTTCGACGAACTAGAATTTGGGCTTTTTAGTCTTTTTGGTATAGTAAGGATCGAAAGATAGGTCTAATTCTCAAATATATATTTATTCACTACACACAACACAAATAATAATTAAAACACGAATTAACTTTACTCCATATAAAGATCACGGAAACATTGTACATACCTTATATACCTTATTGCGGTAAATGGCGAGACGACCATGTCGTTCGCCTGAGGGTAAGTGATACGCTCGCTCATGGACAGTAGCAAAACCAAACAACACCATGAAATTCAAAGCAATGCTTGGCATTCGACTTTCCATTCTGAGACATAAGATGTGAAGCCTCATTACGGACTTAATAACGTAATTACTCTGTAGTTCTTCGTGGTTGTCTCTAACTTATATGAACAATTATTAATATGATTTATTATAGGCATTATTATGTTACGTGCACCTTTACTATGGTTTACATTCAACTACTTCTTAAAACGGGGGAAGTGCGTGATTTTGTCATCATAACCGGAGCGACATGGCGGTACCACTGCCTGACGGAAAAACATTTTAATATTATAATATGATAAAAATATTGCTTTCGAGTTTTGTTAGATCAATGACATCGGATATCCAATATCCCAATATCGTTCTGTATTCACATTAATTTTCTAGAAACTCATCAAAACTTTTCAGGTCTCCAAAATTGTTTGAAAATTTTTCGAATGTTTGAACGGAGTTATTCTAGTCAGTACGTGGGCGAACTTCCCAAAATACACCTTCATTAATAATGATTGTACACTCCAGTTCACAACTTTTTGCTAATTGGCACATTGGTCTTACTTCAAAACATCGCGAACTTTAACTGTTGGTCTCGGGACATAAATAAAACGTGAAACAAAACACGAAGCAATTTCAATTATTTACATAGTAAATTAAGAATGAAAGAGTATTTGCGCCTATCATCGTATATTCCTTAGTTATGGCCCAAGGCTAAGGAGAAATTATCTCTTAGATTTTGAGGAGTCTTACTGCCGTACTCAAGGACCTTTAATGTCAATTAAATCATTACTTAGTGTACTTCACACAGTGATTTTGGTTAGGGCCCTACATCCCAAGGAAAGCCACTATACCTAAAGAACCATGCTATAAAAACAAATCGAAAACCTTTACCGAACCCTTATTTACTGGATGAAAGGCTTAAATTCCCCACAAATAAATAACTCAATTAATTGCAATCCTCAAGTCACGCCGAAGCTGTTAATGAAATTCCGAGCTATGATGTGACTGGTATACAAACGAAAATTGCACTTATTTAAGTTGGTATTGAGTTAAATTAGTAGTTGAAGAGGCTGCAGTTGAGATAATTTATTTTTCAATAACCTTTTTTTAGGGTCAATAAGATCAATGTTAGATTGTAATAATAAGTCGTGCTATGCTACTGACTCGATATAATGTACAAGGTGTTAGTGAAAAGTAAATTAAAATTAAGATGTGATTTAAAATCACGCATTATAAAATAAATCAATACATATATTATTTTCTTACTGCCTCGGTGGCGTAGTTGGGCTACGGTAAGATTACAAAGCTGAGGTCTCGGGTTCGAATCCCAGGTCGGGCAAAGTGATAAAGGATTTTTCCACTGATTATCAGTCCGATGTCAGGAATTTGTGCCCGATATGGCGGTAGGCTCGCCCCCTATCACATCATGGGACGGAATATACAAGGCAAAACGTGCGAGTCCTGGGTGCAACTCTGCCTACCTCTTCTGGGAAAAAGGCGTGTATATTATGTTTGTATATTATATTTTCATTTTAATGTGCCCAGCAAGAAGGGAAACTGAGCTGATATAAGGTCAATGACACGCGGCCTGTCAATAACTTTTATACGTACTATCGCGTTAAAATTCCGCTAAATCACAGAAGAAATTTAGGTTAATTTAATATCTGCCTACACCAGTACATTGACGTAATTCAACTCCAAGAATATTCAAACTAAAATCCAAGCAAAATAAAGTAATTTTCCAAAATTTCCCGCATACCGAAGAAAATTGAAACATCCTAACTTCAATTCCCCGAAATCCACTTAAAAATCCAGCACCCTGAAAGGCCAAGATGACATTGTCCCGGAGCAATTAATCAAAGCCAGGGAAATGGCAATTGATTAATTAAAATTTATTATAAAGAGTTAATTAATCCCAGAATTCGGTGTCCGTCGCTAACTGTAATTTTAACTTTTGACATACTTCGTTGATTAGTTTCGTACAACGGAATTAAGGATGAATTAGGAATGAGCCACGTGAAGGAGTTTTGGGAAGCTATTTCTGCTGCCTTATTGTGACCGAATTTAATGGATATTTTTATTGCAATTTTTTTTACGACTAGTCCTATTTGAACGTAGCCTGTGTCTTGTAGCATGTGTCTTAATGTAATGATCTATAATAAGCAAGTTCAGTGGAAACCCATCCAGTATTTTTTGAATTTTCACAAAATTTACATTTGTAGTAGATTTAGGATTTTTTTAAATTCCTTTATTGCGTTACATTTATTCGTATTTAATACATGATTATTAAAAATATAGGAAGTTTAGTAATAGGAAAATTATCTTGTAGTTCCCTATACATTATACAAAATGTAAATATAATACGTACTACGTAGGTACTTACTAAGAACAAAAATTATGCCTATCTACAAAATCTCTTAGAAGTTATAAAAACCCGTATTTAATTTAAATAATAAAACATACAACATTGCAATTCTCGTTCATTTAATTACGAGTACATACATAATTATCCATTTCTCATAATTTTCATGGAATAATTACGTTTCTGGAAAATACGTCAATTATTTTAATTCTGATTACTGAGTGAAATGCTCTCACGACTGAAAATGTCGAAGAAGATTATCATTAATTTTAAAATGTGAAGATTAAATTCACTGTAAATACTCCAGTATTTAAATACACCAAATTGTTGTACTCGTATATTTCACTACAATTGTTGCTTGCGGCTTCTCTCGCGTGTTTCTCCGGCTTAAAGTCCAGCTGTATATTTTCTCGGGATGTAAAATATACTATAGCCATTCTCGATAAATGCTCTACTCAACACCGAAATAAACTTTAAATTCGAATATCAGTAGTTACTGAGATTAGCGCGTTCAAACAAACTATTTTTAAAGCTTTATATATAAGTATATACAGGGTATATCAAGACCGCGACCGAAAACGATGCCAGGTGGTAGTATTAGTAAATTCAAACACGACGCAAGTAAAAATTTCGCAAAAAAAATCGACAACCTTTTTTTTGAATTTTTTTACATATCATCGTATTTGGGCGATATTTACATAGTTTTCCTAAAATAAAGATGTACAGCTCTTTATTTTTAAACACACAATGGTACGTAAGGGTATAAATTAGTATTTTCCCAAAAACTAGGTATTTACCACCCAAAAAGATGATATAAAAAAAACCAAATAAAAATCCGTCACTGTTTTAGCGAAAATTTTATTTGCATCGTGTTTGTAACCACTTAAACTATCACGGCTTCGTTTTCGATCGCAGTCTTGATATAACCGATATATATAAGTAGGACATTTCCATTTCGACGCAATAATTAATGCATAATGGATGTTAATTCTTCTACGTTCGATTCGTTTGCTCAATAAATTACACCACTCAAGAGGAAATAAACAGTGAAAGTCGATCTTTCGATAGCATTAATTACCTTACTTTATGTGCATGTTGCTCGTAATTTCTGATACCCACGACACAAGACACGATCTTAGTTTGGGGTCAGGGCTGTTGGGTGTATTTATTTATAAACTTCTTTAAATAACTTAATACGTTTATAAGAAAGTAAATACGTTATTATCTGTTTCTATATCCGCCCATATACGTCCCACTGCTGGGCACGGACCTCTTCTACAATAGAGAGTACCATTGGTAGACTACGTTAAACTTGCTTTAAAATATTATTTACGATTTTATATATAAACTCCACAAAATTATGTTATGGTAAGCGAAGTGCAGTCTACACTCTAGAGTTGATTATCTCTAGCTGGTTGAAACAAACAAGCTGGCTTACTCAAAGTCTAATACACAGACGTTCAACCAGGGCATTTACTACCATCGCTTACTTTGGCGACTTTTCGACCTAATACGTTAATTCTACAACCATAACAATTATTATTATTATTCGAGTTATAGTCGACTAACGACTTAATTTTTTTCTAATTTAAGTACTTAGTCCATTACACGTATCGTATTAGGTATTTTTCCAACAATTTTCCTCAATCCATCTCCACAACTTATTATAACTGGATTTTCCAAATAATTACAATTATTACTCCCCGTTATCAAAATAAATTAATAGTCTTTCGCTCAGTTACTTATGCTTTACAGCCCAAGTAACATAAAACAGAAAAATAATTTATTAATATCCCGCACTTTTACTACAGTTTCGTAGTAAAAATGATCAATTACCTTGCCTTCTCAGGCTTACTTCACAACTTTTCTAATAAGACTTTTGCCCTAAAAACTTCATAAGGGGCCCTTTGTTACAAAGAGCTGTACCAGTACGGGTTGCTCACAATTTAAGACATTTCTGGTGTACGTTTTTCGCGACATTTTCGAGTCGTAAATACGAAATTCTATGATATTTTGCTTTTATGTCCGGTCTTTACATCTAGGCTGCGTAATCAAATTTCGCCGGTTTCAGAACCAGCGCTCTCAATAAGATACTAAAACCTGGGTTGAATGTTACAATATTAATTTAGTGAGTGAAATATTTATAAGGCACTCATGAAATGATAAGCTTGTAATTTCTTGTCAGTTATAATATTTTGTCCTAAAAATCGCCATCTCGTATTTATTATCTGAAAGAATGATTCACCTAGTAAAATATGTTGTGAGGAGTGACGAGATCCGATGTATTAATAAAGTGTAAAGATGAATATGTATATTATCAATTATTATGTGGCCAATAGTTTTACTGTACACTTAACATTGCCTAATTTTGCTGACACTATAGGACATTGTTGGTTCGTCTGTATTTGTTAATTCTATAAAATATATTATGTGAGAAAGTTGACGTATAATAATAGTACTCGTATATAAGATCTGTGTAATCGATACTAATTAGAATCCTTAAACCCCTCTTAAACATATATTAAACTAAAACTAAGCCACGTGAACAACATAAAACTGCTATGAGGCAAACCCCATTCAAAAGCGTCTCAGATATTTTTATAAAGACTGTGGAAATTGAACAAAGGCACTGAAACATGGGCAATCAGGTGTGCTTGCCGAAGCCCACCGTCCATCCCTAGGGACCCACGAGCTGTAACCATACACAGGCCATGAAATCCATGTATGTAAACCTGATTTATTAAATATTAACCGATTGGAAAATATGACGCTGAATAGATATTTGCGTTTGATGTTTAAATTTGTATGTAAACGAAAATTGAACACAGCATTTGATGTTTTTCATGAGTCCACTTTTAATAATTGATTGATCCTATCGTAGGAATGGCTAGTTCACTAGTTTTGAGAGGAACGATCTCCTGAGATTGAATCAGAGATTTCCTCTCACAAACATCTCTAACGGCATTGTGTGTTATAATTAATAATTATTATTGTAGCTTATTTTATTTTATTTTTATTTTATTTTATTTGGGAAACATACAATATCTTTACTCTTATAAACTAGGTAACATAACTTAAAATACATAAATCAATAAAGTTTCCACTTATATAAAGCTATTTTACAGTCATAACAATAGATGATAAAGGACATTAATAATTAGCACAAACTTTCAATTAAAAATATTACAATTTAAATAACAAGTTATTAATTATTATTTATATATAGTAAAAGGTAATTAGACAAGAAAAACAAAAAAGAAATTGTTGATAATAAAATAGACATAATGTAAATACTTAACTTAATAGCGTATTCATAATTTTTCTTAATTTAGTTTTATATGAATTAGGTTACTTACTTTTGAGTTAAAAAACCATTGAAAAAAAGGTTATTCCAATAAAATTTCGAAGCCTGTGAAATCAACCAAATCACTGTGTGTTCATCTACTCACATATGTATTATTCTAATTCGTCTGGATAATAAAAGAGACCTACGAAGCAAATGTAAGAATTTATTTGGTACAAAACAGATATTAACTTTTTTCTTATTGTAACTATGTGTTCGAGAAACATTAAAACAACCAGGTCACGCTAAGTAATAGTAAAATGAAATTGAAGTAGAAAAAACATCATTATTCAATTCACAATTCATAAATGTAATATTTTTTTCACTGAATATCTTTGATGTTGGTTTTGTTGGTAGATAATAGAGTGCCTAAAAGGAATTTTTTATTAGCCATTTGCCTAAAGCTAAGGATTCTGGAGATTTCTAACCAAGAGCCTGATGTCTTTTTAAACATTCAGTGTTCCAGATTCCGTGTTGATGATTTTTTCGTATATTGTTAAGAATCGCGACGCTGCCAACGATCTGAAGAATTTTTTATTTAAGATTTTGTCCTTAGATGCAGTTAATATTTCCTGGTTATATATTTTACAAATTCTTCGGGTATGTTAACCATTGTAATAAAAAAAAAAGATTATCACCATGGTCTGTGGATCATTAGGTAAGAAGCAAACATCAAAGCAATACATAATAATATCACGTTACAGGCGTGTTTCATAATGATCTGGCTAAATTCACGAACAGCTGTCTTACATTAAGCATTAAGCCTACGATGCCGACTAACTACCGTACGCAGAGACATTTAATATCAATTAAATCATAACTAAGTGTAAATTTTACAAAGAGAAGCTATACTAAGGAACGATTTAATTAACATTGAACGTATCTAAATGCGGCCGTAAATGATTGATAGGCTTCATACGCTTTCTATAATTTTTTATGAGATTTCCTCACGAAGATTTTTTTACTAATAAAGTGACAATTGACTAAGAATACACACGGTTAACTGTACGATTAATTGAAATGTCGAAATATTATGTAACCATTGTGTGGCAAACGCAAATACAATAAACAATTCTTACACAATTATTTATTACTAAAATTACTTTTATAGCCACTAAGCGCATAACAGCCGTTAATTGCGTTTTAATCCGGAAATTTGGAAAATTAATAACCAAAGCTATTAATTACTTCAATAAAGTGATTAAATCAGAAATGATTTTCGGCTATTTAATGAACGAGACCACTTTAATTAACGAAGACATTTTGTTCAAAATTGTAGTGGTGTTTAATTTCTGTGCACTTGATATTTGCTTGATAATATTTAACCGAATTTAAATGAAGAAACGCCCTGTTAAATGTTAGCGCTGGTCAATGGATAAAGACCGTTGCAATCTATTTGGATATTTTTAAGGGAAGTTTGTATTCAGCATTTAAATACATACATCCATAAACTCACGCCCTTCTCCCAGAAAGGGTAGGCAGAGGTGCTACCAGGGCACCCATATTTCGCCTTTTAAGTTCCGTCCCACGAATTGATAGGGGCCTATCGCCATATCGGGCACAAATTCCTGACTCCGGTCTGATAATGAATAGATAAATCCAATATCACTTTGTCCAACCCGGGATCCAAACCCAAGACCTCAGCTTTATAATCGTACCGCAGTACAACTAAGCCACCGAGGTAGTGATATTAATTTCTATCTATTATTGAAAAACGTATTTGACGTTGAGTTTGTCGGCATACATACTCGTTTTTGCGTCTTCTTTACTTCACGTGGTACTACGCTAGTTTTAAGCTGTTGACGTAAGTAGGTACGGCTAAAGCATGAATTTAGTCTCATACAAATCTTCCACCTTCTTGGACACTTTCTAGTATCATCTTGTTAATTGGAATTAAAATTGTAACAACAACACTACGTCAAAAAGAGGAATTAAAACTTAACTCGACCATACATTTTAACGCCAATTACAAGAATAATAAGCGTTGGAAAAATTGCAAGCTTATCCGGAAGGCGTGCTGCGAAATTAATCTCTCGGACTGGCGCCTGTCATCGTCTTTTGTTTATTTTGGTTTCAGTAACAGCTGTGGAGCACATGATTTTCCCTACTTGTGTTTCAATGTAGGCCCCTGTGGCATCATAATGAATTATCGTGTAGGAAGAAAGATAGAGTCACTTAAGTTACGCTTCCTTGGCGACATAGAATATGGAAACATACGGGAAGGTTTTAGGTGGAGCGTAATTAGTTTGACCTAAATTCAATTTTCTGTTACGAAAGCCAAGCACTAAACTAACCAACATCTTCAAACAATTTAGGAAAAATAAATACACCCAACAGTCACATACATAGTCCTGGCCCCACACTAAGATCTAGTCTTGTGTCGTGGATATCAGGAGCTACGGGAGACTCTTCGTTTGACAAACACTCAGACTCGAAACATATAGGCGTGGATCACACAAATATTTCAAATGTAGAACCATATCTGGCGTCTAACCAACTGCGCCACGGAGGCTGTATATAAATCACAACCCACCACTAAAAGCCTCAAATGACATAGTTTAATATAAAGTCAGTGTTGCAAGACGCAAATGACTCCCCTGTGCCTCGTTAGCTAAGCAGCGGCGTCAGCGTGTAACGGTCGACGGGATATCACTGAACTTTCAATGGGTCGCCTCTACAAGATAGAATGTGTGGGGAACAGAATACCCACCAATTTTACTGGTCATATTTATTTGAGAGATCGTAGATTAAGGCCTACTCTTGAGAAGTGATTTTATTTGGATTTTGGGATTAGGAAAGAATTCGTTATAAGTACTGTGGAATGTTATAGTAGCTCACGGTGTAGCTTAATGATCCGCTCCATCACTTTACACATCACTAAGGGGATAGCGATAGTGCGGTAATTGGTAGGGTCTGACCGATCACCCTTATTGGGGATTTATTGCACATTGATCTCCCTCCAAGGTTCAGGCAGTTGTGGTAGGACGCTCGGTCTCTCGCACATCGAGAGACCGTAGCTCGCGCCGCACATAACACTGCCTGATGCGAGATCGTGAGTTGCATGAGAATGCCAGTAGATGGTTAATTTTGGGATAACACTGCAAGTGGAGTTGTATCGAATCAACCATTTGCGATTCATAAATCACAGTAGATATGTAAGATTTTGGTCCTAGTTGAAGTCATATGCAGTATTGTTACTTATCATACATACATACATACATAAACTCACGCCGTTATCCCCGAAGGGGTAGGCAGAGGCGCCACCAGGACACCCACATTTCGCCTTGTATGTTTCGTCCCATGATGAGATAGGGGGCGAGCCTATCGCCATATCGGGCACAAATTCCTGACTCCGGGCTGATAATGAATAGAAAAATCCAATATCACTTTGCCCGACCCGGGACTCGAACCCGAGACCTCAGCTTTGTAACCGTACCGTAATACAACTACGCCACCGAGGCAGTCATTGTTACTTATCGTTAAGTCGAATAGGAGATCTAGTAGCGGTTGAAAAATTACGCCACACTAGCTAACCTGCTAATTCAATCAGTTTGCCGAATTTCAGTTGTAATATTGGCAAAGGCACTTACTATGTGAAAGATGAGTCGGTTTCCAAGTGTTAAATATGTGTCAACGTTATCAAGGGTGTCTAAAGCAGTTCTATCACATCGTAGGATGGAACATACAAGGTGAAATGTGGGTGTCCTGGTGGCGCCTCTGCCTGCCCCTTCTGGGATAAAGTTTATTTTGTATGTATATAAAGCAGTTCTATTGTATGCCTACGGTTTGCCATTAGATGTAGGACTTCTATTTATGTGCACCTAAAATACATAACTCTCAATTTATACCCAAAACTAGTACAAAATTGTTGCACAACAAAAGATTTTTCCGAATAATCTGAACGCTTGCAACAAAATGTAAGGTAAATATAAAACTGAAACTGTACTCGAAGCTGTCTGAAGCATTGGAGCAATATTTGCTTCACACTTAAGAGAACAAGAGATTTTTAACATTTGAACTATTTTTAACGTCCATATGCATTTTAGCACAAGCAAATAGCAATATTCAGAATTTCAATTACGTTTTTACGTTTCATTTTGTAATAATCGCTTTGCAGCCTCTAAAGATCGGTACATCGAAGATGGTTGAAATGGTAGAAGTGGAGATTATTAAGCTTTCGACAATATTGTTGATTAAAGGGCATACGCCAGTGTTTATCAAAAATATTTTTTGGGTTCACGCATAGCTCGTTCATAGATGGCGTTGAATTAATTCCCATTTAACTAAAAATAGAAACAATTTGGCTCCAGATGAGTCACTAATCTCACCCAATAAGAAAACAAAATAAATAATTCCTTTCTATCACTTAATTCTATTATCTTAATTGTTGGTTCCAATAAAATAGATTCTTAGAAATACGACGGAGCTACAAATAGTCTTTGGCCCGAATACTAAAACTTTCACACGTCCAAATCCCAGAACAACGACACTTCCCAACATACAGAAACCAAGGGAATAATTGAAAGCATCAGTCTGTCAGTCTTTGTCCTTCGGAGTCCTCGTAAACTATTTAAGGCTCGTCAAACTGGCGACAGTAGTATTAGCGACCGGCGATTTTGCGACTGCATCGCATTTCGGCGACACGCTCCGTTCTGCTGCGGTATCAAAATCGCGCGATATAACCAAAGTTTCGATACTGCATAGCCTTTCGGTGATTTCGGTTCGATCACTGTGCAAAAATCTGAATGTTGTCACTGATTCTAGTATATCAATGGCTACTGATGTAGGAGTTCTATCGCTGCTTCATACTACTTGTCTGTATCAGCCCATATACGTTCCGCTGCAGGGCCTCCTCTACAATCGAGAGTACGATTGAGAGGGGTTAGGCCTTACAACCTAAAAGCGACTAAATCGCCGATGCTAAAAGTCGCTAGTTTGCTTAGCCCTAAATTCCCCGCGGACAGTACGTTGCGAAGTAAATAATAAAAACATTTTGCCGATACTTCAACGTGCGCAGTTGATTTATAGCGGTTTTGTGGATACCGTGATTTCAATTGTTTTGGCTGTAATGGATAAATTGTGTAAATCGTGTGGTGACATTAGTGGACAAATCAGGCATCTGGGAATTACGTTTTCATTAATTGAATGTATGTTTATTCGAAAGTATGAGTGAAATAGTGAAATAAAGGAAGCGATAAGCAAAGGTATTAAATGAAACATTCGTGTAGTTCTAAAGTATCCTATATGACTTGATAGGTACATAATATTATGGTGCAAGGCACATATTCAAATGTAGAGAGTATATAATACCTACATATAGTTGTCACTCTGTATTTACGATACATTTTGAAGCCAGAATAACTACTGGACATAATGAGACTTTACATCCTAAGTCTCAGGATGGCGAGCACAGTGAAATGCCAAGCATTGCGTTGTAATTCATGGTGTTGTTTGGTTTTGCTACTGTCCATGAGCGTTGTATCGCGTACCATAAGGCAAATGGCACGCTCGTCTCGCCGTTCACTATAATAAAAAAAGAAAATTAATAGAACTTAATTCAGTTAATAATTCCTATACGTAATGCCAATGTCAATCTAGAATACCAATCTAAACAAATAAAACACAAATTCTGTGTCACAAATCCATTTCCACAAATACATTCCATTTATATAAAAGTACCAAAGTGTTTAATAAAACTCCTTCCTTCGAACCTTTACGAAATACAGGCCGAAATAAGGGAACCAAATTTCTCATAATACAATAAGTGGACTGTGAAACAATTATTGGTTTTGTGATTTCGCAGCGATTGTTGCTCGAAACGCGGACGATAAATTTTATACAGAGAAGTAATAAATTTCTATTTTACGCCGTCCGACTCCGCGCCGTAATCTTCGGTGACACAATCCGGTTGGGCCATCGGCTTCCAAACTTGATCTGCTTTTCGTGTGTTTTGTCTTTGTTATTTGTATTCGCGTTTATATTAACATGATATTTGTACTTCCATAGAGTAAGGCGATTTTATTGTAATGTCACTTAATAACCATTTTTTCTTGACCGATAAAGACATAACTTCAGATGTTAATTTGCAATAAATTTTTAATGACATGTTTTAAAATTCTGGTACACTTATTGATTCAGCCCCTGTGGCGCAGTTGGCTAGACGCCAGCTGAGAAACGAGAGGCTGCAGGTTCGATCCCCGCACCGAAACAAATATTTGTGTCAACCACAGGTATTTGTTTCGGGTCTGGGTGTTTGTGAGACCGAAAAGTCTCTCGTAGCTCCTGATACCCACGAAACAAGACCCGATCTTAGTGTGGGGTCAGGACTATGTATGTTACTGTTGGGTGTATTTTTTTCATTTTTTTATAACAGGACGAATTGCTATTTTGCGACTGTTATTTGTAAAACGTTATTATTACAATTTAGATCGATATACAAATGTATCTAAGTTATAATAAAAATAAATAATAATAAATACACCCAACAGTCACATACATAGTCCTGACCCCACACTAAGATCGAGTCTTGTGTCGTGGGTATCAGAAGCTACGAGAGACTTTTCGGTCTCACAAACACCCAGACCCGAAACAAATACCTGTGGATCACACAAATATTTGTTTCGGTGCGGGGATCGAACCCGCGGCCTCTCGTTTCACAGGCGGCGTCAAACCAACTGCGCCACGGAGGCTGTCATAATAAATGAATTTATCGCTTTTATAGCTATTTTTTAACTCCGCTAAATCCGTTATATCATTATTGTAAGATCCATACCACATTTCTTTAAGAATATCTAGCGAGGGCAATTTTTCGTCGTTAATTTACAAATAAAAATGGAAACAAAATTACATCGTCCTTCAGAGAAACATTTTAGAACCGCTGCTCAAGACCTTTTTTAAGTTTATGTTCCGTTATTATGTCGGGTTTATGTTTAAGGGACAATTGCTCGTCTAGTGGCCTAGATATAAGATATTCCAAAATCTTTATTATAATGACCCTAGTAAATACATATTCACATAAAAATGAAGTAAAACGAGGACGCAATTTGGGCAATGGAGAATGATAATAATAATGGGTCTGTTGTCCATTTTCTTAAGCATTAAGTGCTCGTAATGGATTATTTGATTATTTCCTTATTCTACGTAAATGAAAGCTTTTTACCTACCTTGCGTAATCTGACTGCCTCGATGGCGTAGTTGTACGACGGTACGGTTACAAAGCTGAGGTCTCGGGTCCGATCCCCGCACGAAGACAAATACACAAGTATTTGTTTTGGGTCTGGGGGTTTTTGAGTCCGAAAAGTCTCTCGTATTTCCTGATACCCACGACACAAGACTCGACCTTAGTGTGGGGTCAGGACTAGGTATGTATGTGGCTGTTGGGTGAATTTATTATTTCCCTATACATTCTACTGAAAAATATGACACAGTTAATTCACCAGTGAAATACGAACAAGATGAGGAATTTTGTAAACCGTCTCTACACATGTCGGCTGCTTTTCGAGCGTTAAATTCATTTTAATGCATGAAAGATACAAAGGAAGCAATGAATATTAACGTCAATATAATTTTGGAATTTCTTGGCTTTGCTTTGTAACTGCATGGTAGCTATATTTTTACAACATAGAATTTTTTAATATAGTTTAGAAAACAATGAAGAAGGCGAAAACTTTCCGAATAGAAAATAACCCATGAACAGCAATTAGGGTCGGTTAGTAGAATGCCGGACTAACCGAAATGGGATATAACATACGATATATATGGAAAATAAAATGTACAAAATAAAAATGTAAAAAAATATATACAATTATATCCCTTATGCCTCAAACACAGCTCACGCACGTCCAAGGCTTTTCCTTTATCGTATGCGGTGATCTCCGACTACCACGCCCACAAAATTCACTTGTGGTTGGTCTCTCATATATGAGAACCCGCCTGGGTGGATACCACCGCAATGCCTATTTCTCTCGCCAAGCACCACTATAAATACACTGTTGTTTTCCGGTTTGAAACTACTGGACATGATGAGACTTAACATTTTACGTGCCAGGATGGCGACCGCAGTGGAATGTTAAGCATTGCTTTTTAATACATAGTATTGTATGGTTTCGCTACTGTACATGAGCTGTCGTATCTCTTACCATCAGGCGAATGACATTCTCGTCTTGCCATTCATCGCTATAAAAAAACTAAGCAGACGTGACTACAAGTCGCTTTTCCATGAGAAATTACCACGCCTATTAAGCCGGCATATTTATGTAGCTTTACCGACCTACAGAAAAGCATCACTTCGTGTCATGTATTATAAATTATAACACCGAATCAGACAACCCCTCTAACAAAACCTCACTGATATCGCTGAAAAATACGAATGTAACCTACCGACCCGTTCTATTATTTAATAAAAAGAAACCAGCCCACCTTGAACCTTCCACAAGGCGTTGTAATCCCAAACGGAGGGATTTTCTTTCCAAGTGAGCAAACTTCTAACAGATTGTTAAATTAATTTCCTGCCAAATAAACACGCTTTTTAATATTTTGTACCCACAACAAACTTCTCTCAGATCTTTTTGTAGTAATGTAAGTCGAGGTTAATTTTTTAATCTCCTTTCACGAGAATGTGGTTCGCTTTGAATTCAATCTTATTTTCTTTTGAGAGACGTTTGACGGTGCTCTTCGGGAAATATAATTTGCTGAACATTCTTTGAGGTATGCTGTTAAACTCAATATTCGGTACAAGTTTTTGTAGAATAACTGATGCATACTATGAGGAAAATCTGTCGTAAGAAATCGTATACTTTCTAATATTTACTCAACATTGTTTCTAAGATTCATTTAACGTTTTCAATGGCTTCATAAATACATATTTTAAGACGTATAATATAAATATATTACTAGTGCATAATTCAAAATCCAAATCGGGCAATTCCAGCTTAGAAGCACAACAATTTAGCCTTAATACTAATAATTATATCGTTGATACTTTAATATTAATTTATAATTCTTGTTGGTCAAAGTAAATAACAATTCATATACGAAGGCCCTATCAAACCATGCAAGTTCAACTCCCTTTGACAGTTACTCTTTAAGCCGTTGGATGCACCTGTATAAAATGCACTTAATATTGTAGGCAGAACGTTCCGGGCTTCAAAGCCTAGTTATTGGGGCACAATGATTGCCAGACCAGCGTGAAACTAAATAAGCAACGAACCTCGGCGCAATCCTTTCATACATCACGGGAAAATGAACTTAATGTGTATGAACATAGTATTAAATAAATTTCCTTTCTTGTTATTTGTAATATCATTTAGAAAATACGATATGTTTACTTGAAATAAAATATAAGTTAAAACTTAAAATTGGTCGAAGTATAATTTTCAAACCATCCACAAAGAGTCTAGAGACCAGGATACAGGGTGCCAAGTTACTTCCAAGATTCTTGCTTCCAACAGATTGAACCAATATTCTAAGTCCCCTCAGAAACAAAGCTATTCCCGTTATTTATTATTACACCTCCACGTGTATTTATTATTACACGTTATGACAGCCTCCGTGGCGCAGTTGGTTAGACGCCGCCTGTGAAACGAGAGGCCGCGGGTTCGATCCCCGCACCGAGAGAAATGTTTGTGCGGCCCACAAATATTTCTTTCGGGTCTGGGTGTTTGTGAGACCGAAACGTCTCTCGTAGTTCTGATACCTGCGACACAAGACTTAATTGATCTTAATGAGGGGTCGGGACTATGTGTGTGATTTATCTTTCCTTTACCTTACAATTTAGAGAGGTCAGCAATGCGTGCTACGTACTTGCAGACAAACCAATCAACTTAGTTTTGCAAGACTGTTTTTAGAATATAATATATAATATTTAATTTAAAAAAACTAAATTGTGTAGATGTTCATTGGCGATAATCTCTAATACACGTTTGGTCGTGTGCCGTATGTACCTATCTAATAAAATGGGTACTAATAGTGAATACGTACTTCTCTTGGTTTTAACTCACGCACTCCACCACAGCACGACAAAAAATACGACAGTAAATACGAGCTCCTAAAACAAGTATTTTTATACAATAAAATTCCCGATAACAGCCAAGAAGCCAATATATTCACTGGAAGACATTCCTTTGTTCCAAATTTATCTCTTTCCTCGGAGGAAAACTTAAAAACGTTTCGCCAGCCCGACAAAATAGAGGGAACGTGGTGCGTTTCCAAACGATGCCTTGTGTTGTTGATATGCAAATATACTGGATCCAATACCGGGCCCAACATTGGCACAAACCCTACGACGATTGGTATAAGAAAATTTTCGCCCCATATTTGGGACCAAGGGGCCAACGTATATGCAAAAACAGCCGACAATATTGAAATACATTGGCTCCTTGGCAGGAAGTTTCGATTTCCTTATAACGTATTTTAGCATGACACTTCACGCGTTGCATTGTTTTATCATAGTACTCGTAATATTATGAATGCAAATATGTTTTGAACTTTTATAAAGCAACGGATCGGCATATTTTATAGCTATGGGCAGTTTATGAGCTGGAGAGCAGTATATTTTTTATGAAGGCAAAATATGTTGATCATAATTCTATCATCAAACTCCAGTAGCCCACTTGCCAGTCGTAGCGTGGCGTATTTGATGAAATCTCCTAAAATTATTCCAAAAGACAAGTATATATAACCACAAAAGCCTTCCTGGTGACAGATGGCAATAGACGGCTGGAAATATTGATGACAATTATTAAGTTGCAAGTGAAACCTAGCACGAAATCAATTACGGCAAATTCTGTACCAACCCATATAGGTACGTCTAACTGTAGGGCACGGGCCTCCTCTACAATTGAGAGTACGATTGAGAGGGGTTAGGTCATATAGTCCACCACGCTGGTCTAGTGCGGGTTGGCAAAATTTACGCACCGTTGAAATTCTTTTTTAAAATCTTTACTGCATGCAGGTTTCCTCACGATGTTTTCCTTCACCGTTATAGTGCGTGGTGATTGATCAATACGCAATTACCTAAAAATGTTAAGCAAAAATCTAAAGCAAAACCTTTCAGAACTTAACACACGACTCCACAGAGGCTGTCTTTGTTGACACAGCAATTATCTGTATACCAACTTATTTATAACAATTATAGACAAACCAGAACAAACACTAGAAATTCAGACTAGACGAGTAATTAGATTAGTTTGCTTACTTGAAATTTAACAATGATTAACATCTATACCGACTTTGATTAATTCCGGTATTTTTTATGGCAGTGAATGGCGAGACGAGCATGTCATTCTCCACATGGTAAGCGATACTGCTCATGGACAATAACACCATGAATTAGAAAGCAATGCTTGGTATTCCACTGCGCTCGCCATCCTAAGACATAATAAGTAATTAATAAGTTTAGTTACAAAAAAACACTTTTCGTTTGGTGATATCTTTAGTGATTAAAGCGTTTGTATGTGTTCCCAATAAACTAAGTAGAAATTACTAAATTATAGCTATTGTAACAGTACAAATAGAAAATCAGTCTAGACAAGAAATTACGCTAATTTTCATAGTAGGAATTAATAGGCTAATTTAGTTGTGAATATTAACCGATTCGTACACATCTCTTCATTAACTCGAATAGTTTTAGGATATTTCGTATATTGGTAGTTTAATGTTTGCTTTCTAAAGAATATTGTATTGTCGAATAAATTGAATTTTTATTTATCCCTTCGTTTACATCTTAAAAGACACACGCTTTATCATGTATTACAGATATAAGAGTAAGAATTTGTAAATTATAACAATTTTAATACAAATGGAATATCTGTAGACAAGAAACCAATCGGTAAAAGCGCCCATCCACACTCCAACATAGCGCATCTCGTGTCCAACATGGCTAACACGATGGCATCATGTACAGGTCAATTAACATCCCTTACCAAGTTTACGTAATTTTTGGGAATAAAATTTATGTTTTCCAGCCGGTTTGACATCCTTGTTTTATAGAAAATATATTTTGTGGATAATATCAGTTATATTTGACCTATTATACTTTTGGCTGAATCTTTAGTGAGACTATTCCCAGTGGTATTTTCTATAATCTAAATAGTGTTTTGTTAAATATTATAACAGCAGAAAATCTGTCTAGACAAGAAATTACGTTAATTTGCTCAGTGGGAATTAAACAACGCGCTCTATCGTCAGTGAATATGAATCGATCGGTAAAGGCGCCCGTCCACACTCCAACATAGCGGGGCTCGTGTCCAACATGGCTGACACGATGACCTCGTGTAAAGGTTCATCAACATATCTATCGTAGCTTGCATCATAGCTTGGAGTAGTTTTGGGTTATTACCTATTTTCTTGATGCAATTATGTGCATGCTATATAAAGAAACTGTGTTACTTATAAATAACATTTATAATGTATTGATATTGTATATCAGTTGTAGTATATTAGTTAGATAAAAATATGTTAAAATGTGCCTAGTAAAAAGTATAATCTGCTAGCATGTAGCTTAGTTTTTCTAAGAATTACTAAAACTACGACAGAATTTGTGATACAATAAAATGCTTCAATAATTTAATGTAAGATCGTGATACGCAGCACTAACGCGATCCCCAAACACACAGAATTTCACAATTAGGAATCGTTTAAGCGTATGAATAAACATTAAAATAGGGTTAAAATTAAATAACGATGTTGTATTATCACTCCGCTTCTAATGTTTGTGTTAGAGTTTCGTCGATAATTTCTGTTGATTTTATGCTTTAATCGTTTAAACGTTGAGGTGTATTTGGTTTGTTTTCGATAACTTAGTTAGTAACTAGCTGGATTTGACACGGCAATTCCGGGTCTGAGTCAAACATCTTAATTTTTTTTTTATTGGGATAAATGGAATGGCCGTATTACCGCTATGAACGATTTGACCACTCATGGACAGTAGCAAAAGCAAACAACACCGTGAATTACAAATTGCTTGGCATTCCACTGCGCTCGTCATCCTGACACATAAGATGTTAGATCTATTTATGTCCAGTAGTTACTCTGGCTACAATCTCCTTCGAACGGGAACACATCAGTGCATTTACACTGCTGTTTAGCGGGGGAAAAGAGCTACCACCAGTAAACTTCTCAGGTTTAGTAGGTATTAGAAATAATTTGTAGTTCGCGTGAAAGGTGAAGGAAAACATTAGTTGGTTGCTAATTGGTAATGAATCAAGGTCTTTCGGCATTCTATACATATGTACCGTTCTTTTTAATTGCTTCTTCATGGTATGTACCGATAATAGGACGCAAAAACAAACGCTTCACTTCGATATGTTCAAACAGCCAGTGTACCATCCCAGTCGAGCCCAATTCCTACAGCACTACAAAGTAATTATATGGCTCTACCAATATAAAATAAGAAATATGTTTAAGCATATTCCACAAGATTGATTTTACCACAACCTAACTCAACGATTCCTGTCCCTTTCAACACAAACACTGCCAAGCCATAAGAACTCCCATCTCAAGTTGCCATTTCATACAAAATTCACATACAAGTCAATGCCTCGACCGTATTCACTATAAACCGACACTCTGACAAACTTTGACAAAGGTTCCGCCTGACAGAAAACGGATTGTCGCCGCGTAAATTATTGACAATGGTCATACGCACTACGCTCCGACGGCTGTTGTGTCGAATCAGGCTTATATTATGTATCGGTATGGGGATGGCGATTGGTTTGTGTTAGAGATTGACTGATAGATGATTGAGCTATTATTATAGGTGCCTTAGCGCAATATTTTATATAAAAGAAGCTCTTAAAAAGGTGGCAAACCTCGCGTTATTAAGAAACCATATGTAAGTCCTTTTTTGTGCCAGTGATATTTTTATAAAATTTGTACCTGGACTTCAAAGGGGCACCAAAAATGGAAAAATCTATAAAATCAAACTAAATTATAACAGTTGTAGTTATGAAGACGCGAATAATTTATGTTTGAAACGTATTTAAAAGGAACCCAGCACATCAATAATAGTTCTTCTACCCGAGAAGTTTTGTATAATGAACCACTAGATGGCACGTCTAGTCATTAACTAAATAAGTAGAATTTACGACTGCTAAACAGCCGCACATCGACCACTTCGTGCCATATTCAAATTATATTCCTGAACTGGTAATCACGCCTCGGAGGCGTAGTGAAGTACGGTACTGTTATAACGCTGGGGTCTTGGGTTCGAATCCCGGGTCGGGCATTGTGATACTGGATTTGTCTATTAATTATCAGTCAGGAATTTGTGCCCAATATGGCGATAGGCCCCTATCACATCGTGGGACGGAACAGACATGGCATCCTGGTTTCTATCAGGAATAAATCAGCCTTCCCCTTCTGGGAAAAAGGCGTGAGTTTATGTATGTATGTATTGTAAGCAACCTCACGACGTCACTCACGTCTCTTAAATTCCACGGAACCAAAGACACAATCTCTATACCGACACATAATAAGCCAGGCAACGTGACAATTTGTTGGGGCGTTTTATTATTCACAATCTGGAGCTACGAACTAGACCCTTGGACAGCGACGGCCGAAGTTGATTTATAGTCTTCTGATGCTTCATATTTTATATGGGCTATTAATAGAATGATTTTTGAATGAGTATAATGCCCAATACACATGATGTTAAGTACATAGTCATGCAAAAGTACTGCATAGAGCGAATTCATATTTGTCAAAAATAAATATTTGAATATCCCTGAATTTTACTTTAAACATTACTGTAGCAAACAAATATTTTATATTAAACGAAATAATCTTTGCATAATTTTATATTATAAAATAGAATTAAATGTAGCGATCATTTGCATGAAAAATTGTTTTGGTTGCTAACGGAGCGTGGGCTACGGTAAATATTCGGATAATCGTACACGCAGTAACTGTACACTTGGACCGGCATGCAATCGAGCAAAAAATTAGGGCCGAGCAAGAAACATGTAGATCCTAAATTGAAATCTGTCTCGGGCTCCCCAGAAACTTTGTCCCAGATGCAAAGGATGAGAGAATGGCGAGAGAGCTAATTATTTTTTTTATATCCAACAATATAATTCATCAAAAATTATCATAACATTATTAAATGTTATTTTGAATGAAATTTTTTGTATGGGGTTTTCCAAGGTATCACCATATTTCGTAGAATTTTCACCGGTTTTTCTTAACGGATTTATTACAATTTTGTCTAAGCATGTTAGTTTTTTTTTACATTTTGTATAGTCATAATCACATTACACCGCTACAGATTGTTTTTAAAATTCAAGTATAATGTAAAAATCTTGTAAGGAAAAAAGTTATGTTTTCACACACTCATCTAAGACATTCTTTTACTTTGATGCCTAAGTATAAATATGACAGCAAGACAACATTGTTTCTGGGGAATTTTCCTAAATATTTTAACCGCCTTCCGCTAATTACTTGAAGCTAATTCAGTACACTTAGTATTTCGTGAAGTGAGTTTTATGCCGTGAATACGTAATTCATGGGTACCTTTCGCTTGAGGTTTCCGACGGATTTTTCCCTCACGGACGAAATTTGTTTTGCACGAGATTCAAGTTTTCGTTAATTATTGCAGTTTTAAGCTTTTCTCATACTACTGTTTTATGTGAATTAAAATTTATCGTTTCCTTTTCTTGTATTTTTAAGCTATAAATATGTCGTTCAGTGTAGCTGTGATGTTAATTTACGAGCTGTTTTGCTGTGTAGTTGTAAATTGTATTAATGCATTCATGAATAAATTAAGCGAACTTGGAAAGTTGTGAAATACTGTAATTAAATCATGAAAATTTAAAACATTTCGCTTGTTATTGCATACTGTTTAGATTGTAATGAGTTTTTGGACGTTTACCAAATTCTCTTAACAAAAGAAAGGCAACGACCATACCAAGAATTAAACTCTGTTTTCAATATTATGACAGTACTACATATCATTACCTCAAATGATAGAACACATATTTTTTACATTAAGGAATCTTAATCTCAAGACGACGCGGCAGACCTGGGCATAGGTGGAGAGATGAAATTGTCAGCTTTCTTCAGGATTGGCCCCAAGTGGCACAAGACCACACAATCTGAGAGGAAAGGGCCTTTGTCCAGCAGTGGGACACTTATGGCTGATAATAAATAATAAGGAATCTTAACGGTCTTTGTCATTGTCTTCCTTCCTCAAATGGTCAATGACATTTAAATTGAAAGTTCTTCCAAAGTCACCGCAAAATAGACGATGCTTGTAAGATAGTTAAAAAAATAAATTATTCTGTTTCTTATAACTCAATTTTTGCTTTAAACCTTTATCCCGATGATATTTCATTTATTTAGCACAATTTAATAATTCTACATTTTCCACAGTGTTCATATAGACATACTTATTTAATTTTCATGAAAATATTGTTTTAACAGCGAAATTTCATAGGCAAATTTTACCGTGCCTCTGGCAATAAACAAATTCTTCGTGAATTTGATATATTAAATTATAAAACGGCCAAAGCATATTTTGTAACCTACCGAAAGTAATAACGTTTTATGAAAATGATGGACCTATCCAGACTTGCTATGGATGGAAAATAAGAGTAAGTGAAATTTTATATCAAATATAATGTTCTTTTGAAATGAAAATAACAAGGATTCAACTATTTATATGATACGACAAAGTATCTAAAAGGCAATTCATTTTGCAGTGTACCCACCGATTAGAAATGTTCTAGTCTTCAAGCCGAATGTCCGAAGCCTTCTGTACGCGATTTTTAGGAATCTCTATCTACATCTAATATTTGGCAGCGTTTAAGAGAAAACTCTCGTAATTAATCAAAAGATTATTTAAAAATATATTTTTTTCGGAAAGTAATAGTGTTCATCTAATATTTTACTCAAATGTTTAAACTGTTGTAACATGAACTGTCTGAAATCTGAGTTTTTAACTGAGTTGTGTGTACTATTACTTATTATTGCACGTATTTATATTCTTTAAACTTGTTTTTTCTTTCGCTGTAAAAATGAAACACAAAAATATCGATATAAATCTCAGAACCCAATGTAAATGTGTTCATAGGCTGGGTTTCCCACAACAACTTTTTGCATCTCTTTTTATTTACTCCCTTTATAAGATTTAAAACGTTTCCAACTTGTCTAATTGATTTACAATATTCTTTGTTTGCTAGATTTTGTATATAATGTCAAATACCCTATTCATTGCTCGAAAACGCAGCGACAGAAAAATATTTGCCATTGGCTGTCAACTAACTTGCAAGTGGAATGACGAAAACTTTAACGAAGTATTAGAATAATAGCCGGATAGTTATAGTGAACTGCAGTTAGTAAAAATGAGCGTCTGTTTTCAGTGTTTCTGCCAATCAGCTAAAAGGTACTGCACTTTAAATGTTTACGTCTCTGTTAAAACTAAAAGTTGAGTAACATTTTTGGTGTAAAATAAAAGGCTATGCATCTTAATCCTAGGGGTATCATGCCTTAGTAGCATGTAATTAAATATCAATGATGATATTTAAATATAGATTTTTGAATTAAAATTTTTGTCGGAATGTAGTGCGTCGAAAATTTACTTTGAAAACAGTATTAACATACAGAATAAAATATGCGACAAACCAACATGATTTTCCCAATCAGTAAAAATATTTATAACAAATATAAAATTGACATATAGAAAGGAATATCAAGCTTGTTACCATTGAAATTGTTCTATAATATTTTTTTAAACCAAAGTCATGTTATACTGAATCATCTGGTATGTTCTTACCATTCTTCCTTAAAGACAATGTCCGGCCCTTTGTCTTACTCCATGACAATAATCCACATGCCAATGCTTACAATTCATATTAATATATTTCGTGAACAACCCTGTACGTACGTGGTACCTCGTAAAATAGACTCGAATTTACATTCCTTTGCTTTTAATACATTCTTTATCAATACGCGAGTAATTTTACCGCAGCGGACATTACGGTATTTCCCTTAGGAGCGTCGCGACGAATCGAGACAAAATATCCAGAATATTAATACGGAGTGTGAATTTCTCGTATGGAATATTATATTCAGTTCGTTGACTTGTGTAAGGATTATATTCATTATTTTTGTATGCGCTTGGTCTTGGAATCCTGGAAGGTTCTGGAACGATTTTGCAGGTCGAGTAATAGTCTACGTGTTTTCGGGTTGAAAAATCTTATATATGTTACTTAGGGTTGGTATTTGCATAGCATAGCGATAGGGTAGCAAAGACTAATAATTTATTCACTCATAATGAGGACATTTTATTGTTGTTATACAATATTGTATTTAAATTCGCATTTGTTATATGTTATAGAACAAATAAAAGACCATATAGAAGTAATAATTATTGAGAACGAATCAAAGATTCCAAACATAATATTTAAGTAATACTCAAGATTTGTACCAATATTACTTCATGTCACTAACACCACGCCAATATTGGCTCAATTTTTTTCATACAAACCCGTCCAGCACAGAAGGACATTAAGCCCGATTATACAGATGAGTATCGCGTAAAGGTCCCTTAACAGCTGTTATATTGTTTTTGAGCCAATTAACTCTCCGTAGGCCAATTTGTATTGAATTAGATAAATATGATTTATTTGTAACACAAAATGTCACCCCCGGGACCTAACGTTATAGACATTTTGGCTTTAATGATCGGGCTATGAAATATGCGGTATTGGAAAATTAATTATTTATTTTACGAAGTTTCCAGTCTATATCTATATCAGCCCATATACGTCACACTGCAGGGCACGGGCCTACTCTACAATCGAGGGAATCGATTGAGAGTGGTTAGGCCATATAGTCAACCACACTGGCCTAGTGCGGGTTGGCGGATTTACATACCGTAGAAATTGTTTAAAATCGCTACAATATTCAGGTTTCCTCACGATGTTTTCCTTCACCGTTAAAGTGCGTGGTGATTGACTATCAATACACACATAACTCCGAAAAGTCAGAGGTGTGCCCTGGGATTTGAACCCGCGACCACCGCGAACATGTAGGCAGCCGCGTCTGGTCCGTTACCAACAGGCCACCACGCACCTTACAATAAAGTTTACAATAAAGTATAAAAATGGTAGGACCATTCTTTATGATAAAAGTTAATATTGATAGCTTTATAACACCAATAACACCAAATCCAAAGTCAAGCAATGGTTTAGCTGTCGTAATACATCAGGGGAGTAGAATCACCGAAAGCCGACACTACCTTACCTTGTAATGTACTTTATCAGCCTATATAGGTCCCACTGCTGGGCATAAGTGCTGGGCATGAGCCTCCTCTATAATCGCGAGTACGATTGAGGAGGGTTAGGTCATATAGTCCACCACGCTTGCCTGGTGCGGGTTGGCCTTGGTGGATTTACCTTCTCTTACGCATTCTTTGTCCATAATTTTGCCCTCCAATTTTGTGGGCAACGCACCCACGACTTATCTGTTAAAGGTGTTCATAGATTACGGTACTTCCTTGCTGTGTGGCAGAGTTTTGTTTTTTTGCTGAGTATATCCATCCAATAACCACATTAACTGTTGAATTGACCGATAAAAGGCAAAGAGATATATCGCAACCCAGATTACTGTAAAGAAACCTACTGTCTTGGAAATGTTTTTTGTTTTTTGTTTTTTGCATTGTATCCCGAATTTACAAGTAGATGGCGTTGGCATCGAATTTAATTTCCACAGTACCATTACTTAGTTTATAACTAAAACAGATAAATTATAGAAAACCGTTAGTTTTTATCTTATAAATCCAAATCAACAAATAAGAAGTTTCAGACATAAGTTGCTAATTAATAAGACATTTCTTTGGCCTAAACCCTCTCAATCGAATTCTCGGTTCTCTAGGAGCTCCGTTCTCAGCTGTCGGCGATTATGGGCTAGTATAGATAAGTACAGACTTTTCAAATATTTTTCATATAAAATATGAAAATGCCTGTAAAAATCCCGCCGCAGGTTTCGTGTCCACACCTTACACACTTAATGGCAATTTTGTGTATGTTCGTTACGGTCCAAGTGTTTGGCAAATATTCTTTGATGTGACTCTCGCGGCATATCAATGATTTATAATTGGATAAAGCTGGGCTCAAGCGAAAAAGTCAGGTGGACATAATTTAATCCCACGACCCTGCTTCCGACGTATCAGAACGGCTTTTATTTTTTAACTGTTTTATTTAATTTTACTTTAGCTCTGTTTGCCTCACTGCTGGGCATTTTACATTTTATAAGTTAGTTCATATCCCTTCAGCATTCAAAATTCTGGTCCATTGATGGCTATAAAGTCCCCCTACTCAACGGTTCCCATTGCTGTGAATGTCCCAAACACTAATTTTGGTTTTACTAAGGGTATAAATAGTTTGTCTTTTTGTCAACAAGTCACATATAATTTATTCAAAATATCAGCTTCCACGGAAACAATGGGTGAATTTAAATACATTATTATTCTCTATTAACGTTAGGGTCTGCGTAACGGCTAATGTAGACACGGTCCAATTCTCTAGGGTCTTCATAAATTGCCAAAATTGACCCATCGCTCCATTTATTTTGACTTCTATTAGTTTGAAACGCCATTTCTACGTGACCGCCGGAATTCGCAGTCTTCATTTCTTTCGGAGATAGACTGCTAAAGGTCAATGGTATTTGACTGGTCTAGATAACTTCTCTTATTCTAAGACAGAGATTGCCTAATGTGATGTTTATTAAAGTTCTTAATTTTAGATAAAGATTTTCGGATAACTATTCACTAATTACACACCTTTTTTTTTCATAATTCTGTTAAGGTTGAATTTGTTGAACATTAACAGGACTCAAAAATAATTAATCAATTTAAAAAAGCACTTTTAGTTTCCATAATTTAACGTATAGATTGCATAGTCCCGAAATAGAAATTAACGAAATACATATTACTGAACCATTTTTTTTAAATTAATTGTTATAAGGTGAACCTTTTTGACCAAGACATTATGAACCTATTGACCTCTCCCCTTGAAAATACACTTAAGCCCACAAAAAACAGTCACGGATATTTTTCAACAAAATTTATCGAGCAGGGTTGTTATCCTGTCAAAACTGGTTAATCCGACAAACATCTTGCGCTTAGAATTCTCCCCGTACTTTATAAATAAATTTATATCCTTTGAAGGAAATTCAAATTATATTTTGAAGTCCTTTTGCATTACACAGGTCAGATTGCCAGCTGCCTAATTTGATTTAGAATGCCTGAAATTGTTGTTTGGTATAATCAACGAAATTTATTTGTACCTATTTTTAGATTTTTTGGCGTAGAGCTTGGCTGTGTTTATGTTTGTCAATTTTAACTACCCAGGAAAGGAAATTTAAAGAGTCAAAAATGCTCGTTGTGAATAAAAAACTGGATGAAAGCTTTCATTACTTTATTCATACCCTTCTACAATTTCAGTTACATAAAAGCAACCCCGCGAAACATCCGAAGAACATTCATACAAATCCAAAAGTGATCCTTAAACTCACCTCATTTTAATTCCGACTTAATTACACAATCTTCATGCTCATTAAACTAGTATAAAAAATATTCTGCCAACCCTAATTACAAGGTGGCAACTCTCAAGTTACCCCGGACGCTAATTAATTACAATTGGTGTTTAACGAACCGTGACGTCACACCCGAAGGAAACGTCCGGAACCCCTTTTTGTGGCCCGCTGTGTAAAAACCCGGCTTTCAGGAAACGAACGAGCATTTTACAGGGTTAATTTGATGTTGTCGGTATTTAGGATAGGATGAAATGGTATGGATCTGATTTATTTATAAAAAAAAATGTAGAATGTATTTTAATTGATTTAGTTGTATGGCAGCCTCCGTGGAGCAGTTGGTTAGACGCCGGCTGTGAAACCAGAGGCCGCGGGTTGGATTTCCGCACGGACACATATTTGTGTGATCCACAGGTATTTGTTTCAGGTCTGGGTGTTTGTGAGACCGAAAAGTCTCTCGTAGCTTCTGATACCCACGACACAAGACTCGATCTTAGTGTGAGGTCAGGACTATGTATGTGACTGGTGTATTTATTTATGTATTAATAGTATAGAGATGTGAGTATATACTATAGATAAAACCTCCACCCACGGGTATAAGTGCACCAGAGGTGGTAATGGACGCCGAGCATATTCCATTCCCTTGCGATCCGTCAGTGTCCTGTTTGCTTAAACGAACCGGAGCGCCCACAGTTAGTAGTTACATTTATTAAGTGTTTCGAAATGGAAATAAAAGTAACTTTGTTTTTATTGAGGGTATATGTATAGTACATCTATCTATATCAGCCCATATACGTCCCACTGCAGGGCACGGGCCTACTTTACAATCGAAAGAATGGATTGAGAGTGGTATAGTACATAATATTATTTAGGGATAATTCCGGCGATAATGGGCTTGAACATTTTTTTAGTAGGACAACAAAGTGACGATTCTACGTCTGATATTAAATGTGGTTCAGTCCATATATTATGATATGAGTACATATTATATAATTGGTAAAAACATCTTCTTGTTGACACGATACCGGTACCGCCCCGGTCGAGATTGCTCATTCATTCATGACTGACAACAGCTTAGGTCTGCCAATTCCACGTTTTCATTAAAGCATTGAAGATACATAGAACATTTTGACAGATTTAGAAAGCTTTGAACTGACTATAACACTCTTGAATCTTTTATGTGCGTCATAACTATAAAAGATTTTAATATTTTTAAGAAAATATGGCTTGAAGATTTTTCTGCATTTGATGGTAAGTGCAGTGCGATGTAATAATAACGCCTAGCCAGACATTGTCTCTGAAGGGGTTTTATGTCTTAGATATCTGCTAAAAAAAAGAATACTATATAGGTTAGTCTATCACTTCAAACGTCTCCACTAGACCAATCTAAGGAGAGCATCACATTATGAATTCCCTAAGTACGATCATCTAAGTACCATTCACCAATACCTCCATAGTCAACCATAACACATCAACATTGACTCCATCAGTCGGCGCACGTCGTTCAACGTCTCCCAAATTGTAAATACAATCAATCAAACCAAACAAGGAGGTCGGCATCAACAGTTCCACGCAATGCCATTTATCTTGAGCCCATCGCTGGGAACAAATTAAACACTTTAATACACAAGGCGTGACTAAAAAAGAAAAAAAGGGATGGAAAAAGCCCTATCGAGCGTCGTTCGTGGATGTGTGTTTTGCTGGATGTGGCTTAGTTGGAGTTATTTAAATATTATAAAAAATGATTGTGCGCTTTTGTTTCCCTTGTATTGTACTAAACTAAATGATATGTAAGATTGTATGTCATATTAATAAGTTTATCAGTACCGATATTCGAATAAATTAACGCTAGGAGTGTCTTAAAAGCAACGATACCCTACCAGTTCTATTTCGGTCGGTGTTACACAAACGGTGTGTTATTCCTTAGGTATTTTTCTATGAGACATTCGAACTGATACGATATTTTAATGTTTCTAGGACATGTTAAATATTAAACTGTCGCTTCCAATGTTGGTCCCTACTTATGACTTTTGGGTTCTTAACTATAAAATGTTAAACTAAAAAAATCCTCTTACATGTTAAACTTCGAACGAAACATTATTCCACGCTACATATTACATATTTATAAATTTAAATATGTTTATGATAACATATTATTATCTCTTCCAGTCCAAAATATAATAATTTTATACATCCGCGTGCGCCGTAAGCCATCAGTTGTGAGTCGTAACGCCGCGCCGGCAAAAAAAAGTGAAGTCCCCTCGATATCCGGATTCTAAATCTGTTGCCGTCCCCCAAAGCTTTGACGTTCACCGAAAAGATACCTTTGATTAGTAATTTTGGCTTCTCTTTGAATTTAAACGTTTAGGATGTGAATGCGCTCTTTGAAGAAATTATTGAAATTTGAGCAAGTTGAAATTCTGTTGTGATATGCGTTTATGAGTATCTGTTCCGATCTATAGCGGAAATATGGTGGAAGTAGTTGATATTTCGGTATTTATTTATGTCGGTTTCCTTTCTGAGTTTTTCAAGGTCTGTATTTAGAAGAATATTCGGTAAAATTATGTTTGGAAGCGTAGAAATAAATCAGTTATTACTGTTTACTAGTACAACTGTATTTAATATTAGTTTTTTTATTATTGCGATGAATGGCGAGACGTGCATACCATTAGTCTGTTGGTAAGCGATACGACCGAGTATGGACAGCAGCAAAATAGCAAAACCAAACAATACCATGAATTACAAAGCAATGCTTGGCATTCCACTGCGCTCGCCATCCTGAGACATAGGATGTTAAGTATCGTTATGTCCAGTAGTTACTCTGGCTACAATGCCTTCAAAGCGTAACACAACAGTACATGTACACTAATGTTTTTCGGGAGAATGTAGTGGACACTGCAGTGGTACCCACCCAGACGGACTCTCTCATATCAGAGACCTACCAGCAGTAAAACAGGTGCGATTACTTCGTGGCAAATATTGTTAATTAACATAGTTGTGTATTTTTGTTGTTGTAATTATCCCTTTTATTATAATATCGAAAACTTGATACAAAATGCCCGTCTTACCTTGACATTAATCCGAAAAACGCAAATTACACGATTAAAAAAGCCCGATTCATGTAATTTGGAAGCCGTTTTTTTCATTCAGAAATAAAATAAATTGTCATAGAAAAATCCAGGACTATCGCATTGAAAATCTAACACAAAATACACATCTCTACCTGGAAATTACACCTAAAATACGCACATTACGCGATTAAAAAAAGCTAAATCTACAAAAAGAGTATCAGTAAGACAATGGCGGGCTATTAAGCCACGTTCACATTACTAACGTTTCAGGTTTAGCCAATAGTCTAGATTCTAGACGAGCTGAGTGAGCGCCTAGTGTGCGACTCATCTGTATTCATCGGCTATTCACGTGAGCTGATGCCCTCATCTTTAGGCTTCATTGTCTACGATATCTGATTACGTAGGCGTTTGCGAAATAATTTCATTCGGTGCGGACGGACCTAAGAGGATTTGAAATGATACTTCGTACGTCTGAAAGAGATAGTTATCGGTGATAATCGTAATTTTATGCTCACGTTTACGTTTTTATTTCTTACTAAGATTTTTTTTTTGGCCTGGGGAAAAGTATTTTTATATAATATACCCTACGTCCTTTTCTGTATCCCTGACAACGTGTATAGAAATATTGTAATGATAGATTGAGTAATAATGGCGTGAAAGGGCCACAAACAAACATAATATAATATTGTCAAAGGCTAGTTTACCGATTCAGTCAGGCCTCACAATTACTCGAAATTTGTGAAGATACGTTGTCACATCGCTGGAACCCATGTAGGTACAACAGCGTATACAAATACACAGTTGCAATGGAGAAAAATATCTGTAATTATCAATTATTACTTTAAAATAAAATAACAGAGACAAGTTTGCCAAAAAATACAAAAAAATCTTAAACGACTCGAGCGTATCAAATGTATCTGAAAGTAAACAGACAGATGTCATAAAAACATGCTGGAATTCTGAAAGTTCACCAAAAATAATTCACAAAAATTACGATACAATATAATTCGAATACGTATTTTTTGTGCAATACAAACATGTGGCCACACGAAACGAAGGGCACGTGGCTTGGTGGTATGCGACGATGAATGAAATGAGGGTTCGAAAATTGCGGTTTGAAGATATTTTGTAGAAAAAATCTCAAGTTTTGTTTTTTTTTTTAAGAATATGATACGTCCTGTGAGAATTAACAAATTCATTGTTAGAAGAATGGCAATCCATTTTGAGCCACGTTGGTGAAAAAACTGTTAAATCGATAGCAACATTGTCATGTAGAAAGCCGACGTGAATCGGCTTTGCTATTGTCATAAATGCATGTATATTGTAAGTCATAATAAATCTTATAGCAAATTATTAAAGTTGATTGTTGCCTAAAGTTGTACATATTAAAATACTTTTTTCTACATCTCATAGTTCGAAATACAAATGTTTAAATATAATATGCAATCTCGGCCACTTTTGGCATGTGATTTTGTTCCTGACCCTGTATCTAGTATATATTTGATCGAAGATAATACGTCACAAAAAGTCTAATTGAAAAAATAAAGAGATACTTAAAAAGAAAACAAGAAGTGTCAATAAACCCTTTTTTATCAACAGCTGCGTTAGCACGTGGCAGTAAAGGGCGCCACATGTGTTGCTAAGTGTGCAGGTCATATCGGAAGTTGATGCCGGCATATCGATGACTTGTCTTGGAATTTGTGCTATAATTAGAATTTGAATAATTTTTGTTTTTTTTTAAATAACATAAGACTATAATGCAAATAAGTAATAAAATCGATAAAGACGTCGGGTCTTTTTTAGACACTTCTGAATATTTTTATTGACGCATAATATGGCTGTAGACCTTGTGACACAACTGTCAGCAGACCATTGAAAGAAATGCTGCACTGTGTACATAATTTTTAAATAAATATGTATTTGATTCTACATTCACAAAAAAACTACTACACTACCAAAATTCAAAATCTCCAACGTAAAACACCGAATTTCACGGGCGGTACATAAAGCCGAAAATACACATCCGCCGTATTACACCGATTCCGGCGAATCGTTGACTGATAGTTCCTACTCTCATTAACGTCGGAGATTAAGGGAAGGGACTGAGTGACGCCGTAAACCCACCCTCGTAAAGTCCTGAGGGTGTCAAAAAAGTAAAAAATCAAGGGTGAGTTGGACTCGTCATTAATGTTCCACACTATTTGGCGATTGTAAGTTTGTAGTCGCAAAAAATATGTATGAACAATTTATCGGATTTTATTATTTATTCCCATTCTTATGCTAAATCCCTACATTAAATTTCAGATGTTTCCTGTAGTCGCAATCACAAAAAAATGGGTTATTTTGGATTTATTCCATAACATTTATAAGGATACTTTGCTTCTTGTCAAATGTTTATATTTCAAAGGAAGGCATCCTGAAGGTTTGCTTGACATACGGACAGGCAGTCAAAAAGACTGTTAGTAGGCCAATGGATGATCCTCCAAAGGATCCGACTTTCCTTTTATTCTACGGAACCCTAAAAATAGTAAAAATGGTGCGTGACCGCGCGTCCGATTTATGAGTTCAATTTAAGGTCGTTGACCTTAATCTGTTTGCGAATGTTTAGTGTAGCTGAGTTTGTTAGGACTGAATGATGATTGAACTGAGAAGGGTTTTGTGTTTTTTGTTATTATTTGTAAGGATTTGTATCGGCCTTCTTGTATTGTTCAGTTGTTTAGCTAAATGTATCGGCTGATTTTTTTCTATAATACAAATAAATAAGTTACTGAAAACACAGGCTGAACGGAAGAATATAATATCTACGTAAAAATGAATTGTCAATAATTGAATCGTAGCTGTAGTTGCACTGCAATTGACAGTACAGAAAAAAATATTTATTTGACGTGAGGGTATTCTGTGTTTTCATATACATTCGTATTTTGGATATGCACAGTGACAATAAAATTTCGCCAAAGCTATTTATGTAACCTAGGAGAACACTAAATAAGACTTATTCAAAATTCACGCCATAAAGAAGTTAAATAGATAACGAAACTTTCTATGTAATTCAAAGCGGTAGCAGTTAAATTATAGTAGTATTATTCGAGCTGCACGCAACTTTCAACAACACTTATCAACTATACCCGCGCGAAGAACACTAATAAAAGTTCCATAGACAATAAATAGTTTATTATCGACGACAGATCATTTCCAACGCTTTCCCGAGTGAACGAACCCGAGTATGAGACGCGTCTTGGCTTGCGCCGTTCTAAATTTAAATTGTAACGCGGAGGGCGCTCGCTCCCCCCTTCTTTTGTTCCTATTTTGAAATTCAAAAAATAGAACCGAAGGGTGTTTCGGGATGCGCATGAGTCAGTCACTGACGGCGCGCCGGCGCGTGCGTTCGCGGTTTAATTTAAAAAGTTTCAATCTCTCTTTTTCTTTTTTTTTTGTAGTGTTTCGTGCCATTGTTTTAAGTGTGTGAGTGTGAGTGAAATTGTTTCTTAATAGGTACGTATTTGTTTTGCAAAAATGTGGAATTTTTCAGCGCTCTTTTCATTGATGACAATGGAGGCAATTTGTACGCGTGGTTTCAGTTTGTGTTAACCGATTGAAATGTTTTTGCAATGGCAAAAAATGTGCTCTAGTTTAATGATATTTTTATTTTGTGCTAAATGTGTATTAGAAATACGTCATTTGAAGCGATTATAAAGGACAATTCACACAAAACGAATCACGCGTATACTTTAGGTAAAAGAAAAATAAATTAGGTTTGAAAGCGATTTTTAAATGTTACAACTATAAGCTACTTATCTAAAAAAATTATTTATTTCCAGTTAATGCCCCCTAGTTTACAAATTAACATTATTTTGCACTTAAGTCGCACTTATTATGAACAATTTTTTTACTATCCATATATGGCATCTTATAAATCAACTTGAAAATGATTTAAAAATAAATAAACCAAGAACTGAAACATGTAGTCTCGATCTTACAATAAGATCCTATCTTGTGTCTGGATATCTGAAACTACGAGGGACTTTACAGTCTCAATACTCAGACGCCATATTTAAAACTAATATAAAAATACATTTTTGTACATTTTTAAGTCCTTTTATATTTATAACAATCACACTTCATATATTCCAGATGACAAACCGGTACCAAAAATATTCCATACTTATACTACTGGTAGTAGGTCTCTCATATGTAAGAGGCCCAGGGCCTGATTAACCCTTAGGCTAATTAGGCTGCAGCCTAGGGCGCGAGGATCGGGGGGGCGCGCTGACATCTTATCTTCGCATGCACTCGTCATTGCTTTTACCCTACATATTTCAACTAGACCGAGACAAACACTGGCTTGTCTTGTCTTGTACTTGTTTAAATAGTATGATGCCTCCCGTCTTTTTTAAATATCTTAACAGAAGTTTAAATATTTAAAAAATGCTTAAAGTCGAAGCAAATGTTGAATATCGTGCAGATTAAAGGACAACTTTAGTTTCGTTTCCAGATCAATCTGACAACTTTTATAAGTTGTATGAATCATGTTTAAATTTTCACACTTGTAAACAAAACAAAACTAATATACCACTTTTTAGGCTTATTGTAATGCACCTGGCGGGGGCGCGTCCTCATAATTAGCCTAGGGCGGTCAGAACCCTAGATCAGGCGCTGAAGAGGCCGCCTGGGTGGGTACCACCCCAATGTTTATTACTCCCGTCAAACAGCAGTGTAAATGCACTGTTGTGTTCTGGTTTGAAGGATATTGTAACTAGAGTAACTTCTGGATATGTCTCATCATAACTGAGGATAATTTAAATATAAAAGATTTCATCGACAGCCTCCGTGGCGCAGTTGGTTAGACAAGTTCAATTGTCTGATATAATAAGTGGTCAGCCATTGAGATAGCCGCAAGCCCAATAAATATATTGAACATTTATTCATTCAATAAAGACTAGTACAGCTACATTTATATGACAGCCTTTGCGATACGGATATCGTGAAGCTGTTTGAATATTATTTTATTCGTTCACTAAACAAAACCTGCACATCTGATGGTCAGTGCATTTCAATATTTTAAATCCAAATTTTGCAACTTGAGGATAAGGAGACTGTCCCGCCCTCACACCCGCCACTGCAACTCCTGTAAGCCAGGATCAACAGTGGCACGCATATTAATGACACTGAGCATCGAAGCTCAGCGCGTCTCCGGGAATGTCTAACTTGTCTTTAACCCGCAACGAAATCAATCAAAAAGTTAAATTAATAGGAGGAGTTGGAAATAAATTATTGTCCACTTCCCTCCCTAATAAAGCGGGTGACAAAACAATGAACTAAAGAGGCAAACAACCTCGCATAAAGACATTTACAGCCAGAGAAGCCAGCTGTAAAGCACCACGGAATAGTGATTATTACATTTAAATGGGACCTAATATGTAAGCTGTTATACTTGATTCCAATAATAGGTATGGCAAAATCGCCGGAAAGCACGGAAATTCTTCCTAGTCTCCACAAGGTCCATGTAGTATACAACACCAGATGTTATTTGCATACTATCTAGCATGGTTTTACGCTCATTCTGCCAAAGACTACACTCCCAAAGTACATGATGCGCGGACTGCTCATATTCGCAATAAGGTGTTGAACATGAGCACGCAGGCGAATCAACGAGCTTAAATGAGTACAGTTTAGACTTAAAGTTACCATGGCCCGTAAGAAACTGTGATACGTAATAATCGATATCTAGCCAAGTCTTTGTCAAACGATCACGCACGCATGGAAAATATTGGTATAGATGCCGACCCTTCAAAGATACATCCCATCTATTCTGCCATTCATCTATTAATTCGTTATATACAACTGAGAGCGGCTTAAATAATCTGTCTACTTTTACAAGTTCACGTGAATTTAAGAATATTTTGTCCATATTCTCTCTAGTTGAGTAATACATCGCGGCGCGACGTTGTACCTCCAGGTCAACTGGAAGTACACCCGCTAGGACAGGCAACGCTTCGGTACTAACAGTCCTATACGCCTTACACAAGAATATCAACGCCAAACGTTGGCTCTGGAGCAATTTCCTTCGCACAGCACCGATAGTAGCCCTATCGGCCCATACGGGGGATCCGTAAGTAATACATCCTAAGTAAGTAGCTCCATAGATGGTTTTTAGTGTATTGAAAGATAGCCCCCACGTTGATTTTGATATTCTTGTCAAAGCAAAAAAGTTATTTTTAGATTTTTCCCCGACTTTCCTAATATGTTCAAGAAAGGAAAAATTCCTTTCCAAAATTAGACCAAGATAACAAACTGATTCTTTTTTCTTTACGGTGATATTATTAAATTTAATTCGCGGCGGTGATTTTAGAATTCCTTTTAGAAGTAATTGGAACGTTTTATGTGGTGCGAACTGTAAGCGATTTCGATCGCCCCAATCAGATATTAATTTTAAACACGTGTCGGCCATATTTTCGAGTCCCGACCTACTGTTTGACTCAATAAGCAAGAGGCCATCGTCCGCATATCCAATCAAAGAACACCCTGACGGTAAGGGAATTGTAAGAAAATCGTCGAAGCCCAAATTCCATAAATAAGGACCCAAGACCGAGCCTTGTGGACAGCCCATCGTCAGTGGCTTCGACACTGCATGGTGTCCAAGTTTAAGTTTTGTTGTTCCGTGCGAGAAATACGAGTATATAAGTGAATATATATTTTTAAAGCAACCTCGCAATTTCAACTTAAGAAGCAGCATTGGCCACCAAGCATTGTCGAAAGCACCGGAGATGTCCAGGAAAATACCGAGTACATATTTGCGTATCGATGTACTTACTCTTCTCCTAACCGAAATTGCCGCGTCAATAGTCGACCTACCCATAGTAAAACCGAACTGTTTTTCATGGAATTTTGGTCCACCTGGTAGCAATCGAGGGACGGTAAGACGTTCTAAAAGTTTACCTAGCGACGGCAAGAGTGTAATGGGTCTGTAAGACTTAGGATCTTGAGGAGATTTATCGCCACTCTTGGGTATTATCCGAATGAAACCGGTACGCCAGACTCGCGGAAATACCCCTTCAGCAATACACCGATTAAAAACAGTTAGCACTGCATTGCCGGCCGATTTACACGCTTCTTTGATCATTTTGTTGGATATTTTATCATCACCGGAAGCCTTGTTTAGGGGCAAAGATCGAACTATTTCACTAAATTCATCAAATGATGAGAGATTTGAATCGCAAGAGTTTGGCAGTTCCGCGGCCCACATCCTAATCTGCTTGTGGTATTCTGTGTCATTCCCAACATTATCGTCCGGTATTAACGATTGTAACAAAGCTTCCGTTGTCTCCTCAATGCCAGTTGTGTAGTTGTTATTAATTTTTATATTCTCAATATAAGCCAAATTGATTGACCTATTAGCTTTAAACTCATGGTATAAAGGAGACCACGGACCTTCACTATCTAACCGGGCTACAATTTTTCGTAATAAATTGCCTTTCGATTTTTGTACAGCCGCTCTATAATGTGATCTGGCAACTCTCAGTTCATTAAAAGCAGATGTAATTGCTTCCCCTGTAATACGGCGTTTTTTAAGCCCGTTGAACCGCCTACGCGCTCTGCGAAAAGTTCGACGTAGTTGGACTAGTAAGTCATTCCACCAATCACACCTCCGAGTCTTTGTGATGGGACCTCGACCAATGGTAACGTCCGCGCAATACGTAAACGTGTCCGACATAATCTCGGCACAAGTTTCAGCTGACAGATCATCGCGAGTGAAGTCCCTGGCATGCTGAGCAAATAAAGAGCTAAATAAATCCCAGTTGGCACCTATAGACTTATATCTAAAATTACAATTTATATGTACCGGACCCTGTGTCACTCTAGGCAAGAACTCGTACACAATCAGGCGATGGTCACTACACGACGCGTCCGGCAGGACGCGCCACCTATCAATACGGACGTCTCCACTAGAAAGTGTGACGTCAATAGAGGATTCGCCCATAGGGCAGCTATAAGTAGGTGGTGCATCGGGGGTGTTATGTACTTCGAGGTTCATCTCTGCAATGAAATCTTCTACAGCGCAACGTCGCTCGGTATCGGTGGAGCGATATTTTCCATACCAAAGGATTGAAGACGCATTAACGTCAGCACCTATAATAATTTTATGTCCAGCGAGGGACCGCAAGACATAACGGAGGTGATGCAAGTGGGGACCCACAGGGTCGGAGTATTGAAAATAACAGCTCACAAGAAAAACCTTACAGATCGGACTCGACACCTCTGCGACAGCACAGTGTGATGTCATAAGATTACGTACTGAGGTAACGGTAAGATTTGAACCCGACACGAAAATACCTGCTCGTGAGTTGTTATCGAGTTGTATCACCCTACTACGTAATCGCGCATGTTGGTATTGCTCTTGAACCAGCACGACATTCAGCTTATAATCGCGAATTAACATGTCTAATTCTGACGTCGCTACCCTATCGTTATGAAGATTTAACTGACCGATTGCAAAGTTATCCATATTTATTTAATATTGGGTCGACAAAACTAATTGCTCGAGCTTATTCTTGTATGTTGGGCATTCCTGAGACCCACAACGATGATCGTGTGTTTTTTTAAAACGCTTACAAGGCGCACATACATGCTTAAACTCCGGGTTCGATTTTTGCGGGCACGCCTTAGTTTCGTGTGACTCAGCACAGATGGCGCACGTTGGTGTTTTTACTGTACAAAACTTTTGTACATGCCCATAATATTGACAATTCATACAACGAACTACATCAATGTCATCGATAAAACGGCAGGTGGCCCAATCAATGAAAAGTTTGTCCTTCGTATTTATTAAGTGTTTACGAACCTCTGAATCTAATTCTAAGCCTATCCATTTCCGACCGTTATCTAAAATTCGTCTGCGGGTTATTTTAACGGACTTTGAAAAGTCATCCTCCTTTATAGGCAATTCGTCCTTAATGTTTTGTCGATATAATGCGGTTAAGAAAGCGCGGTCTTCCATGGAGGATGGCACATCTTTAACTAAAATACGGGGACGGCGGCCCTTCGGTTTTTCGAGACGCAGGCCCGCCGATTTTATCGCGGCGACGGATTCCAATTTTTTTATTTGTGACTCATTAGCGAGGCGCAGAGCAACACCGGACTTAGAGGTTTTTTTAACGCCCACGATTTGGAACCCATCATCACTAGGCTTAATTGCCTTAAAGAGCGCCTGTTTAGTCGCGGATGATGTCGGTAGATCAGCTGACCGTTCACTCGTCGGGTAAGCTATTACGCACGGAAGGGGGGCGCGCGGCTGCACTACCGGAGTGGGTTTAGCTAAACGCAATTTTAAATTATCGGCAAAAGACTTATTGGATTCTTCGGTGGAAATGTTAACGCGTTTATATTGATCTAACTCGCGTTGCATATTAGCCAACTTGGTTTCATTGCACGATGATTTTAACGCGAGTAACGAAACAATCGAAGTTACTCGTTGCGTAATGTCTAACACCGCCGATCTATTTGCAATATTCATGCGCGAGCCCTGGTCATTAACGAGTTCGTTAATCTTTGACAAATAGCTCGATACTTCCGACACCATATCGCAATAGTCCGCGCGGCTCGCGTCGCTGCCGTTATCTACAGACAAAGTATCCGCCGATTCCGATAGTTGTAGACGTTTGGATTTTACGGGGGAGACATATGTTGGCGAATTAACATCGCTGAATAACCGTTTTGCCGAACTTGGTGACCGAGGCGTGAGCCTACTTTGAACGAAAGGGTCTGGCCCAGGGTCGGGCGGATCGTTACTATGGGTCGACATTGACTTTACAGAAGTTAAATTCAATTAATTTATAATGTTTATTGACACTAACAAGAACTAATTAATGTTAAACTAAACAGCTGACTGACCGGCCGGGCGATATTTTATTTCGCGGTACCCACTATAGAAAAATAAAAGTACTTACCGAGAATAAATTTGAATAAATCCACGAAATAAACGAAATAAAACTTTAAAAACTTACGAATCCTTGCGTACAATACGATACCAAACAACAGTAAACAACTCACGAACCGATAATCGTCTTCAAAACACACAAAACACAATTATTATTGAGGAGCACGTAAACACGTCACTGTACTGTGCCCCCGCGGGAGGGGAAGGAATGCACTGACCATCAGATGTGCAGGTTTTGTTTAGTGAACGAATAAAATAATATTCAAACAGCTTCACGATATCCGTATCGCAAAGGCTGTCATATAAATGTAGCTGTACTAGTCTTTATTGAATGAATAAATGCTAAATATATTTATTGGGTTTCCGGCTATCTCAATGGTTGACCACTTATTATATCAGACAGTTGAACTTGTAATAAATACACCCATACACATGTGTACGTTTAAAGTTATGATCCCAAACTAAAATATTATGAACTATTATCGGAAACTACACGATGCTTTCTAGTCTCACATCAACCAGACCTGAAACAAATATTTGTGGGCAACACAAACATTTGACAACATGGCACTGGTGGCTGTATGCTAGCTGTGACAACAGAGGCCGCGGGTTCAATATCCGTAATGTGAAAATTGCTTGTCCACAAGAATGTTGGTGAAATGTCTCTCGCAGTTTTCCATACCAATGAAACAAGACTCGTAGGGTTAGGTTATGTGGCTATTGGGTGCATTTAATTATTTTTATATCAAGGACTTAATAAACGAGTTACTAAACAAATGAATTGGCTACAATTCCACACATCAACACAAAAATGAAATGAAAAATTCCATTGCCATCAAAATTCGAAGCTCACGAAACTCCAATAAAAATAACGTTTCCAATGACAGAAGCGTAAAAAGCAACTTTGCCAATATTTCGGCAGCGGCTGTTATAAAATGTAGTTATGGAGTTATGAAATTCGCATGGCTAACGTCATTTTGGTGCGATATTAATAAGCCGCGGCCTCGTTTATACGAATGCTCATAATTTTGTGTGTCTGCGTCCAGTTGCTGGGGGTTTAGTAGCCTAGACTGAACCAGGTGTTGAAAATAATATAAAAAATAAAAGTCGCTTGAAAAGGTCCTGTTCAACGGTTTCTTACACCTTCTCTTGCTTTCAATCTCTCTCTTCAGTCAAAGAAAATCTTCGTCCAAGCATAAACCTACCTCTCCCAAGAATTTCTATAGTGACCTTTTTATAATCTTTATTGTACATTTCTCTCTTCCTCTCATCTCTCTCATATATACTCTCTCTTTAGGGAGCGGCCTATTTCCAGCATCTTCCTGGAACATTAATTACCTATTTATAAAATCCTTGATCTATAACGGAGGCCCAATATTCCTTTCGTATTTTTGTCCTTATTATTCCTCCCATTCTGAGTGACCAACGGCGTATTTATGATCCAATCGTTGTAGATGTTCCTAAGTGGCACTTAGAACTTACCACCAGGTCAATTAAAAAGATCGTAAGGAGATATTATCTCCTATTTGCTTTTGTTAGTAAAATATATTAAGATATCTATTGGTCAATATGTCGCAATTTTCATCAGTGATACAAATGCTTGCTAGATGTAAAGCAATCGCATAAGTCAGCTTATACCAAGTATTTATTCTTATAACTTTGTTTATATGACTCACGTAATTTTAAAGAACGCGGCTGACCTGATTTGTTCGAATATTTATAATCCCATGTGTCTGTACGTATAGTATGGTGAATTTGCTAGAATTACGGCATTCGAGTTTATAATATATGGACAAATATATAACTGTCTTACATAGTATCCTATATAAAGGTACGTGGTTTCATAATCCTTATTAACTTACGATGGCTTATTCATAATATCCCGATCTCAAAAAAATGCGAATAAAGTTTTGCTTAGAACAGAGTCCATTGTTTTTTACTTTCACGCGTAGCTACTTTTCCAATAAAACTGACAAAAAATCTTGTTATTTTCATTGATAATAATGTGCATTGTTCACCTCCCTAATTAATTTCCCACATCTATAAAACTCTACCTAACATAATTCAATGAACAACAATAATTTTACTTAATTTTATTAAAACGCACTTACTGCATCACACTCAACTGTGGCACGATTGTATACAGTGAATATGGTCTGCCGGTAGAGCTCAATTGGCCGGCCGATAACATTAACAAGAATTTTTCGCGCCGAGTTTTACACGCAGCGACGAAAACTGTTTACGGTACTTTTCGCTTACCTATGCATTATTTTTAGATTATTTCGTGACTGCGTATGTGGTACAGAGGTAGAGCGTATGTAGAGTAAGGCGATAACTATTGAAGAGCTATTGAACTGTTTCAGTTTTGGTAGAGTCAGTGAACTGATTTCAACATTTGATTCTTTTTGGTTATTGAAATGTCTTTTAGGTAGAGTGGAATGAAAAGGTGTTTACTTCCCTTAGATTTTACTATTTTATTCCAGTAATTGAAAATGATTTAGGGATAAAGATTTGGAACATTTATAAAGCTTTAACTGTCGCTTAGAATTCCGTCAAAGTAGAGTTCAACGACATCTCGCTAAGTAAATTATTCACTATAATTTCTCAGTAAATTCAGGGCTCAAAATAGGTATATTTCTTGCCCAAATACCACTACAATACCGGAGATACTCCAAATATTTTCCAGAGAATTTATTTATCCAAAATTCACTGCATGTGGGGGATTCCAGGAGGTTTATCATCCACCCACGTGAGATAAGGCGTGACTGTCTACATTGTTTAAATGCCCAGCTAAAGCGCAACATTTCAGTAATTTCATAAACAAGCTGAAGATACAAAGCATTGTACGGTGGACTGTTAAATTGTACCTCACAGATACTTGCAGTGAAATTTTCAGCGTGCTTTTGGTTTGTATGCTGTTTTTTGAGTTATGCGCATTCATTTGTGTATTTTAGTAGTTATTTTAACATTGAAATATTAATGTCTCTATCCTATCTTGATATCGTAATGTTTATTATTATTTATTGAGGTTATTGAGATGAAATCGTTGGGTTAAATAAAATATGAACTTCAGACTCAAAACGGTTTTATTATGAAGACAGAAAAGCACAATACCAAAGCAATTAAAACTAATACCACCTATTTCATTATGTTACTATTTTTCGACAAGTACCATTTTAAAGCTGAAGGATAAAAATATTTGCCGTTCCCGTTATTCGTCTCTTGTTGGAACAAATATTTCACTTTTATTAACTAATGTTATGAAACGCCGTAATATCTACTACAGGTTCAATGCATTCTTATAACTTTGTGAAAGTTTTGCAGATCAATAGTGGCTTTGACAACGATTTTTCAAAAATCAATTGTTAAGATAATTTTAAATAGTGATTATTTCTAGCATTTGTTGCCTCTATGCTAGTTAATTCAATCTATAGTAACATAATATAACCTTTATCTTTTTTCCCCTCCTCTGCCTTCATATGCACTGTCAATTAAATAACCTACAAGTATGATATAATGTAGGAGGTATAAAGAGATTCCCATGCATCCTTTACACGTCGAACAATGCGTCGCTCTGTAGTGCAGGATAATGAAATTGCCACATCACTGCCGTACGAGAGACGTGCGATACCGGAGTATATCCGATCAATACTTTTAAACCCTATAAATTCTTCTTACGTCTTTCTACTTAGTTTCTCCACTCAAACCGATCTTCAGCGTGTCTAATTGTAATAAATTTGAATATACCATATCCTCTAACTTGTGTCCATGAAGGGGTAAGCAGTAGTGTTGTCAGTACTACCCAAAGATTACAAAGCTTATTTGTTTAAAATTTAAAGAGTGAGTACGCTGTGTCTGTATGTACTGTGTATTCCCGAACGGTTCTTATTTGTCATTACAAACTTAAAACTCAGACTAAATTGTACGACTTGGGATTTGAACCCAGGATATCCCTGTTCATACCTCATATAAGCTACAACAGACTAGTATCTTTCACCATAGATAAATATCTTGCTATACACAAGCACCAAGGCAAAAGTTCATTATAACGTCTCGATCTTTATTAAATTCTAAGCGTTGAGCACTAAGAAATGTACTGCAATATAGGTCGTCTTAAAGTAATGTTAGTGAATAGGCGTTCAAGTTTAATATGTCGCGTCGCGCACGTCACTGTGTACAAAGACTAGGTATTGCTGTGCGGAACTTCAATCTAATTAAATGTCACCATTGCAGATATGGAAGTCTAATCTTGGAAAACTTGGAGCTGTATGAGATGCATGAATGCTCTGAGTAATAATATACAGGGTATATCAAGACCGCGACCGAAAACGAAGCCAGGTGGTAGTATTAGTGACATCATTAGATCAACACAATGCAAGTAAAAATTTCAATTTTTTTTGTAATTTTTTACTTATCGTCATATTTGAGTGATAAATACATAGTTTTTTGAAAATTATGACGTACACCACTTTATTTTTAAACACGCAATGGTATGTAAGGGTTTATATTACTATTTTTGCAAAAACTAGGTATTTATCCCCCAAACATGATGATTTTTAAAATACTGTAAAAAGAAATCCGTCGCTGTTTTTTCAATTTTTTTTGTTGCATCGTGTCTGTAACCGCTAAAACTATCACCTGGCTTCGTTTTCGGTCGCGGTCTTGATATACCCTGTATATTGGTGACAGAACAAAAGATTAATCTTTATTTATTTAAGTCTGAGTTTTTAACTCTTAAGATGCTTTGCTTTTCAAATCTTGTAGCTGGTCATAAGAAATGCGTGTCTACAGGAATGATGATGCAAACAGGATGGTAGAAAATCCTTTATAATTTATAGAAATGCGTGTCTACAGGAATGATGATGCAAACAGGATGGTAGAAAATCCTTTATAATTTATTACGTAAGAAAATCGCGTTTGAAGTTCAAACAATGCTATTCTTTTTTATTACTTAGAGCTAACAAAGGAGCAAACGATTAACCTATGACAAATTGGTAAATGCTTCCCATTCATATATGTGTACATACGAGTCTTAAAACGTTTTGGTTAACGCTATAATAAGTGAAACAATTTAAATATTAACAAAAAAATATTTGGAAAACCACTTAATCCATCAAAATTACCCACCCTACCTACAAAATCATTGTCGAATAAAAACATTTCGGCGGAAATTATTCTTCATTACAATGCGGGATCATTGCTCAAGTTATAAGCGAAAGTGATCTAAAATACATATACATATATGAAATAAATACATATACATGACATTTTTTTGGCTGGTGGTAGGTGTTTCATATGTGAGAGGCCACCTGGGTTGGTACCACCGCAATGTTTGTTTCTCCTGCCAAACAGCAGTGTAAAACTGTAAATATACTGTTGTGTACCAGTTTGAAGGAATTTGGAGCCAGATTTTACGGGAGAACCATCGTATCAAATAGCGAGGTTTCTCCCTGTTGTCAGTTAAAACACCCCACACACCTAAACACAACACCTCACAGAGACACAGTCAATACCCCCACATAATAAAACACAGGCAGAAAAAAAAACTACTGGAAATATTAATACTATTGATACATACTTAACATTACACATTAACATACGAATTACCTATTAATACATACTTAACATCTTATGTCTTAGGAAGTAGTATTTCTCTACTATTTATTTCCATTTTGAGAGCTTGGCATTGCACCTCCGATCTGAGTATTGTAGATGTTCATAGAACACTATCCAACAAATTACCCGTTTTATTTTTTCCGGACGTTTGCAAAGAAAACCCAAGACAATCGCTTATAAATTACACCACAATATTACAATTCATTCAAAACTTTCTCTTCCGAGGGATAAATTTATTTTGCCGGCACTAATTGGAATGACTGATAAATTATTACCATTTTAATTGTTTATCAGACACTCACTCAAGGAGGAATCAAGTTTAATTTGTAATTCTAGATCCCGGGAATTGGTATTTTTTCCGCTTACCTCATTTGGAATTTTACCTGTTTTCCGGGATTCGCTGATAAAGGGACTTACAATAAATACTTTTTTCTGGTTTATCAAACTTTCTTTATATATTTGCAAAGAGTTTTAGTACAAAGAGCAACCATAATAATATTAAGAGCAATACATTATAAAATATTTCTATGACTTTTTGTTTAACAACTTCTAGCAATTGCATTAAATTGTATTGAATATTATTAGAGAATATTTGTAAATAATAAATATCTCCTTTAACATATTTTAGCAATTAAGTCAAATGAGCTATACAAAATAAGAGTAAGATATGGTAAGAAAACCAACTCTTCACATTTGTAGAATTAAATTAAAATTATTGAAGTGATACTAGCGAGGAAGTAGAGCTTACCGCGGGGCTGAAAAATCTTGCGTTAAAATAAGGACCTTATACCAATCAGTGAATTAACGTAACTAATATCTAAAATAAAAAAAGGTTCTATCATACAAGAACGGTAATAGGATTAAAGGCTAGATTAATCCTGTCTTTGTACCAGGAACACATAAGCGTGTAACATACTCCGAACATTTCCAGCAGCGTTTTCAGCTAAACACTACTATCCCGAGAAACAGGAATATATTCGCTAAACAACGCTCATTACACATTAGGCTTTCTCTAAAGTAATATTAGTTTAGCATTTTGTATACAAAATCCTACAAACCGCTGCACTACGCTTTAACAGAATGGTATTCAAGGAATGCTTTCCCGACCGCTGACGTGTTTCTGCGGTCATGTCGTGTTACATGAGATGTTTAGGATTGCGTATTTACCTTATTTGTTTTAGTATTTAGGATTTAGTATTGTATTAAGCATGAAATTAATTGGCAACAACCAAGTAAGTAGTGGAATATATTAAAAGTTATATTGTTATTGAGTTATCTGTATCAGCCTATATACGTCCCACTGCAGGCCACGGGCTTCCTCTACAATCAAAGTACGATTGAGAGGGGTTAGGCCATATAGTCTACCACGCTAGCCTAGTACGGGTTGAAGGACTTTACATACCGTAGAAATTCTTTCACCGTTATAGTGCGGTGTGATTGGCTATCAATACACACATAACTCCGAAAATTCAGAGGCCTTGAACATGTTGGCAGTCGCGTCTGGTCCGTTACCAACAGGCCACCACGCACGTTATCGAGTTATATTTGAAGGAAAGCGTCTTGAGAACTTACGTTCCTAGTAATTTGCAAAAATAAGTTCTGAGGCATGTGAAATAGTAACCCATCATAGGCCAGTTCGGTGGAAAAAGGCTTGAATGCCTCTTGATCTTGGAATTACAATAAAGAAGTAAGAAGTCCTGTTCCTTTAATAGAGCAATAAAACTTGATATGACTTTTAAAGTCAAAACGTTACCATAAATACAAATTGTTCCATATTTCCACGGTTCAATATTTTATTCCAAAAATAATTCGGCCAGGGAGAAAAAAACTATAATCTTTTAACAATAATACTTTTACGAAATAGATAACCTAAATAGAATACCTTTTAATTTTAACAGCAAGTTTCTACATTAAAACGAATATCTCAAAGGACGTTTCATTAATTTCCGAACAGTCCCATCTCAGGCAAATTGCTAGGAACAAGTATCCATTCCGTCTCACATCGCGCACGTCCTCTTATCACGTTTTCGACTCGATTAGAACCGAAGACGCTCTGGAAGCGTATTCAATGCCGGGCCATTTCCATAACGCCGGCTCTACACGTTGGCCAAATGGTGCCACCATCATCTGTACAATTTCTGGATTTAGAACGTTGTTGCAAACGTTAGCAGTTATCCGACGTGTATCGGTTTTATTTTTTTAATATTTTTCATTCAAAAATCAATATTAGGTATGCATTCAAAATTAACAGAAGAAAATTTCTCAGTCGAAAATCTTCACAGTTGGTTTAACGGTAGTAAACGAATATAACATAGCTTAAAGAAAAGAGCTTACAATTTGTTGAAAGGAAGGTAATTTCTATTTCTTATGTTATGGCTATTCATGGACGACGGTGAACACTTACCATCAAGTAGCTCATCTGCTGATTTGCCTCATATTCTATAAAATACATCCTCAAAAGGTTGGATGCAACCAACATTGACACAAGTATTGGTGCCAACGTGTAAAGCCGGCCTAATATTAAACGTTTGTACAAATGAGTTGATATACGAAAGAAATTCGTTCCAGGCCTTGTTTGTATTCCATTTGTTTGCAATATTTGTTTTTCTTAATGTGTTCGAGTCAATCTTTGTTGTTTATTTGTATGTTGAAATCTTTATTTACGTATATGTACACGTGGTTTCGTGGTAGTTTAGACGGTTGAACTTATTATTAATTTTATATCTTTGCGATCTCCACTTGATTACAGCTACCACTACAATGAAAACTAGCTTTCGTAGCAAATCCTATGCATGCTTCTTTATCTTTGAAAATTATTTTAAGCCTTACTAAAAATTGATGCACCTAAATATTAATGTACCTTCAAAGTTCCTAAAAATATAGGCAACAATTTGTGAATACTAAAAATCATTTAACAACTATTCCAGCTACACATAGTAACCAATCAACAGAACCACGTTCCACCCAAACAAAAGCACGGATTAGTTCTTTTTTAATTTCACCCAGCCAGTGTTAACGTGGCCGGTTGATTTCCGCAGATTAACCGGCCGTCCCGCCCAGGGGAGGGTGGGGAAAAAAGGCAGGCCAACTTTGCCCGACTGTGAAAAACTACTGAAATAATCCGCTTTTTAACGACTCCAGCTCTCCGGGAGGAATACAGACGGATATTTTAAATTACAATTTGAAAACCTAAGTGCAATTTAGCTGGCGCGGGGTTTTTTGATTTGCGATGTGTTTAACGCCCTTTACTTTGTAAGTGGTCTGCGTAATTGTAATTTTCTCGTATTTATATGAGCTTTGAAACTGTTTGTAACGTCTGGCTTCGAGGGATTTTTAATTAAAATAGCCTTGGTGTAGCTAGATTGGACTGGCGTGGGAGTAACGGCTTGACTGAGAGGGTTTTGCTGTTATACGAGAAACAGACGCTAATATCAGCTCTGTTATCAGCAGGATTACGGAAGACAGGATATCATTATCCCATCCTTTACCCTTTCTCCTCCGTTATTCAAGACCGGCAACAGGCCTACCTTTCGTCTAATATCTTTAAATATTCACAGACCGCGATGGCTACTTACGTTCAAGTGAGCCCGGAAAATTCTAACATAGCAAAACATTGGAAAAAATGTATGACGTTTTGATACCCAGAAATATAAATTATATTGATAAAAAATTTAAAAGTCCAAATAGAAATTGAGCCAATATTTTCCTATTTACAGTGTTTTGAATAAACATGTCCGAATTGATTCAGTTTCCCGCGATGCTCGGTTTAAAAACTGCAGTCTATATTTTAAACTGACCCGAAAATTCGCGCGAAGTCCGTTCGGTTTTAAAATATATAAAATACACCGCCGGCGTCGCCAAAGGTAACTTTATTCCAAATAAAAACAAAATAATTCTATTAACTTTTGCGTGGCTGTAAATTGTAAAACGTGGGTATATTAAAGTATTGGAGAATATTTTTTATATTTTGGTTACAAATTTGATCTTTGGTGTCATGTTTTTGTGAATTTACACGGGGAGATTTTCTCGCAGCGAGAATCGTATACGATTATCGCATGACATAACCGCCATTGATTATCGTGTTCTGTGCCCCTAGCCGGAACATTTTGTAGTATCGTAATAGAATAGTAATAGTAAAATTTTGTATGGGAATTTAAACAGCGCCATTGTGAGCGTATTTGGAACTAAAATTTCACAGCGGGAAACGTTTACTTTACTATATGAGAATTACTATACGATACTTCAAAATGTTCCGGCTAGGGGCACAGACAAATTTTTACACGATGCAACTTTTTATATCCTTACGATAATCGTATCTTCGAGGCAAGAAACTCTCCGTGTAAATGGGGCTTAATGGTGAAGGAAAACATCGCGAGAAAACCAGTATAATATAATATACAGGGTATATCAAGACCGCGACCGAAAACGAAGCCAGGTTGTAGTTTAAGTGGTTACAGACACGATGCGAATAAAAATTTCACCAAAACAGCCACAGATATTTCTTTAGAATTTTTTAAAAATCATCTTGTTTGGGTGGAAAAAACATAGTTTTTGCGAAAATAATAATTTAAACCCTTACGTACCATTGAGTGTTGAAAAATAAAGAGGTCTGCATCATTATTTTAGGAAAAATATGTATTTATCACCCAAATACGACGATAAGTAAAAAATTACAAAAAAAAAGTTGTCGATTTTTTTTTGCGAAATTTTTACTTGCATTGTGTCTGAAGTCACTAATACTACCACCTGGCTTCGTTTTCGGTCGCGGTCTTGATATACCCTGTATATCTATCTTATGCGGAGACCGCTAACCGGCACTAGGCTATGAAGTGTAAACTAAACTAAATTTTACTCTCAATTGTAGATGAGTTTCGTGATAGTGCAACAGTGCGCATTAGTATGAAAACACTAATTTTAGCTTTAAAGAAAATCATGTGAATACCTGCGTACCTTTGGGTTCTACATAAATAATCGAAATCATCCTCAGTTTATTTCAATTCTATATGATTTAGAGTTCAATAAGGACAAAACTGAGAATCAGAATATGTAATTCTGATTACTATTTTGTTTTTATTTTATTTTATTTATATTTGGTAAACACAGAACTATTACAATAGAACATAGATATATAAATAGAAAACATAATCTAACAAAGTTTCCATTATAGTTTTAATTTATCCACAACATGAACAGCGTGGCTCATATTAAGTCGCTAATGAGTGTAGCAAAAACTCAATGACCTCATAATCTGCGCATCTCATAAACTGCACTGTACTGAATGTGTTATGAGGTTAATGCCACATGAGCCATAGCCAAATAAAATAAAAAGACTAGTTTTATTGAAAAGCGAGGAATGTTCCAGTAATCCCTAGATATCAGAATTTTGTTCTTTGAAGGTTGGTATTAAATTTAAATGTATTGGTTTCTGTTTGATGTTGCTGAACAAAGTTTCTTGATTTGTGACTGTTTTATATTTTTTAGTACAATTTAATCCTGCTTTTTACAATATTGGTGGAATTTGATGGGTACCTTTTTCTATTTTTAGTACGGAGTTTAAGTATCAATGATATCATTATATGTTCATTTACTTTTAATATTTATTGGCCACATAGCAATACAATATTCGTTTAATTTGTATCCAACATGGCTATAGGTTTTCTCTGTATTTTATCTACGAAAATAAACTCCGCTAGATTTAGATGGTACTAGTGGCATCTCTACTTACCCTTCCACAAATACCAGTCTGAGCTTATGTAAATATCAATTTAATATTAACTCAGCACATACTGTAATCCCCACGTGCAACCCAGCTCGAAATTCACATACATGTTTACAAGAAAAATGCTGCAAACATATTTCACACGTAAATATAAAAGTGGCTGAAACAAGCGGCGTCATAATAGGGCTGGCACACACATCAAACTCAAATACTGTGACGTCATAATTCAGTAATAGGGCTGGCACGAACTCAAATGCTATGACAATCCTGAAACTGCAGACCGGTGGAAAATCTCATCAACAACCGCGTACGCTTTTATTTTTAATCGTGTCGTCAACATGCAAGGCTTTTTAGAAAAAGCGGCGTCGGGGGGAAATATTATAACCGTGTTTACTTAAGGCTCGGGATTTTGGCGAGCGAGCGATTTTTATTTCTTTTAAAGACTTGTATATAGAGAGCCACGCTGGAGTCAATCTTGATGTACGATTGTGTTACTAAAGGTGACGTTAGGCTGGTTAGATATTCTACAGGATTATTCATAAAGGGTATATAAAGCTGTAAGAGGGATGCTGCATTCATCATAATGAACAACTTTTGCTATGACTCCAACCATGAAATCGAGAAAAAAAACAGCTATTCCATACAAAAATAATCGTTTGAATTTGCAAAATGTATGGAAGAGCTGTTTTTTTTTTTCTCGATTTGAGTGTTGGAACCATAGCAAAAGTTGTTAATTATGAGTGTAGCATCCCCCTTATATACCCTTTCTGACTAACCCTGTATAAAGAGTCCGCTCCGTTCATAGTCACTTGAAGCAAATATTGAACTTTCAGTTTCCCAAAATTCAAGACTGTTGTGAATAAAGTTATCACTATGTAGTAGGATTAGGTTAGGTACTAGTAATTGATAGCCTCCGTGGCGCGAGGTTAGATGCCGCCGTGAAACGAGAGGTCGCGGGTTCGACCCTTAGGTGCTTGTGAGACTGAAAAGCCTCTCTTAGTTGCTGATACCCACGACACAAGACTAAATTTTAGTGTGGGCTCAGGACCATGTATGTGACTGCTGGGTGTATTTTTTTATTCATTTAAGACAGTAATTCGTACACTGGATTATCTAACAAGTTGACTGCTTATTTGTTTTTATTATAAATTATTATAATTCACGCATGAAAACTAGACACAAACCTTCAACAATCAAGAGATTAACTGCATACAAAAACCTGAGCCTTAAAACAGTATTTTTTATTTGTACTATCCACGTGCGATACGCGATCGAGCCGCACTTGTTCCCGTTGATAAATTAAATTAGCACGCGCGCACAGCTCAGTTATACTGCAGAGTGATCACTTACTGCATGGGACAATGCATTCAATTTATTGCAGTAACTATATCAGCCCATATACGTCCCACTGCAGGGCACGGGCCTACTCTACAATCGAGAGAATCGATTGAGAGTGGTTAGGCCATATAGTCCACCACGCTGGCTTAGTGCGGGTTGGCGGACTTTCACACCGTAGAAATTCTTTAAAATCGCTACGGTATGGAGGTTTCCTCACGATGTTTTCCTTCACCGTTAAAGTGCGTGGTGATTGACTATCAATACACAATATTGCAGTAACGAAGCTGAAATATTCTATCTAGCTTGATAGTTTTTTTTTAAATCACTTTTGATAAGCCTGAGACTGCCTCTGTGGTAGTTGTAAGGTACGATTACAACGCTGAGATTTCGAGTTCAAATCCTGGGTCGGACAAAGTGATGTTGGATTGTTCTATTCATTACCAGCTCGGAGTCAGGAATTTGTGCTCAATATGGCGATAGGCTCACCCATATCACATTATGCGACGGAACACAAGGCGAAACGTGGGTGTCCTGGTAGCCCCTCTGCCTACCCTTTTTTGGAAAAGGCGTGAGTTTATGTATGTATGTACTTTCGATAAGCATGGATCCCAGAAAGGAAATATTTTAAGTACGATCTTGAGATTTTTAGGTATCTCTCGTTGGTTGATTGATGTCGGATTTATCGAACCTAAAAATATACAACTTGAACCTTAACCACGAGACGTTTTCGCAAGTCATTATGAAAGGTTTCCGAAATTAATTTGAGCGAATAACTACTTTCACACCTTAAAATACAATCTAAAATCGCCACAGCATTTTTTACACACAAAACAAATTCAACCAATTTCAATCTAACTGAAAAATCTATCAAATTTCCCTTCTGTACCCATTTTATTATAAAGCGAAACAAATGGAATAACATTGTGCAGTCTCGAACGGGGAACACTGCAAGTTTGTTGAACATACTCATGTCCGAACAAAAACGCTGGCACGTGTGATAAATAGCAGCTTCTACGATGTAGCGATGTAAGAAAAGTAATTAGTGAGATGTTTATTGTCAACGCCGTTGGAGCCTTAGAAATGAGAAAATTTAAGTTTGCGACAGTTCTGCCGAGTTGTGAAAGTTAGGCTAGCAGATTAGCTAAGGGATAAAACGACGAAGTGGTTTTTGCAAAGATAATTAATTAACACATTATTCCAACATCACTGAGGTGTGATTTTGAAATAACTACTGGACATAATGAGACTTAACATCTTATGTCTCAAGATAGCGTGCGCAGTGGAATGCTAAGCATTGCTTTGTAATTCATGGTGTTGTTTGGCTTTTCTACTGTCCATGAGTCGTATCGCTTACCATCAGACGAATTAGCATGCTCGTTTTGCCATTCAATTTATTAAAAAAAACAACATAAATTCCAAATCTCTATCACAAAACTTCTCTGATCATATCAAAACTACAATTTTATACGACCGGTAAAAGAACCCGGAACCTCGACCAGACTGAATACTCGGACTAGTCCAACTCGGTCGTTCTATTTCTGGCGCTGTTACAAAATGAGACCAAGTGGTTTTTCTTTTGTGACATTTAGACTTAAAATAGTTACGTTAAATGTTTCTACACGGGAGATGTTTGCAGCGATGTTTTATTAAATGTTGCATAACTATGTAAAGATGATAAATAAATAGTAGTTTTTAGTAGAATTGCGAATATTTCGGTAAATTGTAATAGGAAAAAACCATTACTTTTTTTTCTAACTTTTTGGAGTAACCTAGGAACGGCCTAAAATGATGATCATACCTACATCTAAATATTACAAATGATTGGTGCGCGTGTAAGTTGTCATTTGACTTTTACAGCTGCATTTCCAGTCTCTATAATTAGTTTTAGGAAGGTAAAACCATTATGCGATGCGATTTTCGATGTCATATTATATTCTGAAAACGGTAGGAATTTTCTAAAATTCCATATTCGTCATTAACTGCATCTATGAGATCTTATTATTCTATGCTGTTCTATGCACCACAAAACACTCCATCGGATTAAATTCAAATTCAGAACACATAACAACGACATCTATCGGCACACGTTAGAACTGCATGCTCCAAAACTCAATCAACTTATCAACGCCAAAGTTCTCCATCAAGCGGGGCTGTGAGTCGTAAAGTAAATATTTATTTACGTTCAATATAGCCAAAATTAACTTTAACGCCAAGCTTATCGGTGTCATGAGGCGCGTATGGCACAATACTTTGACACACGCCACTGTATCGCCAGCAGGCTTTAATTAAACCTTTATCGAGTTCCAAATGTCCATAATCATTTGCATACGATAATGCATCGGTTTATAATTTATATTTCCATTCGTGACTGTTAGGGTTTACAAATTTCAATTATGTGGATTTAGTCGGGGAGTTGCGCTAATTATTTTGCTCTGATTGTAGCAACGTTTGCGTATGAGGATTAAGATATAGATACATACGTCCATTATTTTATTTAACTTAGCCGTACAAACTGACATAACCAATATTATCAATATTATAAATGATTTATCAATTGCTCTGAATTACACTAAACTGCAACTCCTGTATAATCACTGTTGTAAGCTTGTTTTGAAAAGAGCAACTTTAGAGTTTCTTGTCCCTTCTTCTATAGCGAAGACAGCCTTGTGAACCGGCTGGTAGTGAAAAAAAGTGTCTGAATCTAAATAATGTATGATATTTTATGGATTTAATAAAAATATTCAATTTACCATACCCTAATTTATTTTTATAATCATTTTAATTCAATTTGGATCCACGGGATAGTTAAAGCAATGTTCTTAGAGACACCAAGCTTCGGTGCTATGTTTCAATTCATTGCGTGCTGTTAATTTTCAACACAAGTTGCAGTTGTGGGTGACTGTGTTGTTAGTCTGTTCTGCATTGGACCAAGCATTTGGGAACTCAAACAATATCGCAATCCCAAGCTTAAGTCTGTCTAGGCGCTCAGTAGTAACGGATGAAATCAAGTTGGCAATATTATTATAAATATATACCCGCATTGTATCGCATTAAAAAACATAGGTTATTGATTTTATTTTTTTTCTTTAATAAAAATAGTGACTAAAGTACCTTTTACCCCGTGTTGGCACCTAAATAAGATCCATATCTATTTTTAAATTGTAACAAAACCCATCGAAGTCATTATTTTTGTTCATGAAAAAAAGCACAAGAAATTTCATGAGGATTTTCGGCCTTTGAAAATATACGACGAAAGAGATCTTGGCCTCGAATTTATACTCAACAAAACACATAACAATACATCACTTTTTTGTATGACTGTATTCAATATACTATCTACCCTGGCTTTCGCAATAATTCCATCCCTGTCACCAAACCATTACAAATCACCAGGCAGCTTAAATAAACAAGAACGGCATTAATCCACCTTTTGGATGGTTAAATGTGCCTCCAGTGCGACATTTGAGCTCTCTGAAGCGAAATCCAATAACGTAAATATGCCCGGCGGATGTGTGGGCACGTCGACTGGAAAGTGTGAAAGGATTGCAATTGTTCCGTGGATCCTACGAGGAATTCCAGATGGGAGCTTAATTTTCGCGACGCTGAATTTAATTTTGTTGCTCCGCGTACTCGTCAATTAGGATCTTCTTTGCCTACTTGTGGGGTACGAAAGGGATCAGACGTTCTTTGAAACGTATAAATGTTGGGGTGAGTAGCTAGCAAGTACTACCCTTGTTGTGTATGTTTATTGCAGTTAAAACTTTTTTCAAAAGCTATATGCTTTAATGCGCTATTGCACTTGAATTTTAACTGTAATTTAATAATCATAAAATTGAATATATTTTAAGATTTATCAGAAAAATTCAAAATTATAAAGAAATCATTGAAATAAGGAAAAATGGTGCTGACAAAGTAGTATATAAGTAAATTTTCATTAATATCAAATACAATGGATTTGAACTTCGTTTAAAAAGAAACAGCACAAGCCTATTAGACAAATCAATTTTCACAGCGAGTGTAGAACTGGCTCCAATCAAAGTCACGGCACAAAAAACGAAATACTTCAAACCAAAGCAATAAAAAAACGTAATAACAATCATAAAAACTCATAATTACACGAAAGTATGCCTTCATTATTTGCGAACTTGGAATTACAGAATAAATTCCATCAAAATACTGGGTCATATGTAAATAAGGTCTAAACATAATTCGGGCCGTCACATTACGTATGATAATGCAAGTTTATTGACGTAATGTACAGGTCAATTCCTCTTTACAGCTCATTTGGGCAAGAATCGTCCTTGATATATTAAAAGCTACAGCTGGAAAATTATAATGAAAGCAATTTTAATTAATAACTCGTACTTCTGCCTACTGACAGCCTCGGTGGCGTAGTTATACTACGATACTGCGGTTATACTACGATTACAAAGCTCTCGGGTTCGAACGCTAGGTCGGGCAAAGTGATTTGGATTTTCCTAGCTGTTGACAGCCTCCGTGACGTAGTTGGTTTGACGCCGCCTGTGAAACGAGAGGCCGCGGGTTTGATCCCCGCACCGAAACAAATATTTGTGTGATCCACAGGTATTTGTTTCGGGTCTGGGTGTTTGTGAGACCGAAAAGTCTCTCGTAGCTTCTGATACCCACGACACAAGACTCGATCTTAGTGTGGGGTTAGGACTATGTATGTGACTGTTGGGTGTATTTATTTATTATTTATTTTTATTCTATTTTATTATCAGCCCCGAGTCGGAAATTCGTGTCCAATATGGCGATAGGCTCGCCCCTTATCACATCGTGGGACGGCATGTACAAGACAAAATGTGGGTGGTCTGTTAGCACCTCTGCCTACCTCTTCTCGAAAAAGGGGTGAGTTTATGTAAATCGCACTTCCCAGTAAAACGGAATATTATAATATAAAATTGGGAATCACTGATATGATTGAATTTCGTATCTCTTTAAAACTTATGTTTCGATCGATATTAACCGAAATAATTGTATGGATGGATACCAGAAGATGAAAACTGAAACAAAAGTATATAAATCTAATACCGAATTTTTTTTTATCAGTCATTACTGTAGTTTTTTTAACAGTGAGAGAATTGTTAGAAAATGCACAATTGTTTGACACTCTTTCTAGAAAGCAGTGTACTTCTCACCAGGTACGTGCAATTAATTTTACACGCCAATTAAAAAACTACGGATTCCCTACATTACATTCCCTAACCCACAACGCCATAACTCCTCAATAAAATTATATAAAAAATATATGCAAATACGAAGTAAAATCTAAACGTCGAACCGTGGCGGTAGTAACTTTTCACAGGACGAATGGGGAAAATCTACTTTGTTAGGCATCGCGCCCGAGCTACCACGTGTCGGAAACTCACTGACTAATTTCAATATTGAACTTCGCTTCGTATAAGTTCGTTTTGTGAGTTATGGAATTGAAGTGGCTGTGATTATTTTGAATTTGGAGTGTTGTATTTGCGTATCTTTATGAGATATTGTGGAGTATTCGGAAGCTATAGAAGTATTATTTCAAATAAAACATTTTTTTACGGATTTTATCGCATACTTGGTTTAATTATTACGTTTTTAAACTTTCCGACGTTTCGATTAGTTAACAGCTTTCGTGGTCACGGGGAGGACGAGTTTCAGTAATAAATACTTTTATTTCAATTCTTAACATCCGCGTGAATCTAAGAATAGGAGTATTTTCAGCAATTTAATATTTTAAAAATATAGTTTTTTTATTAAGCCCCTTTTTTTTACTAATTTAGATCAAATAACTTTTTACTACTAACTTTAAAATGAATACTAATAGGTAGAGACATTCCTTTAGAAATTATTAAATTTCATGAAAATATATATTTTTTGCTGCAGGTCTTAGTAAATCGTTACGTGATGGTACTGTTAATTAATAAAAGGGTATTTTTTCATGACCAATAAAATTCTACTATTAAACACAAATCCACTAAAATATTAACTAGAAACGCTAGTACCCCATATGCTTACAGCGTTCGAAAAACCACGCTGCACCCTTATTTTTGAAGCCATAAACCCTTTGTGAAATATTCACGCTCGCCGCCCCACGCCGCAACTGGCGTTTTGTCGCCTAAAATGTATTGCGGTGACGCGAGAGGCCACGCGACGATTTAAAGCGCACTACTGGAGCCTTTCAGTGCTGGAATAGATGGGGGATCGGAATCGTTTCAATCGGGATGCGCGAATGACAGAAATACGTATTTTTATTTGCGGGTGTTAGTTTTGAGGTCAAAAGAGCAGGGTGAGGCAGCAGACTGTATACATTTTTCCAAAAAAAAAACTTTTTAAATAACAAAAAAATCGTCTAATTGTGACTATGTTGGAGGTCAGTTGTGAGAGTACTGTGTGATAATGTAATTGTGTTGGACTGTACAAGTCAATATATTTTAAGTTTTTTTATTGTTATGAATGGTGAGACAAGCATACCATTCACCTGATGGCAAGCAATACGACCGCTCGTGGACAGTAAAAACCAAACAACACCATGAATCACAAATCAATGCTTCGTATTCCACTGCGCTCGCCATCCTGAGACATAAGATGTTAAGTCTCATTATGTCCAGTAGTTACTCTCTACAATCTCATAGTTTCACTTCAATGTACCAAAATAAAACTTAAAAAAGGCAGCAAGCCAAATGCCCAAGACTGAGGCAAACATTAACAATAAACTCGGTTTTATCGGCATCGTGCACAAGTTAGTGCATTATTAAACTCGTAGAACTAATAGCCGCGGCTGTTCGCGAACAAATCTCGTTAACCGTGATTTATAACCGAGGTTTAACGTTACGGTATTCGCAATTGGGAATTTTTCGAATGGACAAAACAGAAAATTTTTCGCTTGATTTGTGGCCGCGCCGACTGGATTGCAAAAGTTCTTTTTTTTTGTATCGCCAAAGTTTTTGCAGTTTATAGTTGCGGTTTATTTATATCATTTTCAATGGATTTTGTTTGGCTTGAGTGATTTCTTTCCGCCAAACACACTGATGTGTTCCGGTTTGAAGGACATTGTAGCCAGAGTAGCTATTGGACATAAAGAGGCTTAACATCTTATGTCTCAGAATGGCGAGCGCAGTGGAATGCCAAACATTGCTTTATAATTCATAGTATTGTTACTGTCCATGAGCGGTCGTATCGCTTACCATCAGGCGAATGGCAAGCTCGTCTCGCCATTCATAGCAATAAAAAAACATAATTAAAAATGACGCCTCGCAAATATTTACAAACATTACATACTGTTTAGTAAATGATGAATTTCTATTAGAAGGTATATTTACTACATGGTCATCAACAATGCTATGATTCGGTATAGATAAGACCAAGTCAATATTAGCAATTTTACGATAATATTTTCTTAGATCCTTTCAGTTGTGGCGTACTAATTAAACATAACCAATAATTCCTAAAATAGCATACATACATAAACTCTCGCCTTTTTCCCAGACGGTGTAGGTAGACGTGCTACCAGGACACCAACATTTCGAGCGTGTCGCCATATCGGGCACAAATTCCTGACTCCGTGCTAATAGAAAAATCGAATATCACTTTGCCCACCCCGGGATATGAAACCGAAATCTCAGCTTTGTAATCGTACCGTAGTACAACTACGCTAGGCAATTCTACAGTATCTAAAATATCATCATCATCATCATCAGTCTGTTGCAGTCCACTGCTGGACATAGGCCTCTTCCAAGGTACGCCACAGAGCCCGGTCTGCTGCTTTACGCATCCAGTCGCTGCCGGCCCTATTATGCAAGTCGTCCCGCCATCTGGCCAGAGGACGTCCCACGCTACGTTTTCCAAGACGTTATCTAAAATATATTTTGTCATAATTATTGTGCCTCGTATTCCAACAACCGAAACAACTATCTAGGTCCCCTGTGTTTCAACCTAGACATTTAATTAAAATTGGCCTGTATAGAGGCCTCAGAAGACAAAAGCTCCAGACCGATTGGTAACAATACCTCAGACTCGTCAATTAGAATTTGTACATCAGACTCGCCCAAATTGGCATGTTCTGTATGTTAGGGACTTTCAAATCTGAGACACAGACACAAAATTGACAGACATTTACGGCCTATACAGAAAATATTTTATACTAGCAGCTTGGCCCGGCCTCGCCCGGATGCAGATACTTTTTGACTCTACTCTACATCAGAAACCTATTATTTAGACAATATTTAAACTATTTTGTATTTAAACTCAACGTAACTACCGTTAATAATATATTTGCATTCCTTACTCATCCCACGGGAATGCTACATTCCTTCGAGACAAAATGTAGCCCATGTTTTAATCCAGGGTTTCAGCTACCTTCACACTAATTGTCATGAAAATTGGTCCCGCCGTTTGAGCGTGATCAAGTAACAAACACACAAACTTTCTTGTTTATTATATTTGTAGGATGAAGAATCTTTGTGTACTCACATTTCCTTCAAAAGTCCTCAATTTCTAATTTCATTGAATAAATATACCAAAAATTTCTTTGACATACAATTGCGTATCAATTTTCGAAACGCTTTGATAACCTAAGTAAATTTACATATTTACGCGACACGGAAAATCATAAGTAAAAGAAAGTATGATATACATATTTCAGCATTCGCGTAGATTATCCATCTCTGTTTATTCACACACTTCTCTTTCACACATTAATATAATATTTGCTCAATCAGACACTGGATATAAGACAAACACGTTTCGTCGCCAAAAGTAATTCCGAGGGTAGAAAACAAAAACATATTACAGACGATGAACATGTGTACATAGTACATAGACAAATTAGCAAAAGCAAAAGTCCTATAGACATGGAGGTCATAATTATGGTTTCAAGACATACTTCTGGCATGACTAAGAGAATAATATTATATGCTCTATGCCTCCGATGCATCTGTTTGTAAGTACTCCGCATTGAAAATTCAAGAAATTAATGATAAAAGAATAAATAAATTGAATTATTCAAATGACCAGCCCCATCAATTCCAAAAGGAATTCCACAGCTAAACAAAGTTCTCCCTCAAGGATAATTTCAGTGACGTTTTGGCAATACTCATCACACTTTTACTGGTGGTAGATCTCTCATAATATGTGAGAGGCCGCCTAGGTAGGGTGGTACCTACCTCAATGTCTATTTCACCCGTCAAACGGCAGTGTAAATGCACTTTTGTGTTCCGGTTTGAAGGACATTGTGGCCAGAATAATTATTGAGCATAATGAGATTTTCATTTCATTTCAATGAGCGGTCGTATCGCTTACCCTCAGCCGAATGGCATATTCGTCTTGTACATATGTAATATAAAAAATCTTGGCAGGTGAGCTGGCGTGCGAAGAACGTATCTCAGGCTGATGCATGTATTGCCCTTCATCAACGTAACATTCGAGTTCTCCGTCTATCAGATGGTTATAGCGCCATCAGTTAATTACCAAAGCAAAATTCAAGCCTACGGTCGAACCGTAGACTTGAAATTGACTTGGAACTTACAAAAAAAAACACGACTCCAATATTTCCTTAACAAAAAAATTTACTTGTTATTACGGTGTTTTTATGGCTCATCTCGCGTAAAAGGTAATAAAATTGGATACATCAGCAATCCTACCATGTTAAAGTAAAATAATATTCAGGAATATACGAAATATTTTTACGCTCCAGTGGCGAAATAAAATACTCGATGGGGTAGCGTATTATCGAGCGTGCGATATTTTGTCTACTGACCCCTAGCTTTGATAGAATGTCCGACCTACATCATCATACGTCATACGGCAGAATTTTAGAACTGTATTAAATCAGTGTCATAAAAACAGACCGAAAAGCAACATGAGGAAGCGTAGTGACAGATATGGGATAAGAAAATAATGCAACTTAAATAACTGTGATTGACAGCGGTTATTCCTTAGTTAATCTTAATTATTCAATGAGTTTTCGCAACAGTGCATAATAATTGATTAATATACACGAACTTGCGATCACCATTAAAGTAATTTAATATATAAATCAGACTATCATTCACATTTTTTTAATATTTGTTTTTCATTACTATTATATTTTTTATCATGGCCTTATTTTACGAAGTCGTGAATTCTACGTGATGAATTAATATGACATAATTGTTACATCATCTTCACCTTTTAAAATAAAGAACAGTAGGCTAATTCACGTAATTTATTGACGCGCCGATCAAGTTCCGATGCAGTTTCGATTAGGTTTACGTCTTAATAGTACGTACGTCAAAATGGTATTCTTGTAATTGTTTAGCTGCGCGTAAGATATGGATAAACTGCGCATGTGCTGCACGTTGGTTGGACTAAACTGTCATTGGAGACGTCAAATGAATAGGTAAATACCAATCAAGTTGTGATCTGAATCACGCATGTATAAAACGCGCAGCAGTAGAATACGCTAAAGCGCTCGCGTGACGCGAACTTGACGCGAGCGTATCTGACAGCGGTTGTCTAAATTACGAGAATACAAAAAGGGCTGTTTTGATCGAAACTTAACTGCAACTGCACTGCAACTGAACTTATTTAATTACGTTAAATGGCCTACAGATTTTCTACGACCTTCTGTAGGCAAAAACGTTGTTGTCAAAATAATTACAATAGTTTTCTCTCATCATTTTTTATTACATTGGAAATATCAATAGTATTAGGCTACGAGTAGAATTGCTTATTGTTTATATTATGAAAACATCTCTCAAGGAATGTTAAATAAATATTTGTTAATTTTATTTTTAGTTCCAAATTTCACCACATGCCAATAAATTATAGATGAACTGTACTACACAAGACGTCACATGTAGAATAATATGACATATCTCGCAACCCTGAGAATTACCCCCCGAACTATTTCAATACTCTAAACGTACAATTACTTGGATCCTGAATTTCCGTATTGATATTATTTTTTTCGCTTTAATTACATCCCTCGCTACGTTTCCACTCGGCTACAATTTACAATAACTTTGTTAAGCGCAGTGAACTGTGCTAATTTTTCACTTTAGTTATTTAAATATAATTTCATGAAGCTAAGGATTTTATTAGGGATGTTTTGTTCCATTTTTAATCACAGATGGCGCTGTTTAATGAGAATTAAATTTTATTTACATCATGATTTATGATGGGTAATATTGGATTCCTAAGAGCTTTCATGAAAAATAAATTTATATGATATTTTTATATAGAGGTACCTTATTTAATTATTTTTTTACACCTTGGTCATAATATTAAGTATTTTTGTTGCTATTTTTAAGTTTATTTTTATTTATTTATTTGCTTTAATTTTATCTTTTTTTTTAACTTCCCGATGACGCGACGTTTCGATTACTTTACATCTTTCGTGGTCATGGGCGGACGCAGTTAGATTTATTTGAAGTTTTTAAATTGTTCACAACGATATGGCGATAGGCTCGCCCCCTATCACATCGTGGGACGGAACATACAAGGCGAAATGTGGGTGTCCTGGTGCCGCCTCTGCCTACCCCTTCGGGGATAAAGGCGTGAGTTTTACCAAAGAACTTAGCCGATTTTGGCTCAGGCATGACATATAAATACATTATTACATCGTTTTAATTGAATCTTTAAAATGACTTCAGCATGCCGAAAAAAATTTGACAAACTTAACTTAACAAAATAGAACAATTTCAGTTCTCAAATAAACAATTCAGTTTCGGTAAGCATTTTGAATAGAACAGTCGCGAGTGCCAAATGTGAAACGGTATCTGATATAACGTTACAAAACTCAATCGAGGGCGGAATGTAAATATGGAGGAAAGAGCCCAACTTTATAGCTTTACGCGTCTACCAAATTCTTTCTTGTTGACACATTGACGGCGGGTATGGTAAATTTTTAAAATAACTTGTTTAAATTTTATGCAAGACTACGGTTTTTAAATTCTGTTAAAATTGATGCAATTTTTTACGCTTTTTTCCCAGAAGGGTGCTACCAGGGTACCCTCGGTTCGTTTTGTGTGTTCCATCCCACGATGTAATAAAGGGCGAGCCTACCGCCATGTCGAATACAAATTTTTGACCCTGGGCTGATATTAAATAGAAAAATCCAACATCACTTTGCCTGATCCGGGATTCAAACCTGAGACCTCAGCGCTATAATCTTACCGTAGTATAACTACGCCACCGAAGCAGTCAATTAATTTCGTGCAAACCACAAAAAGTAATATAGTATCACAAATTAATAAAAAGTGCTTGATATTTATTTTTAGATGAGAGGAAAATATTGCGATATCCTTTTGGTACAACAGGAGTGAAGGTATTATGTTCTTTAATGGCCTTGTTCATAGACAGATTTAAAACTTATTTTAGTTATCGAATATTTTATTCCTTTCCAACGACTTTAAGGCAAAAAAATATTAACTTTAAGGCAAACGACTTTAAGATAAATAAATTATGTTTTAAACCTGTATATGAATAATGCCGTAAGCGTATTTAAGCGCTGCAGTTATATGCTGATTCTACAATGTTATCTCTTTACCGCAACATTGGGTGACAATAGTGTTCAAACCACTCGAGAACCGAAGAACCATTGCCGTTTTTCACCTATAACTGATTATGTACTTACACTAAAATTTGATCGCTACTAATGCCTGTTATTTATTTCAAACGTGATCATTACATGGTAATATTATGTAACTGTATTTTTAAGATCGGCCCGAACTTGAGCAGAATCAAAGTTGAAAAGTTTCAATGTGTAAATTCTGTATGATCGTTAAGCATCCAAGAGTTTGAACTTCAATAAAATTCCCTTTTTCGTTCCCTCAATTAATATTTTTCCTTAACATAAGGATAGAAATACTTTTTATAATAACATGGGTATGAAAACTTTCAAGTAATCCTCAACAATTCAACCCATAGTAATTGAAGTGGAGTGAATTATTCAATGTCCGGTGGTCGAGAAACAAAGCAAATATGTATATTAGTCACGTTTAGCGGGCCCGGCAGTGCCGACAACCCATAAATCTAACCTAATTAATATCTTGTACTGTGCAGCTGCGTTCACAGCGTACGACACGTTGACGTCACGATTATTACAAATACATAAATTATTTCTTCTTCTTCGTAGTCGTGCACTCTTGATAAGTCGAGGATAACCACGAAATCAATCACAATATGTTCTTGCGATGCGTCTCTACGTGTCTCGATGTTTAGCGGAGCGAGAGCATTCATTGATAGATCTGATAATATTTCTTGCAAAGGTTTTATTTCTAAGTATAATTACTCGATACAGATGGCTTCCAACAGGTCGTCGCAGAATTATTATTTTTTTATTTGGTTAAATTTGACTAATTCTTCTGCTTACAATTTCCACTGCTTTTATTCTCTATCTTCTTGCGCCAAAATTCGTCAACGCTCTTTTTATTTCGCGTGTATTACATTCATAGCGTCTGAAGAATGTTAATAGCATTTCCGATGTTGTATGGTTTGTAATGTTAAGCATTCATGAGTGAAGGTAATGTCTTACAATTATGATCATAATCTTCTTCAACATCAAGATGTCCACTGTTTTAGTTAAGCTTCGCAAGAATCTCCACAGCAACCAGAAAATAATCTTCTTCTTTTTCTTCTTCTCTTCGGTCACAAGAAGTCGACTGTTGAAAAAAAATAATATTATTACCTGAAATAATATTCCGTTATAATTTCAATAAAAACAGCACCGTCTGAATCGACCTTTACAACAGTCTATTATTTCACCTTTTCCATCCTCCTGACCCGTGATTTAATGTGCATTACACACGCCATGATCTGCGTTTGATATCAACCGAATTTCAGGAAATGCCTTGGCTATTATCAACTCCTTAAATTTCTAGACCATGAAATTTATGGTTTATTTGATTGAGGTGAAATTTGGTTTGAATTATGAATTTAATGTGTTTCTGACACGAGCAGCATTTGTGGTTATTACCACTATGAAAAGTATGTTTTCTAATATTTATAACTTGATACTGTACAGAAAATTTCTGTACAGTATTTCTGACAGAATCCAAACCAAGCCCGATTATAAATTCAGTAGACAAGACTGTCGGCAGCTTAGCATGAGGAATTATTTCAGTCGAACACACTGAAACTTTGCATAATATTACGCCCACCCAATTTAAGCGTAGCATCAATACAACTTGTCTTAAACAAGAAATAATCAAGTATTATAAAAAAAACCTTTACTTAGAGTGTGTGATTTTTAACCCTTAAGAACTTCGACCTCAACTAAATTTCAAACATATTAAATAGTTTAATCTGAAAAAATACACACACATTTATTAATGCCGTATGTAAGTCCGCACATACTAAGTTGCGCTAAGTGCATTAACATTGCGATTAACAAACGTCTTTGAGAGCGCAGTTCTCGTAAAATTCTCAAGCCATCTCGTAAAACTCAAGCGTATATCTCATTTTCGCGCACTTGAGCCCTGTTACAACTGCCGCATTTACACCGAAATGTACGTGTGTATTTTAATACTGTATAAGATTATAATTATCGCAAACTGCTAAGCATGGCACTCCTCCTCAAACAACAGTTCGATTTTTTTTTTTTTTGCGTTGAATGGCGAGAGGAGCCTGCCTTCCGTCTGATGGTTAACGATACGACCGCTCTTGGACAGTAGCAAAACCAAACAACACCATGATTTCCAAAGCAATGCTTGGCGTTACCATGCGCTCGCCATCCTGAGACATAAGATGTTAAGTCTCAATATCCAGTAGTTACTCTGGCTACAATGTCCTTCAATCTGGAACATAACAGCGCATTTACACTGCTGTTTAGTGGGAGAAATAGACATTGCGGTGGTCGATTGAAGGAGTTTAGGCCATATATTGAAAGAATAATAATTCAGCCCCCATACATCGGTCCCACTAAAGGGCACGGACCTCCTCTACCGAATAAAGTTTGGTTGAAAATGCTTAGGGTCACTATTGCCTAGTCCACTATTCTAGCCTGGTACTAATTGGCGAACTAGAATGGCGGATATTTCATAAGGTTATAAATTAATTAGAACTTTAGAAGTGGTGGAGCCACGCTGTTGTCAGTCATGACTCAGCATGAATTCGTCCGGGTCGGTACCACTGTCTCTTAGAAAAAGACGTGAAGCGACAGCTTCAATGTCGCGTTTCATTCGGTGAGTGAGATTGCCTGATGCCCAATAGCCCTTTCCTCTTCCTATCCTTCTTCCTTCCTGCTCTCGTCCCAATTTGATGAGCTGGCAACACATCCATGATTGTAGATCCAGCGTTGTGGATGTTCATGGGCGGCAGTGTTCACTTACCGTCACGTGACCTGCTCGATCGTTTGCCAGACCTATTAAAGAAAACAAGTAATCACGTAACAGCCTCCGTGGCGCAGTTGGTTAGACGCCGGCTGTGAAACGAGAGGCCGCGGGTTCGATCCCCGCACCAAGGGAAATGTTTGTGCGGCCCACAAATATTTTTTTTGGGTCTGTGTGTTTGTGAGACCGAAAAATCTCTCGTAGTTCTGATACCTGCGACACAAGACTTAATTGATCTTAATGTGGGGTCAGGACTATGTATGTGACTGTTGGGTGTATTTATTTATTTTTTTAACTATGAGCATGCTATTTCATTGTATTCCTTACTTATTTGGTATAGGCGGTGTGACAGTAAGACGCATGTTAAAATCGTGAAATCAGTGAAATCCGAACGAGCCCTCAACACAGTTTGTTATGTTCTAGAATAACGAATTTCACAAGAATAACGATGAGTTTGCATACAAACTCTGCGATAAGTTTAATGGCCGCGATACACTTTCAAAACGCCTGTACTGTTTCGAAATTTGTTGTATAAACTGGGTTATTATACAATGTACATTTACTGGGTTATATTGACATAATATATGGCAAAGTGACTATGGTACTGGTGGTAGGTCTCTCATATGTGAGAGGCCGCCTGGGTAGGTACCACCGCAGTGACTATTCCTCCCGCCAAACAGCAGTGTAAATGCACTGTTGTGTTCCGATTTGAAGGATATTGCAGCCAGAGTAACTACTGGATATAATGAGACTTAACATCTTTTGTCTCGGGATGGCTAGCGGAGTGGAATGCCAATCATTGCTTTGTAATTCATGGTGTTGTTTGGTTTTGCTACTGTCCATGAGCGGTCGTATCGTACCATCTAGCGAATGGTATGCTCGACTCACCATTCATGCAATAAAAAGCAATACACAAGCTGTGGTATAGTAGCGTTCTAAATTTTATTGCTTTAACAATTTCGCAATTGTATTAATCGAAAGCTTTTGTTTCAGGTAAATTTTGAAAAAAAAATGTGGGTTGGTGAGTAATATTTTAACTTTAATAATAATCATTTATTCGTCTCACATTTGAGTCTTTACGACAATGTTCAATATTTGACCTATTTTACTTTAATTTCTACGGCACTGTAATCACATTAGAAGTTTACTTACTTCACAAAGATCTCATTTAGAGCGCATAAATTCCACAAACTGAAATCATCAATTCAATTCATCACTCTTAATTACATTTCCACGTTCGTATGACGTCAGCGAAAAACAAAAACATTCTGCGCGGAATATGATGAAAAAATTAAAACATCTGACTTGGCAACGAGACAGACTTTTTTGCCGGCGCAATTGACACCAATTCGCGAAAGTGGAATACGCGGACGGTGTGTGGGTGGACCGGCAAAACAAAACATTTATACAGTGTAGTAAAATGCTCTAATTGGAAATCGGGGATAAGGTCGATGTTAGATTTTGATTCAATTAAAAGCGTGTGGCTTACAGTCTCGTTAGTAACAATACGGTATATTTATAATATTAAAGAAAATAATATTATTTACATAGTATACTAGTTCGTGTAATTTTTATATTAATTATGAATACAATGTCTAATTTTCATCATATATACATTATTTATTCCGCGATGGTGTACTTTCATTTTCATCATCATCAACCCTCTGCGTCCACTGCTGGACATAGGCCTCTCCCATAGCATGCCACTGGGCTCGGTCTTCAGCCCATCGTCGCCAACCGCTACCAGCCACCCCACGAATATCGTCGCTCCACCTTTCATTTTAAATGCTTCTAATCAATTTAATCCATTTGAAATTTAAAACAAAACCGATGTAACTCTCGTATGTCGTACACCGGCATGTGAAAAATAAAAATAAAAATGTTTCTATAAAATTTTGCCTTACATATTGTAAGTGCTATTAACGCCCTTCAATTTTAATTATTGTCTTTTCAACCATTTTTTTTTTCATTAAGCATTTATATACTAAATATTAATTAAATTAATTTATTAATAAAAAAACAACATATTTGTTGGTAAATTTTTATAACGATAAAAATGCGGACCTCGATTTAATAAACACGTGGCATAAGAACGGATAAACATATGGCCGACCATTCCTCGTAAAACGCGTAATTGTGAATAGGTCAGCTTTGCAAGGCCACGTCGCATCTATTATATTTAGAATTGGTCTAGATTTTTACGCAATAGCTGTTTTACAAGCCTACGCGGCGATTGAGAAAAAAACTGAAACAAGAGTGGTTTCTTAGATTAACGCGAATGTTACACATTGAAATAAAACTTTAAATTATTTTACGGTTTTTATCGGGATTTGGTTTAATTATTACATTTTTTAACTTCCCGACATTTCGATTGCTTTACAGCTTTGACCGCCCCGTGACCACGATAAAATCCGTAAAAATTAGTTTTATTTCAATCTGAAACAAGAGGCAAAGACTTCGATTCACATATTTGAGAGATCGAGAGATATTTGTTTCATTTCATATCATTAATGTAATACTGGAAATAATATTGTGTATTATCTGGAGTGTAGGTGGTTTCTTCAGGACAGGTTTGTTCAGGATTGTCCCCAAAGCCCGCAAGACCTCAAGACCTGGAAAGGGAAGCCATTGCCCAGCAGTGAGACACTAATGGGTGAAAATTAAATTAAATTATTATCTGGAGTGGAATAACTAAACGACTGTTAGGTTAAGTTAATTATTTATTTCCTGTGTAGAAGGAAATATCTTTCGTAGACAGCCTCCGTGGCGCAGTTGGTTAGACGCCAGCCGTGAAACGAGAGGCCGCAGGTTCGATCCCCGCACCAAAACAAATGTTTGTGTGATCCACAGGTATTTGTTTCGGGTCTGGGTGTTTGCGAGACCGAAAAGCCTCTCGTAGTTTCTGATACCCATAACACAAGACTCGATCTTAGTGTGGGGTCAGAACTATGTATGTGACTGTTGGGTGTATTTATTTATTCTGACACGAAACTAAACATGACATATTTCTATACAGTCAACTATGTGTCACTATAACTTTATATTGTACCTTCTAAAAGTATCGTATGGCAACTCATCAACACGCCGCAACGTTGCAGAACGTCCACGATAGCTACTTTATAGTCAGCGAGCGTATTGATAGTATTATTGAATAATATCCCACGTCACTGTCGGGAAAAATATTTATCCACCCGCCTCAGACCGCAATAAAAGTAAAAAACGTCCGAAAACCTACTAAAATGCTAACATTGACAAATAGCCAGGCCGGTTCGCTTGCTGTATCTATATTTTACCGCGTGCTTGGGAAAATAAGAACTATTTTTCGGTACAGCTCTGGCTATTTATAAGGTCCTTGAGAAAGGTTTGGGTACATAAAACATTAATCTTTGAAGGATCTCGTGTGACATTCAAAGTAAATGCTATCAATTGGCTTTCTGCGATACATTTTGCTTACATGTGATATCGATATTATAATTTCTTCTGTAGTTTTATATAAATCTCGACTGCCTCGGTGGCGCAGTTTTACGGTATGATTACAAAGCTGAGATGTCGGGTTCTAGTCCCGGGTCGGGCAAAGTGATATTGGATTTTTCTATTCATTATCAGCCCGGAGTTAGGATTTGTACCGATATAGCGATAGGCTTGTCCCTTATCACATCCTGGGACAGAACATACAAGGCGAAACGTGTGTCTTGGTAGCACCTTTGCCTACATTTCTGGGAAAAGGGCGTGAGTTTATGTATGTATGTAAGTATCATATGTATAATTCATATTCCAAACTACATCCATACATACATACATAAATCACGCCTTTATCCCCGGAGGGGTAGGCAGAGGCGCCACCTGGACACCCACAGTTCGCCTTGTATGTTCCGGCCCACGATGTGATAGGGGACAAGCCTATCGCCATATCGCGCACAAATTCCTGACTCCGGGCTGATAATGAATAGAAAAATCCAATATCAATTCCAAACTACCTTCAACGAAACTACAAAATCAAAAACAAACGCGGGAAAAATATTGTTACTATCGTCACATCCTTTACCAGCCTGACACGAGACATGATGAATGTGAAAAATATATGAAATGTGCAAACTCGGAAAAAATCGCCTTTCTGTCTATACCCGAATCGCGGCGGGATCAGTTAGTTACTTTGCATGCCATCATTGCGATTGATTGATGGCACTTCTCACCTATCGCTCTTCGGCGGCGTTTTTCGATTACTCGATACTTAGGATGATATTTTTTAGTGTTGGAAAGGTAATTTTGCTAAAATACTGCATTTTAGAGGTATATTAAAGGAAATTAAATCATCGGTTCTATAATTCGGTTTTATAAGTCGACTAAATTAATAATTTCTTATTAAAATTGACGATCATTGTGAAGAGGCCCGCATCGCAACAAAAAAAATCATACCTACAAATCCAATCAAAATATTCTTTATTCATCTACAAGATCTTTTGATTAATAAATTACTGCTACCTGTTTTGCAAGACTTTTGAAAACAACGAAAGGTTTTTTATCGACAAAATCAGGGCCAAGCTGTGAAACAATTACAGTATCAGACTCAATCAATCGAATATACATAACCTCACACAGCCAACAAAAGAGAACATATAACATTTAAAGCCAATATCGTTTTATCCAGCTTTCAGAAATATGAATGAAACGTACTTATCGGAAAATCATTTCCTTAACGCCTTTGTACAGGTCTGGGCCAATGCGTCATCGTTATGGGCCATTGAGGCGTTTCCGGGCCAACTCATTGTTGGTCAAAGATCCCTGGATTGGAAGAATTTTACGCTTTGAAAGCCACTGGCCTATTGTGGTTAGGATAATGTGGATAATGTTGTTGTTGGTTTGTTTAAACGATTCGTTTTATATTCAAAAATAAAGGTTGAAGGAAAATTCATGTAAAGCAGTCACTTTGCCAAGCCAGAACAAAAATACAAGTTTTTCATAACGCGACTTTCAACCCAACTTTTTTTTTCTCGTCGGTCAGTGCAATAATGACGGCCTGATTGTATTTGAATGTACACAGGTGAACCCGACAGGCAACAGATTCGTATAAATAAATTGATTTCGCACTTATACGTATAATAATTTATATTATAATAATTACAATTAGTTGTACAACTATCATAAAATATTTAAACATTTATCAACTACAATTACACTGCCATCAAATGATATGCAAAAATTCGCAATGTTCAGACGAAAGCTATTCTAATATGGCTGCATTGAGCACGGAGAGTTCGACGGGCTCTGAATACAAACTACTGGATTTGAACCCACAGGGTAATGGCCTGAAAATCATATTACGCTAACGGTTCTGTATAGATTGGAAGTTTTGTGATTTTGTTAAAATAATAATTTCGACAATATACTCGTAGTTTGTTTATGTGTTAATATAAGAATGAAGTAATTATTAAGCATAACAATCGGAATATTTCAATGATGAAAGTCTAAGAATACAAATGTAACTTAAAAAACTTTCAGGTGTTTGTGAGACCGAAAAGTCTCTCGCAGTTTCTGGTACCAAAAACACAAGACTCGATCTTAGTGTTGTATGCTTCTGTAACCCCTATGTATGTAGCTGTTCAATGTATTTATTATTTATTATAATAATTTGGCGGTCAAAGATATTGATAGATTACCTGTTTAATGAGATACAAAATATATACTTAGTTCAATAATTATTGTAGCTAACCTTGGATAGATTAGGATTCAATACTCTTCAAGTAATTTAAAAGGTTTTAATTCCAACTGTGTAATATATGGGATCTTCGCAGTCGTTTAGTCTTTCTAAAATTTAACAGCACCCAGTAGATTTGTCCGTGTAAAGTTTATAAGTAATCCTTAGAGAAATGTTTCAGGAATAACATACAGTCACGTAACACAAATAAAGCAAGTTTTTAGTGCTTGGCTCGCGAGTTAAATGGAAGCAGACAAATTAAATTTGTTTTTATAGTACTTGTTTTGTTGTATCTGTATTTATTTTATTAGTTATCTGACTTGGCGCGTATCATCTGACAGTGTGTTTTTGTACAGTTTACGAAATTTTCTATGGTATGTAAATTGTAAAGGAAAACATCGTGAGGAAACCTGCATACCATAGCGTTTTGTAATAATTTCTAGGGTATGTAAAGTCCGCCAACCCGCACTAGGCCAGCGTGGTAGACTATATGGCCTAACCACTCTCAATCGCACCCTCGATTGTAAAGGAGAACCGTGCCCTGCAGTGGGACGTACTTATGTGGGCTGATACAATGTAAATATATTATGTAGTATGTATCTATAGTATGTTAATATTACTGTTGCCTATACAAACTACTTAAAGCCGACTAACTAAACGATTATACAGGGTATCTCAAGACCGCGACCGAAAACGAAGCCAGGTGGTAGTTTGAGTGGTTACAGACACGATGCAAATAAAAATTTCACCAAAACAGCGACAGATATTTTTTTAGAATTTTTTAAAAATCATCATGTTTGGGTGGAAAAAACCTAGTTTTTGCGAAAATAATAATTTAAACCCTTACGTACCATTGAGTGTTGAAAAATAAAGAGGTCTGCATCATTATTTTAGGAAAACTATGTATTTATCACCCAAAAACAACGATAAGTAAAAAATTCAAAAAAAAAAGTTGTCGATTTTTTTTGCGAAATTTTTACTTGTGTTTTGTTTGAAGTCACTAATACTACAACCTGGCTTCGTTTTCGGTCGCGGTCTTGATATACCCTGTATAGGCGAGTATAACTAAATTATAATTTAATGAAAACTATTTTCCCCACGGTTTATACCTATATAATTGGCTTAATTGCCATTCGTAAACAAGAAATCGTTAATTAGAAATAAACATTTTTTTGCGTTTCCGCAAACATTAATTACGGTCCAGCGTTCGATCTCAAATTTATCGTTTATCAAAGATAAGTTGCGCAAATTAAGCGAAAATATTGGGCTTTATGTCGATTTATATTTATGAAATTTATTTGCTTTATAAACTTTTTATTTGCTACGGTTGAGTGGTTTTGTTTTAATACAATTACGGTTTTACGCTTCATTGGTCTGTCTGTTTTATAATTGAGTGTTTAATAAATTATAATAATATAGATAGAACGGGACCATGACCTGATAAAGTTTGCAGGATGTCACTGGTGACAGATCGTCTCCACCAGTACGCTGTAAAAAAAATGTGGAAGGCCTTCTTTCACTAATTTGTTTTGTAGATTTTACAACCACTTTCGCCCAGTATTCAATATTACCCTGAAAGTGTTGTTTGGTAGATTTTAATTCTAAATACGTCTAAATGTTTTTGCGATTTAGGTGACAACACACACCAATGCAATAGGAAAGAGAGAAGAGATTGACAGAAAGCAAAATACACCAATTTAAGAATGTGAACACAGTCATTACGTAAAATATGAATAAAAAATAATCCTACAATCTGACCAGCAAGTTGGATGTATCGTCTGCTATGACAGCCTCCGTGGCGCAGTTGGTTAGACGCCGCCTGTGAAACGAGAGGCTGCGGGTTTGATCCCCGCACTGAAACAAATATTTGTGTGATTCACAGGTATCTGTTTCGGGTCTGGGTGTTTGTGAGACCGTAAAGTCTCTCGTAGTTTCTGATACCCACGACACAAGACTCGATCTTAGTGTGGAATCAGGACTATGTATGTGACTGTTGGGTGTATTTATTATCTTTTAATACTTAAGTTTGATAAGGTACAATGGGGTTGGCGTATCCGTGTCGATAAGAACTTATCAATAAAGAGAAAAAATACTCAAGTACACAGAACTCCACAAACTGCTACCAAGATACGTCAAATCGCCGTAACCCCGAACATTTGAATGTGCATATCGTAATTCTATCACCGCGTGAAATCCAATAAAACTTTTAATCGGTTTTGTACAATTCTTAAAAACCCTATATGTATGTAAGTGAAAACTGATCTTGGTGCGCAAACTCCGAATGGATTTCCAAGTTGGCCGTTTAAACTTGTTAGGGAACTTTTCGCTGGTCCCAAGCGCTGCTACCAGATGCGTTTGTAACACAGAAAGGTTGTTTATATTGGGTATTTGAGGTGAGGTAAATATTTATACATCTTGTGACCTATATAAAGTAAGCGGCTCCGATAAACACTTGAAAAGACGCTGCGGAGCGCCTCTTATTAGGTGAAGTTTAGTAATGCACATAATGAGACAAATGTTTGTGCGAATGTCAAGCATTTGTTTCGGGTCTGGTAGTATGTGAGACCGAAAAGACTCTCGTAGTTCTTGATACACACGAAACAAGACTCGATCTTAATGTGGGCTCAGTACTATGTATGTGATTGTTTATTTTTTATTTAATATAATGATGTCCGATAGCTTTAAATCGGTAAGCTAAAAATTTTCACTTTTTGACAAGTTATATTTAACCTAACTTTATGATGGCTATCATTGTACTGAGCTAATTAGACAAATGTGATCTTATTAAATTTGCCCCTTCTGGGATAAAGGTATTAGTTTATGTATCACATAAGCTACCCAACGTTTTCATCGTCCGAAAACCTAAATGCAACAGACAAGACATCTTAATAAGTTTTCCCACATTTGGCTACCGTAGACCATGGCCTAACCGCTCTCAATTGACCTCCCGTTTGTGGAGGAGGCACGTGCTCAGAAATAGACGAATTTAGACTTATATACAATTACATACATAAACTCACGCCTTTATCCCCGAAGGGGTAGGCAGAGGTGCCACCAGGACACCCACATTTCGCCTTGTATGTTCCGTCCCACGATGTGATAGGGGGCGAGCCTATCGCCATATCAGGCACAAATTCCTGACTCCGGGGTGATAATGAATAGAAAAATCCAATATCACCTTGCCCGACCCGGGACTCGAACCCGAGACCTCGACTTTGTAACCGTACCGTAATACAACTACGCCACCGAGGCAGTCAATACTTATATACAATTACTTTATCAAACAGCAAACAGTCTATAAATTTCATTACGACTTAATACAAAATGTACTCTATAACTTCAGCTGTAACTTAATAAAACAGCTTTACTTATAAAAGCAATAACAAAAAATTACACCTCAAATGCATTAACAAAAGTTCGCAAGTATTTATTAATGAATGTAACGTCTTTAGAACTTTGGTAACTTTAGCTATAAACATTTTTAAATAAAAATCATTGTTTGCTTTTATTGACACTAAGAGTTTTTTTTTAATGTAATGACCCTTTAATTCACACTAAACCAAAACGATGGATTAATGCCTAAATTCATTAGATATGAAACTTTAAATAGGCCGATATGAGTAGATATTTACATATGTGTACACAATATAAAAATATTCGTTTCGGCAATTTTAATGTTAATTGAAATACATCGATTAATTTCGATCTCGCCCACATGAATGAATTGTATTGATATTATTTAATAATAATAATATTAATCAATTTCTCTAGTAGTCACATATTTGCATTCAGTGATAACAACTAGCGTATACGAGGTGAAAAATATATAAAACCTACGCGTCTACAAATAGCCATGTTTTGGGTTCAGCCTGTTAATAACCCGTTTTAGAAGGCCGACATAATTTGTCACATTTTTCGTGCCAATACAAGTAATCTCAGAACTATTTTCTCTTTCCCTCTTCACAAACAGTCTGCCTAACACAGGCTTACTTCAAGAAACAATACATACGAACATATTTTTAAAAATATCCTATTCGAACAAACTGGCGTTTTGTCATAACAAAGCTCTTACACGAAACAAATCCGCAACATTAAACTATACATTACCGAAATGAACTTGAAACTTGACGTTTTAGTCACCTTCAAGGACGCTAGACAATGTAACGAGTTGGTATCATTGTCCAAAGTTATCCCAAACACCACTGCAACACGTTCATAAATCATCTCGAAGCTTGCTTTGTTTATTCCGACAGATGGCAACGTGACGGATTGGCGTGTTGTCCTAGGTAAAGCTTCAGGCGGGATAATATAGCTTCGGTTTTTTTTTACGGCCATGATTTAGTTATTACAATGCATATGATAGTACAGTGCAAACCAAATATAACTAATATGGTTGGTGGTAGGTCTCATCATATGTGACTATAGGACATATAGGACTTATGAAGCAATGCTTTGTAATTTATGGTGCCGTTTGGTTTTCTATTGTCCGTGAACCGTCGTATCGCTTACTATCAGGCGAATGACATGCATGTCTCACCATTCATCGCATAACGGTATTAAAGCCCCATTTACACGAGGAGAGTTTCTCGCAGCAAGAATCGTATGCGATTATAATATGACATAACCGCCATAGATTCTTGTGTTCTGACAAACGCTTCCACTATCTTTACGATAAACGTATCTGCGAGGCGATAAACCATCCCCGTGTAATAGGGCTTTACAGTTCGCTTATCCGCATTATGCCAAGGTGTTGGACAATGGTCTAAATAATCCTTGTGTAGACAGCCCGTAATCTAAAGAATGACGCAAAAGGACTAAAATACTATAGTACAAAGTCTACTATAGGACAAATCCCTTGCTAGGTATTAATATTCGTGGCACGTCGTCGACCTGCGTACGCTGTGAGTGGGAACGACTGAAATTAACCGCCTGCCGCTATCCCTGCTAAGGATTTGTGGAAGCCAGTGACAGACAGATAAATCATTTGTCTTGCCTTAATGTGTTTGTCGTGATTCCTCAATTCCGACGGAGAATAGCTGAGAAAATGTAGTTTTAGTTATGTAATGGAAAATAAATGGAACGCTCGATTTTAGCAATTTCTATTTTAATTTCAATTACAATGTTGAATGAATCTATAAGATCTAAGGCAGCTATAATTATATGAGGTAACTAAAATAATTAAAATACATTTAAAATCGTTTGATCGTCTTCAACTGAGCTTGGAAATAATAATATATCCTTACATACATATATTTAAATTAACGTATTTGTTTTCTATCAGCGTTAGTTGATGCGGTAATAGTGTGAAACAGATCCCTGTTTGCCACTAGTTCTAGATCTTTCGCTCCTTCTTCGTTCTTCTTTCCTATCGACCCACTGGGAACACATTTCAGTTCCACTAACATACGATTATTCATACCAAAAAACACACACATAAATCCCACATCGAAACTCAGCAACTTCATTCCCGTACTACGACCCATATTCGCTACTTCTAAAACCAACATTAAAAAATCCACAAACGTCCGCAATATTCTTACCATTAAAATTCTAGCTCTAAGCTTCAGCGTATGAAAACTAAATGAGTGTTGCAGAAGACTCTAGTGAGCACTCCGCACTTCATTATCCCGGCTTTTTGTACGCACACGCGTGCCACGGAGATCGCTTGATGTCTCTTAATTTGGAGGATAGGTTTTGATTTTCCAGGATTTATATCGAGGGTGGTTGTTGTTGATTTTTGTGTAAACAGGTACAATATTATGTAGCATTTAAGATGTCCCTTGAAGCCGGGACGACGGGAGTAAAATTGTAATGTTCTAAACAAATTGGCATAAAATAACGCAATAATTGCAAGCAACATACGATCCAGAAAGAAACAAATCTTACGTCAGTCTTAGAAACTTCAAATGACTTTCCTGTTCTACCACAATCAGATTGGAAAAGATAGAAAAGATATTAATTTATAATCACAGTAATATCTATCATTACGGAGATCGAATACCATTTACGACTAATATCTACCTAATTACATCACAGAAGGTTTAAACCATAACATGGATTGGAATTTTAATCACGAAACCAAAAATTTTGAAACAAAGCCTCGAAAATAAACCCACCTACTCCGAACAAATTTCGCTTGACGCTACCGTGTGTAAAATGAGATTAGAAGCATAAATACCCAGTACCAGGTGGTTGGAATTAAAACGAACAAAAGACGCCTATAATGCGGGGATGAAAGTGAGCCAGGGAGCCGCGTAATGAAATCTTCGTATTGTTCGATGTGTTTGATGTTATTATCTTATATTGAGGTGATGGATCAATTGTTACAAGTTGGTGTTCTTGGACCATTTAAATCTTGTATTTTTATTGTGCCTTAAAAGCTGGTTGTAACTTGTAAGTTAAAGGACTACAAATTTGATCCAAGCGCCGAGACAAATCTTGATATAATTCACGAATGTTTCGTTTCGGCCTGAATTATATGAGACCAAAAAGTCTCTCGTAGTTTGTGGTACAAATGACACGATATGAAACTGTGGATTTAGACTATGAGACTGTTGGAAATTTATCATCTTTAAAATATTAGCATTTACTATCAAGATGTGTTTCAAATGTGACAAAAGACTGCGACTTATATCTCCGCATCGAGACAAAATATGCTGATACGATTCAGAAATATTGATTTCGTCTCCGGCTGTGGTAAAGTCAAAGTCTTCTTTGGTTTCTAACACTCGTATTTCAATATTGGGTCAAGAAAAGTGATTGTTAGGCTGTTGTTTGATATTATTATGCCAAAAGAAAGGGGTCACGCCGCTTCAACGAGTTGGATCATAACTTCCAGCAAACTAATTGCTCCACATTAAGAGTTAGGGAATTTGCGAAATAAACAAAGCCGCAGGTGGTGAGGTACGAAATTAAATACGAAGTGCGTCAGAGAACTGGCCCTACATAAATAATTCCCCCTTTAATTTGGGCCTAGATGTGCAGTGACGTTGAGTAAATCCGGGACTGGATGAGCCTGAAATGGAAAGTGACTCTTGGATCGATTGAGAAATCCGAAATGACGGTAGCGCTCTCGAAGTCCAAAATAATGAAAAATAAACTGGTGCCTTTGTCCAAAGAAGAAAAGATTCTACTTACAGCACCCACTGTTGTAATTAAAATACTATATTATTTCGTGTATAATATAAACCGCCCAACAGTGCAGGAGAGCGCGCGTGTCATTGTTCGCAACATTAGCTGATTTTTGTTAGCGCTGCACTATGTCATAAAAATTTATATGCACCTTAAATATTCACCGTTTTTTAAACAATAAAGATGCCGAGACTGCATTATTTCTTACAAGCATTAAAGTCAGAGGGGCGACGGCTCGTAAAACTATAAGCAACTTCGTAATATAATACGCCGAAACAAAGAGTATGAAAAACAAGGCAGTGCTTTTCGATGAAGCAAATGCACCGTTGGTAAGTGGATTGCAATTCAGACGGCATGCTAATCGGAGTGAGATGGTTTGTCCTGATTATAATAGATAATGATGGTAGTCTTAACATCAGTTTGTACGATTTTTTTTCTCTATCAATTAAAAACAAATAGATTCACCTAACAGTAACTGAATACTCCTGACCGTACAGAAACATGGGCTGCATCATGAGTTTTAGAAAGTACGAGAAACTATTCGGTTTCACAATCCATAACTCAAAAAACGAATCAATCGTGGTATTATTATATACCAGTCTAAATTAAACCCAAAACCACAGACCCATCTATCCAACCTACATCAACGCGACCACCTTCACAATTCAAAAGGGTTATATCTTGAGAATGAGGGTGAACGAGTGAATTGTGACGTCATGGCCCGCTGTTGTGTCAATATTTAATAAACACCACACATCTAGACCTCTGGGCAACTGTTTTGTTCTAAACGGTTTATTGTTCTATAAAGTTTTACCTTGACTGAGGTGCTTTAATGTACCTGTCGTTTGCAGAACAATGGAATTAAATATTTGATGTTGGGCTGTGGTAAATGGTTGGAAAAACGTGGAGCTAGTTTTATTTGCTCATAGTTCTTTTGTTACGTGGATTATATTTTAGTTTTGTAAGGTATTATAATATCAGAATTTTAGTATGAAGGGCATTGTAGCCAGAGTAACTACTAGACGTAATGAGACTCAGCTTATGTCTCAGAATGGCTAGCGCAGTGGAATGCCAAGCCATGCTTTGTAATTCATGTTGTTGTTTAGTTTTCTACTGTCTATGAACGGTCGTACCGCTTACCATCAGGCGAATGGTAATGATGTGGCGAATCTCGCTATTCAACGCAATCATATAAAAAGTACGTGGCCTTATTATGTTGTTTGAATTAAATAATATTAGCTTCTTTCAATTTAGCCACTAGAACTTCACTGCTGAATATAGCCCTCCACCATGGATTGGCCAGGTTAATAGTACCCTGAACCGACGAGAATTCATGGCACGTTAGACAAGGGCCTGAGTAAAACTACTGTGATCCGACGATAATGAATTAAGAGATTGATGAAGGTAGACGAAGTGCAAGTATTATGTCAAGATCGAGCAAAATGGAGATCCGTAGTCTCTGCCTACCCTATGGGATACGGGCGTGATGGTTATGTATGTATAAGTACCATAGATTATCCCAGGGACCTATTGGGAAAGATCTGAATGTAGCTTGCATCGTTGCTTAACACGAACGACTTACTCTTCCCAATATTATCGCTAAAAAATAATATACGAAAAAGTCATTTTTTTTTCTTCCCCCATAAGATCCTGTTGGTACAAAATCCGTACATATAGAAAGCTTATCAGTGTTTCTCACTCATTGCTTCCTCTGGCCGGGCTTAAGAGAGTTCTCGCACGATTTGCGCCAAATTACCCTTAACACTAGGCCGTTGTATTGAAATTGATGGCCCTTGAAATTATGACCACTTTTTCGGACTTAACATTTTTGAAGTAGTAAATGTTAGTTATATGAGATTAGGCAAGCATAAAGTGTCAATAAATTTAGTAAAAGACGTTTATAGAACTAAGTTTCATAATTTAAGCTGCAAGGAAGTTGAATTCGTGTTCCACGAAGCTTAATATAATTAGGAAGAAAAAATTTTAGCAAACTATAGGTGATTGTAAATTCTGCCTACGCCCTAGAGAATTTAAGCTGTCCTTAGACACAAATTTGGGCAACAAAACCATTCTTCATATAAGATTCAAAAGGTTATACAATTCCGGTTTGAAGGATATTGTAGCCAGAGTAAGTACTGGACATACTGAGACTTAACATCTTATGTCTCAGGAAGGCGAGCGCAGTGGAAATTAAGCATTGCTTTGTAGTTCATGGTATTGTTTGGTTATGCCTTACTACTGTCCATGACCGTATCGCTTACCATCAGGCGAATGGCATGCTCGTCTTGCCATTCAGCCCAATAAACAAAATTAGGTGCAACAAATTCTATAACTGTCGTACTGTTTCAAGTGTTCCCAAATTTGAATGTGGTAACGAGACAACCCTTTGTTTACCTTCACTAATGTTTCTGTACATCTGTCGGCCACGTGTCGGCCTGTGTACAATGAACCTTTAACCCATCTTGATTTACGAGGTGTTAGAACTAAGGATCGTTTTGTTTCTCAATTTTATGTATAGAAAAATATGATCGGAAATATAATTGACTTGCTAATATTTACAAGCTTAATTGTTATAGTCGAATATTTAATTTAAACAAAGATTTGATATGACACATTGAGCTAATATAAATAATAGCTCATTGATATGACAACATAATTTAAAAATTACACAAAATATCTATGCTCGTAAGTCATGGCTTTATTTATTCGAGAATATGAAAGCTTGCAATCGGGACGTAAAAGATCGGGATGGCTAAGGTCGGTCAAGAAGACGGACTAATACGCGGACAAATTAAAACGAACGATGCAAGGAACGACGATCTAAAGAAGTCATTGTTATCAATAAACTGGATACCAATTAGAATGAGTAGGAAGAAATACGTAACTCCAGTCATGATTCGTGTTCCCATTCGCAAATTCCTATGCGTCATATTGTTAGTTGCAGATATACACCATTTGCGATGTCAGTCCAATGTCCGTCTATTCACACCAGGTTTCAGCAGGTTTCAGTAAACGTGCGCTTTGATTTATTCTTCTAAACAAATGTGTCATGCAGACAATACCCATGCCTTACTTGTAATATTTCACACAGGAATTTTAAACGAGCTTATAATTGCTGTTCATGGAATAGGATTTCATGTTTGTTTGAGAAATAGAATAAGTTCGTCAATGTTTAATGTCAAAGTGATCTGAGGTCTTACAGAACTCATCTTCAACTGAAATCGAAATATTTAGATGAACTCATATAGAATGGAGACTGCAGAATTTGGACATAATATTTGGGAAAACTTGATTAACTTCATTTGTCAATTTTATGTATTTTTTACACTACAAAGTACAAACTTAGAAAGAGATACACAAATATCAAGATTTCTGAAAAAATATTAAATTACCTTCATAACTTTGCTTAAAGATCAACTCGAAACAAAAAATAAATAATTTTAATTGGCTGTAATATTATCTCAGCAACGTCAATCGCCGCAGCTAATTATATTAAAAAAAACTACGATTAAATCCCTCCTTTCACTTCCTGGTACAAAATTATTAATTTCATTTAAAACCGTTTCTATTTACGCAGCTTTTATTAAAAAGAATCATTTCCATTTCCTACAACTTCATGCTTTCAAGATTTCTCCACCTCAATCGCAACGTAACCAAAGAATGTTGAAACAAGAACCTCATAGAAGCTCTAATTCATTGGTAAAAATAGATCGGTAATGCGCGCACGTGTGTCGCCCTGTTATCAGATTTAGCTGTTTTAGAGGGTGTTAGTATAGATAACACGGGGTTAAGAAATCTATTAATAGTAGGGTATTCATAGATGATAAATAGCTATGGTAATGATAGACTTGATGGAGAAAGAAGTGTTAAAAATGATTCGCTTGTGGACATGGTTCTAATTATGGAAGGAAACATATGAAGATAAATGTATTAAGTTGTTCTTTCATCTTCAGAACAATATTTTTTATTTTTTATCGTAAACAAAGGCATTTATGCAAATTATTTCATAATTTGATAGGCACGAGTTTAATATAGTGCATCCTAATATGCATCTTAATTCCAGATACCGTATAGTTTTAAGCTCTTTATGTGACCTAAAATTTTACTTTTCAGATTCGCTGATACTCCTAAAATACAACTCTATAACACAAGACGAATTCCTTGAAGTGTTTAATCCGTGTCGTCGTACAAAGCGGTGAAACTGTTGCCACAGCTAATCGGCACACAGCGCAAGTAATTGCACCAAACGACACAAATCACACCACTCGAGGCATCAGAGTGGTTCACTGGCTGTGACAACACTCAAGTACTAACACGAGGACGCATTGGATAGATTACCTTATTTATTTAGACTTTCCTCCTTTTTCGTCTTAGGACATTAACTATTACCATTAAACAGTGCGTTTAGTGGTTTGTAGTTTCTGGTTCTGTAGATTCTGGTTACGATCAATGTTCTTTGCATTATCATGGGCACGTTCTTTGCAAATTAGAAAACACTTAATTAAAAAGTATTCTCTCTCTCTCTCCCTTTCTCTCTCTCTCTCTTTCTCTCTCTCTCTCTCTCTTCAGCTACAGGGAGTCCATTGCTGAACTTAGGCCTCCCCCATAGATCCCCACATAGACCTCAAAAAGTACTGATATGATACAATTACAGTTTAAAATATTTTGTCTGCCAATCTTCACAATCTCTCGATTATAGAGAAAGCCCGTGCCCTGCAGTGGGACGTATATGGGTTGATACAGATACAATATCTATACCTAGATATATTACAAAATATGATTTTATATTGTTGTTTGTGATAGAAATATCTTACAAGATGAATAAATTTCCGTAGACAGAATGTTCTTAAGAATTTTGATTTACGAGGAGTACCATAGAAATATGGACAATAGGCATATGAAAATTATATTAACTGAATATCTAGAATTCCCTCCATGTACGTTTATATAACTAAATAACTGATAGATAAATCGTGGACGTACCGTTTCATTGGTTCTTGATAAAGTAAGGATTCTTTGCGACCTGATTTATTTCAGCCTGTCTCTTGTTATCTTAAGATTCAATATTAAGTTACGGGTCTTGTTTATGATACACAGTTTGTATTATATCGAGAATATTTCTGTGATTGAAACCTATTACATAAATAATACCATTTTTAAAGTTCCATTGCTGGTGCAATATTTATAATTCAGAATAATTAATTTTATATTTATAATTCTGTTCTTAGTGTAATTCGTTTTTTGTTTTGAATTCTTTTGGTTTTTATTTTTTGTAATTTATTTTGTTATTGTGCTAGCAATAAATAAATATTTCTTTCTTTGTTTAAAAATACATTTCTAATAAGCAAACCTCGGTGTCTTTTATTTAAAGGTAACACATTAGCGCCATTTGACGAACAGTTTATTCGTCTTGTCATTTTGGATACTAAAATATTATAAACCAAAATCATTACTTCCATTTACATACTTATTACATATTAATTTCCTTTTTTCAAATGAAATGTATTTGCCAGTTCCATTCAGCCGTTGTAATTATTTTCTCTTTGTATTATATTTTGTGCATCTGTACCAATCATTATTCCGCTGATCACAGACGCAATAAATTATTCATGCGACGATGTTATACGTCATCATTTGTAATTATTCCGATTTTTCATTACAAAGAGACGCGCGGATTGTGATTGAAATTTTGTTTTCTTTTTTTCGTCTTTGCGTGATTTCGGCATTATATTCAATAGGTGTTGGATGATCAAAGTGATGTGCGATGTAAGATAAAATGATTGATGAAAGGAAAAATTGAGTACTATTTTCGTTTTTGTTTTTCTAGAATATCAGATCGAGGTTATAAGCTATTGAGATTTATTAACACTTACATAAGACGATAAAGTCTTCGTCAATCATTATGATCAATTCTCAATAATAAGAGATTATGTTATTATATTAAGACAGCACCTATAATACGCGACGATTTAAATTTTACCTTTTTACAGCCTACGTGGCGTAATTGGTAAGATGCCGGCTCTGAAACGAGAGGCCGCGGGTTTGATCCCCCACCGACGCTAACGTTTGCGTGAACCACAAGTATTTGTTTCGGGTCTGGGTGTTAGTGAGACCAAAAATCTCTCGAAGTTCCTGATACCCATGACACAAGACTCGATCTTAAGGTGAAAACAGGACTATGTATGTGACTGTTGGGTGTATTTATTTATTTAATATATACAAAAATTCGAGACTAACAACCAAATGTTGATATGATTTTGAACACAATATATTGGTATCTGCTCTCATACATTACAGCCCACTACGGTCCAATGTAGTCCCGATATAGCTTCAAAAACCACGAATTTTTTGCACGACTATGCTTTATATTCAGCGTTCGTTTTCAATAGTGTATCGCGGATTTGCATTAGAAAAACAACGACAAATAACACAGTTGGAAAACGTTCCACACGTACTGAATTTACGCTTTTTCGCTTGATTTCTATCAAGATACAGCGGAATGAGTAGACTGTTATTAACGTTATCAGCAGCGTACAGAATGTATGCGGATGGGATTACATTTGTTTTTTCTAAAAAAAAAAACATGAAATTTATAAAAATATACAGAATAAAAGGACTGGTTTAAAAATAAAGAGCGGAATATTAAAAGCAGCCCAAGCGAAATTCTGGAGTAAAGGCTAATTAATAAATATTTCTATAATTATTAAGAATCCCAAATAGTAAAGTTTTAAAGGAAAATGTTTATTTTTTTATCTACAGGCTAGTGACTCAAAAACAGTCTAGAAAAACCTACGAAATTCGTATGTTTTTATACGTAGGTCTTTATACGGCTTCGAGCGCTAGTTATTCCGCAAATAGACATGAGCATAAAAAAGACAAGATAAAAATTCATAAAAAAACTAAACAAATTCCACAAAATTAAATAACACAGCATATCCATGTATTTAATACACACGTTGAATATTCCGTGCAAAGCTCGAAATTCATATTTTTACACGTGAAATAATATGCGTTGCGGGTATTATCCAGACCCGACATTTCGGATCGGTGTAATCCAGCGCGCTGCATTGCGGGCCACGGGCATTACGGCACGTGCACTGTGACAGATTTTTAGTTGAATTTTGCTAAAACTATTCTGTATGGCTTTGTATGGTTTATGGGTTGTACAAATAACGTTTAATAATGTTTTTGCGACGACAGACTATAGCGCTAATTATGGTTTAAATGTGGAACAAAAGAATATATTTTTTAACTTTGTTTAAACCTCGTTTGCAATGCTGTTGGAATTAGATTTAAGTTCAGACTATGTATGTGACTGTAAATATACCCATATTTATTTATTTCTTAAATAGGTATCTGACGAGACTTACCGAATACTAAGTATCATTAAAAGGGCAATAACCGAAACGAAGCTAACGTATTACTCGAGACGCGGAATGTTTTTCCATTAAAGGTTCTATTCTTACATGAATATCAGTTGTTAATAAAGATTTCACGGCAAAAAGCGAACATGAAAACATATTTCAATAGCGTTATTACAAGTTTGAATTTCCAACTCATTTGATTGTATAATGTGCTATTGCTTACGGCAATTAGTGGCGTCTGTTATTTTTTTACAATAAAAGACGTCTTAAAAATCATATTTTGTCGACAAAATATACATGTTGATGTAAAAAAAATCTATATATTCTGGTTTCTTTTAAGTGTGTATTTATACTGAAAACTCTTTTGTTTCTTTCGCGTTACCCGTCCTTACCTAGACACTACCTAGACACTACCTTATCTAGACTTACACCGCTACGTGTAGTACCTACTATTTTTATTACATTTACTGAAATGTATACAGCTATTACCAAATGTGATAGCTACCCTTGCATAACGTATCTCTATAGTAAAAATATAAACCTATAAATGGAACAATTATTTATCAAATTATAAGGTCACAAAAACACAACAACATTTACGTATATACATAAACTCACCCCTTTTTCCCAGAACGGGTAGGCAGAGGTGCTACCAGGACACCCACATTTTGCTCTGTATGTTCCGTCCCATGATGTGATAATAGGTGAGCCTATCGCTATATCTGGCACAATTTCCTGACTCCTGGCTGATAATGAACAGAAAAATCCAATATTACTTTGCCCGACCCGGAATTCGAACCCGAAACCTCAGCTTTGTAATCTTACCGTAGTAAAACTACCACTGAGGCAGTCATTTAATATTTTGCATGAATTTTATAGAAATAGTTTGTAAAATATGTGTACATTGATTGCTGCCAGGACCCATTACTGCTAATATATTGGAAATCGCTGAAGATGCGAAAAACTTCACTTTAGTTTATTTTACAGTACCAATCGAGTCGCCATACATTTCTCCCAAGTATTATTTACGTTTTTTTGTTTCAGATTTGCGTTGGCACTGTCGTTAGAGCTGAACTGTAAGTGAATTTATTTTCCTTTTTTTTATTGAACATACAATGCTGTAGAAGTACATACAACAAAGTTTCTTTAAAACTACGACTAACTGTAACAATTCTAGGTTATTCTACTGTCGGAACTAATATAGAGAAAAAAGTAGCTATTGCGTTTAATGCATGTCAAATTTTTAGAAGCTCAATATCATATTATAATATCCTACATTACCGCTGCAATAATTCGGATTGAAAATGGGAATCGTTTTCTTAAAGTAGCAAGAAAAAATGCCAATATAAATACATACGAGTACATAGGTCACAAGGTGTTTTTACAATCGCCGCTCGTCGATTTTCTGGCAGCAATAAATATCCTATCGTCAGGAAAATCCTTGCCTCTTTAAGATTCAAGAACTCTAACATATGAAATAAAAAAATCGTTTATTTCTCACCGCTGGTCAAATACAAGTAATGTTGTATGTCATACTCTCTTGTATGTACAAGAGAGCACACAAAGTATTTTAATTATAAATTACACTAAGACAACTATGCACGTATATGGCTGTAAATGGGTTTTGTTAATAGTTGATTCTGACTCCTGAAGTAAGCTAAAGCCCGTATCTCTGGGGCTAGTACTCGACCATGAATTTACCCCAAAACATTTCACGTGTCACTGTCACTTCATTCTCTGTAAGCAGTATTTATCTCTTTAGTCATTTGAATCGCTTTCTCGTTTCTAACGCTATTAAAAACACAGCTTCCGCATCTATACATATTTATTTCCGTATTCCCAAACGAACACAACTTATTCACACATTAAGCAATCAAAAACAACTCAGTGTTTTGCCCATAGCGCCTATTTGCGAAACATTCCCGATGCCAAATTGAAAATTAATACGGATATTACACGTGGAAAAATCGGAGGCGTCATTGAGTTGTCATCAGAGTGGACAAACCGAACAAAAACTCCGCGCACTACCCAATAACCGGCCTAAGAGGTGGGCATATTGTCTCGTCGACTACAAATATCGTAATGGTTTCTTAGATTTACGCGACCGTGACCACGAAAGCTGTAAAGTAATCGAAAATCCGTAAAAAATAGTTTTATTTAAATACAAATATCGTATTAAAAAATAGCGACGACCAATGGATTTTAGTTTATTAAATTAACTTTATGATATAAAATCAAGGTCTAAAATAATACGTACCGCAAACGTCGAAAATCGAAAATATTTAAAAGGTAATTATCGAAAACGTAAAATGACACATTTGTAATTTGTCAACGACGAATATACGTAATGGACCGCGGGAACCTAAGAGACAATAATTATTATAAGTATCGTAAACGTCGTAAATATTACATTAGTTGAAGAAAACTTAAAGCAACGTCTAGAATTACAATTTGATGTGGAGACTATACGCGCAATGGACGGCCGGAACCCAGTAAAGCGAGACAGAAAATAATTTGACTACGCAAGAGTGACAAAGACAAATACAGCGGAACATGCACCGCTCTTTTTTGCAACACAATTTGTCCACAATGTCTCCTCTAGTAAAATATTTCAATGGACGACGCATAATCGCCGTGCTTCGGGGCCCAGAAAATTAAAATACTCCGGGCATTGTGAAGGCTCTTTGTCGTGTAAATGGGCCCTTATTCGGGATACGTTTTACATCGGAATTAATGTTGAATCCATCGTTCCGCTATTCGGGTCTAATGAACATGAGGATTAAACGTTTTTGATGTTGTAATTATGAGGGTGATTGGAATTGTAAAGGGTTGATTGTATGACGAATTCCTGTGTATTATTTTTATTTATATTAATTTGTTATTTTCTGGGAGCGGTAAGAATGGGTTGTCGTCACCGACATGCTGATGACACGCTATTTTTGTTTGAACATATTTTCAAATTTTTATTAAAGAAAATTTTCCTAATTAAATTTAACGTATTTTATTAATAGAGCAAGAGCAAATTTGTCGACTTTCAGCTTTTACAAAATGACGAAAGTCTGGCGGCAGCGGGCTCTTGGTCTATAATATTATTGTTATCTAACTGTATGTAAACTCAAACACCGTCTATTACTGCTAAGTGTGTGAAATAATATTTTATGACATCATTTAAACTTCACATTCCACATCTTGAGTATACCTCTTGAATACATTACTTCTAACCCACTAATTCCAAGTGTAGTGGAGTGAACAAGAAATCATTTGGCTGAAATGGGACAAACACGAATAGAAGCCAACATTTGAACAAACATGTTCAAACTGCCATATCTAAACATTTCCACTGAATAATAGTTATTTTCTTGAAAAAAGCCGCACGACTCGGATTTATGTTTGGCACAAATCAAAATTTACGCCTTCGAAAACTAACTTGATATTTTCTATTGGATAAATTAAAATTTCAATTGTAAAACGCTTGGCACTAGGGAACAGGGTGGAAATTTGTTTGCATGCAAATTTTTAGACTTGCGGATATAAACTAAAATGTTTACTCAGCGGCGGGATATGGAAAGGTTATGTCACACCGTTGCGAATTTATATATTTTTCGTGTAAGCAAATAACAACTTTATGTTGTGGTATCGACTGCCAAGTATTTAATCTCTGTCATCAGAATTACGCCACCTTGAGAAATACGCACAAAGTCCACCGATGAATATACCAAAAGAATCATAATGTATGTTTATCACGCAAAAAAACTCAAAATATAATCATTAATTCATCACAAAGATTTTTCTTTAGTTCAAAAATTGTGTTCACGTTCTTCCATTTTCAGACATTTCTCGACTTTGTTCTTTCATACATACACTCATACTTAAGACCCATTGCGGTAGACAAAGACTAGACTACTATCGCTAATTTTATCTTTGTAACAAAATATGCCATTAATACTGTCCGTTTTTATACAATTAAATAAATAAATACACCCAACAGTTACATACATAGTACTGACCCCACACTAAGATCGAGTCGTTCGTTGTAGGTATCAGGAACTACAAGAGACTTTTCGGTTTCACAAACACCCATGTCCGAACCAAATACTTGTGGATCACACAAATATTTGTCTCGGTGCGGGGATTTAACCCGCGGCCTCACGCTTCACAGCCGGCGTTCAACCAACTACGCCACAGAGGATGACGAATTAGAACTAGCATACTAATCTATATCTTTCACACCACTTAATACTTCGCTCCTTATAACGGCTCGCTTCGGTGTAAACGCGCCCTTCCGAGTGAGACAGACTGGTCTGACGTCACGGGAAGCGCGGCGCGCTCCGCTTCCGCCGCGGTGCTTCCGCCGCCTCCGCCCAGTCGTCAGCAAACTTGATCACCGCTTTAGAATTGGAATTGGAATTCCATAAACACTCCGACGGCTTATAAGTGAATTGGACTGTGAATGTCTGCCGGGTAGTTTGTTTAGTTTATATATTTTCTATGATTTATATACTGTGTATGTACATGTGAGTTAGAAGTAGTTGAAAGCAATAGAAGTTGATGATACATAGCTCGTATTCGATTAAAAGGCAGTTACATCTTTTCGTTTAAAATACTCTATTTTTATTTTAAGCACATTCTTCATCAATAATATTTTGTAAATAACTCCTCCGAGCATTCGCCGTGATACAAACCGTAAAACATCGCGACATCATTACGAAACTATATCAACTCCAATGAGCACGTAGCATCTGCATCATTTTTAAAAAACGTGACAAAGTAAATTGTAAAATGTCCCCACAGGCGACAATTCTCGCATACCATGAATCACAATAAGCGCGGCTAATAAGTCCCTCAGTTTGGACAATAACGGGGGCTTCATTACCGCTGCTATTTGCGTGGTGCTATTTCGGGCACGGAAATGTACCGGCATCCGTTCGTAGGGGGTCCGGCCGTTGACTGAACCGTTCGACATAAACGTTTGTCATTACAGGGAACGTTAATTAGTGAGACACATTACCACAATTAATACGCGGATAAGAATTTAACGACAAGCGAGAGTAAGTGCAATTCATAGGAGTTTTTTTAAGAGATTTCTTTTTAATTTGGCTTTGGAAAACCTGTATTTAGTAGTGCATACAATGTGCATAATAATTAAAAGTTCTGAGTGGTATTTCTTTTGTTTATAAACAGGTGTGATGATTACTATAGATGCATCATGCTCGTTCCGTCATACTCGCAAATAAAGGAAAATAGACCTTGTTAGGCTCCGTCTTACTCTTAAAGCCACATGCAAGTCAATGCCTTCATTTCAAAAAATGTTTTCAAACCAGAAAATTTCACCTGACGCTGCCAAGCTTGCATTCCAGGCACGAAGTTCTGGTGTGTACACAAAAAATACATTAAAAAACTACAGATTATAGGGAATTTGATTTTCACCGAAGTTGGTAACTTGTAGCCGTCGCCGAGTTCCTGAATATTGTTCAGGGAAAAAAATTGAGAAAAGAATCTGAAAGTTGGGGAACATTGCCCGAGGATTCCAAGTTTGACAGTTCTGGCTGACTGAACCAGGCGTGACAAGCTAAACACGAATTTAATGCGTTTATTTATAACATCGTAATCAATGAATAAATTAGACAGTGAAGTAGTCCCGCCATTTATTTTACTTAATGGTTGTATGCAGTAAATTAGAAGTTGACTCTAAAGATCGTTTTCAATTTAAATTTCTTACCTATTTACGAGTATTAAATTGTAAATTAGATTATCAATGTTATTTTTATCTTACCCCGGAGCTGCAATATAAATGAGTTAAATAGAATAGTTCCGAAAATATTTCTTCAACTTGTATAATATAAAGTCCAACGGATTGTTCGACTTAAATAAAAACGAATGTGTATTCGAATCTACATAGTAGCAGAACAAAACACAATATTGCGTTCTTTAATTATATTTACCAATTCTTCAGCTAGCAAAATTGTATCCAAACCCAGCGGAAAACTCAACACAATTTACACGAAATCCGACGCACATTCAGCGTGTATCGCCGTATTAAATGCAAATGTCGTTTTTTACATCGCCTCAAGGAAATCATGTTAATTTTTCACGAAACCTTATTTCCAGCTCAAGTGAAAGTTGATTTTAATGTAGTATATTCAGTGAACAGTCTAGCAAATTACGCCAGAGCCGTGACGAAGGGAGTGTCATGGGTGTAACAACTGCGAATCAATTTTAGCTCCCCTACCATCTCGACTCGTCTCGGCTATTTTAGAGGCGATTTAAATTCTTTCAACTAAATGACGGTGACTTTTAGGTTTTAATGGTACGGTTAAGTGCTAGTGAGTTATACGGCAAGTCGATGGACGAAGTAGAATTGGGAAGGTGATTCTGTAAAATGAAAATTAATGAGATTTATGTCTACTATTTTATTGCAATTATTCTATCAGGGCATTAGAAGTCGTAACAGAATGCTGAATCTAGATCGTTTAGTGAGATCGCTGTGTTAATGAATTGCTTTGAATTGCGTTCAGCAGTAGACTTTAAGTAGGTCTTAATGTTAGTAATTATATTATTTTTATGCCCAGTTTTTACGTCTATCGCATCAGTCAGTACTCAACCACTAAGTTCTCTTTGTTGTTTAAGACTCGTGTCACAGATAAATGACGACCAAACTGTTTGTTTATTGGTGAATTCTGATTAGTTTATACTAAAATATCCATCAGGCTCAGCTCCACTGGCCCAGCCCCGGTTACAATACTCTCCTTGCCTTACTGAAAACTAACCTAAATAGGGTTTGTCGTAATTCATTCTGTAAGTCCATCCTCTCTAAATGTTAGGCTTCTGCGACCCTCAGGAATCAAGTATTGTTGGCATTTACTATCAGGATAACCTTCGTATAAGACAACTTTACTGGTGGGAAGTATCTCATATGTCAGAGGCCGCCTGGGTAGGTACCACAATGTCTATTTTTCCCGCCAAACAGCAGTGTAAATGCACTGTTGTATTCCGGTTTGAAGGGCATTGTAGCCAAAGTAACTACTGGACATTATGAGACTTAATAGCTTATGTCTTAAGATGGCGAGCGCAGTGGAATGCCAAGCAATGCTTTAATTCATGGTATTGTTTGGTTCGGTCTTATCGCTTACCATCAGGTAAACGGCATATTCGTCTCGTTATTTAGCCAATAAAAAAACAACATTATGAACTATAGGCTATTATTTAATTCTCGACTTTTTCTCATTCACAAATCACACACGTGGTAAGGTAAAGCGTCTCGAGTCGCGACTTATCAGTACAAATAATTTCCCATTACAGACACACATTAAGCTGCTTTTCCAATTTTGTAAAATAAACATTGGTCCGACTGAATCTTAGCTTACAACTCAATTGGAAATGAAACGATGAGTTGACGTTGTACGGTATGATATGGTAGGTGGTTACATTCATTTGCTGATATTTCAGCTTAACTTAAATTCGTGGGGTTGGTTTTGTTTTGCTACTGTCCATGAGCGGTCATATCGCTTATCCTCAAGCAAATTTCATGCTTGTCTCGCCATTCATCCCAATAAAGAAATCTGTAAGTGAACTCTTACAGTTTTATGTGCTTTTGTAATTAGCAATCCTTGGGCTGGCTTGGAACCCATCTAAGATTTCCCAATATTGCTAGTTATTTTTGATAGTTCAACGTTGAAAGAAGCGTCTCCTGTTTTCATTTTCTCAAGGAACTTGAAGTAGTGTATTAGACCTACATGTATGAATTATGCTATTTTTTATAAACTGTCAAGTCGATTTTTCACCATAATATTATCGTGAAATATACTAGCAAACTTTCAATCATATTATTGCAAACACGGAATTTATTACTCAATAGGTTCGTGCCTTTATGGCTGTTTTTTTACGAAGTGGGTTTGTGTTTACGTGAATACACTTCCAAATGTTATTTTTCAAAAAGAGCAAATCTAATGATCCCTAAACTGTCACAACAAATAAAAATACGGCACAAATTCTCAATTCAAATTCGATCATCATCTAAATAAAAATCCGACAATATCAATTCGGAATACCTCTTCAAGATTATTTCACGTCGGCGGACAGAAATCTAAATTACACAGAGTTTCTTATTGCGCATCTATAAATAAATTTCGTTTCAATTTACAAATCATGGGCGCCCTCGCGCTTTTAATGGGTCTCGTCGAATTTATGACGTCGGAATTGGTCATTAAGTATTGGCTTTATTGATTTAGAGGATTTCATGGCAGAAATGGAAAAGCAGAAGATATATGAGTATCTACGACGACAGAATATATCTGGGGCTTTGTTTATTAAAGTCAATTTTGGTATATATTCTGTCCAGAATGTTATGATACCCAATGACGTGTCGACGTGTGGAATCCTTTTAGAGTTCTCTGCCTAACCATTTTAATTACTACCAAAACAACTAGACACAAATAGGTATGCCGACGTGCTTGAAGCCAAATATACACTGCTGAACCCGAAATGGTACACATTTACAAGGGTCACAACATATACAACAGAATTCTGTCATTGCATTTCCGACGTTGTGTTGTTGTACAAATAGATACGAATATCCAGGAAAAATCCTAGGACCTTGTGAAACATTAGCACTTACCTACTACACCAATAGCTACCCAAGCCTGCACTATTTAAAATTGTATCATATTACCTTCCATTAAGACTTATGCCATTATAGTGCTTCCATGTGGACCATATGAGATTTATTCATGTGCTTATTTGACATTATTATGTGTAATAATTATTGTTCATTATTCTCTCCATTCAGTCACGTATTGATACACGCTGGTTTTATTGATACTAATCATACAATATGTACGTTTCTAGAACCGTGTTTAAATCACAAGAACATAATTTAAATAACTCTTTTCATCTAGTCTGTCCGTGTATGTTACTAACAAAAAGGAGTATTAAAAAATAGAAAACATTTAATAACCGTTTTTATTCTAACATTGAAATATTACAACTGAATGAAAAACAATCAGATGTGATTTCATGTTATTCATTCCAATTGTATGATGGCTTCAGCTTCAGTGGTATATTCTGGATACTTAGTAGTTTCTTCTGGGGCCTCAGTGGTATCTTCGGGATACTCAGTCGTTTCCTCAGGAGCCTCAGTGGTATCTTCCGGATACTCAGTAGTTTCCTCAGGAGCTTCAGTGGTATATTCTGGATACTTAGTAGTTTCTTCAGGAGCCTCGGTGGTATCTTCCGGATACTCAGTCGTTTCTTCAGTAGCCTCAGTGGTATCTTCTGTATAGGCAGTAGTTTCTTCAGTAGCCTCAGTGGTATCTTCTGTATAGGCAGTAGTTTCTTCAGTAGCCTCAGTGGTATCTTCTGTATAGGCAGTAGTTTCTTCAGTAGCCTCAGTGGTATCTTCTGTATAGGCAGTAGTTTCTTCAGTAGCCTCAGTGGTATCTTCTGTATAGGCAGTAGTTTCTTCGGTAACGTCAGTATATATTTTATGATACACTGTAGTTTCTTCAGTAGCTTCAGTTGTTTCTTCTGTATATGCAGTAGTTTCTTCTGTAGCCTCAGTTGTTTCTTCTGTGGTTTGTTCGGTTTCTGCAATTCTTAAACCTAATAATCCAGTTAGCAGTGGCCGAGCATGGTTGTGTGAGGCAAACAGCAGGCAAACCGCAAACTAAAACACAAGAGAAGGCTAAAATTAGAATCGTCGTCTGGTCGGCTTAATCTGGGTAGCTTGACGAGTAGGTCAACTCAATCGAAGCCTATTAATGTATATTTAGAAAATAACTGTATTATATAATGTGATCACTTTTTTTTTTAGTAATTTACAATTATTCGTAAAGCAAAGGAATAGTACCTATAACTTATTTCGTCAATTTTCGGCTTGTCCAATGGAATTTCTGTTGGTCTAGTAACACTTTCTTCCCCTTTTTCTACCTTCCCCAGATCTTTCTTTCTGCACTCTCTAATAATACACTACATATGAAATGAAATGAAATGAAATTCGTTTATTGGTCACAATTGTACTTGTAATTTATACTAAAAAAGCTTGAGTTTGATGTTAAAAAAAGATTCTCGTTTATTCGTCCCAATCTCGTGTATAATAATGTTTAAATTTTAACCAGGTCTTTCAATGTCCATAATTTTCATCATAGTACGTACAATCACTTATTTTCTTTTTAAATCATAACTAATATCTAACCGGACTACATTGTCACCCGTTAAAGATTTAACTCTTTCTACAATATAAAATTGTCAAAATTTAACTACTTTTATTTATTTAATAGCCAACCCGCACCAGGCCAGCTTGGTGGACTATATGGCCTAACTCCGAACAATCGTACTCTCGATTGTAAAAGAGGTCTAAGCCCCGCAGTGGGACATTTATAAGCTCATACAGAATTTGCTAGTACATCATAGACTTCGATTGACATCAATATAAATCTTTAAAAATAAATTTAATGAGCTTCTAAATTACCGTTCGAAGCCAAAATGAAACCCTCTGTTCAATTATCCTTACAGTATTCACTAATTATCTATTAATATGAAATGTTCTCCACCTAAACTTTTAGATGACAACATTTACTTAAACCATTGCTAATTATTTTTTCTTCTAAGTAATGTTTTGAAGGAAATAAAGTAGTTCGAAAAGTACTGTTTTTGAGCTTAGCGCACTGGCCGCGTTCTCTCAATATTCAACTCCATTTGCAATTTGCTGTAACATTTTGATAAAGTGTTAGTGCGTATAGCGCTGAACATTGTGGAACAGCACTGACTGCTGTAGCCATGTTCAAGAATACCAATACTAATTATATCACACTCGCCCTTATTTTTTGTCTGTTTCCATTTTTCTATACACAAACACTAAATTAAGCTAATTGGGGTGAGTCCCTAAATTGGTAATTAAAAGAAACTGCGTTAATTCCTAATTCTATTCATTAAAGTTCCCTATATTCTATACAGGGTATCTCAAGACCGCGACCGAAAACGAAGCCAGGTGGTAGTTTTAGTGGTTACAGACACGATGCAAAACAGCGACAGATATTTTTTTAGAATTTTTTAAAAATCATCTTGTTTGGGTGGTAAAAACCTAGTTTTTGCGAAAATAATAATTTAAACCCTCTCGTACCATTGAGTGTTTAAAAATAAAGAGGTCTGCATCATTATTTTAGGAAAACTATGTATTTATCACCTAAATACGACGATAAGTAACAAATTACAAAAAAAATAGTTATCTTTTACTTAAACTGTGTCTGAACTCACTAATACTACCACCTGGCTTCGTTTTCGGTCGCAGTCTTGATATACCCTGTATAATAATGATTTAATCCATCCAAAGGTTGCCTGGAAGAGACCGCAGGTAGCGATAAGGCCGCCAATTGTAACGATGACTTTAGTTTTAAGTTATTTAACTGTTACTGTGTTACTCCCTTTTATTGTGGTATACAATAAAGTATGTAAATAAATAAATAAAGTGGGGCCTCAAAAATATGGAATAGCGCAGTTAAACCGCGTAGAATTACTGAACATAATTGTCTCAGTTAATGAATCTATTTGGTGCATTTCACTTTGCATGTTCTATGTCAGTATATAAATAAGGTAAAATAAAAAAAAAATACACAGTACTTACAAAAACCACAACTTTCATTATTGCGGCTCAAATTGCACTTATTTAATATCAAAGAAAATTGAAAATATTATGTTGCATTTCGATGGAATCGGCTTTTATATTAACTCCAATAACGAAAACCGATAAATAAACAAGTTTAAATGTAGATAAAAGCATATTGATTAAATGGTTAGTGAACTTCTGATAATATGTTATATTAATTATTTTTATCTGACACAACGCAATATGTACCTTATATTAAATGCAGTCAGGTCCATACAGAGAATCGAATGGCCAAAAATTGATTACAACCACACTCCCTTCGGACACATGCATGTATGACTGCCTCGGTGGCGTAGTTGTACCACGGTACGACTATAAAGCTAAGGTCTCGGGTTCGAATCCCGGGTCGGGCAACCTGATATTTGGTTTTTCTATTCATTATCAGCCCGGAGTCAGGAATTTGTGCCCGATATTGCGATAAGCTTGCCCTCTATCACATCATGGGACGGAATATACAAGGCGAAATGTGGGTGTCCTGGTGACGCCTCTGCCTACCCCTTCGGGGATAAAGGCGTGAGTTTATGTATGTATGTATGCTACTGTCCATGAGAGGTCATATCGCTTACCATCAGGCCAACCGCCTGCTCGTCTCGCCATTCATCGCAACAAAAAAAAAGTTCTAATACACGTTCTATGTTATTTATACTGCCTTAAGATCTTATTATTGAATCCTGGACTTTAAAAAGAAATGAATATATAATAAATTGTAATTGGACTATTTTCTAATGTATCATTCATATTTGTTCCCTTTCCTGGGCCATAATGACCATTGTTCTTTATAGTATAAATATAAAGCAATATTTTTTTTGAAAATAACATTTGAGTCGTATTTAAATAAGATCAACCCATAACATTTCTGGAGATATTATTAAAGGAGTAACGATTGAAGCTGCAATCATCATAATTTTGTATTTGTCCGCTCTAATCAAAATTCCTCAAAAATAAAGCACTCAAAAAAACTGTTTTTTTTTTATTTATTCAGATAACAACAATCATAAGTATACGGTAAAGTTTTATCTTAGTTATTGACTGTAGGCTGGATTTCTTCTTCAGTCAATTCACTCTTCATCAGGAATGGCGGTCTACTCGAAACTTATTATTGTAGAAGGCACAAAATCTGTTGGATTATAAATAAGCTTATATTATATCGTTCCACGATCTTCAATTTCTTATTTCATGAAATGTTGACTTAAATGATTTGATTTCTTAAAACTAAGTATGTCGTAATGGTTTCTTAGATTTACGCGAATGTTACACATTGAAATAAAACTATTTTATACGGATTTTATCGCGATTTGGTTTAATTTTTACATTTTATAACTTCCTGACGTTTCGATTACTTTACAGCTTTCGTGGTCACGGGGCGGACTGAGGTATTAGTCATCCGCTCAGTGACTGTTACAATTTAACTACCCTTAATTTACAATTATTAAATTAAAAAAGTTAATTTAAAAAGCTAACTAGTATTTGCGTCGGGAAGATAAAAAAATGTAAAAATTAAACCAAATCGCGATAAAATCCGTATAAAATAGTTTTATTTCACTAAGTATGTCGTTAAAACGCTAACGTTATGGCAGTCAAGGTTCGGTACGTATATTTTATAAATCCGTTTAAATTATTTTTATTTATTTATTTAATCACCTTAAATATAATGCCATAACATCTTTTAAAACTAAGGCGGCATTATATTATACTACTCTATATAAAGCTAGGTACTTAAACTACACATAGAATAAACAAAAACTATAAAATAAAACATAACAGGTATACCTAATTAAATAAAATAAATAAATACACCCAACAGTCACATACAAAGTCCTGACCCCACACTAAGATCGAGTCTTATGTCGTGGGTATCAGAAACTACGAGAGACTTTTCGGTCTCACAAACACCCAGACCCGAAACAAATACCTGTGGATCACACAAATATTTGTTTTGGTGCGGGAATCGAACCCGCGACCTCTCGTTTCACAGGCGGCGTCTAACCAACTGCGCCACGGAGGCTAACAACAAAAATTTACAAAATTTTTACGACAGAAATTAAACAATGTTTATAATCCTCCTTCAATGCATCTTTGTGCCACTTCTGTGCATTTGGGCAGGCAATGATATATACGTATATCAATATGTTCTAAGGCCCTACTGCCTAACTCACTCTCTCTTACTCTTACTCTCTGACTCTTAAGACCAGACTCCACAGGATCAGCAAGTCTTTTATGGGTTACTGTATACGCTTTTATAACAAAGTTCCCACTCATATTAAAGCCTTAAGTATTGAAAAATTCAAAGCTACTATCAAGTAAAAATTATGCAATAAAGCTTATGAAAAAATTTCAGAATATCTAGATGATAATAAGGCTTGGGAATAATATAAAATAAATTAAATATATGTGTATAGTATCTCGGAGCGGAGGTATTAGTGTGCTCTGTTTAATTTCATTTATATAAAGTAACTTGAACCATTTTCTTTTGCTTTGTAAGCGATTGGATAAGTCATGCTCGCTTAAAAGTCTGTGCTTGCGGTGGCGTCGTGTGCCGGGTCGGTCACTTCCCTGTAGCATGGTTGAGGCGGCCGATGGCTGGCACATGCGTCATACTCGTGAACGGGTGCTGCTTGTGTGGACTGGTCTATCCGATTTGCTTACTTTGTAATTGATAAATAGATTACTTAACGCTTTTATAATTATTTATTGCGTTGGCAAAACAGAGTATACTGATTCTTCGTTATGGGTTACTTCGTTTCTCTCAGCCATATTAAATATAAAGTAAACTTATTCGTATTAAAATATATCCTACTTGCAAATCATAACAATTAACTGCTCTGATTTTAACCAACTTGTAATTTTTGTAATAAGCACTAAATTGTAAACTGGTTTTGAAAAGAGCAACACTAGAGTTTCTTGCCCGTTCTACTCTAGTGAAAACTCGTTGAGTAAGCTACGACAAAGGCGATTACGCGAGGAATGCGATCCATGCGATACAGGCTAATTGACCAAGAACGCAACAAATAAAAGCAGAGTAAGTATACTAGAAGTTATTGCTTTAATAGTCATTTGTAAGGGATCGTTTAATATGAAACCTTAGCTATGTTTCTATTATTTAAAAAAAAATACTGTTAAAACTAGAATTATATGTTTGATTAGACAAAATTACCATTGCCAGTTGAGTGGTGCGCGCGCGCGGTTAAAACTCATCACCCCGCATTTGTTCACATTAAAATATAACTTGTTGAGCTTACTCCATTGCACCACTCTGTCAATATCCCGCTGGAGGTGCCCACACTCGGAGACGTTCGCTACCGATAGAAACAACTTAACGTCGTCTGCAAACAACAAACATTGCGCCTCCTCTATGACAGACGGTATATCGTTAATCATTATTATTAATTACAACGGCAAAAGATTGCTTCCCTGACTTACGCCCGAAAAAGTGTAATACGGCCTAGAATTATACCCGGCGTATTCTACATACTATATTGAAATACTTGTACAAACGAAATGGCAACATAATATTAGGTACCCGTCGCTATGTTGCATCGATAAAACAAAACGATGGCAACGCCTCTACTGGTGGATAACGTTACTATTTTACGATAATTATGATCACAGATTTTTGGCCATTTCTTGAAATATTCTTTCACCAACAGTTCATGAAATAATAATTTCTATGATCTGGCGAAGAAATGTACATAAATTATACCTTTTGTTATTCAGATAACAAACTCTCTCTCTCTCTCTCTCTCTCTCTCTCTCTCTCTCTCTCTCTCTCTCTCTCTCTCTCTCTCAAAATCAACTGCCAAGCATTGGCCTCCCTACGTAATTCAATAGAGACCTAACTATCAAACTACAAAAGGAAAATTATTACCGGTCGTGGGTGTTTCCGTGGTATCCTGCGCGTAGCTCTGTGCCACCAGCAGCATGCCGCACACCGCCAGCTGAAAATAATGTGTGAGTGTAACCTTCACGCACAGCTGACGTCATACTTCCGTGCCGCTCTCTCAACAATAGTATTATTCATCTTAACTAATTCTTCTCCAATTTCTGGTCTAAATTTGGTAGAATTGAGCAAAAAACAAAATCAAAGTACGTAATTAATGTGCGTACTGTATCTTAATAATATAATGTAAGTCTGATATAATGTGTAATCGCGCAATCGCCCACTTGTGTGCACTGAGGCTCCCTACGATCGTAAGCTGGATATAAAACTTTTTTTTTTGTTAAAATAAAAATATTTTTGTTACATATTCTACTTACGAGTACAATCATTGTGGTCAGCTTCATGGTTGCGTCGTGAATTGTCTCTTGGTACCGAAAGACTGTTCGGAAGTGTGATATGTCGTGTCTGAAACCCGTTTTTATATTGAATTGTAATAATTAATGCACATATAAAACTAGCGTTTCAATTAATTAAGATAAAATGGTAAAAGAATTTTATATCTGTGTAATATATTAGAGAATTACCTTTATTTAAGCAAGGCCACGATAAGGTAAAATTGTTTATTTATTAACTTATGTTTCAACATCTAACGTGTTGGTGTTTTTGGTTAGAGAAAGTCTGTAATTTTTCCTGATTATGATAATGTAAAAATTCAACCAAATCGCGATAAAATCCGTATAAAATAGTTTTATTTCAATGAGTAACATTCGCGTAAATCTAAGAAACCATTACGACAAACTTAGTTTTAAGAAATCAAATCATTTAAGTCAACATTTCATGAAATAAGAAATTGAAGATCGTGCAACGATATAATATAAGCTTATTTATAATCCAACAGATTTTGTACCTTCTACAATAATAAGTTTCGAGTAGACCGCCATTCCTGATGAAGAGTGAATTGACTGAAGAAGAAATCCAGCCTACAGTCAATAACTAAGATAAAACTTTACCGTAGGTATACTTATGATTGTTGTTATCTGAATAAATAAAAAAAAACTGTTTTTTTGAGTGCTTTATTTTTGAGGAATTTTGATTAGAGCGGACAAATACAAAATTATGATGATTGCACTAGGCCAGCGTGATGGACTATATGGCCTAACCACTCTCAATCGATTCTCTCGATTGTAGAGTAGGCCCGTGCCCTGCAGTGGGACGTATATGGGCTGATATAGATAGATAGATAGATAGATGATTGCAGCTTCAATCGTTACTCCTTTAATAGTTTCCAATAATATCTCGAGAAAGGCCGGCATGTTATGGGTTGATGTTATTTAAATACGACTCAAATGTTAATTTCAAAAAAAAAAATTGTTTTAAATTTAAACTATAAAGAACAATGGTCATTATGGCCCAGGAAAGGGAACAATTATGAATGATACATTAGAAAATAGTCCAATTACAATTTATTATATATTCATTTCTTTTTAAAGTCCAGGATTCAATAAAAAGATCTTTAGGCATTATAAATAACATAGAACGTGTATTAGTATTTTTTGTTGCGATGAATGGCGAGACTAGCAGGCCTGATGGTAAGCGGTATGACCTCTCATCGACAGTACCATCACCAAATAATACCATTAATTACAAAACAATACTTGGCATTCCACTGCGCTCGCCATCCTCAGACATAAGATTTTAAGTCTCATAATGTCGAGTTGTTACTCTGGCTACAATGTCCTTCAAACCGGAACAAAACAGTGCATTTACACTACTGCTTGATGGAAGAAATATATCTAGCGGTGGAACCTACTCAGGCGGCCTCTCACATATGTGAGCCCTACCACCAGTATAACATACATACATACATAAACTCACGCCTTTATCCCAGAAGGGGTAGGCAGCGCCACTAGGATACCCACATTTCACCATGTTGAACATTTTTATGGATTCAATAAATTATTTTCATTTTCATTAGTCTTCAGATATTACTGTCAACCTAGTTTATACAGGGTATATCAAGACTACGACCGAAAACGAAGCCAGGTGGTAGTATTAATGACTTCAGACACAAAGCAAGTATATATTTCGCAAAAAATTCGACAACTTTTTTTGGTAATTTTTTACTTATCGTCGTATTTGGGTGATACATACATAGTTTTCCTAAAATAATGATGTAAGACGCAATGGTACGTTAGGGTTTAAATTACTATTTTCGCAATAACTAGGTATTTATTACCCAAACACAGATATTTTTAAAAAATTGCAAAAAAAAATCTGGTGTATATTTTGCGAAATTTTTATTTGCATTGTGTCTGTAACCACTAAGACTACCACCCGGCTTCGTTTTCGGTCGCAGCCTTGATATACCCGGTATAGTTCTTTTCATCCAAGTTGACTTGCTAGCACTCTGTCACTCCTTAGTCCTTTACCACCTCAACGGAATAAAATGATCGAATATTCTTCATTTATACCCGTACCTTTTCCAGCATGTCTGGAAACTGCTTTCTAGCTACGAGTTATAAATACGTCACAGCCTTCCTGAATAACGATGAGCCACTTAACGCTTCACCGTGGGATGTGTCGCCGGCATTTTAATCAGGTAACGTTTGGGGGTCGAGGGTCACGGGGGGTCCGGGGGGCAAGGGAACAAATCTCCGAGACGCCTTGAAAATCGTGTTTGAAGTGAGGGATTTGCAGGATTAGATTTACGGCTCGGCTCACGTCCTAGTGTTTTGATTACACCGGGTTTCAGCGCCATTGAAGATATCTGTCAATGTGAATTTGTTTGTTTGTTGCGCTTTTGAGGCCTAAATTACTCAACCGATTATCGTGAAATTTTGCATAAAAAAAGTCAGGGGAACGAAAAACGACATAAGATACCTTCAATCTAAAAGATACTGTTTCGAAGGAATTTTTGCAGATAAATGCTGAGGAAGCTCATTGTTACCTATTCCTAGCTAATTCAACGAATCGGTCGTAATGAAATTTGGGATATGCATAGTTTGGATGAAGTGCGTGGCGGCCTGTTGGTAACGGACCAAACGCAGCTGCCTTCATGATCACGGTGGTCGCGGGTTCAAATCCCAGGGCACACCTCTGACTTTTCGGAGTCATGTGTGCATGATAGTCAATCGCCACGCACTGTAACGGTAAAGGAAATTATTGTGAAGAAATCGGCAGCGTTGTGGACTATATGGCCTAACCACTCTCAATCCTCCCCTGATTGTACAGAAAACCCGTGCCCTGCAGTCGGACGTATATGGGCTGATACAATACAATAGTTAGGATCTAGGAGATCCACTTGCGTCTTTGAGCCCAGAAATCTGCCATAGTGACTTTAGGGCGTAGTACTTATTATATACTTAGTACTAACTGGTGATAGGTCTCTCATATGTGAGAAGCCGCCTGGGTAGGTACCACCGCAATGTCTATTTCTCTCGCCAAACAGCAGTGTTAATGCACTGTTGTGTTCCGATTTGAAGGACATTGTAGCCGGAGTAATTATTGGATATATTGAGACTTAACATCTTATGTCTCAGGATGGCGAGTGCAGTAGAATTCCAAGCATTGCCTTGTAATTCATGGTGCTGTTTGGTTTTGCTACTGTCCATGAGCGGTCGTATTACTTACCATCAGGCGAATGGCATGCTCGTCTCGCCATTAATTGGATTAAAAAAAAATGTATACCAGTAGAAACTAAACAAAACTCGTGCTTTAAATAAAATTGATTAATATTTCAGCACGTATACATCATACGTAGTCCGACTGAGTGGCGTTCGTTGCGCACCATTTGCCGAGTGACGTTCTGTCATATATCAACTTTCTAAAAGCCTTCGCACTAAAAGCCCACGCAGAATGGACATATGAACTAATAAAATCTGTTTTCCATTACGTGTTTGTCGGTGGAATTTTTTAGTTCTGATTTTGGTAGTTTTTGTTTGAATTCTCATGTATTTTGATCGGTGTTTCGGAACTACATAAACTCACGCCTTTTTCCAGAAGGGTAACCAGAGGTGATACCAGGACACCCACGTTTTGCCTTATATTCCATCCCACGATGTGTTGATGTATCGCCATATCGGGCACAAATTCCTGACTCCAGGCTGATACTGAATAGAAAAATAAAATATCGCTTTGCCCGACTCAAGACCCAAGACTCAAGACTTAAGAACCCGAGACCTCAGCTTTGTAATCGTACCGTAGTACAACTACGCTACTGAGGTGGTATTTTGGAAATTAGTTGAGTAAAATGAAATGAAATTGTTTATTAAAAAAATAAAGACTTATAGAGACTTAATACTACTTAAAATAATGTGATACAAAAATATGAGATCCTTATAACTAGTATTGTCAGGGGTACCCAAACTAGGCAAAGCCTTAATCTTGGGCTACCAATATTGAGGAATTAAAACATCTGTATACAAGAGAGTTAAATGCATTAAAATAGCCTTAGAGAGGAAATATGAGTTTAAGAAAGTATAGTAGGTATTGTGGTTTATCTCGATTTACACGACTTGCTTTCAATTGCATTAATCTAATGTTATTTAATCTAATGTTATTGGAAAGCCTCCGTGGCGCAGTTGGTTAGACGCCGGCTGTGAAACGAGAGGCCGCGAGTTCGATCCCCGCACCAAAACAAATATTTGTGTGATCCACAGATATTTGTTTCGGGTCTGGGTGTTTGTTAGACCGAAATGTTTCTCGTAGCTTCTGATACCCACGAGACAAGACTCGATCTTAGTGTGGGGTCAGGACTATGTGTGTGACTGTTGGGTGTATTTATTTATTTACTAACATTCAGGTTCAATTCAGCAAATTCTATAATTATAGATTATGGGGATTCTATTTTGCTTTTGGAGGAAGCTAATTTCAGTTGTGAAATTTCTGTGGCTCCAAATGATAACAATTTAACTCATTAATAATATCAAACGCATATTAATGTTGTAAGTTTAAAAACCGTCAGCTTGTTTCGGAATCCAGGACGAGGTTATATGGTGCGAGTTTTCAAATACGATAACACATTATTTTTTCAATATAAATAAACATTTTAATGTACTTGGAAAATTTATATAGGTAGATTTAATAGACTGCCTCGGTGGCGTAGTTGTACTACGGTGCGACTACAAAGCTGAGGTCTCGGATTCGAATCCCGGGTCGGGCAAAGTGATATTGGGTATTTCTATTAATAATCAGCCCGGAGTCATGAATTTGTGCCCGACATGGCGTTAGGCTCGCCCCCTATCACATCATGGGACGGAACATACAAGGCGAAATGTGGGTGTCCTGGTGGCGCCTCTGCCTACCCTGCTGGGATAAAGGCGTGAGTTTATGTATGTATGTATATAGATTTAATATGTTTTTATTTATTTTATTTATTTAATTATTTGTTTATAAACTATTCTGCGTTAAACTGTATTTTTTTAAATATATCAGCCCGTATACGTCCTACTGCAGGGCACGAACCTCCTCTATAACCGAGAGTACGATTGAGAGTGGTTAGGCCATATAGTCCACCACGCAGGCCTAGTGCGGGTTGGCGGACTTTACATAGCATAGAAATGATTACAAATCGCTATGGTATGCAGGTTTCCTCACGATGTTTTCCTTCACCGTTATAGTGCGTGGTGATGACAATACACACATAACTCTGAAAAGTCAGAGTTGTGCCGTGGGATTTGAACCCGCGACCACCGTAAACATGTTGGCAGTCACGTCTGGTCCGTTTACCAACAGGCTTCCACGCACTTTTTTTAAACGGCTGATTCAAAATAATAATATCATAAAAGAACTCTAGACTTTGTTTTCATTTGTATGCTACACAACTCTCTCTTCTTAAACAAAAAACGCTCTAAAAGTCCCGACGGATTCTCATCAACAATACCTATCTTAGCAGTCATAAAACATAAAACAGAGTGCAGTCACATACATAAAACAATACCCAGATACAGCGAAGAAAAATTGACCTTTTCCATACATTAACCCATTTATACTAATGTAGTAGAAAACTGCCAACTCAGTTTTTCTTAATATTTATTCTAGTGTGAGAGCTTTTAGCTCGAGTCGAATAAATCAGACTTACACCAAAGTGGGCGACTATGAATTGAATCACAGGCATATTTCTTATTACTATATTTCAAGCCTTATATCTTTGTTATGGTTCAGAGAGATTTATCGTAGTATGGTAAATTCATACATTCATAAACTCACGCCTTTATTCCAGAAGGGGTAGACAGAGACGCCACTAGGACACCCACATTTCGCCTTGTATGTTCCGTCCCATGATGTGATAGGGGGCGAGCCTATCGCCATATCGGGCACAAACTCCTTTCTCCGGGCTGATAATGAATAGAAAAATCCAATATCACTTTGCCCGACCCGGGACTCGAACCCGAGACCTCAGCTTTATAACCGTACCGTAATACAACTACGCCACCGAGGCAGTCAAATCTTTGTTATAGTTCAGAGAGATTTGTCGAAGTTAGAATATTAAATTCAGTATGCATTTTACTTATTTTTTATACCACTGAGATATAAAATATGCACTTAGCCTATAATGCACCTTACGGTAATAATTTAAATAGAATATATCTGCGTCCCAAACAGCAGCTGACGAGCATGCCGTCCGCCTGATGGTAAACGATATGACCGGTCGTTGACAGTAGCAAAACCATACACCACATTTACAACGCAATGCTTAGCATTGCCCTGCGCTCGCCATCCTGAGACATAAGAAGTTGAGTCTCAATATGTCCAGTAGTTCCTCTGGCTACAATATCCTTCAAACCGGAACACAACAGTGCGTTTACACTGCTGTTTGGCGGGAGAAATAGACATTGCGGTGGTACCTACCCAGGCGGCCTCTTCCATACGAGAGATTTACTACCCACAAAAATGCCCCCCTTTTGTATTTTCACACCTGTAACGATATTATGCAACACATAAATTACGTTTCGTTTACTTTTAATCTTATTCTAGGGCCGCCATTTTGAACTTTTATGTTATAAATCCAAATGGTTCCAAAATCGATATTTGAGGGGTATTCTTACACCCGAAAACTTATTAGCCTCCCTACATATTTATAATAATGGCCAGTGAGCAAAAATAACAACCTTAATTTAATTAATATTTTAAGTTATTAACGTGATGTACAAACGAGTTTTATAATTGTTTTTATTAAAGCACTACCTTTGGCACAGCGAGTGCACACTTCAAAAACTTCATAAAGGTCCACGCGTGCAATTTACATTTTTTAATTAAAAACTACTGCTGTTCGCATACTTATCACACCCGACGCGACGCCGCGCCGCCTCAATTTATGTATAGTTGTGTAAAAATTAGGACAGACAAATTATTTGAATATGTAAAACAATTTTCATACACTTTAATTACACAGTATTGTGCGAATATTTTTGCTATCAATATTTATTTAATTGTTTCCTTGTCAACGGTAAGTTAATTATACAGAATGTAAAAAACTCGTTGGAAATGTAAATACGATATCAGAGACATTTTAAATGTAATGGCGTGAACGAATTCGTAAAATAATTATGTTATAGGCCGCCGGAATGGTACAATGTGTAAGCAGCTGGTCGGTGACAACACCCGAATGCTATTCTGTCCCGGTGTGCGCATGCCTTGAACATGAGAGTTAAACTTACTTTTACAGCCTTTTCTTGCTTTATTTTGAATTACATAATACATACATACATAAACTCACGCCTTTATCCCAGAAGGGGTAGGCAGAGGCGCCACCAGGACACCCACATTTCGCCTTGTATGTTCCGTCCCATGATGTGATAGGGGGCAAGCCTATCGCCATATCGGGCACAAATTTCTGACTCCGGGCTGATAATGAATAGAAAAACCCAATTTCACTTTGCCCGACCCGGGATTCGAACCCGAGACCTCAGCTTTGTAGTCGCACCGTAGTACAACTACGCCACCGAGGCAATCTTATTTTGAATTATTATTTATATATTAAACATATCACCAAATAGCGATAGCTATTAACATAATGTGGCCTTTCTCATATGGGTACTAAAAGTTTATAATTCAATTTTGATTCATTGTACCGTTTTAAGCACTTATAACAGTTATACTAAAAATGTAATTAAACTATAGGAAAATGTTTTCTTTTAACCTTTTAATAAATAATTATAATATTCTTCTTTCGGTTGTTTGTTCAATTAAGATTGAAATTTAGGGAACTTTGATCAGCATTGGATTTTCTATAATTGAAGAGAGATTGAGAGACATTTCGTTTGTTACAGGACAGACATGTGGGTAAGCAATATACCCCTACCACACAATGGCCAAAAAATAATATTAACTTAAAATAATTAATTAGCTATGTATGAATCCTAACGTGACGTGACTAAAGTATGCCTTAAAAATTTCGATAGATTAGTTACGGCTATGTATATTAAATAAATTCGTGTTTATTTATCTGTTATTTTAATTTCTAGAATGGTATATAAAGACCGGTTTTATAAAGTAAATATAACTATTCTCAATTGTCCTGATATTACGTCTTATTCAGGAGGATAAAATGAGGTTCGCCGTTGTTCTAAGTATTGTATTAATAAATATTTTTATTACATGATTCGGGAATTAAATGATTTTTGTTCAGATCAATACTTGGTGTGTGCAGACATTCAATTCAGGGTTCAATTCAGATTCTTATACTTTTGTTAGTGAGGCTCATGGGTGCAAAAGATGGCTAGATACAGTGGCGGATTATCCGTACGGCAAACTAGGCACGTGCCTAGGGGCGCGAGGTTACGAAGGGGCGCGCGATGATTTCGAATATCTTCGTTTCTATGCGAAACCATCAATTATGTTACATACGAATCGCATTCGTTCGCTAAATGAACATTCATTAATGTATGTATTTTTTTTTAATATGGCTGCTAGGGGGGCACTTTTGAGGTACTTGCCTAGGGCGCTCTCCACTTTTAATCCACCCCTGGCTAGATCACTGTTTTGTCTCCTTATCATCTTGGCACACTATTGTTAGAACGAAAATAGAAGATGTATTTATATCAGGTCATTCATTCACATACAATGTAAAAAAACCGTTGTTGTAAGCATTGTATTAGTCAATATTTTTATTATAGCTGAATATTGTGTTTTTTTCAAAGTGTGATTTATTAAAATGCTTCGTACTGTTCAAATATACTGGCTGAGGCTAAAGAAGAGAAAGAGAATAGCGATTATCATACACAATCGTGGTAAACTGTGAAATTAGAGGCCACGGGTTCGATCCCCGCACCGAAACAAATGTTTGTGTGATCCCAAGTATTTGTTTCGGTCTGATACCCACGACACCAGACTCGATCTTAGTGTGGGGTCAGGACTATGTATGTGACTGTTGGGTGTATTTATTTATTTAATATTTATTTATTTACGACCTAGTCACCATTTAGTCAAGCGAATTAAAATCATGTATTAGCAAGATTGTGTTTTTCTGTTCGGAAGGTGCCACGAGTTCCCTGGTCGGGAAATTTGAACAGAGTGAAAGGCTTATCCCTATCTCATTGTGGGACAGAATCGTGGGTGGCATTATACCGTCTCTGTCTACACCTTCTAAGATACCGTCGAGATCTTATTGTTATTTAAAAAATATATATTTTATTGATGCTGTAAAAGATATCGAGTCACTGCATTTACCGTTTGAATTTTAATCACTTCATCGTATTGTGCAGTACTGCAGGAGTTGAGAGAGTTGGAGAGGGTGCCTGATTCACATACCATAGGACATAAAAAATATTATTAAGATATGTATGTTATTCGCACCTCATGTTGTTTTTATGCATCGTTAAACGGTGCTCTATTTTCTATATACACAACACATTATTGTACCAGCTTGTAAATAATTCATCATTGTGATACATTTTATTTTTCAGCTAGCCGTGTGTCTTCTATTGGCCTCACATGGCGATTGCAAATCAATGCCAGTAGACATCAACGTGGGGGACGGGTTATTAAGAATTAATATTATAGATGACACAATGACACTGGCACTCCACTTAGATTCAAGTTCGATCGAAGATGATGAATCGGTGGGTTTCACCACACAAATCAATAATATTTAGTGATTGAATGGATTATTGTCCTCTTATGAAATGAAAACCGGATGAAGCAGCTGAATAAAAGATTTAATAAATGTGCCCTTTGTTGTTTTTATCGCCGAATGAGGAAAGTGGGGCAAAAAGACCCAATTTAAAATCAACCTCACAATTTCTGTGTATCAGGATCCCGGCCCATTTTTCGGTATTCAAATCCAGGGATTGCAATTGTCAAAGCCCAGGATTATCGGGATTGAAATAAATAAAAAATATTTAGAAATATTTTTCATTATTTTCATTGAAATAGTTAAATAAATAGTCTGTGAATTCGATTTGAGGACATTACTCAATTAAAACCCGAATCTAACGGAAGAAGGACTTTGCAGAATCACTAGGAGTGGCTCAATAAGCAGTTTAAATACCGTGAAATTCCATGACAATATTCAACTGCCTACTTTTGAGGAATTTACGCACTGAAACTGAGAGACTAAGGAACGCGATTTTTTTTACTTAAGACTCAAAAAAGTCGTAATAAATATATAGAAACGATCAAATTGAATATTATATTGCTCCCGCTGTATTCTCGGGATATTACTTATTTTGACTACCTACTTTTGCGTTGGATTGAGTATAGTCCAACTGAGGAGCTGTAAAAGTTTCATTAAAATCGGTTTAGTAGTTTTTGAGATAGAGCAGTTATACGTCTGTCGACGATTTTCAGTCCGAAGCGCGCATACAATATACATACATGTTAAATATTTTGTCTCGGCGTCCCAACCTATCTAGCTGGTCGAAGTAGAGAAGTATAATGATAGTAGTTGAATAGATAGGTACAAAAATTTAGAGAAGGAATTACTTGGAAATGAAATAAAATTAAAATAAATTTATTGAATCCACTACCACCTGGTTCACAAATCACAAGGCTGTCTTCGCCAGAGAAGAACGGGCAAGAAACTCTAATTTATTTTTTATAATTTATGGCTCTATTGCAACAAGAAACTCTTTCAAAACTCTTTCAAAACAAGTTTATAATACAGTGATTCTGCAGGAGTCATAGTTTAGTTAAATTTAGGTCGGTGCCAGCCTTAATGGTCGACTAGGTATGCCCCGCGCAATAAGTCAGTTAAAATAATAAATTATCCATATCACTGATCAGATTGCTACAGCGTGTGGATCAAAGTAAGTTCTTTTGAATATTATGTAACTTTGATAAGGCCTACTCTTCTCCTATTTTGACAGTTGTTTATTGATTGAATAATAGAGAATTTTTAATTTTTTAATTCAGTGCCAAATAATTAAATTAATAAGTCGATATCTGGGCAAATGCAAATATTCCACCACCAGCAACAACTCGTAATTTGTTGAATCCCGGCCTGACTAGTGACTTCAATATTTCGCAGCGTGAAGGGCTGCAAAGAAAAACACCGGAAAACCTCTGTAGCCTTCCCCATGGTTACCAAAAAGGAAAAATAACAGCTTTCCTCTAACCAAAAAAAACATGGTAGATGTTTTTCAAATGTTGAAAAAACAATTAATTAATAGGCAATTTTACGCTATCGAGGCCTTATTCAAAGTGTGCTAATCTTCAATTATTTTACATTAATTATAAAGTTCAGTAACTACCTTATCTAAATTAATTGAAATGCTAGTTTTTTATGTGTTTAAATTATGTTATTTAATTATATGACATTTATGTTTGTGTAGATATGTATGTATATTATACAGGGTATATCAAGACCGCGACCGAAAACGAAACCAGGTGGTAGTTTTAGCGGCTACAGACACAATGCAATTAAAAATTTTGCAAAATAAGCGACGAATTTTTTTTACAATTTTTTAAAAATCATCGTTTTTGAGGCGTAAATACCTAGTTTTTGCAAAAATAGTAATTTAAACCCTTACGTACCATTGCATGTTTAAAAATTAAGCGATGTACGTCATTTTTTTAGAAATACTATGTTTAATCACTCAAATACGACGATATGTAAAAAATTACAAAAAAAAAATTACGATTTTTTTTGTAAAATTTTTACTTGCTTTGTGTTTGATATCACTAATACTACCTCCTGGCTTCGTTTTCGGTCGCGGTCTTGATATACCCTATATATATGTTTGTATGTATATGCGTATATTGTGTAAGTATATGGATATGGGATATGTACGTTTATATGTATGTTTGAATATGGAATATTTATATTATTCGTAAATAATATAAACTTTCGTTCTCTTCTCTAATATCCATCACACGGTTGTCTGTCAGAAATTGCCTTGAGCGATAAGACCGCCAATTGTACTTTTATTTCTGTTTATTGTCTTCTTTTTTGTTGTATTTTTGATGTACAATAAAGATTTAAATAAATAATAACAAATTATTTCAATAGAATATACAGGTAACAAAAAAATCTGTCTGATCGGTTCTGTTTAAAAGATACGTTTCACATAATATGTTAGAAAAATATCTATGCATATACAAAATTTGTAACCGATCGATATTTGTGCATGGAAAATAAATGAGAAAAACTAATATGGAGGGTCTTTATTAACGTAAAAAAGCCCAAAACAATTATTTATTTGCCTGTTTGTCTGTGCGGTTGTGCGCGATGAACTCAGAAACGGCTTAACTGACTTTTATCCCGAATAATTTAGATTTCCCGTGGGAAGAGGAAGTAATTCCTATATATATGTGTTTCTTTATATACTTAAAGGGATAGGAATGTACTAGATTACATGTCTTGAGTGAGAAAGACAAAAAACCATCAAGTGAGATGGATTGAAAAATAAATGAATTAATAAGCAATTTTACCCTTTCGTGGTCTTACTTATAGAGAGCCAATTTTGTAATATATTACACAGATATAAAAATTAAATAACCATTTTATTTAAATTAAGTAATTGCAACGCTAGTTTTTTATGTGCATTAATTATTACAATTCAATATCCCAGAAGGGATAGACAGAGGCGCCACCAGGACACCCACATTTCGCCTTGTATATTCCGTCCCGTGATGTGATAGGGGGCGAGCCTGTCGCCATATCGGGCACAAATTACTGACTCCGGGCTGATAATGAATAGGAAAATCCAATATCACTTTGCCCGATCCGGGATTCAAACCCGAGACCTCAGCTTAGTAATCATACCGTAGTACAACTACGCCACCGAGGCAGGCAATTATCTCCTTATGCTAAACAAAAACGTTGTTATATAGTTATATAGTACATGTAATTCAACTATTTTAGTTATCAAATGTTTTGTCTTCTTCCCTCTAACTAATTTCTAAAGTCGTTTGAAAGGGACAAAACATTTCATAACTTAGATAGGTTTTAAATCTGACTATGAATAAGGCCGTAACACCATAATTCAAACATCAACCCGTGTAAACATCAACATGATTATGAATGTTACCCATTAACAATCAAAACTAAATCCCTGTTTAATTAAATTATTAATCCGCAGTAAGCCATTACAATTTCCAGTCGGATACGCCATTGTCTCCGCAATACATGCAAATATTAGATTAGATGTAATTAGTGCTAATGAGCTGTAACGTTCTGATCGATAACCGGTTATCTATATGTTAAACACTATGTAATTAATAATTATATAATTATTATTCAATGGTAATACGAGGGCTCCCTCAGGAGTTATGTGTTGATTGAAATCATTTGATTATGAAGTGATGGAAAATATTGTGAAGTGTAATTCACGAAGATTTTTTACGTGATCCATAACACTTTTTACCGATTTATATGCTATGTTATGAAATACTGTAGCTGTTTGTAATACCCGCAACGCGTCTGTATTTCAGAGTAAGGACAGTACTAGAAACATAATTTTGTTTAGAGCAAGGATGACACTTGCTCTTAACAAAATTACACGATCCAAGCAAAAATGTTCTCCCGATTAAACCAACTGCGACGAATAAACTGCTAATTTAGCAAATCTAAAAAACCGGGGGTATTTAAAAGAAATCTGATAGAAAATAGTTACCCGAAATTATCATATAACACGGTATTGGAAAGTATTCTATACGTATAAGGCAAAGCCGCACGCTCATTGCCCGCGCCGCTCAAAGGAGTACGTTTGGAAATCTTTTCCTTTCCAAACTTTTAAAATACAAATCTATTTGTGAACGGCTTTATTTTCTTCAACTTTAAAGTTTTAAACATTTTGATAGATTTTGGTTTGTGGTTATTTGTTGTGTGAATGTGGTTGATGTAATCAGCGGGACATGTTTGAGTCATCAGTCCCAAAACTGTGATCATCATTGCTACAATATGATAGATGAGTTAAATGTTTCAGGCTGCCAATTGCATTGCAGGATCATTAGCCAAATTATTTCTAACAGATTAAGAAAACGTTAGCTACAAATTCCATTTTTTCTCATAATCAACAATAATTTGCATCTTAATTTAGTGCAAATTAGAATCTAATTTATCAAAATCAGCCAATACATTTAATGAATTTTTTGTCCACCAAACTTTTGTCCACCAAAACAGACAACAGTCACTGAAAATAATAGCAAAAAATGCATAAAAGGATTCCCTGGATAAAGCCAGTACATACGTGATGCAATGTCTTTACGTCTGAGCGAAGTAATTTCCCGGGCATGTGCAACGGCTCAATTTGTCATCGTTTGGCAAAGGCCGCATTTTTCGTTTGCCGTTTGTGGCGTTTGTATCCGGCTTTATTTTAGCTCCATCGGTTCGGAGGAAATTAAATTTCTTCGCATTGCTCTAATGTTACTCTAATGTTAGAATTTTGTGCTTGGAAATCTTTTTTATGAGTGGAAAGTTGTTTGTAATATAAATATGATTATTTTGTCATTATCTTAAATTGTAATATACGCAAATTGTGATTATGGTTTATTATAAATTATAGCATAAATTACAACTAGTAATTATCATAAATTATATGTATAGATTAGGGTTGGTCAAAAAAATCAATTTCCTTTCATCTATGATACTGAAAAATTGGTAGCTAGGCATCTTTAAAAAATTGCACCTAATATGAGCTCTTAGTTTCAATAGGAAGGCCCTCCGCATTACAGTTTTCTATTTTCTCCCCAGTCCAATAGACAAAAACTTATCATATTATTAATAAAACTTTCTTAATTTATATGTATTTATTTTTATGGACGCCTAACAAAAAAAAAATCAGAGTAATAAGTTATAAAGTGCTTGGTTTTTTTGGCCCACCCTAGTATTATGTCACAGAAACCACAGAATCGAAATTGCGTGCAGTTAGAAAACTTTAGAGTCGTTTTTAAAGAGTTATCATAAGTTCTTATCATTGAAATAATAATATTTATTTATTAAACAAACTATTGACCTTGCAAATATTAATGTCAGAATTTCACAAAATCACAAACTGTTCTTATTCAGATCACCAAAACGGTTCCAAAAAAATAGAATACACGAAAATTATCAATATTTTGGGGATATAAGGAAAAGACCTAAATAAATGTTTATACATCCAAAACTTCGAAAGGGCGCTATATTTTTCATAAATATTCAATGCCAACTAAACTTTTGTGGAACTGGTACCCACGCTGTTGTCAGTCATGACTCGGTATGCATGGGCAGGCTTTTCCGGGGCATTACCACTGTCTCTCAGGAGATCGACAGCTTTGCTGTCCCTTTTCGTTCGGTGAATGAGATTACCGTATGCCCAGTACACCCCGATTTGATAAGGCAAGACATTTATGAATGAAGTGTGGATGTTCAAGGGCGGCAGTGATCATTTACCGTCACGTGACCTGTTTGCTCGGTTGCTGGTCCTATTCTATATCAGCCCATATACGTCCCACTGCAGGGCACGGGCCTACTCTACTATCGAGAGAATCGATTAAGAGTGGTTAGGCCATATAGTCCACCACGCTGGCCTAGTGCGGGTTGGCGGACTTACATACCGTAGAAATTCTTTAAAATCGGTACGGTATGCAGGTTTCCTCACGATGTTTTCCTTCACCGTTAAAGTGCGTGGTGATTGACTATCAATACACACATAACTGCGAAAAGTCAGAGGTGTGCCCTGGGATTTGAATCCGCGACCACCGTGAACATGTAGGCAGCCGCGTTTGGTCCGTTACCAACAGGCCACCACGCACTTTTCTTACACACCTATTGTGTAAGAAAAAAACTATTAACATTGATACGTACATAATTATGGTATAACCATTCCATTAAATTCGTAGCATAAAGAGCGAAATGAAGTTTCGTCGCTCCATTCGTCCATAGCGATTTATATGGCGTATTTAACATAATTTATGTGAAACAATACGTCGGCGAGTTGGCAACTTTCGGGCCCACTTCATTACTTGGTACGGTTTTAATTTATTGAAGTTTTCAATTGGTGTGGGCCTTTGCATACCTGAACGTGATTTATTATGTCTGTTGAGTGTTGAGTTGGAAACCATTTAGAAGTTATTACTTATGACTTACGACTATTTACTAGTGGTAGGTCTCTCATATGTGAGAGGCCGCCTGGGTAGGTACCACCGCAATGTCTATTTCTCACGCTAAACTGCAGTGTAAACGCACTGTTGTGTTCCGGTTTGAAGGACATTTCTATGAAACTTACACAGCTCTTAAGGTGGACTATACCTAATCCAAATAAAAAATATTTTTTCAAATCCAACTTATACTAATTATAATTATCGACTGATATTAAATAAAATCTACGGATTCTGCTGTGATATGCACAATTTGTGATTTATGCACTCATTAGGTTTATGCGTATTAATTGTTAATCGCACATTCATCTTAATTTACAAATATCCATAATAAAAATACATTAAATTCTAGCTCTCAAATTTAATACGATTAAAACAACACAAACAATTTCCAAAACACGGTGTCGCTGACTTCATGCAAAATATTCATCAGATCCCAACCACAATGGCGAGGAAATTCTAATGAGTTATTCCGGGAGAGTCAGGCTATTGTTTGAGCCATGAGTAATTGTTGAAAATGCTTTGACGTCGGCAGAGACGGTAGAGACGGTAGAGCACAGACGTTATTGAGCTCCGCTCTGTGTAGAGTACGTAGGGTGATCCGGGCTGTACAATTGAGTGCGCTCCATTCGCGAACTTAATATGGGTTTCCATTGATAGTGGTTTTCAAATATTTTTAGGTTTTTAAGTCGAAGTTAAGTGGTTTTTTTTTAAGTTTTTAATAGATGAAATAATGCTGAATCGTAAGGACCCCATCATTACGTCGTCTATTTCTGTGATTATTGTTTTTTTTATTATTTTCGGTTACGGTAAACTTAGAACACTGAAAGACTAATGTCTTCCTTTTTTCCTACGAGGTATTTTAGTCTTCAACTCTTGTCATTTTGGACTGAATGCGTAAAGGTCGAATTTGCACGCCATCTTCGAGCAACACTGTTTGTGACCATTCGCTGGAATTCAGTTCGTAACAAGCTTGATTAAAATTCTAAATGCATTCAAGTTACACGCATCCACAAATACGCTATTTAATATCACTGTCAAGCATTCCAAATTCCGGAAAATTTAATTTCAAACTGTTACAAAAAATAACCAACAATCGCTCTGGTATTAAATTTGAATTCCAAGAATAGTATTTTAATTTGGGAATAGCTGTAGGGAACAAAGCGGAGCATTTTATTGTTACTCAACATGTAGTTCTCTTGGGACAAATAAAATTTACAACCCTTTAAGTAGACCTGTACTAAATCTACCGGATCGGGTTGTTCCAAGTTATTTGTTATTGAGGCTGAAAAGGTTTTTGAGCTAATATTTGTAAACGGACCATATTCAAGGTGGTCGCGGGTTCAAATCCCAGGGCACACCTCTGACTTTTCTGAGTCATGTATTGATAGTCAATCACCACGCGCTATAACGGTGAAGGAAAACATCGTGAGGAAATATCATAGCGATTTGCAACAATTTCTATGGTATGTAAAGTCCGCCAAACCGCACTAGGCAGGCGTGGTGGACTATATGCATTACTCTGATGTAGTATTTAAGGTCATTATTTACATACATATATAAACTCACGCCTTTTCCCAGAAGAGGTAGGCAGAGGTGCTACTAGGATACCCACATTTCGCCTTGTATGGTCCCTCCCATAATGTGATGGGTTGAGCCTATCGCCAAATTGGGCACAAATTCCTGACTCCGGGCTGATAATGAATAGAAAAATTAAATATCAGATTGCCCGGCCCGGGACTCGAACCGGTGACCTCAATTTTGCAATCATACCGTAGTACAACTGCGCCACCGAGGCAGGCATTATTTAATTGGCCATAAAAACTACTATTTCATCAAACTGTTACTAAAATCGTATAAAATGTACTCCCGCAGTTAGAATTCACACTCAGTGACGAGTTTAGCGATTTAATGTTTTTAATTTAATTCAAATTAGTTAATTTCGATCAGGACGGTGTTATTATACTGATCATGAAATGTTAGGCAATTACTAGGCTTTACTGTGAAGGACAACGTCGTGAGGTAACCTACATATCATAGACATTTGCAAGAATTTCTCAGGTGTGTTTATAATTTTGCCAATCCGCACTAGGCAAGCGTCGCTACGTGTATGGGCATTATTATTAGTCTTTTTTTTTACACAATACGTCCACAGATTGGTCACCTGGTGATAATTGATCATTGCCACTTGATCATTACCACCCATGAACATTCACATGTGGGTCATTGATGTGTCGCCGGCCCATGATATGGGAAAAGGAGCGAAAAGAAAAAAAGATGGGTGGATATGAACCTACCTATCTTGAGACTGTCCCGCTCTCACTCCCGCCACTGCAGCTCCTGTAAGCCAGGACCAACAGTGGCACGTATTTTAAACACACTGAGCATTGAAACTCAGCGAGTCTCCAGGAATGTCTAAATTGTCTTAAAACCGCAACGAAATCACAAAGTTAAATTAATAGGAATTGGAAATTAATTATTGTCCATTTCCCTCCGTAATGAAGCGGGTGACAAAACAATGAACTAAAGATGTTTCATCTATTAGTACCTAGTTACTAGTATATGGATCAAAAAATTCAACTCGCCCCCGCTTAAGTGCCCGCTCCGCTCACCACACTCAACACACCATTATCTAATCCTCCCTTCATGACGGTGTACGTCGGTCTAAGTTACGGCACGGTTGATTGGTCGGCATTAACTGTCAAACGAGATATAAGGGGGCTTTGCTCGCGACCTCGAGCGGATGTACCGGAAAAAATCTTTTGACCAGATTTCCAATCAAACAGCCGGGTTTTGTTTTGATGAGGCTCTTTTGATGTCATTTGGTGAATGATTGCAAGCGTTGGAACCTTTGTCGTGGTTAATATTGAAATAAAACTATATTTTACGGATTTTATCGCGATTTGGTTTAATTTTTACATTTTAACTTCCCGACGTTTCGATTGCTTTACATCTTTCGTGGTCACGGGGCGGACTGAGGTATTAGTCATCTGCTCAGTGACTGTTGCAATTTAAGTACCCTTAATAATTACGCGATAAAATCCGTAAAATATAGTTTTATTTCAACATTCGCGTAAATATAAGAAACCATTGTGGTTAATAATGTTCCTTGTTTTTCCCTTCTAAAGGCTTCTGATGATGAATGAGCAATGCTCGATGTAAACAGCGATGGTATTCACTTTCCATTCAATACGTCACTCGCTCTGTGAACACTAATTGTAAATTTTATTGAAGCACTTTACATACATACATATATACATACATACATATACACACACATACATACATAAACTCACGCCTTTTTCCCGGAAGGGGTAGGCAGATGTGCTACCAGGACACCCACATTTCGCTTTGTATATTTCGTCCCATGATGTGTCTTGTATGTTCCGTATCATGGTGTCATTGAAATAATTTACTTCAAAAATTGTTAGGCAACAAGCCTAATAATGTACCAATTGTTCAAATACAAATGGCCTCATTCATAGACAGTTTTAACCTATTTTAGCTGTCGAATGTTTTTCTTCTTCGCTCAAACTGAATCCAAAAGTTGATGGAAAGGAACAAAAATTTCAATAACTAAAATAGGTTTCAAAACTAAATGAATAAGGCCAGAAGACGTTAAAATCGACTGATGCATAAAAATAAGTTACATAGCAACAAATCTCTACATAATCATAGAAGAAACAAATAAGGATTATATTGATTCAATTTTTGACAGCCGCCGTGGCGCAGTTGGTTAGCCGCCGGCTGTGAAACGAGAGGCCGCGGTTTCGATCCCCGCACCGAGACAAATGTTTGTGTGAACCACAAGTATTTGTTTCGGGTCGGGGTGTTTGTAAGACCGAAAGTCTCTCGTAGTTCCTGATACCCGCGACACAAGACTCGATCTTAGCAGGGTCAGGTCAAGCACATTACCGCAAAGAAAACGTATAAAATTATATAATTCAAAAGTGATGTAACGAACATATGAAGTTGGGAATAAATTTATCCAGGTACAGTGTAACGACCTGAAAGATATTAAGCTGCGCGGTAAGGACAAAGTTTTCCTGGCCAGGCGCAATTTTGTACTAGCTTTTAATATGGGTTCGTTCACGTTGTTAGCAAATAACGTCTCTAGGGAAATATACGGTATTACTTTCGCTGGTATGGTTATGCTATGATTGATTAATTATTATATGGGGTTTTTCGAGAAAATAATATTTGTTTTATTGAAATCCTGTATACAGTTAGTTAAGATAATGTGAACAATCATGAATTTTAAGATATTTATCTATAAGAATGTACATTCTGTGTTATAAACGTATAAGTTCAAAAGTCTTGTTTCTGGATGTCGTAGAAGCATAAAGATACTCGTTTTTAAAGAGATCAGCAGAGTTTCTAGTAGTCTCCCTTCGCCACGCTTACTTCCATTACAAAATATGATACCCTCAACGATTTTACTATTGTTATAACGAATAAATTCTAGTTTAATCAAGACCTCTGTGATTAATTAACCAGATTAAACTTAAGTCATTGTATATCCTCGACTAGCTTTTGTGACATACGCCCGATCTTGCTTACAAAGTTGAAGCAATGAACTGCATTAAGTAAAACACTGTTTGACGCATGTGTAGAAATGGTGGTGCAATGCTGGTAGTTATGATTGCAGTATGAACAGTTAATTTGGCAGTATATACGTCCCACTCCAGGGCACGGGCCTACTCTACAATCGAGAGAATCGATTGAGAGTGGTTAGGCTATATAGTCCACCACGCTGGCCCAGTGCGGGTTGGCGGACCTACATACCGTAGAAATTCTTTTAAAATCCCTACGGTATGCAGGTTTCCTCACGATGTTTTCCTTCACCATCAAAGTGCGTGGTGATTGACTATCGATACACACATAACTCCGAAAAATCAGAGGTGTGCCCTGGGATTTGAACCCGCGAACACCGTGAACATGTAGGCAGCCGCGTCTGGTCTGTTACCAACAGGCCACCACGCACTTTTACTTTACTTCAACTCTACTTCATAGGTAATATCGGCGTGAAAAACGTTATTTCTTTCCCACACATGGCGTAATGAGGATAACCTGGTAGCACTTCTGCCTACACCTTCTGGGAATTATGTATGTTATGTAAGAATCAATCATCTCTTGCTTCAGTTTGCACTGCGCTTGCTATCAAGATGGTTGGGATCTCTTTATCGTGTTTATATAATAAGGCATTTGAAAATACGATTAAAACAAATTGCTAAATATGTCTATGGGACTATCGAATTAATTACCTACTTCCAACATCATCTCCACATCGTAACAAACTCAAAAAATTACAAAACTCATTTCCGTAACCACGCAAACAAATGGACATCGCTATTATTAATTTTATTTTAAAAGCCTCGGCTCCGGAAATTAAACGCCAATACCGCATGGCTGTATCATACGATAGATACCATTCTAGCGTGAAAAAAATTTCAGATGTTAGTAAAGGACCCGGCGGAAATGGAATCGCCGACGGCTCCATGCAAACATGGACGAATCAATAGAATCTTCGTTATCTACACTCTTTTATTTTGCAGGAATTTTATTCTGAGCTTTGGCCGGGCTTTGTTTGAATTTTTGGTTGTGTGGTATTTCATATTAGCTGATGAATTTTTGTTTTTTTTTCCATAATTCTAATGTTACAGACTGTTAAAAATATGCACTAAAATAATAATTATGGCCATCTTATTGAACATTGAACCTATAGCTGGTGATAGCTAATGACCCATTAATAGATAAAATAAAAATAACGAAAGGATTTTTACAACAAATCAATACAACAGAACATCTATCATAATTATATATATTCAGTTGCTAACCGTTGAGTACGGGACTCCTTTACTACCCAGAGTTCGATTGACACGGCTTAGGCCTTAATCCATCTCGCTGCTACATTGCGGATTGCCGGACTTCCCGTTTCTTCCCTCTTATTATCCATACACTTAAAGAGTATGCTAAAAAAACTAGCAATACACGCAGGACTCTGAAAAGTCATACATATGGTTTGAGATTCTAGACCACGACTACAATCTTGGCAGTTCTTAATTATTATCTAGTTCTTAACTCTAATCCAGTTCTTTACCAACATAGCATCATCCGACAAATCAAAACACAACTACATTCCCCCCTAGCTAGTAACAAAAAGCGATGTGTTGGTAAGAAAGCCAATCAGTGGGGAAGGCATTCAAGGCTCATTGTGGGAGTGGGCAGAATCGACAGCTGTTCCACTCGCCCTTTCCGCAGTAGGTGTAATTAATCAGCATACTGGGTAGTGCTGGGGCAAACGATGCCGGATTAGTTTCTGAATAATTTTCATTTGTTTTATTATACTTGGTTATAGTTCAGAATGAAGTATTTTTCATCATCTTCAGACACAACGCGGCCTGCACCTTACAGGTACCTGCGAATTGTGATAGGACCTCTGTCCGCCTGATAAGCTACCAAAGCAATGATAGCTAATATGTAGCCACCACTCTAGAGATCTGCGACCTCATCTTTCACTGCCATTTTACTTGTTATGTGAATTTCGTTCTTCTACGGATTTTGTCATTTGTCGATCAACTTTATTAGTTACATACATACATAAACTCACGTGTTTTTCCAGAAAGGGTAGGCAGAGGTGCTACCAGGACACCCACATTTCGCATTGTTGGATCCGTTCCACGATGTGATATGAGGCGAGCAGATGTTGCTTACATACCACACACGATTTGTATCAATATTTAAGCAGAATAATTTGATCTTATTTGGCTGGTTATCAGTCAGACGATAAAAGATTCCCACAGATTTCAACTTTGCATTATAAGATAAATAAATACACCCAGCAGTCACATACATGGTCCTGAACCCACACTAAGATCTAGTCTTGTGTCGTGGGTATCAGAAACTACGAGAGACTTCACGGTCTCACAAACACCCAGGCCCGAAACAAATACCTAAATAAATTATATCATTCCATAGCAAAGATAAACACAAATATTGAAATAAAACTATTTTATACGGATTTTATCGCGATTTGGTTTAATTTTTACATTTTTTAACTTCCCGACGTTTCGATTACTTTACAGCTTTCGTGGTCACGGGGCGGACCCCAGTAAATAGTTTTATTTCAATGTGTAACATTCGCGTAAATCTAAGAAACCATTATATAAACACAGATAGCTAAATATAAAGCTCGCACATTTCCCCACACTATCACAGAGTGGCTGCGGCATGTGTTAACTACGAACAAAAGATCGTGATAACGCTATTTATCCCTTGCGCTTTAGCTACAATACTAATTAAACCCGGCCCTGTTTAACAAGCGAACTAATTAATTGATAAACATTCGATACGTCTCAAACGATAAAGGGTGAATTGGATAAATAATTGCTTGTATAATAGAAGGAAGTTTCTGTTTGGATTAGGAAGTTAGTAATATTACCTACTAATTGTAAGGGGATTGATTTAAATTAATATTTTAGAAATCCTGATATATATAAATAATAAATTCGCCAAATATTTTTTTTAGATCGATGCCATCCTCTATATTTGAGACCAGCTATGCCCCGTGGTTTTACTCGCGTAATTCGTAGCGTGATGCGTAAAATGTAAATAGCTTACAGTTTTCCAGCTGGCACCGATCTCAAAAATATAGTTGGCATATTTAGGTGTTTGAATATTTTTTTATATTAATTTTATTTCTCCCTTTTTAGTGTTTATTAATTGAATAGATTACAATTTTGAAGTCGGTTTAATTTATTAACACTAATTCATCGCAAAAAAATATATTATCAAATACTTTGTTAAGACATCTATCTAGTATCGCAATCGAGAATACGATTGAGAGGGGTTAGGCCATATAGTCCACAACGGCCTAGTGCGGGTTGGCGGTGTTACACCGGTTAAAGTACAACAAATAGTACCAAAATGACTAGTGATGAGTATTTAACCCAATTCTTCATAAAATCGAGAGTTAGACAGTTGAGTAATTTAATTATATTAATAGAATAAATGATAATCAATAAATAATTACACCTAATAGTCACATTTTTATGGAAAGACATCGATACAAGAAAAAACTAATGTCCTCATAAATAAGAAATGCGTTAGTATTTTGATAGTATTGTGGTCCCTTGCGCTTCAGATGGCCATCAACATCTTCGCGTATACAGCCCCGGGTCCGGAAAATGTCTCTTCCGTTTTCCCCCAAAATCATGCGGCCATTTTGTGCCTATTTTTATATAGACTCTTATGCGAGTTTATGTGGAGAATAAAGGACTTTTTTCTTTTTCTTTAGCGTTTTTTTAATGGCTCTTTTTGCTATGTTCTAGAATTACGTCTCTTTGGTTAAACATTAGTTTTACCCAGGTTAAAATAAGTTTAAGTGATTTATTCGTGACCACACGAAATGTAAAAATTATAATTGCCGTCATGGGTCGTACATTATAAATAAAATATCCCCGATTAATATAACATCAAAAAAACTTCAATTTATTTATCAACTAAGTAAAAATAATATTTTCGATGCAACGCCATCTATTGCCGACGTATAAAATCACTAAGCAACACTAGAACGAATGAACCTTATCCATCCGTTACGGTATTTGTCAGTTACAACGTAACTGTTTAGTTCAACGTATACGCCAGAGATGGCGCTATAAGCAACTTTTAAAAATTTACTTTTTTCTTTGTTTCAGATACCGACGAGCATAATAACTAAAAAATGGTTCCAAAATAAACAAAAGTTCCTTATCCTTAGTCAAAAATGTATAATTCGAACGAATTTTTGCACAGTGCCGGCGTAAGTCGACACATGCAAGCCACAGGCGAGGCACCATCTCAAAAAACAAGCATGAAACGTCGATCATGCGAGGTACCCTTAGGAGACATCTCATCCAACAACTTCAAAGTCTCATTAGGAGATATTACGACTGACGGTCCTAACTACGACTGCCGGTCTTTGCGGTCGGTTAAGTCTGAGGATGCGCGGTCTTTGCGGTATTACCGACCGATAGACAGTAGGAGCGTAAAGAATTTTAGGAGTTCTTTGGCTGATATTTCCACATGTTCGCTGTCACGGCCTCCGAGCTATGACCAGCTGTCGCGAAGGTCGATTGTGGACGGACCCGAGGGTCAAGGCATCACATCCAGCATTGAAGGAGTCCTGTGGTCTGATGAAGAGGAGAACGAGTATTTTTATCAGGAAAATATTACCGCCGCTTGGAATGAAGGTAAGATTTGATATTTTTTTACGATTTTTGTATATTTAGATACCACTGGTGGGCTATTATAATAAGATTCACGGCGTATGATTTTGAGTTATGATGAATTATGACGATTCAATAGAGTTGAGAACTCGTATATATATATATATATATATATATATATATATATATATATATATATATATATATTATAGGTACAATATATTTTTACCAAAAGTCAAGTTTTGGAGCATATTGATAAAATATCTAAATTATTATTTAAATTACTAATGTCTTAATAACTCCAGTAAAATATGTAAAGTCCGTAATTGCTTTGACATCAATATTCCATAGCAACACAAAATATCGCAACCCTTTCTCTTTAATATCAAAGTAAAAAAAAGATAAAAAGCTTCATCGCATAAAGTTTAGCACATTTTATCTGCACCGGTCACGATTGTGTATGCAATTGACATTAATAATAATTTTTACTGGCTTTATCGCCCACACAGCTGCATACAAAAATTAAGAATGCCGTGTCATTGGAGATTTGTGATAAGAACCAACTGATAGGACGAGTATCAGACACATTGCAAGTGCACATTAACGAGAAGATTAAAAACGCATTAAGTTTATATTCGATAATGTTCAAAAGTTAATTGGAATGAATTTTGCATATTTTTTTATTGAAACCTTAATAATGTATGAAATTATATTTATTTTTGGTGCGTCTGATGTCTAATTCTCGGAAATAAACCTAAGAGAATAACGCAAAGGTTTCGCGGTTCCCTTAATTTACTAATACTAGTAGTAGTGACAAAGGAAAGATTTAAATAAACAGTTTTTATTTATTATTTATTATTTCCATTATTATTTCCAGCGTGGTGGACTATAATCGATTCTCTCGATTGTAGAGTAGGCCCGTGCCCTGCAGTGGGACGTATATGGGCTGATATAGATATTTAATATATATTATTTAATATATAATTAAATAATATATATTAAATAAACCAGTCCGCCCCGTGACCACGAAAGCTGTAAAGTAATCGAAACGTCGGGAAGTTAAAAAATGTAAAATTAAACCAAATCGCGATAAAATCCGTATAAAATAGTTTTATTTCAATATATTATTTATTACATGTAAGTCGTAATTCACTGGATACAGGCCGTTTCCATCAGGTCGACGTGGAGATCATTGGGGGAAGCCTATGCTCAGCAGTGGACAGACAGATAAGATTTAGAATGAATGGAAATCTAGACTTAAAATAAAGATTTCCATTTACTTTTCTTACAGTCATAATAGTTTAGTAAACATTGTTATACTTCCAAAATAACATCTAAGATTACAGAGCCATACATGTGACAAAACATAAATTATTTTATTTTGGGTACTCCTCTACAGTACGAAGCACCTACTTCAAATCAACTATTTCACACATTTCACAATGAAGTAACAACCGCTCCTGTGCCTGTAGAGAGAGAGTGACATTTAAGACTTTCAAAATATCATTGATTAAATGACAGAATAAAAGCTGCTACTTTCAGCCAATTTTCTTTTCCGTAGTAGCATTATGGCGATCGACCCTAGCATTCATGTTGTATTTAAAAGTAGTTTAGCTGTAGCTCCGAGCACAAGCACCCTTTTTATACCTCTGGGATTAATCATAGTTATAGACAATTATGAGTTACCCCCAAGCATTCCCCTTCCCTGGCATAAATACAAAAATAAAACCAGATTTCCCATACTAAAATACCGAGCGAAGCTTTCAACTGAGATTTCAATCGCGATTCGTCTGCAAAGATTTGTATCTGAAATATTGATGGATAGGAGACTGCGGATAGGCGCACTAATTGAGAACCTAGCTAAGACCGTAGTCGACTTTCTATACATTATCTTGATTTAAGTTTCAAATGAGCGCTGCAAATTAAGTGAAATCATTTGATGAAATACCATTATCAGAATACCATTATCAGATCACATCAGATGCCTCTGCTTGCTTTAAGACGTTTGGTGATAAGAGAGTAGACTGCAGGATTGTCAGTGACTTGCGTGAATTTCTTAGATCTTGGAGCTATAATTAATACCTTATTTTGAAGTATGTAATTTAGATTTCTATTAAAGTTGGCACCGAACAGGATGCTACTTATGATAGCCGCTAGGTATTAGTTCTGTGTTTGTTTGCACTTTGGCAAAAGATGTCCTAGTTTAGTTATTACTTATACAAATATCTGTATCCAGAAGAGTAGGCAAAGATGTGACTGGCAGCACTTACGGTTCGAGGTTGTCTCCATCTAAAGGTATGATAGAATTCAAGTCTATAGACGAGCACTACATGTAGTCCCGAACAGCTCACATGAAATGAATTTCCATGAAAATGAATTTTCAACCACAAGAATCACACAAACTGGATTGCTACACCGATGAATAGAACCTAAGACCGTTCACAGTTTATTACGCTGCCGCGGAACTATTGATTTTTGAAATCAGATATTACATAAAACCCAAACCATGCTACAACGCATCTCAATGCCCTATGGTGTTGCAGATGTCCATGGGCAGCGGTGTTCACTTACCATCAGGTGAACCGCATGCTCGTTTGCCCCCTATAATATAAAAAAAAAAAAAAAAACATCGCTAAAATCCCGTGCTAATATTCAAAGAAAGCAAGCATTGGTATGTTCCAAGTTCCAGCTGCATCAGTTGAACATTGACACAGAACTGCGTAACACAAATTAAATTAAACTTATTGATTATCCCCTACTGCGGTCAGTGAGGGGTCGGTGCAAAAAATAATAATAGTAAAAATGAGAGAGTTAAATGCCGCCTTACAATATGTCTAATGGTTACAGTACGATGTGGTTGAATCGTGCAAAAAATCATTGGCACATTCCCCTACTATTTGTATTTATTTATGTAGTCACGGTATGATTCGTGGTCACGGGGCGGACGAAAGCTGTAAAGCAATCGAAACGTCGGCGGATTAGTAAGTTGAAGTGGAAATGGGCGGAAATCACAGCGCGGAGTACTGATGGCATCGGCCAAAATCTCGAATGGAGGCGACGCGACGTAGCGGAAAGCGCAGCGTAGGACGTCCACCCACAAGATAGTCAGACGACCTAGTAAAGATCGCGGGACGTCGCTGAATACAGGCTGCCTCCAAAAAATCACTGTGGAAATCATTGGGGGAGGCCAATGTTCAGCAGTGGACTTCCTTTGACTGATGGATCTGATGATCCCAAGTTACAGGCGTTGCCTACATATGTTTTATGTCATGTTATTTAAATAATGATTTTATTATTATATAATTGCTACATTTAGCGCTCGTTCTGCACTCTACATCGACTGCCGACAGTACCCATCTCCGTAGTACCAACAATCCTAAGTGGTCATAGAAAGTGTAATTGGCACGCTGGTGACTGTACCACGCCTCCGTTATACCAGATAGATGAAACAGTATTACTGTGATCATTCCACGTTAATTGATCGTTCCCGAGACTTATTACGTTGTTGTGTTACTGATTTTACTGTCTTGTGGTTACGGTTAGGGGTAGTGGAGAAAATTAATATACTAAATTATTACTTCACAGCTTTGAACTTGTAAAGGGAGATATTTGCCATATAAAGCCTTTTAATTCAATCTCATATGTATAAATACATAAGCTCACGCCTTTTTCCTAGGAGGGGTAGGCAAAGGCGCCACCAGGACACTCACATATCGCCTTGTATGTTCCGTCCTACGATGTGATAGGTGACGAGCCTATCACCATATCGGGCACTATTTTTTGACTCCTGATCAGAAAAATCCAATATCACTTTGCCCGACCCGGGATTCGAACCCGAGACCTCAGCTTTGTAATCGTACCGTATTACAACTACTCCACCGAGGCAGTCGATCTCCTCTCCTGGAAATGTGACTCCACTCATCAATTCCCAAATCAAAAGTAATAAGCTTTCACCTGCTTCAAAGCGAAATCCTACAGAAAACCGCAATCACCTTATCCAGCGAATTAATAACCCGTTAAGGACAAAGTTGTTATCAAAAGCGGTTATTTCAAGATATTTTTCACCGTCGCTTTAGTAGTAATTACATAATCGGCGCATAGATTAATCCCCTGCGTACTGCACCGCATTAATCACAGCTAACAGCTCTCGGTCTGTTTAAACCCAGCCAGATTTGTAAATGAGAGGTAAATTGCCAATTAATATTCAATAAATAAGATCAAGGATGGATTATGCTGATTTTGGAGCGAATTCTTGAGACTTTCTGTTTAAGACATCGATGTGACAGGCCTATAAAAGAAAACATGGCTTGTTCATTACGCTTTCACTGATAAAAAATTATAAGAGGTGAGTAACATCAAAGCCTCTGACTTCACAAGATTTTTTGTCTACAAGAGTCAAATCTACATCTCAGTATACAAGCTTTACCCTTTTGATAGTTACTACCTTGTTACCATAAGTCCTTAATATTATGACTTTCTACAATTCCAGGATACTTCATATTATCCGTAATTTTGAAATGCCCGTTAGATAGAGACGTGGCTTCCAATTTAAGAACCAATTTAACGCCAGAACATAATTAACGCCAAACTCATACTGGTGTTAGGTCTATCATATGTGAGAAGCCGCCTGGGTAGGTACCACCGCAATGTCTATTTCTCCCGACAAACAGCAGTGTAAATTCACTGTTGTGTTTCAATTTGAAGGACATTGTAGCCAGAGTAACTACTGAACATATTGAGACTTAACATCTTATATCTCAGGAAAGCGCAGTGGAATGCCAAGCATTGTCTTGTAAATTGTAATACATGGTGTTGTTTGGTTTTGCTACTATCCATGAGCGGTCGTATCGTTTACCATCACGGGAATGGCATGCTCGTCCCACCATTATTTGCAATTCATTAATTCAACTCAAATCAACCTCACGAGTCACAGGCTTTGCGTGCTACCAATAGACATATAAGGCGACTAATATTATAATTCATAAATAATACTTTAAAACCCTTTCAATACTAATTAAAACTTATCATAAAGTATTATATACTTTTCCCAATTAGCCCTTTCTCCACCACCCTCCGTGTGACATTCAAGTTCTTCGACGCTACGGTAAGTGGGTTAACAACATTACGGCGTCTAGACTGATAGATGACTAATATGCTGGAACATATGGCGCAATGTATAACCATAAAGCGTTTTTATTATGTTTATAAAATATTTTTAAGTGGGCAAGAGAATAAAAAGGTACGTCAGAAAAGGGTGCTAAGTCTTCGCAATGTTACTCATCAAACAAAACACTGCCTTAAAGCCATCGCTTTAAACACTGGTTTTCTTTAAGATAGTGGACTTACCCTGGGCGAACTAAGCCTTTCCTACTAAGTCCAAGCTAACTACAGTTCTGCACTACTACATTAAAAGAACTACTTTTTATTAACCAACAACTAACAAGTAAAAACCACTCCTTTGCTATAAAAACTGATGGAAATATTTACTACATAGTTAAAGACATTATGAATGGCGTGAGGTCATTGATAGGTACCACCCAGTTTTGTTACGAGGCTGATATTGCCTGAATAGTCAACACCCACACTATAAGATGACGTCTGTAAACTATCTATAAAACAGCAAAGTATACGATATATTTTGCCTATTTGGACTTTCAAAGGAATGGCTTTACATACATACATACATAAACTCACGCGTTTATCCCCGAAGGGGTAGACAGAGGCGCCACCGGGACACCCACATTTCGCCTTGTATGTTCCGTCCCATGATGTGATAGGGGGCGAGCCTATCGCCATATCGGGCACAAATTCCTGACTCCGGGCTGATAATGAATAGAAAAATCCAATACCACTTTGCCCGACCCGGGACTCGAACCCGAGACTTCAGCTTTGTAGCCGTACCGTAATACAACTACGCCACCGAGGCAGCAATGGCTTTGACATTGTTAAAGTTTAAGTTAGATCAAAGTAGGATGATAATTTTTTTTTATTGGGTCCGGCAAGCAGGTCCCCTGATGGTAAATGATCACTGCCGCCCAAGAACATCCACAACGCTGGATCATGGGTGTGAGCCTTAGTATTGGCTAATAAGATATTATGTCGAGTTACTAATAATGGTATGCGATTTCCATATTGTACCTATATTTTCGGAAATTTGAACGAAGAAAACTCATGAAGATCGTCAAAGCGAAAAGGGATTAGTAAGTTCGAAAATGAAATGCAACGGCTAATTATTTCTTAGCGTTTGTTATCTGTGACCCATGCTATAATTAACGTTCTATACTTATATATTCAGTAATTTTTATCTCATCATTTAACAACTATTTAGTACATACAATTTCGCATATTTTACAAAACGCCTATCATACAATTAACCTCTTTAAACATACCAAATTCAATTAAAATGTAACCTACAGTGCTAAAATATTTAATTAAAACCACCCACGGTTATTAACCACAAAACTACATACATCCACTTTATATGCAAATTTAGAGAAAATGCGATCGTAAATTGTGCTGTTTACCCTCAGATGCAGCGCTAGCCTTCATAGCATAATGCCGGCTATTTTCATTAATTTCACCACCTTGTTAGTTAAAATGACATTTACTTTCCTTAGTTAACCTTCGTGTTATGGAGCATGTTATATTGGAAGCAGCGTGTTTTGAAATTTAGCTAACCTAAAATCAATTACGTATAAGTTTCCATGAGATAATTAATTGGAGAAATGTTTAAAATCATTGTAATGTGTAGTAAGGGCTTCGTCTAATTTAATTTTCTAAGACAATTTTTTGTTTATTCCGTAGTAAAAAATCCACAGTTACTTCTAGCTTGATCATACTAGACAACATCATAATTATTAATTCAAAGATCCTGGTGATAACCGATAAAAATGACGCAACAGTTCCTGGTCCGCAAAATCGACTATAATCGATTACTAATCGCATTCGCTCGCAAAACGATCTCAATGGTCACTATTCGATCAGCGTACATTAAAAATCAATCATATGGACAGACGAACGCCCCGGAGACCGGCTCGCTTTCCACTTTCCAATGTGTTCGGTTATAAATAATATCGTTCACACGGCGCCACTATTTAAATAGGCACACATCAGCTTTCCCAGCCTTCGTTTTCGCAAGCTAGAATGCGAAATGCGTTTAGAAGCAAATCTGTTGGGAAGAAATTTATGTGGGATGGCTGTGATGTATCTAAGTAATTATTACGGTGTTTTAGAACTGTTATGTTTAATTTATATTTGTATTATTTTACATGTATATACATACATGTATGTATTATTTTATTGACAACCTAATAAAGGTTGCAAGAAGTCTTACGGCCTTATTCATAGACAGTTTTAAAACTTATTATAGTTATCTAATGTTTTGTTTTCTTCGCTCAAACTGAATTCAAATGTCGTTCGGAAGGGGCAAAACATTCGATAACTGAAATAGGTTAAAAGACTGTCTATGAACGAGGCCGTCACGATGCAGAGCCCTAATAGGTCTTCATTAAAATTCTTGCAGTAAGCGTAAATTCCTATGGTTGAGGATCATTATTTGAAGATGCAAAAGATCAAGTAAACCGGAAAGGACTGAGAAATAAAACACTAAACAAGTTAAGGTGGTTAAAAACCAACACAAAATTAGCTGACAAATTTGTTTATTAACATGCTTGGGAATATTAGGAACGTGACCAAATTAAAAGCTATCAATAAACATATTGATAAAGTAATAATCGAATAATTTCGAAACGAAATTTAGAAGTTAATCGAATTTTAGCAACGAACATTTTAACACTAGTAATTAACAATTTAATTAGAAACCCTTAAATGGCACAGTCTATTGCAATTTCGCTAATGATATCAATATTTTGCGCAGAAATTAATTTCCGTTCATGTTTTGAATAAAGGGAAAATTTAATATTTCAAAATTTAGTCCGGACTCGTTGTAACTATATTATTCAAGTGTTTATAATCTAGTGATACCGTACACTGCCTGACTGACTGCCTCGGTGGCGTAGTTGTATTACGGTACGGTTACAAAGCTGAGGTCTCGGGTTCGAGTCCCGGGTCGGGCAAAGTGATATTGAATTTTTCTATTCATTATCAGCCCGGAGTCAGGAATTTGTGCCCGATATGGCGATAGGCTCGCCCCCTATCACATCGTGGGACGGAACATACAAGGCGAAATGTGGGTGTCCTGGTGGCGCCTCTGCCTACCCCTTCGGAGATAAAGGCGTGAGTTTATGTATGTATGTTATGTATGATACCGTAAATTTGTCTAAAGTCCTGTTTTCGAACTTAGATAATCCACTTTATAACTAAATGTTTATTGGAAAATATGATTTGCATAGGATTGCCTAATTTCCTAATATGTTAGTGATCACGTAGGCATCGTTTCATTATTGAAATATTTCGCAAATGTAAAATAATATTGCGTCAACACTAATATAAGAAAAGTCTAGAAACTAGTTATCAATTTATTAGCTAATTTAATTAAGCATCGGAAGAAAAACCCAGCTTTCAGATCTTTGGCGGATGGAAATCAGCATCTGAGCTCGACTCTCGCGCGATTATCACGTCTTTAGAAACACAGTAATATATTAAATATATGAAATTACCGTAATTATAAAGATTGTTGGGAAGATATCTGAAAGATTTGTGCCAGTAAATTCATCCAGTGACAGATAAAGACTATAGCAAAACAGATTCTTGAGCGTTTCTTGTCATTACATCTAATAAACACCTTGAAACGAATTATTGTTTGTCAGTCCAGCAACAATTGACACATATTTCTTAATTACACAAACGCTGAAATTCGTTGCTGATATCAAGATCGTCGTCTAGCAAAGTAAGTCTAGGGGTAATTATGTCAAATAGCAAAATTTAATCATTTCTTGTCAGTCGATAGCTAATCTTTACACAACACTGCAATTATCAGATGCAGTGCACTTGTTTTCAGAGGCATTGTAAAAAACTGCAGTGTTTCTTTTAAAAACAGTCCTGTTAACTCCGAGAAGAATGTCATTGAAAAACTAAGTATTGCCAAACACAAATAACAACCCAAGCCTAAATATCACAGGCTTAGGCTCAGTTGCACAAACTAACTTTGCCCATAACTTTGATTTTGAAAATATAAATCCCATACATTAGCAATGTCCAATACGTCACAAATGTATGGTGATGACATCGTCAAAGTCAAAGTTATAGGCAAAGTTAGCTTGCGCAATCGAGCCATAGTTGACAAAGCAACACCCAAATGGATATTTTTACTCCATGTCGACAAATAAAATATCCCACCCCGTTACAAAGCGATCTGTATCAGAATTTTAATTAATAAATAACAGAAATAAACAACGTCGGGCGCATTTAATGTGCGCGATAACTTCGACTCGGCTTTCACTGAGCAAATCGATTCACGTCTAACCGCGGATTAAAATATCCGACATACTTGCATTGGGATTTCGACGGTATTCCGAGCTTTAATTATAATTGTAATTATTGAGTTCGTGGTTTGATTTTCGAATTAATGGTAAAGTATTGTACAATTCTAGGGTGCAGCTGACCATGATTTTGGTAATTAAACTAAGGATTCATTTATAGAATAGACTAGCTTCTGCCCGCAAACTTCGTCTGCGTGATTAACTTTATTTGAAATGATCTATCTTTGAAACTTCCCATCCCGTCCCGTCTCTTTCTCACTCAAGGCATGTTATCCAGTCCGATGCCATCCATTTGAGTATAAAAAGTAACAAATATATCGGAAATAATTTCTCTTCCCACAGGAACACTATTTTTTTCGGGATAAAAAGTAGCGTAAGTGGTAATCTAGGGTATCAGCTACCTCCATACAAAATTTCATCGAAATCCGCTAAGCCGTATCTGAGTTCATCCCGCACAACCGAACAGACAAACGAGCAAAACTTCACAGCACAGCTGATTAGACGCCGTCTATGAAACGAGAGGCTACGGGTTCGATCCCCGCACCGAAACAAAAACATATATGTGAACCACAGGTATTTGTTTCGGGTCTGCGTGTGAGACTGAAAAGTTTCTCGTAGTTTCTGATACCCACGACACAAGACGCCATCTTTGTGTGGGGTTAGGACTATGCATGTGACTGTTATGTGTATTTATTTATTTATAAGAGAGAAACTGTTTCCTGATGGGTCAGTAAAAAATATTAACAATAGAATTTCTATCTAGCAATTCAGCACAGCTATGATTACTATCCATTCCTAGGTCCGAATCCAGTGATTAAATTTTTATGCCTGACCACATATTTAAAATTGCAAACTAGAAAGCAACAGTAATCTATTTTAAATTTAATTAGCACTTTTTACATCCGTATCGCCAACCGTGCGTACTGCGTAACGCCGAGGAGTTATTAGATATTGATAAATAAACGCCATTCATGTGTTCTGATTTAAATTGAGAAATGATTAATGAGTTGAGATTCAAAGAGCGAACGTACGGACAAAAAATATGATGCAAATTGAAATCTTAGTGATTTAAATATTGATATAGGTGATATTTTTTCATACATACATGAACTCACGCCTTTTTCCCAGAGAGGGGAAGGCAGAGGTGCTACCAGGACACTCTCATTTCGCCTTGTATGTTCCGTCCCACGATGTGATAGGTGTCGAGCCTATCGCCAAATCGGGTACAAATTCCTGACTCCGGACTGATAAATAATGAATAGAAAAATCAATATCACTTTGCCCGACCCGGAAATTAGAACCCGAGGCCTCAGCTTTGTGATCGTACCGTAGTACAACTACGCCACCGAGGCAGAAAAATACAACGCACATGAATTCTATAATTCCTCCAACAATACAAAAATCTAAATACAATATTGACAAATTACAGTCTATAAATAGAACAGAAAAGGATTATCCTATCAATCAAAGCCTCGCCTAGAAGAACAATGTGTGAACCCAACCAGACACTCCACGGTAGTTGGCCATACTTATTCTTAACGGCTTGCGCAATACCATTTGCTTTTTATTTTAGTAGAGGATGTTGCGTACAAACTCGATATAGACATGGTCAGTATTGGTATTAAGAAAATAATAAATACGGTTGTAGATTTTAATTAAGCTGTGATCGGAATTGGAGCAATTTCTTTAATACATACATACATAATCGTCACGCCTATATCGCATAGGGTAGGCAGAGACTATGGATCGCCACTTTGCTTGATCCTGACATATTACTTTCGCTTCATCGACTTTCATCAATCTCTTCACGCATTCTCGACGGTTCAGGGTACTTTTGACCTGACCCTCGTCGAGAGTATCACCGATTTGGATGGTGTGGATACGGTGAGGTTGACCCCTACCGACTCTCCCAATTTCTTTACTGCTTTGACAATTTTTTCCAGTGTCAAAAAATCTGCGAAAGAATAGTATGAAGTCTAAAACACTAAATAAAGCAATAAGAAGAGATACATTGACTACATTGACGACAGAAAGGCTTCAGAACCGCTGAAAGGTTTCAGCTGTATTGCTGCTATTGGAATTGGAAATACGTGAGAAAAATTTTGATTTACTTTCCACGGCAATAACAAGTTTTACAGTAGTAGAAACACTTCATTGATCTACGGTGTAAATACTACTTGACGATTCAATATACCTGAACGAATTTTAGGAATAGGAATATATTTATACTACACTTTAAAAAGTATTTTTATCGATACAGTGCCAGGTAACGCGAATTTTAATAATTTTCTAAACCTTCTTTTAAATATCAATAAAACCAGAAACCTTTGCAATTGTTTAGCTGCAACAAATAGGCATACAGGAAGACAGACACCTACCGTTTCGCTAGATGCACACAGACAATAACAGGCCAACACATAAAGCACACTATTATATTGCAGTTACCGTGAAATAATTTAACCAGGAGTAGTTAAAAGGACATTCACAGCATTTCTGACGTGGTATGACAATGGTCAATACTGAAACTGGCAGAGCGATGACTTGTGTTTAGTAATGTGCAAAGCAAATGTCATTTAAAATATTACGCAATTTTAAAGATCCATGACAAGAGGTAATCATTAGTTCGCTTCAATCATTTAAGTGATAAGTTTGTTCCGTATTTAAAAAGAATTACGTGAAAAATGTTTTCTAATTGAAATCAACAAATAGGCCAATAAGAAACTAAAGGCCGTAATTATAAAGATTTTGTATTACATCAACTAAAAACTCAAACTAAAAATAACTTGATGTAACATGCAAAAGATGTAAGGCATCTCCCAAAACTTGATGAATGACAGATAGACAGATAATTTCTCCGTACTTGGCGGGTGGTCTGAACCCCTAATTCAATAAAACACATCAAAAGCAATACCTGCATACACAAATCTTGAGTATGCCAGATGCGCAATAGAAGAAAAGCGGATATAAATATTTATCTGTTTTGTAATGCTTCCTTAATATCATGACGTAAATAGAATTTCTCGTAACTATTCAAATGTGTTTATTTTTAAAGTACAATGATATGAGGAGTTGTTTTTGGTATCCTATTTGATAGAATCAGATGATTGTTGATGATTTATAAAAGCAGTTATAAAACAGACTAGAACAACGAGAGCTATAATAAAACATTTTATTAATCCATGCCCTAAAAAACATCCTAATAATTTTAGCTCAGAATACTCTATGGATAATGATAGTGACAACAACAATTGTAACAACTTGTTTTAACGGTGAAGAGCAACATCGTGAAGAAACCTGCATATCATAGCGGTCTCTACTAATTTCTATGGTATATAAAGTCCGCCAACCCGGCCTAGGCTAGCGTGGACTATACGGCCTAACCCCTCGCAATCGTACTCACGCTTGTAGTGCCCTGCAGTGGGACGTATATGGGCTGATACAGTACAGTAATTGTAGCATGGTCTTGTCATGATAATTATTTCTTCAATCTATTAATCACATTTGCCCTCATGTAGCCCTACTCCTTACTAAGTAAAACTTAGTTTTATCGTTACTTCAACTACTAAAGACCACCCGTATTTAGTACATTACCATATTTGTACTTAAACATTAATGCATTCATAGTAATTGTAAATATTATACATGACTGCGTAATGTACATGTATAATTGACATTTAAACACGTTAGATAAAGCAAACCAGATACTTATTCATATTCTGAATGTAAATAGCAGTCCCATGAGATAATCCGGCCTAGTAATGTCGCATGGACTCGTCGAATCCATTGCCTGTCGTAGGTACTTGTATTACAACTGCGAATAATTTCTCACCTCAATGATTTTGGACTAATCTGAAATTGATTCTAATTGAAATAGTAATCACAATGAACTTTAATATGATAATTCATAAAAAAAATCATAAAACCAATACTTATAGAAGATGCTTGAAAGCAAGAAAAAGTGGTTGATGAAAAAATACTTAAAGTTAATAGAAATAATTAGAGCACTCAAACGTTAAGCGAATCTGCAAACCCTAGATCATCTAGAACACGTTAAAATTATTAATGTAGTCGGCTATTTTTCATTGGTACCACCATCTTAACGATATCGTAACGGTACACAGACTGACAGAGTTGATAAATTTTCTGATTAACGTCTAATCCAAGCAACCTGTTGCCGGTGTTTATCGCCGGGCCTGATCTTGTCCAGCGGTCACTTTAAAAGGATTACAACATACAAATTGGTGGATTAAAACTTTATAACGTTTCTATTCTTGTATTAATTTGTTGGGAACATTTGAGTCTCGAAAGTGTGTATTGACGGGATTTGTGAAGGTGCCTCTTAGAGATTAGAGGATTAAATGTTAATCTCAGGAAATTTCAGGTTATGCTGTCTTTATAGACGACGGTATTAACATTTCCTGTAACGTTTAAACGATTTGTAACTGGTAAAAGATTTTTGTAATCAATGCCTGGTTTTGCTAGAATACTTGATAGATAATTGCATTCGTGGATTCAACTATCTGGTCTTTTTTAATAGCCAACCAAACAATATTTAGTTATTACGGCATCAACCTAAGTTTGCGATAGTGATTGTACAGTTTAATTAAGTTGGCAATTGTTGTTTTATTTTTAAGCGATGAGGTAACTTTAGTGAGCAATATGTAATCTATAATATTAATAAACATTATATCATCTATTCTCCGGTTCAAATTACTTGCTACTTTTGCTTTTAGTATCATCATCATCATCAATGATAATTTCATCTACGTAAGATGATTAAATAGGGTTTGGTATGTGTTTCGGAGTCATGTGTGTATTGATAGTCAATCACCACGCACTATAACGGTGAAGGAAAACATCGTGAGGAAACCTGCATACCATAGTGATTTTTAAGAATTTCTATGGTATGTAAAAGTCCGCCAACCCGCACTAGGCCAACGTGGTGGACTATATGGCCTAACCACTCGCAATCGTACCCTCAATTGTAGAGTAGGCCCGTGACCTGCAGTGGGACGTATATGGGCTGATACATTGAACTATAAATGTGTTTGTTGGAGACATAAGATCTGAACAGTGCACCTACGCAACAATACTACTGCTTCTACTACTGCTGCCTTGAGTATACAACCTTTAATTTATGAAGGCAAAAACTCTTAAAACCACAATTTAATTTACAAAAATCCATACTAACCCAATTTATCAACAACATTCAATAACAAAACAGTAGCATCTCCGATATACTACACATCTATACAAGTAATCACACATCAGTTCTATTCAATATTTTACTGTCATTCACACAGACCAATTTGATCCGTTTCTTATTGGCCATTGATTCACAGGACCATCGATCATTTCTTCACCTAGTGGCTCTATAAATAAATGTATATGTATAAAAAGTGACGCACAGGAGCCCTCGGTCGATGCATTTTCACTGGCCGTTGAATAACAATGGAAACAGGTTGCACCGGCCGTTTGTAGCAAACACTTTACTTATTAGATGAGAGGTAAAAATTGTTCACTAAAATGGTGCTCGGTTCGGGATTTTTTTAAGGATTTTGGGTTCAGATTTTGGTGACATAGAAAGAACTCATTGTTTTTAAAACTTTTGTCATATTATGCGTGAAAAGGTCAGTTCCCAATTGTTTTTAAATGACTGAAATAATGTACATATCAACGCATGTAGAAGGAAACAACATCTAGTCACTGCATGGCTAGTTGAACAGTCGATTCCAGACTTTGACATTCTGACTTGATTATTTTGCAATAATCCCAGCTAATTGAAACATCAGCAGTTTTTTTTATAATGACATTATCAAAATCATTTTCAGTTACTTTACAATCCAAACGTTACTCCAAAAAAATCTCATCTCAATCTGCAAAGCCATGACCTTAGCCAGTTACGGTGTATGTTCCATCCCATTATTTCCGTTTTTGCTCAGCCTATTCCCTATTATGTCGGCAACAGGTTCCTGGCAACATTTTAGTCCCTCGGAGGCACGTTTTTGCGTCAGCCGCCGATGAGTCAGCAAAGTCAACGCTCTCATGCTTTGGAATTCTTCTTTAATGCCTTCAAAACCTTTATCAAACCCTGGAAAGTTATTATTTGCAAATCGATTAAAAGTTGATAGCCTCCCGATGGCAAGAACCTTAAGGTATGTTTTATATTTTTATAACAATTTTAAAAGGTAGTCTTTGTGATGTTTTATTTTGGATTGGGTGGATTATTAAATGCTGGGTCAAGTTGGTACATGAATAGCTATAAAAAGTCACACACAGTTTTACCTATAACTTTGATGTATAGTGTCTTTTTTATTGCGATGAATGGCGAGACGAGCATGCCGTTCGCCAGATGGTAAGCGATACGACCGCTCATGGAAAGTAGCAAAACCGAACACCATGAATTACATAGCAATGGTTATCAGATTTTTTTTATCTTAATATAAGTATTTACTAAACGCACCATTATTTCTTTTTACGGTGATCGTACCCGGGAGCTTTGATATCACAGCCCGCTTCATACCCTGCCGCATTCTATTGCTATAAGCTAGGAATATTGTATTAGTCTTTACAAATGCTACAAATATCATCATAATCATGATCAAAAATGGCCATTTTCGCTCCTTTCGATAAGTAACATTTTTTCGCACCAAACACAGACGCAACATACGTTTAATGTTTCAAAAATATATGCGATATTTTTGAAAGTGATTGTGAATCTGGTTAACAAAACTATTAATATAAATCAATAACCAGACCATTACAATATCCAAATAATTAGCTACAGTGTAGTTTGATTGCTGAAATTTTCTGTAATAACAATTATCGAGCATTTAGATAACTACGTACGATAAAATTTTATTTTTGGAAAGTGTTATACAAACATTCGGTTATGCTCCATATGGATATGTGAACTTTCACAAGATTACGGTCCAAATTTGGCTTTAAGTTATTAATAAATAGAATATTGAGTCTTAAGAGTGATAATTGTTTGGTTCAGACAAAATTGTCTACTTTGTGAGTTTTGAAATTCATTAGCCTATGAGTGTAAAAACTTTTTACTCAACTTCATTGCATTCATTAGTCTTTTAGTCTCCATATTTTTAGTATTATATTATTTATGTTTAATTTACATAAATACTTAGCACATATTTTGTGATCAATTTAATATACTTAAAATATATCAAGTGATTTTGAATAATTATTATAAATATTGATTTACTTTAATATTCTCGTTTAAACTTATAAGTATTATGTCAGGGCCAAGACCAGACGTAGTGGTCTTAATGAGTCATTTGTATTTAAATAAAAATATGGAATGTTTATTTAAAATACAAATAATGTTACCAGTAATATATTACAAGCTCCCATCCGACATTCAGAACATAATACAACGTTCCCAAAACTATAAAAACAAATGTGACATGAATTGGAAATTTTGAATCTGACAACACCGCGTCGTATATTTTTCTCCTTAAAAAAAAGTAGATTTCGATTCAACTCGTGGCTATGGCCCACATTTTTTAATCAGATACACTTATTCGCCCTTTTATAGCCGGGACAGTTACGGAATCAGATCATGAGCACTATCTGGCCAATTAATCTCCGGTGCAAGCGAATGGGAAAAATTGTTGGCAACTTAAATTACTATGTCTTCGTCTCGCCAATAAACTGTGTTCTTAGAAACGATTTAAATGGTGTCAATTCTGGCAGTTAAATCTTTGTGAATACGTGTCCAGGTATTTGTTTTAATCATTGTTTTGATCTCTTCCTATTGCTTATTTAAGTAGCATTGTATTTTCAAATGTAAGTATGAGAATTACTGCACTGAAAAACAGACATAAAGCAATGACATAATAAAAAACCTGAGGTCATTACTCTTATTCAAATTTTTACGTGTCCAACATGCCAACACCACTCAAATGTTTTCTAAGTAAAAAATACTGCGTGCAATTCAACTCGAAAATGTATGATTATTTTTTCGTAACCACAATTTTCAAACAGCTATTGGGGTCAAAGATATACTCGTAATAACAATATAATCCAATAGAAATGCTAACAAAGGAGATACAAATACCAACAATGTCGCGTTAAAAGTAATCGAAACATCCACAAATTAATGAACAGAGATATTAAACGAGACAAGATCATCGCATAAATCTGGCCGGAAAAAAATACAAAAGGGTTAAGAAAAAACAAACGATGGGAAAGATGCGGGCACGAACGCCAAAAAATGTCGGGACCGCGACTCGGCGCAGACGAGTGGGGAATGTTAAACAGGACCCCTTTAAAGGAACGTCGGGGATTCCTTCGGGATACGAAAAACGTCCGAATGATGATTCAGAGTGACCTCGGGACGAATAGCTCCAGGCATTCTTGACTATAAATAGCTGGTACTAAGGCTTTGTGACTGTAGCCGCTTTATTTATTGGTTTTTATATTGGACTCCGCTGCGTGGTTGATGTTTAGCGCGACCAGTTTGTGATAACTATAACCTTGGGAATAAAATATAGCTGTAATGTACATTTCGTAGTAAGAAGTGGGCACTACCATTGACGTACTTGATGAGTAATGTTAAGTTCCTGTCGTGTATCGGGAGGATGTATTGAATTATTAGTCTCATTCAGGAGTTTCAAGTCACAAACAATTCTAAATGTTTTTCTATGATGTACATTAGTACTTTCTACCCCCAATTGTGGGCAATAATTCCACGGGAGTAAGCCTTACTTTACTAACTATTGAAAACATTACAACAATTTAAAAAGTCATATTTATTTTAATAATTGAAATCGTAAGCCACCCATGCATGCATGCATTCTAGACTATTTCACTTACATTAATACAAAAAATACTAAATAAAGCTGAATTACGTCAAAGATAGCGTAGCGACCTCACATACCCATGCAAATTCAGTGGCCTTAATGTCGAAATTAATCAAAATTATCTCTGCTATATCAAATGGCGTCAGAAATTATGATTTTGCACAATTATCCTGTACGTAATTGCAGATAACATAGTCGTCTCGGCTCCCTTGAACGACAATTCAATGTAAGGGAATAATTGCCTTCTTGAGTGTCAGGCGTCGCGTTACTGCGTACCAATGTTGTTTTTCATTTTTATGTTATTATAGTCTACACCGGTAATAACTTTATCTGTGTGTGCTTCAAATGCATAATCATGATAATTTTAAACGACGAAGCCACGCTGTAGTCAATTTAAACTACTGCAGAACAGGAAAAGCTAAGGTGGTAGGTACTAATGTCACAAAAAATGACGTAAACGACTTTTTTGTTATAGTCTTTTGTACAGTGAGTAAAATTTCCAGAGACTTAGCTAATACCTATTTGTTCATTTCTCCCTTTTTTCCTTTCTCCCCATTAAATTTGGAGAGACTATTCAAGTGCTGTATCGCTCAGATATATTTTACTAGATTAATTGCTAGACTCGGTACTCGGTGCGTAGTTGTACTACGATTACAAAGCTGAGGTCTCGGGTTCGAGTCTCAGATCGGGCTAAGTGATTTTTCAATGCCCCATATGGCGATGGGCTCGCGCCCTATCATAACTTGGGACGGAACATACAAGGCGAAATGTGAGTGTCCAGGTGGCACCTCTGCCTACCTTTCTTAATTACTAGACTGGCAATCAATATTTTGACCCAAATTTGACTGAACATTTTGAGAAGCTAAACTCCGCCTCATCCTTCAACGTCATAAGATAGTCATTTTAAAAACCACAACCGTAAAACTTTTACCAAAGTTTCCACTAACACATAAATTTCATGAAACAATAATGAGACGATCGTTTAGAAGGTTTCATAGTTCCTTTTATCCATAAAACAGTTGACAAAGTAAGCAAAGTCACGAAAGCAACCGAAGGATATTGCTCCATCGGGGACAATACGCACCTGTCACGAATGTAGGTCAATATTAATAAACTTTATGACGTCAGCGAAGGCGTTGGTGTCGGAAATCAAGCTATTAAGGGCATTAAAAAGGCGACAGAGATGGCTTTAGTTGGTATTGTGAAGTGAGAAAGAGAGGGGGGTATGATTTTTACACTCTAATTATATTTGTACAGAGCATTGCATAATAATAATAACGAATAATTATAATAATTTTTAGTAGTATTAAATCGAAAAGGTTCTGATTTGGAACTCACGCGTTTCCTTAAAACTTATTATAGTATATTATTTAAAGTTCATAGAAAGTTACTTCCTAGCAAATCGCCAAAAACTTATCAATAACATTTATGAATTTCTGTTCCATCTTATTATCATTGTTCATTTGTGTCCGATCGAAATTACAACAAAAAATATGATAATCATTTTAACCTTTTTTCAACAAAAAGATCATTCAAAATGCTGTCAATTAAAAAAGGTTTTACTCGAATTATTTCATAAATCGAACTCCTTTCTTTCGCATTTTAAACAATAAAATACTGGCAACATCGCGTGCCAATAAAGAAAAAGTTAAACAGTTCGATTGTAATTTAAAAGCCCAATCAGTGTCTTCGTGTTGGCAACACCGTATTGCAGCGAAACGGCAATGCACCGCCATATTTTAAATACGTGCCATAAAACAGTTTAACGTGAAAGTCAATTGGTATGATACGTTGTAAAAAGTATCATTAAATAGAGTAATGGTTGTGTTATATTAAACAAGTCAGTAAATTATTTCATAGTTTTATTGCTCTTGATTTACTGGAAAGCTGTGGTGTAAAGAAAATACGACGTAGACTATTACATTTATTAATAGGCCATATTACTTAAAATGTCTATCTACCTATATAAGCCTATTTAGGTACCACTGCTAGAGACGGATTTTCTTTATAATTAAGAGGCTTTTGGATCCAGTCCACCACACTTCCCTAGTGCGATTTGACGAACTTTACATACTACTATAATTATTTTCGAGAATTGTCACTTACGTTAACTCAAAATGGTTTTAAAAATAAAACATGATACATGGTGACTTATTTCTAATCAAATCTAATTTAGTGGCTATAATAATACGGACCAGCGATAAGGCATCAAAAATTGTAAAACGTACGATATCTTAGTGTTAACTATATCTATTTTCATTCTATTTATAAATTTAATGCATCCTTCGTAGATAATCCTTTTGGTGTTAAATTCTAAGTAAATAAAAAAAAATGTGTTATCACAATTACAAAAACAAAACGACACTAAAAGCGTACATATACTTCGCTTTTACTATCAACGTCACGGGTTGTCATTCCCGTATCGGCAGATGATTAATTCCAAACAAAATTACAAGGTGCGGCCACAAAACTGGTCCCAATAATAGTCTGAGACCATTTGGAAGGTAAAAAAGGACTGGCGAGGGTGTGGGAATGGCCTCTTTTTTCTTTTTTTAAAACATCGACGCATCAGGCTAGGAAGCGAGATGATCTGATGGACAGTTTATTACCGATTTTATGGTTTTTAATCTAAAAATTTGATATCGTCAAAATAAAACTGAGGATGCCCTTTAATGTACTTTTTGGTACACCTTGTTAATATTAAAGTTTTTTTTAACTACACTTTTGTACAGACTAAGTTAAAGAAAGAAACAAAAGCCTTTTTGTAAGTTATTCAAGCAATGTTTAAAACTTTTAGACGAGACAGACGACTTGCATTCTATCTTTACTTTTTCCCACGGTATAATTTCCTCTCCGAGTTTGAAATTTTGTTTGACTCTGCAAATATATCTTCCATTTAAATTTTTGTTTTATTATTGTTGTAAATCACTCCTCGAATTTTATCCATTCATTAACGATGATAAGACAAAAAGCCGCCTACATTTGAGGCTTACTTATCGCAATTATACCAGCTGTAATTTTTCAATTTAATCAACTAACTTTCCCCGAGCTGGGAAACGAATCCAGAACCATATATTATGTAACATCCAAATCTGACCATTAAAGCTACAAATCCATGCTTTATTCCAACAATAATAGTAATAAATTATCACACCCTTCAATAAAAATATCATACGTAATCTATAGATTTTTAACAATGCCCCAAATTGCGTGATTTTTTGTTAACCTATATTCCATAGGCACATTTGTGTTTATAAGGGCTATGCGGTCGGCGCATGCGCAACTTTATTATAATCTCTAAGGGTGAATTACCCCTTCGCAAATAATCCCCATTTTAAACAGCCATGAGAACTTGTGAATTGAGGGTTATTTTTTTTAATTTGTAACACTAACCCCTTAATCCCAGCGCAATTTTCATATAAATGGGATCATTAACATCTGACATAGATGTTTTCGAAACTCGACAGCTTTTGGATTGCTATTTGTCCTCAGAGAACTTTATTTTTATTAAATTATGCAGAATTATGTTAAAATTTAATTTTTAGGTATTTAATGTTTTTATTAAATAATGGGCATTGTGGTTTGAAATTGTAAAATATTATCTTAATCATTGATTAGTGATTAATTTTGATTTCTAGCCTACCAATAATTTTAAAATTGAATAAAAACTTTTTCACCCAACCTCTTTAGCGAAATCGGTTCACTGGTATTAAGTTCATACAGTTACACTTTGTTCGAGCATAAAGCGCATTCCTTTGACCGGACGCAAAATTAATTACATTAATAAAGTCCTTTATTTTTGGTACGGTACTTTCTTTCTACTATTGCCGAAAGTAAAAGCTCGAGCCAGTTTTCGAAAAGCACGGTCATTCTAAATGTCAGTGACCACGACATATGGCAAGCGTGATGGTGAAGCCGACTTGCATTTAAACTTTTTGCCACATTTGTTTCTCACCATTTTTGGTCATATTTTAATTCTTCTTAAAAAACCTAGTGACTTACATAATTAATGGAAGTGTGTCACAGAGAAAATTTCATCAAAATTAAACGGTCTATTCTTATTTTCTCACGTCATGAAAGTTCAAACTTAAAGGCCAAGAGATTATATCTATAACTACTGCGACAACGTAACCGATGCTTTGATGGGCTTTTGTTGGCTTATTGTAAAAAAAATACAACGTCCAAACACCGCAGACTATTTTACGATCGAGCCATTGTATTGGCGTTCCAAAACTTTTACAACCTGCAGGTATTTTCTATTTATTTTTTATGTCACATAACGTATCTCAGTGAGTCACTCATTCATAATTATTGTTAATAAAATAAACAAAGCGAAATGCAATAATGAGATTGGCCAGGCCGAGTCCGGCGTGAACTCAGCCGCACGTCCGAAGCGTCATTCACTCGCGTCGCAGCAACAACGCGCGCCGGTCGCTGCAAGCGCGCGCGCCTCGACCGTTAACGTTCCAAATTCAAATATTTTTGTTTTTTTAAATTGTGACAGATAATGAAAACGTAAAAGCTGCCAGTGTTGAAAACAGTGATTCTGTGGTGTTCCAAAACGAGATTCAAAATTGGTTTTTATATAGTGCGGTGCAACAGACAAGTGGCTAGTGACCTTCGGTGAAACAAAAAAAGGGTTTTGTACCCAAACCCGCCCGTTATTGATGGAAGTATGAATTCGAAAAAAATCGAATGTTTCGATGACGATGACGATTCGGTCAGTGACAAGCCGAGTCTCAGCTTTTTAGGTGAGTTTATTAGTAAACAAATAGAAACTCATTGATAGCTTCTGACACACTAACGAGAGTTGCAATGATAGTGGTATCTAGAGTTATGCGTCTTCCGCGATAAAATACGGTGCCAGCGAAGTAATTGTATTGCTTACAATACACAGTGGAATGGCAATAGTTTATCAAAATGATTAGCTGTTACATTTCTATCTATAGTAACTCAATCTTCTGATAACGTTCTAGGAAATGTGTTATTTAGCACATCGACATGTATGTTATTGTTTCTAAGATATTCGTATAGTGTGATGATTTTAAATTGCAAAGAATATCAAGTCATTCAAGCAAGAATAAAGTATTTCTAACGGAAAAATCCTGCAAGCTTGTACAATTAATTCAAGTATTAAGATGTTTCCGCAATAAAGCAATGATTTGAATATTTTTAAATAAGCTTACTCTAGAGATACTTATTAGTCGAAAGTTTCTCTTACCCTTGTCGATCCGATAAACTTGTGCTTCAAATTATGTCACAACTCAGTCAAACAACTGAACACATGCAGGTACAATTACATTAATCTACTTACATTCAGAATCAATTAGTTTAATTAATGAAAAGGTATTCACGTGCTGCCAATTAAAAACTGTTTCTAGGACAGTAGCTAACATTGCTATTTTAATTTTATACATACCAAAGCAGTGAAACAGAACGCCTTCACTTTTTAATTTATAAAATTTTTGGTTTACAAAAACACTGCCTTATTTAAATCTACTATCAAATTCACTTTCAAGTTATTAGGCACGTTCCAAAACAGTAGTAATGTTGACCAATTTCGCTTTTTTATTTTTGATATTTTTTTATGTTATCTGACATAAAAAGCAGACTGTTTTATTTTACCATCAAAATTAACTTTGCAATAACTTAATGGTGTCTTTGATTTACGAGAATGTTACACATTCAAATAAAAATAATGTTAACGGATTTTTATAACGCATTTGGTACCAAACCAATCAAATCGCGATGAAATCCGTAAAAATAACTTTTATTTCAATTTGCAATAACATTTTTTGTTTATTTTTTTAACAATAGTTTCGACATTTTGGTTCACCGCGTCGCACATAGTACACACCTCAAGTCCTCCAATTGCATCACATTGTAAAAGTTTCCAAAACCGTAGTATTACTCATAGTGTGACGAAGGCTAGCATCCTGGTGACTAACTGGTCCACTGGCTCATCACCCACGCCTTCCATCTGTCGTGCTGAAGTGTTAATGTAGGCAGCTACCCTGTAAATCAACTTCGAACATAAAGGGATTTGAGATTTACTATCTGTATTGGTAGATTAGGACACATTTTAAGGCATAAGTTATTGTCTGTGGGAGAATTAATGTAGATTTTTATAAATATTTATCGCCACATAATTTTGCATACATACATACATAAACTCACGCCATTTTTTCCCAGAAGGGTAGGCAGAGGTACTACCAGTACACCCACATTTCGCCTTGTATGTTCCGTCCTATGATGTGATAAGGGGCGAGCCTATCGCCATATCGGGCACAAATTCCTGACACCGGGCTGATAATTAATAGAAAAATCCATTACACTTTGCCCGATCCGAAATTCGAACCCTGAAAAAGACCTCAGCTTTGCAAAATTTTCACTGTTTTTGTATGGGTGTGGACTGTGTAATAAGGGTAAATAACTAGATTGGCATTTTTACCCGACTTTCAACAGAGCTAAGATAAAGCACTGGTCAATGTTGTATGATGCGGGTTGTACGGAAGTAACAAATGCATTTGATCAACCCGTTTCCAAACAACAATACGGGCAGACGAATCTCGTTAAGTGCATAACATAAAACATTTCATCACGAAGTCTTCCATGAAAAAATGTTAATGACTTTTGTATGATTTTAAATGCAGTTAAGCGGATTGTAGGATAGTAAAATATTTTTGCGAAATAATTAATTTACTTTTTATAATGTGTACTGAACTTGATACCTGAGGTATTCTCTATTTAACCGCAAGTTTACTTAATAAGCAGGCGCTTACGTAAATAATAGAAAAATTAAAGGATAAATATAAAAATAAACGGAAAGAGGCAATTAAAACTTGAGTTTTACTGATTAGAAGTAAACCTTATCACAACTCTTATTGAATGAGGATTAAACATGTCGAGACAAGTACGAACAAGTTAAAATGTATGGATACCACGTGCTCTTATCACAATTGTGCTGTTTTTTGGCACATTGTTTAAAATAACGGCTTCTTTTTATGACGCATAAGACAGCTCCACCTCTGAAATAATAAAATAAAATATAATTTAGTTTAAACAAATTATAAGACGTTTTTTATTCAAAATGTATGACTCAGGTACAAATAGACAAATCGTACCTAATTCACCACAAATTGCAAACATTTGGCTCAGGACAACATAACTGGTACTCTAATAAAGACATACTTTAAATAACAAGCATATTTTACTATAATATCATAAAATAAACATTACATACACGAAATCATAACGTCACGCAGCATTCCATAGAGCTACGCAGAGACTATGAATCTCAACTTTGCTCGATCCTGACATTGACTTATATTCTACCGATAGACGAGACACGTCAAAGAAAGATAGTGCCTCCGTATTTTAAAAGCACACTGCAATATTACATCACTTACCTGGTATTTTATTAAAATATTGTAACTTCAGACGATTTGCTTTCGGTTTGATGGCGAAACATTCATTTATTACTTTTAAACATAATATGCGATAAGGCGTACTGCTCTGTCACTGTCACGAAGCAAACTGATTCATGTGCAGTGCATGCACCGCAAGTAGGTGGGACACATTTTTTGTACTGAATGTCTTATCTAGTGTAACATTGATATCGATGGATCCTGACATATTTCTTTCTCTTTGTCTACTTTTATAAATCTCTCATGTATTCTCAAAACAAAAAAAAAACTTAACCATAGAGATCTTACTTATATTTGGACTTACAGCAGATTTTGCCGCATGACAGTAAAGGACACTGACATACTAATTATTCTTCCACACGGAATTATTACAAAAAGATATAGATCTCGCATGAAATCCTATACATTTCGCCGGTACTTTCATAAAGCAAACAAACCGACAAACAGCGGACTTTATAACCGCGTCATTTAAGTAACTTAAGATGGCAAGATTGCGAGAAACGTGTGTTTTTAAATAATTTCAGTGGTGTATGATAATAAAAATTAAAAATAAATATTGTAATGTGCACTTCTTGAAAAGACTGAAGTGACCGCATTTGCTTTTAATTGTTTATTTAAAAAACGGCAAAAACAGCGGTATTCATCCTTGATTGTTTATTATTAAAATTTCATGAAGACGGCCATAATATTACATTTTATTTGATCACAACTTAAACAGGTTTTTTTTTCATAAACGTGTTGTGAGTTTCAATAAGAAATTGTTACATTATAAGAAAAGTTATCAACCTATATTCCGGATTTTCGATACAGTTTTTATAAAGATCTATATTTTCATTAAGAAACCAACGATCAAAGTTACTTATGGTCATTCTGTGATAGGTTACCTTATAAATCATCCTTTTCCACCTGCTATTGACACCTTGGGCCCTTTCTACGGAGCCATATATCATAAAAGAAATCAATGAACCAGATCACATTTCTATTCCAAATTATAAATCTCACGTGCAAGTCACTGTGACAGTTCGGATGGCCGTTTTACCACCACACCCTTCAACCATCAATTTCGCAATAAAAAAGAAAGCTATCAAAATTAAACCGACGAAATCGGTATGCAAATGGAATGACTGAACGATTAGACACGGCCACAAAATTGTAACAAATAATTTATGATATTTTGTTTAGTTTTTAGTAGTTGTTAATGAGGATTTATTTTCCAAATAAGTATTTATTTGAAGTTAAGACGTGCTCGAGATGGTAATCAAAAGATGCGATGTGATAGAATTTTAATTTATTCATAAGGTTTGATCTGAAATGCTAATGGATCGTTCGAATTCTTGACGTGCAATATATCAAATCTATCCACTTTGCATACATAAACAATATCAACAACTGTGGTGTTCTGGGTTTGATTTCCAGGCCGAGTAATTTATTTGGCGTATTCTATTGAAAAACTATATTTTACTACACCATGTCCAGAAATGTTCGAAATGAGCTCAGTCAACTTAAATCATAAGTTTAATTACCATTAGGCCTGAAATATTTTATGCCTCATCACACAGGTGTGGTAAAAGGTAGCTCAATAATTAAAAAAGGTATTCTCCTATACATTAGCTGTATTCAACTATATAATTATGAATTCGAATGACTTGCGTTTTTTTAAAGGCAGGGTCATGTTTACTTTTTCCTTTCAGATAAGGTTTATCTCTTATCAGCAGATGCTTATAGTACACAGTGAGTTTTATTAAGACAATTGTAAATAATTAGTTTGTCAATTGATGAATACGTCATCCGGTTGTGATGAATTACTGTCGGACTTATTCATAGATAGATCTAAAACCTATTTTAGTTATCGAATGTTTTGCCTTGTTCGCTCCAACGGAATTTTAAAGTCATTCGTCTTTTTTAAATTTTAAATTTGGAACGTAAGGAATCATGCCAGGATGCATCAAATAACATACAATTCGGAGTCAAATATTCAATACTGTTTTTTTTATTTCATTTTAGTAGAAGTAGCTACTGAATTTAAATGAAAAACTAAAGTGCCTGTCTTTTTATGGAAAAGGTTTTAAATATTAGAACACTGAATAAAACGTGAACAACAAAATATTGGTGGCGAATAGCAGTAGTTTTTTTCGTATTACTTACTTACATTGCTTCAGACAATTACTGCTATTTACTTGCATTCAGACAGCTAAATATATTACACGTAGATAATATCAGCTTATAATAAAAACTGTACCCAACACAAAAATCAAGAAAAATACTCAATATACACATCAATCAATTCTCAAAAAGCAAGAGATTTACCCTCAAGCGTCGTAATGCCAACTTATTTCATAGCGTGATTAACTACTCAAGGAAAGAATTTCGGAAACTTTAACAACACGTAATAAGGGAGGTATTAATGTCTACATAGATTGCAACATATTCTTATGTAACTTATAAATATACTAATTTTATAAATACGAAAGTAATGAGTATTTTTGTTCTTACAATACCCGAACAACAGATAGAAATGTTTTTTTGTATAAAGATTATATTTTATGAACCGTGAAAGGTACTCTACCTGTAGTCTAAAAAAAATCTGCATTGTTCTTATGGGATCAACATTAAAATGCAAGTTTACCCAATCAAAGACGAAGTAAAATCTAGTAAAATTTAATTTAATATCGTATAGAATAACCCGCAAGGACCAGAGTTATGAACTATGTAAGGCGTTACCTGGTCTTAATCTTAAAATGCTCATATTCAGCACTAAAACATTTTAAATGCGAAAAATACAAATTCGGTAGAAATGTTGAATTGAGAAAACATGAAAAGGAAAAATACGGTATCCTCAAAACCGACGAGCGTGTATGCAGAGATTAATGAGAGTCGATGAAGTCTGCCTACCCCAAAGGGACATAGGCGTGAGTTTATGTATGTATATTTTGGCATCTGTTGTGTCAACCTTGGAATTGTTTAATAACGCCGTATTATTGTATAGCCGGTGCAGGATATTCAATACCCCGACGACCTTAATGCACAGCTGTCACGAATCAGATTGAGTAATGAGGGACGCGGCTCACGGTTCAGCTGAATATAAACAAGCTATAAATACGGGATATAGATTAAAAGCTGAATAATATTTGTACATGGAACTCTACTTAACCAAAAAATATTTTATGCGCTAATAATTCATTTTGATAGACCACAGTTGAAATGTAATTAAAGTAGTATAAATAATGGAAATAAACTCTACGTTCTGTGGGTGGAACTAATGTCAACTTAGCTTATACCTTCAGGAATATAGGAGTTAAGTTGAATAAAAGACCAAAAATAAAGGCTAAGTAAAAAGTAGTCCAAAAATCTTTGGAATGCGCTCATACCCCTATAGGTACAATTCTAAAGTGGCACTTATAAATAGTCATCTAGAACGCTAGTTTAATATTCTTAGAATATGTATAAAGCTAACATATTTCTTACAAAACTATGCCCAAGTTATCTCATAATATACATAACAATAAAATACAGAACCTCAACTATTATGACATAAATATGAGGCTTCAGATACATTATACAAATAAAGCACTGTGAGCGCACACGATATATTCGGATTATAAATTCAAAAACTCATGATCACTTAAAAGATTACTAAAAGGGCATATCAATAAAACATAATAAATTCCGATCCATCCATAGTTATTATTACAGCCATTCATAGCTTTATACTCGTCTCAAGGATCTGTAATTACTTGTTGGTGCGTTTTGAGTTCCGTTAAATTTGTTTGAATTATAAACAATCTATCTAAAGTTAAAAAATCTGAAGATGTTAAAAAATAACTTTGTTAATAAACAGATCTTTGTAAGAAGCTTTACTTGACAGGTGCATTTGTAGCATTAGCAGTTATAACAAAACTCTTGCAATCAATTGGAACATGAAACTAGAAAGAATATTGATTGGAATATCTTTCAATAACATTGACTTTCTTTACCTCAAAGGTTATATCTGCAGACTGCAACGCTCTTTCCTGCATATTGTATGCTTTTCTATATTATTTTTATTAATATTAAAACACAATCGATCTGTTCCGACTCTACCTTCATAACCTCAAAAACACCACACTTAATACGACTTATCCTCACCTCCTTGCTTACTAATCTACCATTATCCCAGCTTACGTTAAAAACGACTACCAACATTGCAGCCAAGTATTTGAACAGGTAATCTCGGTTAAAATATAGGTAAATTGCGTCCGTTGAAACGTTTAAGCTTTCACTTCTATCAAATAAGGTATAAGAAGACGTATTGATAGAACAAAAAGCCTTTTAGTGGTGCGCTTAATACACCATATTAGGCCACTTAGAGTTAATTTTATTAAGAGAAATCGATGTAGTTATCGTGAGTGATGGCTTGGTTGCAGCTGGGCTCGAAATGGAGGTTATAGGTTCGAGCACAGAGGATAAACCTGTAACTTCTTCAAAAAGTTTACTTGAATATCAATTGAAAATATAGTAACGAAATCTGTTGCTAAAAGTATTTTACTATAATTTGATCTATGGAATTTTCCATTATGTCCATAATAACCATATACTATAAAGGCTATAGGGTAAAGTGACAGATTAAGACACTATCCCAGTTGAAAAATATGTCTATGCTATTTCTATGCCTAACATTGGGATGTGGGTAGATATAGACATATAGCAATAGACGTTTCAAAGGAATCCGTAAGGTGCCACCTTAATACGGTATTTATCCGTTTTGACCGTGCTTTTACTCAAATAACTACAAGATGTGCACTTGTTGTATCCAATAGTGAATTCGAACTATCACTTTCAAAAATAAGCAGAAGTTATAGTGTCATTGCACTTTATGGAGTATGAAGAGATGACTATGATTATTGCTGATAACAAGATATATGAGCGAAGAAACTTAAAACAATATTAAGCCTTGAGAAATTTGGTCAATGCCTAGATTTCCTGATATAAAACACAGCCTTTCATTGTTAGAATCGAAGGATGGAAGCTAACAGTAAAAGGCGAAAAACTTAAGCCAACCTTTTCTAATATCTATTTATGGAATTTAAGTCACCAATTAGATTACACCCCTGACAAATCAAAACATCTCCATAAATCCAACTGGACTACAAAAAATATTAAACAAAGTAAAGATCCTAATTACACAATCTATTTTAATATTTAAGTCATATCTCACCCCACTTTGCTGTGTCGTGAAGCTAATCCTGTTTAATCCGTGAACACATGTCCTGAAGCCTATTCACTCGTATGCTTCGGTGTGGTCCGATGCACTACAAAGAAGCCGTAAAGTGTAGGCCCTGTTTCACACCTGCTAAATGGGATGAAATAAGGGCTTTGTGATCGAAAGAATGACTCGAAATTAATAAACTGATAGGGGTTTTATCTTCGGTTGAAAGGGTCGAGGTCTTTTTATAGTTTTTTTGCTAGGCTATATTTTTACGTTTTAGCTTAAATTTTTGAAGATTATAGGTAATTGATAATTATTATCGGTTTTTAACAAAATGTAGGTGAGGTATGATTGATTGAGGTCATCCCTGTTGGTGATTTTTAATCAGATATTATTAAAAAACCTTGAGAAGCTTATTGATTGTTATGGACTTAGGATTTTGATATGAAGAAAATACGGAAATTCGATTTTCTATTAAGTAAGTCTTTATTGTTGTTAGTATTACTTCTGCACATTCTTAGTTCGTTATATTCAAAGCACTAATATGGCTTCCTTCCTAGGCGACTAGTACTGCATAGCTCCCTAAGTCCGTTTATTTAATGTATTCTGTATCTATAGTATTTAAATCGCATAATAAATACAATGGGCTACAGTTTTACATTATGTGTATTTTATAGAGACACAATATTTAATCATTTAAATCAATTGTATATCCAGCTTTTAAAAAAAGTAAATAAGGAACTTTTCGTATACTAGGGTAGTTTAATGGTATCTAGAGACCAGCATTTAATTCCAAAATGTTACAAGCGAAAGTAAAAACTAGTGAAATAAAGAGTTGACTCCTAATGTATAAATGATATGTACAATAACACGATACAATTTGGGAATTAATAGGAATATGTCACTGCCTCACGCAGTTGTACTACGCTATGATTGCAAAGCTGAGGTCTCAGGTTCGAATTCCGGGTCGGGCACAACGACATTGGGTTTTTCTATTCATTATCAGCCCGGAGTCAGGAATTTGTGCCCAATATAGCGATAGGCTCTATATAGGCAATATGGCGATGGGACGCATACACAAGACGAAGCATGGGTGGTTGCACTTCTGCCTACCCCTTCTAGGAAAAACGCGAGAGTTAATTCAGTTTATGTATGTTGTTGCTTTTATTATTATTGACGTCTTCAAATTACTACATTGAAGCTCATGAGAAAATTGCTGCAATCTATTAACAATTACGACCAGGAATAGAAGAGCTCTTAACAACCAATTACTATGTACTATTATAAAGTAATCCAATGTATCTACATACACTGGAATGGAATGCAGTTTTCAGATTTGTTGTATATTGGTAGCTATGCCACAAATATAGTGGTTTTTAAGATTGTACACAATTAAAGAGTCGTCGGAATTTTTTCGTCTATTTTTATCGTACTTGGACAAGGTACTCTTCTAACGGTTAGAGCAATGCTATTACGAAGTTATATCGACCTAATTAATATTTTGTTTGACTTTCTACAATAGGTACGTCAAAGCAAAGAAAATATTAATATTCGCAAATTGACTGCTAAGAGACAAGTCACGTCGGTGGATATTCCATCTGGTCTAGACTCTAGATAGCGATTTCCATCAGGTGCAATAGCCATCGTACCAGTATGAAAAACGTCTGTAATTACATTGCTATTGTAATAAATTCCAAAACGATAAAATTCTTCATAATTAATGGTAAGATCTCAAACGTTGTTCAGCTGGTCCGGTATTTGTAAGGACCAAAACCAGTTCACTTTGTTTCTTCAATCGCTAAGCTAACAGATGTAAGACAATACTTTACTCAGACACACTAAACATTCGTTCCGTCGATGCCCTCTATGCCTTGAGGGTCGGGCTGACCCTCAGTGAGAAATGAAAGGACTTGGTATCAAGTAAAGTGGCATTTTAGTTTAATTTTGCGAGTTAAGATATAAACTTGAAACTAAAAAATGTGATTTAAGTTTTATGATTTAAAAAAAAACTATCGTCAAACCATAATTCCTTCATTTGCGGATACAATGAGTGAAATATATTATGTACTTAAATATAAGGAACTTATAGGATTGTTACAGAGCAATCTATATAAAAAAGGAAGATATTAAAGACAAAGATCAATAATATTTTACGTTATTTATTCCATTCTTTATTTCTGCTAATTTAAAAATATTCTTATAGTTGAATCAAGTTGCTGCTCCCGATATAGAAATTTTCACCAAAATCCAAGTACATGCGTTCTGTTAAAACCTTTTAGACGCCGAACCCTAAAGATGGTAGACCATGCTACAACCTAAATAAACGAACGTACCCCGCGTTTCTGAAGACATACTAATTTGTATCAATATTTGTTCAGCTTTTCCTCGTATGATAATGGATACGAGTGTTTTGAGAAATACAAGGCACTGTTTTAGATTATTTATGTTTTGAAGTAAAGGTATCTGTTTCATGGTAGTCATTAATATTAAATCTTAGGAACTACACGGCATAGTTTTTTAAACTCCTTAGCAAATCAGATCCTATTCATAGGAACTAACTACCTTACATCCTATCCATACTACAGCAAAGCAAAAAGCTCCATTCTGCGTCCAAATTGGAATCTGTAACCCCAAAAGCATCAATCGTCGAATCTCTGCTACTAAATAATGAAAAGAAATAATAATTACTACCTTGCATCTTCCCTCTCATCCGCATGACCTAAGTATACTTGTGAAATTAATTGCGATATATCAAGCTATTACCTATATGCGTGTCAATTATTTTCTCTTGCAGCTTAATGAGATACCTGTCCTTGTTAACGAAACACAGCATCGAATAAACCAATTTCCCCATACATTACTGTCATACGTACAACCAGTAAAATAATATGCCATATTTCAAACACTGGATACAGCTCATCCACTTTCTATTTGCATATCTCGAGGTCAATACGAGACCCCGTGACTACCTGTCCAGCATTTTGCGTGATCGAGACCCGTTCGAGATATAGTTATTATACTGAGCGTACACTGATATATTTCCAATGCTAGGGATTACATTCCTCTGACGTCATTTATGAGAGAGGCTAATACTAAGGATATTGCATTTTAAACCTAGTAGAATTATTTACAAAATATTCTAACGTATGCTAAAGGCAATTAAAAACTGACGATCACTTAAGAACGTAATATGATAATAATTAGAAATATAAAACATAACACATGAAACCAAAACGTATTCACAAATGAATGTTCTTTAATAAATTTAAGACTAGATAGCTATAGGATTCCATTTCTTATTTTAAAAAGATTCAAATTGAAAGCTTTTGTCTGCAACACCACGTCCAATCCTAACCAAAGAAGAACCGTTATTCTATCTAAACCCATATTACTCCGAGACCTTCGAACCCAATTCAGTAATATCCAATTTGTGATTTGCTTCTCCAACTTCAGTAGTGTTATTCAGTTCTATAACAATCATACTACCATAAATTCCTTGACAAATAATGCTGAAACCATTCAAGCAATTGGCCATTAAAACTACGAAGTGTAATTAACATACTCTGAGAATCTGGCCAGTACTATTGTACGCAGCCTCAATTGCGTAAGCTATTTTTATACCAAAGAGCAATGCACTCGGACCACGGGCATCTCATGCTAATGTAAAAAGTAAATATGATGCAGGTGGAAGAATATCCTTTTGTCGCCCTTCGAGCTTCACCGACGCGGTTTGTTTGGCCAGTTTTTATGTCATTTGTGATGGGTCTGACCTTGTGTGGATAGTAGTATTTTGGACTTTTAAAATGGGTTTAACGGTTGGGGTGTTCTAAGGTCTAGCAATCGTGCCGGATACTCTTGTGAATTGTTGAGAAGAATTATTGGACACACACTATTTGAAGTAATAAAAAAATAATGGAAGTTGGAAGGAGTCATCAGGAAAAAATATCATAGAACAGAGCAACAAAAATAATAATTAGTGAATTTTTGTGCAGTCAGTTTATGTATACGAAAGTGCGGTTCTTTACTTAAATATGAAGTTTGTCAATAATGATTTGGTTATACTAGCCAGCAGTTTTGCAAAATGTCCAAGCAGTGATAGTAACTAAAGTTACCAAGTTTTATTAATATTAGTACTCTTAAAAATATAGCTTATGTTATCCAGAACACACCATGCAATAATTAAGCCGGCGCACTTCAGGTTTCATTACAGATAGAAGTCAAAATGGCGGAAGACGCCGATTCAAATACCATTCCGCACCAACCGTTATGATTTTAAGTAACAATAAAAATACCGCATTACTGGATAATAAAGTTTACCATAAATATCATTAAATGAATCCATTATGCCGTAATAATCTCGTAAAACATTAAATGCTGCGTAAAACTGAATTAAATTTATCCAACATTAACCTTGTCGGTAGTTCTGTTTTTCAGTTTATAACTTGGCTAATTGAAACAAGATCTTCGAGGCAGCGGGCGGTAGGATCCCGTGGGCGGGTGAAATTAGTTTTCTTTCTCATTCGCACTTATTGTGAGTGAGCGAGACGGACTGTAGGCCATTGTAGGCAAGAGGTCGGGAGCAGGTTTAAGGATGCTAAGGTAGCGTCTGTTCATTGTAGGTGATAATATGCGATATTTTATGCATTCATATGAAATTCTTTTGTCTCTGTCCCACATACCGGTCTGGAGGTTCGAGAGACAAGGAAGTAACGTTTATTATGGACGCTATTGATATTTTTATCACGTCTCCGAAGATGTGTTGCGGCGTTAAAATCACAATCGATTTATTTGAGAATGTCATTGTTTATTTTTGGACTTTTTTATTCTATTTCAATTAAGTGTAACTTAAAGCTCTTACGGATATAATTATTGTGTTATATTACTTTGAATTTGGGATTTGATTTATGTAATTACATTTTGGCGGGAAAAATTTAAATCTTAATATCGTCGGTAAATTCTGGAGATCTCTAAATAAATTCAAAATACAATAGTCATGCTATATTATAGTGATGTTTCTTTATGACTTAAAACCAAAGTATTATTTGTATTTTGTTCAGCTATAACGCAGAGGCCCATATAACTGTTAGGAAGATTCGTTTGGCGCCCATTCTGAGCTAAGAGTTACTAGATATTCATATTCTATAATACATAACAACCAGGAAGCACATTAAACCAGCAATACCATCATTAGCTATATTTGAATAAATTTTAAATTCAGCATCGAAATAACCGATGGCTTTGAGCATGACAATTGAAAATATGATAGTATCCTGGAAAAATTAATATTCCCGGGGATAAATACGTACATATATCATGCACAATGCTGAAGTAAACAATAGTTAAAAAAATAAACTATTTCCTTACTTATATCACGTGTAGGTACTCGAGATTGACCGTTCAAGTACAGTCAGCGAACTCAGTAGGGATCAGTAATTGAAAATTGCATTCTATTACAGTGGAGTTAAGGTTTAGTTTGAGTTAATAAGATGTTTTTATTAAAATTCTGTAGCCCATAGATAGATTTATTACTGAAGACAATTAAGCATTGATTACATATCGCATAGGATTCGTTAAAATCGACGATAAATAACTTGAAGTCGGATTGCTCTATTAATTTTGTATCGGGGATTATTTTCTCGGATAACACTGAGATTTATTTTGAATTTTAATTAGAAAACTTAATGATTTTAAACTTTCCTTTTGGTTCAATTGGTTTTTTAATATTTACATTGAATTATAATAAATTACTTTCGAAAATGTTATGGTACGAATGTTTAGTAGTCACGAGACTACAAGCCTATAAAATACTTTTGGACCAGTAAATATATAGCCACTATAGCAGAAAACTGCCATCAGTCTTAATGTAGTCAACTTGCCATTTTACCAAAATAACGTTTCCACTTATCCAAAACCTATAAAAGAGCTATACATACAATTCTTACACAATATTCAGTTCAGAGATCGCCAGGATTCGAACCCAGCTCCACCGGTCGCAAGCCCCGGCTACTAAGATACCCTGCACAAGATGTTACGGTATTTTTGTAACGATCGTGCGTGCATGATACGAACAAGAAGGCTGTTCAAAGAAACACGCGTAACCGCTTTTAGTGTCAAAGTTAATACACATCGTTCTTTTTATGAATTTCCCCGATGTGACTTTGGTTTTTAGTATTTTATTATTGTTTTTAAGAGTAGTTTATTTTAGGCTTTTGGATTTAATTGTAAAATAATTGTCTTGTAGTACAAAATAATTGGGTTCATGTTGTTTACTTTTGAATTTTGTTATGAAATGTAACGTATTAAAATTCAAGGACAGAAATAAACGTTATAATAAAAGCGTCAATAAAAATCTTGTGAAATTGTAACAAAATACAAGGTCACAAAAACAAAGAACATAGGGTCTTCCATACTTTACACTTTCGAACTTTTTGTGAAACTCTTGTACCTGGCTGTACGCCTTTAGGGTATCCGGGGGTATATGTTACACCGGCTAATGTAAGACACAAAAAATGCTGATATTGCGAAAAAATACCTAATAACGCAAGTTTTACATCCTTTACGCTTTTTAAAGTTGACAGCCTCTGTAGTAGTTGGTTAAGACTGTCAATACTATTCTTAGGAATGCTAAGTTTGTACCATCATCTTTAGTCACAATAATTTGTTACATCGATCAGCATCCACCCAAAAGTTCAGATCCTGCATCACCTATACTATTTCTAACTACTGCCTATCTACTGCTTATAGGATTAACTTATAATTCCCTTAGCAATCACAGTAAAAAGCGTCCTGCATCCAGCCAAACTAAAATTCCGTATCACGTTTACAATTTAATTCACCCATTGCCTATAAACTGAATTATCTTTATTTCCAATATCATGAACTGCCTATTAATACTTTTATTCTAAGTCTTGAGCATGCATACTGTTTTCAACATATTTTACCTAGTGCCTAAGCTCCCTATATTTTCAATATGTTCATTCTGTCTATACAATAAGTACTACCTTCAAAGTCTTGCGCGTTAAAACACTAGCAGTTACCATTGTCTGCGCAGCCCGCAGGCTCCGGCGAATGCGTGATATCAACCATTATTTCATTTCCTCGCCCGCTGGTGAAGTTTAATATTGTTGTTAATAAATTAGTTTGTTACGAGCCTCCATGCAGTTTATTGCTGGACACGACCTCGCCGTTATGCGGGAAAAATATTGGGTAAATTGATTTGAATTTTAAGTTTTGTTTGTCTTTATGGTATTATTCAGTAAGGATATAAATGTTTGTTTGAAAAGAACAAGCGATGATTACGATAAACCAACATACCGTTGGTAGAGTGCGAAAATTCTTAGCCATACAGAGCCAATTTTATTGACAGGTTCGGCACTTGATAATTTTCACAGTAAATATGAGTTCTTTGCGGCTTGCATCCCAGGAGAGACACGAGATACGACTGTTTACAAAGAGATTCTATTTTATACAAAGACTGCACACTAAACTCCAAAGGTTTACAGACAGTTTGTGTAAGTCTAATGTTCCAAAATGCACCTACAATTGCTCAAAAATTGTATGCGCTCAAGTTCACTTATCCTTTGCCACTCCTAAGCCAGTCATAAGAGATACCCTATCATTTTCTGAATTTCGTAACCAAATAATTTGAAAGCACGGTGTGGTCTTTATTTGCATAAAAGACAGCATTGTTTCACCAATTGTCTGTTGTACCAACCTTGCCATTTTGTCCTTTAGCTGACTTTTAGAATTTACGATATGGAGTGATATTTTATCTCAGCCATGCTCCGAAGGTAACCTTTTCTAAATGTTACTTATTTAATCGACACTTTTGTGTGCAGGAAAATGATTACTTTTACATCGGTTTAACGTTTTAGTCTAAACACTAGTGTTTCCTTGTAAAACTTGTAAAAACATTCTTGTTTCATACATGGAATTTCGAAGATATCTTAATAATTATCTGTTTATTTGCTTTTTCTTAATTTTCCTTTAAAACTTCGTACCATGTTGTTAACCTCTTCAAATTTCCACCAAATTCCGATTCATCTTGTCTAAATCTGCATTCGTTTTAAACTACAGAACTTACAATTGAGAACACAGTATCAATACATCAAACAGCTTCACCCATAAACAATTCCACAAAAACAGTTACCATAGCCTCAGTCACAACAAATAATCCATATTCTCCATTCCTCATTACAATAGCGAACACAATTAGGCCATTCCAATAGTCGATGGGCCGATGGAAGATACAAGTAATAAATTGGCCCTACCACCGGTCCGTCCGAACGTTCACCGTTAACTATTAATAGAATAATGCACATCGGTTCTACTTCCACGATTAATGAGTGAGATTTGTGGGCGTATTGTATTGCGTACGTATAATTAGCCTTTATGTTGTCGGTAGTAAGGTAGAACAGAGATACTGTGGTTAGGAAAAGGGCTCGAATTTTATTTCTTCTTGAATTATGCATCAAACTATTCATCAAATATATCTCAAGCCAAAGCATTTATAACGATTGCATATCTTACTATGATCAATCCAAATCAAACACTTCAATCCAAACTCGGACTAATATAACAACACTATCTATCTACTACTAATCTAATCTATCTATAGCCCATATACGTCCCACTGCTGGGCACGGGCCTACTCTACAATCGAGAGAATTGATGGAGAGTGGTTAGGCCATATAGTCAACCACGCTGGCTCGCAGTGCGGGTTGGCGGACTTACATACCGTAGTAATTCTTTAAAATCGCTACGGTATGCAGGTTTCCTCACGATGTTTTCCTTCACCGTTAAAGTGACAGTGAACACGTAAGTAACAACACTAAAGAAACATTTATTCGAGATAAATCATAAACCTGCTACCAACAACACAGTAAGCAAATTCTGTTTCTTAGCCTCCACGCAGTCTTAGAAAAGCACAATATACAGCGGCAGCAGAAATGCTATTACATGCATTGCATAATCAATAATACTCATAAAAATATTAACGATACAACTATCAAGGCACCATTTTTCCTAAAATAAATTGAAAAGCAATCAAACCCAACCCAATTTCTCCACTCATTGAGGATAACATCCGATACAATCTAACACATCAACATTTACTCGTGTTACGAAATCCTCCATTACTTTTGGACGTTATCTAACACTTTGATGTTTTATTTCCTGTCCTTATCTACTTCTTTCCGAGGTATTGGGTGTGTATCGGTGTTAAAGATTAGTTTTATTACTGGTAGCTAGGATATTGTAAGAGTAAACTTGGATAGATACGATGGGGTTTGAGGATTTTGAACATTTACTCGTTTGATAGCACCAGTACTAAAACAATTTTGATAATCAACGGAAAAACTTGAATGAAAACGAAAACGTAATTGAAAAAACATAGTTTTTTTTGTTCTTAACATAAAAAAGTCGGAAAAGCATGACGCCAACTGGTTTTCTAAAGTATTAATACTATCACCATTTAATGAGAGTAATAATGAAGCTGTATAAACATCAAAATGCCACTAAACATCCCAGATTGAAATGAATGTTCACTTAGATACACCGTTAATCGTTTATGGAGCACTTTCAGAGCATTGACGAGTATTTGATGATCTAATAATTAATAAACGTTTTATTTCTATTCTACTGCAAAAAAAACAGCACTTTTTATCATCATGCATACATCTTGTTTGATTAGGAAGCCAAAACAAGAATATGACTCATTCTAATTTGACGGTGTTTGGGCGTCAATCGCTTCCGGCAACGGTTTTCTCAAATAAATTGATAGGGAATCCATTGTTGATGTTTATTACCAAACCGTCGATACAAAATAGTGTTTAAAACAAAACAAAAAAACAAAATTTGCTGATGAATAAGGTTAATAAGTGGTTATTAAAAAGAGAAAGCGTATTCACAACGCAAAAACAATTAGTGTCAATGATTTCTAAAAAGATCAAATGAATAGTGGTGAAATTGATAAAATGCCGGCAGTAAATTGCTCATCCTGGTTTGCTTAGGTCCAATTAAATGCATAACCTACATTTGCGTCTAGATCTAAGACGGCGGCTACATTCACAGGCATAGCTTTGTGAAGATAAAAGGTGTTACAGATAGACCGTGTAGGTTTTGAATAGAGTCTCGAGGAGCATCGTGTGAATTAGTTCTAACACAGTTTGTTACTCTTTATATTATTGTTGTTAACACGCTTAATCAAAAAGTATAATACGAATACTTACGAACTTTTCATTATACATAAGTTTTTGTACTTTTCCATGACCACTGTCATCAACAATATCCTATTAATTTAATTATGAGTTGTCATTTCGACTTTGATAATTCAAAGCATGAATTTATTAATTTCAAGCGTGTGATCCCTATTTAAAACCTGTGTTAGTTTTTATCATCTGGTTGAAGCCTTTCAAATCGCCCCACTTTATACGCTAAAGACGAAGCGTTAGGCTGTCCAACATTAAATCACTAGGTCTAGACTTAATTGTCAGTGAGTTAAATTAGATTGAAAGTTGAATGCACCGCTCGATGCCATCAACGATGATAACAAAGTTACACGTACGAAACTGGAATAAATGAAGAAATTCTTAACTTATCTATGAGATGAAAAAATAGATAATGTAGCATATTTTAAGAGAAAGTTAGATCTGATTTTATTGAGATAAACTATCAAGATCATCGTTTCAAAACAGAATGGAAATAGTTTTGAGAAGAAACAAGTACGTTGCATACTGGAGAAAATATTGTTATAGTTGTATGTTAATACGAAAGTTATACCTATTGTCATCATCATCATCATCATCAGCCCGTTGCAGTCCACTGCTGGACATAGGCCTCTCCCAAGGTACGCCACAGAGCCCGGTCTGCTGCTTTACGCATCCAGTCGCTGCCGGCCCTTTTATACCTATTGTAAAAATAAACTATTTTAACCTTTCACAAATCTGGATTTAAGAAAGAATAGCTGACACGGTCTAGACTGACTTTACTCATGAATAATAAAAACAAATAGCAATTGCTGAGCCCTAAGAATTATTTTTTGCATCCTCGTCAAAATCAAGAAAAAGTTCCGCCTTCGTACCATTCACTTAATCTTATGATAATACAAAGAATACAGATTCACGTGCACGTCTTAAAGAATTTAAAGGCCTTACCATCGCATAATTCATGAGGCATTCTCTGCCATACATGGGTTCGGACGAAAGTGATCCCAAAGCTGCAACTGACCACCAAAAATGGCCACGGACCATTGCGATCCAGTTTCTAAGCGATGAGAATTCTCAACTCGCTGCGAAATGGAGACTATAACGGTGAATATTTCAGATCGGGCGAAATAGATTTGGTACGTTTTAAGACATTATCCTAAATGTAGACATATTTAGATGAAGGAGTGTCTATATCTACATCAGTGACCATAAACATCCTACTCCAGAGTACGGCGTATATGATTAAGTCTTTATTCCACCATGGTGACCTAGTGCTTGTTGATAGATTTCACATACCTTCGGCAATTTTAGTATTGAACTCTCAAGTATACAGATTTTCTCTTGTTAAAGCAGGTGATTATTAACTATGAATACGCATATAGCTTCGAGAGATCAGAGGTGACCTAGTGTGTGACCTGGGCTCCAGCCTGTGACCTTACTCTCGTCAGTCCGGTTCTTTCTCAACTAGGCTAACGCTCGCATACGTATAAAGTGTAAACTTATGTAATGGGAAACCAATGTCCTATTTAAAAGTCTTGTTTACTTTTAAGGAAACTAGTAATATTCTGAGAAGTTAAAAGATCCACCTGAAATTCGAAAGCATCTACTTTATATGTACCTATTACTGTAGGAGTATCTTATAAATCTAATCTCATGTAATGAGGGTCGTTAAGGTTGACTAAAATGTAAACGACGTATTAAATATGTACCAGTTTGTAATAAAACTAAGGCAACATGATGTTCTGTTTTTATTGGTTGCATTAATGTTGTTATTCTAGCAGTAGCACTATGAATAAATACACCCATACCGCCTACATCTACTCAGACAATATTGATTTATAATAATAACTTAATATGTCTTGTTTCGAAGGTATGACTTCGAGCCACACTTCAAGCGTACAACATCCTAATCCGAAACCTTTGGTACTTGTTCGCATACAAACATTAAATATTTGTGACACTTATGAATTTTCAATTAGATATCTATACATTAACATAATCTTAAGCGACGAAATCTCCACTTAAATACTCCCATATCAAACAGTGACTTAACTAAATATATTTCTCACGACTAATAGATTCCATTGCCACTATCAAATTTTGAAGCACCCTTCACGAACTTTTGTTTGCTGATAACTGTGTTTGTACTTATGCTCTCGCCACGTTCATCCATCACTTTTTATAACCTCTTATCTACCTTAGATCGTTCCAAGTCAGCTTCTTAAAATCTTGTCTTGTCTGCACCATTAATATTTATGTAACAATTGATAATGTAAAGTGACCACCTGGTGTTTGCATCACAGCGATTGTCTTAATCGATACGGCTATTAAGGTCTCGTGTAAGATTATTTTATGAGTGCTGTTCAGTGGAACGTAATGAGATTTTGTTAGGTTTACGATCTAAACTAAACTTCTAGTTCATTTGTTGCTTGTGTCAGGGTTGTGGGTTCCAAAACTATTTTAAAATTATTGCGAATATTAAATGCATTAATTCTTATATCAAGAACAGGGTAATTGAAAGTTCTTTTGGTTAAATTAAATACAATTTCTCCTGAAAATTTATTATTGACTTACTATAGTCCCATTGAAGGTGTATTAAATAACGTAGTTACAATGTACAACCCTATTTTATTACAAGCCACTAAGTTAGTGTAGGTACACCATTTGTAATTTGACTAAGAATTGGTTAGTTGAATGCAAATCTATGGTGGCATTTATGTGCTTAATTCTAGTAATGGTGGTAGATGTTTAATTGTTGATAAATTGGTTCCCAAGATATTGTTCTAGTTTGAACACCAGTCGTATTTACTTTACCTTTAACTGATGAATTTCAAATATTCAATCTATTACGAATCTGTGGCCTAAATCCCAACAAACCATTCATGAGACGAGAAACAACAGATTAACTGGACCGAGGTAGAACATTTATCCTCTAGTCTAGTCTCTGTTTATAGGTTACAAAAAAAGCTTTTTCTTTCTACAAAAGGTTTTTTTTCGGGGTTATCCAAAAACCTAACAATATTGTGCACTTTTATCTTTAGATATATCCCCACAAACACCAAAACTGAGCTACTCCAATAAAAAACCTCAATCCATCATCTACGATACCAAACACGGTAGACCATTTCAAAATAACGGAATATAAAATGAAAACAGTAAACAAGTCGAGTGGAGGTGTTACAGAGTGCAAAGTACGTAATGTTACGTGACAACTAATGGAATTGCTATGATTATTTCATAAACAGCACATAGGAGCGTGCCGCTAGTTTACTGTACCTAACTGGATAACTGGCAATTATTCTATAATTGTGAAATTGATTTTAAGGTGTCTCTGGCGGTAATTGGATAAAATATTTCGTCAGCTTTTTATCAGCAACCATGAGTTTACATCAGCACCTGATAAGAGCAGAGAAGTCCGTAAAGTCTTTACTGTGAGATGGTTATTTCTCGTCAGTATCGACATCATTACGCCGGTATAATAGGGTATCCAGATGACCACAAATCGCGAGACTATGTTTCTCATGGACTTGACTATTATTTCAAGAATTAAAATCCCGGGAACTGTTTAGTGTTGTAATTAAATAGAGTAAGAAGGCCGACTTCTAAATCATGCAAAGAACATACCGTTAGCGAAAGGCACAATTGTGACACTTCTACCTATTCCTCAGGGAATAGATGCGTGACGGTATGTATGTTACCTATTAACAGCTAAATAAATTATAATAATATGAATTAAGAATGACTACTGTTTCTCGTTTCATTCATAAATGTTGAAAATGAACAAATGTTTCGTGATCAAGATCTTTTCTAATAATTTTGTTGTAAAATTAGAAATCTGGAAAATCTTAATTGACATTTAAACCATGATTTGCTACGCGGAACTTAATTATACTTAGAATCCTTAAGTAATAAAGTCTCATAGAGAAATCTTATTCATCCGTGATTCGAAATTTCACAATCCCATATTTAAGGGTCGTGAATTAATTAAATTAAATGGTAGATCCGTGGATTAAACGCTTGTTTATCATTTTAATCTATATTTTTATGATGTTTAGATGATGGTAAATGTTTAGTGCAGAATTATTTATTACTTATTACGCCATACCTAGTTTTATAGATAACGAGATATCGTGAGGCAATGTTTTTTAATGCTCTGTATATATTTTATTACTATGTTGTAAGTGGTTGAAAATTGTTTCTTGTTATGTTATGATTTATACTCAATGTATAATCAGAATCAGAATCAGGCTAAGAATTGCGTAATAAAGAAGAATTAAATCGTGGTGAAAAATATATTGATATGTTTATCAAAGGATTTTTTTCAGTACATGCTTATTTTAAAAATTAATTTAGAAAATATTACAAGTCCATTCTTTATAATATTAAGCTTATTTTTCTTGTACTTTTTTCCTGTAAGTGAACAATTTGCTATTACTCGACTGCCCAAAACAGGGTGTAATTAATTACTCTAAACTAAATTCTTACAACCAGCAACAATATCGTTAAGACTTAACATCTTATGTCTTAGGATGGCGAGGGCAGTGGAATGCCAAGCATTGCCTTGTAATTCATGGTGTTGTTTGGTTTGGCTACTGTTCATGAGCGGTCGTATCGCTTACCATCAGGCGAATGGCATGCTCGTCTCGCCATATATTGCAAAAAAAAATGAAAAAAACATCACAATCACGATCTACTTTTTTATTATATCTAATCCTGTGATTGCTACACAATATACAATATCCACCTGCATTAAAAACAATTGCCAAGTAAGTCACGACTCACGATCCGCGACAGAAAGTGGGTGAATCGAGGCCACTTCTTAATCGGTACAAAAGCTCCACGTTCATTAGTAATCAAACGCATATCAATGAGTGATGACGTAATATAAAATGCTTAGCGCGTGACATCACTACTGTGGGCGGTTGTCAATGAACTATATTGTTTTTAGAGTATTTTTAAATTATTTATTTTATGTAATTGTAAAAGTTATCGGTTTAGTGGTGGATTCGTTTCAAAATTATTTATTTATTTAGGTATATAGTTTCCGACACAATTACGACCTCATTCATAAACTGTTTTAAAACGTATTTTAGTTATCGAATGTTTTGTCTTCTTCGCTCAAACTAAATTCTGAAGTCGTTTGGAAGGGACAAAACATCCGATACTTAAAATAGGTTTTAAAACTGTCTATGAACAAGACCGTTAGTAATATTCGTTTTATAATTCGGTTATTGCTGCATACGAAATTTTAAAGCGCTTATGACAAGTTAGTGCATAAAGATTTATAAAACATAATCAACGCATTGTATTAATGACTATTTTTATTTGAGTAAATGTGAAAATTCCATAATTATATTTGATAAGTAAGCAATGTTTTGACAAATATATTTTTTGTTTCAGGTAAGAGAACCCAGATTTTTAAAAACTACGGAACGTTTCGCACTACAATGTAAGTCAACCTTATTTTGTAATTAATTCTTCAAATTCTTCGTACATAGATTTCGCCTGATACTTTCACAGCTCAGAGACATTGTTGATGTAAAATAACCCATAAAATATATAACACCAATCCTGAACTCTCAAATCAAACGTTAAAACTTTAATTCTTCTTCTACCTGGCGTTAATCCCGGCTATTGCCAGGGTCCGCCTTCCGACTGAGCTTCTTCCACTTTGCCCTATCTTCAACATCCTTATCAGTCAGGCCATTGGCTCTCATGTCGGACTTGACGTTAAAACGTTAAAACTTTAATTATAAGACCTAATACCATATTCATATCAGGCAATTAAATACATGGCAGTTAACAAGTTTCCATAATATTTCAATGTTTGAGCAATTTGTCTCAGTTCACTTTGTCTCATTCCTTACAATTATTACCTTATATTTCTCAACGCAATTGTCATTGTTATATAAATGTTTAATTACTTTGCTAATAATACTGGTTTCCTGATCTATATATCAAATTTGATGTTTGTGCGCAAGTTTTATTAGGCATGTACTTACACCATTAGCACAGTCACGTATTTCGCGTTAGAATTTATTATCGGTTATGAATTAAAATAAGGTGGATTTACACTGGGATAGTTACTTGCTAGGAGAGAGGATAGTGCAAGTGATTGTGAATTGGTAAAGATTTGTATTGAGCAATTTGAGTACTAGATAAGCTAATGTGATGCGCCAAAACACGAAATGTGATTGTATATTTAATATGTAATTGTTCTTACTGTACCTTTGTGAATTACATTATTACTTTAAGTAATCCGTGAAAACGTAATGGAGTGTACTCTACCTTAATCTTAAGATCTTTTAACTTGTAATATATCTGTATACTTGTTTGTTTTCCCAATAAATAAAAAAAAATAAAAAAAAAAATGTGCAAGCTGATTACATGATAGTGAACTTACAAGGCCTTGAATATTCATATTAGGGACGACTTAAGGATTCGTATTGTGTTGGTTGAGAGCCGTTGAAAATCTATTGGAAAGTTACACAGGTACATACATGAATACAATTCATTGAAAATTATGATTATATTCACACTTTTTACAATTATATGTGACATTTATTACATTGTACACATTAAAAATAATTATTGCTTCATTGAACGATAACAATAACCATAAAAGTAACGTACACGTTCAAATGAAACCAGTTTTTAAATACATTTACTCGTAATTACATAGATATAGCATAAAATAACTGTCTATTTTTCTAGTCTAAATAGTTGCAAATACGGTCAATAGCATTTATTTCGGCGCCAGAAAAAGAACTAAAAAACTTAAAACCTTGGGCAGAAAACAGGAAATTCTAATTTATTACAATTATTATTACTGTTATGTAGAAACTGCGCTTTATGCATAAAATCAGACTGATTTTGTATTTATATGCAAGAACTAGTTCTTAAATGTGTTTTTTTTTATTTGTATAATGTGATATTTGTTTCATAGCTCATATTCTGTACAGATCCAAAGAATTTAACTATCAACGTGCCCTGGACCAGTCGTCAAGACCAATAAATAAGGCATCTATCTGTTCAGAAAAGTTTCATTCATATCAATATATTTTTCTATTAATATTGAGTCTGACCCCCAAATACTGGAATGCAACTTAAATATAACTTGCGCTTAACTACGTTAATCCCGATTAAATGTACTGGCTAAGTGAGCCGTGCGCTGTTAAGAGCAACTTATTATTTGAATGTCGTTCCAGTATTGGGGCGTCAGTAACCCAAAATATCAATACATTTTTATGTGCAAGTTACTGTCCTACCCGCTGTCTCGCCGTGAGCCAAACGTAAAAAGAAACAGGTCATTGACAAATCTCAATATTTTGTTATCGGTTTAACCTTCCGCGTTGAACGCTGACCCCCGTTATTAAACTGTGATTGTTAAAACTCACGATTATTTTTAATAAATGTTAGCGGGTCATGACGTCATCTTTCTGATCTCTAACAATGATATTATACAATAAGTACTGTTATGACGTATGAAATAATTGTAAAGAATTAAAGCTATATGTAAAAAGAAAAATTAAAAATTATAATTAGACCCAGCCTAGTGCAGGCTTTTGATTATACTTAAATAATCGCAGCCACATTCGTCATAATTATTGTTAACATAAAATGTTTCAATGGCTTCATCTTCACAGTATTCAGCTACATTCAAACGACTGCTGAACATACCAATTTTCATATTCCTGTTCAAAGCGGCATACATCCAGCGAATTCTTGCAACCTCTATTAGGTTCTCCGTACACCTCGTGGGTGGAATTCCGCTTAATTGTCAATATCTTTGACTTTAGAATCCATAGCATCATCAGCCATATCATTCTCAATAAACAAATATTTGTGTGATCCACAGGTATTTGTTTCGGGTCTGGGTGTTTCTGAGACCGAAAAGTCTCTCGTAGTTTCTGATACCCACGACACAAGACCCGATCATAGTGTGGGGTCAGGACTATGTATGCGACAGTTGGGTGTATTTATTTATTAATTCTTTCGGTGATAACCCAACAACTATCTCCAAAGTAAGAGATCCCTAAAGTAAGTAAGAAACAACCTCCTGTTAGTCGTTTTTAATTTCCACGCTCGCAACGGTACCACCACATCTGATACGGGTAGATGCAACAATGCCACGGCATTTCGAGGCATCCGTAACAGTTATATTGACAGGCGACGCGAATGGGCCCGTTTGACGCCCGATTTGATATCTTGATAAACGCGTTCGACGATGATTTGGTAATTTTTTGGGAGTGTTATGCATCTTGGTACTTCAGGCATTTTGATGCAGAGTCTCGCAGTTTGAAGACCGATTTCGTAACTGAAGATTGTTGAATTGAAATATATTTATGATAGAATATTATTTTTTGGGTGTATCTTGAGTTTTCTTCATCATGTAAAGTATAAGAATTAACAGATTTGCAACCGACTACACAATTACAACACAAGTTTGTTTGATAATCCCTAGCCCTTGTATAATATTGCCAATTATGTGTGTATTTACTTACTTCCTTTAGACATGTTTCTTTTCTTCGCCTTAGCGTAATAGACTTAGACCCTGTTTCTGATGCCAACGACACAAGACTCGATCTGAGTATGGAGTCAGAACTATGACTGTTGGCTGTTATTTATTTATTTAAATACAACTTCGAAAATTTTATGTGGAATCTGCTATTCTATTTTTGATATCCTATTTTACTTAAACAAACATTACCTTAGTATTTGTACTGCTACTTACCTCTTTCTCAAGTTTATTACCCCAATTGCCCTTTCGCTAACATTAACTCCACACATTATAAAATTCACTTCACATCTTCCTCAGCACAAACACACATTAATTCAAGAATAATGATGCACTGCTTAGCAAAAAACTGAGGTTAATACAGTGAAAGTCGCTGTTGCCAGCAAGCCATCAATCTTGCACGTTTATCAGTCGACTGTAATTGGTCAAGTCTAGTAGAACTTTGTATGGAAGATATTGCTTCCGTGATTTTTTTGCTTTTGTCATTTCCTATGTTGGTTTGTTCGTGAAGAGCTTTCTTATCGTGTAAGATGTGTATGAAATGATCAAGGGTTATTTTATCCACGATGTTTCTATTTAATAGCCTTCGAATCGGAAACATCTGTATTTAATATATTAAATCTATAAAACAGTGAATAAAATGGACAACAAAATACTTTGTAATGATACATAACATGACATAAATTACCAGTATTCATGAAACCGAAAAGGAAAACTTTTAAAATAGCGTTGTATAGACAATGAAAGCCCCACTCGGCCAGGCTAGTAAAATTATTAACACTTTAAGTGGTCCATTCGATCAGTGCCAATGATTACAGAACAAGAATCGTCGGTGGTTGCCGCAAGTTAGCGGCTGAGCGATTTTTGATTGCGTTCAAATTTAATGACGCTTGGAGATCGGAAAAGTTGAGGGCTTAGATACGGCTTGTAAATGAGGATAACTCAATAGATCTTGATTATTTATTTGGCGAAATTGTGCAGCTATACTGACTTAAAATTAAAATACAGGCTTAGATGACCCAGTGGATGTAGGTGTGAAACGGAAGATCGCAGGCGAACCACGCGCCAAGACAAAACTTAGAATGACTTTTTAGTGACTTTATGGTCACATAGATTGTAAGAATTTATATAATTGCTGTAATTATATTACTTTCATAAAAGTTTGAGTAACAACTAAAAACCAATAATTTATTGTATCGTTGAATATTGATTTTTTATAACGGGAATTATGAAAAATATTTGAAAAATACATATAAATCGGGGTGGTCATTCATGGGAGAATGACGTATTTATTATTATAACAGCGATACATGACGCAGTAATCCTAAAAACGAGACATACAACACGAATAAAGGTTTAGAAATGTATTCTCAAAAAATAAGTCACGTACATGAGAATAACAAAAAAGCTTAAGTAAATATAAAACATCGAATAATAAATCTAGAAATCGTGTTTACTTTTTCGCTGTAAATTTATAAATTAAAACCCAAGGAAGGGTTAGGTTCGGCTGTTTTGCAAAGGTTTTACATTTTAATTGAAATTTTAATTGGGCTCTGTGAAAGTTACGGGTCCGAAGGTTCAAACTAACGTTATTTGATGACTTTACTCGAAATTAGATTCCAGTACCGCAAACACCTATTAATTAACTGTTGGGAAAGAGATTTATTTTTTCGTCTATTCCTTGCATAGTTATGGATGGTTTGTAAAATTACCATTTACTATTTAAATTATTATCGCAGAACAAGACTGCCTCGGTGACGTAGTTTTTCTACGGTACGACTACAAAGCTGAGTTCTCGGGTTGGAATCCCGGGTCGGGCAAAGTGATATTGAGTTTTTCTATTCATTGTCAGCCCGGAGTCAGGAATTTGTGCACGATATGGCGATAGGCTCGCCCGCTGTCACATCACGGGTGGCGCCTCTGCTTACCCCTACTGGGATAAAGGCGTGAGTTTATTATGTATGTATCCCAGAAGATAAACACATTAAGTAATCCGTCAGCAGACTGACAAAGCAGCTGGATGCAGACTGAATCCTACAGGGCGCTTTGAAACTGTTATGCAGTTTTTTCCATTAGTCCAATAAAATTTGAAACTGTGCCCAATACCGTAACAAAGTGTGAAAAATTATATTCAAAAAGCAATATGTTACATAAAATTTTATTAATTTCAGCAGTATGTCAATGATAAAAATAAAATTTCAGCATATCAACAGCGTAGCTTTTTAAAATTACGCATACACTTACGTAAACGCTGCATACAATTTACCCGAGGCGTATTTCCTTATAACTTTAAAATTTATTGACAACGCCGTAAAGTAAATAACCGCGGTATAATCATAAAACCATACAAATAACTATAAAGTTTTGTTAGTCTAACAGTGACAACAAAAAACATAAACGTTGGACATAGGATAGAGTGGCGGTAGCACAGTGCGTAGGAATTTAGCCACATGGACAATATAATTGGACATTTTAATGTGGTTTTAAAGTACTATAATGATTTGGCTATTTGTAGTGGTTTTTAATTTATGTTACAATGAGTCTAATACTCAATTGTAAATATCAATATTTCTGAATTAAACCGTATCTATCGAATGAAATATTGGCTGATCTATATAATTAAGAAAAATAATTAAAATGCAGTCTTGAAATCTTAAATGTCAAATTCCATTTTTAATATTTTCAATGTAATCTAGACCAGCCATGTATTTTATCACGCCACTCACTTCACAAATTGTATTAACCAGAATTACAAGTTTAAGCCTACAATCATTGCAAAAAATGACACGCCAATCTTATCAGAACGCACGTGGCTAGGTTACCTGTAACTGTTTGATAGCTAATCTAAAATATACATACTTTTTTTCTAAGTAACCGGTTGTCCTACAAAGCTATCGGTTTGATGACAGATCGTAATGGATAATGCTTTGACAATAATATATGTCACTTTATATTTATGTATATAAATAAGATCTTGACTACTACGTGAAGATATCCGAAGAAAGTAAATACATTTCTATTTCACTAAAGTAGTTTAAGATTATCATTTATAGGAATAAGATGACCACTCCCGAAATCAATTTCTGAACCTAATTTTCCCAGAATAACTTCTTTGAAAGCATAGAACCTCGCAATATACTAGGTATATCTAATCTCATTTTATAATACGATCAAGTGTCCACAATAAATAGAACGGTCCGGCACCGAAGTTTCAATGGCGCGATGTCGTAACTCGCGGACCAGCGTATTTCTACATAAACTTTTCATTGATAATACGAACGTGGGAGGACTTGTCTCAGTCCACTCCATTCATGAATTGGGTAAGCTTGGCCCACGCAGTTAACGGTGCGGATTATGTACGGCATACTAGTAAATTACCTTAATTAATACGAATTTTACAGTAATTTTTGAGTTAACGGCACGCGGTTAATCATTTGCCTACACGTTGTCAAATGTTTATGTTGAAAACTTGTTATTTTATCGCTAAGTATAGATTGGTTTTGATGATTGCAATGGTAAGTGATAGCTTTATTTACATATTTAATTACTTAAATTAAACATAAACCCACATATTATATTGTAAGCTGTATGATAAAAATAAGTGCTTATTTGTGATAATTAGAATCTACTTAAAGAGTATTGCTACCTAGTTAGATACTACTGTATCGTGCCAGCTAGTATCGTGACTAGGAAACGTTCAAACTATGTTTAATCCGGTATCAATCCAGTCTTATGTAAACTGATTACAACTTGTAATCCCAACGCAACATAACTATCTTTGTAACTTCGCTTGCTTTAAAAGATACTGAATATAAATTACCGTAAGACGTTTAAAAGTAATGCTTCAATCCAAAAACAAAGAAAAGAATAATAGGCAATTGAAAATAATACAACATATTTTGTGGAGCAGTAATTAAAAAATAATCATTTCTTAATCAGCTTGTTAGTAATAGACATTGCATAAGCCTTCAGCTCTTGTTAGTCTCATTTTTTTACTAATTCAAACATGCCACTACATTGAGACGGCCGCATAAAAAATTAGAAGCCATTAAAAGCCATTGATACGTTTAATTACAAAGCAAAACACGGTTCTTTCATGTTACATCACTAATGAGCCTTCGGATCAGGTCTTTGCATGTAACAAGACACCCATCACCCACACGACGTGAAATCTAGTGACAGTCGACGCTATTACGAATTAATTGTTTTCTCAATCAATAAAAAACTTGTTTTTTTTTGTCCACATGTGATATCAATCGGAGCAGTGCGCGCCCTTTCGCGCGATCTCACGTGATTTATGATCGCGCCTCGATTTTTTCTTAATATTTATAGCTGCATTCAATCGATATCGACCAGTATTAATGTTTATAATTATCGACGGTCGATAAACGTTCCACGATAAACGCAACGCGACACTGCGCATTCCCCGACTTTTATAGGCCGGGGTTATATGACGATTGTTAAATAATATTTATGTTGTGATATCTCCATTAGGAGCCTAATTAGTTCCGTCGGCAATTTGGCATTAAAAATGTTATTTATTTTCATGATTTGCATACTAATTACAGATTTAACTGTTGTTTTTATGTACTTTTCTGTATAATATTCTTCATTGGTGATTAATTCTAAAAGACCGTACGTAGCAAACTTAAAGCCGTAAACGCAAAATAGCTTATTGCTTTAATGCTATTCTCTTTGTAAAACTTAGAAGCGATATACATCAATAGTAAGTGTCTAGCAGTATAAATCTTACCGATTTTCTTCTTGTAATTTTCATACTCGCCACTAAAGTGCTAACTGCTAAATGGTCACCGCTGTCTTAACAAATCAAAACGCTTAAATGAAACACGTGTTCCCGACTTCTAAAAATATTGTGCAGAGGAGGAAACAAGGGTTTAAATAAGTTCAAAAGTGTAATAGACCGAAAGAGTTACCAGTTTATTAAATATAATCAATATATTATGAGGGTTAAGTTAATACAGTCTATAATAGAAACAATAGGAAAGTAATCCAAACAAATAGACAATATTAATAGGTGGCCTATTTTACCTAATCATTCTTCATACAGATAAAGTATTCCTTTAGTAAATAACTGCAAGTAGATTATACAATGTGTATTGTTTCTGTTAATATTGACATTAAATACATTATTAGGCCGACTACAATATACCCTACTACCTCGATGGCGTAGTTGTACTACGGTACGACTACAAAGCTGAGGTCTCGGGTTCGAATCCCGGGTCGGCGAAGTGATATTGGGTTTTTCTATTCATTATCAGCCCGGAGTCAGGAATTTGTGCCCGATATGGCGTTAGGCTCGCCCCCTATCAAACCATGGGACGGAACATACAAGGCGAAATGTGGGTGTCCTGGTGGCGCCTTTCCCCTTTTGGGATAAAGGCGTGAGTTCATGTATGTATGTAATACCTAGACGCTGTGGAGACACGGTACATTCAATTTTAACTAAGGTATTAATAACCCGATGTGACCAAGGATATATAGTCTAAAACAAATCCAATAAGAAACAATATTCTATTCGAGGTTTTCTTGGTTAGTAAAATCATGACAAACCTAATAATGGTTTTCTACTGCTTCTTCAAAAGTTCATATATATTCAATGGCACCAAAGAACATTGAATTCCTAAGGTGTTATGTGTGTTTGTAGCCGATAGGCATTGCTTATTTTCAGGTGAAACACGTGCTAATTTCATAAATCTAGACTGTCAATATCTTCATCATCAACATTATAGTCAGTTATATCATGCTCTGAATATAGGTCATCACGATAGATTTACGCACTTGCATCCAGCCATCTTCTGCCCTAATAGTTTCTTAGATTTACGCGAATGTTACACATTGAAATAAAACTATTTATTACGGATTTTATCGCGATTTGGTTTAATTTTTACATTTTTTAACTTCCCGACGTTTCGATTACTTTACAGCTTTCGTGGTCACGACTCACGGGGTGGACTGAGGTATTAGTCATCCGCTCAGTGACTGTTACAATTTAACTACCCTTAATTTACAATTATTAAATTTAAAAAAAACTTTTCTTCTGCCGCTTTTGTCCTGTCATCTATTTTTATTCCTACGCGTTTATCTACTTCAATATCAAGTAGCTTCAATGCCAGTTTCACCGTATCTTCCTCCGTATCACCGCTCCAGCAAAGCCAAAACCGTCTTTTCCGTTCGACCTCGACACAATATTAAATTTCCAATGTCAATGGAACCGCTTACGTTTCTAGTGTCCGGTGCCCCATTGTCTACTTCGGCGGGCCATTCCATAGCCTTTCAATGGACCGATGACTTAATCCTTTGAGGTCGCCAGCTTAGATAAGCAAAATAATAGTCCGTTTTTTGTGAAGATCTTCGGTTTTTTGCTAATGATTCATAAGTGCCTTTTGTGGGTTTAAGACTTCGACCGTTTAAGAGCTTTGTGGTGGATTTGAATTTTTGTTTATAAATTGGTGATGAATAGCATTAGCTTTTTTGAGCCTTCTGTTTGTGTGTTTTTGATATTTACTCATATAACGAAACCTTTATAGCTGCTCTCAATTTTTATTAAAATGTGATACGTATAATTGTAGCCGTAATTTACGTTATTAGTTTCACTACAAAAACTATACTAAAGTCAACAGTTTTATTCCATGAATTATTACTAAAAACATCAATAAAAAACTTCAAAATTAATGTCATCATTACCATCTGCCTACACTCCTAAAACAAGCATGAACATTGCACGTATAAATAAATTACTGCATTAACCAATATTCATTTGTTTATGAGCAAACAAATGGCTGTCGAATGTGTTCAAAATGCGTAAGCACTTAAGATGCTGCAATAAACAATGATATTTTGAAAAGGGCCTGTTATTTCCGCGGCCCACGCGAGGAACCCTTTAGTGATGTCGATGTTGGGTACGAAATCATAACGAATATAAATCTTTCGCAAAACAGCTCTTGAAGTACTCTTGAATCTCTGTCTACCTCCCTGATCCATTGGAGTTTGGTAGCTTATTAGAATTGATTAGACTAGTAATAGAATTAATAACGGAATTATTTTTCTAAAGCCAGTAAAGCGCTTGTGATTCTCCAAATATTGGTAGTTTCTTGGGGACTTGATATAAATCAGGTTACAAGCTGACTTTTCTGCCTCCTCAGAGAAAAAAAAATGTGGACCGGTCTTCGTCTTTTCTTCTTTATGGAATGAGCTCATCTTTATTATATTTCCTATTAGATACTCATCTACTAACTAAGCATACACTGCCAAAGCAACTACAATTCTTTAAGTTAGCAAAGCTCCATTATAAGCATCAGTAGAGCGGCTTGCTCATGTATCTAAACTACCTTAACAAACTAGATCAATCTCCGCTCCACATCACAACCCACTCCAACTCACGTAACAACATTAAAAAGCTACATCACTACATTTTCAGTGAGATAAGACTTATCCACAATACTTTCTTCAACTGACCTCGTTGTACGCGTGGGTTTCGCATTACGTGAACTGTAGTTATCCAATTATCGCGGCTTTTATACATAAATAACAGCCCGACCGAATTTGGGAGGTGTGAATTGTCCACAGTTTATTTTACTTGTGACGTTTCTTAAAATGTTCGGCTTATACTGTTTCTTTAAGCAATCTTGGCTCTTCAACTTGTTGATGGCCCGACTGTGTCGTCAAATGATAAATATTATCTAAGTCTATTTCGTTCAATGTTGACAATGATGATAAGCGTAAACAGAATAGTGAAGTTTTGTGAAATATCAAACAATACGTGCTAATTTTTATTTCACAACTTTAGCTCGACTGTAAATACGTATTTCACACTAGATAATAGGTACATTATGTGGTATATCTGTATTCTGTACCTATATTCACGCCAAAATCTTCAAATTAGCAACAGGTGTTTTGTTAAGCAAATATTTATAACGCACTTCGATGTTAATGAATCATGAAGTTTCGCAATATCAGTTTACAATAAGACACTCTTATCTCTGTAATAGTAACGAATATCAAATAGATTTTAGATATATCAAAAACTTTCTCTGTGGATTTTGGATTGTGGATTGTGGATCTTGACCAGTAAACACTTAAAGGCTAGCAAACAGACAGCCTCTGTGGCGCAGTTGGTTAGACGCCGGCTGTGAAACGAGAGGCCGCGAGTTCGATTCCCGAACCGAGACAAATGTTTGTGTGAACTACAGGTATTTGTTTAGGGTCTGAGTGTTTGTGAGACCAAATAGTCTTTCATAGTTTCTGATACTCACAACACAAGACTCGATGTTAGTGTGGGGTCAGTGTCCCTAGCCGGAACATTTTGAAGTATCGTATAGTAATTCTCGTATAGTAAAGTAAACGTTTCCCACTGTGAAATTTTAGTTCCAAATACGCTCACAATGGCGCTGTTTAAATTCCCATACAAAATTTTACTATTACTATTCTATTACGATACTGCAAAATGTTCCGGCTAGGGGCTCAGGACTGTGTGTGTGACTGTAGGGTGTATTAATTTATTTAAATAATTTATTCCATACAAAAATCCGTCTTACATCAAAGAAAATATTACGAACCTAAAGTAGAAAAACCGCTCGGTCTGGATTCGCTGAAAACTTTTTGCAACACACTCATTAAACTTCTGACATTTCAAACGAGACTGCGATGTCGCAACGCCATTACGTCGCCTTTAATTTTTGCGAATGTCGTAAATGCCGACATAATATTTTCATTCATAATTTTTCGCAACGCGTGAAGGTTTTTTCTTGGCGGAGTGAAAATAATTGATAGTGTGCCAATGATAAATGTACGCGAGAGTTGCTTATAATAATACATATATGTACGTATTCATGTACATAAGAATACTCGGTAATCCTGTACCAGACTCTTGCAAAGCAGAATCCGCTAGAATTTTCGTTCTTAAATAATACTAATTAAACTATATGTTGTATGGTTAAGGACGCAATCGGGCAAGTTTATTACCCCTAATTAAAGGATTTACATCCTATCCATAATCACTTGCATTTAAAAATATAATAGTTTAGTGAAATTCACCTATTTGGCAATTTCTTATAGAGAGCAAACTCTTAGCTTTACAGACTTTTTCGCTATCGATTGCTTTAATTAGTAATATAAATGTGTCCTTAATATCTTTTCCCTAGTGAAGCTATCGCTCCGGTAAAGCTTGAACTTCCAGAAACGAAATGTTATAAACTACTTCAAATCGTATTATAACAGGAACGTAATTTACTACGATTTCATATAATCACACATTGTATGACGATTGACGACATGTTAACGACTTTATAATGTTTGTTTTAGTTAAAAATAATCGTAATATTGTGCAAATGTCCAGAGATCAAGGATGAGTCAGTGTTTGATGATAAATAATGTGCTTTGCACTTGTGTGGTCCGACATCTTTATATCGGATTTAAATTATTATATACATATTTTACCCTTGTAAGCAATGGGCTTATATTCGATTTTAGAGAATATTTCATGCTTGAACATGCTAAATATGTAATTTATTCGATTTTTTAAGGGTCGTGTTAGTGTTTTTTTGTGCTGAATGACAAAACTGTACCCATTCAAGCAATAATAATTGAAAAAACAGCTCTTTTTTATCCGTCCATATCTAGGAATTCATCATGCCATTGGTCATTACAAAGTTTAAACTTATTTCAAATCAAAATGATGCTTTCACGGAAACTCAACTAGAACACGTCACCAACAAACACTATTAAAAAACAAAACGTCACAATGCCAGTAATGAAGAAGATCCATTGTGTAGCCACAAAACACGTGTAAATATTGAACTTAAATACTAGAAATCTTACTCTTTATACACGCCACAATAGCCCTAAATCGTGACATGACTCAGAACCCCTGGGAGACAAGTTCAAATCATGGAGCCATAAAACCTAGGTTTCACAACCATGTGTGCCCAAATATAAGTGCGTTGACCTCACAAATTAAACAAGTACATGACAGTGGTCGAGCTGTATTTGCACATGTGTCTACACTTGCAAGTTGGCTCTGATTAAATAAATTGATAGAACGGGTATCTGTGTCAACAACTAAAATGCCATGACAATTGATTTGATGGCGTTATTTTGTGCATGTTTGTCTGGTTAAACTGCATTTGTTTTAAAACACATTGTTTGAATAGAAGACATGTAAGAGACAATTATTTTTTACTTTAAGTGTAAAATAATATTCTAGTTTTTATTTGCTCTTTCATTCAAATTTTAGGTCTTGCCTTGAAGACCTATCATTTTAGGAAAGAAAGAACCTATGAGACGGCAAAAAATTTCAAAATTGCTTACATCATGAAAGTGTATACGAAATAATAATTATGCGCATTCTCGCATTATTATATCATGAATTCTTTTACATAAAAAATGCACCAAACTGCGTTGGATCATATTCAACCGACGAATTCAATCCCCTAAACACTGTTTTAATCCTGACATGAAATGAGGACGTAAAAATTCAGAGGCCGATCTAGCTACTGAAGTAATTAATCCTAATAATACAATTTACATTCACATCGAACATACTAATGAAGCCATCGCCACTCAGAACGACCGAGTTGTCCGTTATATTGGTATTACCCTGCGACAAACAGACGTCACCAAAAACCGTTAATTTTTACCATTGTACTTACATTTAAAGTCCTCGGCTTGTTCTAGCAGTGTTCGTTGGCTGTGCATTTTGAAGTCCATATTTTGACTTCATGTGGAGAGGTTTCATGCAAGATTCGCAATTGGAATATCATTGATTTCCTATGAGATCTTGTGGTTAGAAATTCTAGAGGTTGAGGATTGATGGAAATATTTTTACTACGTGTCATATCCGCCCACGTGGTTGACGGAAGATTATTGTGAGTCGGAATATAAATGCTGTTATATAATGACGAAGGATATCGTTGAATACAGGCCGTTCCTGATACTTTACTGCAGAATCCTTGAAGGAATATGAAATCATTAGATCCCTTACCAAATTTACCTTTCCTGTGTTTATTATAGAATTTAATGACAAAAACCATGAAGCTCTGAATCCAATTATTCTTTTGACTATTTATAGCAGTCCGTATAATTAACTACATCCGAGAAACAGACCAAAGTCAGAGAAGTTTTACGAGCACTTTTATTTCCGTTCAGACTGGTCTGGTCTGGCTACAGTTGCACCGACAGGAAGGAAGTAACTCATATGGCAATGGACGATCATCTGCGTTTAACTGTGGAAAAAAGTTACCTATTTGGGTTCGGAACGGATTCAACCGAGGTTATAGTAAAGTATCTCCGACTTCTCAGTTTCGTGTGTATTTATAGTTATTAATGACAGCCTCCGTGGCGCAGTTGGTTAGACACCGCCTGCGAAACGAGAGGCCGCGGGTTCGATCCCCGCACCGAAACAAATATTTGTGTGATCCACAGGTATTTGTTTCGGGTCTGGGTGTTTGTGAGACCGAAAAGTCTCTCGTAGTTTCCGATACCCACGACACAAGATTTGATCTTAACCCATTAATTTCCAAGGGTAAAAATAAATACATATTTATTGGTTTAATTGTTTATTACGTTTATAAATACATCCAAAAAGAGCAAATTATAGTAAAAAAAACATTGATTGATTATTTTACATTCCGCAAAATGTTGCGTCTAAGGAACGTTGGGATTACTGAACTTCAATTTTACAAGCAAGTCTAACAACGTTAGAGTATTAGCGTGAGTGAAATATTTTAAAACAATCAGCATGAAGATGTACTTGACATTTTTTACACATATAAATTGTTGTACTTTTACACTGTCGACATCTTCTTTGACGTTTACTTTCGTGCTCTTCTATTACATGACCAATATTATCGAAGCGAATATTGGAAGGTAACGAGTTTTTAAATGGTCTTCCTAAATTTATATTTGAATTACCCAAAAAATGCGAATTATCTGCAAGTTGGGCTTCTTCGGTTTTCATCAAACTTACAGCAACGTAAGATTTGAATTCCAATTGATTCAAAGATCGCTCATTCGCCATATAGTAAATTTTCCACGAGTTTACCAATAGACTGTCTATCAAATCGATGAACAGTGGCCATCACCACTTTTTCCCTCTTACTCGAATCCTATAATTGGCTATTCCATTATCATGGAGATCTACACCTCCCATATTTTTATTATAATCTGCTATAATCTGGGGCAGTGGCACATTCACCATCTTTTTTATTTTTCTATTTTTCTATCATAACGTTTTGCTGTAACCAATGGTTCAATTTTTGCGTTGTTAGTAGCCACAGTCACCACAGAATTGTCATTCCATCGGACCAACAGTACTTCATGCTTTTGGTCAAAGCTATAATCAAATGATCCTGTCTCTTTTTTCTGAAGTTTTTTCGTATTTATCAAGGTTTTATTCATTGTTCTATTTTCTCTAATAGTGCCAGTGGCAAAATAACCTTTCTCTTTCAGAATACAAAACAATTTATGTTTAGAAAAGAAATTATCAAAAAAAATGCGATGTTTGCTTGGGTCTTCAATAACGGACAATAGATCCACAACAAATGTAACAATAACAACTAACTATGTATTATTTCTCCCAACGTTGCACATACGCAACATTTCCGGAAAGTCTAAGATAAACAACAAGTGTGACCAGTTTTGTCCAGCAAAAGGGTTTATATCATAAATAAGATATTGCTTGAGCTTTATATAGAGTAAAAAGTAAAACTTTATTTCAATTTATATTTTTTATGATTGGATGAATCTGTCGATCTTGAGATAACTCAATTAGCAGTTTTTAAAAAATAAAACTAATATGTATTTGTATTTAAAAAAACATTGAAAAAAATTTGAATCAATTTTTTAGTTCTAATTCTTGAGACTGGCTTTTACATTTCATAGAAATAATTACTTATTTTAAAACAAAAAAAAAATCACATTTGAAATGTTGCGCTAGCGCAACGTTGGGTAATAATGGGTTAATGTGGGGTCAGGACTATGTATGTGACTGTTGGGTGTATTTATTTATTTATTTATTTATTAATATGTCGGTTTATTGGCAAACGAAAGCATTTTTAATAAATCTGTAATTCTCTACATTAATTTTGCCAGTATGTGAAGTCTACTAACACGGATTGAGATATTAAGTCAACGTCCTTTTTCCACAACGGTTGACATCACGCAGATGACCAGCCCTGAAATTACATAAGTGAAATAATTCTGCAACATGAGGTTTTTAAATTCAGCTTTTTACAATACTTACAAGAAGTCGGGTGAATATATTTCTGTAACGAGCTCCTGGGTTCTTAACCCAAAATGGTTGCACTATTCGAAAAAATGTATATAGGTACGTTGTATCACAAAGTTGCTCGCAAATAGACTTAGCAACCAAATAAAGTCTGATAGCGATCTTTCAAAGGGTCATAGCATGCGTGTTGCACCGTGTAAGGGCTCACAATGGGCACAAATCACAGATTATGCTAACACTCAGCGCTCGACGTACTCAGAACAAAGGGACTTCTATTCAACATGGCTGTGTTAACACCGTTGGACTGTCAGGAAATATTATTTTATTATATATAACCTGAGGTGACATACATTACATAAACCTGCAGCAGTGCCTTGGCCACACAATTGGTGATATAAATACATATTTATGTATATACGGAAGCCAACGGTCATACAAGTCTTTACTTGTAATTTTCAACATCCTCAGCCTTCTCAGTTAACAACCAGACTTGGTAATGACGAAAAAAGCAAAATTCAAAAATACTTTCTTGCCAATTAAATAATTGAAGGATTTTTCCGTTGTCTATTCCACGAAATATGAATTGACGTAATGGTCCTTCGAGCCAGATCCAATCCACCCACTCTTTCTAGACCGCTTTTTCTCTACATCTAATTCGTTTACAAGGATCAAGTTATATCCGACAAGCATCGGTGTAACAGGTGACTGTATAAAGCAGTTTTATTGCACTTCCTATGGTCTCGGTGCGGTGCCCTAGCGTCATATCGCTTCGACTTTATTGTACAGGTTTTTGCTTTGAACTGGTCCTGATCGTCTCGAATCTTTAAGAATTATAAATGTCGATAACACCTGACCTCGAGCGATGTTCATATGTTTTATATTTATTTGAAATTTAACTATTTAATTTTAATTTAAAAATCTAATTAAGATAATATTTTAATAGTAAACCTCTGGTCCTTTTAATCCTTTATTTGTCGAAGGGAAAGCCTTACACCTTAGTCGGTCTACATAAAATAAATTTTAAACATTCCACAACGTTCCACCTACTGCCCAAATGTTAAACAAAATTGTACCCACCGTTTCTAAAATAGTTAACCCTCTACACAACAATATAGGGGTCAAAACCACCCCTGCCGTTAACCCTTAGCATATTTATTCACAAGCCAAAATCAACAATTAATTGTGCAGCCGGTACGCGGTGCCCTAACTTGACCCCACTACCGATCTTATCTTATCAAGCGAACAGATAAGATATCGGCACCTACACAAGTGCAGTGTTGCTAGATGAAAAATATTTTCCACGAAATCAGGTAAAATATTGTTTTGGGTGACTATTGTTTTTTTCTTATGTTATAAAATTGTAAACATGGATTGATACTTAATTAAAAGCATAAAATTAAATAAATATTATCATCAGGCCACATTTATTATGTTCCCTTTGCAGGTCATATATTATATGGGATGTCTAACATTACTACCAAGCCTTATGCGGTCTGGTGGACATCACATACCTTCGAAATTCTTAAGCGTAATTATTTGCATGTGTTTTGAATTATGAATAGGCCACGACGATCGGGACAAACCCAAAGTGAAGTTACATATTTGCCGTCGCATTTTGTTAAGTAAGCGAAATTCTCATCTCCATTTCTTTTATATTCTGAAATATCAAATGTCTTTGAGGGTTTACAAATGATAACTTCATACGAGGTGAATCACTAGATTAAAAGATTCTTATGCTATTAAAATATAGGATCTATTTAATTACCTTGCAACACCGGATACTTGACGAAATTTAGAAGCAGTTGAATTGTAATCTATTGGGTATTTGCTCAATACAAACAGAGAATGGACAAACATCTAGCTAAAGGTAAACAAGTCCTAAATTCGGTTACCGGCTCGGCTAGTGTTTAATTAGTGTTTAGTAATAAATATACCATAAGATATCCTGTTACAGCAAGGCCGGCAAAATTGTGTCGATCGTATAGATATTCTAATTTTGAAGCAAATCAGTTTTAGTAGTATATGTAGTGAAATTAATTAAAAAAACTTTTTGTTTATGCCAATCTGAATTTGTATGCATAAACCATCTTTAACCTAGAAACATACATTCAAATTGAATTGTAAGAAAAAGAACGCCTTAATTGCCACACATCAAAAGCAAGAATACGCCGTATATTAAAATAACAATACAAATTGCACACAATTCCGATACAAAACTGAACCTCATTGTAATCACAATCAATTTTCAGAAACGTTTCGCACGCAGCGTAATTTATTGCTATTATCATTATAATAATTTTTGGCAACTACCTTCATTGCAAATTCAACTTTATATAGAAGTGATAAAGATTGTTTTTGGTTTTGGTCAATGGTTCTCAGCGAAAATTATGACAATTTGAATGGCTTCGTATTTTTTTGGGTTAATTATGTATTTGTGTCTTGTGGTTTATGCGTTATACATTTATATATTTCAAATAAAATACTACTGCAGGTTGTAATATATCACCAGCCACTAATAGATTATACTCTGAATTAATTAAATCTTTACAAGGATAATATTTAACGAAACAATTTTTTTATGCAAAGAAATAAAACTTAAATGTGAGTGTAATTATAGTTAGTGATAAACACAATCATAAGTCAGATAAATTTAGAATTAATCTTAGACTTACAGAATAAGTTTAATGTTTTATTGAAGGTTTTTATTATTGTACATCTACTCATAAATACAACAAAACAAAAATACAATTAAGCAGATAAAAATTACAATTCTAAAAAGGTCTAAAAATAAACATAGACCTGGAATTTCATCAAAAACAATGCAAAAACAGACCTAACAATAATTCCAGTGATGACACATCATCTATCCGCGACATGACATTGTTCAGAGGTAACCTTGCATGGAATCCACAGGATGTAGCCACAATGACGGATGTACGCCTTTTGTGTGCTATTACTGTTTTGTAGCACGCTTTATAATGTGGTGTCGGAAATGATGGGAGGAATCACTTAACCGTAGCTGATGACGAATGATAGTTGATGAAATTGATACAAACAATTACTATCAGACATTGAATTATGTAGGGTTTTGATAGTATCGGCTAGTAATTAAATGTTCTAAGTAAATTAATTTTGAATTGATGAACTGGATTAGAAGTAAAGACTGCAGTTCAGCAATATTAATATAGGAAGGATTGTATTCAGTTGCCTACATTTGTTACATCTGACATTGGTCTACTACAGACCTGTAATAATGCTGATGATCATGGTTTGTACAGAAACACAAACTAAAATTATTGCAATAACAATAAAGCCAGCCGCTCTGATATATTCCTACTTGTACATATCACTGCATTTATCTCGGAAACAGTTTAATTAACTGTAGTTCCTAACCTCACCCAATTTCTAGCTTCGTTTAACTATGTAATAGTCCAAATATGTCACTTTTCACTAATTACGTGACTCATAAGTGATAAAGGTTCATTCTATGAAGGCAATACACGCATCTGTCAGTAGGAATTTATTATGATATCATAGCATGATGCCATAGTTGATAACAAGCCGACGTAACATGAATAATGGATGCCTGAGGACCCTATTCACAAAGTTGAGGCTTTTAGGATAGCTAGATGAAAGACAATACACGCATTAGTAGAATAGCAATAAGCTTTGCAGTGGTGAAAATTGACTTGAATCCATTACTGGCGTAATGCTTAGTGGATACAAAGCGCATCATTGCTATAATAATAGTTCAGTTGTTTAAACTCCAAAATAATTAATTCGTTTTAAGTAAATGACTTAGTTGACTGAAAACCACAAACACCTACAACTTAGCATGTTCCCTAAAACTAAATTCATATTTGCAATATAATGGAAGATTTAATTTATTCTATTTTTTATAATGAATCTCTCAAGCCCTTATATTCAGAATCTTGTACCAGAGTCGTGCTTTCCATTCACATATCCTTGCAAACCACGTAAAGATTGAAATCTATACATCCTAGAAAGTTGTTTTCGCGTTCGTTTTTGGTCTGAGTGTGCCTAATCAAAACATCAGGAGCGTCGGCGAGCAAGACGTACGATTCGTATCGAAAGCCCCGTTCACGCGGGCAACTGTTACGGTTGATTAAGTTACATCATTGTATCTGCCAGATCTAGAGCGGGTTGAGATGAATCTGTTTCCTTTATAGACAATATTGCGTGTTCAACTCGAATTGCTTGGAATAAGCACGATATTACTATATTTGTAGCGACAAGAATTAGATAAATTGAAAGCATGGATGGAATACGGGAGTCAGATATGTTGATAGAAACCTTGACTTTTGAACCTATATATCTGTTTATTTTAGGAGATAAAATGCCCTACATTGCAGACACGTGTTTAAATTATGGCAGTTTAATATAGCTTGATGGTAAATTATTAATAAAAAATTATTTTAACTGCAGTAATACTTAGAATATTATGATACCATCGCTAGCGATAACAATAACTGTAATTTTGCGAATATGCGATGTGTCAGTAGATAATCTTGTGAAAAAAGTGTTTTTCCTCGTTGTTATGATAACAATTTCAAATACCATTCGCAATTATCTGACCTATTTAGAAATGTCTTTGTGATATAACATTGTTTAAATGCAAGATTACTCTTACACGTGTTTTAATTACGCATACGTTAATAGGATAATACAATGGAAAATTTCTAAACTTAATCAAAAGACCTTTGGCAGCTGACCCTAATTTCAATTGTGTTCTGTAAACATAGAAAGTAGATGTTACAATCAATATTCAACTTTATCTTAGTATATTAATAGAGTAATTCGAAATTAAAGTTCTTCCTGAACCGCGCGATATGATCGCAAAACTCGCAATCCATTATCGGCAATCGTCGACTAGTGGAACATCTGTCGATGCAAATGCAGAAATGGTGTTTAAATAATTTTCACACTTGATTAGCGGATGCTGCGGAGTTATCGCACACGCGCGGTCACACGAACGGTCGTAACTTTAATGAATGAAACATAAATTAATAAGAAAGATGCAATCGTTTGCAGAGATGGCGATGATTTGCCAATATTATCTAACTATAAACATAGTTTGTACTGAAGAATAGATGCAATCTACGACCAATTAAATTCAAATTAGGAAAGTTTTAGAACATAATTAATTAAAATCCTTAATACAAAAACATGCACATGCATCTAATCAATAAAATACGTAAAGTTAAATTTATTCACATACATTAAAACTTTTACGTTCCAAAGTAAACTTGAAATTAAATCAAAACACGTCCTAAGGCAAACGATCTGAAACAAAAACTATAAACAAGCGACCAGGGAAGATAGACCAAATGATCCAATATCGAATGAAATCCATGCAAAAACAACCTTATTGCAAGATAATAAAGTTGAATCTAAAACACAAGAGGACGTGTAAGGAGGCAATAATTCTAATTTGTCTTGGCTAGTATATCACCGAGGTATACTTGTATAACACATTGATTTAATTAACCGATAGCCGAAGTCATTTTAATTTATGTAAACAGTGTTTGTTTACCATTCCATTAACCTTCATTTATCTTGATTTGTATTCAATTAATGTCGACATTTAATTTTGTGAAATAAAAACAGATTTGAGTATTACGGAAAGTTTAAATCAAGTAAAATATATTACCGAGCTATCCAATTTCAGTACGTAATATCGGCATATTAAAAATGTAAATTTTAATCGAATCGACATATCCGATGACCTTTTTTATTGGTTGGCTAATTATCTTCTTCTGATAGGATCATGCTGTTAGATAAATTAAGCTTAATTAACTTAATAATATTGATTTCAAAAATACTTAAAATACATACAGTTTACACACTTGGTTCATCATCTATGGTCAGAAATCATTTTAAATCACGGTACAGTATTCATTTATATTTAATTATATTTCAAAAATTTTAAATAACGTGAATCAAATTATAAAGTACCTATGTAATTTATTTCATTGAAAAATTTAAGAAACCACCAGCGAAAGTTTCTTAAATTATATTTATCTTTACCTTGAATGATGGGATTCGTCCCATTTCTCACATTTTTATATAATTTATCATAATGTTTGTGGCTATCATCTCTGCACTTCCTAGGGAATACCAGCAAGGAAATTAACTGACTCAACTTGTTTTAAAGGAAATTTAAGTCTCATATAGCCTTACATACAATCAGCACCAATCACACCAATATTGTGGCTTGTAAACAGCTTTTATTGTTGCCCACACATTCAGTTTCCTGGCTTCATATGGCGTGGACAAACGCATACAAGCCGTTTTATGCCTTTACATTGTTTCTTGTTGTTTAAATGCCTATAAATTAATTCCATCTATAAAAGGAATCGGATATATTTGATCACAATTTTTTTTTCTTTTATTTCTTGTAAATATTTCTGAGTAACATGAACCTTATTTTTTTATTATCATTACGTAGACTGTATATACTTGTACATTTCTGGCATCTTGGTTGGCTAGAAGTCATCCAGTGACAGTTTTCTTCGTTCTTAAACATTGAATCTATCAAACCATTAGTCAACTCATGAATCCAGCTTTTAACGTCACCACCTTTATGAAATAAGTTTTATCTGACTTTCTATCTGCTGCTTACTCGGCGTCTTCATCATATTTTCGAGAACCTTCTCCGTTGTTATTCTTTATTATATTCTCATTGCCTTGTAATAAATCTAACACTTAACACTTACCTGGACAATATTACGTCACTAATCCCCAATTATCAACTCGCCTTCGAATCAAGTGAGCCGTCAGAGAATCTAGGAAACACTTTACGCAATTTAGTGAAGATAAGCCATATCTACGTTTACAGATAAAATTGGTATTATTGCTTCAAAGAACAGATAGTCGCGACCTCGTTTGATAAAGGCAAAGCCATGGATTTAGCCTTTGTTTCCATAGCTAGACATCTGCAGCAGAAACTAGAAATTATCCTTGAGACTTATTTAAGGAATTACATACATACATACATAAACTCACGCCTTTATCCCCGAAGCCCGAAGGGGTAGGCAGAGGCGCCACCAGGACACCCACATTTCGCCTTGTATGTTCCCGTCCCAAGATGTGATAGGTGGCGAGCCTATCGCCATATCGGGCACAAATTCCTGACTCCGGACTGATAATTAATAGAAAAATCCAATATCACTTTGCCCGACCCGGGACTCGAACCCGAGACCTCAGCTTTGTAACCGTACCGTAATACAACTACGCCACCGAGGCAGTCGATTTAAGGAATTATAAATATATTTTATCCTGATATAGTTATATGTTCATAAATGTGCTGTTAAAAAATATATATTTAAAAAATAAGTTGTAGATGATACCTTAATGCGCCTAAATACATAATTGTATATTTTACTGTAGATTGCACTGTAAATTTACGATTTACATTATGTACTTTAAATAATACATTAATAGTTAGACATTTGGCTTTGAATAAAGAACTAGACTGGTTCAAATACAAAGTATATATTAGATACTAAATTATATCAATATTACTAATAAAATGCAAAAGGCACCGACGAAAATTGCTCAAATTTTTATTGCATTGCTCAATAAAACAATTCTGGGTTAGCAATACTCGATCACACCTTTATCTTTACCTTATTGATAAAGATAAGAAAGATAAAATATATAAATTTATCATCGCCCTTTGGCGGTCAGTCTGAGCCCTGGCGCCGTTTATTTTACAGATTAAAATACTGTTTCTTATTAAGATAATTTATTGTAATCTGGCTGACATAAGGGCTTGATTGATATTTTTGGTTTGATCTGTGTGAATGAGATCATATTTCGTTGTTTTAATGTTGTGATCGTTTTAAGCTGGAGTATTTTCAAGTAGTGCAACGAAAATGCTGTCTAAATTAGGGCACTAATATTCAGTGTCAATCATGAAGACGCCACTTTCTCAAATAAAACCAATGTCACCTTGGTTCAATGTAACCATTCATTTCTTTTACATCGACCATGCACCACCTGCTATAATCAAAATATTTTTTTTTATAATAACTTTTGGACGACAAAAAAAACACTATAAAATTTATAAAATAAAATCGCCACCCCAACAACTCGTATAAAACTCTTATTGCATCTACATAAGTAAAGGTAATGAACTAGGAATATCAACAATTGGGATCAAAATCCTGACACCAATGACTTCATACGTTCAACTGGTAATCGGTACTTAAGGTCATACAACATAGTTATCCTTCATCCGCTTGGCAACCCTACACCTCTTATGACACCTGGAAACCTGCCAAAACCCAGCTCGCCTCTAAGTCTAGCCGATAGGAAAGATTCCAGGCCCGTCTATTCTCTGCTCACATCCAATAATAGCGCTTTAATAATTAATACTGCCTCGTAAACAGATATCCTGTAGCGCCCAATTAATTATATGCCAGCATACATACTCCTTCCTGTAATCACGATAAAAAAGCCCTTAACTAAATAAAAATAGCGGCTATATTTCTTTGTTAAATCATTCGCAAGACGGTGCATTAAAGTTGTCAGAGGAACCTTAGTGGAATCACTGATATGTCGCGGTTTTAAAACGTGTCTTTATGTTCTAAGGGATAGGGTATAGATTTGAATGCATAGGTCATTTAGAAGTGTAGGAATGACGTTGTTCTCGTAATGTTTTCTTAACACATTCCTGTCCATAAATAGTATGAGAATAATGTACGGCGAGACCGGCGCCTGCTGTATATAAATATGTAATTTAATATACAAGAAACGGTATATGATGTGATAACAATCAAAGTAGGTTTTTCTGTTAAATTAAAATACATGCGGTCTAGATATTTCTGTATTTACAGACTCACATTACACGACTGTCCAAGGTTTTTACAACTAACCTTCGTTTTATGAGACGTTCTTTATGCAGAAACAGAAACTAAAATTATGTTAGCACTGCATACAAATTCATAATATTAACATAATATTCTTATTTAAAATTTGAGTCCAAAAACAAATTGTATCACACTTCGTTTATTCTTATAGCTTTCTTAATTATATTTCCAATGTTTTCTCTCCTGCAACATCATATCGGAGTGGAATAATTTAAGTTAGTAAAATGTAAAAAGTATTTTAAGGTTTATGGCTTATATTTAAGCTGTAATTGCATTAAAACGCCATAATTTTAAAAATACCATCACAAAATACTTTAAGACCCTTACATAGTTGTAAACTGGTCTTATAACTCTTATAGTAAACCATAAAGTGAAAAAACATAATACCATACATAGAAACCAAGGTTAACAAAGTTATGGTGACCACATACCGTACACGTTTATCGTTATTATCACCTTGTAACAAAACATGACACCACACAATGGGACTTGAGACAAGCATTATACTCAAAATGTTTTTGTAACACAATATCGAAGGACGATGTATCTTTTAAGATACTTCAAAAAACATATTCGACTGCTAACAAAAACTATTACTCAAATATCTCCTTTACCAAAATGTAGTTTACCTAATCCATGACCTATCCAAAATGACATTAAAAATCAAAATATATCCCGACAACTTTCAACGTTGCAACTCTTCTAAATTAATATCAATAGAAGCACGCAAAAAATCAACAACGGTTACTGAAGTTCGTCAAATAGGAGATCCTAGCTTGGCATTAGACCGTATTCTTGAACTAATTTCAAGCTTCGATCAATCTTATCTGAAAATAAAGAAACGGAAAAATGTGAAGATAAATAAATACACACGATAATCGCAGGGGATTAAGGATATTTTCACCCTATCAATTAATAGGCAATTTTAGGCCGTTGAAGACATTGAGCATAAAAACTGTAAATCTCATCCCGAGCACATTCATCGAGGTTCTAAAGTGGTCAAAACTGGTTTCCAGATAACCAAACGCGAGTACGAGTGGCGCCAGGACTACACGATATGAAATCACAGAAACACCGTAAAAACACCGTATTTTTTTCGAGACAAACACCGCTTTATCAGTTGCGCAAGCGCATGGTAAATCACTGGCGCATAGTAATGTGTACGCAGTTTAGATCTGAACTCATGCATTTATCGGTCAGATTACATGAGTTGTTTTTATTACAGCTTTCTTTACAAATATGCGAGACTGTGACATTTTTATCAGCATCATACTTAAATAACATCTAGTGTATGACTTCTTTTTGAAGTAGAGAACGGGAATGAAACGATGTAAAATGATCTCCGGGGCTTTAAACATTCAGAAATTATAATCTTCTACATTGGTAGTAAATTAGCAATAATTAAATAAATAAATACATCCAACAGTCACATACATAGTCCTGACCCCACATTAAGATCGAGTCTTGTGTCGTAACCAACTGTTTCACAGGCTTTCAAATTAACAAATAAAGTATTGGGCACAAATTCCTGACTCCGGGCTGATAATAAATAAATAAATCCAATATAACTTTGCCCGACCCGGGATTCGAACCCGAGACCTCAGCTTTGCAATCATACCGTAGTTCAACTGCGCCACCAATAAAAAACTAGCGTAATATCTATGACAGCCAATAACCCATAGTAGTTTTCACGCTTTTATCCTAAGTTATATGTATGTGGGAGGTGAAAAGTAGGGATTATGTTGGATAATTCGAATGAATACATAACGCTTTCGATTTTCTAAATCCATTTACCAATTTCCTGCCTTATTTTGGCGAAAATCAAACACACCAGTTTGTCACCTAATTAGCATGCGTGTGTGAATTGGTTTCACTATTTATATTATCGCAAGAAATTCTACAATCGCGACAAAGTTTCAAATAGGTGCGAGTGTGACGTTTTTTGTGTATTCTGGTTATTGTGAAGATGGGAATGATGCATCATCTGTGTGTTAAAACAAAGGTGGACTGTGAAATAGGAGATCATAGATTAAATTGTGAATCTTGGATCTAACTTGACCTAAATAAAGTTTTAGGCGAAACGACTTAGAAATACACCTTTTTGAATGTGAGAATAAATAAGGTGAAGTAAGAGCCAATAATTATAAAAACTTAGGAACATTAGTTCAAAAAATAAGTAAAATAAGGTACCATAAGTATCCAATAAATACCCACATACTTTCAATTGTAAACGTAGATATACGACAGCCTCCGTGGCGCAGTTGTTTAGACGCTGCCTGTGAAACGAGAGGCCGCGGGTTCGATCCCCGCACCGAAACAAATGTTTGTGTGATCCACAGGTATTTGTCCGGGTCTGGGTGTTTGTGAGACCGAAAAGTCTCTCGTAGTTTGTGATACTCACGACACAAGACTCGATCTTAGTGTGGGGTCAGAACTATGTATGTAACTGTTGGGTGTATTTATTATTTATTTTTATTTATTATTTTTACCATCGAACGTAAAACTAATGGATGTAAGTGCCAAGGTCAGGGACCAACACGGTTAAAACACTTCAAAAAATGCCAGCAGCAAACCCTCATTCGCAGTTCTGACTCATAATCATTTCAAAGTAATATGTAAAGTCTGCAGTTTATTTTCTAGTCACAAAACCCTTTGTTCTCTGTATTGCAGAAATACTTTTTTACCGTTTAATCGTGATCGTAATTTGTAATCAAAGTGATTGTTCTGCCTACTGGTTTACCGAGAAACCTTTACTGTGTGTCCCCTGATATTTATCATTCGATCGTAGCTGCAGTATAGTCTTCATCTGACTATCAAGTTCACCCTTCACGTAATTACTATTTATCACTATAACATTGAAAGCGATATACATAACGAAATGAATGAACTTTTCATTATTGGGAGCATCATATTTATAATTGATTCATAAGAGACTACGAAATTATTAAGCGAATAACCCATGTTAAGCATTATTCATAGTTCATAAAGCTAAGTTTAATATCTGATTTGATGCAGCAACCTTAAATCCACAATCATAAAAGAAATAAAAACTTCAACAGCCCCCAAGGCAGAAAATATAAATTTACTGAATAGCCTATTTTTAATAACATATTCTACTATCGTGCGTTAATATGCGCCGAGCGTCATCTATCATAAACTTGTCATATTATCGGACGCCTACTGCAGGCATTACAAGTCGTTTATATTCTAATCACTACAAGTTTCAATACATTAGTATTCCGTTATACATAAACACCTACAATAACAACATAATTAACGGTATTTTTTATAGTTTTGCACCAAAAATCAATTTTAAAAACCTAATTTAGAAGAAAATTGCAATGCAAATTTACGTATATTTTTCAGCTAATTTGCAATTAATTTAGCAAAGCATTTACGTGTATAATGAAAACTATGGAAGCTGTAGTTTACTGCAATTGATATGGTAGTGGTTATGTTACTGTGAATTAACGCTGTTTTACATAAATATATTCATAATCTCCATTTATCGGTAGGTGTATTGAATTCTTTTAGCATTGGTTGCTTCTCGAGTTTCTTTATGTTGCTTTTTAAAGTATCAATAAACACTATTTTATACGACACACCTCATCATTCACTCAATAGAGCTCAATTTGATTCTAAAGCATTACAATAATTCGGGTTGTAATTCGGATTAGCAATAGCTCTAGAACCTAAGTTGATGACTCGAGAACTTTGTCATTAAATGGTCTTGGTTTTATTTAAATCTAAAAAACTGTAAAAGAATGAAAATGTAAGCTGATGGGTTAGCATTGAACATACCGTTTGAAAATGGATGGTTCTCTAGTAACATCACTCACCACATCAAACTCTAATATTAACATCGTAATTTATATTTCTCCAATTGCTCTTAAAACTAAACCCTTCACGTGCACATACCAAGTGCAATTAACTGCGTGCCAACTAATTTTATTTTTTCTTGTTTCCAGGTAAGATATTGTGAAGTGCTCGACAATTTACAACGTAGCACAACTAGTTCAGATTGTTCAAGCCGGTTGGTAAATAACTTATGTATTTAACATTATCTTTAGCTACTTTACTTACATGCCCTACTGCATTAAGCGACCACACAGCTCAAATCTACTTTAAGTAAGCTTGATTTTAAGCCTGTTTTGTAAGCAGACGGTCTTACAAAACTGGCTTAAAACTTAGTCCAGTTTTATTATTATTTATTTATTAAAGGTTGCCAAAGAAAATTATTTTTTGTTTACTATTTAAAATAATCGATTTGTTAATTGCTTCATCTTCAGGTGTCAGGTGCATTTAGTATTTAAAAGTACCTAGTATTTATTTAATATTTCTCAGTTCATAATTCATCTTATTTATGTCATCACTCATACAATCCATCCATCTTGTTTCATCGTCTTTTTCCTTGCCGTTCAACAACATTCCATATTTACTCTTTAGGTCATAAGCATCGCGTCCTTAATACGAATATGTATATTACGCGCAGCAAGCCAAATGCATAATCTTTACTACAATAACATGCTTGAGATTCTTATCAACAACTTTACATCAAATTGAAATTCCTCACAACCCTATGATAACTGTTGACACCAATCCACCAATTGCCAATTAATAAATCAAATTCCTCCACGTTTCACTAGGGTTGCCAACTACGGGAAACGACATCAACATTATACTGTTCACAAGGTTCATCAGCCCATCATCGCCTGCTGAGTCCTCTACAATCGAAAGTTTGATTCAGAGGCCATTGTCTTCCACGCTGGCCTAATGTAGGTTGGCAGAAGTCAAATACCATAGAAAAAAGTTAAAATCCGTATGATATTCAGGTTTCCTCACGATGTTCCGTCGCTGTTAAAGTGCGTTGTAATTGATTGATACACAAACAACTGAAAAGTTAGAGGTGTGCTCCGAGATTCGAGCCCGCAACCGTCTCATCATTCCCGTTAGTTAAACAGAAAATTATTTAATCCTACCGAACATGGTGTTAATGTTCCCCGCTATTTGTCTTGGAATTAGCTCTCACGATGTTATCTGAAATACGGCTCTAAGAAGCGTGTTGTGTGGACTTCGTTGGAGTTTCATTATCAAGTCTCCTGTCTTTTATGGGAAATGTTGGAGCAAGAAGGATCAAAATCGTACGGTTTTTCGGGAAACAAAACGGCGTGTTTGACAGTGATAAGTTAATTTTATTATTTACTTAGATGTTTAAACACGTGTCTGGGTTCTTTTGAATCTAGAAATAATAGTTAAATATTGAGTGATAAGGACAGGTCGTTGTAGATACTCTGAGTTGTACAGCAATGGCCATCTTATTCTACATAAGTTATTAAAGAACTTGCCGAAATTGGACCCACTCTTATATACAATTAAACTTGTTACTATAATAACAAACAAGCCCTATTAAAAAGCAAGTATTAAATTACGAACTCTGCCCAAACTGGTAGACCTCCGTCTATCACAACCTGGAACTACTAAACTCTCTAAAAAGTACAAAAAATAATAATTGCCCATCCCAACCGATCATTAATAATTATATTGCGGCACCGATTCCGCACAATAAATCCAGCGCAGGGGTCTGTGAACAGAACTCGTGACCGTAATGCCGTCTTCGAGGATGTACTGGGTTATTTATTATCCAGGCTTACACGTTAATTGTCTGGTCATGTTACCTCACGCTTAGGAGCCGCGGAAATGTATCGATCATCATTAAATGGACTTTGGCGGGACTTTCTATTCCTTTCTGAACTTTGAGATCGGATTTTACCAGCTTGTTAGACCTTTAAGATGGAGCGGCGATTGTTCTTAGCGTGTCATTGAAAGTGAAGATGTTATTCATTTCATTAATGAGTAATACTAAACATAAAAGTTACTAGAAAAGATAATCTCCTTGTTTAACAACAAAGAAATACCTGATGAATACGGAATAGTAAAACTGCTTCTTCATAGGTGGTAATCAACGCAGGATCAGTTAATGAATCACCACAAGTGGCTCTTCAAGGTAGTGGATACATGTCAACCTAACATACAATAATCTATACTATATCGTCAGCTTTCACTAGGTGAAATTGTTGTAACATAAGTACGTGAACACAAAAAGGCAGAAGCAATAATTATCCGGCAAACGCATTGAGCAGCAGTTATTATAATATCACCAACTCTCTCCTCATTTGAAGATTCTCACAAACATCCAATTAAATACAAACATATTTCAAGTACCTGTAAAAGTTGCACACCTCTATTTGGTAGGGAGGAAGTAATAGTAGAAAAACGTCCGAACAAATCTGTTATGGAAAGTGGATGTGAGATCGACTATGAGTAAAGGAATGTATTTGCATACGTACCGGATTATTCCCAATGCATATATTACGAGTAGAGGGATTTGCGCCATATTGAAAAGTCTAGTACAAAAATGATGCCCATAGAAGGAGTTAGTCTATAACGGATCTGTCCATCTAATTGTAACAGGAACTCAACTGAAAAGGTCATGATTATGAAAATGTTTAAACTGGTACCTATGAAATACAAATAAACAATATTATTAGCACCAATTGCCAGTTTTTGGGTTTAACAAATATCGCACGCATGACCAGAACTCTGTAGAAAGATTCATGCCTTGTGCCGTACATATCAGGATACAAAAGACCTTCTAGTTTCATAATACCTAGATTCAAAATTTGTTGATCAAATAAAAATTGTCTCGAATCTAGATCAAAGCCACGACCTCGGCTACAATCGGCTTTTCCCCCACTGGCCTACTGAGGCTGTTCCAATCTATTCAATTACTGTGGTTTCAGCTAATAAAATCATCATTCTTCAGATAGCGCAGTTCACAGCATAATGGCAACTGCTAAATCAAGAAATATCAATTTTACAAAATGGATTCAAAATTCTGCAATGGTATCTAAGATTTTCAGTCTTAAAGCCTCAAATCACAAGAATATAAATGATAATCTAAATTAAAATCATTTAACGATAGTAAAAACCCAATCACATAATCAATACACATCAAATGTCGATGAAGTGACGACACTATCTAAAATAAAGAACAGTTGTTCACGCATTGTTAACGCTAGACAATAGTATCGATATGTCGATACCTCAACCTATTCGCATAGAAAGTTTAATGACCCTAGTAATAAATCATTATACCACAGCTTTCTTTGTCGTATCAGTACATAAATCAATTAACTTTAGAAACTGAAAGTGACGGTGTTCCGCCGGTACAAATTGTTCTCATTAGTTGCTCACTATCGACATTTAATTGGACGAAAGTACTTCCCTATTTGATTTTTTTTACTTGTCGCAATTATTTTTTGCTTAAATTGCTTTGGTCTTAAATTTCTTGGCTTAAATTTCTTCTTTTATCTTTGTTATTGGCGGTAATAATGCTCTTTAATGTCGAAAGTATAGACGTAGTTACAATAATTGTATCGACGGTAAAACCTTACGAACTGTGATAGTAAATTGGTTTACGTCATTATTGGTCATTGGACTGTTGACGGCATACGCGGCCTATAAATGATGCTTTAGTTGCCAAGCCTGCTGTTCTTTGGAATAGAATATAATTTTGCCCTTGAAGGGTTGACGTCAAAAACGATACTCGGAAAATCCAAAGACCAGTCGACAATCTTCCAAATGCTTTATTTTGATCCTTAAAAAGTATGTGAACAGTTAAACAGATGAAAAACCTATTCGATTGGTTATTTATTTTAAAAAATCTGTCGCATAAACTGCGCAGTCATAAGAAAATACATATATTTCTTTTTAAATCATTTAAGCACATTGGGTGCTTCTTTTGATCACCGATCGTTATCTTTATCTTAATGTCCCATTAGCTTATCATTTAAGACTTCTGAATGGTGCCATGCGACACCGTTTCATTCCAAGGTAACCTCGCCGTCGACTTTATTATGTGCATTCATTCACTCAGCATAGAATTCATGAATTATTTTAATCATTGCACAAACTGTGACAATAAATGGATCGTTAAATTCCTTAACTTTAGTACGCCATTACTTAAAGGTAACCAATCAGTCTGCTAGGTAATTTATGCGTTGTGATCAGGAGTGAGGATAATTTACTTTTGAGAGCTACATTTAATTTAGTACTTTGATGAGAATAGAACTTGATCTTACAATCTAGACCTGGTCATATATTTAGGACATGTTTCTGTTAATCCATCGATTGCACAAGGTCTCCTTTCAGTTCTTTGAATCTTTGAATTTCTTCCACCATGCTACTTAAACGGTTAGTAAACGGTTCCTAAGCTCCATAAAGGGTTTTACATAGATCTTCAGCATCAAATATACGTATTCATCAAAATCACACACCAGCAACATAACCACATGTTTGCATTTCGCAAACAACTCGCAACGGTCACGCAAACTCACGAGGTCACGGAAGCGTCTCGATCGGGAAACGTGACTAATCCGCCATTGACCGTTAAGCTGATATCTAAATTATACATTGTATTGGTCTTGTACCACGGAACGGCTGTTTTTCGATTTCTCCGGCGCACGTCCCGCCGCCACGCCCGATGCGTCCGATGACATTTACCCGGCTCAGATATTGTTTGTGCCCCGCCATTTTCGCATTGACAATCCGCGATCAGATATAAACAACATACCGTATTGGTTTCGATTGAATTTATGCGGAATCACGTCGGTACGATTTTGTTTATCGGTTATGTTTCGAGTTGCCGGTGAAAGCGGGGTAAATGGTAGGGTTTTGTACAGATCAGCTAAATCCTGCTTAGCTGCATATTAAATATGACGGTTTACGCAGTTTCTTTGCCGTTCGAAACAACAAACTCAATGACTACAATTTAAAGCTTAGTAGTAAAAACAAATATTTCTGTATTATTGATGGGACAGGCAGCAGTTGCACCAGTCAAAAATTGCGGTCCAAAACAAAATTTAAGGTTTTCAAATATAAATACTTACATAGAATATTCGATCTGGAAACCGAAATCCAGTATCTCACAAATCAAAGCCCATGCATGCTTATAGTGAGGTAGTAACCACGAGACGATGCTACAAAAATGTACAAAAATATAATTGAAACATTTTCGTACAAATAGTCTTTTCAAGCGCAGATCTCAGTGACCATCCATTACCCAACATAATAGAGCGAAAGACTTTGCTATAAACCACAGTAGGCACGGAACCAAAAGGATGGCCGCTTCGTAAATGTAAATGGCTTTTATTTATGACTCGTGGTATTCAATCATTTCTGTACGTTGTATCCGCTTTGAGTAATTGCTGACCTTTTGACAGCAGATTCTGAAGCTATTTGTGTTTTAAAAGGAGTAATGGTAACGTTTGAGAAATATAAAGCAAAAGACTTGCTAATTAGTTGTAGAGTTAATGTCTCTATTTTAGTCATTATATTATGAAATAATTGCCTTAAATAAGATAGTAACTGCGTGAAGTGTTGCCATGGCATCTACAAATAAAATGAATGTTCGATATAGCTTTTAGTCTGTGCTCAAATTTAGCCTCCTCATTCGTATCGTGGTAGCCTATAGATGTGAATAGTGACGCCCTGAATTCGACTACTAGGCGACACTTCACTGTGTATAATTCGATTAGATAGATCTCATAGTATGAGATGACCAAACGTCTGTCATTATCACGTCTGAAAATGAATATAAGTTTGATATACTTGGTGTGACAATAGTGACTACCTCTTTCAGGGTTACAAGAGCTTCTTTACTCTATTATAAAATATGTTAAATTGCGTCATAAAAAAACAATTCCGAAGCAACATCACGTTTCAAAAACATGTAGACATGACTTCTCACACCGATACAGTTAGAAAGCGAAATATCATAGTTATCAGTACATCGGAGTAACGACTGCCATAAAACACAACCGGAATATATTGAGATGATGTTGCGGACTGTTTTTAGAAGGCAATGCAGTCACGATGGATACTAAATCTATGCAGTTGATATAAGGATTATAGAATTTATAGAGAATTTGTTGATCAACCCTTTCCTTCGATCATTCCCACCCTAGTTTTCTCTCCTTTAAATATATTGAAAGAAGCAAACTGCGTTCACCAAGTATTAAGTTTCTGGCGGTGATCATTTACCTGGTTAGTCGAAACTATAGCCTAAAAATATCAAGAAAAGAGTATCTACATTGTCATGAGAACTTGTACTAAAATTGATAGAACACACTGAGCTAGAAACAACGTGACATATTGTACTACAATCCTTACTTCCATTCTTTCAAAAAAATATTCATTCCTAGCTAAGTGCCTAATACAAAACAATTCCGTTTGCCCTAATCTGCCATCGAATCTGCAACCCCGCATTTCAAGGCTTTTCACACTACCACTAACCCTAAGCATAATAACTCCATGACAGAACGAAATCGGCACAAACCAAGGACGTTAACAAATTACGTTCTTAATAAAATATAAATCAAAGATGTTTACTCATATCTCATGGTTTACGAGCTGAATACGCCAATTACAAGCTCCGCTACCGGTTGTGCAGTGCTCTACATTGGAGCCACTTATTAGGTTCATTAGTGTTGCCAGCTTTTAACAAGGATACGGCGGGTTGGCTTTATTCTGAGCTTTTTTCTTCTGTTTTAATTTTACGGTTATTTCATATCGGTATAGTTTCACACTTGCCATAATTTGTATGTGTGTGTGAATGACGCTTTGTTTGACCTATTAACGATTGTTCATGTAAGGTAGAAACAGATGTTCATGTCACAGAAACTAAAAAAAAAGGTAGAAAGTTTCTAAATTATATTTTTCCATGTATTTACACAAGATATTCAAATAAGTTAGAAACAAAAACCAGAACCTTACATTTAATACTACTATAATAACTTTACGGAAGTTTTGTCATAGATTTATTCTCAAAGCACTGACAACACTGTCTAACGTTACTTAATGACGCTAACAGTAAAAACTACTATAATACGTATATGGACTTCCAGGTATCCACACAGCCTTGTTATGTTACGCAATTTGTTGCAAGTTTTACATTTACATACAATTCTGTACAATGTTAATAAAAGACGGGTATTAAACTGTCTATACTGACCAAGATTTAATTAAACTCTATTAAGATTGCAAAAATAATATAAGAGTCGCAAATATAATGCCAATTTCATAGTAATGTAGAAGTCTTGTATCGTGGGTACCAAAAGCTGCGAAAGACTTTTTGACATCAAGTTGTCTAGCCCCGAAACAAATACAGGATCACACACATATTAGTTTATCTTGTTGGCCTAATTTGAGCTGATTCTGTCTTATTTTTTGGAATAATTTAAGTCAAAATCTTGTGGCATAATTGCCGACACTCAAGATTTTTTGTCTCTACAATGTTATTGCATTCAGTTGTTTTGAGCTAATTTGTCCCTCACTAAACGATAAATACCTTCGAAATATCTTATAATAGCATTGAATAATTTACAACATATTATACAACAATGTTTACTATTCACAGAAAGCAACAGTAAGGCAACAATGTTGAAGCCTATCGATAAGGCTGAATAATGATGGGTCGCATGGCTTATCAAAAATCTAGTGCCACCCCGGGCCATGCAGACATGGACGTGCGCGGAGAAAGTCGGGAGACTCGGGAAAATAGTTATGGATTGAATTATTGTTCGTATTTTGTTATAATATAACCATTCTTTGTCTCATTGGGACTTCAAATATGAAGACTAACATAGAGATAAGATCGCTTGGGTAATCCTTTCATGGAAATGAAAATAAAATCGGGATTAGATTTGGGACATTTTTAGGAAAGAGTTTCAGATCGGAAAAGTGAATACATGTTTAAATCAATGTTGCAATTATGATTGATATAACACCATTCTGTGATATCACCACGGTTTCCTATCATTGATCCGTAGGATTTGCGGTAAGGCGACAAGATATTTTAAGTTGAATATGCAACATTCACATTAATTCTCCAAAAATCAAAGAACCTTTAAAATTTCGCACCCAAGAAATCAATAAAGCAGCATTCGCACTACCCTGGGAAAGCCTTCTCGAACTTAGCAAGCCGGTACTACAAAATGAGTCATAATTACCGTGCAATTACGATGGGCTCGATCAATGTCAGGGTTCATTAGATGTTTAATTAAAGACCCGAGTACCGTTAGTACGCGGATACGGTAACAGATATCGGATACACAGACTGATTGTAAACTCACCTTTACCTGCATGTCGTATTTATGGTTAATTATATTCTATCACGTTTGGCTATTTATCTTTCAATTTTGATGGAATCTCTTCAATCTTTTGATTGTTGGACTCAATGATCTTTACTCATTGCCTTTCCACTATCCCCTTTCTCTGTCTTCAAATACCACGATGTTCACTTACTAGCCTGAAGGTTAATAAAATAATTTGTTATTCATATTCCCTTCATGAACCCTCTTCATATCTCACTTACAAAAGAGTTCAGATAAATCTCTGGGAAAAAAATATTGACTATAAATCTAGTATTGTGTATTTATCTTAGCAATGGTAATCATTTACCACCACGGCTATTTATTCCTCTTAGTTTTAAAACAGAACATAAAGTAACATCTTACGTCATCACCATTAACTTGTTCTATATTATTATTCTTTTACACCATTATGATTTCTTCCAAAGCATTTTAAGCCATCTCACACCAAGTTCGAAGGCTTCATTATAAAAGACCTGACCTACGATACGACTACAAAGCTGATATCTCGGGTTCGAATCCCACGTCGGGCAAATTGATATTGGGTTTTTCTATTCATTATCAGCCCGGAGTCAGGAAGTATTGTCCGATATAGCGATAGGTTTGCCCCCTATCACCTTATGGGACGGAACATACAAGGCGAAATGTTGGTGTCCTGGTGGCGCCTGCCTATCCCTTTTGGGATATAAAGGCGTGAGTTTATGTATATAAAACAGGAGTCAACTACATTGTAAAGCCTCCATTCTCCATGCCGTTATCCATTGCTTCAAAAGACATGCGTACATTGCCGTATACAAGGAGCCATTAGAATCACCGTTGGTCCAGGCGTGCCACAGGATTATCCGGTTCCCGACGGGACGCGTAACTCAACACCTGTGGTTATGTGAGTAATTATCTACGTGTCTCTAGACTTGGGTATTGAAATAGCGTGTTATTAAAATGGACATGGAGTTTTCTAAAGGCTTGAATCGCAAAAACATTGTATCTGTTGATATTTGTTGATTCTCAAGATGAAAGCAAATCTACATCAATATTAACATATACATCCGACTGTTGCCCCCATATCATGAAAAATAGTTTCTGTTTTATACCACTTTACAGTGAAACTGTCACTAGTGACACCTTTTTACCCTTCGGATAAACAGTCTTGAAGGTACGTGTCTGCAAATTCTAAGATCAAGTATGATCAAGGCATGTTAATGATGTAGTACAACATTTAGGATTAGAATCAATTAGGAAAACTATCAGTGCATCGAGAATTAAAACCAATATTTTACAGAACACATAAACTTTTCTCATTGTTATTCTATTCTCGTACAATACTACAACAAAAAATAACTCATATTCATACATCAAATACCTCAGCTGTTGCAATAGACTGACTGCCATACTTTATCAATTTTTTATCGTATTTCTCGTTCTACTAAGAACAAGTTGTATCTATTAAAATCCACATACTCAAGCCCTCGATGTGGCATACCATCACTACTGCTGCCAATTAAAAAACAAAAGATTCGCGCAGTTAGCCTCTTTTCGTCCAAATAAGTCAAAATTGCTGCTATACTAACAACCGGATCTTTCATCTCCCTCTAAAATATGAAGGGAAACCGAGAAACAAGATCTAATTTTAGGGTTAGCTTGAAAGATAGAACATCAGAGGAACAAAACGATCGATAACTCGTTTTTGCTCATCCGAACTCCGAAAATAACTCAGACGTACAAAAAGTAAAAATGAAGGATGTTGCCGAGACACAGAAGGGTATGTTTACGCTGATGCGCCAACGCAACGTTTTTGCAGACGTCACTAAAATGTTTAGATTTGTGCAACAAAGCTTTGACTCATTGGTTCTACGAAAAATTATATTTGATCTTGTATCATAGGTCTGCATTGTGTATTGTTGTCACCATTGATATGTGCTTTTCAAAACGAATTATGCTTTGTTGACTTTTAGATTTTTGAAGTAAGCGTCTTATTTGTAAAAACGACTGACATTATAAGCTGTCAAACATTGACATTAAAAAGACTGTCTTAATATCACAAGGATCAGATCTGGCTTGCCTTGCACTTAATAAATAACAAAATAATAAATTCACCCAACAGTCACATACCTGACACCACACTAAGACCGAGTCTTGTGTCGTAGATATCAGGAACTACAAGAGACTTTACGGTCTCACAAACACCCAGACACAAAACAAATACCTGTGGACCACACAAACATTTGTATCGGAGCGGGTATCGTACCCGCGGCGTCTCGCTTCACAGCTGGTGTCTAACCAACTGCGCCACGGAGGCTGTCAATGTCAATACGTTGCATGTATCACTTAGAAAAGGGTGATAATTAAATATCAATGTCCACATGACTGCAAAGTTAGAGGTCCTGAGAGTCGGACCCTCGGCCAACATCACGGCCGATCATGTTCCTTATTAACGGCCCACCACGCCCATACTCTGACGAAATGCATTAATGAACTATCACTGCAGCAAAAGGTTTTAATCAATCGCTGTTCACCTCTGCCTAGCCAATGTAAACCGTAGCGAGTTATTAGCGTTTTGTGTTAATCTAGATAACCTTTACTACCGTTGCTGTAATCTCGTTTTGCAACCGCTCTACATGAAAGGTTGAGTTACTCGCCTTTCCTAGGAACCACATAGCCAGTAAATTATTATTGCTAGTCTTAAATATTGCTGAAACTGCTCGTATATAAGAGAATGTATTGGATTTGATATCAATAGATTGCGAACGATGGTATTTGGCTTACAAGACTTTGTGTATCCGACAAACGTGTTTTATGGTAGCTGGACTCTTGAATGTTTGGATTATATCTACTATACCATTCACCGATACACACAAACATATACATCGAGACGAATCGTATCTGTAACCCATAATGTTATTTCGTACATGGATAGAAATCGCCAACCTCCGACGCAAATAGCAAACTTTTTCTTACTATCAGTCTATTTATTCGTGTGTTATTAACGATAAGCATCATATACCTACCGCACTAGGCCAGCGTGGTGGACTATATGGCCTAACCACTCTCAATCGATTCTCTCGATTGTAGAGTAGGCCCGTGCCCTGCAGTGGGACGTATATGGGCTGATATAGATAGATAGATAGATCATGTACCTACTGTAATTGTATCTATGAGGACAAATTTACCATCTCACTTACCAATAATTTAATCTCATAATTTTTACCTGTGACATTATTTACATTTATACCCCCATCAATATCAATTTAAACTAACATTAGCAAGGGAATTATGAGTACAACTTCATTGAACAAGCTTGCTTAATTGACCCATACTAACCTTTCATTTACCTGCTTTCACATGATAACGTGTGCACCAATAGCCAAGACAGATTTACGGGGCCTTATCAGCAGTAATTCCTAATGGACCTACTTCAATATGCTCACGTTTATATTGGTTAGAAGTATATACTAGTGAAGTTGATTTTTAGAGTGAGTTAGATAGTTTTTGCATAAATGTATTTAATAATGAAAGCCCTGACGTTTTTGTAAAATATTTTATACTCTGGGTTTTAGACAGTGTAAAATAATTGTTGGTCACCCAATATCTGAAATAATATTGTCGTTTTTTGATTATGCACACTAACATTCGTCTTATTTCATTTATAATCTAATAGACACCACTAAAAACACCACATTTCTTAAAAGTAAACAAAACGCATATTATTAGAAACTACTCACCTATCTTCTTCTGTCTTCCGTATCTAAGTTTTAATAACATCACCTCTTAATACATCTATAGCCATTGACTTAAATATTCTACCGCTAGACGAGACATGTCAAAGAAATAAAGTGCCCCCGTATTTTAAAAGCACACTGCAATATTACACCACTTACCTGGTATTTTATTAAAATTCTGTAACTTCAGACGATTTGCTTTCGGTTTGACGGCGAAACATTCATTTATTACTTTTAAACGTATGCGATAAGGCGTACTGCCCTGGCACTGTCACGAATCAAACTGATTCATGTGTGGTGCATGCACCGCAAGTAGGTGGCACACATTTTTTGTACTGAATGTCTTATCTAGTGTAACATTATATCGATGTCTATAGCAACAACAAAACCAAAAAAATCTTCATAAATCCGCAGCTACCGTTGAAAGTCTAAATTATTGATACATCAATCTCCCCGTCCTTTGCTATCGGAAGCAAGTTATCTGTGTAATAAAAAAGTACTCACCGACCGTCACACAGATAGCGACCAACTTGACATGAAACTGAATAATCATAAAATAAATATGGGTACTTAGATGTTGAGTGCGCTTTTAATGTTGTTTTTAAGTACTTCTTGTAGGTTTGAGGTTGAGTTTAAATCCCGGATGAGGTTTTAGTGGTTTTGATCCGACCGCCTTAGAAATGTTATACGAAAAGCCTTCTGGGAATAAAGATTCTTACATTGTCTTATACTTACGCTAAAAAGTATGTTTGAAAGAAAGAAAGAAATAAATTTGATTTATTTCATGAGTTCAGGGTATTGGGATCATTGGATGCATTTCAAAGCCCAGTTTTAAGTTTTGGTATGTCTGCTCTATCCTGAAGCACCCACAGCACTTGTGTCACGTCTATAGAAGCGTTAGTGCCTTTCATTGCTAGATGAAGTAAAGAAGAATGAGTGACGACCTTTTTTGCAACTTCTGTTACTGAACTAAACACGTCAGTCATTACAACTGTAACTTCATGATCATTTTGTTTGAGATAGTGGCACCTCCATTAGTTTTATCTATTACTCCTGCACTCAATAGACGTCGAGGCTCTAGCCGTGTAATTATTCTATTCCACAAATAAGTACAAAGCGATCAACAACCGCCCACGAAGTCCCTTCCCGTTTCTTTCTAAGTACAAAGTTTGATTTATTCATTGGCTCGCCATGATTCTAATAAGAAATCACGGAACGGCTCCCGAATAACGGCCGGCAAGATTTATTGTAGTTAATAAAGCGATCAAACTGATGTATTATAATGCTGCATTGATCAATCACGCATATTTCAGCCAGATGTATAATTACGCCAGTTTCGCCCACGTTGCTGGCGGAATAAGATCGGTTTTGACATTGCAGGAATATTTTTTGAAAATTTAAATTATATTAATAATATAAACGCAAAATTAGCTATAGTGGCAAAAGATCAAGCAGGTCACGTGACTCTGTTGCCATGAACACATAGATTGAAAATCTTAGTGTGGACCTTCGAATCTTACGAACTTCAAAGATGCCTATAGTTCCTACTAGTCCGTGATAATGCAGCAATGGTTACAGCTGTTAGACCGCAGATATAGACAAAGCAGGGGTAACCCACACATACTCTTACATACGACGAAACTACCAACACGATTGACAGTGAAACCTTTTAGCAAAAGCCTTCTGTTGCATCCTTTGAACTTTGCCAGGGTAGCTATCCACCATGCCGTACTCCAATAATCTTGTTTCATCTTCAATTTCTGTAAATTGACTTTCAGATACCAACTCCACCAAAGGTAAACAAATATTGCGTGTACAAACTTTCAACGGTATTGTGTCATGTGTCGATTGAACAAATAAAAGCGAAAGGCCTGCGATCGACGCGAGTAACTTTTACCTCGTGATAACGCCTAAAATGGCATTATAAGTGGCATAAAATGACTTTAACGTCATATTTAAATATATTTGCATAATCAGGCTTGATTAAAGCATTATGTTTCCGTTTTTATGGGAGGTATTTTGGAAAGCCCAGAAGAATGCTGGTTGATGAAAAGTCATTGAGGTGGATATTAATATTATTTAGTAAGACTTAGCTACGTCATCTTTTTTACTGCTCACTAAATATCATCCCGATGAAACCATATTTAATTTATTGAAAAAATAAAATAATTCCAGCATACGTCATTTCCTTCTCCCAGAGAACCATGTAAAGTAATATTGGCGAATTAATACAATATTCTCCATCTTTTTTGTCGGAAGAAAATCCACGCTATTCGCCCTTCTAATTTCCCAGTATTTTGAATTCAGTCATACAGATGCCAAATGTCGTTCGTCCCGATACCCACGCCACAATGCACATCATTTGTTTTGGCATCGCAACCATGGCTATGCTTTTGGTTTATTTACCTGTTTAATATAATAATAAATATATGACCTATGCCTTTATAAGTAGGAAATTAACAAAGGAACATCGGATCACGAAGTCCTCAATGCAGTTGAATAGTATGGACATTTTGGCTTGCACAACGCGATGGCGCCAGCGCTATCAATCAGTTCTTGCCGTTCAATGAAGCTGGATTCTGTTCCTTTGTGAATCTTCGAGATAAATTGCTTAGGGTTAAGGAAAGATGAGATGGATCACGAATGTTGTGGTAATAGTCGGGATCAATTACATATGCCTTGTTGAAGAAAATATATAATATATTGTGATGCGATAAAAGGCCATTTTATTCACATCAATATTAAAAATGTGTGTACGTTGTTGATTTGTAAGATATAAGAATCACGATGTTCTAATAGATACTACTGGTTTGTCCGAGGAAATAACAACCATACATAATATTTTTTTGTTTGCGCGTAAAACTAGCTTAAAAGACTTGTATCTCCATCACTTATTCGTGATAACACATTTCGAAGTTCGTGTAATACCTGATCACACGCCTGTGGTAAGAATACCTAAAATTCCCCTTTAAATTCTAATCAACACCCAGAAAACCTTCACAAAGCACATACATTTGATTGGTTGCAAAGTAATAGAACACGACGATCGGCATTCATCTCATACAGCAGCTCAATAGAGTCAATTAGGTGCCGAGCGCGCAGCCACTTACTCCAATCATATTTTGCAATCCAATCGATTCGAACGCTTGCCATCAATGACACTGATTCTTTTTAGAATTGCTGTAACGGGTGTTTTATTGGATAAAAAATATATGTGCAGGTTATTTTTGATAAATTCTATCTTTGCTTTTTATGGCTAATGGCACGAAATAGAAGCAATAAATTGCATCAAAATTATCTTTGTTTTGAAATTCTGCAATTTAGATATTATGGAGCAATTTAATTATGAATATTGATGCCGGTAATCCAAAATGAATAGTATTGACTTTGCAGAATATTTTCGCTAAACGTATAAAGAGTTTATCGAATAATAATATCAGGATCACAAGTACGTATCAAGCCTTAGCAAAATGATCGGGAAAAGCATGATTTGCGTCATCTAATTATCGATCTACTGTCATTCAAAAACCGAACAAAATTCAAAATAAAGCAATACTGTCGTTTTCATCATCTCCAAAACCCATCAGCAAATTTCATAATTCCCATACAAAGTCCATCAACCAAGCTCATCAAACGCCTGAAGCCACTTTCTCAATCTGTCCATCCTGACGTCACACACGTGGCACAAAGCCCATACAAAATAGCCCTTCCCTTGCGCTGAACAAAGGGCTGCATGTGTTAACAGTGAAAGGCAGGCGAGCAGTGAAAGCGATGCTATTTAGTTTTTAAAATAAATTGCTTCTGTTTATGAATGGATGAATGTCTGGAGCGTAAATACTTATTGAACAGGCGTTCTTTTTTTGAAAATTTAAATATTTAAATGCATTTTTTTAAAGAACACGGGAAGAAAGAGTAAGGGGAGTAACTTATAGAGCCTGTACACACATATTCTGCCAAAAATATCTGAAAAACTATACAATTGCAGATACGTTGATGAACTTTTTAAGATCCCAGGATGACAGGTGTGTTTCGGATTTCCATCCGAGTAGTACTCTTCCGAGTAGCAGTTATTGAGCATACAGTGGCTTCCAAAATACCTAAGCGACAATTTAGCTTCATAAAAGACAACGGCTTGTATTATGATTTCTTACAAATTTTTTACAAGCTTAAATAGAAACATTTTTTTTTTATTTTGTACAAGCAAAGAACAAGAAAACAATGTATAAAGTGCAGAACAAAGTTACAAACATTTAGAATAATTCTGTTAAAATAGAAAACCTAAGCGATAATAATAGCTTTCCATACACCCCCGCCCTAATGGAGCACGTATCACGTTACGAAAGAATAATGTTTGGATTGCACTCACTATCTTTGATGTAAGACTTTTATACAGTTTACATGAACCTGCTATAAAACTGCAACACTGCAACGGTGCTATTGGCTTAAAAATAACTATTTAGGTGAATATTTTTATTAATAGTTAAATCTTGAGGTATGAGTCGATATTCCGATGAACTGTACTGCTATTATTAAAAGAGACATTGTAGTTTGGTTTGGGGTAGTGTAGTGTAGGGGCTTTGTTAAGTACATTTATAAATAAAATACAATTATAAGTTTATCTTCGTCTTGGCCTGTTCCCCACATTATGAATTGGAACACTGGCTCGAATTGGCGGAAGGAACTATTTTGTCACTTTAGGTACCATTTTTTGTTAGAATTATTAATCCTTAGATTGTTCTCCGTGCCTTAAGTTTCTGATTCTATCAACCTTTACGATCTAATCAAAATTTGACCACTCCAAACCGCGCAAAATTTCCGCAAAATTCAAAGTCCAGCTGATAATTCAACATTAAAGTACGACCATAATTGACGTCACTAAATCAAATGGAAAGCAATATACTGTCAGTGTGTAATGTCTGAGGTATTTAGAAGATGCTTCGGTAATAAATATCAATGAATGCAATAAGAGCGTACGGTACAAAGTGCGCTCAGCAATTGTCACAGGAATGGCGAAGGTCGATAGTTTAAAGTATTTTCATTTCAAGTATTTTAGTATTCTGCCTCGGTGGCGTAGTTGTACTACGGTACGACTACAAAGCTGAGGGCTCCGGTTCAAATCCCGGGTCGGACAAAGTGGTATTGGGTTTTTCTATTCATTATCACCACGGAGTCAGGAATTTGTGCCCGATATGGCGATAGGCTCGCCCCCTGTCACATCATGGGACGGAATATACTAGGCGAAATGTGGGTGACCTGGTGGTGCCTCTGCCTACCCTTTCTGGGATAAAAGCGTGAGTTTATGTATGTATGAAAGTATTTTAGTAATTTTTAGTATTTTCATTTAAAGTATTTTAGTAAGAGGAATTTAGTAAGTATACAAGTGCCTGGCATAGAGTTGGAAACCATCATGGATTTGGTTCTCAAACTTGATTTTCCTTTTCGTATTACAGTAATTGAAGAACATGATACTCAATAAATATTTACTGATAGAATGTCATGCAAGGGACCGCTCAACTTTGTTCATGATAAAATATTCCGCACTGATTTGAGTTGGGCACAGCTCAAAAGGAGATGAAAAAATTGCCCATCAATACATGCCGAATATTTAAGCCCGTTGCAAAAAGCACTTTCTAAGGCAAAGCGATGGATTTAATGTTCATCTGTAATTAGATGGATTAGGATGACTACATCAAGTCTCAAAACTTGAAATTCAGACACAACAATTACCTAAACCAAGATTCGAGTGTCAAAAGTTAAATATTTCATCATCTTCCGAGCTAGCTCATCACGCCATTAAAATTCCCATCTCGCTTTGCGTATGTCATGCATTATCTGCCAAACGCATCTGGCAACGTGAACACGCGATTGCCAGATAACAGCTTCTGGTGGGAAGTTTCCATGTTGCATAAAAATAGGGAAGTAGACGTCTAGAAACTGGCAATGTCTTTAGTTTCATTGCTTTAAGGCATTTTTTTTAATACAAAGTTCACTGAATCGTAAAATATTGTTTCGCTAAAATACAATTTGTTAATATTTTCAATTCCTTTCATTTGAAGTCTGTGTTTGTTCTTTAAATTAAGTTTCCCATAAACTTAATATAAAAAAACATTAATTATAATATATTCTATACCTTTGAAATAATTTCTTAGAACCGTCCGGTCATTTGAAACATCCAACGCTTTTCAATAAACATACAATACGATAACTAATTGTCCACAGTGTACGCTTTCTATATTACTTCTAAATCCACAGACGCCATTCATTTCATCTCAGATAAAGCTGAGTTATGGGCCAATAGCACACAACGCTATACATCAAACAAAATAATATTACGGCTTACGCATACTAGCGTTATTTTGTCCATTGATTTATAGTTTTGTCATTGAATTTAAATGTTGTCTATTTGTTTGAAGAGTTCAGAATGTGTGGCCAGTCGAAAATAAATAATGAAATTAATTTCCAATGAGTATTTATCTAACGACGATTCATAAAATAGATACCTTCGAAATTTTAACTGTTTCATATTATATGGCAACTAGCAATTAACTGGAATACATGTTGTCAACATAACCACAATAAATTTGGGTTTAGTGTCTTTGCAAGTCGACAATATGTTATTAATGTAAAACAAGCCAAGCAAGAATGATTTAGAGCCAATTAGTCAAGATATAAGAACGTTGATAATCACAGAAAAAAACTATCCTTGGAACCGAAAATGACGATAAAAAAGATTAACTAACTAAACGTAACATACAAACTTACTGATTCAAACCAAAACATACTAAACCGAAGCTCGACAAAAAATCGCTCGACTAAAAGTTGCCCGTGTACACCCAAAGGGCTCTTGAAGGGATACCATTCATTACAGTCATACGTTACGCCTTAATTACGAGTTCAAATTAAAACGTTAAAACATTGCTGCACCATAATTAATGGAGTTCTGACAATCGCTTCTATGTTGTTCCAATATGGGATTACGGACTTTTTGAATAACAAAAAGGTTAATTTATTTGTATGAGTTGCGCTTGGATTGTGTAATGAAGATTGGTGGATGTATATTTGGTGTATTTATTACGGGATTGTTTTGAGAATAGATTGAATGGGCGGTATTAAAAAACATCTTTGTTTCCTATTTATATGCGAATGTTACACATTGAAATAAAACATATAATATTTAAAAGTAGTTTCTAGTTAGAAAATGTTTAATTAAAACCAAATACGATAAAATCCGTAAAAAAATGTTTTATTTCTAAACATCTTTGCAAAAAAACTCTGAATGAAGTCGGTTAAAAAGAGGAACTTTCTGACCTTAACTATGAAGTATACACGTATTTTATCAGTTTAAGTATTTTGCTAAGAAATCGTCTTTAAGTGAAGTTTTTTTATGGCAAAAAGTAATTGTTTTACGAGACCACCTCAGCAATAATCCTATACAATTTGTCACAGCCTTTTTATAAAACTTCGATTCAATAAAGTGAACGTCAAGTAATTACCGAAAATCACCGTAAAAGGCCTTTGTTTTTATTGTAGCTAAAACAAGGAATAAAAAGCTGGCTAAAATTAACAATTAGAGTTCTTTGATAGCGCTATAAGAAAAAAATAATTAAAACAATACGCTACTTATGAGAAATACTTATTAACGATATCCAAAGTGGATCCTAACATATTTGCACATCATTTTGTGATTCTGATAATCAAAACGAACTTACAAATTCTTAGTTATTTGATGTTTTAATAAACAATAGTTTTCATTAGCCATAAGATGAGTCGCCTTTCCTTTGCCACCAGCAATAAAAAAACATAAATATTATTTTAAAAAAAAGCATAACCAAATACAAAGAAAACGAGTACCATACATTACTCACGCATTAAGACATCTTATGATCAATTTGAGTGAAAGTGGATAAATACATGTACAATCATTTATTTCGAAATCAAGTAAAATTAAGCACGAAGAGGTATTTCATCAACAGAATAGTACTTGTATATAAGTCGACAATAATAATGTCCACTTTTTGTTGTACACATTTATGGTTTATAGACTTAGAAGGATACCAAAATATTCTCCATATTACATGTACATGAATCAATACATGGGGTAATGTAATAAAGAGGGGCTAGTTAACGTGTATAAGAAATATGGATGGTTAAATGTTACAGTTAAATTTAACCTCGAAAGATACATGGTATACCTTATACATGACTTTCGCGCGAAAAACACACTTTGAAAGCCATCCTTTAGCTCCTGTGTCACTCGCCAACATGTTTCTTTCACCTTTGGAAACTCATCCAAAACGACACAATGAATACAAAAAATCCCAATATACCCCACACAGATGATAGAAGACTGTCCCGCCCTCACACCCGCCACTGCAACTCCTGTAAGCCAGGATCAACAGTGGCACGCATTTTAATGACACTGAGCATTGAAGCTCAGCGAGTCTCCATGTCTAACTTGTCTTTAACCCGCAACGAAATCAATCAAAAAGTTAAATTCATACATACATACATAAACTCACGCCTTTATCCTCGAAGGGGTAGGCAGAGGCGCCACTAAGACACCCACATTTCGCCTTGCATGTTCCCATGATGTGATAAGGGGCGAGCCTATCGCCATATCGGGCACAAATTCCTGACTCCGGGCTGACAATGAACAGAAAAATCCATTATCACTTTGCCCGACCTGGGATTCGAACCCGAGACCTCAGCTTTGTAGTCGTACCGCAATACAACCACGCCACCGAGGCAATAAAGTACTTGAGATACATTCATACAAGTCAAATTCATAGGAGTTGGAAATTAAATAAAATATGCGAGTATCGGCTACATATGCCGCTACATGGATTTTTGCACGCGCCCCGCGCCATGTATGGAGTAGGCGCCGGTGACTCACGCAGGTTCCATGCAAATCTGTGTCATACTGTTGTATTATATCCATTACCCAAAGATGTGCATGAATGCTGCTTTTAAGCTGCCAGCATTAAAGATGTACACAATTGTAGTGTTTTTATTAACCTATGGCCCGGTTTTGGTTGGGTGCAATTAATGAATTTTGCACCGTGGTGTGTCCATAATTATAGAAATTCACATGAATAAATAAATACACCTTCATAATTAAATTTTCGTCCAACAATCGCTCATCCATCACAAATAATTATTTGCCATACGACAATTTTTATCTTCATGCGAACATCGATCTCGCCCTTCATTTTACAGCCAGCTTCAAACCTTCTCCACTACAGGATCTCACAAAACTACTTCATTAACATCCGCCTGACCTACTTAAAACAAAACCCATAGGAATGTATATCCTCAATATCATACCATAAAATACACACAAGCACAGTGTCATTCTTAAAACCATTTCTCGACATCCTACCATAAAAAGGACACACAATAAACCACGGTGTCTATAGTTGGAATACACGAGCTGGGTTCAGGTTTGACACCCACGCATTTGTTCCGAATTCGAGACGTGTGCGGAAATCATTACTTTTATTAGCGTGTGACACTTACTATTCGGATGCGGTCGCGTTGTCAGCGGATAGCGTGCTAATGCGAGTGAAAATTAAGTTATTATTGTTAAAAATAAGTGTATTATTATTATTAAGAATATTTGTCGTAACACGAATAATTCTGTATTATACGAACCGTATTCAAGGTTACTATGGGAATCCTTGTCTATGTTAAGCAGTAAATTTTCCTTGACTGAAGAAAGTGGAATGATTTTTATATCTATAGACAATAATTACGCTCCAATTAAAAAACGATACTATACGGAAAGCTATGTGCTTACGTAGCTGAATGACTTACAAGTGTATTAATTAATCCATATTTTTTTATTGTTATATTTTTTTATACAACTTCTATTATGTTAATCCGCTAAAAAACTGACCGCAGCCTTACCCACCTGTCTAAGTCATAACAATTGAAAAATTAGCAAGTGGGCGTTCCTCCCGCGCACTCTTGCTTTCAACACTAGTACTACGATGACCTCACCGAACCAGAACAGACAAAAACTAGGGTCGGTATATAATGGTTTGGCATTTGATTATTATTCCAAGGTTAATAAGGATTGATTTGGAATTGTATGACGGTCAAGAACAAATGTTGTTTAATGTTTGTTGGTTTGTTTTTATAGGTATAATATTAAAGGAGACTGCCTCGGTGGCGCAATTGTACTATGTTAGCTGCTATAGCTGAGGTCGCGGGTGCGAATCTCGGGTAGGACAAAGTGATATCAGATTTTTCTATTCATTGATAATGAATAGAAAAACCTGGAGTCAGGAATGTGTGCCCGATATGGCGATAGGCTCGCCTCCATCATATCGTGGGACAGAACATACGAGGCGAAATGTGGGTGTCCCGGTTGCTACCGGTTGCTAGAGGTGCTACCTCTGCCTACCCCTTCAGGGAAAAAAGGCGTGAGTATGTATGTATGTAGTAAAGAAAACATGGACGTTCTCCCAAATATTACAAAGGTCTTTGATGTGTGCTATATCGTAAAGAGCCGTAATGGGCCTTATATCTCGATCGACCTTATATCGCGTCGATGTTACACAGGCAAACAACTAAATAATTTAAGTTAAGTCTTTCTACAATATGGATAAATTGGTGTTTTACTGACCCCTTGCTAACGTGAGAAAAATGAGGAGATTAAATTGTATAATATTTTAGATAATAGAGACAAAGTAGAGGCACACAATAAATATACATTTTCTTTGAATTTGGAAACACACTCAATGCGCCTAGAATCACAAGGCATATGGGTGGTGAATATATTTTATTAACTGAACTTTTTACAACAAAAATCCTTCACCAAAACAACACGAGGTATTATTAAACACATAAAAATGCTAATAAAATGTTGTAGAGCATACACAACATGGTATTAAGCTAAAATATGCTGACCACGAATTTGGGTGAATTTTTTTACAACTTTTTTAAAGGCTATAGGTATAACTGGCGTCTGCATTACTGCGTGAATCATAATGCAATAAAATGAATCATGGCAATGTGGGCCGGTGGTTCACATATTTGAGAACTGCCTCGGGGTACAGGTTCGAACTTGTCGATTTTTGATACACCTGTTTTTAATAATGGGTTTATTGGACTATAATATCCTATCTGTCTAGGTGTAGCTTTTTACATACATACATAAACTACCAGGGCACCCACATTTTGCCTTGTATGTTCCGTCCCACGATGTGATAGGGGGCGAGCCTAAGCACAAATTCTTGACTCCGGGCTGATAATGAATAGAAAAATCTAATTTCACTTTGCCCGACCCGGGATATGAACTTGAGACCTCAACTTTGAAATCGTAGCGTAGTACAACGACGCCACCGAGGCAGTTAGCTTTTTGAAATACATAAACCATAATTATTTATATGTGTATCCGATATTGAGGAAATCATCTCCTGATGATGGATACTCTTGCACTTCATATTTAGAGAATATGATGATGAATGATGATGATGATGCCGACCTGATTGTATCCGGATGTACCTACCTTCACAATCTTCAAAATCCCCTTTCAATCGTACTTTTGATTATAGAGGAGGCCCGTGCCCTGCAGTGGGACGTATATGGGCTGATACAGATACAGAATTCTACACATAATGAAATCGAAATGCGACAAACTTGGGACACTATGGTCACTCGTAAATTCATTACATCACCGATTAGTGACGAAACGGACTAGCTAGCTGGCAACATTTTAAATTCATACAAAGAATACTTTTTGCCTGGCTTACAGGCCCTTATTCCCCCTTGAAATAAAATTATTTTTACGGTTTTTATCGCGATTTGGTTTAATTTTTACATTTTTTAACTTCCCGACGTTTAGATTGCTTTTCAGCTTTCGTGGTCACGGGGTGGACCACTCAGTCCATTTTATTTCAATGTGTAACATTCGCGTAAATCTAAGAAACCCTTATTCCCCCCTTCAAAAGTCTCAGTATTTCAAAGCATCCCGTTTTATTAACACTAAATCTTACGTCATCCCTACATAGTATGTAAAGATGTTAGTTGCAACATCCAGAGAACATGCCAATAACTTTGCGCACCATGTTTAGCAACCAGTTGCGAGTCGCAATTATTCTTACAACTTTTGTGGCGTGTAATTATGTGCTATGAATTTTGTAGGCAATTTCGTTGGGACTTGATAGCTGTTTTGGGTTAAGAGAGTGGTTTCGTATTTCTATATATACGTGGATAATTAATTAAAGTTTAGTATTATAAAGAGCCATTACCAATCATTTCTAGACATTATATTCTTGAAATAAATTCAGTCCGCCCCGTGACCACGAAAGCTGTAAATCAATCGAAACGTCGGGAAGTTAAAAATGTAAAAATAAACCAAATCGCGATAAAACGCGTAAATAAATAGTTTTATTTCAATGTGTAACATTCGCGTAAATCTAAGAAACCATTATAGATTGTATTCTGCCAAACCTTCCATCCATATTCACGGATGGGAAATGAATCTAGATTTTAAGCTTTGTGAGTATTCATGGACTATTTTCACTCACTTAATTACTTAGTCAAATGAGACACAACTTAAAACTTTGGACCACTGAATTCACAGCCTGTATAGCCACAATACCTACTATACCTACGAGACGAAGATACAAAATGATGACCAAACAATTATATAATAAAGTCCACAAATTACACCTGCCAAATGCCAGATGCATAATTTCAATAATACAATTAATTACCTTCAATTAACGAAATTTATGTCACTAAATATTATATTGTATACGTCAAATAAATTATATTTAATTAACCCCATAATGGGCTTAATAAACGAATATCACATTTATTAATCAAATTAATAAATCTTACTTCCTAATTGCTACAATAATAATCATATTTTATCGATTAATAACATTACTTTTAACAAAAAATATTGAAAAACGTCGAAATAAATCTTGTGTTTATTTATATTGCATTAATTAATTCTTATTTGTTGTAAGATTACAGGCATTTTCACTCGGCAAGTGTTAAATTATTGTAATTTTTTATTGCATATTGTGTTATTTAAAATTGTGTTTTATTCGTTGTAACCGGTCGCCGGGATTGGGAACGCAGTTAAATATGTAACTTACAACACTCCGATAGTGTCGATTTAAGAATTACTTTCAATTTTATTTGATTTCATTTTTTAACAGATTTATTTATGGCGCAGTTGGTTAGACGCCGGCTCTGAAACGTGAGGCCGCGGGTTCGATCCCCGCATCGAGACAAACGTTTGTGAGGCCCACAAATATTTATCTCTGGTCTGGGTGTTTGTGAGACCGAAAAGTCTTCGTACTTTCTGATACCTAAGACACAAGACTAGATCTCAGTGTGGGGTCAGGACTATGTAAATTGTCCATACACAAATATTATGATACAGATAAAATTCTCAATTTTTTATATCCCAAACCATGAATAACATTTAAAAAATCAATCCATATTATTGCGGTATCCAATTTTCGACTCTCGTTTCACCACATTCCACGGTGACGCTCAAATCCTTACACCCTAGGCACATAATTAACCTGAAAACCCACAGACAAATCCACAAACCCCCATTTTACGTTCGCGCATAACCCGTCGAACACTTCATTCGTGCAAACAACACATTCCTGCAACCGAAGTATGTTATATTTGAATACAAAAGCTGGGAAAACAATGTTTGACCGTTAAACTGTTGTCCAAACACGTGATCAGTGGGGACTTGATAATTGCTCACCTGGGTACATAGTGGTCCAAAGGGGACTTGGTAATATTTGTTTGCATCGTTTTTATGAGAAAAGTACTGAAGTTACTGTAGTGAATTTTTTTTTATTTTTTTTTAACTGGCACGGTACAGTGACTGCATTGGACCTGGTGGTAAGTGCTAATGCCGTCCAGATAGAGTATCGAATGGTATCGGACGGTAGTCTCATACCATTCGATACAATCATGCCGGCTGAGATGCCTCTTCACGCTACAAAATTTGGTAGGAATTCACCATACTCCAGCTTGGAGTATGGTGAAGGATACAGTCTAGTTTCTTTATCAAATTGAACAGAGACGAAAGAAATAAATACACTCAATTGTCATACAAAAATAGTGTCCCAACATTTAATCATTTTGTTCAAATTGTCACGGAAGAGTTACGAAATAAATTAAAGAAGAGTTACGACTAAATTTTTGTAGTGCAACACTCATATGAGACAAATAGGAGTATTTGGCCACGTTATCATTTAATATTAAGCATTGAGCACCCAGAACCTGTGTACTAAAATTCAAGATAAAATTCAAAATGAGATCAATATCAGTAAATTATTAGGTTTTTATCTCTTTCATTGACATTGTTACCTACCCACACATACCATGTTTTAAAAACGTTTACAACATATAAAAAATTCTCTTCGTATTAAAATATTGATTGACACCCTTCGGAGCGCAGTGGACAAGAGTTTAGGTTTCTACAAGGACTTAGAAAAGGAGAAAACAAAAAACTCTTTTTTGACATATTTCACAGAATATCCATCGTTGAATCTTAACCTCCCTCAAAAATATCCAGACCTTTTGCAAGTAAGCTGCATCAAACAACCTCATACAATTCAGAACTCGGCCACTTAAATATTTTTACAAAATAAATCTTTTTAATACGACAATAAATTAAAATTAACATTCACAAAGCATCGTTCGACAGTCCGCAGAATTTTATTTTTATACAAACATCGTCTTTTGTATGCTAAACTCAATTTTAGTCGTACACTTGTAAGGGTGTAATTTATACACGCATTTAACACATATTGCCCCAAATGTTCGTGTCCCTTTTATATTTGAAATTTATTTTAAATTCACAGCTTTAACACGCCAATAAAAATGTATTTTAAAGTTTGCGATACCGTGTAAAAATAAACGGTATTTGAACATTTTTGTTTTTCGTTCGTGTTTGACAGTTTCGTGGTGCAGTTGGTTAGCCTGCAGTGAAACGAGATGCCGCGGATTCGATGCCCGCACCGAAACAAATATTTGTGTGATCCACAGGCATTTGCTTCGGGCCAGGGTGTTCGTGAGACCGAAAAGTAAGACTCGATCTTAGTGGGTTCAGAACTATGTTTATTGGGTGTATCTATTTCTTATTAGTAAACAGTAGGTAAACAATTTGTTTATTAATCCTACAACCGTATTGTATCTTAATCTACTCCAAGCGAACAAAGCAATTAGCCAAGCTGACATTATAATAACGGTAGATAAATGATGATAAATTGATTGACATTCTAGAGTATATTGTATTTTCCGTCAGCAACGGTATTCATTTTTTCATTTGAAAGAGGCAAAACCACAGCACACGTTATTGTTATACCATAATATCTATCTTCATTCTTCTTACATATGACCAGATATTCCAAATTTATTTGTAGACAGTGCTTTAAAGTGCAAAAATATTTGAATATATTTGTGTTAAATGGTCCAACAAAGTGACTGCTCTTAACCTTATAACAAATGCTACATCGTCCAATAAAAAGAAAATAATATAAAATTTTTTTTTTAATATTTCGGCCTCAAGCTCACAACATTATTCAGACATCTCTTCTGCTAATATGGACACTTCAGACACTTTAACTCAAACAATGAGGTGCCATGGCTCACTGAGCAAACGGCGCCAGCTGGCATGAGCCGTTAAGTTGGACACCGACTACAATGGCACCAATAGCTAGTGACTAGCCACATGATATTTTATTGATATTTGTGATTTTTCAAGTTCTCTCTTGGCAAAAATTAATAAAAACTTGATTAGTCACTGCGAGAAGCTTTATGGAAAGCAAAGGCCTTACTATAGATTCAGCTGTGGAATTCCAGCTTTCATATTAAGATGTTAATATAAATAAATAAATACTCCCAACAGACACATACATAGTCCTAACCTCACAATAACATTGAGTCTTGAGTCGTGGATATCAGGAGCTACGAGAGACTTTCCGTCTCACAAACACCAAGACCCGAAACAAATACTTGTGGATCACACAAACATTTGTGTCAGAGCTGTATCGAACCCACAGCCTTTTACAGCCAACTAACCAACTGCGCCAAATACTGCGAATGAATGATGGAATCTCAAAAAATCTTCACGCTACAGATGCTGTAGAGATAAGCCGCCCTTCAAATACAAAACATAGAAATTTCGGTTATTTTACCACTCCTAATAATAAAGTGACAGCTAACAACTATTTCCTGCTGATCCTTTTCCAGCATACATTAAATTGTCATAGACTTAAACCCCCGCAGATAATAGTAAATCTTTTGGCCAACAAGCTAGCTATTTATTAAAATATCTTTCAAAAACAGGCTTAAGTTATTGTAATATTTTTGATGTTGTATACCTAAATATTAATAATCCTCCTTCTTGTTGCAGGTAATGATCTACTTCACACCATTCACTAAAAGTAGGTCGTAAAATATTGTCCGTATCTACATTGGTTGTTTTACCTCACACGTTATCTAGATTAAGCTGCGATAATTTACATCATAAGCCACAGACTCTCAAACTTGTAGCTCCACGCACAAAAAAGGCTTTCAAAACAATAACACCTTCAAAAAACTGTTCAATTGTCAATAGATTCCTGTATTTGGTATTTACGTGACTATAGAAACCCACTTTTATATGGAGGTCGTCATGAAAGGTAAAGATAAATTTACATCTTCAGGTGATATGCTTTCTCAAACTATTTTCTATGAATAGTAAGTCAACGCTATTATGTAAGTTCTATCGCATACCTTTTAGATTTTCCTTAATATGTAAGTCCGCACTATGCCAGCGAGGCCAGCCAAACAAACCCTCGCAAACAATTTTTTTTTTTTATAAATAGCGAGACGAGCATGCCATTGGATTGATGGTAAGCGATACGACCGCTCATAGGTAGTAGCTGAACCAAACAACACCACCACCATTGGGTGTATTTTATTTATATCTAGTAGTTACTCCGGCTACAATGTCCATCAAACCGGAACACAAAAATGCATTTCCACTGCTGTTTGGCGGAAGAAGTAGACATTGCGGTGGTACCATGCGGCCTGTCACATATGATACCCTACCACCAGTAAAACTCGGTTTTGTTGAAGTTCTATGCTCAGTAGTAATTGATTATGAATTAATACAGTACTTTGAGAAGCCCTTTCATAACCGAACGTTGTCTCATACCAAACATAAACATTGGTACAGAGAACTAGTTCGTTTCGCGTTCTTCATTAGCATGCTTGATTATCTCAGGTATACTGGTCTTTTAAGGCTTATTAAATGGTTAAATCTCAAGCTTTGCAAACAGTTTTGACTCTATTAATTTAATCGAAGTGTTACCATAAACTGTTGCGTCGAAAGTTTTGAATTTAGCTATTGCTTAATAGTCCATTAATATGTTGTTTTTGCATTTCTTGTTTTTCTCTCTTTTTTCAGCCATCTCCTTTTCTAAGCTTAAATCCAAACACGCATCTAAGATTCCTTATTGTGTTTAGACAGAACTACGTCATAGGACTCACTTGTATATTAAAATAACTCGTCGCCAGTTATGTCCCGAATTCTTTACGAAAAATCAACATATTACCAAAAATATATACAACCAAATCAAATAGTCCATCAAATAGCGACACAATAAAACTCAAAAATATTCCCATCAGGCCCTCCCTTTATAAGGAACCTAAATATTATTCCACGTCTAAGCAGTTACAAGGATTAACTACAAAATATAATATGAACGCGACAGCACGACGGCCTTGTACGTACCTCTGTTTAATCTACAGTTTAACATTTAAATTACTCGCTGGCCAGACGGAGCGACGACCAGGTTTAGGTAGTTACTAAGCTTGATTTAAAAACAAAAATAAATACATCTAACGGTCACACTATATTACTTTGAAATGAATAAAAAGGAATTAAAAGGTTCCGTGGAAAAAATAAATCTGTGATGTCACAATAAGTTTACGGCGGATTGGATTATAGGACCGAAAAGCCGTTGGTGACAGTAATTGAATGTTTTTCTGTGGGCTTGGAAATATGTATAGCGATTGTAAAACAAAAGAAAAATACGTGCAATCAATCCATTATCAAGTAATTCCACGCGCAATTTGGTCTAACTAAATTACTTTACACCAAAATGAGTCGATAAAATTGAAATAAAACTATTTTATACGGATTTTATCGCGATTTGGTTTAATTTTTACATTTTTTAACTTCCCGACGTTTCGATTACTTTACAGCTTTCATGGTCACGGGGCAGACTGAGGTATTAGTCATCCGCTCAGTGACTGTTACAATTAAACTACCCTTAATTTATATTTATTAAATTAAAAAAGTTAATTTAAAAAAGTTAGCTAGTTTTTGCGATCCGATCTACGCAGAAGGAGCTCACTGTGTCTTGAGGTCTGGCAGCTGGTCTTTTGGGTTCCGATTTAATTAAATGTAGAATTGGATCCCATGATGGTGCAAGCTTCAAGCCATCTTCTCTATTGAAATTTGGATGTTTTTTAATTTCAATAGCCTCGCGAAACATCCTGGGCAGGAAACGAATGTGTAACATTCGCGTAAATCTAAGAAACCATTATGAGTCGATAAAATATAACACATCAGTACATAACTATAACTAAAATTGTACCATACCAAGCCCATATTAATTCGTGGTGATACATCAGATCCACAACGCTTTCTACTTGACAATAGCACCTGCATGACAGCGTATCTGAGTTGTGCAACGTTTCCGCCTTTCTGTCTTTCACCAGCTAAATTATTCCAGCTTTGTCTTAGCGTTCGGCTATCTGATATGGTTAATTCATTATTAAGCTTGGTTTTTTTAACCTGTTAGTTGATTGGAATTGATTGTGAGTGTTCAAAGTAAGGTAGAAGTAATTTTCGTCGAATATATATTTTAGTCGTTAAGGATTTTGAATGTCTCTATATTTTGAATCCAATTGACATAAATATTGTGTATAAAAATTGTACAGTGGTAATATATTCAATGTTTATTTTATATTTACGAATCATTAGAATTGTATAGCGGTGCAAAATCATACAGACATACAGAAATACTTTCGTTGATACAATTGAGCTTCGATTGTTTTTAGAAAATGTTAGGAAAATGAACAAATCTTATTTGTCCACAGCCCATTCATAACGCACAATGCAAATTACAATTGTCAACAATAACTTGAATCCAATTCAATATTACAAATGGGTTATAACAAATCTGTGCTTATTGCCAATACTAGTTGTTCAACGACAGCAAATTTAATGTTCAGTAATGGAAATACATGGATTATGATGTTTATGAATAGTAAATGTATTTTCAAACGTCAATAATAGGCTGTTGGATATTAACTGCTCGTGTATTTGAATTTGGTGTAGGCTGGGTCTTGCATAATAGGTCAATGTAGGTACAATGTTCTGAAGTTGAGAGGATGCCCGAGAAAAAATTACATAAATAACTTACGCCTTTTTCCCAGAAGGGGTAGGCAGAGGCGCCACCAGGACACCCACATTTCGCCTTGTATGTTCCGTCCCATGAAGTGCGTGGTGGCCTGTTGGTAAACGGACCAGACGCGGCTGCCTACATGTTCACGGTGGTCGCGGGTTCAAATCCCAGGGCACACCTCTGACTATTCGGAGTTATGTGTGTATTGATAGTCAATCACCACGCACTTTAACGGTGAAGGAAAACATCGTGAGGAAACCTGCATACCGTAGCGATTTTAAAAAGAATTTCTACGGTATGTAAGTCCGCCAACCCGCACTAGGCCAGCGTGGTGGACTATATGGCCTAACCACTCTCAATCGATTCTCTCGATTGTAGAGTAGGCCCGTGCCCTGCAGTCGGACGTATATGGGCTGATATAGATATAGAGTTCCGTCCCATGATGTGATAGGGGGCGAGCCTATCACCATATCGGGCACAAATTCCTGTCTCCGGGTTGATAATGAATAGAAAAATCCAATATCACTTTGCCCGACCAGGGATTCGAACCCGAGACCTCAGCTTTGTACTCTTACCGTAGTACAACAACGCCACCGAGGCAGTCACCGAGAAAAAAAAATCTAGATAGGGATCTCACAAGCGAGAATCAGTCTGAGTAGGTAGGTAACATTTTGTCTATTTCTACCATCAAACAGCACTAGTGTAAAGGATATTATAGCCTGCGATTACTAGGTATTACCAGACTTAATCGTAACATGTAATGTCTAAGGGCACGGGACGCAGTACAGAGCTAAACATTCCCTAATAATTATACATTCTGAGTGATGTTACTCTCTTTTTTCATCTCGCGAGTAAATAGGTCAGTTGCTTAGGCCTCTCCCAATCACATTTAATTTTCCTCTTTCATTATATCCATCCTATGGTTGTCTGTAAGACATTGCCTAGAGCGATAAGACCGCCACTTGTACTTTTATTATTTTTGTAATTTCTGTATATTGTGTTCCATTCTTGTGTACAATAAAGACTTAATAAATAAATAAATAAATAAATAAATATAGGAAGATAAAATCAACAAAAAAAAATAGGTGTCATATACCATACCACAGGAGCCTTAGTTTTCGCCTTCATTATTAAAGGAGCATAACATCAACAACAACAAGAAACACGTGTCATATACCATCACACGAGCTTGACGACATAAGTTACAAAAAACAACATAAATATACAACACACGACACTAATTAAGTTATACCGACAAACCAACGACAACCGGTCCCAAATATAAGTGGCATTTCGCTAATTAGATTTATGTGCGAAAATAACTTTAGCATCTCATTTAGCATTTCATTTACATTACCATAAAGCAAATTAACTAAATAACAGAACCGTTATTAAATAAGTTTTTTATTCGTTTGGCGGTTAAAATTGACCTCGGATGACCTTTACAGTTTTAATAAAATTGAATGGGATAAAAACTAAGCGAGGTCATTTGGCTAGAAAAGTTTGTGAACTTGTAGTTTGTAGAATAACTGAATAATATCTAATAAGGCGTCATAATATAATACTTCTCGCTATATAATATAAAGAAGCTGTAGTAACGCTTTCAGTTCACCTTTACTATTATACTTATGTTCAAAATGTACATAAATATTATAATGAGCCTCAATAAATATTTATGGTAAATGTTGATCTTCAAAATTCAAAGATACTTCTTGTATCACTGCCTCTATATTAGAAGCCAGTGTATTAAATTTTGATAGATACTGCTCAATTTGGTCCCAGAATTCTCATGCCACCAATGAAGTTTAAATTGCTGTATGGCAACAAACGGAACCAGATCTCAATATTTCTGTCATTAAATGTGATTCCCAATCTACGATTCCATATTTCATCACATTCGTATCGCGATAATGCTTTCTAGTAACCGATTTAAGCCTTCATGTATAGATTCTGCTACAAGCATTAAAAATAAAAATAAAGCAAATACGTTACTGGTTGCTTATAATCTTAAATTTCACTTTCTTCAACCCAATACCACAGAAATTCAAAGCAACTTATGAAATTAGCTATTTAAGCTGCGTGCTAAATAGCAAAGCGTGCTTAATAGGATAAGAGCTTTTGAAATTAGCAGTTCAAGCTGCGTGCTACATAGCTGAGCTATAGGATAAGGATGTGTAACAGTTTTTTACTGCCGTGCGAGCAACCTGTTTTTGCGTTCAACACATATTCCTAGAAATAATAAACCGAGTTGATAAGTGCGATCTTGTTTGGTTTTTGTTGGTGTAAGGCTACGGTTATGGTTTGAGGGAATCGCTGGGTTTGGCGAGGTTTAAAAGGCTGGTGAAGGGATGAAAACAAATTATACAGGGTATATCAAGACTGCGACCGAAAACGAAGCCGGGTGGTAGTTTTAGTGGTTACAGACACAACGCAAATAAAATTTCGCAAAATAAGGGACAGATTTTTTTTTGCAATTTTTTGAAAATCATTGGTTTTGGGTAGTAAATACCTAGTTATTGCGAAAATAGTATTTTAAACCCTATCGTACCATTGCGTCTTAAAAAATAAAAAGGTGTACATCATTATTTTAGGAAAACTATGTATTTATCAGCCAAATACGACGATAAATAAAAAAATACCAAAAAAAAGTTGACAATTTTTTTTGCGAAATTTTTCGTTGCATTTTGTCTGAAGTCACTAATACTACCACCTGGCTTCATTTTCGGTCGCGGTCTTGATATACCCTGTATGTATGATATGAACATTTATACACTAAATTTTAATTTATTTTATGTGAAATTACCCAACCCAAACATATGGCCTAACCACTCTCAATTGATTATCTCGATTGTGGAGTAGGCCTGTGCCCAGCAGTGGAACGAATATGGACTGATACAGAAGTGAAATTTAGGATGTCGCAGTTTATATATCTAACGATAAATAAGTACGAATTCACGTACGTTTATTGAATAAGTCGCGAGTCATCATCTGAAGTCTGTTTCATTCCCAATCAGGGTATGAAATTTATCTCTTGTATATGTTAAGTACATATATTTTAATGAAACGGCAAGGAATGCCACTAAATGACAGTAATTGTATGGCCTTTAATATAAAATTTGTCGCAAAGACATTACTGAACTTAATGGGACACCTGGTAAAACTAAAACACTAAATAGCACCCAGTAATCTCTGTTTACAAATAATTCTAAAAAAGGCTCACCTACGACGAATTTACACATAATCCCGCCATAAAACATTTACTACACACTAACATTCCCACAGCTAAAATGGGCGTTCACAGAACAGCGTTTTTTGGCGCGTTGTGACCGCACCACTACTCGATACAGTAGGATGTTTATCTAGAGTAATGTGATACAAAGGAAATCTTTTAACAGTTGTGAAATAAGAATCCGCGGGCCACACGTACTTCATTGTTCCCGGTTTCTTTCCTGTTTACTGGTCTATCTTTTATAGAACAAGAATGATGAGTCAGTTACTTGCCTGCTAAAATAATAATTATGATCTTAAACACTCGTAATATCTAAGAATATATTGATGCCTCTTATGATGAAGACAGGGATTATTGAAACTCTAATATATATTTCCTGTATAAACAGACAATAATAATAAATAATAAATACACCCAATAGTCACAAATATAGTGCTGACCCCACACTAAGATCGAGTCTTGTGTCGTGGGTATTAGGAACTACGAGAGACTTTTCGGTCGCACAAACATCCAGACCCGAGACAATTACCTATGCATGACATAAATATTTGTCTCGGTGCGGGTACAGAACCCGCATCCTCAAACTCACACGGCTTTCACAGCCGGCGTCTAACCAACTCCGAGGGCTGTCTGCTGTTAGAATATGAGGGGAAACTCGTTTTTAGAAATTAAACATAAATTGAGGATTCAGGAATATTACAACTATTCAGTGTTTAGTTTAATTCAATCGGAAGTCACCCTTGCAACTCAACTTTTCCTGGCAACTGATCTCATAGAAAGTCTAATCGGTAAAATCTAAGTAAATGAGCTCATTAAGCTATTTTTTCAGTGGTTCTCAAGTAGTTAAGAGATAGGTCCACTGCCCATTACAAACTACTGGACCGGTCTGTATGAGTTTTTGCCCGAGCACTCCAGTAAAAGATCGTTAGCTGTACATACTGCTAGTAGGGAAAGCAAACTTAGAAAACACAATAAATAAATACACCCAACATACATAGTCCTGACCCACACGAGATCAAATTTTATTGGTGTTAGGTCTCTCATATGGGAGATCCCACCTGGGTATGTACCACGGCAATGTCTATTTCCTCCGCCAAACAGCAGTGTAAATGCACTGTTGTGTTCCCGTTTGAAGGACATTGTAGCCTGAATAACTACTGGACATAATGAGACACATCTTATGTCTCAGGATGGAGATCGCAGTGGAATACCAAACATTGCTTTGTAATTCATGATGTTTGGTTTTGGCATGAATGAGAATTGGAGACATTTGGAGAATGGCATGCTCGTCTTGCCATTCATCGCAATAAACAAAAAGTCTTGTTCCGTGGGTATCAGAAACTATGAGAGACTCTTCGGTCTTATAATAGTTAACGACTTCATTGCTGGGCACAGGCCTTCTGTATGAATGAGAGGGATTTAAACATTAGAGAAATTCTTGGAGGAATTTCGTGTATAATAATAATAAATAAATAATATTTTTTTAATTTAATTAATTATACCCAAACACGAAACAAATATTTTATGATCACATAACCATCTATCTCTTTGCGTAAGATAAGTCCTTAACTACGAAAACAAAATTGAAATATTTTCCCTCCAAAATTCCTCATTGTCATCATCCAATTTATTAGCTTTTACGTCTCAAATAGCCATTAAAATACTTACCACGACAATTAAAATTCCGTTCAATCGATTGGAAAAAAATACCAACCAAAAAAATCTCCAAATTCGTTAATGAATTGTATTTGATGCTATTTAAAACGATATCCGTGTAACCAAAACACGTCGTTAATTTCTCGCATAGCCGACGTTTACTAAAAAAGTGTTTCCATCAGTTGGCGGGTCTTTACGACCGTGTGTCACTCATAAAACGGTGTAAGGAATGCTCGTTGCCCTTAACGACGCGTTTTTGTTGTAAGCCTGTATCTTTGGCTCGTTTATGGCCTTACTCTAGTATGGCTCGAAATTTGTCTAATTTGTTACGTTCTGAAATTATATCTTCCGTAAAAAGATTTTATGTACCAACATCTGTATCAACTATACTTAGAAGAATGTAAAAACAGTTATACATCTCACGCTTATATATTTAAGGGATAGGTATTAGGTAGAAGTGATATCTCCCACAGTTTGCCAATTGATATCAATCCCAAATATGGAAGGAAAATGAATCTATTGCTATGCCAGGCACTATACATCCTGGTCAAATGATATGAGTTTTCCAACCGAAAAACTCACGCAAAGTGGATTCTCTAACCATGAATTCGAACCCAAGACCTTTCGGCACAACCTTGCTGCCACTAGTCCAATTTAGCAACAAAATTTCAATCCACCACAGTATTATCTTTTTAATCACAATATGACAACTGAACTCACAGACTCAAGCATACCTGTAGGCCAATTCACGTAATTAAATAAGTTCAGTTGCAGTGCAGTTGCAGTTAAGTTTCGATCAAAACAGCCCGTTTTGTATTCTCGTAATTTAGAATAACCGCTGTAAGATACGCTTGCGTCAAGTTCGCGTCACGCGATCGCTTTAGCGTATTCTACGGCTGCGCGTTTTATACATGCGTGATTCAGATCGCAACCTGATTGGTAAATTACCTATTCATTTGACGTCTCCAATGACAGTTTAGTCCCACCAACGTGCAGCACATGCGCAGTTTATGCATATCTTACGCGCAGCTAAACAATTACAAGAATACCATTTTGACGTACGTACGATTAAGACGTAAACCTAATCGAAACTGCATCGAAACTTGATCGGCGCGTCAATAAATTACGTGAATTAGCCTACTGATTGACAATTCAAAATCCGGGAGCTTGCAGATAAATTATCATTGTCAAATGCAAATGATTGGCCACTTTACGACCTGTGTACACTGCATATTGAAATCCAGAGTTATTTATTAGGACCCGTTTAGACGAGCGGCCCGTAGTTAATTGCGCCCGTGTTGGGGTCAAAGAAATGTGTCTATATTAATTAATCAATTTTATGAAAGTCGTAAATAATATCGCTGATTTATTAGACGAGGCAAATGCAATTTGTCTTTGCGGATGTTTTTATACTTAGTAGGTACTATTTATGCTAAATGTTTTTTATATGATGATTATCTACATACATAAACTAACGCCTATTCCCAGAAGGGGTAGGCAGAGGTGGAACCAGGACTCTCACGTTTCGCTTTGTATCTTCCGTCCCATGATATGGTAGGCGCGAGCCTAGAGCCATATCGGGCACAAACTCCTGACCTTGGGGCTGATAATGAATAGAAATATCACTTTGCCCGACCCGAGATTCGAACCCGATACCTCAGTTTTGCAATCATACCGTAGTACAACTGCGCCACCGAGGCAGTCATGATGATTGTCTAGGTGCAGAGAAATCGAAGAAATGGTTTAGTTGGACAGTACATAGGTTTTAAATCGTGTGGTATGGACCAATCCTCCAATAGGAAATCAAGGAAATTAAAAACTATATTTTGCTAGCAGTACCTATAATGGAAAATGTAAACCAGGCTAGTGGTAAAATTATAAAACAATAAATCTCCGTACATTTTTTAAATTATTACTGCACCGATCTTGATTAGGATTTGAATTACTTTAGTAACTAAATTCAAATGTTTACAGCAATAGCTAAGTCAAAAAAACATCCAAAATCAAAAGGACATAAATCCATATTAATACGCACATTAGTCTTTTAAAATATTGTATTCAGTTCCCATACATTAGACTGCATCATAACTCATCGACCGCACTGCACCTCGTCCATTGAATGCAAAAGCGTTAAGATTGTGTCTAACCGCGGATTTGAAATTATCTGTTAAGTCCACACACAATTGTCGTGTTAGACCGCGAATAGAGAGCAGGAAGACCTAATAATACCCGTCTGGCCACTAGAGACGGGATTGTATCGATAGGTTGCGAATATCGATAGTCCGCGATTTAAATTGCGAAAAATTAGGGTGAGGTTTTATACATCAAACGTAATGGATATAAAACTTCTAGGTTTATTCTTGATCGACGCTCTCCGTGATGCAGTCGGCTAAATTGGCTATGAAATTAAAAGGCCCGGGGTCTATTCCCGCTCCAAGATAAAATATTTCCTGCTGATTGTGACACCCTAGATCCTCATACCTTAATGATATCAAGCCAAAGCTTTTTGGTGGACTTTACGGTCTTGTCCAACAGTGTTGATGCCTAGGTTTTCCTGTTCAAGTGACATTCCTGGAGTACCTAAACCATAAAACACGACACATTAAGAATCAGGACTGCGGAATGTTTTTACTCATTCAATGATAAGATCAACCCATTTGACGAACGGGGCCTGACAGGACAAAAAAATAATTAATCTCCGAAAGAATTACCACGGCAGGATAACAATGTTTTGTTTTTATCATAAACAATCGTATCTAAGTAATAAATCCAAGTCGTATAAATTATTTATGCGGCTACGTAAAATTCAAAGTGATCCATAAAGTGGTGACTTGACCATCAATCTCACTCATCGGTATTAGCTATTTTATTGATTCTGTGGTAGGTAGTTTTATGCTTGGAATGAATATAATGTATTCCGAAGGAGAAGACAGCCGTGTAACTCAGTATCCGTGGCTCATTAAGTGAAATCAAAAACTCGAAATGATCGGCCCCGAGTGTAATGCCATTTGGTAATCAAAATTATTACTTTTTATTGATATCTTAATCAAAATTATTACTTTTTATTGATATCTTTTGAAAAATGAACGCAAATTTTGCTTCAGGCAATGCGACTGGAGGTTTAGCCAAGATATTACCTTTTTAATGACAAGAAAACTATTACGTTCTAACACGTGATTGTTGCTACGTAATTTTTAACTAAACTTTTTATTATCCTCAAAATTATGTAACATTCAGGAACTATACTGACTTTTAAAGATAAATAAAAGTAACAAAATCAAATAGATTTTAAAATATATCTTATTTGTCAGGATGGCCAGCGCGATAGAATTGCTTTGTAATTCATGGTGTTGCTTGATTTTGCTACTGTCTATGAGCGGTCGCATCGCTTACCATCAGGCGGATGGCATTCTCGCCTCGCCATTCATTGCAATAATAAAATATACCGGGTATATCAAGACTGCGTTCGAAAACGAAGCCAGGTAGTTTTAGTGGTTACAGACACGATGCAAATAAATATTTCACCAAAGCAGCAACAGACATTTTTTTAGATTTTTTTAGAAATCATCTTGTTTGGGTGATAAATACCATATGCAAAAAATAATAATCTAAACCCTTACGTACCATTGAGTGTTTCAAAATAAAGAGGTCTACATCATTATTTTAGAAAAACTATGTATTTATCACCCAAATACGACGATAAGTAAAAAATTACAAAAAATAAGTTGTCCATTTTGTTTTGCGAAATTTTTACTTGCATTGTGTCTGAAGTCACTAATACCACCTGGCTTCGTTTTCAGTGGCGGTCTTGATATACCCTGTATATCTACCATATCATCGATACCCGCCCATCACTAATAGTGTGTAGTTACGACCGGTTGTCCGGGCTCGATGCGTTGTGAAGTTGCGATGCTTCACGCGGTATCCCAGTACATTTACGATGGAGAGATTCGTGGAAGCCCGAATGGACATTATATTTTTTGACATGTCCCGGCTTTTGCGTTTGTGGTTGATGTTTTTCTGTGTACAAATTGTATATTTAACATCCTGTGTTTTGTAAATTGGTGATGTAGTTTTGTAGAATTTCTAAGATTTATTACATGTTGTGAAATACTAAAATATCCTTGTTTAAATAATTGTCTTGCTGGATAGTCAATAAGCACAGCTAAGCAAGACGCTAACAATAAATTTGTAATAAATAAATACATCCAACAGTCACATACATAGTCCTGACTCCACATTAAGATCAATTAAGTCTTGTGTCGTGGGTATTAGAAACTACGAGAGACTTTCCGGTCTCACAAACACCCGGACCAGAGACAAATATTTGAGAGCCTCAAACATTCGTCTAGGTGCGGGGACCAAACCCGCGGCCTCTCGTTTCACAGCCGGCATCTAACCAACTGCGCCACGGAGACTGCAATTTAATGCACTTGTCTTTTGTACTGCTATAAAAAAACTACGCGAGACATAACGGTACCACAATCAGGCAGACCCGAGACATCAATACGAGACAGACAGCATACTCATGGATCACATAAACATTTGATCACATGGAAATCGAACCTGCGACCTCTCGTTTAACAACTGGCTTCTCTCCTACAGCACAACGGTTATCAATAAATTCTTAAAGGGCTCAATCTGCCCAGAATCCTTTGAATAAATGATTCTAACTGTATCGTGTGTATCAATCATAAACAATTTCTTTTGTGTCCGTAATATATCCGAATATGGTAATATTGATGCGTTTTCTATCACGCTAGTTATGGCGTGTATTATGGTAATCCCTTCCTGATTTTTTATAAATAGTTATTGGTTTTAAGGTTCCGTGATCTGGGTTCGATCCCCGAGATATTTGTGCGATCTGCATTTGTTTCGTGTTTAGGTGTTAGTGAGACCGAAAAGTCTCTCGTAGTTTCTAATACCCACGACACAAGACTCGATCTTAGTGTGGGGTCAGGACTATGTATGTAACAGTTGGGTGGATTTTTTTATTTATATCAATATTTATAGGTATTACTGAGACACTAGTATAAATAATTGGGCTTTCACTTTTCATTATTCATAGAATAGAAATGGCAAATGGGAAATAGATTGACTTGATTTAAAGTTTGCCGTTTATAAACACTCAAAATAACCGGAGAATTCAATACGTATTATTACTTTTTAAGCAGAGTAAGTGATAGAAGAGTATTTTAACTTATCAAGTTCACAATCAGCCTACTATCAGAAATTTTAAGAACATGATAAAATGTAACATAATTGGATTTTCTGCATACAATTACCTCAGGATTATATCCATAATAGCGAACCGAATTAGCTTTCTAATTAAACTAAAACAGAAAATTTATGGGAAAGTAGATTTAATACAAACTACGGAACCCTCAATAAGTTAGTGCATCTCACGCATTCCAAGTTCAAACGATGCGTTTATATTTTAATATTCTTTTTACAACTATGATAAACTTATTTACATAAACACACGAGTTATGACTTAACAGACTTAACAACGGTTTTTATGATGTTGGTTTAGGCGTGTGATACTGTTCAGAGAGATCTTATCTAAATATGAAGCAAAACTTCATACAGACTATGTTGTCTATTTTACCTATCAAGCTAATAATTTCATCCCAAAAATATCGATTGATGACGACAAAACATTGCAGCCAGAATACTGAATCAGCTACGACAAAATTTTGCATTTTGAAGATCTATGATCTACTTTTTACCTTTTGTTTTAATTATGATTGCCTCGGTGGCTTGGTTGTACTACGGTACGACTACAAAGCTGAGGTCTCGGGTTCGAATCCCAAAGTGATATTAGATTTTTCTATTCATTATCAGTCCGGAGTCAGAAATTTGTGCCCGATATGGTGATAGGCCCGCCCCAATCACATCATGTCACGGAACATACACGGCGAAATGTGGGATTCCTGGTAGGACCTCTGCCTACACTTTCCCTTCTGGGAAAAACGCGTTAGTTTGTTTATGTATGTATTTTAATTACTGCGTCGTTTACAGATAATTTTAAAGAGATTTCTAATGCTTATGAGCATAAATTCGTCAATAACAACATGCCTATCTAATAAGATCATTTGCTTAGCCAAGACGTTACTAACTTCAAACCTTTATATTCTATTAAAATCTTTCATTCTCCAATCATCTTACTATACCACCTACATACACCTAAAATAAATTTCCCATTTCTGCAAGTGCCCGATTTTGTATAAGGTAATAAAAAATCAGCGTTCGTATCGCCGCCAGCGAACCGATAGCATCTTGATAATGCAGTTGAACATAATAATAGTTTTATATTTTTCCACTATGTTATTACACACATCGCCTCGGGTCATAGAAGAGTACACGTTTGATGTATATTTTTTATTATATTGCTATAAATAAATTATAATTACAAGTTGTTATTGGACAGTTTCTATGATGTGGGTGAAGAGATGGATACAAATATTTAAAAAACTACTGAAAAAAATTACACTTAAAAGTAACAAATAATATTTATAACATTGTACTTGTAAACGTTGTTAATTTACTTATTGACTTGACTCGCTAACAAATCATATTACATGCGTAACATATTGAATGCGCGCCAAGTGCCAAACATTATAACATTTCTATGGGACCAAATGATAAGCACCAACTTTCAATCAAAAAAAGGAAAATCGAAATCGAGCCACCCAGTACAAAGTGATTAGTGTAATCCACAAACATAAAAAATATAGTCGAATCGAGAACCTTCTTTTTTGAAGTCGGTTAAAAACGATATGCAATGAATTCGATTCCTGTAAATAGGCAAATATTGGTGACCAACAAGGATTTGTCTCAAGTCTGAGTATCGTGGGACTGAAAGATTTGTTGTTTTTAATAAACAAATCTAAAACAGGAAATAACGGCTTATATTTAAACGGCCTTATTCTTAGACAGATTTAAAACATATTTTAGACATCGAATGTTTTGTCTTCTTCGCTCAAACTCAATTCTAAAGTCGTTCGAAAGGGACAAAACATTCGATATCTAAAATAGGTTTAAAATCTGTCCATGAATAAAGACGTAAGTGTATGTATAAATTATACCCTTGCTGTTTCCTTCTGTGTATTAAAGAGTATTCCGAGGGTCTAAGGTATTCACTCAGCAACTTGGAAGGAGCCACCTGACGAAGTTAACGACACGCGAGGGAAAAACCGCTTTGTCAAGGCCGGAGATTCTCGCCGAGATAGAGGACTTTTATGGTCGTTTATACGCCACACATGTGCCACGTCCTCAGCGTGACGACCATGATTCTAGAGCCACCCTGACACGCCACTATTCCGACGAACTGCCAGACATTGACCAAGGCGAGATTGTGTTGGCTCTGAAGCAACTAAAAAATGGAAAAGCCCCCGGTGAAGACGGAGTTACCTCAGAACTTCTGAAGGCAGGAGGAACCCCTGTTATACAGGAGCTACAAACCCTGTTTAACACCGTTCTTCACTGTGGGAGAACTCCAAAGGCGTGGAACAGGAGTTTGGTGGTTCTCTTTTTTAAGAAGGGTGATAAAACCCTTCTTAAAAATTATAGACCCATCTCACTCCTGAGCCACGTCTATAAGTTGTTTTCAAGGGTCATCACGAATCGCCTTGCAAGAAGAATCGACGAGTTTCAGCCTCCGGAACAGGCCGGGTTTCGTGGAGGATATGGTACCATAGACCACATCCACACAGTGAGGCAGATTATACAGAAGTCTGAAGAGTATAATCAGCCCCTGTGTCTGGCATTTGTGGACTATGAGAAGGCCTTTGACTCCATCGAAACCTGGGCTGTTTGGGAATCCTTACAGCGTTGCCAAGTAGACTTTCGCTATATCGAGGTGCTGAGATGTCTATACGAATCTGCCACAATGTATGTCCAAATACAAAACCATCAGTCTGAGGCCATCCAGCTGCGCAGAGGGGTGAGACAGGGGGATGTTATTTCCCCGAAACTGTTCACAAGCGCACTGGAGGACATGTTTAAGACGCTTGACTGGAATGATATGGGCATAAACATTAACGGCGAGCACATCTCGCACCTGCGTTTCGCTGACGATATAGTCTTGATGGCGGAATCGCTGGAGGAGCTGCAACAGATGCTGGACGGCCTGGCTTCAGCCTCACAGCGAATAGGTCTTCAAACGAACTTCGATAAAACCAAAGTTATGATCAACCACCACCTTGATCTAAGACCTGTCGCTGTATGTGGCCTCCAACTCGAAATTGTTTCCGAATATACCTACCTGGGCCAAACCCTTCAACTAGGAAGAAACAACTTTGAGAAGGAGGCTGCAAGGAGGATCCAGTTGGGCTGGGCAGCATTTGGTAAACTACGTCGAGTCTTCTCGTCACCCCTACCACAATGCTTGAAAACGAAAGTTTTCAACCAGTGCGTCCTACCGGTCCTGACCTACGGTGCTGAGACGTGGACACTCACAGTACGACTGATCCACCAGCTTAAAGTCGCTCAGCGAGCTATGGAGCGTGCTATGCTCGGAGTCTCTCTGAAGGATAGGATCCGTAACGATCTTATCCGACAGAGAACCAAAGTCATAGACATAGCACATAGGATTAGCAAGCTGAAATGGCAGTGGGCTGGCCATATCTGTCGAAGAACCGACTACCGCTGGAGTAAACGTGATCTTGAGTGGAGACCGCGCCTTGGCAAGCGTAGTGTAGGACGCCCTCCAGCTAGGTGGAGTGACGATTTGCGAAAGGTCGGTGGCAGATGTTGGATGCGACAAGCCGAAGACAGGGTGAAATGGCGCAATTTTGAGGAGGCCTATGTCCAGCAGTGGACTAATATAGGCTGATGATGATGATGATTAAAGAGTATTATTTTAAACATATTTGAAACATTGAATATATAACTAAATATTGTTTATTTTGTTACAGGTACATACATCCATCTATTTGGACATCACAAATCTGAGTACATTTTTACGTAATTTTTAAGTCTAACATTATTATCAAAAGACGACCAGTTTTACGAGTATGTGTACACCAATGTTACACTTAGCAATAAAACGATTTTTTACGGGTTTATTCGGCAAATCCGTAGAAAATACTTTTCGTATATCAGCAGATAAGGCATCGTTTCCTATCATAAGAATAGGCATAGCTTATCGATCTCCTTACTCAATTAGATGTTTGTTCGTGTGTTTCTATCCCCTGCCATAAAAAAATCTCATACGGCCTTATTCATAGACAGATTTAAAACCTATTTATGTTATCGAATGTTTTGTCTTCTTCGTTCAAACTGAATTCTAAAGTCGTTCGAACGGGACAAAACATTCGATAACTAAAATAGGTTTTAAATATGTCTATGAATATGAATAGTGTTGCTTAACGTTTTTGTGCAAAAAACAGTTCCCATAACAGTACAGATTTCAGCAGCTGTTTATACAGATTCTAAAGTTCTCAGCTGAGTCACGGTTATGTCATCAGGTACGTTGACCTCAGGTTTCTAACCTTGGACCTTGGACTCTTGCGCAAGTTTGGTAAAAAATAATAGCTTTGCAAACATGTGCTTGTCGTCACGCGATGAATCGTTCTCGTCTTGATTGATAATTGTGTAATTATCCGTGTAATTTGTTTGTTTACCTTCATTTGTAGGAATAGTATAGTGGGGGATATTGAACATTTCCTTGGTCATTTTATAGCATTGATCTCCAACGGCCGGCTCCTACTAATGTTTTCCCCGCTATTACGGCAAGAATGTCATTTTAAACATCGCTTGCTCCTTTTACGATATCAGGGTAAAAAAAATACAACTTTGAATGCTTTGCAAATGCAAAGGCTTTTAATATCGTATTTTAATGAGACGCGAAATAAGTATGCCTAATGAAATGACATCGTAGCATTAATATCTACATTTTCTGCCTAATCCAAAACAGACACGAATTAACATAATTGTTTTCTACAAATACATTTTATTGTAATATCATATCTTAGACACAAAACTCTATCAGAATATCTAACGGGCTATAAACAATCGTATTTTAACTTTCCAAAGCATTTCACTTGAGACTGAGCGAGTATCCACGGCGACGATTTAGCCCACTGTTATGCTGACAACGTTTATTTCAACTATAAATATCTTATATTTATATCCTTAGATTTTATTGTTTGCGTTGCTAAAGTTGCTTGGGGGAAAAAGTAGTTCGAAGTTTTGCTGCTAGATGTCGCTATTTCAGCCTAAAACTTACTAGTTACATTTTAAAAAAATCCATTGACTCGCCAATTATAATGCTATAGTTTGCTTTTGACATTGTATGATTTGATCGAAAAATCTGAGTATAATTGAAAACATCGAATACTTATTCTAACCATGCTTTTTCGATCTAAAAGCTCTTCAATTTTCAGGACATTTTTTTTTTTTGTCTTTCTTGCACCAGTGTTGTATGCCATTATATTCTTTTCATATTTCCGGAGAGACACTAACGAATAAACGATCTTTGAAAATAATCTCATCAATTTTTTACAGGATATGGAGATATTCGATCTAAGTCAAATTTAAAGCGTCCATATGAAAATTGTTGTTCAGATGAAAAAATAAACTAATTTAATTAGTTGAATAATAACACTAGAAGGCCTATAACCGCTAGACTAACAGGTATATCTATAAAAGGAGACCAAAACCAATCTACTTATTATTCAAGTTATTAAGACAGGTAGCTGTATAACTGGTACTAATAATGAGTTAGTAATTAACGGTTACAAATACATCATAAATCATACATCGATGGATTTAAAACGGTCCGCCGAAAATTCTATCAGACTGGTTCTTACTACTAGTCTCTTATTGTGTATTAACATATTATTGTATAAATATAACTTGAGACTTTATTTAATATGACTTTACTTTATGTATTTTACGGTTATTCATATAAATTCTAAGATATAAATATGCTAAATATATTGTTTTTGAAGCATCAAAATTTCTCACGGGAATTTTGTTTCAACATTGCCAAATTGACGCCATAAATTAATTCGAATTTTAACAAAAATAAAATTATAGGCATTTTAGAGTAGCACTAGCATCGCCGAACCAAGATGTCCCGAATATGTATACGAATTTCTGGGTTTTAAAAGTAGAGAAGAGCAGAGATAGTGTAAAGGAAGAGATTTATTGGGATTTTTAGCAATGTATGTCCTATAAATTAATACAATTATTTTTAATAATATTGGTGCAAGAGCTAAAAAGAGTTTTCTGATAGTTTCGATTCCCGCATCGATTACAAATTAGCGAGCAAATATTGTGTATAAATCGAACTCACAAAACCAACCAAAGCTGCAAAAATTCGAAAAACCTGTAAATGAACGTTGCAAAATAAATTATATTCGAATTTCCCACGACCTCCAGTTACTCCAAATACCTTTGCTGTGGCTGTTACAAAAATATTCGCGTGAGACGACTGGGAATGCCGGCCGAGATACCAGCACAAACTATGCATTGTTCCTATAATTATTTCTTAGCATTAATGCCTTGTTTTCTATCGAGTAATTTGGTTAATGTAGGGTGTGGACGGCACATTAATCTGGTGGCCTGGCAGACCATGAAGTCTTTCATAGGACTCAATTTGGCAATATATATATTCTTTATTGTACACCACGGAAAAAAGACAGAGATAATAACAAAACTAAACAATAAGTACAATCGGCGGCCTTATTGCACAAGGCAATCTCTTCCAGGCAACCATAGGATGGACATAGAAGAAAGGAGAGAGAAAGGGTAGTCTAGGGTGTATAGTGACATAAATATAAATAGATAAATAATAATATAATAAATGGATAAAGTAAAACACAAATATAAAATCATACAACAAACATACATATTACATACATATATACATATTATATTAAATATATATATATATTGGCAATCAACTTTGTAGGTTTTCAATCTGAAAGTATGCTCTAATCAGATCTTCTTTTAGATATTTTAGTGAAACCTCTGAGAAAAATTTAACATTACATATTTTAAACTGCCTTTGTGGCGTAGTTGTACTACAGTATAATTGCAAAGCCAAGGTCTCGGGTTCGTATCCTGGGACGGGCAAAGTGATATTGGATTTTTTATTAATTATCAGGCTGGAATCAGGAATTAGTGCCCGATATGGCGATAGGCTCGCCTCCTATCACATCAAGGAACGGAACATACAAGGCGAAACATGTGTATCATGGTACACCCCATCTGGGAAAAAGGCGTGAGTTTATGTATGATGTGTGTGTGTATATTTTAAAAGTTTACTATATACTTCACCGATACTTCGTTGAATTAAATTCTTTCTATCATTGATTTTAATTTATTCACGATCGTTTAAAACAGGTTACATTGTTATAATTACTCATATATTTCCAAGTGCTAAGTTGTGTTAATAAATGTAATTATATAAAACGCCTTACAATTAGTCTATGAGTAATCGCATTTATAATATAAAATAAAAGAGATAAATAAAACACGGAAGACATTATTATACCTACTATTTAGAATAAATGTCGGAATTAATTACTTGAATTGAGTACAATTGTGTTAGTGATGTTACGTGCTGATTCTGAATCCATGCTTTATTTAAAACGTTTACTTCTACGAATTTATTAATTCGTTTTAAAACCAATTTTAGTTATCGAATGTTTCGTCTTCTTCGCTCACACTGAATTCAAAGTCGTTTGTAACTTCCCACTAGACTCATATGGCAACTTTTAAAGTAGACACTCATTGTCTTTATCCTTTATCCTTTAAAAAAAAGAGCGAAATCTCACCTTACAGGCCGGCAACGTATCTCTATTTACTATAGTGTTGCAGATGTTCATGGGAAGCGATGATCATTTACCAGCAGGTGAACCTTATACTCGTTTGTTCCCTGTAACATAAAAAAATTGTCCTACTCCTAAGCCCAGATTAAGAGGAATATTCTTTCCCATACCAATACAAAAATTACTTAAAAATCAAATTTTTGTGTTTTAAAAAGGCTACAATTCCCTTTAGACTGCCTCGGTGGCGTAGTTGTATTACGGTACGGTTACAAAGCTGAGGTCTCAGGTTCGAGTCCCGGGTCGGCCAAAGTGATACTGGATTTTTCTATTCTTTATTAGCCCGGAGTCAGGAATTTGTGCCCGATAAGGCGATAGGCTCGCCCCCTATCACATCATGGGACGAAACATACAAGGCGAAATGTGGGTGTCCTGGTGGCGCCTCTGCCTACCCCTTCGGGGATAGAGGCGTGAGTTTATGTATGTATGTATGTATGTATGTACAATTCGCTTTAAATAAGAAATAGGAACGTCATAAACGGCAAATGTATATTTGGATCTAATTCCGATTACAAACAGACATCACTAGAAGTTTCATCACTTCAAACAGTTTATGCATTTATGTTAATCTGTCATGATATCCTTCCATCTGAGACGTATATGGAAATCCTGCTTTGTGAACATTTATTTCAACAACGTTGATACGAAAAATTGTAGGGTTATTACAATTGTAAATGAATGTAAGCAATATAACACTAATAACGTAAATATGACTAGATTAAATATGTTAGAATTAAATTAATAAATACACCCAACAGTCACTTCCATAGTCCTGACCCCACACTAAGATCAAGTTTTGTGTCGTGGGTATCAGGAACTACGAGACACTTTTCGGTCCCACAAACATCCAGACCGGAAACAAATACATGTTCACACAAATATTTGTGTTGGTGCGGGGATCGAACCCACAGCCTCTCGTTTCACAGGCGGCGTCTAACCAACTGCGCCACGGAGGCTGTCTATAAAAAATATCTCACTCAAAATTGCATTGCAAAAAGAAGCTTGTCACCAACAGCTAACCTTTAAAAGGTCTGCTTTTCACGGTGTCCCTTTTGGAACTAAATTCGTCAGTTTATCGAACGGGTCCAGATTTGTGTTGCCAAAAGTATGTACTCAAATATCGGCGTAATGATGCCAGCTCGTATCGTCTTCAGTCAAACATCGGGGGGTACCTAATGGTTACGGAGGTGTATAATATTATTTTTATTAATACTGAGACAGTTCTTTTATAAATATTGAGTATTATTTTATACTGGAATGCCACAAAAAATTTATTTTATGATGTTAAAATGCAAGTTGCGCACACAAAAATTATTGTTTTGTGACGTCAAAAGGTTAGCAAATCATTGGGAACTTTTGACTTGACTAATGACTTTATCCGAAGCGAAATATCTCAGAAAAAAGTGCTTTATAAAGATAACAATAATATAATGAAATACATACACATCGGGTTTAGAAATAAAAATTGTCATCTGCAATTTATATGCTTCCATGTACAGCTACAAGTCTCGAAGCTACGAAAACAATTACGTGTGCTTTGGATTCGAACCTACGACCTCCATATTAGCAGTACAGTCTGCTCCCAACTATACTACAACTATAATTCTCTTTACCCAGTCGGTGTCCATGGCGAAAGTCGACGAGCAAAATTACGTGCATTTGAGGTTGACAACGCATTTAACCGTTCGAGATGTCACGGAATAAGGCCGACTGCAGTCACGTTTGGTCTATTCCACAAACGGTTAATGTTTTAATATCTGACAGTTTTGTCAACATTATTATAAAAGTGCGGTGAAATCTAGTGGCTTAGTTTGAAAGGGGTCAATGGAAATAATAAGTTTTGTATGAGATTTTTCCGTCTATACATTTATAAATGTTATTGTACGGCAATAAGGATAATTTATTGTAATTTCACTTTTACCTCTTCTTGCCTGACATGGTCATCGAACACAGGACCTGATGCCTCGCAAGTATGTAATATATAATACTAAAAACCTTTCACCTTCTTCTTGTAATATTGCTAAAAAATACTACGATTTTTCATCTATCAATAACAATTTAATTGACAACCACAGCTATGATGCATACAATTCCAAAAAACAGCTCCTAAATTGATCTCAATATTAAAAGGGTCGCGCTTAAAAAAACTTTCAATGGTCACACTACCTGCGAAGTTCCGAGTGTCGGTTTTTGAACGCAAGCTCGTATATTTAATACAGGACGTGATAAGAACGCGTGTGGTCCGGCCCTTTATGAAATTACTTCCATCAATTTAAAACATAAATTAAATAGGCGCCTGAATTCTGAGATAAATACCATGCCACAACTTTCATATTTGGCAGCGAGAGTTTAGTCTTAAGGAGCAAAATGTGATGTATTGGTGAGTGGAGATAAGACCTTTTTAAATTGAGAACATAATAAAATTATAAATAATTTGGCAGTCACGCATGTCCAATCATCATGGGCTATCAGTGATATCGTTACTACGAAGGATTTTTAATCCCACAATTAATACCAATAACAACTACTTTTTGACATAAACCTTGCCTACCAATAATAAACTAGGTTAGTATTATATGTCCATATATTTGCACAACGACATTTCATCTACACATAATAAGCCTGTCTTCAGTTCGTGAAAATTACTTCGTTTACACTTTTTCTTATACCCTAGTATACAGCATCCTTTTTCTCAATAAAAATATTTCCGTACAGTATGTTCTTATTCCCCCAATCGTTTCTAAACAGCCACCTTTCGAAGCTACCTTCAACCATGCAACGGTACATAATGATCATGATTACTGGTAGAATTGTTTATTGAAATTAACGCTAATTTACTCTCTGCGATGTGTTTATTGCCAGCTCTCGTTTCCTTCATATTCAAAGTGGAATCCGCGATTCCAATTCCATCCTGTTATTTTATTGGTTAAGATAGAGTATGGCTCTTGACTATGGATCATGAGATCTCGGTTCGGTTCCCTGGTCAATCATCCCACAATTTGTAGCCTATTAGAAACTGGAAGTATTTTTTATTGCTTTGAATGGCGAGACGAGCATGCCATTCGCCTGATGGTAAGCGATAAGTCCGCATGGACAGTAGAAAACCAAACAACACCATGAATTATAGCATTGCTTGGCACTCCACTGCGCTCGTCATCATAAGATGTTAAGTCCCAATTTGTCCAGTAGTTACTCTGGCTACAATGTCCTTCAAACCGGATCACAACAGTGCATTTACACAGCTGTTTGGCGGGAGAATGTACACTGGTTGAATGTACATAGGTTGAACCTACTCGGTACCCACCATGACATGCGTTTCATCGTTACGATTACGATGGTCATTTTCTAGCGGATGTAATTCTCCATTCTTCTACTATTTACTACAAGATTCTAGGTTTGCTTCTCTGTTGAGAAACTATATTTCGATTTATTCACACATGATTTGACAGGATATTAACACAGAAATCCAATTTTCGTCTGTGTGTTAATATCCTACCACAAGCTACAACTTTCTGGGTTCGCTTCCTAGGTCGAGCATCCAGCTGTAAAGATTCGATTTATTCATACATTTAAATTGGATTTCTGACTTCCATGGTGATAATCTCAACCTAAAATGAAACTGCCCAACTCTGCAAATTAATTATAACATTTACAGCGCGTTAACCAATAACTGACACCAATAAATAAAATTTGACGTAGGGTGCGTATCAATATTAAATAATTGAATAGGGGTAGTTAAACAGAGGGTAGATACACATTAAAATGTCCAGGACGTGACATGAATTGAATTCGGCGTAAACTGTCAATTTCCAATGGGGGTGAAAAAAATATTGCGGGTGTGAACTCTCCCCTAAATTCTACCCTCGAAATTATGTTATTTGGAATACAATTTAATTTCTAACTGCATTTTTTCATTTTCCATTATGTTGTTATCTAGTTAAATATTCAATAATAATATTCTAACAATACCCACCTACTCTAAACACAAAAACACGAATGAACGGTTTACATTTTTATTCCCATAAAAATGTTCATAATTAAATTTAAAAAGCATTCAATTAATCAATACGTAGTATTAAATTGAAACGGTACAAGATAATTTTTATACACTTGTACAGCTGCGAGTCCCACGCGTAGAAACTCTGTTCCCGCCATTACACTGGCGTAGGGTTGTCACGAGTGAGCCTTGTCCAGAATATTATACTTATAGAACTATGAATTTACTGTATGACTGCCTCGGTGGCGTAGTTGTACTACGGTACGATTACAAAGCTGAGGTCTCGGGTTCAAATCCCGGGTCGTGCAAATTTATATTGGATTTTTCTATTAATTATCAGGCCAGAGTCAGGAATTGGTGCCCGATATGGCGATAGGCTCGCCCCCTATCACATCGAGGAACGGAACATACTAGGCGAAATGTGGGCGTCCTGGTGGCGTCTCTGCCTATCCATTCTGGGGTGAAGGCGTGAGTTAATGTATGTAACTATGAATTCAACGAATTAAATTACCCGTTTCCAACAGGTCGTTATAAAATCCTTTGGGGAAGGCATATTTTGATCAGCAAACTTTTTTTGGCTATACAATAATGCCAAATTGATCTGTACTATGAATACAAAGCTCATGTCAAGCAATATTTTGTGAAGGTTTGTAAGTCAATAAACATACATATTTGCATAAGTTCAAACTTAGCTAATAATGTGGGTTGTAGAATAATGTGACATTATTAGCCGGATGCATTTAATTAAAAACCTATAATTCAGTTGTGTTAGCCTTATAATATAAGATAAAGGCTTAAAAAATGCGGTGTGACCTTATTGAATCTGTCTCACTGCAAAACACGGGCCTCCTCTACAATCAAGGATACGATTGTGAGGGGTTAGGCCATACAGTCCACCACGCTGGCTTACTGCGGGGTGGTGGACTTTACGTATCATAGAAATTCTTATAAATAACTAAATAAATAAATATTGAAGAAATAAACATTAAATCTTTCTGCAAAATGCAGTATAAGGGAAGTTAAAAATATTTTAATGTCGATAAGCGTTATCAATATTTTAATGTAGGTTGGCAACCCTAAACAAGACAGGCGGGCGAAGTTAAAACAACCTGTTTGTATACATTCGTGTTAAATGTTTTCTAATATCACTTTGTATTGATAACGTAAGTGCTTGTACATTTAAACCGTCTAATATATTTATTGGGAATGGGAGGTGTGGTGCAACTGACCTGGCGGGGAAATTTCATTTAATTTTATTATATTAAGCAACCCTGTTGATTTTAGTATGACTAGGTAGGATGTATTTCCTGGATTAATAGAGTAAAGTGAATTTTATTGACAGCCTCCGTGGCGCAGTTGGTTAGAAGCCGGCTGTGAGAAGCTGCGGGTTCGATCCCCGCACCGAAACAAATATTTGTGTGACCCACAGGTATTTGTTTCGGGTCTGGGTGTTTGTGAGGCCGAGAAGTCTCTCGTAGTTCCTGATACCCACGACACAAGACTCGATCTTAGTGTGAGGTCAGGACTATGTATGCGACTGTTGGGTGTATTTATTGTATTTATTATCTTATGTGCTAGGGTGAACAAAAGTACAGTGTGAGGTCAGGACTATGTATGTGACTGTTGGGTCTATTTATTTTTTATTTATTATTATTTAATCGAAGGGGATGAACAAAAGTACCTTTTTACAATGTCTTAAGTGACTGAAACCCTACAAATGATGGTTATTAGTATAGGTTATTGCTCATATTTTAAGGAAACAGGTGGATTATCAAATAAGAGTAATTATAATGGAGTAGGAATTTTAGACAATCTCATTGACAAAATGAAAGGCGACAGGCTGGCTGGAACATTGGTATCAAGGAATTGTCACCGCCCGGTTCTAGCTCGGTCATAAACACATTCAATTCTGCAGTTATTATATCACTTTAAAGTAGTCGAGTAAACGTCTAAATAATTCCCCTACAACACCTTTTAAACGAAATAATTTATTATAATTTCTGTATCAGGTCAAAATCGCCCGGTCCCCAACACTTCGCTCCTATACAACTGGGAGGTTGATTGAAAGAGGTTAGGCCTTGTCCACCGCGATAACTAAATGTGGATTGGCGGACTTCAAATACCGTAGAAAATATTTGCATGCAGGTTTCCTCAGGATGTATTCCTTCACTAGTAAAGGTCGTCTTAGAACTGAATTAATATTTTTTATATCTATGTTCTTTTATCATTAAAGTGCACTGCAGAACTTAAGCTATTTTATCACATACATAGTCTTGATATCGGAAACTACGAAAGACTTTTCGGTCTCACAACTCAGACCCCAGACAAATATCTGCGCGCTTCACAAGCATTTGTCTCGGTGCGAGGATACAACCCGCGGCCCCGCGTTTCATAGCCGGCGTCGAACCAACAGCGTCACGGAGGCTGTCAAAAAATTTAAAAAATAATGAAGTACACATCTCTAAAAGATGAAGAAATCAAAAACAAGATTTATTACACCCGACAGCCATACATTACTGCATCCCTAATAACCACGATTAATACCCAATGATCAAAATACACGACTTTGATTTAATACTTGAACCCGTCGAAGAAATCTCCTATAAATCTTCGTGGCGTGCACTGATAATCAGCCCTGGGGTCATTAACCAACCAAAAATAAAAGCAAGTACATGAAAGTAATTGAGCGGTCCTTGACCTATTTTTGTGTCTGTCGAGTTTATAGTGGATGCTGTCTACCTATAGCTATGTATGTCCCATGACTGAGCTTGAATGCCTCCGAATAAAGACATGAAGTTTTCTTATATTTGCATGCCAAATACGAGTTGATAAACTACGATTTTATAACAAGCGGTTAAAATAAAATACCAATATTTAAAGATTATATAGATTTGCTTATACGAACCAAGGACTAAGTTATAATTACACACAACTTTCGATTGTGGATACCATTAGAAAAATAGCATAATGTTCACATAATATTTATTGATTAATTGTAATTGTTTTCTCTGCGTAAATACTCGGAAAAAATCAGTAAACACCAATTATGAAACCATTTTTTTAAATAAATATATCACATAAGGCACAAGAAAATAATAATTTCTCAAAAACCGTTCATCAATTGCTTCATAAAAGGCAACAAAGTGGCCATAATTAAACCAACAATACATTTAGCATACCAAACCAATAAAAGAAATCATTACTCCGATTTAAGTGTAAATAGCACGCCGAACAATCTCTGACAGTTATTTATTGTCGTTAAAAACTCGACTCAAAGTTAAGCGGAATTTCTTAACAGGCGATATGTGGAGCAATACACTGAACCCCTTATAATTGGTAAAAAAATTATGTGTGTAATATGCTTTCATTTATGTACGCAAAGAAAGACTTCGTAAGAACTTATACTTAATTTAAGACAAGTCACTTTTATCAAGAAATTTTAAAATAGCCTATCATTAACACCGTTTATAATTTAAAATCACATATACACATGTATATTTATGAATATATATTTTTTACTCCTCTTAAATAAAACACGTGTTGTAGATTTATGAATATTTAAGAAACTACGTTGAATAAAGTTATGGGTTCTTTCGGAAATTTGACAGTTAACAACTAACTTCATCATGTCGCTTTTTTGCTGTCGATGTGCGCATCGTAAAAATTTTAGTCGCATATTTACAAACGCGCCAAAAGAAGTTTAACTTCCCAAAGGATTATTATACACTTAAAGAAAGTTCGACTAGAAAGTTGGTAAATATTGCACAATAATATGTTTCGTAATAATTAATATTGGGGCGCGTAAAAATTGTATTACGTAAAAATATTTTTTTGTTGCGAAATGTCAATAATTTAAAGTAATTTATTGTATTATGAAGTCAATTATTTTATGACTGTGTTATCTACAATTTACAAAACATTATATTACATGGGCCCGCCAAAGCGATTGCAACGCAACTGAATTGAGGTGTTTTGCAGGACCAAAATAATACCGAGAACATAAGATTATCTCTTGTTAGTCGACAAAATTATGCTGGGCTTTGCTGAATGCTGTAATCACATCAGTATTATGTCCAGTTGACTCGATAATACTATAATTTTAACAAGCTATGACAAGGCTGTAACACTTCCATATACTTCAACGGATAGATCTTCAATTTCCTAACTACACCTTCTTCTAAAGTCAGTCTATCATTACATGCAAAACACGATATTTTAATAACTAAATTAATAAATTACGTCGAAAGCCGTCGGCGCGGCCGTGTGTCCCGCTGACACAATTAATTTATGAACACTTAGGGTCCCTTTCCATTACAACGTAGCCTGCTATAATAGTGCTATAGACGAGTTATGTTAAAACACGTAGTATTGAACCAGCTAGTGACCGAAGGTTTTAAGGCATTTCATAGAAATTATACAAACAAAACAGGTGGTTTACACACCGAATGTTTTTTGTTGTGGACTGTATGGCCTAACCCCTCTCAATCGTACTCTTCTTAGAAAGCCCGTGCCCTGCAACGTATATGGGCTCATACATACATAAATACATTATACACTTTGTAATTTAGAATCCTATAGAAATAGGTTAGTCTGATCAGACATGTATCACTGTTACTAAACTCCGAGTTGAAGCGATATTTGTGGTTGCAAATATCGTTTCCTATAATATTGATTTTCTACTGTTAAATTCATATCAGTTTCTTCCATTTATTTTCGCTGGTGGTAGGTCTCGTTGCTTTGTAATTCATGGTGTTGTTTGGTTTGCTACTGTCCATAAGCGTTCATTTCGCTTACCATCACGCGAATGGCATGCTCGTCTCGCCATTAATCGCAATAAAAAAAATTAGTGTGTGAGATAAACCAATGTTGTAGTTATTCATTGGCAATGGTGATCACTTATCATCAGTTTGACTGTTTACTTTTTTGTCATTATGAGAATAATACATATTTTTATCTGTTTATATTGCGGTCATGGAAGCTACGATGTCGTGGACACAGTCCCTTACCGATAAACATTTATAAACCGACCCGAGTTTTCTTTAACCGGAGTTTTTATAACTGGCCCTTGTCACGGCATGTGTAATCTCGCGTTAATTGTTTAACTGCGCTTTTAAACGCAGTTTAATTATGATAATTTTATAGAAAAGTGTGAGATTTTAGTTATCTGCATCTATTCGCTTTCTCGTTTTCCCGTCTCGATAGCTTTTCCCATATACGGTATGGGAAAATAAGGTTTTAATTGAAGAAGAAAGTTGCAAATTTCTTTCCGTAAACATACATCATCTGTTTATTTGTGTGCTCACAATTCAACTAATGCTTTCATTTACATGGTCTTATTTATCGGAAATTGCTAATAAGTAACCTATCTATTAGACAGACGTCACCATTTTTTGGGCAATATTCATTCCCGTGATTTTTTGAATCGTAAGAGTCAACTTAAGAATCGAAGTGAGAACCTCACAGCTCGTTGACCTTACACAAAATAACTAGACAATGACACCAGTTCCACCCACTCACATGTCCAAAGATATTACGCAACTGAAAATAACAATCCACACACTTGATCTAGATAAGCTAAATCACAATAATCCCATTATCAGATCGAATTAATTGAACGCAGACCATGTTAAAGGTAACAAAAATGGCGCTTAAAGAACATAACAATAAATATTCTTGCAAAAACTCCGTTGCAAAATTCGCCGTCGGGTTCAAACCTGTGGTCTTACGCAACGCGCTAACCACCGCACAATAAAGGGAACGACGGTTCATCGACTCTGACATTTCAATTTTAATGCTTCAAACACGAACTTCGAACAAAGCTGAGCACTTCATTTTAGCCATTTTGAATGAAAGTTGTCAAGGTGTAGATTAACACTGGCTTTTTTCACTGTACTGTATCAACCCATTCTCCTTGCTGGGCACTGAAATCTTTTGCCAATAAAGAAATCGCTTGAGAAGGCTTAGGCTATAGTCCACCACGCTGGCGGACTTTATTTTTTTCAATCATGATCATCATCAGCCCGTTGCAGGCCACTGCTGGACATAAGCCTCTCCCAAGGTACGCCACAGAGCCCGGTCTGCTGCTTTACGCATCCAGTCGCTGCCGGCCCTCTAGTGCAAGTCGTCTCGCCATCTGGCCACATTTTTCAATAGCTTCTAGTAAATTCTGTATTCCATTTTTTTATTATTTCGAATTGAAACATAGTCTAACTGACTAAATTGTTTCGGTTTGTAAATAGCTTCGATATTCTTGCATAAAACATGATGGTATGCAAGATACATTGCTGTATTTTCATTCTCATGTAAAGCTGGTGATATTATTATCAGCTATTCATACAGAATCAATTACCAAATAAATATGTGTCCTAAATCCGAATTTGATATCTTAATTTCGCAGCCTCCTCTCCTTTCTAACAGATACCTGTCGATCAGTGATCATTCACAGTATTTACAAATATCAATACTCAGATTTCAAATCAATATTTCTATAACCCTTAATGAAAATGGAAAAGTATGAAAGACGTCTCATCTATTAGTTGATTATGCTATTGTGGTCTGGCACCATACATCATCAGTAACAACGAGCTAATGATTGTAAATACAGTTCGAAGAAGCATGGCGTGATTAAAAATCGGATGTTGATACCAGTATTATTTGGATATGATATCTGTCGACCATTCGACACTGAGGAAAATAAAATAAAAGTTAATACTACTGTAGTTGAGCTCAGACAGAATCTTATAGTCTCAATATAAGATGGGACAATTGTGCAATTGTTCTTCGTTTTAATAGTGTTAAAGGTCGCAGTAGTCTAAAAACCGCGAATCGAATAGCTTAAGGGTTCAGTCCATGCTCCGAGATTAGTATAACTATAACGTCGATGCACGACTCGTTTTTCATTTTGTCAATCGATTCCTCTGATGAAATATCTAAACCAGAACAAATTTTAATTTTTTAAAATAGATTAAATCAAAAAAAAAATCCCCATACCTATAATACAGGACTTTATCATGGCCTATTAAACGACAAACCCATCAAACCAATGGAATCCACAAATTGATTCAAAGCATCAGTAAAACTGAGCGTCAATAGCGACGCCACAAGCCAGGAAGCGAGTAGTTGTCACCGCGGGGTCTGGGAGGTCCCACTTTTTATTTGTTCTGCTCAAGCTTAACTAATAACTTCCTTTGTAAGTGTTACGAGAGATCCGGCGCCGTGGCTTGTTAGGCCCAAATATGCATGGAGTTTCACGCCTTAGACATAATTGTATGTAATTATCAGAGTCCTAGTAGTTTCTCCTTTCTTCTATTTTCATCTCGTTTACGAAGATAAACTAAGCTGATGCTTCAGGGGAATTAAAGCAAAATAGGAAATGTGTTACTATCATTTTTATAGGTATCTGAAAAATGCTCATTCTAGCTACTGACTACTATTCTAATATTAAAATAAAACTTATTTTTACGGATTTTATCGCGGATTGGTTTCATTTTTACATTTTTTAACTTCCCTACATTTCGATTGCTTGGTATAGGCTGATAATCCAATGCCTCCGATAGGAGTTACATTAACTTCAATAACTATCCAGCTGATATCAATTTGATCAGCTGTAGTTTATATTTCCCACACAATAAGGGTCATATCATCTTTATTCCACATGTTTTGTAAGCAGGACACACTCGTATGCTCGTATAGATCGATATCTGTCCTTACATTCTCACCTTCGGCCAAATGTCACAAGATGGTACTTGTCATGTTTCTAATTAACTATTAGTCGCTTCGCCATAATGCCTTTTATGTGTCGTGTTTTTCAAAAGGATAAGACATGATCTAATCGGCTTTTGTAATCAAATTCTAACGACATCGAGGAAAATAATTTAATTATAGTTAATCAGTAATGTCTAGATGTATACGTATTCTAGCAGATCCTAAAACCCTTAGAGCAACCTATGTTCAATAGTGAGTTTGGTATGGCTAAAGATGATGATGTTCAATTTAGGTCGCAGTATGAAAGGATCGTTGCGACCAATCTTTTACAGCTATCCCACCAAAAGCTTTCGTAATTAAAATTGCCGGCTTGACTATAATTTTGTACTTCTTCTTCGTCCTCAAAATAGTTATCAGTTTTTAAAGGCCTTTCAGTATTCATTGGTATCTGGCACCTATATTCACCTTCAGGTAAGCTTAATGATTTCTCGAGGTTGTACAATTCAAAAAGAAACCGTTACCCCTACCATTTCCACATTCACGTTGAACGAGTCCCCTACCTTAACATAATCGTGGAAACTTTAATGTCGGCGTATTTGACGGGCGGTAGTGTCTAATTGGATAACTGGCCGTTCGGTTTCACTTCGTCCACCTGTTTTATTTATAATTGAATGCACGTTAGGGCGCATGCGCACTAAAATATTCGACTACAAAAAAATAATAATACGATCGTACCTATTTACTACTTACTATTTAATAAATAATTAAATAAAAATAATAAATGAACCCCACAGTGACATTCATAGTCCTGAACCCACACTAAGATCGAGTCTTGTATCGTGAGTATTAGAAGCTACGAAAGACTTTTCGGTCTCACAAAAACCGAGACCCGAAACAAATACCTGTGGTTTACACAAACATTTGTCTTGGTGCGGGAATCGAATACGGGTACACTCGTTTCACAGCTGGCGTCTAACCAACTGCGCCACGGAGACTGTATTATTATTTAGTAAACTCGAACAGATTTCGAATGTCGATGTTACGATCTCCAATCCGAAACCAATAAGGATGAAGGTTGACACGAATTTGATTTTCTTTTGCAATGCATGATTATAGTGTTGCTTATAAACTTTTATATATTTTTTAAACATAGCATTAACCCTTTTAAATGTAAATCTAGTTGTGTCAATACTTAGCAGCGTAATTTTGAAACAATATACTCTGGGTTAAATGACATATAATTAAACTAATTTTGAAATACATTTTATTCTGGTTTTTCGTATTGTATGTTTCTCGGATTTATAGCAGACGTAATGCGTAAGCGCCCTGTGCAAGTTAACGTCACGATTTGTGTCGGACATAGAGTACCGCTAATGCATTTATTGAATTAGAAGTTTTCAGGCCGCAAAGCAATATACAAAAATATAATTATAAAAAAAAGCATTATTACTGCTACTATGGATTAAATGTTGAGAATTTTAAAGTCAAGGTTTCTATTACGTATTTTTAGGCACTGCGAAAGGATATTAAAAGATATTTCAGATTAACTTACCTTATAATTAAATAAATAATAAATAAATACACCCAACAGTCACATACATAGTCCTGACCCCACACTAAGATCGAGTCTTGTGTCGTGGGTATCAGAAGCTACGAGAGACTTTTCGGTCTCACAAACACCCAGACCCGAAACAAATACCTGTGGATCACACAAATATTTGTTTCGGTGCGGGGATCGAACCCGCGGCCTCTCGTTTCACAGGCGGCGTCTAACCAACTGCGCCACGGAGGCTGTCATGCGCCACGGAGGCTGTCAATCGTATGAACTTTCAAAAGTGCGTCTTTAACTTTCCTAAGTTACACTTAACTTCTCTGAAAAGTGAAAAGCTTTATGTATGCTATGTCTAGTAACACCTAAAGGTTTTAATAATACTATAAGTTATATGCTTCTATACTCAAGATTAGATTATTAGGCTTAGTCAGTCTTTCACTTCCTATTTCCTTATTTTATTAATTACATTATTATTATATAATAATACAGTAAAGTATTTAAAAATAAAAATAATTTACATAACAACAAAAGTCGCTAATTGTTTTAAGACCGTGCAAAGCCGGTTATTTGTTTTTGTCCAATTACAATTGTACAAAAAACATATAATGAATGTTATTTTGGTCGGCGAACGTCAGTTGATTGAACACAATCATTGTGTTATACCGTACCGGCTAAATCGTAGACCAATCATGGTTAATTATACTAAGGGCGTGGAACGAGACATCCTTATGCAGAGTAGACTAAGTTAGAAGGAGACAGAACCTTGCCTAAGGTTTGCTCAAGACTGGGTATGGTAATGAGGATAAAGTATCTAGAAATCTATGAAAAATTAAAGGTTGATCGATCCAAGAAGCTAGAAATTAAGTACATCAATTAGGAAGTGTTATACGCTTGTCTAAACAATTTCTTTTTTAATGATATTGGTAAAAGCGGTACTATTGAATATTCGCTCACAGGAATTCAGTAGAAAGTAACAGTTTTATTGGCCAGTCAGTGAGACAGTCTGAAGGATAATATTCCCTACCTTCCCCAGCCTTCTCCATACTTTCTCATATCCAGTAAAACAGCACACCTACGAAGTCCAGGTATTTTGAATACTCTAATGTTAGTAAAACCAAACATGTTACAACCGCTAAGTTATCTTACTTACGTTGTGGCTTCTAACAGCCGATCTCTATAATCTATCTATCTGTAACCAGAGATATCATTAGATATTTCGATGCATTTTATGTTTCAGTAAACAAAGTAGAGATATATAGATATGGTTTATTTATTTGTAGTTAGCTAGGTAAGATGAATATACATGTCTATCTTTGTTTATTAAAGTGTATTATTGTATCATTGTATGTTATGTTGAGCTCTAGTTAAAGATAGATAGGATATAGACAACGGCCTTGAGTCGTTTTTACCAAATAAGTCGGATCAAGACCATGAAAGAAGAATGATTGATTAACCATCCAACGGATAAAGCACATCACAAAAATATAAATCAAGTCGCACGTTCGATTTTGATAACGTGCCACGAAATCCGAAGCGATAACCACCAAACAAGACAGTTCGATACATATCGCTATCTGTCGATCGCTGACACCGTCGATGCTATCGACAGCCATGGCGCAACAGTGCGCGCGAAAACTTACGAATTTGGTGTCACGATCGGACGTTAGATTGGAATCTTCTGAAGAATTGTGGACTTTACGGTACTATGGGTTTACGATTTGACCGAATTAATTCACTGCACTTTTAGAAAAAATATATAAAACAGGCATAAAACAGTCCCAAAACTGTTAGATACGTGGTATCGAGAATACTAGGGACTTTGCGGATCCGTAAACCAAAATTCGTGACAAATATTTGTGACTATTGTAAATCTGTTTATCCTAATGAGAAGAAATCACTTTTTACCGTTCATGTTTTTAAAACTAACAAAAATGTAGAAAATACGACTTTTAAAAAAAATTTAAGTGCCATATCTAACATGCCAGGAAATACTCACTGTCAACAAAAAGTTCAAACAACTGTTTCTAAAGAAGAAAAAAACGGAAACACGATTTTTGCATCAAGCTTAGCTTTAAAAAGCGGTGAGACGTGAGTCATAAAATATGTGCATGCATTATTTCCCCCTCGCTTAAGGAATTTTTCCCTATTTTTTATGACTAATTATCGTTAGATTAGTAACAATGACGAAAAGGGGGATTAACGAAATGATAACAATTGAAGCAACTCCTTGACTGTGTATTTCAAGTTTTTTTAATAATCCTCGTGAAAGGACTATGTTTAGCCTTAAACTCCTCATGGTTAAAATGATGATCATATATTATGTACTGTACCTAAATATATTTTTAACTATCGAAATATCGACCGACCTGTTGTATAAAAACAAAATTATAAAGGTTGTAGGACTTCCTACGTCAGATGCAGGTCGTTTTTATTTCTTGGACGAAACCTGTATTTATTAATAGACTTCTCGAGGCTTATGATGATTATAAATAATGTTATAGTATCTGTTATTTCTAACAATCGAAATAACTACTGCACCTGTTCTCAAGTACGGTAACAATGCTGCCCACACAGAGCGTCGACCGGCGACAAACAATTATCTTTCGCATTTGACACAATTATGACAATTGCTTCTTCACGCTCCGGTTAAAGGACTCAAGGTTATTGGAGGGAATACGTTGGGCCGGTCAACAGTTCTACAACTTAACGATGTCATTTCATTTCTTTAGTTAAATTTACTAAGGGATTTAGAAGACTTTTAAAAAACATAGACAAATTCTTAGTAATTGCCAATTTCGCAACAAGAAGGTGAAATTATTAAACGATATACTATATGTTTTTCTAGTACAGAATGCTACAGTTTTTTTGTTGTTAAATGAAGGATATAATACCAAGATTAAATAAAAAAGATCCTAACATAACCATCCAATAATATACTCGTACTTTCAAATTATAACAAAAAATATCCTAAACCCGAAGACACATGTCCCGCTTGTCAAACTATTCATCTGTCAACTCAGCTGTCACCGTGACAGTTCGTTAAAGAATTGTCAACTGACAGTTTCAAAATCGATACAACTCGATTCCAATTAAACACATGTCACTCGCTACTCGAAACGACTGCCATCGAGTGACAATGGTAAACAAAATCGAATAGTGGAATGGTAGTCACGAAAAGTGGTCCCACAAAGTTACGGTTATAGATTCAGTTACCGAGAGTTATTATGGGCTATTAAAACGGACAGGTCTGCAATGTAATCCAACACTTTCACCACGCCGCATCGCTTACAATGTTTATATGCAGGATAAATTACAATAACTTTGTGTAATTGGTGTACATGGCCCAATGGGCACCCAGCCCAATGTTGGCCTACATTGTAGCTATGTAAAAAATTCATACAACTTCACATTCGCCCATGACAATTGATGCGCAATTACATTTAGTTATACTAATTAATGCAATCTCCTCTTATTTATATTCTTTGTTTTTTTTTAACTGGCTTGGTAAATTTTTGCATGGCCTGAAGGGGCTGAAGGTACCAAGATTACCTACATGTATGGTGCGGCAAAGTCACGAATTGGCGTATCTTTTAGTTCGGCTAGATTAAATTATTACATTCATTCAGTTTAATAAGACTCAACCTTACAAATTAGACCTTGGTGACTAGACTTTTAGGCAGCCTAATAATTCATCGCAGCTACCTTCATTCACAAATTAAATTCATTAGCATCTGCAGCTGTTACTAAACTATAAGTTTTATATGTCCATAATGCTTTATTCTTTAATGCCCACAATTGTTACCTTAACTAACCTCAATAGCCCAAACAGTGTGCAAACAAGTCCACAAGTGAAGTATAACGGACGCACTTAACAAAGCAAATCAATAAACACTGTGACATTGTTTCCTTAACTTTCCACTTTCTATGAACATTATCACTTAATGTTACCGTTTTTAAATTTTCCATAATTACTTGACATTTTACTTGTTCTATTGTAGATATTGTAAAAGAACCAGTATTGTATATAAATTTAATAGCGTTGGAGTGCAATTTTACTGCCATACAGTACAGTTACTTGTTTGTATCTCCTAGACCACAATAAAGTATAAATAAATGTTATATGAGAGGGGAGGAAGAAAGAAATAGGGAGAAACTGTTACACTTGATTTCAATAAAAGATATGAAAAACAAAACGGTATGGGCTGACAATCGCATTAAAATAGTATGACGACATAACCATCGTTTATATATTTATTTATTTATTTATTTAATACTTTTTTGCACTAAATGGACATATACAAATGCAAACTTATACAATACAAATAATAGTACAAGTGGCGGCCTTATCACACTAGGTAATTTCTTACAGGCAACCATGGGATGGATATATAAATAGGAGAAAGAAAGGGCAGTCTAAAGCGTAAAATAAATAATAATAATGTATTACTCTAAATATATATAAATATAAACATAAACACATGTAAAAATATATGAATACACACATACTTACAATACATACATACATACATACATACATACATACATACAAACATACAATACATACAATACATACATATACGTAAACATATTATATACTTATCCTAACATTCATTAAAGGAATAGTACTCAGCGACAATCTTGTTGAGAGAGGAAATAACTCTTGATCATTTTTTTAAATGATGGCAGTGTTCGTGCCCGTCTTACCTCAACTGGAAGTGAGTTCCACAGTCGGACAGCTTGGACAGTAAATGATTTGTCCATGAATACTGTGGAGTGCATAGGCATTCTCAATTTCAGGTTCTCCGACGACCTCAAAGATCTCGAATGTGAATCATGGAGAAAGATGAATCGATCTTTAAGATAAGAGGGCGTGAGAGGATTATACAAAATATTGTACAGAAGTGAGAGAATATGAGTATTCCGACGAAACCGGATGGGTAACCACTTGAGCTTAGCACGAAATTCAGAAACATGGTCATATTTGCGGAGACCAAATATGAATCTGATACAAAAGTTTTGGAGACGCTCAAGCTTATTAAGTTGGTCCTCGGTGAGATCTAGATAGCTGACATCGGCATAATCAAGGATGGGGAGAAGGAGAGTTTGTGCAAGTGAAATCTTCGTTGTGATGGGTAGAAGATTGCTCAACCTTCGCAGGGACCTTGCCGAGGCAAACAGCTTCCGACTAAGCTCACGAAGCTGCGGACCCCAAGTGAGTGATCTATCAAGAATTAGGCCTAAATTCTTGACAGTGTCACTATATGGTATAATGGTGCCATAACAGGTGACGGGTGGTAGTATATCCCAATTTATTTTAGAAATCATCTTGGGGCTGCCGACTACGATGATTTGGGTTTTAGATGGATTAACCATCAATCCATAAGTCTTGCTCCAGTCACAAATCTGTTGAATATCGGAGTTTATAATTGCAATAGCGTCAGCCATCTTATCCAAGGGCGCCTGGGAGTAAATTTGGAGATCATCTGCGTAGAGGTGGTAGGAGGAACAAAGATGATTGGTTATGGAATTTATAAAAACTGCAAAAAGTAAAGGAGATAAAACGCCGCCCTGTGGAACGCCAGCAGATATGGAGCACCAGGAGGAAAAACTTTTCTCGACACAGATGCGCTGCCGGCGTCCAAACAGGTAACTACGAAACCAATCAATTGCCAATGGAGATATGTTAAGAGAACCTAGTACACTAAGCAACACATCAAAATCGACAGAGTTGAAGGCGTATATACCGTATATACCGATAATATAAGTGATATAAGCGTATATACCGAACATGCAAGGCGAAATGTGGGTGCTCTGGTAGCATCTCTGCCTACCCCTTCTGGGAAAAAGGTGTGAGTTTATGTATCTATGTATAACCATCGTTTAAAGTCAATTCTTGCGATGCAGTGGTACTTTAGTCAGGCCCACCCATTCTTATTTTTACGGATTTAACTTCAGTATAACTACCACTAATTTAACATTCTTCTCTATAAAAAAACATCAGTTTATGTGTTGGTACTTAACTAATACGAGTGGTGGACATCATGTCGATAGGTTCGGGCAATCAAAATATAATTAGAAACATGTTTTTCCCACGAGCGACGGTCGAAAGTTGTGATAGGTTTCGAAACGGTGCTGCGTTTAGTCCGCTCTACGATGTCAATTACTATTGACTATTATTTTAGGTATTTATTTAATCATGGTCCCATACAATTTATCGTAAATCATGTTTTTGTAAACATACATGTTCGACACCTGGGTCTTGCCGTGTTTGGACTCTGAACAAATACCATTTCAATTAAAAATATTTTTCTAATTGAGAGTAAAAATACAGAGTAAAAGGAAGCTCTTAAATTCAGTTACAGGTTATATAACTAACTATTTCCCGTCTTAACAATAGAAATATATGTCATGTGTAATTTCCGAAGTACATACCTATTTGAAATCTATCAAACCGTATAATGGCAGCCGGATGGGCTGTGGACTATTTTTTCTTAATCTTACCATTTCCCACTTCCTACAAGTAAAACCGTTGACTCAGCTGACATTATCATTATATCAGAAACATTGTAACTCTGAATTAATACAGCTTACCATGTAAAAGTGTTCATTTGTATGCAAATTTATGTGGGGTATTATTTAAGTTGCGTCATATAAGTGGTCAATAAACTAAAGACATGCACCCATACTTCCTCGTTATCGGTCCACTTAGACCCTCTTGAATAATTAAAACTCGCGATACAATCTCCTTGTTCAGTAAGCATTTCCTTGTGGTTTATGCTTACATAATTCCATAATGGTACACAATTTGAGATTTTTTAAATGTATCCTTGGAAGTTTTTAAATCTATCAAATGCAAATGTCATATAAATTGAGTTGTCAACTACCAATAGATTTGAGAATCTCCCTGTAGATCGAATAGACGACTCGAGCTTACCTGAACATCGCCGCCCCACAGTTAACAAACCGCCCCCGATAATTCTATATGGCATCGAAGACGTAAACGAGCTGTCCAAACTCATCGAGAGTGTGTGTGATGCAAACCACTTCAGACTGAGACTAGTTAACAAAAATTTGCTGCGCATTCTGTTGGAAAACTCGAACGATTACAAAAACGTAATTAATATAGTGAGAGATCATGGTTTAATTGGTCACACATTCACACCAAAAGACAAGAAATGCTTCCGTATAGTGATCAAAAAGTTACATCACACAACACCGCACAGTGAAATCATAAGAGCAATTGAAGCAACAGGCAACGAAGTGAGAGGGGAAATAATAAATGCACGTTATGGACCTGAGAAACTACCCAGCTCTACATTCTTTGTTAACCTAGAACCAAGTACCAACAACAAGGCGGTAAAGACCATTAAAAATATTTACCACCAACAGATTGTAATCGAAGACCCTCGCAAGTCGACCACCATCGTCCAATGTCAACGTTGCCAACAGTATGGTCACTCAAAAAACAACTGTATGAGGCCATACCGGTGTGTGAAATGCGCTGGACCTCACAGAACGTCTGATTGTCCTAAAAAAGACAGAAACTCGCCAGCGACCTGCGCCCTCTGCTCCCTTGATCACCCAGCGAACTATAAAGGTTGCAGTGTATATAAAGAAATCTTAGGCCGAAAATTTAGTAAACCTCCAACAATCCGAAGAGAAGCTCCGCAATTATCACCGAAACCAACAATAAATATTAATCAAAGACCACCAACCATCGCTCCAGAGGAACCGAAAAACACATCACAAAGATTATACTCAGAAGTAATATCCCCAACAAATCTTCCGATGAACTCGCTAGAAGATATATTTTATAAACAGAGTGTAAAACTTGACTCACTCATCCAACAAATAAGCTCACTCTTGGGGCTTATAACCACACTAGTCAACAAATTAGTGAAATGACTTCTCTAAGGATGGCTGCGTGGAACATTAATGGACTGGTATCTAATACCCAAGAACTAAAATCTTTCCTGTCCTTAAATAACATAGACGTCGCTCTCATATCTGAATCTCACGTTACTAGTAGGAGTTACTTTAACATACCAGGCTACCTGACTTATTTTACTCCCCATCCAGACAATGGCGCTCATGCTGGCTCCGCAATTGTCGTGAAAGATACCCTTGTCCATTATGTTCAGGAACCCTTTGCAAAAGACTTCCTCCAAGCAACCACAATAAGCGTCTCAGACAGGTCCGGTAATATCACCCTCTCCGCTGTGTACTGCCCGCCAAAACACATAATCAAGGAAAGCATGTTTAAGCAGTACTTCGCAACCTTGGGGAATAGGTTTATCGCCGGTGGAGACTGGAATGCCAAGCATATGCTTTGGGGATCTCGCCTAAACAACACACGAGGTAGAGAACTTAAGCTTTGCCTTGATGTCAACAACCTACAACCGATCTCTACAGGTACTCCGACCTACTGGCCAACAGACCCCAAGAAAATCCCCGACTTGCTAGACTTCTTTGTGACAAAAGGCATTGGACAATTATACACTACGGTTGAGTCTAGCGACGATGGTTCTTCGGACCACTCGCCCATTGTCTTGACGGTAGGCTCCATAATCTTAGAGCCTAAATCCCACCAGGAAAATCTCCACAACCCTCGAACAGATTGGGACTCATTCAGGGCATACATAATAAACAATATTAACCCAAGAATGCCAATGCAAACTACCGACGATGTAGACAACGCGTGTGTATGTATCACAAATCTCATCCAAGTATCGGCCTGGAAAAATACCCCAGAGTACAGATTTAACCATCCGAAAACCACTATTCTCTCGGCCGTGATAAAAGAAAAGATCCTTGAAAAACGAAGACTGAGACGAGTGTGGCAGCAATCTCGGAACAGAAGCGATAAAACACGACTAAACTTCGCCATTAAAAACTTAAGGAAACTCATTAGTGACTCAGTAAACCAAACCCTCCAAGATACACTGATACAACTATCCCCATCAGCCAAAGGCGAGTACTCCTTGTGGAAGGCTACCAAAAATCTGCAAAGACACCAACAATCATTTCCCGCCATTAGATCCGGCTCGACATGGGCCAGAAATGATCTAGAAAAGGCTGAAGCCTTCGCTGCCCACCTTGAATCAGTGTTCAGTCCAAATGATTTTCCTAACGGAGATGATTCGGATGTTGATGCTATTCTCGCTCAAGATCTCCAGCTGTGCCCTCCACTGAAACCAGTATCACCTGGAGAACTTGCCAAAGAGATCTCCAAGATGGACGGGAAAAAGGCTCCGGGCTTCGATCTTATCACGCCAAAAATCGTCAAAGAATTGCCAAAGATATGCCTAGTGTTCCTGACTCACTTGTTTAATGCATCATTCAGACTCAATTACTTCCCCAAGATCTGGAAAGTATCCAAAATAAAAATGATTCTTAAAGCCGACAAACCACCACAAGAAGTTAGTTCATATCGCCCAATTAGCTTGACTCCTGTTTTATCAAAATTATGGGAAAAAATGTTGCTCTCGAGAATGATGGAATTCTTGAAGGAATCGGACATCATTCCCCTGCACCAGTTTGGATTCAGAAAAAGCCACTCTACTGTGGAACAAGTACACCGCGTCTACGAACTTGCACGGCACTGTCTTGAGACTAGACAATATTGTTCCGCCGCCTTCCTTGACGTTCAGCAGGCGTTTGACAGGGTCTGGCATAAAGGACTCCTGTGTAAAATAAAAAATCTTCTACCACACTCCATATTTCTTTTAATATCATCATATCTACTTGATAGGAAGTTCACCGTGGCTCACGGAGAATCAGCAACTTTAACCCACAAATGCAACGCAGGAGTACCCCAAGGATCAGTACTGGGACCTGTATTATACAATATATATACATGTGACCTCCCTCAGATCCCTGAAGTCACAACAGCAACCTTCGCGGATGATGCTGCATTCCTTTCATGCAACAAAAATGCTGCAACAGCCAGTATGCATCTCCAAGAGCAACTCGACCTTACCATGTCCTGGATGACAAAATGGAAAATTAAAGCGAGCGCCCCAAAATCTAATCACATAACATTTGCTCTACGAATGGGTGACTGCCCCGCAGTGCGGTTGGGAGAAGATACACTACCTCACAGTAACCGTGTAAAATACCTGGGGTTTTACCTAGACAGACGTCTCACCTGGCAATATCACATCAAAGCGAAGAGGGAAGCTGTTAACTTGAGATTTAGAAGCCTTCTTTGGCTACTGGGGCGACAGTCCTCACTTTCTCTGAACAACAAGCTGATGGTCTATTCAGCTATCCTTAAACCTATCTGGCTGTATGGCATTGAATTGTGGTCCACCGCGAGTAACACGCATATCCAATGCATTCAACGCACTCAAAACAATATTCTTCGTACAATCAGCAACAGCCCGTGGTTCGTTCGCAACAAGGAAATTCATGAATACTTGAAAATGCCAACAATACGGGAGGAAGTTAACAAGTGCAAGGATAGGTACAAGTCGCGCTTGGAAGCTCACCCCAACCCTCTAGCCAGATTCCTGCTACAGGAAGCTACGGAGAAACGCCTAAAAAGAGCACTTGTGTTTGCAGATTAAGGGCACAACTGGGACGATAATTCCTAGCTGTTCCTACCCGCCAACCTTCACTCAACGAACTTGCTCATAGTCTAGCGACTGATTGCAAATAATATTAAAAAAAAAAAAAAAAAAAAAAAAAAAAATATAAATTGAGTTATAACAGAACTACAGGGGATTACGTATCCACCGTTCATTAGAAAAAAAATGAAATACGTGTTTTGCGCACAGATTGAACCTACGACTTTTCTTTGCGCAGCTGTCTTCTCACCCCTCAATTCTATTAATAACGAAGTGTCATATAAAAAATATCTCAAATATTGGAACCTCTCAATTGAATACAGAAAACATTCCAATTTCAAAATCATATTCGACTCTCATCACAATTACTCGATCAAGCAACTCTCCCATTGCAAGCAAGCACAAACCCGGACCAAATTACATCGATATGCATTCAAAATGAGTGCACGCGTCACTCGTCACTCGCCCACGCACTGTCATTTTGTTTTTTGTTTCCATCTGTTAAAACTCGGTTATCACAGGGACCATTTAATGACCTACGGCTTTGAGTAATTGATTTGGGGATTCTGATGCGATTGGTAGTGGGTTCTTGTTGTTTATACAGGGTATATCAAGACCGCGACCGAAAACGAAGCCAGGTGGTAGTTTTAGTGGTTACAGACACGACGCAAATAAAAATTCCACCAAAACAGCGACTGATATTTTTTTAGAACTTCGTCGTGTCTGTAACCACTAAAACTACCACCTGGCTTCGTTTTCGGTCGCGGTCTTGAGATACCCTGTATTGTTGGTAGTTTGGTTGGTCTGGCAAGCTATAAGCTACTATCTATCTACCTATTCAGCCAAAGGAAGCCCACTGCTGAACATAGGCCTCCCCGAAAGATCTCCACATCTATCTGTTGGAAGCCTGTATTCAGCGACTTCCAACAACATTCACCAGATCAATCAGAATCAGAATCAGAAATCAGCTTACACGGGCGATAATAACTCGTTCATCCTTTTGTTTCTTCCTTCTCGTACACCTACCATTTTAAGAGGCTGGCAACGGATCCACAATGCAAAGGTTGTAGACGATGGATGCGTAGGGGCATTTATCAAATGAGCTGTTTTCTAGTCGCTCGACTAATACATAAATCGTTTATGGTAAACATTTTTTTTAATTTGTAACATCTAGGTAACCCATGTCTTTAAGTACGAAATTTTATGAACATAATTTTTTTTATAAATATTCCATACATACATAAATTCATGCATTTTACCCAGAAGGGGTAGGCAGAGCAGGACACAAACATTCCGCCTTGTATGTTCCGTCCCATGTGATAGGGGGCGAGCCTATCGCCATATCGAGCACAACTACCTCCTCCCGGCTGATAATGAATAAAAAAATCCAGTATCACTTTGCCTGACCCAGGAATCGAACCCGAGACCTCTTGTAATCGTACAAAGGAAACATTAAACGTGTAATTTTACATATCCTCTATATCTCATATGACTCACATAAATAATTTAATTATCAACAATCCACACGAATTATTGTTGAAATAGTAAACATAAATACATAAATAGTATTTATTTGAGTAGTTGCACCTTGTTGTCGTTTGTGGCGCTGGAGTGCTTTTACCTGTCATTAGTTATTTTCTAATATATTTTATTCATTCTTGTTATACTTTTACTGGAGAATAAACGTTACATTGAACTCAGAGTCTCAAGGTTATTTTTTAGGTTTCCAACAGGTTATGGGCCCAGTCTCATATACCTGAAGATTCGAAGTTTAATATTTATTCTCATAAAGTACCGGACAATAATCATTCGAGAATTTTCCATCGTATATCGGCCCGAAAACAATGGCGATGTCTAATTTACAAATTGAAAAATTAGCCGGACGGGAAAATTATTCGACATGGAAGTTTGCGGTTAAATCGTATCTGGAACATGAAGATTTGTGGGAATGTGTCGATCCTGGCACCGATGTCGACAGTAAGAAAGATACAAAAGCTAAGTCGAAAATCATTTTGTTGGTGGAACCAATAAACTATGTCCATATTGAAAATGCACTTACGTCGAAAGAAGTATGGACAAACCTACGAAATGCTTTCGAAGACTCCGGGTTATCGAGGAAAGTTGGCTTATTGCGGGATTTAATCAACACAACACTGGATAACTGCGCAAACGTCGAAGAATATGTAAATAAAGTAATGAGTACTGCATACAAATTACGAAACATTGGTTTCGTAGTTGATGACGAATGGTTGGGAACACTCATGCTGGCAGGTTTACCGGAAAATTATAAACCGATGATCATGGGTCTGGAAAGTTCCGGAATAAAAATGTCATCAGATTTTGTCAAGACAAAACTTTTACAGGAGGTTAAAGTTTCCGAGTCTTCTGCGTCTTCTGTTTTATTTACAAAGCACAAAAATACCTCTAAAAACAATGCCAAGCTAAAGGAAAAAGAAAAAGGCCCTCGTTGCTTCAATTGTAATAAATATGGACATTACAAAAATCAATGTACAGTGAAAAAATGTAACCATGACAACAATAACAGTTTTTCAGCAATTTTTTCAGCTTACAGCAATGTGAATAAAGAAGACTGGTACATTGATTCAGGTGCTACTATGCACATGACGAGACGTTCCGACTGGATGTATGATATCCAAGCATCTCCGATTCAGCAAATAAAGGTGGCTAATAATGATGCTGTCTCCGTGCAAAATATGGGTAAAGTAAACATTCATACCATTTTTTGCAAAGATGGGTGTCCAATCCAGGTGAGAAATGTTTTATTTATTCCCGAGCTGTGTGTAAATTTGTTGTCAGTTAGTCAACTAACTAAAAATGGTTGTAAAGTGGAATTCACTGATACGGGATGTAACATATATAACGTTCATAAGATTCTTATAGCAAATGCAAGTTTGATCAATAACATGTACAAATTGAACACTGTTACCGTGACTGCTTATGCTGTATTGGGTGAAAATAAGACAGATCTTATTACATGGCACAAGAGAATGGGGCACTTAAATTTGGCTGATGTAAAGAGGTTAGAATCATGTGCTGAGGGTATAACTATCACTAATAAAGATGTTGATACTGTTTGTATACCATGTTGTGAAGCTAAACAAACACGATTACCGTTTCCAGACTCTGGTTCTAGGGCAAAGGCATTATTAGAAATAGTTCATACTGATCTATGTGGTCCGATGGAGACACTGTCTGCTGGTGGTGCGAAATACTTCATAACTTTCATAGATGACTATTCCCGTAAAGTTTATGTCTATTTTCTCAAGAACAAGTTGGATATTAAGTCGGTTTTTCAAAGTTTTAAAGAAGAAGTAGAAAATGAGTTAGATCTCAAAATAAAAATAGTTAGAAGCGATAATGGGAAAGAATATCTTAATAAAGCATTCTCGGATTTCCTAAGGGCTTCCGGCATCAAACATCAGACGAGTACTCCGTATACACCTGAGCAAAACGGGCTAGCGGAGCGGATGAATCGGACGTTGGTGGAACGTGCGAAATGCATGATTTTTGCAGGAAAGCTGCATAAACAGTTATGGGCAGAGGCAGTTGCTGCTGCAGCTTATGTTACCAACCGGTCACCATCTCGGGTTTTGGATAAGGTAACTCCGTATGAAAAGTGGACTGGTAAGAAACCGAACCTTTCAAATTTAAGGATTTTTGGTTGTAAAGCCATGGTACATATTCCAAAACAAAATCGTTTAAAATGGGATCGTAAATCAAGAGAATTACTTTTGGTGGGATATTGTGACAATACGAAGGGTTACAGACTGTATGATCCAGTAAAGAAAAGAATTATTATTAGTAGAGATGTCATATTTATTAATGAAGTTATGGATAATAATAGTAATACATCGGAACCCTTACCTACCAAACCGCTCATAAATATTCCTTTAAGTGCAAATAGTGATGAGGTAATATCTGTCGAAGATAGAACACGGAGTAGCAACACTTTGTCACACTCAAGTCCTGACACATCTTTCGATAGTTGTGTGTTGAATAGAATGACTGAGGATGAAACCTATTATCCCAGTTCAAATGATGATACTAGCACTGAAAGTTTTACTAGAAATATTACTTTAAGATCTCATCACAGGCAAAACAACTTCATGTGTGTTCAACAGATTTCAGACCCACTGACTATTGAAGAAGCCATGTCGGGCACTGATGCTGAATACTGGAAAGCAGCTATGGATGAGGAGTATCATTCATTATTGGAAAATAAAACTTGGGAAATAACTTATCTTCCAGAAGATAAACGTCCTATACCGCGCAATGGGTTTTCAAGAGGAAAACAAAAGAAAAGCAAGGAAAAGAGGATTTAAAGAAGAGAAAAGACAGCTATGTGGCTATTTCGGCCTCTATGCTATAGAATGAGGCAATGGTTATTTACAGAGATAATCAAAGTTCTATTAAACTTTCAGATTCCGATTGTTAATTGGTTGAAGGAGCCATTGGTGTGCAATATATTATACAGACGGATATGATGGTAGCTGATGCACTTACTAAAGCGACACCATACTCAAAGCTGGCATATTGTTCTACCAAGATGGGCTTGATTTATGTTTAAGGGAGGATGTTGAAATAGTAAACATAAATACATAAATAGTATTTATTTGAGTAGTTGCACCTTGTTGTCGTTTGTGGCGCTGGAGTGCTTTTACCTGTCATTAGTTATTTTCTAATATATTTTATTCATTCTTGTTATACTTTTACTGGAGAATAAACGTTACATTGAACTCAGAGTCTCAAGGTTATTTTTTAGGTTTCCAACAATTATCCTAGGACCTATATCATATAAGTATTACTAAACCCAGTTAGGTTGTCAAGAGTGATATACGAGCTGGGTTTAAACGTTTATATTTATGAATATGATACGTTATAATTACAGAACGGGTCGCAAGTGGGCCGCAGGTCACAGTGGCTGCCGACATAGAGACCTAGGTAGTCGGGGTCAACCTGTATGAGCACTGACCTGGAGAAAATAGGGCGAAATGTAACTAATTGCTGAAGGATCATTATGTCGATACATCGGTATTTTATTACATTAGACCTAATTCATAGAAATAATGCATTTGGAACAAATAATGGGAGATCATCAGCTGTCAAATTAATACACCCAACAGCCACATACATAGTCCTGACCCCACACTAAGATCGAGTCTGGTGTCGTGGGTATCAGGAACTACGAGGGAATTTTCGGTCTCACAAACACCCAGACTCGAAACAAATACTTGTGGTTCTCACAAACATTTGTCTCGGTGCGGGGATCGAACACGCGGCCTCTCGTTTCACAGGCGGCGTTTAACCAAATGCGCCAAATATTTGTGCGGCCCACAAATGTTTCTTTCGGGTCTGGGTGTTTGTGAGACCGAAAAGTCTCTTGTAGTTCTGATACCTGCGATACAAGACTTAGTTGATCTTAACGTGAGGTCAGGACTATGTATGTGACTGTTGGGTGTATTTATTTACTTAAAATAAAAGGTCCATGTACGGTACTGCCACACCAATCACGCCGAAGCATTTACAAAAATTTTATATTCACACCAGAGAAAGCATTAAACAGTTCTAGAACTTTCAAAACTCGTCTCGCTATCTATCACCGCGAACGGTTAGGAAAGCGATTTTCATTTGCGATTGTAGTCAAACGTGGCAACCGCAGATGTATAAATCTTCCCAATTCTATAGCGCCATAGATCACGAGGAGAAACTGCGACTAAGCATTTGCATGTGTCAAAACTTAGAGCTAGATACACTCGTTGAGGGATGTGATGGTGCTTCGTTTTTAATACGCTTTTATTAGCTTCGCCTGTATGTATTTAACGGAATCTTTGAAGTCAATTTACGAGCACTTCAAAACGTCGAATTGAAAAACTGTAAATTTGGCATACTTGTCAAGGACTGATGACACTACAATAATTTTAAAAGTATGTGACATTATCGTAACCAGAAACTTTATTAAAATTTAAAAAAAAACTGCCTTCCTTCGATAAGATAGCCATAAGATAGCCGTAGATAGACGGTTTTTAGTTAAATATACTTTAGTTTAAACACTAAAATACACGCTTTAGTAACAAAAACCACCTAAAAAAGTAAAGCTCGTGTTTTAGTGTTTTAACATTATTTTTTTTTTGCGATTAGATGATGCTAGTAACATCAGATTGTATGTGCAGTCGTATTTGTATAGATAATCTAGTGGCAATCACCTATCTCGCCATTTGACTTGGTGTTGGCATACAAATCGGATTTTTGATTTATCTATACACGATAAATTTAATTAAATTAAATATCATCTTAAAAGCTGAAAGCAACTAAGCATATCTCTAGGTTTTATTAACACATTACAATATAGTATTTCTCTTCTAAAATGGCATAAGTTTACGAATTTACTATAAATCCTTTTTTATTTTCTCTAGGTACCTACCACACAGTGAAACACAGATCTGCGTAGTTCGTGAGTTTTTCATACATAAAGTAAACCCTGTTTAATTGCTTGGGTTTTATCCCAAAGGAATCGGGATCTGATGACCTATCCTCTAATATGGTTTGCGGGTACCATAACAAAATTGTATTGATAAATTAGCTTACTTACATCGAAGTCCTCATCTATATAAAATTTTGAAATAAAACTTTTTGATGGATTTTATCGCGATTTGGTTTAATTTTTACATTTTTTAACTTTCCGACGTTTTGATTGCTTTACTGCTTTCGTGGTCACGGGGCGGACTGGAATGGGAAACGTCGCGTCGGAAGTTAAAAAATGTAAAAATTAAACCAAATCGAGATAAAATCCGTAAAAAATAGTTTTATTTCAATGTGTAACATTCGCGTAAGCCTAAGAAACCACTATATAAAATTTATTAACCCTTTAAAAGCTATACGAGACATCCAAATATACATATAATTTACGATAAAAATATCATAAACATTAATGGGTTTGCCATAAACGTCTGCATTACTCACAAATAATAATCCATAAAAATATAATAAATTTGTATAATATAAAACAGCACGAGACTATGATAGGCCATGTCAATTAATATCAAATGAAATAATTTTGTATTTAAATAGTCTTTTAAGAACCTAATTTATATTTGTTAAAGTCGATAACTATTTAGAAATATAAAATTAAGAGAATATATATAGTCTCTTAGCACAACAAAACACAAATCAAAAATACACGTCACGTTATAAAGTTTAAATTCCGATAAAAAAAACTTCAACAATATCATTGAGATGAATATTTTAAACCCTTCTTACCACCAAGACTGCCTAGGTGGCGTAGTTGTACTACGGTACGATTACAAAGCTGAGGTCTCGGGTTCGAATCCCAGTTCGAGCAAAGTGATATTGGATTTTCTATTTATTATCAGCCCGGAGTCAGGAATTTGTCCCCGATATGGCGATAGGCTCGCCCCTATCACATCATGGGACGGAACATACGAGGCGAAATGTGGGTGTCCTAGTTGCACCTCTGCCGACCCTTTCTGAAAAAAGGCGCGAGTTCATGTATGCTTACCATCAAGGTAATGAATATGGCAAAACCAAAATGCCTAAAGACAATTCTAACGCTCTTACTAACACATGACGTCATAAAGGCTTACCGCTTAATTAAAAGCGACATAATCTAAAGGTTAATTGGTCACACGGCTTCTATGTATACGGACGAAATATCAACAAGATTATGATATAACTTAAAATTCTTGGGACAAACTCCGTTTAAGCGTGACGAGGTCATAAGTTCAAGATTTCAAAGGCAGATATACATATAAATAAATAAATAAATACACCCAACAGTCACATACATAGTCCTGACCCCACACTAATATCGAGTCTTGTGTCGTGGGTATCAGGAACTACGAGAGACTTTTCGGTCTCACAAACACCAAGACCCGAAACAAATACTTGTGGTTCACACAAACATTTGTCTCGGTGCGGGGATCGAACCCGCGGCCTCTCGTTTCACAGCCGGCGTCTAACCAACTGCGCCACGGAGGCTGTCAAAATAATGAAATTGAATCCCATAGCGTATTGATTTCTTGGTTAATGAGTCTCGTGTCATAACTTCCAAGGTTTCATACGTTGTAGCCAAATTACTGTTCAATATATATGGGGATAAGGCCTACTGATAGTAATCTTGAAAACGCATATCGAATTAAAATGTTAGGCATTAAATATAGTTTCGTTTAAGTATTTCTATTAATATTGAGTCAATCAGTATTATTTTTTAAACAGGAGTGTAAAAGTGAATTCTATTCACCCCATGATGGTTACAGATTGAGTATCTACAGGTGATAAACAATTATTTAATTCTGTTTTTTAAATGTAGTTACATTTTTCAATGTGGAATGATATTTGCCTCTTGTTCCTTCGTTAAAAACGACCAGGAAATCACCTCATAAAAACATTGGCAGATCAAATCGATCGCCTAAAGAATTCCGTAAAATTAAACACTATAAAATACAATGTGAAACAGTAAAAACATTAAAACCTTTCCTTAACTAAACAAATATTAATTTTACCACGTAACGGTATACAATAACAGTTATTTATAATCACTTGAAAGCTGTTATAGCGTTGTTATATTGAAATTTCCGTTATATTTGTGATATACGTTTTGCGGAATTTAACTTTAGATACACATATACAATTGATAGCTTTTATCGTGCCTAATATATTTAAAAGAAAGTTGGGCTGTTTTCTTATATTTGCACACATCCATTGATAGATACTGTTATAGTATTTTAATGTGGTTGAAGGTCATTTGTGAGGTGTGTATGTTACATATTATTCAATTTTTCCTGCAAATATTAACAAAATTTTTGAATGCGATTTTTATATCTTATTTGCATAGTTTACTGCTGGTAAAGCAAAATGAAAAAATAATAAATTAATTATAATAAGATCGCCTTGAAAACTCAAGTGCATTGAGTCATCCATCCGCTTTAAACGGTTTAAATGATATTTAAGTTACGTCAAAACCATAAAATCATTTTTTTAGGCAAACACAAGAATATTTTTGAATTAAAAAAAAATCAAATTCATCATCAAAAACAAACAAAAACATACAATAATTTTAGATATTAAATAACCTAAAACATGAACAGAACTTTCAAATCTAAAAAAGCGTTCCGCCTCAACCAATAACATCTGGCATGAATAGACTGCAAAAAATACTTAACGACTAGAAAATTGATGAGTTCTTTTACCGAAAATTACTATAATGTCCATCTAACGCGCACCGATACCTGTTCCAAATTCAAACAACGATATGCTTACGTCTGTGTTGCCAGCTGACATTCAAAAATCATTGAAACTACCAAATGTTTTTACCGTGGCGGAATAAATGTATTCGCTATTTTTACACCTGCGAATTATTTTTTTACCGGTGTGTGAGTCAGCAACTGTCTGTATCTTGGCAATTTAAATAGAAAACGGTTCAAGTATCGTCTTAATATTAATGTGAATTGACTAAAAAATTGGCAACATAGCGCTAGTTTTTATTGCAAGTTTGATTAGATTCATCAATTATTTAAATGTATAATCATGCTATTTAATCCAAATATAGAAATAAATGTTTAGATAGAAATAGCTTTGATTATATTTCTCATAGTTCTATACATAGTTATTAGATATATAGGTATGTATATGACGAGACTACAATACAACTACGATTAAAATATGTTTTACTGAAAGCAACGCCGCCATCGAAATCTCTATGTCTGCATATTAATAAAAATCTTAAAAATATCAGCATCGTTTCATAACACCACAAAAATCATTAACAAATATAAACCAAGTAAAAATAACTACCAATCGATTATACACGATCGATACAACGAATTATAATCGATATAAAACATTTAATGTCGTAATAAATAACGCACGGTTTTCGTCCACTGCGTAATGTCATTAAGTTGTTTATTTGTGATGGCGGTGTAAAGGTCGTCATGGAAAGTGTACGGCGCCCTTACATAAAACTTCATTTACATACTGTCTTATAATTTTCCTCCATTAATTACTACAAGCCATATACTGCGGTTGTATTAATAAATCACTCCCTATCCGTAAGTATGGTGGGAGGCTGTGTAAGGAACTTTGAGGCTTTATTTCACCGCACTTGAAGTTGAATAAGGTCGGATAAAAATTGTATCAGCATCCATCCGTATTTTACTTATTGAAACAGTTATTTTGCATTAATCACCAAAAATATGAAGGTGATCGAAGTCGACGAATTGATTTGATAAGAATATTATTCATCAAATAGTTTTTTCAAGCCATACATATGACTTAAGGAGCAATTTAATTAATACCATTGCCAAATTGTAACAACCCGAACCGACGACTCCGTGGTCTCCGAAACACAACCATATTTGGCGACAATCCGCAGAGTGTTGGACGTACCTCTATTACTTTTAATACCCAAAATGTATATCCGCCATTTGTACTTTAATATTAATATTAATACTACCCTTGTAATGTAAGTTAGTCTGACCCAAAAAAGTATAAAAACGTATTGTGAGGATAAGTTTTTCTTATTCTATCTAACACATGATACATCATTGAAGTTCAATTATTTAAAATATATATGAATAAACGCATATACACAGATAAACTGAATATTTAGCAAATAAACTATTGACTTACCTATCTTTATTTTCGGTGATACAAACATCAGCCTAAATAGCTCGGTTGGGAAAGCGTTCGACTGAAAATCTAAAGGTCCCCGGTTCAATCTCGGGTTTCGGGATTCGTTGGTCCATTATTTTTGCTTTTACGAGAAATTTTAGTGAAATGAAACTGAAAACTCCATTTCATTGTTAAACATTATTTTTACATAATTTAAAAACATGTTTTTTTTTAACTCTGCGCCCTTCTCCATTAGACATCGTAATAGCAATTTCAAATGAATCATAATCTATGATAAGCCAAATAATACCTGTATAAAAATCTATTTAAAAAACTTGAAATTACCTGTAATGATGATTAAAAAGTCATTAATCCCGCGAACGTGCTTTGCCATCGGAATGAAGCGACATTAAAACCTCCTCCGATAATGTCAGGGGAGATCCAACAATGTGCCATAATACAAGCTAAGAATGTCGTTATCGAAACATAAAGAAGTAATTTACAGGAATCTTGTATAGGGCTCATAAAAGTACTAAAAATAAGACTGTATTACTCCGTAATAGCATCTCACTAAATATCTTAATGGGTCTCAAAAACAGTGATTACAACTCATACTTATTGCCAATAATCCATCTTGATTGGTAGAAACAATTTCACAGCAAAAGAACTCCCGAGGATAATGATAAAAAATAAACAAAACAAAAATATGCGAGACGCCGCAGAATCTTCACATAATGTCATTTGTCGGCTCTCAGGACTCATCTGTCGAACTTGCAGACAGAGATAAAAATATACCAAACGCAACAGGATAGAAAAGGACTGCAACATAGTTTCAAAACCAGACAGAGATAGGCGGACAATTCAGCTGTAAAAAAGAGACGGCGAACATTCGAAATATCAAGTCGTGAGGTAACGTTCGAATTTAATTACGGCGCTCGCAGACACTTGATTTACGGATCTCTTAATACGAAAGTGTTGATTTAAGTATAGAAAGGGAAGAATTATTCTGAAGTTATAATGACAGCTGTTGATAAAACATGTGTTTTAAAAAAGTGTCTACAAATGAAAGATTTAATGAGCGATGCTGTTGATGTAAATCACGTTTCTTCGTATCGTTTATCACTTTAAAGGTGAACTTTATTTGTGGGCTACAAATTGGCTGCGGAGTGCGGAGAGAGGTAATACGATCTCAATCCAGAGTGTGAAGTAAATTGTCATATAGACATGCAAATTATGACAAATGCATATTTCATTTCATCAGACCGGCAAAATTATCTTGAACCGTATAGCATTGTGGTTGCAACTCCGTACCAATAAAAAAAACTTGTAAAATAATCGTTAATACTTTGCATTTAATATACAATTAATTAAACACGAAACTGACGACAAATTATACTGCTCAATTTGCTAGTTTTGTTAAGAACTTTACTGTGGACATGGGTAGTAATTTAAATCCATACTAGGCCATGCAAAAAGGCAATGACTTCAGAGGTAGCAACTGTATCATGCTACACAGAAGCCATGTAACTGAGGCAAAAAGAACAAAACATGCCGTAAAGGACAAATTATGTACTGGAGTTGAGGCTTCAACAAAAGTATATGTAAAAGTTGTATGTTCTTTTTGTGGATATTTAAAAAGGTTACATAGAACTTAAACAAAGGAATAAGTTAGTTAACAAAGTTGTAGAAATATTGAAAATTAAAATTTCTTTAACACCAACAATACCAATGAAAAACCTGGAAGTGTGCAATTGCCAAACCCGGACGAGAACTATAAATTCATATGCCATTGGATGAATGTTAGTATTACCACAATCATCACATGTATTTACATATCAAGATGCTTTCCACATCACACTATTTAATTTAGAAACAATTTATTTACTCTATTCAATCTACCTCTTCTTTGTTCTTTTTGATTTAACCTATAAACACAAGCAAAAATACACCAATGATTCCGCTACAATTGTCGCTTTCCATTTTCAAAACATCAAACTTCACCGATGTCATAACCCCATTAAAATTCCTCACACACATCCTCATTCCACATCCATTTAGTTTGTTATGACGCGCCGCGAGGATTACATCATTATCCTGTGCAACGTCTCCGAGGTTCATTACTACTAATCGATTACCCTACCTGGTGGTAGGGCTCATTCTAGTATTAGGTTCTGAAGTATTTATTTATTTATTTAAATCTTTATTGTACACAGTTAATTAATATACAGAAACAGAAGAAAAAAAATAGTACAAATGGCGGTCTTATCGCATAAAGCAATGTCTTACAGACAACCATGGGATGGATTTAAGATGAGAAAGAGAGGGCAGTGTAAAAAAAAGAAATTAAATAAATAAAGAATGGAAGACAAATAAAACTAAATAAGCATATAAATGTAAATACACAGACATTACATACTTACATAACAAATAAAATAAATACATAATAAATAGACATACAAACATACATACATACATACATATATAAATTTATATACAAAAAGTAAAGTATTTTAAGCTTAGGTTTGGAATAGTTTTAGTCTTTAAACCACAGCCAACCACGGCCAACGTGGTGGACTATATGTCCTAACCTCTCTCAATCGTACTCTCGATTGTAGAGGAAAGGGACTTATAAGGGCTGATACAGTACAATACAGTTGTTTTAAAATAATATCAGGGTAGACATTTAATTTTGAAATCTTATGTACTACTATGGAGATAAATATAGTACTAGTATGGACATTCAACCTGCTTTGATAAAATATCGTTGTTTAATTTCTAATAATGACTTTATCGGAGACCTCAACGCTTTTCGTTCGAGTTTCGCTTCGCTCGCTTGAAGTTACAGTTTCAAACAATAAATGTCTTTTTACGACTTAATCTAATCGAGATAACAAAAACTCTTCTTACTATCTGATCAATAGATAGGAATAATAAAACGATTCCAGTTCTAAATCGCGATACTGGAATGTATCCTTTACTAAGAGCTTTGGCCGAATAATTATGCGTAGATAAATTGCAGCTTATTGAGTCTCATAATTGGGCTATTAAAAGTAATAATACGGCACTAAACAAGATCCTACGACAGGAGGCATTATGGAAAACACTATGAAAGGTGTCTTAACATAATTTCTCATTCCGATTAAAGTAAAATATACAAAATTAATTCAAAATTTTATTGCTGTGTGGAAATTACATGGAAGGAAAATAATCCTTATTAGCATTCATACTTATTCCTATCAACTATTCGCAATCTCGAAGGTTGAAGACAACAAATCGCTGACGTCACTAATGCTAAAGTTTCTAAACGCTGATTGGTGCGCAGCGCTATCGCCTCTACTCTCCCACACGACAAAGTAAACAGCTAAACCACTAAACTGTCACATCTCTACACGTTCCACTTAACTAAACGATAAATATACTTTGTTACAGACTTGGCGGCGATAAGACAGTTACTGGACAGTGAAACTGGCGCCACAACTTGCCCCAGTTGTAACATGCCCTTTGATAAAGGCAAAAAGAGAAAGCTGATCGACACTTGCGGGCATGAGCGCTGCTACTCCTGCATGTTCAGGAACGAGGCGTGCCCGCTGTGCGCCCGCACCAACCAGGTCAGACGCCCCGCGATGGACAGGTACACACCCTCACCGCAGCGTCAGGATGACTGGCAGTCGCCGATGAGGCTGCCCAAGCCGCCCAAACAGCCCACCAACCTGGTCCAGAGCTGCCCCACCCCGCCACACACACGCAGAAGATTCTTCCTCAGCCCGAAATCACTGCGAAGTCCCTTCGGCCAACGCGCTCGCCATTCACATGACAATCATGTGCCCCTCTCCGGTGAGTATTTGCATATCTGTGGGTCGCGTGCCATATTTACATGATTGCGCAAAGTGCCAGCGCAAACCGCTTCTCTCATTGATGCCTTGTTGGGTAAAGCGATCCCATTGACGTGCGCAATGCGCTCGAGGTTTTCGTAAACCGAGGATCCATGCGTCGTAAATATTAGTGAGTGACAGTTGCGCCACGGCTCGCCCACGCGCCTCCCGCCGGATGTACGTAGGGGTTCCGCGGGACCGGTTGTCTGTCTAGCGTATTTATTAGTCGAACACAAATTCTTTTGCAACAGCAGACAGCCAGGCTGCGAACATTATCTAAGGATCAGTAACGTTTCCTATAATTATTAATCATTCCGGTCCAGCCGATTTCTTGAGTAATTGAAATATACACTTCGCAGCTGTGCTTACTGAATAATCAATTAGATACAATTCGCAACGGTAACACATTCACGTTTGTACTTAATCTGTCTGCTGGTATTAATGTTATTATTATACAATTTTTCAATTATGAATCGATTATATTGCAATCGATTTTATCGTCTAAATTGATCGGTACAGTCTTAGGTGCGCTTGCATCATTGTCTTCAATAGGTCTTCGATGTTATCCTACAGGGTTACCAGAAGAAGGTCCGCGGAGTGCTGCGTGGCACAGTCTGGTCTTCAATAAGATCAGATCGCTCTGGACGGCACATTCGTCCGTACCCCAAGGCCTCAACCAACTGACAGGCACGGATCTCAAATTTATCGGAATGTGGACTGTATTCGGTGCCTTCTACGGACGGTGTCAAATTAATTTTGATTTATGCCACCAACTCGGCTAATGCGACGTTAAAATTCTAAAATAGCTATTGATTAACGTGAGATCTCTATCGATGTTTACTAATAGTCTGTTCGCTACCCACTTCGTATTAAGGCTAAAGCAAAACATTACGGTGGAGCTGTTTTAATTTTATGTAGAGATGTGACATTCCGTTCGATAATTACAAATCGATTCACATTGTGTTCGATCGTTGCCCCCTCGAAGGAAGCATCGGTATTCAGTCCACATTCTTTTGCATTCGATTCAGCACGGATGTCGCTCGATTCCTGCACATCTTATTGCCTGTTTGCATACATCTTGCAGTTGTCTCCATCTGACACACTGCTATGTTTGATTGTCGTTTTTTTTTTGCATTTGTGTGTTTGTTTTCGTATGTTTAAAATTTAAATAACTCGATGGTTTTTATTTGTTGATTTATTTCATGTTTACGAATGAAGTGTGGTTTTTGCTTATTTAAAAATTGTTTTCTTTTTAATTTTTTGTGCTATTTTTAAGACTTCAGTTGCGTGCTCGTATCATTTCTTTCAATACGAAACCACATTTAGAAGTGAATCGAAGTAATTTCAATAAATCACGAATTCACATATCCCTCTTAGCTTCGATGTTATTTATAGCATTGCTTAAAGTCGAACAACGTGTCGTAATGCTGGCCACAATTCACTGTATGTTTGTATTCGACGAAGCAGCTATGAAATTTTATGGTTTAGATGACCGAAAAAATCGAATGATTCTGTAACAATGCATGTCACACAATTACATATCATGCACATTAATGTATAATCGATTATATTCACATGGAATCGATAACATACCATCGATAATCGCACCTACACTACCATCACATTTACAATATTATATGTAAATGATGAAATTCATAATTCAAATTGGACTTTGCATGCGTTTTTGCGATTCATTACATAATGTTAATTTTTTTTCCGATTTAAAAAAAAAATAATTACTGTCTACAATGAGATAAGTAATTAATTGGACACGTTAATTAAAATCACGAATTGGTTTTACCATATTCGGAAATTATTAATAACCAAAATCACGTTAAGTAATACACGTACTTGTCAATGCATGCGCACAATTATTATAATTTTATTGCAGCCTGCAGGGATTTAAAAATAATTGTTTTTGAGTTTTTCATTCCTCAAACGAGAATTGATACAATTTGGGACAATATTTTAACTAGTGTAAAGCATTTATTGATAGGTTCAATAATGAGAATTATCTGTATAGTTATTAGTTGCGTTTAACAATATTTTTAATGAGCCTCGTAAAGCCTCATAATTTTACTATAAAAAAATTGTGTTATAAACTTGAAATTTGCATTGTATTTCAACATTGCTAACCACTACAGTACATATAGTATAGTATAGTATCAGTACAAAGTATTAATTCAATCACCAATACGATAATTTAAGTTAGACAGGAGCAACTTCATACAAATTCAAGCTACTATCCCTTTTATAGTCGCATTTATAAATCATAAAGTATCAGTATATTTTTGCCAAGTTACTACAATTTTTTAAGTGTTTTTTTTTTATGTGCAGTTAAGAATAAAATAAATACAATACCATAAAAGTAGAAAGTATTTAAACACTGCGGCTACACCTGCCAGCTATATTATAACATACGGAGAAACGGCATTCAGCAAATCTAAGAATCCAAAAATATTTTAGCAGTACGAAGCCAGCTGACTACTACAACTACATTACTATAATAGAAGATAAGTCTAGATCGCAGTAATCTTTTTACAACATTTCATCAGAAACAAAACAGATTGTAGTAAAATTAATATAATGGGATAAACGTAAGGCTTTCTACAACAATAAATAAACATATCTTACCATCCGTATCCTATAACGGCCTTATTCATAATCAGTTTATAAACCTATTTTAATTATCGAATGTTATATCCCTTTCGAATGAGTTTATGAAATCAGTTTGAGCAAAGAAGACAAAACATTCGATAGCTAAAATAGTTTTATTAACTGACTATGAATAAGGCAAGTAAACAGTAAAAAACAGATCAACCCAACAAAGCAGCCAACAGAAACCACAGATATTGATATTAAACGAAATGCATTTACGTGGAAGCCAACGCAAAGGGAATTAATTCATTGACAACAAACCTTAGTAGTGCGGATTGTAGGAGTCCCAAGGCCTCTCGTATTGTCTGTTGACACTTGGAAATGGGCACAAGGCGAAAGCCGCCCTCGGTCACTTGCTAACATAATGCCTAGAACCAGTGATTTAGATTCGTTGCTCTAAGAGCTAAGTTATTGATCAAGCATTAGAGGTACCTAGAAAGACCTAGAGTTATGAACTTATGTATGTCAGGTTCTGGTTTGATGTAGCAGATTACGAGAGAGAGAGGTATGGAGATGTAAGGTTCATGATTACAAAAGCAGAAAATTATAGAATCATAAACAGATGATAGAATTGTGTGATATTATAAAGGCTGTGGTTGTGGTAAGAGTAGATGCTTTGCTTTTAGCAATATCTGCAAAACAAGTAAATAGACATTTTGTTTTAATTGTACAATCAATAAATTGTATTTTAAACATTGTAAATCACGAATGAAAGAATATATACAACAATCCGCTCATTCAAGTTGTATAAGGTAAAGCATAGAACAAGAAATTTAGGTAATGTTAATGCATCCCACATAAAAGAAGGAAACGAACTTCTAAATTCAATATCCTTGAAACATCAATCCATAAATAATATTCATAAGAAAGCAATCACCAATCTCGCAACTAATTTAATTCTAAAACAGTCATAAGAAATTGCTCTAAAGACATACGCAGTTACAAATTACTCTCTTATCAAAAATAAAAATACAAAGATCAACGTACTTATAAAACCATATTGGCGCAGCTTCCTCGACCATTAAGTAGCTATTAAACTAAAATGAAAAAAAAACTGTCGTAAAAACTTTAATTTTATTATTGTGAGCCTCTTGTTCAGTTTTTATTGCTTGTAGACGTTAATGCAGCATTTAAAAGGCTGTTTCAATACTTTTTTATTGATATTACTTTACGAACAAAACTGTAGATAATATTGCACATAGGGAATACAAATTGTCACTAAGTATATTTATGGGTTTTTTCTATGATTTTTATGTGCTTAATAGCTATATTATAGATCTATAAATATTATAATAAAAGTTTTATATTTCTGCGGTTATAAATTAACTAATATCATAATATTTACTGTTATAGGCTGTAATTTTCGAGTTCATATAAGCTAACAAAAAATCGTAACTAAAGCTAATTTATTCCAAAAATACATCCTATCTTACTATAAGACTCGAGTTTCGTAATGAATACCATCTGTGAAGAAAAAACAACCTGAAACAAATATTTGTAGATTATTCAAACATCTGTACTGTCTCCTATTTGCAGTCAGCTTCACATTTCATCGATCCTTGTCTATCATCTTATTTCGATTTGTGTTTATCTAAAGTAATTGTAATTGCACGTGTAAGTGCATCTGCATTTCAACTATCTCTTAAATTGTTTTATCGCCATATTTTCCTTTTTAAAAATTCAGTCGACATCTACAACAACCAAAAAAGGTAATGTTCAAAACAGCCGTGGCAATCCAAACCGACTTTCGCAAAATGCGGATGGTAATTACCGTATCCCGGAAGCAGTGAGGTTGGTAAAATCGATTTCCTGTGTACAGAAACAATAAGTCTGCTTAAACCTGTTCTCGTGGCGTGGGAGGCGACGGTTTTGCGGTTAAAGCCTCTTCCACCAGTTAACGTGAAAGATGGCATTTACTATGGTTTCTGCAAAAACATCCACGTAGTTACAGGCTTCTCTGGCTGTAAATGTACGAGGTTATTTACCTCTTTAGTTCATTGTTTTGTCACCCGCTTTATTAGGGAGGGTAGTGGACAATAATTTATTTCCAACTCCTTCTATTAATTTAACTTTTTGATTGATTTCGTTGCGGGTTAAAGACAAGTTAGACATTCCCGGAGACGCGCTGATCTTCAATGCTCAGTGTCATTAAAATGCGTGCCACTGTTGATCTTGGCTTACAGGAGTTGCAGTGGTGGGTGTGAGGGTGGGACAGTAATAGTCACAGGCCTTTAAGTAGTTCCTCGGAAGTAAAACTATTATGTCGGGCTAAGCTCATATCACACTCTCGACTGTAGAGGAGACCCGTGCCCTGTAGGACGTATATGGGTTGATACAAAGCTCATCTAAACATAGAATCTTGTCCGTACACGCATGTACTTTCTTCTTTTCTCTTAGTTGTGCACTCACAATAAAGTGTCAATAATTTAGCTAATTTTACTAAGTTCACAACAAACGCCAATTCTTTCACTACCTATTCCTTTCCTTGGTGCCTTAATTTAAATCATCATATTTTACTTATAAATAAGAATCATTCTAATTCATAATTATTCCTTATAATTGATTTTTCAATCTTTGATATTTCATTTACCAACTGTTTATAGGACTTATTCTGCCTGACATACTGTATTCATTGATAAAACGAGTATATTTTTTACCCGATAATGCCACATCGCATATTATTCTACTTGAAATGAGAACAATATAAATCATTCATGTAGGAGTCAATGTACCATGAAACTTATGGACGTTTTTATATTTATAAATGACAGGGTCCCACGGGAAGTCTATACCCTACACGTCATAAAACCTATCCAGATAACGTTTAATTACTGGGATAAATTGACGCTCTCATGAATGTAGCTTATACAATTATTCATCAGAATATCAATGGATGATTTAATTTGTATGAGCTTCCTGTATCATCTGCATTCTTTATTTATATATCTTGCTTAGAAATATGCGTGCTGTGTATCACAAATTAATTATTGATTGAACTAAAGTGCATAATTAAATGAATTGAAGATGTGCAAAAAATTAAGAAAATAAAATTAAAAATAATCAACTAATAATTTCTTAAACCATTAATATTAATTACCCCGACTGCCTCGGTATCGTAGTTGTACTACGGTAGGATTACAAAGCTGAGGTCTCGGGTTCGAATCCCGGGTCGGGCAGTCATACTGGATTTTTCTATTCATTATCAGCCCGGAGTCAGGAATTTGTGCCCGATATGGCGATAGGCCCGCCCCTGTCACATTGTGGGACGGAACATACAAGGCGAAATGTGGGTGTCCTGGTGGCACCTCTGCCTACCCCCTCTGGGAAAAAGGCGTTTATGTATATATGTTATATTTAAATCTCTAACAATAATGGTTCAACAAAAATACTATTCTCTATAAATTCATTATTATGTCTATCTTTTAACTTTCTCAACTCTATGTTAAGATATTCGTATTTTGCTAACGCTAATGAAATCTAATGCAGAGATAAGCTTAATCCAGTTCATCTAGCAGAAATTCAATAAACGTCTGTGTAAGCATGACCGCTTTCCAAGTTTTGATATAGAGACAATGGTATCTTTCCCGGAATGCTTTGTATCAAGAACGGTAATTCAAACGAATTCACTAACAATAGATCTTTGTCCACTCCAAACTTATGGCTACGAAACGAGCGAATGTCAACTCTATTGTCAGGAATTAGCTTATTAAAAAAAAAATTTCATTGTGTGTACTTCACAATTAATTACTTCAAAATATAATAAAGATGCTACCTAGTATTGATTAGAAAATTATAGTTACTGGCATTTGTCGCTTTTACGTTAAATAATCGAATCTCGTGTTACTGTTTTCAATTTTAAGCAGTGTCCAAGACTTCATGACCTGGTAATCATTTCTCTTTAAGTATTTTTTTTATGTTCCCGGGGAAAACAATAATTTTCTATCCGATATCTGTCTACAGCGTACTTCACTCGCCATATATTCCTTTTGCCCAATTTCTTTCTCTTCCCTTCTTATTATAAGAGACTGCAACAATATTCAATTCATGCATTGTAGATGTTCATAAGGTTGGTTTTAAAGATTTTTTTACGTTGATGTAGAATCAAAAAACCTATATACATTTTTAAAAAATGCTGTTGGTTCACATTGTGCGACCATCCCATCTGGCGAACCCTTTTGTTTCGCGAATTTGTGGAAAAAATGAATTATCGGTATTAAGTAGGTAAAATCTACTTAGTGTAATGAAGCCGCAATGTTACTTTTAAACATAGCTTTAGTGTGAATATATTCTTAGTGTTCAAAATAGCATAATTAAAAATCCTAGTCGCTAGTTTAGTGGCCTCGTAACAGCTAGTATCACGTTGAAGTCGCGGAACGGTTCTGGTTCCCACGCCGTGGCTTCCGCAGGTGGGTCCATCTCAGCTTACACCACAGACCTTTGCGGCTGCAGTCCATGGCTTCTGCGTCTTGACCTTCGTGTATACCTAGATCGTGTTCCTAGGTGTTCACCAATCAATCTAGGTTTTTATAGCCTTCTTAAGATAGATGGTTGTGAAATGGAAAACTTGAGGACAAATTCTGGCATTAATAAATAATACCGGAATTCAATATGATGTGATTAGAATGATTCTAATAATTATTGATAACTCCTAAGTAAAAACATCTAATAAATAACAATAACCATGACATTAGGCATTATCTTGACGTAATTTGTGGTTATGTGTTATTTTAGACAGGATTTTAGATACACTTGCAAGTTGCAATCAATACAAAACTTTCCGTTTTCTACAAAATAATAATTCATTGGTTTTAACAATTTAAAATGTATTTATTTAAGAAGTAATACCTGAAACAATATGCAGTCTGTACGTTTTAGAATCCTCCACTCTTTTTAGTTAATAAGGGCCACAGATCTGCCCCCGACTATAATAAAATAAAATTCCCGTCTGGTCCAGACAAGCGACATTGAGTAACCATGTGTCATATTTTAATTGGCTTAACTAATTACCCCGTGGGACTTGCATCACATTAATTTCGCTTAATTAATTCCCTTCCCGTCACAACGTAAAAATGTAATTTCTAATTTACCATACAATGCCATAGACATCTAATACCATAGACAATTTAAAAACCAAATATGGTGCTCACTGCTCAGTGTAAAAACTATGTTTTTATGTTTTCCCATGCATACTTTCTTGTAGTAACAATGAAGAATAGTTAATGAGAATGTGGACTGTAATTTATGGCGTTTTTGTTCTGCGAATATGGAATTATTGTGAAGTACTCTATACTTAATTATGTGTAATTACTTTTGAAACGTTTTTTAAAAGAGGTCATCAATTATACCGATTTTTATTCAAATTATACGTCGTGTGGTGAAAATATGTTTGTAAAACGAGCATCCACAGAAGTAGCGCGTGCCCTGAGATTATTTTGAGTGTCTACCGCAATTATCATAATACCCCTATGAAAACATTTTTATAGTAGGTATTTTTAAATAAGCATGATAATTACAAATATAATAAAATTATAAGGTAATCGGTGATATTTAGAATGAGTGTGGGTAGACCCAATTTTTTCGTTGTTGTTGGTGTGTGTGTGTGTGTGTAATGCATGAATGATTTTGCATGTGTACCGTTTGTTTATATAAAATATACCATATACCATTTTGTAGTATTTTAAGAGGACTTTGTTTTCTTTAGCATATACAATATTTCTAGTTTTTAGTGTATGGTTGTCAATTATTATGAAATCTGTAGAATTATGATTTGATGTGTTGTTTATGTAAGTATGGCCTTCTTCATAAAGTAGAATAGGCAAAAGAAATACAGGCATATTTTGAAATATTATTTATAATATTCTTCAAAAGAAAACTACCCTAAGTTAAAATTAAAACCTAAGGACGAAAAGTACCGTAAAATTTATATTATTCGCTATTCAAAATTCACATTCGAATCATCGACACTTTTTTATTTCAGATTTTTTTCACATGTGGCCAGTCACAATTTCATTCGCCATCTATCAAGGACTCATTTAATCGTTTCCTTCGCCTTACAGATGACGAAGGAGGTCACATCAAGCAAGGCTACGAGTCCCGCCGGCAGAATGACTTGTACATGCGCCTGGGTCTACTCCTGGGGGAACGGCGAGGGTCCAGGAGTAAAGCTCGGGATAGCTGCACCTCCCTGGCGTCATTGGATGCCCATACCCTGGCCTCGCATAATACAAGCCCGGTAAGAGCTGCTTTTACAAATATTTTCCTTTTTTTCACACCAACCCGCACTAGTCTAACGTGGTGGACAATACGGCCTAACCGCTTTCAATCGTACTCTCGATTTTGGAGGATTCCCGTGCCTAGCAGTGGGACGTATAACCTGTAAAATATCTGTGGACCTAGCTGGAATATATATCCACTATGTTTTGGTATCAATATTTTTCCTATTTTAATTCAGTTTTTTTAACCTCTATATTTTGAATTTGCTGACCCTATGTTCTAATGACGTCAATTAGCCAGGTGCACAGATATTTCTGACGTGTAATATATGGACTGTTTTATTATTATTTATTTACGCAATACAATTGTAACCCACTGTTACGATATATTACAATTATATTATACCAAACCCGTTCTACTGCTAAGTTCAGGTTTCCTGTACGATTGAGAATGAGTTTAGACTTTACCAAAGTCATTGTATTCTATTGGAAGTATACTAATTTTTCTTTTGACATGAAATAACATCCAACTCCATTTCAATTGTTGGCAATGTCCTGGCTTATCAATATGATGTATAAGAAGTGGAATTATTATGAACTAATATGTTCACTGTTCAATACCTGACTTAATGGGACCTCATCTTTAAACCATCCGTTCATTACCGACCGTATATACCGAAATTATATTATATCTACGTATTATCACCAGGTGTCAACCCTCACTGGTTCTTCGGAGGTAGACGCCACCACGCCCCTGGGCAGGGATTCCCTGGGTTCCCTGGCGTCTATGAGCCTGTCAGCAGCCAGCAACTGCTCATCTTCAAGTCCTGGCAGCAGACGACATTCGGTGAATGGTAAGTTAGTGTGGATCATTTATTTCAGGCTCCGTGGCATTAATAGTTTTTACTTTAAGTATGTCAACAACAAATATTTGAGGTAAATGTATGGTGTTTGTATGTTCAAAATTAAAGCTATCTTTAAAGTTATTTCATACAACTGGGCCTTAGTACCTAAACAAGTCATATACATATTTTTATAAGTCCTCGATACATTTACTGAATTCATATTGACCAATAAAACTGCGAAAAAGTTGCAGCGTTTATAGAAAATGTTAATAAAATTATTTTTGCAACTTACTTTAGTTTCAACTGTAATTAATTTCATCACGCAAGCTGTACCTTTAGTGTCCCTAAAAAGACCTTTAAATGCATATGGGGATTCATCATCATCATCATCAGCCCTTCTGCGTCCACTGCTGGACATAGGCCTCTCCCATAGCACGCCACTGGGCTCGATCTTCAGACCATCGTCGCCGATTAAACAGCCTTAACCCTAAACAAATAATTTCAGCATTACAAAGCGGCAGATCAGACGAGCTGACGCGCATGTCGAGTGGTTTCTTCAAAGGAAGGAAGACCGCGGCGCGACGCTCCGCCAGGGTCAGCAGTAAACAGTCGTCCACCACTTCTGAGATCAAAAAAGGTAATTATCATATTTTTAGTAAATTCTTCATGTTCTATGGGTGATCTTTGTATAGGAAATAATTTGTGTTAAAGTTTTTGGTAACACGACTTTTTGCAAAATTAAAAATCATTGGAAAGGTAAATACATACTTATTCTCAAGCCTGAGTTTTATTGGTGCAGGCAGAGTCATTATTCGCTTCATCACATATCAGTAATTTCATTATACTTGTTCGCCGGTCGACTCACGAGTATATCTTAAGATATTAGGAGAAAAGTTTTCATATAAAATGCAATGTCACTGACCAGAGTTACTATAATTAATTGGAGCAACACCATAACTACACCCGAGTAAAGCCGGGTCGTGACTTGTTCTTTATAAAAACATTATTTCTCTGTTTATTGTAGTTTATAAATTGTTATGTCCGAAATGCTGCTCAAAGAAGAAGAGCTTGCAGAATCCTCTCAATAGTTAATCCTGTATATATGTATGCGTATAAACGTAAATTTAAGTATATTTATTTTCATTTATGTAATTGTATATGTAATATCCTATTTATCTATTTGTATAATTAACTAGTTCTTTTTTCTTCTCCTTATGTTCAAGTTAAGTATTCATACACCTACTTCAGCTCATCTCTACATCACCTAAATGTCAACTGTGAGATAATGCCACTGGCATTAAGTTCACCTTGTGTACTTTTGTATATGAAGCTTAATAAATAAATAAATTGTTATCTTCCCAGTCCACCCCGCGCCACAGTTGACGTTGCGGCCGCTGTTCTTTGAAGTGCCATCGACAGACAATCGCGGACATTTCTCCGGACGACAGTGGCTCATCAGAGACATGGAGAAAGCTCTGGAGTCTAGCTCATCGGGTAAGTGAAAAACCAAATATAATTATACCACATAAAAATTACAAAAGCTAATGGTACTGAAATGACTTCTCAAAAAGAAAATTCTCAAAAAGTTTTTCTCTATCTTATTAAACAATGGTTAATATTTATAAGAAGATATGTTATTTCAACGTAATAAGACATTGAAGATATATATTTGTTATAGCCTCCATGATCCAAATTTCACAATTACTGATAAAATAACGTACGTCTGAAACTTGAGAGCTCTTCGAATAATCCTTGTGTGACACCTTGAAAAATCAATTCCTAGATTTTTTTTAATTGCGTAAGTCTGGGGTTTGCGGCTTAAACTACTATATTAAAAAAAACGAATTCCTCTACTATTTATTCATGTTCAATGTCTTAGTGTTTATTTAACTGACTCAAATTGTTTCCAACAGGAATCTTAGTATCAGGCTGCCCCGGGACAGGTAAGACGGCGTTAGTCCTGCAACTAGTGGAGTATTCCTGCTTCGGACGCAAGAGGAACTACGAATACGAGGAGTTGCGAGAACAATCAGACATCAGGGAGATGCTGCCTGAAGAGATGACCGCTGGCTTGTTCACCCACCTGGCATCGCATGTCGTTGCGTATCATTTCTGTCAAGTACGTATAATATACTGGCTCTGTTATGCCTTTGTAATACTTAATACTTTATCTAAAAATAAACTGAACACCTATGTACCTATTATTTTGTCAAAACACTTTAAACATAATGTTTTATAGATTGAAAATGATGCTTAACGAAAATTTTTACATTAGCTAACCTGTCCTCATTGATTTTGATCCATATCTATTTTTAGGTGTTTTCTTCTATCAGCAATGCATACTTAGTACATTGTGTGTTAGTATTCAATTGAAGATTGTTTTCAGGCCGATAACAACAGTACTTGCCTCGTGGGTGAATTCGTCCATTCTCTCGCCGCACAATTATGTCAAGCACCAAGACTGCAAGCGTACAGAGAATACTTACTGAGCGAACCGCATCTCCTCGGTTGCTTGTCTTTAAAAGAATGCATAGCTGATGCTGATCTCGCCTTTATGAGAGGAATTATCGAGCCACTCATATTTTTAAGAAGGAATGGAAGCATAGATTCGACAAACAGCATCATTCTTGTCGATGGTCTTTGCGAAGCTGAATATCACAGGCCAGATCATGGACACACAATAGCTTCATTCCTCGCAAGACATGTAGCAGAAATGCCTTCATGGTTGAAGGTGGTAGCCACAGTCCGCACACAGTTCATAGACTTGACAAAACAACTGCCCTACTCAAGACTAAGTCTGGATGAGTCGGATAATGTCAACAAAGATTTGCTGGAGTATTTCAATACTAGAGTCCAAGCAGCGCCGATAATTGAGACTAATATCAAGTCCTCAACTGGAAAGTTAGAAGGCGTGCACAACTCAGTGATGAAGTTCGCGCAATATGTCCTCCATTTGAGCCAAGGCTCGTTTTTGTTCCTAAAATTAATATTAGATTTGTTAGAGAGGAGTCATATTGTGGTGAAGTCGACGAACTACAAAGTGGTGCCGATATCGTTGGCGCAGATATTCTTGCTGCAGTTCAATTTGCGTTTCCCGACTGTGCAATCCTTTGAGAAGGTCACACACATTCTGAGCGTGTGTTTAGCTGCATTATACCCACTTACCTTGGTGGAGATTTACTATTCAGTGAATTCTTTGTTAGTAAACACGTTTTTGCCTTGGGATGAGTTTTGCCATAGATTCGACAGTCTCACAGACTTTCTAGTAAAGAGAATCGACAACACGTACATGTTCTTTCACCCGTCGTTCAGGGAATGGTTAATACGAAGAGACGACAACGAAAGTCCCAAATTTCTTTGTGACTTACGCGCAGGACACTGCGGTATCGCCTTCAGACTGTCAAGAGTTCAGGCACCACTAGACTCCGAGAAGTCTATGGAGCTAGGTCATCATATCCTGAAGGCTCATATGTATAGGAACCTAGGACCTGCGCAGTTGGGTCTATGCCCGAGGGATTTGCAAGCCATGATGGTGGCTACCAGTTCAGCAAACGTTGGGGAAGCGATTGCCAATTTAAGGAATATATACACTCCAAATGTAAAAGTTTCTCGCCTCATGTTATTGGCTGGTGGATCTCCGAACCAAATCACAGAGTGTCTTGGAAGCGCTCCTTTACTGTGTATGTACTCGTATCAAGGGATTTTGTCAATGGTCGGACTGTTGATAGAGTTCGGGGCAGATTTGGAAATGACGAATTCTCAAGGTTGCACTGCATTGTCCCTGGCGTGTCAACGGGGACATACCGATGTTGCCAGAAGACTTATAGCTGCAGGTAATTAAACTTATAAACTATTCTTTTTTATTTTATCTAGTTTATCCCGATTTCACAAAATTATGTATTGTCTGTTCTACAAACTTACTTCAGCTACCTGTCTTCACATCTTACTACCCTAATAACCTTACAGTTCCTTATTAATTTTTATGTTGTCGACTTTTTACCATCGTGTATAAATATGTTACTACAATAGACTCAATGAGAGCATACAGTACCATTATTCCAATTAATTCCTTAAGCGCTACACATAAATTTATAAAATAAGGAAGAATAATAAAGACAGATCTATTTACAGCATAAGAAGTCAACACGTTGGGGTTGATGATGATTTTACCTAGCTTTAATTCTCTTACAGGTTCATCACTAAGCCACACAGACACTGCGGAACAAACGCCATTAGTCCACGCAGCAAAAAACGGCCACAGAGATACAGTCATCTACCTGCTGGGTTGTCAGACTGGCAGGGATGATAGAAACTCCATAGAAATAGATGAGGGTAGTATAGAACAACTGGTACCGGGATCGAGGCATGCATTGATAGCCGCAGCACAAAACGGGCATTTGGATATCGTGGAATATTTGCTGGATACTGCTGAGTTGATAGTAAGTAGGAAGAGTTATTTTGTAGATAAAGTTATGTCAACTTAATTAAATGTCTTTAAAAGTGGCTTGGTTGGTTAGATGCCGGCTGTGATACGAGAGGCCGCGGGTTCGATCCCCTCACCGAGCCAAATGTTTGTGTGATCCACAGATTTTTGTTTTGGGTCTGGGTGTTTGTGAGATCGAAAAGTCTCTCGTAATTTCTGATACCCACGACACAAGACTCAATCTTAGTGTGGGGTCAGGACTATGTATGTGACTGTTGGATGTATTTATTAAGTATCTTGTTCCTAAAGAAAACATTGCGTGATAATTACTAAATTCCATTGTTCTACCAAATTAAATATATATTACCCATTAGTTCTATGGGTTATGTAAGTCAAGAAACCGTTTTTAAGAAGACCGTTTTTAAAAAATGATTACGATCAAAAATTAAATTTCCTCGATAAATATATCAATAGTGTGGTCAGAACGGATGTTTGTTTTAAAAGAGTCATCATGCACTATGAATTGCTATGAAGCTTTTAATTTTAAACTATTGCTGAAGTGTTAAAGACACCAGCTGTGAGCCAATCGTTATCCATATTTCTGATCCTAACCAACAATTTGTTAATCTCAGAAGCTATAACGCCAACTATTTCCTTCCAGCCCGACGGTATCTGTCCGGTAACAGGAGAAACAGCGCTTACAGCAGCTTGTTCCACCGGCAATGCTTCCATAGCCAATGCTCTACTCATCAGAGGAGCCACTCCATACTCCTTAAACGCACGACAGATGTCGCCTCTAGCGCTTGCAGCCAAGAATGGCAGAACAGCTTTGGTATTGAGACTCCTGGATTCTGGAGCTGATGTGATGGGGTCTAATGGAAAGAGCCCGTTGATTCTAGCAGCGGCTGAGGGACATTCTGATGTTGTTGAGATGCTTTTGGATCATGGTAAGTGTTTTATGGTAGTTCGTAGAATTATATTTCAGGTTATTGTAGGCTCGATGTTGTCTATTGTTATCATGTGACTATGATTATAAGCCTGCTCCATGGTTCTTTAAGCTTCACTCAATTTTTATACTGATGGTAGGTCTCTGATATGTGAGAGGCCGCCTATGTAGGTACCACCGCAATATCTATTTCTCCCGCCAAACAGCTGAGTAAATGCACTATTGTGTTCCGGTTTAAAGGATAATGTAGCCAGAATCACTACCGGACATAATGAGACTTAATATCTTGTCTCAAGATGGCGAGCGCAGTGGAAAATCCAACCATTGCTTTGTAATTCATGGTGTTGTTTGGTTTTGCTACTGTCCATGAGCGGTCGTATCGCTTATCATCAGGCGAATGGCATGCTCGTCTCGCCATCCATTGCAATAAAAATAAAACCTAGTCATGACTCATCATTATCTTCACTGCTAAATAATGGCTTCTCTCAAAGATCTCCACACCGATCTGCTGGAATTGGCCTGCATCCTTTATAAGGTAGTTATTGTTATTCTAAAATGTCATGTCGGTTTTTCAGGTGCTGATCCAGACGCGGTGGATTCCGACGGACTCTCTCCCCTGGGCTGGGCGTGCCTGCGGTCCAGGGTACCTACTGTGATAACGCTGCTCGACAAAGGAGCTACAATTGGTAAGTTTTTATTAATTCACCCATCGATACAAATGGTAATTTGACACTGAATATAAGCGTCTAAATTAATTTAATATCCGTGCCCCTGCATAATGTTCCTAAAGTAATTTAAATTTTTGTAAGCATTTATCAATTTGATTTGAAATATAGACGCGGTAACAAAATTCAAATCTAATACGGCAAACTATATAATTACCACGAGACTGTAATATTTACCTTCTGCCTGTCTACTATCAACTAGTCGCCTTTGAAGTCAAACATTCCAGATATTTCCATTTTATTTACTTACAACAAAATTTAATTCACTTAAAAATGTATTCTACAGATCAACCAGACGCAAACGGCAGAACACCCCTAGGCCTCGCATGCGGTGGTTCTTCAGACCTAGTAGAGATTCTGTTAGAACGAGGAGCGTCACTAGAACGGGTGGACCATAGTGGCCTGAGACCTCTAGACCGGGCTATTGGACAGCGGAACATACCCATCGTCAACTGCTTCTTGCGGAAGGGCGCCAAACTAGGGCCAACCACGTGGGTTATGGCCTCAGGCAAACCAGAATTCATGTGAGTATTTGCTAAATTGTAAATGTTCGTTTAATACGTAACTCTTGAGATTCAATGTTAAGAATAACACAATTTAACACTTTCTTCTGCTAAATGAATTCATGACCTTGTATATAAAGCCTCATTTACACGGGGAGAATTTCTCGCCTCGTAGATACGATTATCGTAAGGATATACAAAAATTGCATCGTGTAAACGTTTGTCAAAACACAATTATCTATGGCGGTTATGTCATGCGATAATGGCATACGATTCTCGCCCTGAGAAACCCTCTGTGTAAATATAGCTTAAATCACGATCTCGTATATACCAAAAAAAATTTGCTTACAAATTTTGACCATCTCACCCAATCATGTTTCTCGAATCGACGTTGGTCTTGATTTTGAAGTTTCAAAATAAAATTAACACTAATCTATTTGTTATTTTTTTAAACGATGTCAAAGTATTAACCCCCCCTTCACCCCCAGGCTAATCCTGCTAAACAAGCTACTAGAAGACGGCAACATGCTGTACCGCAAGAACCGCCCTTCAGAGGCCGCGCACCGCTACCAGTACGCCCTCAAGAAGATCAACCCCCTGATCAGTGACGAAGGGGTGACCGCCCCCACCACCCAACCAGTGCCGCATGAACATGTGTCTGCATTCGTGCAACTGAAGACTAATCTGCTGCTCAATTTGTCCAGGTGCAAAAGGAAATTAAATGTAAGTACTCTAATAATTTACTTGTCTTATAAAATGGAGCTAATTTGTAACTAACGTGTGGTTAGGTTGTGTTAAAACTGTGATCATTGTAACAGAATATTGATGTGGAGTCTTAATAATTAGTACCCTTCCACAACACCTTACACAACAATCTTTAAACATTTTGTAAATGGCATTGTTCAGGTTCTACTAGAAGGATTGCTTGATCATTATGCATTTTTGATTATTTTAAATAACCCGATATTGTGTATCTGTAGAAAGAGACAATCACAGTTCTAGAACGTCTCTCTCTAGAATGATGATCCTACGACTGTCCTTTTCTGGCACCTTGATACGTAATTACTTCAATATTGAAAAAGATACAGTACCATTCTCCCTATCATTTTGTGACACAAATAAAATAAACCATTTTCTTTTTCCAGGAACCATCCGAAGCACTAGACTTAGCAGCAAGGGCGTCTGTTCTACGCCCAAACGCTTTCGAATGTGCGTACGCAATGTCTCGAGCAATTTTAGCTCTCAACAAGCCATCAGAAGCTTTACCCCACGCCAGAAGGGCACTACTACTAGCGCCATCTAACGACCTCTCTGCCGTCAGAACATTGAAGGTACTTCAACAAGAAATACTAACTCGGATCAATACTGGATCTCACAGCCTCAACGGCGACACAAGATCCATGAGGAATTTCGACACAATCAGTCTGAATATGCCTTAAATTGTGATATTAATAATCGACTATACAGCGAATGTAAAATCGATAAATCAAAATATCGATTACAATATCTACCGAATCTATAAAAAAGCAATATAACCAATTTCTTACGATTTTATCTGTAAATCTCAAATATAAAGATATTATTGTAGAAAATGTGATTATACTCAATCAAATGAAATTATTTGGTGGTGTTATGATTACTTGTTTGATGTCGAACGAACGAAGTTTTAGAACGTTTACTCTTGTATGTATGCAGGTTATTATTTTATCTGTATAGACGGGAAATACTGTTTTGATTTATTAAATAATTGTAATTTCTGAATACTTAAATCGATAATCGATTATTGAAGTTATCGAATATCGATGATGCATTTTACTGCTAAATATAATGTAAACTTAGACAATGTTATTTGCTTCACATATTTTTAAGATAGTTTCTGTAATCGTTCCATTTTCCTGTAGATATAAAGTATCGTATGAGTTTGTATTTGACGAAATGACAATTTTTATAGTGTAAATATGTAATCCATACATTTAAAGTATATGACAATGTACAGTGTCGTAATAAGCTTAGGATTAAGACTCGAATATTGTGAACAGTATAGGTTTTCGCTTGCCATTTTATAATTTTTGAGATGCTTTAATTATTATTTTTATTATGAAATCTGCTTTTAGTGAATGAATTATTGGTATATTCAGCCAAGCTTAGGTGTTTAATAAGTTTATAAATCAAATTAGTGCCTCTTTATACAATATAAAATAGATTACTGCAATTTTGTTTGTTATTAAATAAGATATTTTGAGTTTAACTCATATGCCCATTATCTTGCTTTATTCTAATTTATTGAATATATATTTTTTTCGAACATATTGTATGTGGAAATTAATTATATCGTGAAGGTTTTAAAAGTTTGTTTGTTTGTGTTGGTTGTATGTATTTACATAAAATAGGCTCGTATATGAACGTATGGTTAGATAATGTATTTATTAAATTAATTGTTTTCTCAAGAAAATTCAAAAATAGTGAATTATATAAAAATCCTTTTTGAAAAAAATGTCTCAGCAAATTGTATTGAAGACTGAAATTGGTGACGTTGCAAATGGAAAATTATGTTTAAATTTACAACTAAGATGTTAATTTAAGTACAATAGTTACTGTGACAGTACATATTATGTTAATTAAACTTTTTTTCATATTGCTTCAATGTATTTCTTTTATTTTTAACTAAACCTCCTCAAAATACACATATATGAAAAAATACTAAAACATATTAATATTCTGCAAAATATAAAATAAAAAAAACCAAGTAGATTCTCCTAGCCCCGGCGAAATGTTAAAATTATTAAGCTAAACAAAGTAATTTACAATTCCACAATACGCCTGAAATATTGTAGACAAAGTACTAGGGCGACATCAATAAGAAAGATATAATGATTATAATTCTTAACATAAGAACACGCCATGAACGAAAATTTACAAAAAGTACTAGGGCGACAGAAAGAGAAGGAGATGTTCTGTAAATGTTTAATTTTATCCTCAATACAAGATCTCTTCGTGAACCCAAAGTACCAGGGCGACAGAAAGTGAAGGAGATATTCTCTAACTTATGTTTGATTAAGAACACACCGTGGACAAAGAGTACTAGGGCGACAGAAAGACAAGGAGACTTTTCTAACCTATGTTGCATTAAATTATTAACCCAACATCTCTTCATGAACGAAAAGTACTAGGGCGACAGAAAGTGAAGGAGATTTTCTCTAACCTATGTTGAATTTAATTCTTAACACATCTCTCCGTGAACCAAAAGTACTAGGGCGACAAAAAACGAAGGAGATATTTGACATCCTACCCTCAATATAATTATTTTTTTAATGACAAATGGATACTATAGAGGTTTTTTTCCATTCTACCCTACATTTTATTAATTGTAACACAGAACTCATTAAGTACTACAAAGTACCAGGGCGACAAAGAGCGAAGGAGATATTTTACAACCTACCTTCAAATTATTATTTTTTTGACAACTCGCCGGCTACAAATGACAATTGGACATAGCGATTATTTACATTCTACCCTACATTTATTTGTTAATTGAATTCTTAAAGCAAGAACTCGTTTTGATCAAAAAGCACTAAAGTTACGAAAATAGTTGTTAAAGTCTGATAATTATTACTCGTACAAACGATTACTCCGAGATTAGGAATATTTATTACTGCTCTGTTCATATTATATGTATCTGTTTAAATTAAGCCTAGCACATACATCGTCGGGGTTATGAAATCAAATAAAACTCGTATTCCTGTATAAATATATATTTTATTACATTTACTATGAACACGAATATCGTAAAGTTTCAGGGTTAAGTTAAATATTTGTTTATTCATTCCGTAATATAAATTGTCTTTTTCTATATTGTACTCGGATTACAACAAAATATGTATACAGCTGTATAATCACAAAATCTTAAAACTACGGTAGAATCTTCTGGAAGTCGACGTCACTATCTATCGCGGGAGAAATGTTGGTTTTGGGAACAATGGTGGGAATCAGAGGACTAGTTGGACTAATGGTAGGATTCGGAGAAACGGGTTTATTGGTGGGATTCGAATGCGCACGCGCAATTTGATTGTGCAACCAGAATGGATTGTTTCTTAAAACCCCGTTATACGGATACCTTTGCAAATTGTGGGTTTGCGGATATCTCATATAAACTGGGAGCAAAACCAATGGCCTTTTCGTGGGTTTTAGATCTATAATTTGGACTTTAGGGGCATTCTTTGATGACAAAATTCCGTAATCATAGATGGGATTCTTGACAATTTTCCTGTGGTGTCTTGGCCTTTTGGGGTCGTGCGTCGTCAACGGAGCCGGCAAGAAGACGTGATGGAAATGACTGAGAATTTGGTCGAGTTTCTCTTTAGTTATATTTTGCTGGGTTATTGGTGCTGAATGGGTCATCTCGGTGAAAATCCGCGCGCATTGTAATGTGTTCTTTCTTCTTGAGATTGGACATGTCTGCAGAAAAACATAACAGTAATCTCTAAAATTATTCTAATTCAGTTCAAGTATTTACTAATCCTCATTCGATTTGTATTATAACACCATGAAAAAGCGACTGCAATACACTTCACATACATACATACATAAACCTTTATCACAGAAGGGGTAGACAGAGGCGCCACCAGGACACCCACATTTCGCCTTGTATGTTCCGTCCCATGATGTGATAGGGGGCGAGCCTATCGCCATATCGGGCACAAATTCCTGACTCTGGGCTGATAATGAATAGAAAAATCCAATACCACTTTGCCCGACCCGGGACTCGAACCCAAGACCTCAGCTTTGTAGCCGTACCGTAATACAACTACGCCACTTACATTACAGTAATCTCTAAAACTATTCTAATTCAGTTCAAGTATTTACTAATCCTCATTCGATTCGTATTTTAACACCATGACAAAGCGACTGCAATACACTTCGTAGCGGTGTTAAGGAATCTCTTGCCGACCTGCTCGACATAGGTGTGTTGAGCCCAGATAGCAACACACTATTGTAGATTTTAAACCTTTCCTAAGGTCTTTCTCTTCCCCTTATATCCACATTTGTGTAATTATATCTTTTTATGTTCTTCTTAGTGTACAGTAAAGATTAATAGGTAATAAATACATTTATGAAATAAGCTGGTCGCTATACACACAGATTAGATTAACATGCCACCGGCATTGTATATGATAACATACGAATTTTATATGTTGATATGGATACAACATACATACATAAACTCACGCCTTTATGCCAGAAGGGGTAGACAGAAGCGCCACAAGGTCACCCACATTTTGCCTTGTATGTTCCGTCCCATGATGTGATAGGGGGCGGGCCTATCGCCATATCGGGCACAAATTCCTGACTCCGAGCTGATAATGAATAGAAAATCTCAATATCACTTTGCCCGACCCGGGATTCGAACCCGAGACCTCAGCTTTGTAATCATACCGTAGTACAACTACGCCACCGAGGAAGTGATACAAAAACTGCTATAAAACCAAGACTCACCATAATCATAGCGTCCAGAACATTCAAAAGCTTCTTCGGTGAGCTGCAATGCTCTCTATAAATGGGAATATTAGTGAAGGCACTTGTATACACTTCGGCCAGCGGAGTCCATTCGGCATGGTCCGATGTGAACTGACGAATGTGGTCTTTCATCTTGAAGTAATCCATGAAGCTGTATTTGTTGAGGACGCCCATTTTGTTCATGAGACAAGATGTAGATGGAGTCTGGTCTTTGCACTGTAGAATAAATATTTAATTTTAATTCCTTCCTTCGAAAAGCAAGGCAAACGACCTGTTTTGTGTAAATAAAAAATAATAATAAAAAAATCGAGAGTATTACGATGGTAAGAAATTCCAGCGTCCATGAATACTTGTACCGAAGATACTTTTTTCGTCTCTTAAAATACTTGAGGAAAGGGGATGAAAAGAAAATAATATTTTGCCTGTTGGTAATTTTGTTCGTAATTATAAATTTGTAATTATTTTCAAAGATCAGGTTAAAATTAATTAAATAAAGTCATATTGTCTACACTTACTGCATATTTAGAATGTAAATTGTTCTTCTTGGCCCTCACAACCGGTGTCTCTGGAGCCTTTTCTTCTCGACTTAGAGAGTGTATCCCGCACTCGTTCAGCACTTTCTGGTTCACAATCTCCGGCAAGTAACATATATCCCTGCGATGCTTCTGTAAATACAAACATACATAAACTCACGCCTTTATCCCCGACGGGGTAGGCAGAGGCGCCACCAGGACACCCACATTTCGCCTTGTATGTTTCGTAATTCCTGACTCCGGGCTAATAATGAATAGAAAAACCAATATAACATTGCCCGACCCGGGACTCGAACCCGAGACCTCAGCTTTGTAACCGTTCCGTAATACAACTACGCCACCGAGGCAGTCTGTAAATATAGATAGAAAAGCATCAGATAAAATATATTATGTCCACGTACTGCTGATAATACAAGCATATATGCATCCTATCGATGGACATGGGTCTGCTCTACGGTTGAGAGTTTTATTTATTTAAGGACCTCCAACGAAGGATAAACGGCATTATATAATAAACACAATGGTGTAGCATTATTATAGTTTACATTTTTAAATCTGTATTCACCAAGCAATAAGCTGGCTTAACCCAAGTTGGTAAACTTCACACCTAAGGATTTTATTTAAGTTTGAAATGCTTTGTAGATCTCTTAAATATACAAGTTTCACCACGATGGTTTCGTTTGAATTTAAACCAGATAAGTAAAATATGATTTATAAATTAGATAACTTTGCAAAATATACTCTACTTGTTATCTCTATTTGTATCTCTACTTGTCTCTTAACACTTGATGACACCCTCAGCAATCTGTTTTGCGCCAAATTAGCCTTTTATGATTTTAATTTTAAATTCTCATTATTAAGATAATAAAAATAAACTTACCGGACGATATTTGGAAGAACTAATTTGACAAGCCACATTTTCTTTTGAGTGCCTGAAAAGACAAATGCAAACACGTAGGCCCGGGAAAAATATAATTTTAAAAAATGTGTGCTGGGTCGGATTTGAACCCGCAACAGAAAAGTAATTAAACATTAAGACAAGTCCATGGAAATATTACTTACTTGCACGAATTGGTTTTATTCGCCTTAGGACAGTTCTGGAAATAGAGAGAAAAAATAATTTAGAAATACTTAATTGCTTCGGGGTGGTTATCATTCAATGTTGACTCGGATTTCTTCTTACAAATAACATTTATTTTTTCAATGTTAAATAAATATATGTTTTGACTAAAGCCCAAACCGTTTTTTTTTTATTGCGATGACTAGCAAGACAAGCATGCTAATCACATGATGGTACTGGTAGGACTGCTCATGGAAAGTAGCAAAACCAAACACCATGAATCAAAGCAATGCTTGGTATTCCACTGCGCTCGCCATCTTGCGACATAAGATGTTAGGTCTCATTTATATTAGGTACTCTGGTTATATACATATAGTTTCTCATAATTATGACACAAACATTTTGCTATGGTATTAAATCTTTTTATAACACATTTATTCAAACTACTCACCTCAGTAAGAACATCAAACGTGCAAGCCAGAACCCTATTAATCTCGCATTCAGCCTCGTACTCATTCAAGGGTTTGGTGAGGCAGGTGGTCATGACCCTCGCTTTGGCCTTGGTCCATTCCGGCTGCCAACTGGTGAAATTGTCCAGCAATTTCATAAACGCAGGCATGTCAACTGAACCTGACTCTGATACTATCTTCAGCTTTTTGAACACACAGTTTTCTTCCTCGCACTGAAAAAATACAGAAAATCTTATTAATTCGCCTTTTCTAAGAATCGAGTATTAAATGTTACCTGCAGTAAAAGTTAAATCCGTTGTGGCTTCATTTTAGAGCAATTCATTTTCAAATGTTTTCTCATCAATGCGAATGGAAAAAGACATCACGCGAAGAACAGTAGCAATGAGTTTGTATTAATACAATTATTCCATTTGAAAACAGATATGACTGCTAGTAAATATTATGTTATTTAAGAAATTGGAATTTAATTCAGTCTGTTTATTGTCTCCAACAATTCATTCTAGCAATTCTACATGAAATCATAAATTACTTAATGTTTTTCCTTAACAATGTACTATACATACAGACAATGGCAGGAAGATGACATCCCTCTCTCTAGCTGGTTTCGGGGTGGTAGGAGGCGGTAGTGTAGTGGTGGTAGGTTTGTTGACCACCGACAGCCTGTTCTGAACATCCCACGTCATTTCGAAGTCACACTCTGACCTCCAAGACTGTTTGATGAACTCGTCCATGTTGCAGCAATCTAGAGGATCTGGGAGGACCTGTGAAATAAGGAAATGGATTAATATGTGGTTGAAGAAATCGATTAGTTTAAAAGAGAATTTATTAGCAGAGTTAAAAAAAATTGAAAGTATCAGAAAATGCAGTAACGGAAATAAACGGCAATAAAATGACAAAACATAAAACAACCAAAATTATCGACAAAATATAACAATATTTTAAATAAGTCCAAATAACTCTTTGAAAAACAATTTTCTTCTATATCTTCCTTGACAATAAATTTATTGTCTGTTTTAATGAAGTAAGGTTTCCAAGACTTACTTCAGGTGGTGCAACGTTGTTCAAACTGACAACGTTTAGCTTCAAGCCATTGTTGGTTGTTGTTGGTAGCGGAGTGGGTGATGGCACTGGGGTAGAAGTCATCTGTAACGTTAAAGGCATTCATCATCATCCGTCCAATACAGTTGATTGGTGGACATAAGCCTTACAATTACACGTCACTAAGCATAAATGTTGACTTATTCTCAAAAACCTTTTAATTCCTATCAACTGAGCTATTAATCTTTTACGCTTTAGTTCACGTCAACAAGCTATTAAATTTGACGAATTAATATTGATACTTTTACGGCCGAAATTGCTACTTAATTTTAATAAATTGCTACTTTTAATAAATTGCGAAATTGTTACTTAATTTTAATAATACTTAATTTTGATACTAGTCATATTTTTTTTTAAACAAATCTACTAAATCTTTCTTCGTTTACTCCCATATGCGTGGAACTAGGGCAAGTAATATCAATTCTTACCTTTGGAGTAACAGTGAAGCTCTCAAATTGCGGCGAATGGGTGTAATACTGCATGAAGTTAGAGAAACCACATTGAGACATGAGTGTAGTGCTGATGAACGGCGGGATCTGACAGCACTTCGTCTTGAAATACTGGAATAATAATTAAAATGTTATAAAAAAGTAAATAAAACGGTCTAAACGACTTAACCTGTCCTGTCTCCCTTTCAATCGTACTCTGGATTGTAGAGGAGGCCCGAGCTCTGTAGTGAGACGTACCTATGTATACGGACTGATACAGAAAGATAATCGGTAATCTAGGTAATGACATTAGATACATTATATATACCACTAAGGCATAGAGATCCGATACTTGATGGTAAATATGGTAGAGAATTGCCTAAGTGGAGACGGATTAGTGGTCAGAGTTATTCTTCGTCAGTCAACACAACGAAACCGCATACGACAAGTTTTAACACACAACACGATATCCCAGCACGAAGAAAAATGATTGGTTTTATATTTTATGTGCAATTATCGTTATCCGAACAATACTTTATTAGACAATAACTTCACTTTTACTAATCGATAATTGTAGGTAGAATAAAAATATGGAAAACATTAGGTATGCAAATCGATAAAAAAATTATAATAGCGTTTTCTTATGTAGGAATAATTTAATAATTAATGGTAATTCTTTTTTAACTTACGTTTCTCAAAAACCAAGCTGGTCTACGTTCAAGAGCTATATTTCTCTCCAAGTTTTCATATTTACTGAAATGTATAAGACAAAGAATTTAAAACTAACTTTTTCTGAACAACCTACACCAAATACAAATTCAATGGCCAAATATCTACTAAAAATTATAAAATTAACTTCTCAAATATCATTACTTCTTTTTTAAACTACGTAAACTAAGCAAAACAATATTTTTTTACTAAAGAATATCAACTTTAGGCAGGTAGATGGATATTTTAGGGGAATGCCACCAAAAAATTGAATGAAAACCAAAAAACCAAAAAACGAATTATATTTTCTCTTTCTATAAGATCTAGAATTCTTAAAACGGTAGATCTAGGATACATACTAATGGATACGATGTAATGAATAACCATAAAATTAAAGATTACCTTTGTGAAAACATGTATTTCAGTCCTGCGAGCGATGTGACCGGGGAGCACGCGTCATCTTTACGCAAACTCTCTTCCGGACAATGCTGGAAACAAAATCAACTGGCTCAATCATATTAAAATCACATTTTTATACCCTAAAACTAAGTAAAAGCAATGTGTCCCTCCTAAAAATCGAATATGTATGCGTAAACCAACAATTTGAAGGCAACAAGACCATTTAATTATACTGACAGTTCTAGTTGTAGAAGTTACAAATACTTGCTGAAGGTAGTAGGTATACATATAGAATAGTCGATCGGTTTGCTAGTCAGCAAGATACCATTTTATCTCAGTATATTTAAAGGTAAAATATCATTTTTGAATTTGAGACCAAAATTTTAGCCTCTCCCTTCCCTTCTCCATCCATTTTACAGGTTGGCATTGTATTTAAACTCGTCTTTAAGTTATTTCATGGTGACACGTAATCATACATCAAATGGTCATCTTGCCTGCGTCGAAACTAAGTTCTATTTTATTGCTCTGAATGGCGAGACTAGCATGCAATTCTTCTGACGGTAAATAATACGACCGTTAATGAACAGAAGCAAAACTAAACAACACCATGAATTACAAGGCAATGCTTGGCATTCTACTGCACTCGCCATGCTGAGACACAAGATGTTAAGGCTCAATATGTCCAATAGTTACTCTGGCTACAATGTCTTTCAAACCGGAACACAAAAGTGCATTTACACAGCTGTTTAGCGGGAGAAATAACACATAATAAAATAACTATGTCCCAAAAAATCGCCAATTTCACTAACCTGAATAAACTGATCCACCAGGCAATGCATCAGCGCCTGTCCAGGACATGTATTGGTATACCTTCTAGTCCTGTTATTATAGCAGATGTCCAGGGCAGTGTTCACTACGCCATGCCACGCTCCTTCAGGAAAAAGACCCTTGATCACAGCCGCGTAGTGTTCCACTGGAGGTAAAGAGTCTGGTAGACCCAGCTTGGTGTTTATGCAGCTCCATTCGTGACACTGAAGGAAAAATTGTAATATTTTTTTTGTTTTTCAAGAAATGGCGATACGAGCATTCCATTTGCCTGATAGTAAGAGCTACGACGGTTTAGAACAGTAGCAAAACCAAACAACACCATGAATTACAATTTGCAAACCAATGCTTGATATTCCATTGCGCTCGCCATCCTGAGACATAAGATGTTAAGTCTCAATATGTCCAGTAGTTATTCTGGCTACAATGTCCTTCACGGGCGTCCTTTAAAGATTTCTACAACGGGCAGTTAGAATAATAGATTTGCTGTAGCAATTCACACAGTGCTTGATTTGTTAAAGGCGCACTAATATATTTCTTTTCATATTCTCCTATATATTTTGGGTGTTCGGAAGGAATCCTCATTAGAATTACCGTATTGTAGGTAATTGACAGGTTAGATTAAAATATTTGTATATAAAAGTATTATTTGTTTATGTTGCATTTTAATTTCCTTAAATATTATGTAGTTATATTGTCGGACAAATAAATATTAATACAGACCAGCCGAGAATTTTTCAAATATGAGTTGCCGAAGCCAGGTTGGGCGATCGCCTGTAAAATAACAACAAAATAACTTTTATCTCTTTTCTAACTCAGACTGCGCTCTATAATTTGACAATAAAGAAAAGCTTGCATCAAAATGGGGTCGCTAATAGCATAGCTCTGTAGTTGATAATGAGCTTGCATCAAAATGGGGCAGCAAATAGCATTTATATTTGGCCTCTATCCATAATTTTATTCGCCATAAAATGCTGTGTAGTGCATACTATTTATAATAATTTGCAACCTCACAAGTCACAACCTCTGCAGTTGGCTGGGTCAAACAATAACTTGTTTTATTTCTCCTTATTTTAATTCCCATGGCACATAACATTATGTTCACGAACGACTGTTCGACCAATTAAATTAAAACACCTTCCATCTCCTTGGCTCACTGCGGAAATCAAAGAGCTGTTGTGTAAAAAAGCGTCAGCCAAGTCCAAGTATAAACGTCGACCTAACGAGTCAAACTGGCTCAAGTACGTTGCCATTCGGAATCACTGCAGTAAGGTGTGTAGGAATGCTCAACGCCGACATATTCACAACTTAGTTGAAAACGGAGATCCAGCTAAAGTCTGGAAATTTCTCAAGACATTAGGAGTGGGTAAACCTACACATGACTCAATTCCAAAATCCATTGATTTAAATTCCTTAAACAATCACTTTTCCTGTTCATCTTCTTTTGAGATGATGACCAAAGATAATACTATTAAGCATCTTTCTACCATTAAGACTCCTAAATGTTCAGCTTTCGTACTTAAACAATTTGCCACTTGTGATGTTAGGAGAACCATTACGCTTATTAGTGGCGAAGGCTCCTTAGAAGCCAGTTCCTACCGGCTTCCCTTTTGTAATTTATCATTACACTATAAACAAGCAAATTATTCAAACTTATTTATTTAATATCAAAACTCAATTATTATTTTTTACATTCAACGACATCTGTCGGCCAGATACGTAAACATTACTAGGAAGCGGCACAGTAAGCCCTTTTTATTGCGACGCGGTGCGACCTCTGGCGAATTCCTGTAAAATTGTTCGGCTTATTCAATAACACTAGCGCGGCCCGTGCGCCGCCGCCCGCCGCCGCCCCGCCGCCACCACGCCGCCGCCGCGCCGCCCGTTACGCATTGTATAGTATGCAACAAACCACGCAAAATTGTACCTTAAATTGATAATGATTTAAGGTTCAATTTACGCTAAAAAAGCAAGAGGCAAGCCGCAGCTTCTCCGGCATTTCGTGTGTTTAGGTAATAGATATTACTTATTACAATAGCGAAATGCGGAGTTTAATGTATTTATAAGTGTTGTATTTACATTTTTACAATATATTCATGGTTCATGCAGTTAGTTTTAAATGTTTTTAATTACAAAATGTGTAATATTAATATTATGGTTTTAATGGAAATTACTAATCGTTAGGAGCGTACTAATATGTTTAGGTTGTCGATTTTACAAATAAAGTTAGTGTTTAGATTTTAGGACGTGCTCGATCCTCGCCTGAGGAATACATTGTCTTACTAATGTTACAACTGATAAATGCGGGGCTATCGTACTTGTTAACATATTGAGTCTAGGTTTTTATTTCTTTTATATTAATCTTATATTCACGTGCAGTTTAGAAATATACTTTTTTATTTTTCTCATTATGTAAGCATGGTTTACTTTTTATTTCATGGACATTGTAAATATTGTATAAGTACATAGGTAACGAAAATTTTAAAATTTAATTGACGGCCGCAATAGGCAGATGCCACAATATCACTTACCAAATGAAACCCATTATTTTAGTTTGGTGAGTAAGATTCTCGAAGCAATAATTTGCTGGTGGGAGGATATTCGCAATTCGCAAAGGTCCGAATATAAGGACACACGTGCATAAGTGTGTCGCGTTTTGCGTTCATTCTGTGAAACATCACACAGTAAATTTTTAATCTCTATTCGGACTGCACTACGCTTACTATCAGTCGCATTCACAGATTACTTAGTACTAGTCGCATTGTAGTCATTTCGTAATCCCTTAGCCCTTCTAATATTATAAATGTGAATGTTAGTTTGTTTGTTACGCTTGCACGCAAAAAGTACTCAACCGATCATCATGAAACTTTGTACACATATTCTTGGAGGTATTAGAAGTAACATAGACTACTTTTTATTCCGAAAAAAATAGTGTTCCCGTGGGATGAAGAAGGAATTCCGAAATATTTGCTACTTTTTCATACTCAAAAAGATGGGATGGGACTGGATTACATTTCATTAGTGAGAATGAGACGGGGCGGGCGGGATATAACGGGATGGGACGGGACGGGATGGGAGATTTCAAATAAAATTAACCACGCAGACGAAGTTTGCGGGCAGAAGCTAGTAACAGGATAAAGAAAATAAACATATTTTGTGTTTTGAGCTTCGGCTTGCCTTTTAAAAAATGTCACCCTTCGCCACTGACGCTTATATCATCAAATGCCATGGGAAGCGACTGTGTCAGCCGTAATATGATTCTTCCTATCCTAGACGAAATCCTTCCTGTCATCTGCCATATCCTGAACCATTCCGTTTCCACAGGGTTATTTCCTACTGCTTGGAAAGAAGCCCACATTATCCCCATTCCTAAGAAACCCAAGCCCGCTGTACTGTCTGAATTTCGTCCTATTGCCATTTTACCATTCCTTTCCAAAGTCCTCGAACGTTTGGTTCACACCCAACTTAACGATTACCTTTCTAATAACGCCCTCCTAAATCCTCTCCAGTCGGGATTTCGTTCTGGGCATAGTACTACTACCACCCTGACTCACATTACGGATGGCATCAGATCGGGCATGGAGCAAGGCCAGCTGACAGTCCTAGCACTGCTAGACTTCAGCAACGCTTTCAACTCTGTCGATTTTGATGTGTTGCTTGGTGTACTACGTTCCCTTAACATATCTCCAATGGCAATTGATTGGTTTCGTAGTTACCTGTTTGGACGCCGGCAACGCATCCGTGTCGAGGAAAGTTTTTCCTCCTGGTGCTCTGTATCTGCTGGCGTTCCACAGGGCGGCGTGCTTTCTCCTTTACTCTTTTCAGTCTTTATTAATTCCATTACTAATCATCTCTGCTCCTCCTACCACCTCTACGCTGATGATCTCCAAATTTACACGCGGGCGCCCTTGGACAAGTTGGTTGACGCTATCGCACAAATTAATTCCGACATGCAACTCATCTGTGAGTGGAGCAAGACCCACGGATTAACGGTCAATCCATCCAAAACCCAGCTCACAGTTATTGGTAGCTCCAGGATGGTTTCTAAAATAAACTGGAACCTACTACCTTCCGTCTCTTGAAATGGAACTTTCATCCCATACAGCGAGACGGTTAAGAATCTGGGCTTACTCTTTGATAGATCCTTCACTTGGGGCCCACAGCTTCGTGAACTTAGCAGAAAGCTGTTTGCCTCGGCAAGGTCCTAGCGAAGGTTAAGCAATCTTCTCCCCATTGCCACGAAGATTTCACTTGCCCAAACCCTTCTTCTCCCCATCCTTGATTATGCCGATGTCAGCTATCTAGATCTCACCGAGGACCAACTTAATAAGCTTGAGCGTCTCCAAAATTTCTGTATCAGATTCATATTTGGTCTTCGCAAATATGACCATGTTTCTGAATTTCGTACTAAGCTCAAGTGGTTACCCATCCGCTTTCGTCGGAATACTCATATTCTTTCACTTCTGTACAATGTTTTGTTTAATCCTCTCACGCCTTCTTATCTTAAAGATCGATTCATCTTTCTCCATGACTCACATTCGAGATCCTTGAGGTCGTCGGAGAGCCTGAAACTGAGAATGCCCGTGCACTCCACGTTTTTCATGGACAAATCGTTTACTGTCCAAGCTGTCCGACTGTGGAACTCACTCCCAGTTGAGTTAAGAAGGGCACGAACACTGTCGTCATTTAAAAAAATGATTAAAGACCATTTCCTATCTCTAAATGTATGTAGCTGAGGAATATCTTATGTCCATTCGCATGTTTGATAAATATTAGGATAGGTATATATGTTTATGTATATTGTATGTATTGTAAGTGTGTGTATTATTATTATTGTTTTTAAATAAATGTTTGTATGTATTTGCATATCATATTTATTTATATATGTGTATTATTCTTTTTTATTTATATTTATATTTATATTGATATATATTTTTTAATAAACACCTTAGACTGCCCTCTCATTTTCCTTTTTACATATCCATCCAAAGGTTGCCTGTAAGAAATTGCCTAGTGTGATAAGGCCGCCTCTTGTACTATTATTATGCCATTTATTTACTGTAAATGTTTCTTTTGTGCAATAAAGGATTAATAAATAAATAAATAAAATAATAACATAATATGTATTTTTACTTGTACTAAATTAATTTCATAAAATATAATATATTCAGTCATACAAGTTTAAGGAGTAAATCCAAAACAATTTGATTTATAAATTAAAATGTCTTCTCTTAGTAACTATATTCAAATGTTATCGCTTATCACACTTAACAAATGAAGTGTAAACACAACAACACAAAACCCAAAACACAATTTAATTAAGGAGGTAGATAATAATTCGACACTTATATACGTGTATCAGTTTATTTACACCAGTCATGCTATTCCATGACGACATATTTTCAATCATAATAAAATGTTTGTGACGTAGAAATGAAACGTCACTAATAATTATTTATCAGTATGGAATTACGCACTTTAATATATCTTACAATTAAAGGCTTACTGTTAATAACTTAACGTTTGACAAAGATATAAAAATAGGCTATAACCCAGAACTAAAATTAATTTTGCATTACAAATAGCCGTGAACCGAAAAGAGTCTGAAAGTTCTACTTCTACATCATGATGTCCCAATCTTTGATTTTGAATTAAGTACAGATTCTATGTTTATGAATTCTACATACATTATTAATTAATTGTGTACTTACCGTGTGAAATATAAACAACAACCAGAGTAGTCTCATGTTGTCCACGAGAATATTCAAGAATAACTGACCACAAAACGTTGATAAGAGTACGGCCCCTACATCTGGGGTCGAGACATTACGATAAACTTTTTATTTTGCGTTGTACCAATAAAGAGAGGGACTCATTTGTACTTCGGAATATTGCTTTAAATTGGCAGGATGTTCTTGTAGAAACCAGCGTATGTGAAGCATAAAATCCGATTGATTTCGAGCAGGTATTTTGTCTGCAAGGGGATTACTGCTTGTAGTTATTAAACTATTCAATATTACCAGGGTACCAGAAACTACGAATAACTTTTCGTTTCCACAGTACCCGCACCTGAAAAGAACACTTTATGTACCTATCAAATATTTTAAATATGATTAATTGTGAAACTGAAGAACTCCTAAACAGGGGCGGCCCAAGATGAACTGAGTCCTGACTCCCTCACTATCAAAGTGACGAAATTGCAAAAAATAAATAGTTCCCGCCCTCATAAAAAAAGTCAGTTAATCTATTTTAATTTTGGACGACATGACAGAACCACCTGTAGGTCCTCCTGTTTCTTATTGCGACTGGACTGAACTGCAAACACTATTTAGCAAATGATACAACTATTACAAAGTATTACTACAGTAAGATTACAACACTGAAGTCACGGGTTCGAATCCCAGACCGGGCAAGTTGATAATGGATTTCTATATTCATTATTTGCCCGAAGCCAGGAATTTGTGCCCGATATGGCGATAGCCTCGCTACCTAGCACATCGTGGGACGTGGGACACGCAGGACGAAACGTAGTGTCCAGGTAGCTCTACTCACCCTTCTTCTTTCCCTCTACATACTATTTTATGTATGTATGAATCGTGTGCTATCCCCCTAAAATAGTACAAACAAGCACAAGTCATGTCATACTATGTATGTCCAAAACTCGATAACGATCCTCTGCCAGCTAGTCCATTAAACTTGTGACATTTATTCCCTGGCGCCAATTAATTTGTAACAGTTATTGAGATAAACTGTTGTTTCGCTCACGTTGCTTCCATGTGGAAAGGAATGTTTATATTATGTCACTGATTGCTTTTCCCATTGGTTGAAATAATTATAATTTTGTCAGCCTCCGTGGCGCAGTTTGTTAGACGACGGCTGTGAAACGAGTGGCCGCCGGTTAGATTCCCGCTAAGATACAAATATTTGTGTGATCCACAGGTATCTGTTTCGTGTCTGGGTGTTTGTGAGACTGAAAAAGTCTTTCGTGTTTTCTGATACCCACGACACAAGACTCGATCTTAGTGTGGGGTCAGACTATGTATGTGACTGTTGGGTGTATTGAACCGAATAATAATTCAAAACACACGTGATCATCGTACAGGTAATAAAGTTGGGTCGGAGACAATAATTTGGTATTCGAGTGATGGTGAATTTATGTAGAGAAAATGTGAGAGAAAATTAATTAACATGAGTATGTATTTTTAAAAGACTTACCTCGGTGGCGCGGTTTACTGTGGTACGATTACAACGCTGACGTCTCATTCGTCTCGGTACGGGGATCGAACCCGCGACCTCACGTTCCACAGCCGGCTAACTGCGCCACGAATGCTATCAAATTTTATGTCATAAATCATATCAATAAAAATAAAAATAAAAATCATATCATGTAAGAATAATTTCTATTTGGTTAACCAATCATTTTCAATAATGGTTTGTATTGTACCAAAATAAAACACACAAAATATTAATCTAACATAATTTATTGGAGAAATCCATAAATTAAAAAATTTTACACAAATCGGCTACTTACACAAAATAAGCGAAGTGCGCGCGGTATAGCAACACAGCCAGTATTACAATACTAAATGTATTTATTGTAATCATTTCAAACACCAATAACTAATTTCATTTAACGAAAAATCACCAAAAAACATCTACTACATTCTTACATTTTTTAAATGTAAATGTTTTATTATTTCATTACCAGACCGAAAAAATCTCCCTGGAATTGTGCAAAAATTACTTACAGATTGCTAAACTGGCAACCCTGTAATTTTCACTCGGAAAAGAAAATATAAATCCACTGGTATTTGAAACACATACAATTACACACTAAATCCATTATAATGGACAAGGAAAATTACAGCTTTCACATTTATATTCAGAAATGTCTACATACACAAACTATTCATTGGGTTGATGCTTACATACAACTACTAATGTGAAAAGATTCTTATCTGTCAATACATATGGAACACAGACATATAATATGTAGATAGATTACACGAGAAACTTAAATATTAACTTCAGTCGTCACATACGTTAAACCATAGAGAATGGAGTACTTAGAACTCAAAATTTACAGAAAGGTACAAACCGGAAATTACAAGGTTGTCTGGAAGCGATTGCCGTGAGCGATAAGACATACATACATACATACATACATAAACTCACGCCTTTATCCCCGAAGGGGTAGGCAGAGGCGCCACCAGGACACCAACATTTCGCCTTGTATGTTCCGTCCCATGATGTGATAGGGGGCGAGCCTATCGCCATATCGGGCACAAATTCCTGACTCCGGGCTGATAATGAATAGAAAAATCCAATATCACTTTGCCCGACCCGGGACTCGAACCCGAGACCTCAGCTTTGTAACCGTACCGTAATACAACTACGCCACCGAGGCAGTCATAAGACCGCCGTTTGATATTTAGACCAGAGTCCTTTATTTGTGTAATTCCTTTCTTTATATTCTGTGTACAATAAAGAAGGATAAATTAATAATAAACTGAGTGGTGAGACCTTTTTTGTTAGTCAAATTTAATTTAACTAATCACATTATGAAATGGCAATATTTAACCGCAAGATCTATTTGTCTCACATACTTTCTTGACAATATTAACTTAATACAATCTCTATTTAAGCATAAAAGAGCCAGCATAAACGCGCGAGGCAATTATCATATTATTTTTCATCCGCTTTGCTAAAACCATGGAATTTAAGCCTTAAATACACCAAGTAAGGTTCATTGATGAATGCTGTTACCATATGTGACGACTGACACCTTCAATAGACAAAATTACAATAAATTCATGAACAGACACAAATAATCAACTACCCTATTTTTTATTGCATTCGAATAATGTACCAGACGTTATCTAGAAAAGCAATTAGGCCAAAGCAAATTCTAAGATTTATGAGGTACTAACAGCGGTAAACATCAATTATTTCTATATCTTTAGAGGAAATTTTATTTGAGGTCACAAAAACTAGGGGCATCTATGTGTGCTTATATCAAACCTAGTGTGGTAGAAAAGCCTTATTTGTATTTTTTTCCTAAAACGTGAGAAACGTCAGGCAGTGTGATTTTACTTACAAATTGTAATAAAAAATATTAGCTAATTTTTTTTCACTTACATCAGAATTTATTTGAGATTAAGGTAAGCACATGGCCTATGTAATTACTATTGGAAGCTTAAACAGATACATATATCAAATCTATCCACACCAGTGTTGCCGTTACAAAAAATGTTTATAGTGTTGCCAGGGTAAAACACTCGCAGAGTCCAGTTTGTTCGCATGTGATTGAATGTCCATTACAACACCACGGATGCGTTACAAAAAGTACAGAACAGGAACCGACAGAGGGCGCCCGGGCCCGGGGCTCGCTCGTCGGCTGCTCCGTGTAGGTTATTGGAAAAATTGAACCTGGAAATTAAGACAAATCTATTATTGATAATTCCCTAGGTGGTGGTTCCCTTATAAACATGGATCAGTCTGGGTACTAACTATTTCTAATTTCGCAGATTGTAAGTAAATAAGTTGTTGTATTCCAGTTTAGAGGACAAAGAGACATTCTTTAACACTAACAAATCCAACTAAAATAGAATAACAAATTACCTTTCATTTACAATTGAAATATTTTTATGCAGAACTGAAAAAGTGGTTTTATAGACATATATTAAATAGCAATTATAAACTCGTGCCGAAAGTGACTCTTATCCACACTAAACTATCTGAAAACCACAATATGCAACTAAAGATAATCAAAACCACATTCCGTACTGATTAAAATATGAATGTAGCCAAAACTTCACCAGGAAAATGATATTTTTATGAAATACCGTAAAATCTTTCAGACCGTGTTGTAATCGAAGTGAGACATAAATAATTCCATAAATTAGAGCACAACCTGATTGAGCCGTACGGTACAAAATCGTGTGGTTAAAATAAAGCTGTTTAAATAAAGATTGCCGATACTATTCGTGGGTAGAATATAATTATGGAAAACATATATTTATTTTCTGGCGCACCAATAAATTGGATCATAAAATAACAATAAAAAGAATCGACAGTATTCTATAAAATTTATCATCAGGGGCAATATAATAATTTCGCCATACCAATATAAAATAAATAAAACAACAGCACTTTCAAGTTTCAACCACAGTAAATGCACTGGTAAACATAGACCTACAAGCATTCACACAACAACCATTTCTTTATGAGCCCATAATCACCTACAACTAAACACAGGACTTATCAACCGAGAGTTCGATTGAGAAGGCTTAGGCCGTAGAATACCACGCTATTTCTGTTTAATATAGGGCGGTATAATTAGTGCCCAAGTACAAGGCGTTGACTCAAATAGGGCGCAGAAATGGCCAAGAATAGGTTGATTTAGGCGCAGTTAGATGTTTTCACCAGTTGTATAAAAACTAGCTACGGTAATACACTATTCATTCGTAATCAGCGAAAGAAATTGTTACGGCTTAGGCCATTACCTACCACGCTGGCTATTTATGAGTCTAAAAAAAGGAAATTCACCTAACAGTTTTGCTTTAGTCAACCACAAAGGTCATTAACAGTGTTCTGATAAGAGTATGTAAATGTGGTTCACTGTTTGGAACATCATTTGTTGTTGGCCACAAATAAAGATAAAATTAATTTAATTTTTTTTCATGTTGCTGAATATCACAATGTCATTTAAAGATTAAAATATTTGTGAGCGATATTAATAAATACTTATAATGTTGTTTCTATTGGTGAATTACATGTAAAGTTTATGTGTAATTATAATATTTTAGTTTTAATTCCATTGATAATTGTTTAAAATGTGTTTTATTTAATAAATCTGTTGATGAATTACAGAAATGCAATTACAGTGTCAGCCAAGGCTTGTAAACGATACCAATTCACATTAAAAGTATCGGTAAATACCGGTATTTTCATAGAGATACCTGTTTATCGTTAAAATTAAGTAGCGGTAATTGAGTATCGTAACGAAACACAATCGTTATGATACCGTAACTTTAACAATTATCGATATTTTTTTACGTCGATAACGTTAAAAATATCTGTAATTTCGTAACGTTACTTTATGCGACGTTGCTTGTAGTTTAAATTGTGAAGACTGCTCGTTATTTATTTGGTGCTTATTTAATCACAAATGCGTGCCGACTGTCGCCACGCTCGTCGCATGAATGTGGTTAGTTGGCAAACGTTGCGAGTTGCCGGGAGCGAAGGTAACGAAATACACTCATAACGTTAAAAGTATCGGTAAGTTTGGTAGTACCGGTATTTATATTTAACGTTAAAATAACGTTAACTTGGGTATCGTTACTTATGAATTTACCGATACTTGCTTCTAGCTCCATTAACGATACCAAACTTTTACCGGTATTTCAAGCCCCGGTGTCAGCTGGCTACACCACGTTTTGTCTTTTATCTTTTCTGTGTAATATCTATACTCTACCCTTTATTAAATATTTTACTATACATACAATCCTGTCTGTCCCATCAAAGAGCCATACAAAAATAATCTTACCTAATTTCCCTACGAGTGTGCAGGGATCACAGGAACGCTCCGAATCCGAACGCTCTCTTGATACTATCGAAGTAGTACCGCTGCCAATTGTCGCGCGTCTGCTCCACCTCCGACGTAGGTACCAGCTCCTGCTTCAGGGTCACCAGGGTGTGGTCATCCTGGAATGGAGGTAGGAGGATTACTTTTTAATAGGGGAAGATCCCTCTCTTACCATATAAGTTAGCAGTTAAGGATAGTTTTATTATTGGCAATGTAATAGGCTAATGCCTACGATGGTGCTGGCATGGACTCTTTTATCTAAAAGCCCCTTAATACTATTTTGATTTTAAAAAAATTTTCTCGTAGTAGTGAGGGCTACAACTGCTCGACAATAAGTTTTTAAAAGCTCACTAAAAATATGATTAATAAGCCTGTGCAAATCTGTTTATAGTATTATGAATTTATGCAAATAATATAATAACTACATCACATGTATAAGTTTAAGTAATTTGTATAAGTGACTACAGAAACAAAAGTGACCCAATCAATTCACAAGTACTTTAAAATGCTGTAATTGTCTTTTGTAAATGATACAAACACATGTTTGGTTTTACATTTCCCACAATGATAAATGAATGCAATGCAATGACTTCCTATTGAGTGTGGCCACATACTACTACAGGAAATTCGAAACAAAATAAAAATAATTTAAAAATACAAAGATGTGTGCACACTATACACAAATGTAGATAATGTACTAATTTTATCTCTAAACAATTAACAATTATTTTCCAAATTTAAATTCACTATCATCACCCACAAGATATCTCTTTAATAAAAGCCTCAATCCAAAAAATAAAAAAATAATCATTGCATGTTACCTTCTCTTCAATATTGAATGTAACTTCGGAGAAGTGCTGGTCAGGCCACTGTTTGTACCGCCAGTATTGGACGATTTTCTTCCCTGGGACCAGCTCCTTGAACTCTCCAGTAACGTTACCACCGAAGAAGGCGAATTTACCACCCTTCTCAGCGTCTATTTTGACGTGTCCCTGGTAAAAAAACAGAAATTAAAACACAACTCTAAACATGGATAAGTTTGTTTTTTTCTAAAGGCATTTCATTTTCATACTGATTACTTACCTGCGTGAAAGCAGTGACCATCTCTATTCGAGTCATAGCATCGTAAAACTCCTGGGCTCGGCACTGGAACTTCTCTGACATTTCTATCGACTTAGTATCAAGCTTACAGCCAATCTGTTTGTTTGTCGTTGAGATCACCGGCTCCATGTTAATCTTCTTATTAAAACCGCTTGTGATAGTAGCCACGTTATCCGGTTTGACTGCCGCCTCTCCTTTCTTGGGAAGTATGAGACCTTTCGAGAATTCTTCCTTGAGACTCCTTATGTATTCTGTGAGCTGTTTCCGTATTTCATTCTTTCCGATATTGTGCATAAATGCTTTCACTCTCTGTGCTTCATCACCACTGCTCTTGATTGTTACTGTCATCTAGAAATAAATGGATATTTATCTTTAGGCAGCCTATGTAAACATGTGATGACAACAATTTATTAAATAAACCATGTGTAAAAAGTATGTGTAAAATGTTTAATATAGTAATACATGACACCATATAATATAGGACATTGTAACTAGTAGTAATCATAATATGGGCATATATGGATGGAAATAAATGTCAAGGGTAAGTAAAGGACATGGCCTATTTCAATTTAATGTTTTGATTTTGAAGAAAATATAAAGGGAAAATTCTGGTAGGGGATTTTTAACCATTCAGGATGTTCAATATCAAAAACATTTACGAATTTGACATTAATTCATTTTTCCAGTATCTAAAGAATAACAGAAAACTACTATTTGGTGTGTGATAAAGAAAATGTTGGTAATATTTAATATATTGTCTCAGTGCAGGAATTTAACTTGCAAGCTCTCATCTCACAGCTGACTTCTTCAATAAATGCACTACAGATGCTGTTACAGAAAATAGTCGAAATGACTACAAAAATATCCATATTATACAGCCCTCTTCATATCCTAGAAAAATACCTAACTAAGGGACAACGAGTGTGCAGATATCACACACTAGATACAAAATTTGCATCGCTAATAAGCTTGAGTTTAACATGTGAATAGAACACTGTTTTGGAGGCACAATGTGTCAAGTTGCAGGACAGAGCTAGCAGAGTATCAAAATATGTGGTATCTCCTATTTTTAATGCAATTAAATTACAGGGCTGACCATATAACACAGGTAATTGCTTATTATCTTAGCAACTATAATCATCTCAATAAAACTGAATTATGCTTCACTAATACCCTTATTTTAAAACCAGTTACTACTTTGACAACAATTATATTGCAGAATGTCAAGTGAACCTTTGTCCTAGTTTATACACTATTGATTATAAAAACAAGCAACCTAATCACTAAAACATGAGTTGAAATATAATGAATTCTCAATAAAAAGATTAAATTTAATTAAAGCATACTTACGTCCACCTCGCTGACGTCATTCTCCTCAGACAGATTCGGGATGTGAATTTCTCCTTTGATTTTGTCGGTGCCTCCTGCCAGCATACCTTCCCACTTCAACTTGATGTCCCATTCATAGAAGAATATTAATTTCCCTTTCCTGTTGTTAGCTGAAGCCTCGCCATCGATCTTTTCCACCTCAACGATCTTGCATTCGACACCGTTTTGCGTGATTTTAAAGTCGTTCAGTAACTCTTTGAGCCGCTCTTTCGACCATGGTCCGGCATTTTTCTCCGTCCAATGCCAGTTGTTGACATTGGTCGCGTCCGGACGCTCCTCCACGATCCATCGAGGGTCTCCTTCGCCCCATTTGGCCATTATTCAATGTCTTATGTATATACAAGGCCTTAAAACGATAGATATGGACACCTGGGCGAGAAATTTAGTTTACTGCGTGATACTGAATTATGGTCACCGCCGGTGTTCACAAATAATAGCCAGCACTCTATTGTAGTTGCACTTGATCACGTTTTCTATAACTCGTGTGCGATACCGCAAATTATTTGCAATTTTCGAGAAACGTCTCGCATGAAATGAAACATGCCAGAACTGACTGACAAATGCAGTATTGCCAAAATACTGTTAATGGTTTCCCCACTTAATGTTCGAAAATGAGTCCAATATGAAAACTAAAAAAATGGTTTGGAAAATGTACAATTATAAATTATATTTCATTAATTTATACAATTTACTCATAACTTTTTTTATTTTTGAATTAATGTATTAATTAGATTAAGACAGTTCCCATCTAAGTAAAAAAGATATCATAGGAAGATATCGAGTCCATAATATTTTTATTCATTACAATTTTTTACAAATTATGCTCAAACATATCACATCGATTATATGGTGGAAGTTATAAAAAAAAAACAGAAATAATGTAACCACAAATTTACCATGTTTTGCAGCAGTTGATTGAACGTTGGTAACATTTTAATAATTTCTGAATGTTTCTAGAAAACAGGGACACCAACTCAATAAAAGAAACATCCGGGTGTCAAAAATACGTTTCAACTTACGCATCAAATGTTTATTCAGTTAAAAACATTTACGAAAAATAACTAAACATATTATGTAAGTTAATGTTAATGAGTACTTTATTAACAAAAAAATATACTGATTAATGATGTAGTTATATAACAAATACGCACTTCTTCCTAAGAGTAAATATTGCGGAACTATATTAATTCTATTAGGCGCTAAATGACCCGATATTTCATAGATACATACAATACATACATACATACATTATCATTAGTCTATAGGGGTAGGCAGAGTCTACGGGTCGGCACTTTGCTCAATCCTGACATATTTCTTTCGCTTCTCTATGCCCTTTCACCAATCTCTCCATGCAATTTCATTCAATTGCTATAATAATTGCACAGGCGCTATATTAAAATAACAACGAGTAAAGCAAAGTAATAATTAGTTAGTATTATTGTCAATCTATGTGTTAATTATACATTTACATAACAGTTTTTACATAATAGCATTTACATACACGTCATGCATAATATGTATTATGGCCAAAGACTAACAACAGGGCCTTCTACTTTCTAGGGCCTTTCCATAATTTGTGCCCTTTTATTTGATTTTTGTTCAATAATGATTTTTGTTAAGTCTATGTTATGGTTGTAGGAAATTTAATTTATCAGTTGTATTTTGTAACTTAAATTAACAATCACGCTCCCGGTTTTATCAAGAACACTACATAAATAGGTAGTACATTCACAATTAAAAGACTGTAATTGGAGCTTTTTTCGATCTTTCGGTTGATCTATTGTAAAAATGTAAGCGTGAACTTTGTGAAAATTTACAAGGTCATATTCTAGCATTAAAAGTTTATCGAAAACCGTTCAGCGGCTTATAAATTGGTCACTGTTATCTTAGTGCGAGTGAGATAACAAACCGGCCTTTTGTGAACCAGTCTTTATTCAAGTCTGTGAGCGCAGGCGCGGCACGCTTCCATCGCGCGCTATTGCAAATATAAATTTAAAAAAATGTTCTCATTACGCCGAGTAGTTGGCAGTAAGGTGCGCGGCAGTGCGTTTATATTGCTGAAATCGGTACGAAGTTCATTGGTCATGTTTAAAAGTTTCGGCGGGTTTGCAGATTTTGGAGCAATGGCGTGCAACAATTGCTGCTGGAGCAAAGGCTCAGGCGAAGACATACAGCTCGGAAGCTGCCACGCCGCGACCTTTGACCATGCTGACAGACGATGAACTTGCCATGAGAGAAACAAGTAATTATTTTTTATTTTTATCACTTTATAACTATTTAACTTTTCATTGTTACGTGTAAACATTCTGGCACGAAATAGCGAACCGTCGAGTATTTAAATTAAGTTTGAAATAACATAAATTACACGTAAACGGTTTATTTTAACAGAGGCCGGTAAAACTTTTGCGAGCGAATCTTTTATTTTTTCATGTTCTATATTTAAAATGCACGATATTAATATTTTATAGTGGTATTGCTCCTACGGAATGCACTATGCAGTAGGTATGATGCACTATTTGTGTTATTATCGCGAAACTAGCACAGATTAAAGATTGCATAAACGAAATACTGTTGTATTATATTACGCAGTCGACATGCACCGTAATTATCACAGACTAAGGAGTAAAGTAATTATCCAGTACAAAATATACCTAATAATAAGCAATTTATTGACACGAAGTTAACATCAGTTCTGGTAGTAGGGTAGGCAGACAACATTATTAAATTATTATCTACATTCTTCAGAATCATAAAGTAAAAATTATTTGAGATGTGAATTTTTCTACTTAAACCTATTCCCTTTGACATATTATTCAATAACTCCTTTATTTGTTTTACACATTATCAAATAATTCATAAACGCTAATACGCTTTGTTTCGTAATTTTGACAAACATTATTCAATTTATAATTGGTAACTTTCAATGTATACGATGTTTTGTTTCCAACGCTCAAACTGAAAAAGTCGTTCGAAAGGGATAAAACATTCGGTAACTAAAATAGGTTTTAAAACTGTCTATCAACAAGAGCGTAAGTAATTAGAGCATTTGCGGTCAATGTCCATACGACTATGCATATTTTGAAGCTGTTTAATAGTTACATAATCGTTATTTTCATTATCGTATTTTTTTATACTGCCACAGATATTTTGATATTGATTCGCGAAAGACTGTTCGGGACATTTATGCCGGCTTATTCAATTGCTTCTTTATGAATATATTATTGCTTCTTTATGATTTTATTATTGCACAATAACGTAATTGAGATTTTTGATCGTATCTGTCAATGATACAAGTGAGGTTACGATAGGTAGACGAAAGGTTGTACACTTCACGATTCTCAAAAAATAAAAATAAAAATACGTGCAAGTCCAAACAGACGTTGGACAGATTTAAGTAAATCCACGATACACACCTCTATCAATGAATGCTCTCACTCCGCCAAACATCGAGGCACGTGGAGACACATTGCGAGACCGGCTGCTCAGCAATCGGTCTAAGAATGACCATGGCCACTCTGTCAAGAGTGCACGACTTCGAAGAAGAAGCAAGTTTAAACTCACTGAACCAATATGGTGGATAAATACACCCAACAGTCACATACATAGTCCTGACCCCACACTAAGATCGAGTCTTGTGTCGTGGGTATCAGGAACTACGAGAGAATTTTCGGTCCCACAAACACCCAGACTCGAAACAAATACCTATGGATCACACAAATATTTGTTTCGGTGCGGGGATCGAACCCGCGGACATAGATTTCTTCAACCCCATGCCCAAATATGAGACTATATTAGCTGATAGTAAATATCACTTAAACACGAGGATCGGTTTACAAACGTTTTATTTAATATTCCAATTCTAGATAGTTACATTTGGGAACAGTAGGTAAATGTGCTTTGGAAGTTGGAACCCATACAATAGTTCACATTAATATACTACATGCATTTAATTCACTAAATCGTTACTAATACATACATAGATGCATGAATAACATGTACATGCATATAAGTTACCGTTTATTTACGGTTTGTTGAAAGGTGCAATTGTAACGCAATATTTATTTTAATAGATGTGTACACTACAATCTGGCTATCAGAAACTACGAAAGACTTTTCGGTGTTATAAAAATTAAAATGGAAACAAAGACACAAACATTTGTCATGGTGCGGGCATCGAACCTCCGACCTCTAATTTTACAGCCAATCCCAAATTCAGGAAGGCTGTTAAGAACATCCACGAATAACTTGGATACCTAATATCCTAGCACAAGATTCTCTAAGTCCTCGTTTATTTACAGTTTAAAATGCAACAACGAGGCAACAAAAATCATTGATATCTTTTTTAATATTCAACTCACGATATGCGTTGTGTGTGTAAGTGATACAAAAGACGGGCTCTACATAACAACACTCGTCTTAATGTTTTTATTTCCTGAGAAGCCACACTATGGGCGCAACTAGCATTTGATTAAGATTTGGGCAAGGGTAAAGAATCTTCGAAAACAGTAAGAGTTCAAAAATGGTTTCCTTGAATTGTCCTTTGGTTCTTAATTTTAATCGTAGCCTACTAGGAATTTAGCAAAATTTGGTTGCCTTAATAAGGATACGCTCACTGGTAAACGAGCTAGCGACCCGCCTTTTGGTAACTGGTCACAGTTTTTAATAGTCTTTGCCAATGAAAAGGGCACAGTCAAACTTATAAAACTCCACCAATATTTAACATATCACATACTCATAAACTCTTATCAAAATTATTTATCAGAGTGAAAGATATTATAGTGATTATTTAACGTGATTTATCATCATTTTAGATCTCTTTAGGTGATTAAAAATTCCTTGGAAACAACACGCCCTTGGTGTGACGTACAAATTACAATGATATTATCTCGTACAAATCTCTGTCTGGATTTTGTTGTCACTTGCTCAGAATGGCCGAGAGAAGCTTAGTACCGTTATTTGACTTAAGTTAATCCTGTGAAATGTAGATCTTGATGAATTAGAAAATGATTTCAAAGGTGATCTCAATGCACTGGTGGGAGTGTGTATGTATCGTTAGGTCTTGGGTTAAAATAATACTGAACTTTGTGTGAGAAATAACTATCCCTCGTCGGTAAATACTCGGATTGCACAGTACTTAATATCAGACGTATAAAGTCATTTTGTGGTGCCAGAAAATGTAAAAGAGATGCAAATTAATGCATATTAATGTTAGCGCTCAAAGTTATGTGAGATTTGATCCAGGGTAGTTAAAGATCTTTTTTAAAGCCAGCCTAGAAATATCCCTCGTTTGCTGTACACGATAAGCCGTTTAGATTGTTGTCATAATATGATAAGAAAGCAAATAGTGATAAAAGGCGCCTCGATACTCCCAAACTATTTGTTAGGAATTGAATGAAACCTAAAAGTGGTGAGGCCTTACAATAGTTACCTAGGATTCCGTTTTCTGGACTTATAAAAAATATCGTGGTATTAATGACGAGTGGAGACTTAAGAAAAAACGAACCCACTATACGCCTAAGCTCTAAGTCCTAAGATATCTCTAGAATGAAATACCAGGCCTTGTCTGCAAGAAACATCTATTTTTTCGCAACAAAAATTTGCCTATATCCGTTACTGGTCAAGAAAGCAATGTTTATGTAAAAAATGTGTCATTCTGCATCTCCATTGCAACGTAGAAGCATCACAAACAAATAAAACCATTAATAATATTTGTGTTATTGTCAACATAACGACCTTATATCACTGTAGAGCTGTTAGAATCCAGATTTCTATGTTTTCGTCTTCATATTGCTATTTCTTAATTTTTACCTTATAAGTTAGGTTTCTATAGAAAAAAAAAAAAAATATATCTTTAGAATTCTACATGCCAAACTAAAGTTAACGTCACATTGCAGTAGGTCAATACAAGTTTAATAAATAGTGCAATCATTCATAAAGCTATCATTACAAACTAATCAGTAAAGGCAAACAAAGCGCTTATTTCGTCAGAACGTAGATAATTTATTTGTACACACTTATCTGTGCTTACGTACGAAAACATGTTATGAAAACAAGTTTGAATATGTCGCTTCGGGCTTACCTAAATGTGTTTAAAACATATTATGCAATTAACATTTAATTAAGTCAAGCCCACTTTTTGCTCATTTTAATATCGAATGGTGGAAATTTGGATGTAAAAGGAGTGAACAACAATGAAAAAATTGTCTTGCTTCTACACATCTGCCCGATCATAATTTAAAGCAACATGCGCCAAAAATAAAATTATGTGCAAACATTACTAGCAGGAATGAAGGAGACGTCGCATTGTAGTAAATACAGGTTGGAAAACTCCAGCAAATGGGAGTAAAACTATGAACCTATATGTATCGACGGTAAAAACATTCAAAAGGTTATTCACTAATTCTGTTTTACTGAGAAAATAATAATGAGAATTCAAATAAACTAAATTGAATGCACCTTCAATTAAATAATGGTTTCCCAAGAAACAGGCTAAGCCTAGTTTGGGAACCCCTGACAATTGCTATTAGTTTTAGAAATTGAATAATAAATAAATACACCCAACAGTCACATACATAGTCCTGACCCCACACTAAGATCGAGTCTTGTGTCGTGGGTATCAGAAACTACGAGAGACTTTTCGGTCTCACAAACACCCAGACCCGAAACAAATACCTGTGGATCACACAAATATTTGTTTCGGTGCGGGGATCGAACCCGCGGCCTCACGATTCACAGGCGGCGTCTAACCAACTGCGCCACGGAGGCTGTCAAACGTTAGGCTGTTTAGAAATTATGTTTATTGTAACTAGCTTTAAGAAATTGTAACGCAGTTTGTTCTTGAATATACTTACTTACTTACTAATGCAATTCACGCTATCCAATGAAGATAATGACAGCTATGGATGTTCATATTGTTTAATTTTTGCTTAGAAACAAGTTACTTAACTTTTAAATTGGTAACCTTGACTTGACAAAATTCCTCTCCTTATCTCTTTCAATTGAAGTTGATGTCGCTATTTTTGTATTTCGCAAAATAACACGAAATTCACCATTAAAGTTTACGACCTGTCGGCTGACGTCAATTCTTTTGAGATATTTTGTAATTCTGGTCAAATCTTGCTTTACAAACAAGATTTTATCATTCCAAGTATATACCTACGTACTTACTTCAAGTGATTTATCTACGTAGGAATAAGTAAAAAGTTTCTACAGTGCGTTTCTCCTGGTTTATCGTCTTTCAGAGATATTTTCTTCCAGACAAATTATGATTTTAATTATGATGTAATCGATTATCTGTTTGTCTTTGTTGTGGTCATTTATTTATTGTAAAACTTTACATCTAATCTATTTATTTTTTATTTGGTACTCTTGCATTTGTCTCCAAGTCTTTATTAATTATGTTTTCACTTTTTATTACTATTATTTATTGCATTTAGAGAGATGCACATTTAGAACATCAAAAATGCTTCAGTAAAAGACATTGATTTTAATACTTTAAGGATACCTATCTAAAATTCAAAAAGATTACATCCTAATTCAGTGTTTTTAATACTTTTAAACAAGTTGTAAGCAACGATTTGTAAAATAATAAACTATGGAATATTAACAAGCACATGTGTTTATTCGCATGTACATATTGGTATATATGTACATAGTGGGGATACGTTTACATTCAAATGTCGTCTGTCGACCTTGAGAATACAATGACGCGGTCGTTAAGGTTTCCTCTCGTACTCAGCACAGAATGGACAACAATTATTTGTCTTTGACCGACTTGCACTAAAAACACAGAAATTTTGGAAGAAATTAAAAATATTACACATATTATGAAGTAAACACCGAATTATTATAGTTTAACTTCATATTTTAGAAGTTTCTCCAAGAAATCTAATGAGCTGTGACATAATAATACCTCGTAGAAAGTAGGTACCAATTTAAACTGATAAGGAAAGATAGTGTTAATCGAATGTTCTTTAGTGAAAGACCACGTAATCCTATTAAAAACAATAACAATTCGAAGATCCTGACGGCCCTAAATTTTAGTAAATCAATGCTAGAGTCTAGTATGATGGCAGACCTGCCTTTTATGATGTCAATATAAATTACAAAATAAATTTAAAGCTGCAGCCTGCAGACCATCCCAACTTGACCAGTTAATTAACCTTAAAATTCAAAATATGCCTAATCCGCTATGATATTCTGTGATCCACATTTGCAGTAATCTTCTGATAAGTTTTTTATACCAGGTACATTATAAAACGAAAATATACTTGGCAACAAGTCAGATAAACTCGCTACTCGCTGTACATTTGATACGAATACAAAATAAAGTGATAAAACAGTAAATTCTAATAACACTGCAGTGCGAATAAGTTAATTTCTACTTTAAAGCCTAAATAATAAAGCAGAGAATACAATAGTGGGTGTTGACTAAACAGGAGATAAAAACTCGATTATAGTTAATGTGATTATTAAACAACCTAAATTCATAACTGCTTTAATGGATAATTAAATAATAGTTAATACAATCATTTCTAGAATAATCCTTACAATCTCACAAAATATTCTGGTAGTACCTACTAGTTTCTCATCATACTTTATGTGGAGGATAGACATAATATAAGTATTGTGTTATATTCAGAACTAACTAAAGTAGATTGAGCAAAAAAAAGAATGAACCAATAAAGATCAGATGACCTATTCTGAATACCTTATACAATGCACATTGTTTGTTTTACTAAAAGATATTGATAACAAAGTTACGAAGACGGCTTTCATGCGTTTTAAAACGAAAATATGTATTTCGTATTTTAAAACTAAATTACAATGCAAATTGCAGCGCAAAATTTGTTGATGCAAAACATTATCAATGTCTTTTGATATCTTTAGTGGCAGTAATTAATTGCATCTTATCACGAAAAACATGAAAATTGTTCTTCTAGAAAGAGCTTCGTTCGAGATCGTTAAGGATCCTATATAATATGTTAGCAACGGGCTTTCCTAACGTTGTGAAATCATTTGCACCGAAATTTCCACCATGCAATATTATATCCAATGCATCTACTCTAAACTTACTTTATTTCTCATATAAAGGGAAGAACTGATTAATAAAAAATGATTTTTCTACGTGGGTATCGTGATTGGTTCTCTTTGTATCCCTGGGAAAAAGCCGTGAGTTTTTGTATGTATATATGTAATTTATATTTACACTGTGTGTCTACGCAGATTAATCAATCCGAATAACCAGGAAGGACACGGTGACGATGTTATAGTTTTTATATAATTTATCCCCAATTTATCCTGTTTTGGTAGTCAGAAATTCGATACACGTAATTCCGACATCCTGTTATAAACAACTGCAAATATTTCTGATCTATTTAAGTACATTAATTTATGGGACGTCCTCTGGCCAGATGGCGGAACGACTTGCACTAGAGGGGCGGCAGCGACTGGATGCGTAAAGCAGCAGACTGGGCTCTGTGGCGTACCTTGGGAGAGGCCTATGTCCAGCAGTGGACTGCAACGGGCTGATGATGATGATGATGATTAATTTATATTTAACTCCTATAGCTATTTAATTTTGTCGCATTTTATAACTAAGTTAGACTTGTAGAACTTCCGTGCTTAGATTTTTTGTCATTTTTAAATGTTTGTTTTAATATTTATCATAGAATCCAACTTGTAGGACTTAAAGTGACAGATGGACAGGTAGAAAGATGGAAAGATAGATCTAATGCATTTGTTGTATCTAAAATAATCAAAACTAAACGAAATATATTTCATTCGAGCCCTGTAACAATAGTCTATATTGAAATATATCTAAACATAATACAAATATGTCACATACTAATCACATACCTACGAAGTATCAAGAAGATAACGGCATAATACAAAATGATAAACTATTTCATAATGTAAATGATAACAATATGTCCTTTGTGTCAATGTCAAGATATTGAACTGGTTAATACGACTTTGATGAGGCCGAAGTGTACGATACGATTATTGTGCAGGCTTAGGAATTAAATTAGGAATTCAACGAGTTTAATAACAAATATGGATTAACAATGTAAGTAGATAAGCAGATGAGAAATTGGCGTTATATTGTAATTGTAACAGTAACATAACGTCAATCTGAATAGACGTGCATCCAGAATTTTTGTTTCTAAAACGCCATCGCGATGCTGGTAGATTTTTAGCTCATACAATGTTTCCAATTCCCATGAAAATCTCCAACATTCATAACACACTACGTTGCTTGATGTATGGCATATGAATGGCAATAGGATGCTATAAGTAGTACCTATAAGCAAAATTTTCTAAGACTTAATAGCTTTATCGCGCAATTTTACTAAGCAGTATTTTGTAATCTAAATATTCGACCTACAAATTAATGTTTGAGAGATTCTTAAGCAAATGTATTATTAACAATATTACTATTTCTTTTCAGTCAGGAAACTAGCAACAGAACAGATAGGCCCATTAGTTAAGAAGATGGAAGACGAACACAAAATCGACGAAGGCATCAGACAATTACTCTTCGACAATGGAGTGAGTAACTTTAATCAAGTTAAAGTAGTCACTTAGCAATGTAGTTTATAAAAACAAAGAATATAAGTTAATATTAGAAGCATTCCATTTTCCCACAATATTATTTCAACATAAAAGGTCACATTGTTTTCCGTTTAATGTCACACACTGAGGCTGTAGTTTAAATGCTATTATGACATTAACGTCATTGCAAGGTGAAAGAGTTTACAAAATCTAGGGAAAACACACATTGTTACAGACAAGTGTTTTTAATTAAACTATTCTATACAGAAGTTGTTTTACTGTCAGTCAGGTTATTTCTATTTACATTTACGAAACCACCTTTTATATATTTTGATCCTAAAATACGCCGACTAGTACCAAATATCTTCTGACCAAAATTGAGACGTATTACAAATTCCCAAATCAAAAACCAACACAAATGACAAATCCAATCCTTCCAGTTAATGGGCATCGAAACCCCAGCGGAGTACAGTGGGTCAGGGTGTGGATTCCTCACGATGATGCTGGTGGTGGAAGAGCTGTCCAGGGTAGACCCGGCCGTGGCCGCATACGTGGACATCCACAACACCCTCGTCAACTCGTTGTTCATGAAACTGGGTACCGAGGAACAAAAGCAGAAGTACTTGACCAAGCTCTGCACTGAATATGTGAGTAGAAGTTGACTTTGCAGTTTGTTTTTATTTGTTTAGTAGATAGATGTGGCAACATGATTCACATCTACCTTGGCAATAATAAATATGGCAAAATTGTAGGAGATCGAAGTCAAATCTTTATTGTCATCTTTTGTCTTTTAGTGTGATCGCCGAATGCTAAGTAGTTAATAAAGCCTGTTCTTTTTCTCTTCTGAGTTGTCAGTTTTCAACCCTCAAACTTTGAAAACACTGCTACATTTTCGAAATTGTTTATCTTGATGAGCGGCAACAATAACTTAAAATTGGATGAGCCCATTTTAAGTTTTCTGCTGTTGTACCGTATAATGTTGCTACTCTCTAAACGCCTGTAGGATTAAATACATCATCTAAATAAAACCACCCGTAATTACTTTCTATCACATATACTTCAGTTCCGCTCTTTAAATTTCATATGGCGCATTTATTTCCTCCTATGTTCTCTCTTGTAGGGGCGCATTTACCGTTTACCTTTTCTACCATATTTACTTAATTTCCAGGCAGGAAGTTTCTGCCTAACCGAGCCAACGTCAGGCTCCGACGCGTTTGCTCTAAAGACCGTTGCTAAGAAGGAAGGTGAGCATTTCATCATCAACGGCTCCAAGATGTGGATCTCCAACTCTGACGTCGCTGGAGTGTTCCTGGTTATGGCTAACGCTGATCCTGCTAAGGTAATATTTGTAATGTAGAAAAGACTGCTTCTAATTATTTTATTTACAAATGCATGTGAGCTAAGATGTCGATTAAAGTAAGTACCTGTACAGCTTGGTAGGTATCATTTCGATATGGATATCACTGATTTGAACACGGCTACCGAATTTTCATTTATTTAACCTCAGAATGTTCCGGTTACCGAAGAATTAACTGTAGCCCATAGGTACAATTGAACCACCAATACTACTTCGATAAAAAAAAATAAAGGACCACGCAACGAGAGTTTTGAAGTATTTATGGTTAAGAATATATCATTATTTGTCCTTAATTTTCCATACCAACCATAAAACTCTTATTTATGAAGATTGAAGAGGTCTACATGTGTGATGTATTCTTCCAGGGTTACAAAGGCATCACCTGCTTCATCGTGGAGCGTGAGACCCCAGGATTAAGCGTAGCCAAGCCGGAGAACAAACTGGGTATCCGGGCATCTGGTACTTGCATGGTGCACTTCGACAATGTGAAGGTGCATGAATCTGCCATCCTTGGAGAGTACGGCAAAGGGTAAGTGTTTTTTTAAATACACCCAACAGTCACATTCATATTCTTAACCCCACACTAAGATCGAGTCGATATACAATCGGGTATATATCTCTGGTTGGTCGAAAACTGAATGTATCTGGAACCACTGACATCACCAATCTTCTTTGTCTTAAGCAAGTGCGTTTTTCAGATTATCAATATAAATGTAATGCTTATGCAGTCTTTTTCTTGTTAATTTAGGTAAATAGGACATTGATACTAATTACGAAAATAAATGACACTAACTATGCTTTTAACAAACTGTTAGTGAGTAATACAGCCTCCGTGGCGCAGTTGGTTAGGCGCCTTAAATTCACCCTGTATTTGTAAATACCCTTTTTTTATTCAATCCTCATATCCTTAGATACAAATACGCAGCGGGTTTCCTGAACGAGGGTCGCATCGGCATCGCAGCGCAGATGATCGGCTTGTGTCAGGGTTGCATGGACGCCACCATCCCCTACACCCTCGAAAGGAAGCAGTTCGGAAAGAAGATTTACGACTTCCAGGTATTTACCCAGACAGTCGTATTCTTTATTGGTTTTGAAGTCTTTCTATGAATGAATACAATTTGAGGCTTTTAAATTTGCAAGTAAATTGGTTTCATTTCGCTTTGTCCATCTTGGGCCGTATTATAGCCTAAAATTTAATTGTTAACATATCAAACGCAGACAAGTTCATTGTAAAAATGATATTTTAGAGGAAACGTCAATTATTACAATTCCCTAAGTATATTATTTTTGTAGTCAATGTTGGCAGTTACTCTATCAAGCCACTGCATGTATGCAGCATAATTATTTTACTTATCCAGAATAAAATAGGTAATTTACATACCCAAGGCCTTATTCATATACAGTTTTAAAACATATTTTACTTATCGAATGTTTTATCTTCTTTGCTCAAACGAATTTAAAAGCTGTTCGAAAGGGACAAAACATTCGATAGCTAAAATAAGTTTTAAAACTGTCTATGAATAAGACCGGTGTTTAAACGGCTTTAGTGAGGCAATTTTTGCAGTGTTTTTGTCTACAAGAAATAATCATTTTTTCCCTACAGGGTATCAGTTACCAGGTCGCACATTTACAAACCCAGTTGGAGGCAGCTCGCCTGCTCACCTACAACGCAGCCCGCCTCAAGGAACACGGACACGAATTCGTCAAGGAAGCCGCTATGGCCAAATACTTTGCCTCGGGTAAGTTACTTACCTACTATGTGTGTATTATTAGTGTTTATGCGTCATACTAACTATAGCATTTAAAGACGACATGCATTACCTAGTTGAGAGCAGTTTTCCTGGAAAACTGGCTGCCTGCACCCTTTATGATAAGATTCTGTGAAGTGATGAGACCATATTTTTTTGTCAACAGCACTAAGAATATATAAAGAAAACAACCCATCTAGGTATCTTATTTCCTAAAAGTAGGTCTAGGTGACCTGCCTTTACTTTTTCGGCCAATCAACGAATTTAATTATAAAATTATTTAGCTATAAAAAATCATTAAAATACTTGAAATAATCATTGATAAATATAATAATTCACACTATCACTTTATATTCGTTACAGAGATCGCTCAAACCCTTACCTCCAAGTGCATTGACTTCATGGGGGGCGTGGGTTTCACCAGAGATTTCCCGCAGGAGAAGTTCTTCCGGGACGCCAAGATCGGAACCATCTATGAAGGCACCAGCAACATGCAGCTACAGACCATTGCCAAACTCCTTGAGAAGGAGTACAGCCAGTAGACTTTGTAGACCAAACAGTGGCATAACTAAATTAGGTATATAATTTACCCATTTTGAGAATTTTTAAAAATCATCTATCATACCAAAACAAGAAGAAAATATTGACAATACAAAACAGTGCCATGAATACTTGTGCTTATGATCATGTTTGTGATAAAATAAATTATTTAGTATTTTTTATCAGTTATGAAAATCAGAATTTGCTTAATGAAATAAGCACTGATAGACTTTATATACTCTTAATTAAGGTAATATACAATCAATTTGTCTTTTAAAGTTATGCCACTACTATATTTTGGGTAAAATAAGATTAACAAGCTATTAAGACTGTATAATTTACTAATGACTGCCTACCACACAAAAAAATCAAAATGAAAACATTACTATTGTCTATGCCTACAACCATGAAGATTATGTCCCAGGGTAAAAATATTTTGTATTGTAAATAATGGACAATATGTCTATTTGATTCCTATATTATCTATTAAAATATAAATATACCATGTGTTTTAATTATTTGGTGTTTCATTTTTAAAATACCCCTGCAAGTCTGTCTCTTTTCTGCTGTATTTACAATGATACAGATGCACTAACAACAAAGCATTAAATTTATAAATGAAAAAAAAAGGTAACAATGTTAACAAACCTTTATAAAACTTTCTGAACAACTATCAACATGTAAAATAAATAATCATGTTTTATGGGTCAAATATGTGTGACTAATACACACCAGGTGTAATATATAATATTTATATAATAATAGAACAGTGATGCACAAGTGGATAGTTCATAGTTAAATCTTAAAATATGTAACAAGGTTGTACTGCTCAGAATCTGGAATTTGAAATAAGACACATATTAAATTGCTTCTATCATATTATATTTACAACAAACTCTAAACTATTTTGTGTATTTAAGTCAATTGTACTATCAGGGTTTTGGATCATGAGGCAGTTTGAATCCAACCATCCTTGCTGTATCTTCCACAGTTCGCTCGCCCATTCCTTTGAACTCCGTATTAATCTCTTTATATACTCTCATATGGTGAATATAATCAAAATATGTTTTTGCTCTGTAGTGCATTTCATCAATAGCCTTGCACAGTTGTTGGTCCGTAGTCTGGTATTTACGGTATTGACTAAATATGTACTGGACCATTTGGTTTTCGGCAAGCTTTTTTGTTGAGCTTTGTTTACGCAATTCAGATAATATTTGGCGTAATGTTACTAGAGCTGGTTTCGTTGTAATTGAAGCCATGGTTTACACCTTCAAAGAAATTAAATGTTCAGTTTCTCAATAATAAGAGATGTTATGAATTCTTCTGTATTGTTGTATGATGGTTTCACTTGGTCAATCCAGAAATCTGGCGCAACATTGACTAATTTATCTTTAGGAAAACAATGAATGGATGTATCATTAAAAATGTCTGTGAATTGAAAGTTATTTTCCAATATTACCTCAGTTGTATATGGAAATACCTTTTTGATATATGGAACAGTTTCTGACAATATTCTATCTGGTTGACTATCAACCAATGAAGAAAAACTATTGGAAATAAGTATACAGTTACTCAAATTAACATTCCAATTACTCCACAAAAAGTTATTAGTGAGTTGCTTAGGGCAATGAGGTAGATAAACCAGAGTTGTCCCTTTATCAGAAATTACATAACAACCCTCGTTATTTTCCTCAATAACTTCAATCCCTAACTCTTTTAACACGCTACACTCGCTTTTGTAGAATATAGGGTCATGAGCCAATACTCTTTCAGGATTACAAAAGTCTTTCAAACACAATAATAAGCCTAACTGGTATCTCGAAATATTACACTCAGCGACATGACCGAGACCGAAGCAAACAATTTCTACGACATTTCTGGACTCTAACAGGTTACTTACAGTAGTCGTAACCCCTTCGAAATATTTTGAAACCTTTACTTCCTCCACTGAAGATTCAATTCGTCTGGAACAAGTTGAATGACACATAACCTCAAATGAACCAAATGTTTCATACAAAAATTATTGCAATATTTACCGAACAGATTTTGTGACATCAATATCAACGTCTTCTCCTTTAAAACTTAAACTTTTAGGAGGAATTTTTGTTTGTTTGTTTTTAGAAGAACGTTTCGCTTTAACTATTTGAAATCCATCACAATCAACATTGTAGATTGACATTTTTTCTTCCAATTCGTAACTTGCGTAACAGGCAAAGGAAACTAAGATATAACGTCTAGTCTGAAAATTATTTATAATAATTGGGTATTTGACTGTTGTGGCAATAAATTATAAAATGTGTTGCATATGATAGCTTTTTGGTAAACAATAATTATAGGTATTTTTATTTACATTTATCTAAATTATAAATATTTAAATTATATAAAATAAGTTTGCCATTTTTTATCTGTTGATTAAATGCACAGATCACTCCCACTAGATACCTAATGCAAGGCAGCGGTTGCGCGCCACACGTATGAGCTATCGGACTGATATAAACCGATTCCAAATGTCGCGTCATCAGTGTCATCCAAGTAGTGGACCCGCACATATCGTTGAGCGTTGGCGAAAATTAAGTTTTAGAAATATCATATTACAGTTAAAAATGACTTGCTCAATAAAATGGTGTGGAAAAAACTCAAAAACTTCAAGTATCCAAAAAAACGGAATAACTTTTCATCGGTAACTAATATTCTTTAAATTAATTTGTTCACGAGCGAGCTCAATTTATACTGGTTATTGTATCGATGTCAAACAGTCGAGTTTGAATCGAAAATCAGCCGTCTCTTTTTCGCATAGCAATAACCATAATAAGCCATCTTTTTCTGGTGAAATCACGCATTCTTCTAGTGCTTGACGCATGTTTATAATATAATTCCAAGCAATATCGATTTTTTAAAACATTAATGTAAAATAATTTGATTAAATGACTGTCACGAAATGTATATTGATTTAAATAAAAATTGCAAATCACCATGACGACGTCATTTAATGTAGGTAATTTGAAAAAGTCAAGTTTTTAACTAGGTACTTTTTCAATAATTGTACTTTTCTGTTTCTTCTTGCTTTGCTATCGTCGGGTAAAAACTGTGGGTTAGTATATAACATTATGTTTGAATAATACCATTTTTATTTTAGATTCCCCACATGTCCCGAAAGTTAAAAATATGGGTAGATGCAACATGTCGAGGTGACGATTGGTGGCCTACAAAAAATAGCGTAATTTGTTCACGACATTTTACCCAAGAATGTTTTTCCCAATGAAAAATCGTCGTCGTTTAATGGATACTTCTGTACCGACAGAATATTTACCAATTCTGGTACATTTTTATTTATTTAAAAATGTATAATTTCGTAGTTCTGTGTGGATAGAATAATATGATTATCAAATAATATTATAATTTTATATTGATTTTGTCCAGCATCCAAGAGTAACATTTATAGCCTTGAGATGAAGCTCGTTTAAGCGTATTCGTCTGATGGTATTTCGGGTCTTATTTCTCGAATCAAGTATCTACTGACTATGTGTTTTAATACATTCATTTTTATTTTGACTGATATAAGTGATATTGGGGTTTTCTGCTTAATTACTAAGAACGTAATGTTAGAAATTCGTGCTTGATGCGTGGCGTTAGAACTGCCTTTTGTCAAATATCATGGGAAGGTATTTAACATAACTATTAGTATACTAAATTTATTGAGAATGAGTAGTACAAGCCGTTGCACTAATTTCAACATACGTTGTATTATCATCCCAAAAACATTCATAATTCGTCAAGTGGGTTTCATTGTCACTTGCCAATATACCTACCATCTATTACAGCCGCCGTCGGAATTCAAGAAACAGAATAAGTTATTGTAGCCCTTTACGGCGTGAGGTTTAATCATTTAATATTTTATATTTTTATCTGATCTTTTAACCCAACACTTAATTCGGGTGTTACGGGATTATGGTATACAAAAATTAACGACGAATAATGGAAATAAAACCGTTACATACTAAAGTAAAAATCTTAATCCTACTTTATTCGTGTTAGCGATTGGTATAATTTATTAGATCAGGCCAGTGAAAACATATTATAAAACATTTAACAAGTTGGTAATCAAGTTATAAAAGCGGTCATAACACGTTAAACTTACTGGCAAATCGAACTATCGATACTTTTTATTTTATTTATCGACAAGCCGCATCTCTCGAGCGAAGTCCACGTGACAGCGCTGCAACCCGCCCACTGCCCCGCAACGTTCCCTTCGTTGGCGTTTTCAGTTCAAAACAAAACTATCGTAATGCGGTATCTATTGGGAGTGATCTGTGATTAAATGTAACAAAACACGACAAGCTGTCATTGTGCAGCGTGTGATGTCACGATTTTCAATTTTCATTCATCTCTGCCACTAAGATCATTCACAATTTATAAAGCGTGACGTAACTTTTTCAAAGTCACGTGACCTACCGTTTTTGTGACATATATGATGATAAAACTGAAAAATATGTTTATTCGTTATAAACAACTCTTTAAAAATAAATTAATAGTTTGAAGAGGTATAGAGTGATTATATCTAGACTTTAAAACACTTTTCAGAAATTAGTCAAATAGCCAATTTTAACATACATAAAATATCTAGAATGAAATATTTCGTTTTCTTTCTGAAAATATTTCTTTTTTAAAATTTAGAAAAATGTAAGCATACTTCATAAGGGAGTACTCTACTAAAGAATGAAAGGTTGCGGGTTCGAATATGCCACTACCCAGACACCCAGACTCCGGCTTGAAGTTTATTGGAATTTATTGTTAAGTAATTCAAAGTTTTCCTCAAATGTATTAGAATTAGAGAAGAGATAAATACATCTGTCATCACTTGCAATACCATATTAGGTGATGAAATGTATTAGCATTAAAGACATTCTTAATAATGTTTCCATTTTAACCTTATTTATTTATCCTTTATTGCACCATACAAAGAACCAATAACAACGAAAAAAAAAACAGAATGTCCAAAAGGCGGCCTAATCGCACTAGGCAATTTCTTCCAGGCAACCTTGGCATGATCTTCATCATTACCATTCAAGCCCCCATCATTAGAATTCAAAATGTGCAGTGAAAGAAATTCACGTGAATTTTGATTAAATAACCGACATTTTGTTTACTTCCTACTGGTTAAATAACACAGTTTACGAACTAATAGCATACAATTAAATACAATTCAACTTTGAGATAAACTTAACAGCCAATATAAGAAGCTTGGATCATTGTTTTTGTCTTATGTCTCAGATAAATGGATAAGTTTTGCAAGCGCCTGATTATTTGATACAGGCAATATTACAAGTATTGTAAAGCATTGTACTCATCTATGGTTGTACTGAAGATTCATTCGCACAAACATCCGATGATTACGTCATATCGATCGTACGAACTGCCAACGCATTAATAGACAATTAATCTAAAGCGCACGTCAGTTTCCGACATCCGTATTGAAGTTCGCGCGAGCAATTCGATCGTCGATATTTTCATCGCGCGAGCTCGGCCATTTTGCGTGATTATTTTGATTCTGTCTTTTGTCCTTATTATGACGTTTGAAGAAGATTTAATACGAGAAGTACGCGATAATCCTATTGTTTGGAATAAGCAATGTGCGGATTATAAAAACAGAACAAAAAGTGATCTGGTGTGGAGTGATATTGCGAGGAGTTTAAACAGAACAAGTAAGTTATCTAAGGAGATAGGGATAAGGGACTCTGTTTCGTGAGTTTAATAGTGATGTGCCGGATATCCGTATATGAATATATTCAAGATGGAATAAGCATTTTATCCGCAACTATTCGCTTCATTTAAACGACTCTTTCACGGATCGCTTAAACCTATTAGTGGAGTTTATGAAGTGTACAATACCTATATGAGTTTGTTTTTGCATAAAAGCACATAGGTCCCTATATAGTATTTGTCACATTTATATTGTGAAAACTATTTTGTAGTAAGATCAAGCGTTACTTATGTAAAGAAGTAATTATAATGAATACACTTAGGAGTCATACACATACATAGTTCTGACTTCACATTAAATTTAATCAAGTCGTGTGTCGTGGGTAGAATCAGAATCTGCGAAAGACATTTCGGTCTCATAAACATTCACTACCCAGACCCGAGACAAATACTCGTGCTTCACACAAACGTGTGTTTCGATGAGGGGGTCGAGAACCCCTAGCCTCTCGATACACAGCCGGCGCATAACCAACTGCGCCATGCTGTCAAATCAAATTCAAAGTCATATGTAATGTAGCTTATTCATAATCGTCGTATGCCTTATCCGTCTCAACCGATATAAATAACAATTAAGTCTCTAGTTTTTAGATGTGATGGATCAGGGATGTTACTGGTGTTTAGTGGATAAATAAGTCGACAGATGAGTTCAAGGATTTGATAATATATTTAAGGTTTATAGTTATTTAATGAATGAAGCAACTGAGCGATATAATTATTCTACTTAGCTTGTTAACATTAATTCTAACTTTTGTATGAACTATGACCTAGGTTATTCCTTTATTATTCACTGTGTAAGTGCAGTAGCAATTAAGTAATTAGCATATAGTAATTTAATGTTGAATGTCTCCACCATATTTAGAAATAAAAAAGTATGTGAGTGTGTGTCCAATTCACATACCTACGGCAGAAGTGAAACTTCGGAAAAGTAGTCTACGAGAGAATGAGATAAATATATAATTTGAAAAAGCGACAACAAAAAGAGAAAAACATATTCATAAACGGTATATAGGTTTCTTCACGATGTTTTCCTTCATCGTTATAATGCGTGGTGATTGACTATCAAAACATACTATAAGTCCGAAAAGTCAAAGGTGTGCTCTGGGATTTGAACCCGCGACCACCGTGAACATGTTGGCAGCCGAATCTGGTCCGTTACCAACAGACCGCCACGCACTTCACGTATTCGAATTCTGACCATCAATTTTGACTATCGGGGCGAAGGGTCCCTCAGATAATGGTTTCTTAGATTTACGCGAATGTTACACATTGAAATAAAACTATTTTTACGGATTTTATCGCGATTTGGTTTAATTTTTACATTTTTTAACTTCCCGACGCGACGTTTCGATTATTTTACAGCTTTCGTGGTCACGGGGCGGTCAAATCGCGATAAAATCCGTAAAAATAGTTTTATTTCAATGGTCCCTCAGATATTAAATTTGAGAGCAATCGCGCGATAGTGGAAAATGGTGGCCACAATTTTCAATTCTGACCATCAATTTAGATATTATAAGGGCGCAGGGTTACTCTTCGAATTTAAGACCAAATGGTCAATACTTAAACGGAAGTATTTTTACTAGCAAGGTAGCCTTTTTCATTTCGCATTTTAGTTTCATGAATTTTCAAATATCAACGGGTTTCTTTGGCATAATATTTATAGTCTCCAAAAATCTGTTTTGATTATAGTATGGTTTAATTATGTTGTTTATTTTTAATTGTTCCCAGAAAATGAGGTTAAAGGCAAATGGCGAAACTTAAGAGACGTTTTTCAAAAAGAACAGAAAAAAGTTCGCACGCCACTACCCGAAAAGCCACATGAAGTACTATACACAGGAAAGTGGGTACATTATAATGAAATGTTATTCCTGAAGCAGAGTGCAAAAACTAGATCTACCCTAAGCAATTGCTCTCAGGAGTCGATTGATAATTATAATTACAATGACGAATCACTCGAAACCAAGCAATATGTCCAAGGATTAAAAAATGTAAGGCCTGACAAAACTCTGCAGGGGTGTGATGATAGTAATATAGCTGGAACATCAGGCATAATGCCTGATAGATCCGAATCCTCGTCATCTGATGATGACTCAATAGACGCCCCAGCACATAATCATTTACATAATAATTTATCTAGCCAGAATGACAATACATACTTCACCGATGCTACTGACAATAGAACTGCGAAAAGACGCAAAGAAACGAACTGTTCTGAATTCCACTGCAGAATGCTTGAATTGGAAAAAGAAAAAATAAATGCTATTAAGGAAAGGGAACAAGACGACGAAGACATATTATTTTTGAAGTCCCTAGCACCTTATTTCAAGTATTTAAACCCAGTACAAAAATTGAGATTGAAAAGCAAATTACAGAATATTATTGCCGATGAGATAACTGCGACTATAAATCAGGGGTACCAACAGGATGGTATGATTAGTGTAATGAACTGTCCTGACAGTGCTATGGACCAATGGGTTGATACCAAACATCTTCGACCTACGACAACACTTCCAGACGGACTTAACGAATCTTTTAACGAGGATTCCTATCCAAAGAGTAGCATTTAATATTGGTAATAACATTATGTGATTTATCATTCTTTTGTAGAATCCTCTCTACCTACGGCTTCGATCCTGTGCTTCCAGTATCGTTTTATAATGTGTTTCTATTGTCGTTTCTATGTATATGTAATTTAAAACTGTACAATAAAATAAATATTAATTAAGATTTGTGGATGTACATAATTTGTATATCAGTTTACAATATTTCAATTGCACGGCTGAGTTACATTGTATGTTCAATCGACAGCACTGCTACGACAGTTTCCATTTAGAAAATTAAGATATCTATTTTGAAAAAGTAAGGAGTTAAGTTGGTTAAGACAACACCTGTGAAATGAAAATCCACTTTCAAACTTCGAGAGAGGAATGACTCAATTACCAATATGCCCATCCCACTACATACATACATAACCGTCACGCCTGTTTTTAAACTATTTAGTGTAAAAAATGCCAATAAGAATCATAGCCGCTTTAGAGTAGGGTACATCTCAAAAACCGTCTAAACCGTTAAAAAGAAGGTGGAAGAATTCAAATTCAGATGGCAGATAGAGGGAGCTACAACAATCTCGCCTTGGGCGCCAGTAGTGCTAAAACCCGCATACAGCATATCATAATAATGCCGAGGTATTTACTGCTAAGCAACAGTCTGTGTTGCATCTTATCATCCAACTTAAATAACGGGTAAAAAGCTGTCAGTTAGTCGTGAGTACGATCTTTTATTTTGCACGATATGTTGCATAAAACGTCAGTATGTATTGCGGTAAAGCTAATTGTATACCTAATATTTTTGTAAACATTTTTAACTTGGTGCCGGATTGCTCGGTGAAGCAGTTGTATTACGATATGATTGCAAAGTTGGAATCCCGGGTCGGGCAAAGTAATATTGGATTTTTCAATTCATTATCAGCCCGGAGCCAGGAATTTGTGCCCGATATGGCGCTAGGCTCGCCGCCTATCACGTGGGATGGAACAGACAAGGCAAAACATGGCTTTCCTGGTAGAACCTATGCCTATCCCTTCTGGGAAACAGGCGTGTAGTTTATGTATGTATGTATGTACATTTGTAATACTTACAATAGCCGAAGCCTTGCTGTATATTCTAAGACTCCCAACAACAACGTAAGAAATGTCAGCTACAGGAGAAAAGGTAAGGTTATTCGTTGATTGCTGCTATATTCGTAGGGCAAAGGACAATATGTTAAAAAATTATGCAAACAGCAACTTTTTCTCCCGCCAAACAGAAGTGTAAATGCACTTTTCTGTTCCGGCCTGAAGGACACTGTAGCCAGAGTAACTACTGGGACATTGTGAGACTTAACATCTTATATCTCAGGACGTCGCGGCGAGCAGTAGAATGCTAAGCATTGCTTTGTAATTCATGGTTTTGTTTGTTTTTTTTTACTGTTCATGAGTGGTCATATCGGTTACCAATCACCATCAGGCATCAGGCGAATGGCATGCTCGTCTCGCCATACATCACAATAAAAAAACCTAGAGGCAAAGAAAATAATTAAACGACACTTTTAAGTTAAGGTATGGTCCATTTTGTTAGGTAAAGGTTTTAAATAAACATGTTAAAATTAAACACACGATACCGGTAGAATACTTACATACATACATACATAAACTCACGCCTTTATCCCCGAAGGGGTAGGCAGAGGCGCCACCAGGGCACCCACATTTCGCCTTGTATGCTCCGTCCCACGATGTGATAGGGGGCGAGCCTATCGCCATATCGGGCACAAATTCCTGACTCCGGGCCGATAATGAATAGAAAAATCCAATATCACTTTGCCCGACCCGGGACTCGAACCCGAGACCTCAGCTTTGTAACCGTAACGTAATACAACTACGCCACCGAGGCAGGTAGAATACTTACGGCCTTATTACAAAACGTGAACTAACTAAAGTACCGAGTTTAGTATCAGGTTTAGACTACGAACCTAATGAAACGTTATTACAAAACAAGATTTAAGGCGAGTGCGAGTATTATCTATGGTACCAAAAGTTAAACCACCGAGATCCCTAGTTTAGCTCCTGTACTAACCTCGAAACGTCAATTAATAAATTCGTATTGATTGGGTCAAAAGTTATTTATTACACTGATTATTAACAAGATGATGGCTTTGGACTAACCTTTTCTTCAGAAGTCCAATTTTCACCTCTTTTCTTCTTTGAATGCTCCATATTTCGACTTGATTAACTGACGTATACGTTGCGTACGAGATTTCACAAAACTATTGCACTTGTGACGCTGTTGCCGAGCTTATATATTAAAAAAGAACAACCTTTCTTTATGTTACTTTAACTGCTATTAAAAATAACAAATAATAAGCCGACTTGTCGATAATATGCAAGTATGCACGCCAAACATTTCAACAATGAACAACGTTTAAACGTGTTTGTTACTTAAAGTACTGTTAAATAGAATCAATAATAATCCGATATGTAAACATTTCGCTATTTCGCTATATAAATAACTCAACAGCGAAACAAAACCAAAATTACGCCACTTTAAATTATTTTGATTAGGGATATATGTATATACATATTCTAATGGTAAAATTGTATATATTCAGCATGATGATCTCCATAAAAGTTACATTTTATTTAACATTTTACTATTTCTATGCACAAGTTTATGTTAAATGGAACGGTGCATATATCGGTGAGTGAATGAAATAATGGATCAGTTTAATTTTTTGCTTGTAATCTGTGGAAATCAAGAACTATCTGCGGTACTATAAAGTCCTCAGTTGGTCTTGGATTTGTAATAAGAATGAATTTTAGTCTAAGAACTGACTTTAATACCGTAACAATCCTAAACTTTTTAGTTCTGGTTTAAATCCAGTACTAAGCTATCTTTTTGTAATAAGGCCGTTAGTGTATAATATAGATGGAGCAAGTTCTGAGAAATATTCGGTCGGGACCGATCTAAATAGACAGAATCACGTACTACGTAGTACAAGGAAACAGTACATTAAAACATAACGCTCCAAAAAATCTTCATTGTTTTGCGATGGTCTCAATCTGCTCTAGAGGAAGAAAGATTTTGTTGTTCCAACTTTCATAGTTACATACCATGTTACTGGTAACATACACCTGATTGCAGCCGCTTAGGGCGTCTTATAGCTTTACGTAGAAGGGAGCAAAACAAAATCACTTATACGGGGGAATATTCCTTGTGGTTAAAAATCCTATACTTTGTCTATGATATATGATGTGTAAATTATTTGTCAATCTATCTATACAAAGTATCTATTAGAATAGTCAATGCCCGACACTTGTATTCATGCATCCAAAAGGAAAGAACTGAATAATTCATGGTGCACTACTTATACGGCAGCATGAGTCAAGTATAAACGATTACCATCGATTTAACCATTCCCCATGTAGGTCTATGCGATCTATATCCCCGATTCCCACATAATGTAAACAAGATACGTCCTTGATCAAGTATTTGGGTTAGAAAAATTGCCCACTAACATAAAGCTACAAGGGGGCCGAGCGTCCGCCGCGCATATTGAGAGCCCATTGTCCGTTGTATGGCACCAACAATCAAAACCTATGAATGCAGCATTCGAATCACGCGCCCGTATTCGTTCCAACATACCGTAACACGAATAAGGCGACAATAAGTTGTACTTACTATACGTTATTATTAACCGGGCGAGTTTAGTCACAGGACGACGTTTTCAAACGCACCTCGCCGCGAAATCGCGCTAAAATAATTTGCCGCCTTATCGGTTTCTAAATTCAAATTTCTCGCGCAACTGCCGAGCGTTTTCTTACGCATTCTTAATTTAAATTTTCAAATTAAACGCGATAATTCTTTATGGTTTTTTCATTTTTACTATTTTGGTGCAAATTAAAAATATAAACTCATACTGTGGTTTACAGTGTCATGAAAACTTTCTAAAGAGGCGCCATAGTGGAATTAGTATTTATGCACGCGTAATTAAATTCTATTCGCTTCGTTACCTTTTATATAACAATATTTATATGTGTTGCGGTGGCCGAGATATATTTTTTAAATGGACTTAGTTTTATCACGTTTGTGGACTACACCCATCGTGTCGTAATCAAATGCGATATACATTGCCGGCTTTGTAAGGGTGACCAATGGAGAGGTACACAGTGAATCGTCTATCTAAAAGGAGCAACAGCGATGGATTGTTGTCAAGATGGAAGAGGAAGTATGTGGGAGGAATCCTGAGCAAACGTAGTAGGTTCACGAGTGGATATGATTTGAATGTGAGTAAAACTTTCTCATGCATGTGAAGATAACATTGTGTTGTCAGTGGTCATAGACAATACATTGTCTAAAGTCTAAACAACTGCATAAACAATTTCGTCATTACCTACAAATGCCTACAAATAGGTAATGACAATATGTGTAAAATATTTATGAATTTGTTAGGTATTCTTCATCGTCTTCATATAGAAGTATTTAGCAATTTTCCATTTTAGGGGTCATAAAATTAGATCAAATGTTATTGACTAATTTGAGGCTATAAGTATTTATTTATATTTACGCCCGTATGCACATAAGAGTAAGCAGAGATAGTATCTCGAAATCGATCGACCTATACGGCAATCCGAATTACCTGTTGATAGAATGGAAACTAAATGACTGTATGAACAATTCAAAGGAAACTAATAGTTATCCGTCTGCATCGAATAAATATGTTAATTTATTTAAAACTCAATACACAAGATCTAAATGCTTAAAACCTGTTTTGATATTATTCAAATGACATTTCGATTGTTTAAATTAAGTTTTTATGGTGCATCTTCATTTACACGTTTATATAAATTCTATTAATGAATTCAATTATTATACTTTAATATTCTGTTCAAGTGATGGTGGCCGCGGCGGTGGTCCCGGGTTCGCAACCCAGGTCACAAATCTGACTTTTCAGACTTACATGTATGTGTATTAACAGGCAATTACCACGCACCTTAAGCATAGTGAGGAAACCTGCGCGTCAAAGAGAACTCGATTAGAATTTCTATTGTATGTGAAGTCCATGGAAATCCTTAGGGGGCTTTCTATGGAAGAACCGGAAATGCGATAGCTACATTAGCAAATCCTGATTCATGCAGAAGTCACTTCGATATCGACTTGTTGCGGGTGTTTACACTGTACAAGTGACTTCTGCTTGTTTTATTGCTTGTGCTACATGGCATAGCGCTCGCTCCTGGCGCTTGGAAAATTCCTTTAGCAATTTATTTTATAATAAGATTACGAACACTTTTATTGCAGACATCCAATTCCAAAGTACAAGGGGCTACTATTTTCACATATCGAATTAGGTAACCAGAATGATCTTGAATTACTGACGTTACACCATAAATATTGCTGTGAATTAATAGTTACATCATCAAATAACTAGCAGAGTGAAATAGGTAATAATATATTGAATTAACATACTATGAAATAATATAAAATAGTTAATTAAAATGGCTCAAATATGAAGCAACCATAATGGACAAACTTGAAGTTACGTGATTAGAGAACTAAAGACAGTTAATGAAGAGAAAAAATGATTTTTATTTTGTAAGAAAAAAAAATTATTACCACTACAATACAGAATGAGAATGCCTCAGGCATTAAGTCCACCTATACAAAGTGTAAATAAATAAATTAACCGGCCTGAATAAAGGCAGATCGGTGTTTTTTATTGCGATGAATGGTGACACGAGCAGGTAAGCCTGATGGTACCGCTCATGGACAGTAGCAAAACCAAACAACACCATGAATTACAAAGCATGATCGGTTATATTCGACTCAGTGGTTTTATGACCTCACCCTATTATATCCCAGATAAAAGACTATTAGAACGATCGATGTGCCCAGTCTACCAAGCCCGACACCGGCAAATCAACCAATATTTGAACCTTCTTTCCAAAGGAAGAAGTACCGGTGTGTATTGAAATGGGTTTGCAAGGTGCCGCTTTGCTGCCCTTTTTATGAGCGTGTCAAGAACTGATACATCATCATTATCTCCAGCTGAAAGGCATTTACTGCCGAACTAAAAACTCTGCCAAAAAGTTACGGCTTCCTATGACCTCCACGAGTTAATTTAAATCCGGTAATTGAATATATTTGGTAAAATAAGTATTTAATTACCATATGAAAAAATAATAGATTTGAATTGTTACCAACTAACGATTTATATGAAGCAACAAGATCAAAACGAGACCGTTTATAATTCCGCTTTCTATTTCTACATTTCGTTGACAGAATAACCCATTTCAATTACCAAGAATCGATATAGAAAGGACCCGAACTGACCTTATCAACCGATCGTATGGAAGCAAACAATAATTTAATTATTCTAAGCGACACCTCACTTTCACCTATGCATTGTTTATGAAGGGGTGTCACGCGATATAATAAGTAATTTTAGAGGAGTATTAAACTTTTAATAGCAATATTGCATAGCATTCTTACGTGTTCGTTTTAGCATGTATTGTGTGCTATAATGGACATTTTATAGATTCTAGTGGTTTTAATACAAAAGTATCTTAATGTAAGAATACCATAAGATAAAGATACAGTCACCAGTTGAAACCTACTTAAAACCGGCATCTTACGATATTGACTGACTGTCTCTGTCTATCTACTACGATATACACTATAATACGTGTGCCAGTACCTACGTAGTCTTCATTCATACATACATACATACATAAACTCACGCCTCCATCCCCGAAGGGGTAGGCAGAGGCGCCACCAGGACACCCACATTTTGCCTTGTATGTTCCGTCCCATGATGTGATAGGGGGCGAGCCTATCGCCATATCGGGCACAAATTCCTGACTCCGGGCTGGTAATGAATAGAAAAGTCCAAAACCACTTTGCCCGACCCGGGACTCGAACTCAGCAGCCGTACCGTAATACAACTACGCCACCGAGGCAGTCTTCATTCATAGATTTTAAAACTCTGCCCCATCAGCATTCATTTCTGCAATACTTCCATTTTTCCATTTATTTTATTTTCTAATACAGTACCAGAAATGTTATCTAGTTTTACCAAATATTTCTATATTTCCGTCACCAAAATTGATCGTTTTAGGCTGAATTTACACCACCGCACAGATCCTTATTCCATATTACTTACGATCCACAAATAACCCATAATAAGAAACATGTGACTAGCAAAGTGCCTCGCGTTAACATTTACTAAGAACTGTTACGGTTGCGCCACGTTTGACATTTAGCATGGATTTCGAGCCTTAAGTTAAACTGGACTACTCGGAACCATATTATACATAATTTCGACATTACTGTGAACCGATCGTGACTAAATAATGTCGTTAGATACTCCTGTGAATACCCCTAATGTATGAGTAATTTGTTCCGTACAAAATTGCTTTGCAAACTTATTTAGTGTTTTTTGACAAATTTATAAGTAATTTAGTATGAATAAGTAACGATATAAGACGATCAATTGGTGCTACAGCTGAGTATTTGACTCTTAGAGCAAATATTGATAATTAATTGAAGCCCCATCTTAATACCAATATTTATTTCGATTCTTGATGTTGTCTGGTGGTTACTTGACACCTCAGAGAAAAGTAATCATCTTCTAATAACAAAAAAGAAAAGTCTACAAAATTTTTAATTAATTGAAATCAAAAAACAATAACTAGTCTTTTAAACTCTGTTATTTTCTATTAAGTTTTTAATTTACCTGAATATTAAATTAAGGACCAAGTGACAGCCCTACATCACAATTGGGTGTCATACGACGAACGCAAGAACACGTGACTTACCTCTTCCTTGTAATCCTTACTCAAGTATAAGTCATATTATATCTTCTATTGGCGTGTGGGGAAATATGGAACTAAAACTAAAATATTTAAAATATCCATTTAACGCATTGCCTGATTTATGGTTTGATAATATAAACAACAAGCAATACTCGTAATATAATAGTATAAACATATCCAATTTAAGGAAATGTAAAGAGAAAAAACTGTTCCGAATATGTTGTCAACAGTATGATAACAACTTCGGACGCCGAAAGATCGTAGATCGTTGTGACAGACAGACACATTCGATGTTAATACAACGCTTGATTTCGTACAATTGTTCACACATTTGTCTGGACATTGGCCAAGTCACTTAGCTTACAATATCGAATATATTTGGCACCGGAAAATCGCTATTCAAGTCCATTGACATTTGACGCATAACTGGTAGAGCTCGTAGATATACTGAACACAGAACTACGTAGTATCTACATGCCCACATAAAATTTTGTGTCCTCAACGGGGTAGGCAGAACTGTAATCAGCGCCACCCATAGAACGCCAAAATTATTTCCCTTCAAGATGTGTAGAGAGTAAGTCTAGTTACCTTTGCAATGTGGGCACAAATATCAGTTCTGGACGAGTTTTATACGATATTTCAAACCCAAAAATTTAAAACTAGTACTCCTTTTTAAAATTTTCGCTAAATGACTTCCCATTTTACGGTGCTGTGTCAGAGAAAATCGACCAGTTCACTGCTCATACATTACCGTTAAAATTTTACCCAAACAAAAACAAATCACTAACGATCTTATAAGAATGGAAGAGTTGACCGACAATTCGATAATGTGTTATAAAGCACGATATTTTCTCGTTACCGCAGTGGAGAGTGGGTCAGTGGTAACTTGTAAGTAAGGCACGTGGAGTGCATTCACACCGCAGCATGCCGCCGCAACACCGTACTTGGAGTCGTGAGAATATGTGCAATGCTGCGGTGTGACGCACGCCCGGTTTCTATTACACGTGATCCGTATAATACACCCTCGAAGTAGGGTAGGTTTTTTGGGTTGTATCAGATACGACTAACTATAATGCCGCTCAGATCTTTTTGGGTCTGTAAAGTCCAGATACAATGTAAATGCCAATCATTGCTCTGTAATTAATGGTGTTTGGCTCTGCTGCTGTCCATGAGCGGTCGTATCGCTCACCATCAGGCGGATGGCACGCTCGTCACGAAATTCATTGAAATAAAAAAAAATTGTTAAATCCCTCTCGGCACCTATTCTTCTTCTTCTTCTTCGAGTGCCTCTTCAGTGCTGAAGGTTGGCCGTCAGCTTCTTGTATTTTTCCTTGTCCTAGTATGATAAACAGTTAGAACTTATATCTAGGTGCTACAGACACCGGCATACTCCCTTTGATCTCCATTGAGGACCGGAAGGAGTAATTGACAAATTTGCTTTCGGCAAAAAACAAAAAAGAATAACGCGAAATTGCGTCGCAAATTATGATACTCACGAAATTACACACGTATCTTGTATGACATCGAAGTTATGTATTTACCTGTTAAGTTTATTTTCTATAATAATGTTACGGAAAGTAGCATCACCATATTTCAAACACCTGCATTTGTTTCAAAGACGAATTCTCAATAGTTGTCTTTAGAGCCATGTAGGTGCTTAGCAGCTTAATAGTAGATACAGTAATATTATATTTGTTGAATCATTTATTGACGAGTCATTGCTTTTTTCGATTCGAGAATGCTTTCAAACACCTATTACGATTTCTATTTCACTTCATATTTGGATACGCTCGTCCCAATCATAAACGTCATTATAATATGCATATTATTTACAATACATTTCATAAGCGGCGATAGTTTTTATAATAGTTCGAGGAAATTTTCCCTCCAAGTATGTTTTGTCGCCAAGTGAAAAGCTTCGCCATATCATCAATTACCTGTGTTAGAAATCTGCCATCGTACATAAAGCACCACATCTATAAATCGTGCCGTGAACTCATATTCCATGCAGGTCATATGAAAAACATTGTACAAAGGTATGGAATGTTTCATTGTCGACCCAAATAATGATTTTCGACGGGTCGGACGGACGGGACTTTAATAGCTGATGTGTGCTATTCACAGCAGGAGGTGGTTATAAGGTGATACAGTTCTTATCTTTCGACGACATTAGAATACATTGTTCTCAGATGTGCGTGTTAATGACCATACAATAAAACCCGAAACGATCTTTGTAAACGATCTCAACGCACAAACCTTGCCTTGTTTTGCTGTCAATGCGCCTACAGTTACATTTCTATATATCTATCTATTCAGCCACAGGAAGTCCACTGCTGAAAATAGGCCTCCTCTAAAGATCTCCACGACCCGTTGGACCCTTTTGGAAGCGGCCTGCATCCAGCGACAGATTACAGATGATTACATATGATCACTTAAAATGTATAGGCGTTTTGATAGACTGCCTCGGTGGCGTTGTTGTATTATGGTACGGTTACAAAGCTGAGGTCTCGGGTTCGAATCCCGGGTCGGATAAAGTGATATTGGTTTTTTCTATTCATTATCACCCCAGAGTCAGGAATTTGTGCCCGATATGGCGATAGGCTCGCCCCCCCTATCACATCGTGGGACGGAACATACAAGGCGAAATGTGGGTGTCCTGGTGGCGCCTCTGCCTACCCCTTCGCGTATAAAGGCGCGAGTTTATGTATGTATGTATGTTTTGATAGAAAATCTAGAAATTGGCCCTCAAGGGAAATCATTTAGGTAAATCAAAAAACTTGTACACAAATCACGCTTTTACAGGAAAACAGAACATTAGAAATCTCACATGTTATTAAAATAATAACTTGTAATGCGCATAATTTGTATCCGTTGGCACTAACTAACAAATTGCTTTAATAAAATATTTTTTTATCGAAAAAATGTTTTATAAGTATATGAACTTGTGCCAGCTTTCCACGTGATGGTAGCTTATAGGTACTTTAAATTATTAATTGATCCAATTATTTGCATACTAAGTGCAAGTACAGGTTTTAAACTATTTAAAATATCTACAACTTAGCCACGATATCTCGTATTGCAAATGTAGAAATATTGATAACTTTAGAATTTTAATTAATCTAACAGGTATTGGTATTCAAAATAATTGGGTATTTTACTATAAGAAAGAAAAAATCTAAAAACTATAAATTTATATAGTAGAGCATTAAGCAATAAGTATATGTTAATTTCAGTTTTTATTTCCAAGGAATAAATTTTATAATTCGTTTTGAAAATTTCAATTTTTTTATCTGTCCTAAAAATATGTGAAACGGCTGCCGCCATGATGGATAACGATTCTACGTCATTCCGTAAGTAGAATACCCCCTCCGGTGTCCAAGAGCTCATACAAACACAGGTTGTTTACTGGTTGAGTGACGTATCATTTTAAAGGAACATGGCGCCTAGCGTTTTCACATATTTGCGCGCATAAATTTAAAATTTAAATTTTAAATGGTTTTTTATTGGACTTGCCGAGCGAATAAAAATTTGATATTTTTTTAAATAGTTAGTTGGTTAATCTTAGGAACAACTTAAAAGACTTTTTGAAAATGGGTAGTATACCCAATTGCTTTATGCAACGTACACTTAGGTAGATATAGTGAGATATTAACACTGCACACCTTTAAAATAATAAATCATCTACGGGGATTTTTTTAAAAGTTCTCTCTTTGGCTGTAGAGAGAGAGAGGAAACAATCTCATTGCTCTTTCTAAAAATATGTACGGAGACTTTCCCGCCCACACACCCACCCCTGCATCTCCTGTCAGTCAGGATCAACAGTAACATTCAAAAGAATTGGCATTGAGCTCCGGAGCTCGGCGAGTCTCTTAGAGATAGGTACTAGCTCGTCTTTATTCTTAGACGTTCTTTGTGAAAAGATAAGCAAAAATATTACAAGTTGTTTTATATTTGATCACATTTCTGTCTTTACGTAATATAGCCAGAGACCAGAGCTAGATATTTCTAATAAAATCATGTACCCATACTTTTCACAAATGTTTCGAACCTTGCTAACGTTTCTTTGAATTAAAAATCCATACAAGTGACTTCTACCTATTTAGTATTTGATATCAAACTAGCAATTGACTCTAATATCTAATTGTTATTCGGCGCAAAAAGTAACATCACTTATTGCTAGATGTCGCTGCTATCATGGACTGAGTTAAAAACTCTTGAACATAAACATTTTAATTCAAGGTGATGAAAATATTTTAATGAATGGAAGCTAAACAAAGAGATATTTAGTAAACATAAACTCAGTCTTAAATTCTTCTATAATACTCACGATATTACATTTGCAAAGAGCGGAATCCTTTCAAAGGATTCCAAGCTAATACCGTTCACCTTTCAATCCTACTAACACCCACTCTATGGCACAAGAGACATAATGTAATATATTTGAAAACGTACAGGTACTTTAGATTATGTTTTATTAGATTTAAAATGTTAGTGGCAGGATTTAAAGTAATTACGACAAGGTAGACAGCAAAGCTAAACATGATTATTTTCATGGTGTCTTATAAAAAAGAGAACCGAAAATTGCATAAAAGCCGGCTTAAAACGATACAATCACAAAGCAAAAATAACATGATTTAATTTATTTCATTTCTTTTAGTCACGCTTTTCTGAATCTACTTTCGGCGGTAAATTTCTAGGTCAGTGCAAATGAATACATCCTTTCGTATATCTTTCCGATCTGCCGGCGTTTGCCGTAAAATATTGTTTTGCTGTTTAACTTGTTTTTATAATTCGCGATTTTATTATAGTGGTAGTGTGGAGGTGGTAGTGCGAGTATGGTCACCTTCAATCACTGGTTGCGACAGCGCTCCAAGTCAAGTTGTTACAAACTCGGAGTTGCGCGTTTAGTTGCTTACATAGTGTTAGAAGGGAAAGGTTCGCGTTCATTGCACTGATGTTCGTAAAATCGCAAGTGAAAATAAAATTCATGACGTCAGAGCGGTCATAGACATTTGTTTTTTTTTTGTGTTCGTGACATTGGCTTGAAACAAATGGATTGTGGAGTGATGTTTTGAGGTTGTGTTTGAGGATTGTTTTGAGTTCAAAGGTGACATTATGCCCCAGATTTTCTTCAAAAAAGTGATGGTTGTAAGGGATCGTGGTGATTTGGAGGTGAGCCACTTTCACTTTCCGCGCCGCTTGACTCCTTGTCAGCCTGTTATCGTTTGTATAAAATAACACGTATTTGCATTGCATAGTGCAACTGTTAGTTTATTGAACTCGGATTTGTTAAGCCAGTAATGTTTATTAAACATTGTAAAAAGTAAAAACGCATATAAATTGCGATTAATACTTTTAATTCATTTTCAAAAATGCTCTTTTTATCATTCCACCTGGTTTGTATGGAATACTAAACAAATATTTTTTGCAATTCATGCAATAAATATATTTGTTTAATTAAAAAACAGGTTCAACTCATCTTTATGAGGGACTCGGAAAATTTAAGTGACTACATGCCACAAATGAAAGAATCGTCATTACAAAGTGCTTTAAAATAACAAACAAGAAATTGTTTTATGTACAAATTCCTTAAAATTAAGGTAATTAAGGAAGTGCGTGGTGGCCTGTTGGTAACGGACCAGACGCGGCTGCCTACATGTTCACGGTGGTCGCGGGTTCAAATCCCAAGGCACACCTCTGACTTTTCGGAGTTATGTGTGTATTGATAGTCAATCACCACGCACTTTAAGGGTGAAGGAAAACATCGTGAGGAAACCTGCATACCGTAGCGATTTTAAAGAATTTCTACGGTATGTAAGTCCGCCAACCCGCACTAGGCCAGCGTGGTGGACTATATGGCCTAACCACTCTCAATCGATTCTCTCGATTGTAGAGTAGGCCCGTGCCCTGCAGTGGGACGTATATGGGCTGATATAGATATAGATATATATAAGGTAATTATGTATATTGAAAGTGAAGTTCTTACATTGAATGTGCGGAATTTCCGTACCAATTAAAATTTCCTTATGATATTCTTAATATGAAAAACTAGTCATAAATATTTATTTCTGGTAGTTACCTTTGAGATTTATCATTTTAGACATAAAACAACTTGGTAAAACGTCGTCATTATTGCAATTATTCTTCTGTTCGTCCTTCCCACGCTTACACTACATAGAGCCCATCCATTATGGTTTGAAGCATATAGCTAGCAAAGATTTGGCTTATAATTTGTTTGTGGTCGATACCTATACGAATTTTTAAAATAGACAAGGCTTTTTTTATCGAAAAATGAACAAATGTAGAACCTAACATTGACAGAAAACTACAACTAACATAAGCCACAATACTCTACATATAATATACCTACCATGCATTAAAATGGTATTAATTACTAGTAAGGATTATTCGAGTAGGCTGTCATAATCATGTCGTGCGGCGAGATGCAACTGTCTCTCACGGGCTAATACTATATTTCGACAGCACTGTACTATGCATTTTAGTTATAAAGTCAGTAATTATATAAAAATAAATGCAAGTACATAAATTACAACATATCCGTGAATAAACTGCACCCAAAGGAAATACGCGCCAACGAAAGCCGTCTGTATCTCCAGGCCATAATTATACGGTTTACTAAGTAGTTTCAATAAAAAATATCTATTTTAATCTGATTAAAACCTCTTTTCCAATGACTTGTTTTTGCGCACGACTCCAGCAGTCTAGAACCATAATATCCTTGCCTTTGCCTATTGAGGCATCACGATAAAAACGCCTTGTTCTTATAAACCGGTTTGCTAAAATATACACTGACATTTTATAATTTTTTAATGTCTTGTTCGAAATTTGGATGCCAAGGACACGTATTAGTAATGCCTAATTGATTCACAACAGTTGTTATTAAAAACAATAAATCTTTCTAAATTTGGAGAAATTTATTCCAAAATCTTTCTCATTTTTTGAATTTACACGTTGTTTTTTTTATTGCGATGCATGGCGTGCGATACGAGCGTTCATGGACAGTAGCAAAACCAAGCAACACTATAGATTACGAAGCAATGTTTGGCATTCCACTGCGTTTGCTTTTCTGAGACGTAAGGCGTTAAGTCTCATTATGTCCAAACGCCTCCCTGGCATGCAAATTGCAAGATTTCTTAGGATGTTTTCCATCACGCTTAGCGTGTGGTAATTGACTATCAATACACACGTAATTACATCAAATATCAAATATAAGTCATAAAACTGCACTTAATTAAGAAATGTCAATGTTATGATGAAATCGTCGGAACCAGTAAGTAATAAGTATGAGTTGCACATCGACCTTGCCGTATCTGTGATTATCGGCTAATGAGATCTGGGTGCTGATTTTGAAACAAACGCACAGATGATTGGCAGTTGTATGTGCGCTGTGGGATTGGTCTTTCAAAGCTGTAGGTACTTTGTATTGCGAGTTTGGTCAAAACAGGCCTAAGTTTTCATTATGGTTTCTTAGATTTACGTGAATCTTACACATTGAAATAAAACTAATTTTTACGGATTTTATCGCGATTTGGTTTAATTTTTTAACTTCCCGATTCGATTGGTTTCGATTGGTTTACGGCTTTCGTGGTCACGGGGCCGACTGACTAAAAATTAAACCAAATCGCGATAAAATCCGTAATTTGTTTTATTTCAAAGTTTTTCATTGATAAGAAATCCAGACATTGAATTTACTTGGTAGAGCCGACGGTGGTTTCGATTTTTAGAATTTGACAAAGCGACTCCAAAGCACTTGATGGGAGGCTAATTGCAAACTAACAGGGTATGCTCCAAGAGATAGTAATGATTTGCTGGTCGATCAGCTAGAAGCAAAACGTTCAGAAAAAACCTTTTACTCCAAACATTAAATCAGTATTGGAATCTGTTAATATTCGCTGCTTCGCAACATCCGTTCGTTAATCTCCTGCGTAAGCTAATTATAATCCTTGCTAACATTAAAAGCAATGACATGGATTCTCAGTACAGAATTGCCTAAGAATAAAATAATTGGGTACATTAACTGGGTAACTTATAACTTGTATCAGCCCATATACGTCCCACCGCTGGGCATGGGCCTATTCTACAAGCGAGAGAATCGATTGAGAGTGGTCAGGCCATATAGTCCACCACGCTGGCCTAGTGCGGGTTGGCGGACTTACATACCGTAGAAATTAACTGGGTATTCTGTGGTAAATACGCATGCTTTTAGGTATTTTTAATTGAGATAAACTAAAAGAAACTACTAAGATAAATTAAAAGGAAGTAAGTAGTTGGACTGCATTTGGTAGCTGGCTAGTCGTATGTGGTTGATAGTGGATAACAGCTGAACAAAAAGACTTAAAGTAAAGGATTAATTTCGTACAGCCGGATTGTATAATGGTAGTAGAAAATAATATTCGTTGAGATATTTTGAATCAAAATGTCCTGCCATTTTATTATGGTAAATCGAAGTGTAATTAGTTCAATAACCATTTACTATGAAAGTATATATTTCCTGTTTATAATTCAGGTCACCACATGGTAGTCTAACAGACGTTAATCGTAAACTTATAACAAAAGGCAGTAACTACCAAGTAAGGCAGGAGAAGAAAGTTGACAATTTGTCCCGAGCCATACCATTGGCTATTCATATTTATTTGTACCTACATAACTAACTACATAATAAGACAATTACGAATTTATTCATATACAGATTTAAAACCTATTTTAGTTATCAATGTTTGTCTCCTTCGCTCAAACTGATTTCAAGTCGTTCGAAAGGGGCAAAAGTTTTGGGGCAACTGCTTTTAATTGATAGGAAAATAATCGTGCAATACTTACTTGTATTATAATTACAAGAAACTTTTACGAGATCTAATACAATATGGACAGACACATTTTTTTCTTTGCTATACAGCCATAAAACCTTGCTCTCGTAATTGCAGCTTATTTTATATTCATCCAAATTGCAACCTTGGTTATCCGTTAGATCATGTGGCATGTACCAGTCTTGATACTTTTATAAAATAAATTAAATTTACTCATATATCAGTACCAATTTACTTAATCAGCATCATCATCTTCATTCGCTGTTGGTAAGATATTCCTGTACATGAAGAGATCATCGTACACATAGGTTAAGATTCCATCATATTAACCCACGTTAGTAATTCAAAATAAACAAAATAAAAAATAAGACAGTTCGTATTGCTGCAGGAGTTTCATGCGCTGTTTTTTCTTCACGGTTACATGTTCCGAAGCGGTGGTAGCACTAATTAACGATTTACAATATTTATTGAAGAACTATTTGAATAAAGAATGTTTTGATTTGATTTCGGATTCATCATCATCAGCCCGTTGCAGTCCACTGCTGGACATAGGCCTCTCCCAAGGCACGCCACAGAGCACGGTCTGCTGCTCGATTAATGCTGATTTCGGATTCCGTCTGGCATAATTGTTTTACTACCCCATAATTGTATACAGTAATGATTTAATCCATCCAAAGGTTGCCTGGAAGAGATCGCAGGTAGCGATAAGGCCGCCAATTGTAACCATGACATTAGCTTTAAGTGATTTACTGTTCTGTGTTATTCTCTTTTATTCTGGTGTACAATAAAGTGTGTAAATAAATAAATAATTGCTACTCTGGATTACACTGAACTTACCATCAGTAGCATAATCACTTTCTCATCTTCAAATACCTTGAACAAGATGTACAATGGTAGTGGACGGTAGTGGCTGTCACGAGCCATTAGAGCGTGAATCAGACCGATGCGGCCCCGTTGCGTCACTCGCCTTGAGCCGATGGGTGCCGCTCACCGAGCTTTCTGCAAATGCCATGCTTTAATTGTAAATATTGTTGGTATTTTGTGTTGAAGATGATGTTGTATAAGTAATATGTAGATACATACATCTGTAGGCGAATATGTATGAAAGTCATAACACAACACTCTTCCATGAATCATACAAGTAGAGTACCTAGCTGGTAATATTAATATAAATGAAATTTATCAACAAATCCTAGATAGGTTTAGAGTTGCTTAGGCCATTCTTTGTGGAATTCACCGACGAACCCATCTAAGCTCTGTTTAAAGTTCAAATCTAGGCTCTCTTTTTGTTATGCTTGGTTAACGTAAGTTCACAATTTTATTTAAGTGAATTCGTGTCGTGACGAAACATTTTATCAATGTTGTACATCAGTAGAATTGCTTACATATTTTGACAGATTTCGTAACTTACCTATTCTGTTACAAACGTCGTTTTAGTTTTACAAATAAAACATTTTTATTCATTTGGGCATTGAGTTTTCGTGAAAGACATAAATTGAAGCACAGTTCACCAAATATAAACGTTTGAGTCCCGATTTAACTTTCGCCCTCAGCTACAGTCTCAAAATAACATTTCCTAAAACAACTAGCTAACCACTTGAGGAGCTAATTCCAACAAGCATTCGCCAAAAAGACCGCAAACGTTCGTCCCACGAATTAACAGTCAAACGAGCTCTAAAATTACCGTCCCTTTGAATAAAACTGTTTAAACAAAGGATGCGCGACTATTTTAGTGCCAAGTGAGCTTCAAGTTAACTAAATACAAGAAGGCGTGATTTATAGGAATATATTGCAAACTTAAAGATGCACTGCACATATTAAACTCACGCAATAGTGGCTCTTAGTGCTCAGGCTTAAAGTACAAGATTACAAAAGTGAATGTACATAAATTTTGTATTGAATGTCTGACGTCAATCGGCGCCAACAGATGGCGTTAGTAGGATGCGCATGCGTCACTTGATCGATGTCTCGTTTTGTTGACCTTTTTAAACGCTATTTATATGGTAAACGTTTTACAAGTCTCTTAATTTGTACTAATTTTATTTTAGCTTATTTATGTATGAGATGTCTTATAATTAAATAACATCTCTCTTTTAATTGGTATTGTAAACATATTTCGGTGCATCAATGGGTGCATCCAATAAAATTACTTACCTGAGGCATAAATATATAAATAATTAGGAGAAGTTAAGTTTTCGCGAAACAATCGGCGGTTTTTATGCATGTTGAGATGTCACCATTGCTTTTAAATAGCAAACAGACATCCATGCAAATCTTCCTATTTTCCTTTCGAAAGTTTCACCATAAGTGACCAAAGTTATCAACTATGTCCATCAAACTACATTTTAATAACTATTCCGCCCATCTTTGATGTTCCGCCATATTGGATTTAGAATGACGTCACGGCTTATCGTGTATTGTCATCCAAACTAAACGTGTATACAAAACTTCAGCTGAATCGGTTGAAGATATCTGCTTCAAAATTGAGAAGCAAGATTCCACCCGAACAAGCATACATTGCAAGTGAAATAAAAGCTTTTAAAAAGAGCTCTTTACTCGCAGCATCCACAGCGGATGTAATGAAATTGATAGTACAAGTTGTACAGGTTGGGTCTTGTGGGAAAGGTAGCCGCTTGCACAACTCTCGACCTTGGTGCAATCTGTAAGACAAACACGGCGTCTTTGACATGTGCCTGCGGGTGACATGTGTACATGGAGGTCGGGGTAATAGACATTCTTATATTCACGCCTTTATCGCTGAAGGAGTAGACAGAATTGCTAATGGAGGCAGTTGACCAGATTGTGCCAAGCTAATTTCTGTTCCACGATATTGAGGAAAGCTATTGTTAATCGGAAATTCCTACACCGATCAATTGATAAAAGATTTTAGACAAGAATTCCAGCTTTGGACAACTTGTAACCTAAGACACTCATCCAAAATGGGATGCGTGATCTGGGAATCGAATCCAAGATTTCCTAAATGAATAATGCGACTTTCTCATATTACATATACATAAGTATTCTTTATCGATAATCTCCCACATTTTGTGTGGTACAAGATGTATTATTAGTATCCCGTCGAATATTATCACGTTCGATTATGAGTACAATAAATTTTCACTTTTTGGCAAATACGTGACTCGGCGGAATGTTGCGCCTTTTGTTATGGTAACGTATCGTCAATATATTAGACTTGCTTTCTTCTGAATTGTATGTGTACCTACACAATAATATGTGCTATAACCTGACTAAAAAATTTGGTTACGTCATCGGTTTCTTATTATGTAATACTGGTCTCATATCTTATAAGTTTGTCATAGATTACTGGTTGTTCTAAGTGTTATTTCAATGTAAGGATGTTTATCTGAAATAAATGTTATTATTATTATATTATATTATTATTTAACATTGGCGTAGGATTCATTGAATTGTTATTTAGGTACCTTTTTGGTTTCTGCAATGGTTGGGTTGACTGATGGGTGAAAATATTTTAGACTACTAAAAAAATTAATTAAAGAGATCGAGTATCCGTTACAGTATTTTGACTGACATATGTCTATTTACGTTTAATTTTATTTAGCCCCGATATGTTAATTTGCCGAAATATGCACTTTTATCGTGATTCGGAACGTATTAGTAACAACTTTGTAGTTGATTAACGGCTTTTTTATTCATATCATATTATATACATACATAGGTATCTTGATTAATTACTCTGTATGATGACAAATTATTGAGACCTCAAAAAGCTCCGCAAATGTTACGAGTGTCTTATCATAATGACTTCCGTTTACTAGTCTGTCACTGTATTTGTCTAAAAATGTTTCTCCGAAATTCTATAAAATAGATTAGATAGAATAGATATTAAATAGATCAAAATGAACGCAAAATTACGGCAGAAATCCTCATAAAAGTTGAGGCTACCTATTAGATGTATTTGGTAATAACCGATCGAATTATCAATCCAGTGGCAGCATTCAAACACCTATATTTTGTTGGCTTGAGTTTCATAAAATAAGTTATTTCAATATAACTTAAAGTGACACTGATGACTGACGTTACTCTCCATGACCCCATTAAAGGAAGTGTATTGTTACCATCGCATTTTACTTGTTTCCTGCCCAACAAACCGTAACAGCGTTTTATACTCCCTAAAATGATAACAAAAGCCTGGCTTTTGTAATAAAACAACGACCCAATTCGAACAGAATACATCTATCGCATTTGTTCTAAATAATTCATTATCTATTTGGTGAAGTTCTATTAAAGCTATGAAATCTAGTTTGCGCAAAGCTAGTGTTTCAAAAATCGACAGGAAGTAATAGTTTTATAATGGCAATTAATACGGGCAGATTATCGGAATTCTAGAGATTTTATATCTCCCCGCACTTTTGCCTTGTAGTTGAAATATCAATTTTTAATATCGAAAATATTATGGTTTTAAACATTTTAGGCCTTATTCATAGACAGTTTTAAAACCTATTTTAGTTAGCGAATGTTTTGTGTGTTTCGCTCAAATGGAATTCTAAATGCGTTCAAAAGGGACAAAAGATTCGATAACTAAAATAGGTTTAAATCTGTCTATGAAGGCTGTTAGGCGTTTCATGCAAGAGCCGATAGATTTTCTTTGCTTTTTAGACGAATGAAATTATACTTAGGACTTTAAATTGTAAACAAACATTCCCTGGCAGAGATTCTATTTTCACTATCACAAAAATACCAACAGTTTGGTGCGGCTCAAACATCTGTGTAATTGGAATTGGAACGTCACGATTTTTTTCAAATTAAAGGTGCAAATTATGGATACGTCTTCGGTCTTCACCTGTATTTGTACAATGTACAAATACCGCCAAATAGAACGGGTCGGTCACCAATGACTGGCGCCTTTTAAACAATGGTCGGTGAGAGCGAAACAATTTCACTTAACACTAAATCTACATTGTAATTAATCATCAAGTATGCAGAAAGCTGACGAACTTACTGTTTAGCCGGTAGAATAGCTTTTTATGTCACTCTTATGCAGGTTCTATTCAGGTTCTATTCCAACATCACGATGAGATAAAATAATGCCTTTCTAGTGTTCAGCAGTCTATTTTTGCAATCCTTTACCATCATCATCATCAGTCACAAGGAGTTAAGTGTTTTCATTGAATGTCAGCATACTCCAAGGATTTCCAAGCGAATTTTTAGGTGCAGCTTGCAGTTTGCATCCAGTGGCTTCTTGCTACATGTATCGTTATTCTACGTATCATAGAATGTAAATTATATAGCTCATATCAGAAACAATTGTATTAATGTATTATAATAATAAAATACATTTGTATTCTAATATACAAAAATATTGGCTTAAGATTTTATTAACAGCAAAAACTTTTCCACTCGGTTCAATACACATTGCATAATCGGTAAAAGTGTAGAATCCTACCTCAGAACCGATGTTCACGTTCTCCTTATGAATACGAGCTCAGTTCTGTTATTGAATGTTGCGTAAGCATGTGTCCTCTTCTAGTTTGGTGCAGATTATAACTAAGCTTATGTTGAAATAAATCAATCTAAGAAACCATTAAACTTATGATTTTGAAGAGACACTATTATTACCAGATTGTTAAAAAACACGTTCTTTATAGTTTTCTTCCGTCCATATATGCAAAGCATTGGAGTCATGAATTTTACATACGTTAGAAAGGATTCGTTGAATTACTGGGTGTGTGTTTCATTTAAAGCCTTTCCATAAATCATGCAACTCCAGACAAACTTGCAAATTCATGCAGGACTTTATTTTCCATAACCCATCCACACAGGTCGCTGACCAATAGGAGAACATTCTTAATTTAAGCAAATCCAACTTGTAATATGTACTCATAATAACATTTAATACCCATTTAAAATCAAAGAATCGACGCTTAGTAATATCTGTATAAGTCGTAAATATTAGTCGTTTATTTTCTTTAAAGTCAAGTTTGCGTTGACATTACATTTGCGATCGTCAAAACTTGTTATTGCGTAACAAATTTTATGCAATCTTCATTTATCAGTAACTTTCTTCTTGTATAAGTTGACTTTTTGACTCTCTCCGTTAGTGATGTCCTTTGTAAGCAAAATGATTGATAGGCGAATCTTCAGTAAATGTTTCGTAGGTATCTTTATGATATTTACTGGCTTGCTTTTAAGTGATGCGGAGAATGACAAGCCTGTATTGTAAACTATTTTACCTCAAATTTTTTTTATTTATTTATTGGGATAACAAACAAGTGTACAGATATATTACAAGTTAAAAGATCTTAAGATTAAGGTATTACGTTTTCACGGATTACTTACTATTTTTCAATTCTAGCTAGCAGGATTTTGAGGTCAGGTTGCGTTTTTAAGTCAATTACCTCTATTGATATCTTTATTCCAGACCAAAATAGTTCTTAACAAACATATAGATAACAAAGACACATCGAGACGAAAATTCGGGCTCAGATTAAAATCAAGCTAACTTAACGATGGGTAGACAGAGAGCAGATTTGTCTTAGTCTTTTAATATTACCAGAAAGGATAATTTTAAGTAAGCTAAATAAATCCTCAAAGTACGCTGTAACTTATAATAAAAACCATTACGTAACATCCTATTATCATGGGAAATAAAACTTTCTAATGCTCATAGAAGTCGTCAATATGCAAGACACCTATTTCGTTAAGCATTGGTGACGTGAGATTACGTTGAAGAAATCATAATTAGGGACTTGATTGTCAATATGGTTATTAGATGGCTAAATAATATTCTGTCTTATGCAGCTACAATTTTTGTGTGATCCACAAGCTTTTGTTTCGGGTCTGGGTGTTTGTGAGGCCGAAAAGTCTCTAGTAGCTTCTGATACCCACGACACAAGACTCGATCTAAATGTGGGTCCGGACTATGTATGTGGCTGTTGGGTGCATTTGTCAATATTCATCTCGAAAAATTGTGGTATACAGCTGTTAAGGTCCCGTCTTAATGACCCATCTACATACATATATCCGGATACAATAAGGCCGGCATTATTGTGTGGACCAGCGAAGGATGCCTCGGGTCGACTTATACTATATCTCCTAGTGTACTATATTGTATTTATATCGGGCGCGTTAAAGTCGTGACAGTATAAAAAAAATCTAGACCATCTGGTCTCAGGTCTGTACATTTATATACATCCCACGTTTGAAAAAAACTTAAACATACTACTGCAGCGGGAGAGTCGTGCAAGGGCCTCCTCTACATTCCACATGGTTTAGAATTTAGATTGTACTGTATCAGCCCATATACGTCCCACTGCTGGGCACGGGCCTACTCTACAATCGAGAGAATCGATTGAGAGTGGTTAGGCCATATAGTCCACCACGCTGGCCCAGTGCGGGCTGGCGGACTTACATAGCGTAGAAATTGATTTTTTTATATTGTACGCATTGTGAAAAATATTGTACAAAAAATCTCCATAAGCAGGCAGTGTGTGCAACTAGTGTTATAAAATGTAAGTAAATTATAAGAATTACGAACAGCTCAATTATCCACATTTCGCTGACGACTTGCTCGGTTTGAGGTCAGCTGGAGTTACGAAACGGTTTCTAGTTTCTACGTGTAAACATGACCATTTCGCAGATTTACGACTTGTTTTAGAATATTTGTCGTCTAAAATTGCTAATAGGTATATTAAAGTAAGGTTGAAAATATTATGTTGTTTCTCTTAATTTTTTGTAAATGTAGTCAAGATCGAACATCTATAAGTAATTGCGTCTGTCTGTTGCGGTGTCGATGCTAATATCTTGTTGTTGTTATTAGTAGAATAGAATAGAATAGAATAGAAAATCCTTTTTATCATCAGCCCGTTGAGTTCCACTGCTGGACATAGGCCTCTTCCAAGGTACGCCACAGAGCCCGGTCTGCTGCTTTATTTGTTCATTAAAGTACACATACACTGATACAAAACTTAAACAACTAAATGACAAACCTATTATTACAATTTACAGTGGACATAAAGATTAAATAAAAATGAAGTATAGTTTAGTATCAAAAACTACAAAATACTTTATAGTTAGATAATAATCAAGCTTAAAGAAATATTAAGGATTGCCTCGGTGGCGTAGTTGTATTACGGTACGGTTACAAAGCTGAGGTCTCGGGTTCGAGTCCCGGTTCGGGCAAAGTGATATTGGATTTTTCTATTCATTGTCAGCCCGGAGTCAGGAATTTGTGCCCGATATGGCGATAGGCTCGCCCCCTATCACATCAGTGGGACTGAACATACAAGGCGAAATGTGGGTGTCCTGGTGGCGCCTCTGCCTACCCCTTCGGGGATAAAGGCGTAAGTTTATGTATGTATGTATGTAAAGAAATATTCCTTGATCACATTAAAAGCATACTGTGCATATTGTACACTCGGTAGGTATATTTTCAGAGCCTGCTTCTTAGCAATTAGATTTTGTACCGATATCTACTGCTGTGCCTTTAAAGTTTAAACCCGTCGAGAAATTTGAAATATTGGTATAATACACAAATGTAATTTTTCCAAACACCAGGTTCGTTGAAATATCCTTTCTGTACTTATTTGAGGGGAGCTACGAAAATACCAAATCTACGTTCTATATGAACCGCACCTCAGAAATAAGACAACATGTAAAAAACTCCATATATTTGCTAAAATGAATAGAAGCGAAAATATTCAATATATCATTAAGAAAAAGTAAAAATATTTCATGATTTATAATAAGCGGTTAGTGCTCACGACAAAATGCCAGCATTGCCTTTAAGCGAGCCATTGAACACTCGAATATCTATAGAATTTATTTTCATTTGTATTTGTAATTCCAAGAAAATTGTTACCTACAACTATATAATTATGCAAAAATTCGCGGCGGCTTGTAAAGTCTGTAATATAGTGGTGAAGTCAGTTTAGTACTCTAGTAGGTTATTTCTTGGCTTTAAAACTATGGAATAAGTTTTACTTATTCGTTGAATTCTACATAATGCGCTAGGCTTTTTTCATTGTCAAAAGTGATGAATGTCGAGGTTTTATAGTTTATACGAAATCTGGGCAATCATGAACTTAAGTGATCATAACTCCTCAAAAAAAGGACTGACTTCAAAGGGACCACGAATTGAAGATTACCTTAATTAAATTCTTGTTCAGCAATCGTTTATCTACCACTTGAATATGAAAACGGGTGCATCACGCCATTATTCGAGCCAACGGTACCACAGCAGTCATTCTAGCTCGCAAATACTATAAGCTTTAATTACAGCATGTTCACTTCTTAAAGGAAGCAGTTCTGACTATATTTGGCAGGAAATTGTTGTAAATAAAACCAAAAAGTCTGACCCAAAATGAACCCAACAGAGCGCGTTGAAAGTAAAAAAAAGGAACCAAGGTAACGTTTGTATAAGATTTGAATTAGACACTAAATAGGCCTCTAAACCATCGTTTAATAAATAAATGCTATAAGGTACAGTCGCTAGTGTGGCTCGTCGGGCCTTGGCCGATGTTTCCAATACAAATGTCTGACAACCGTAAAGCTACGTATCCATTAAACAAGCAAGTATTTTTGCTTTGCGATCTACTAAAAACGATCCTGTTGCGCTATTTAGGAACCTGCAATAAGAGCATACTTATTACAAACTAGCTTCTGCCCGCAAACTTCGTCTGCATGATTAAATTTATTTGGAATAATTATCATGAATAATTTTAATTGGAATTTCTCATGCCGTCCTGTTATATCCCACCCGCCCCGTCTCATTCTCACTCAAGGTATGTAATCCAGTCCCAACCCATCCCTTTGAGAAAAAATATGTTTAATATATCAATGCAAATCGTATGTGCAGTGGATGTGAAGCTTTGCTCACATCGACCGGTCCCATGGCCTTTAGCGTTTTCTTACTATACACAGCATAATGTAAATGTTATGTCACCTTGTTATCGATTGCATTGAATGAAATAGATTGAAATGTGGTTGGCTTTATTGAGGTCATCGCGATTGAGTTTCTACACGTCGCGTCGACTTAACCATCTAATTATATTATAAAACGGAAAAGTATGGTCTAAATGTACTACAATTAGGGAGGAATCAACCATAAATGTTTTCGTATGTTAAACTGACTCCAATATTCGTGAAATTAGAAACAGTTTCCTGAAAGAAACGAATAAAAAAATATTCTTTAATTACATAAACTTCTACCATTTTTTATGAACGTGTAAATACAACTTCAACGACAATTATTTTGTACTTTTTGATACTGGTTCGGCCTGATTAAAAAGTTCATTAATTTCATCCTACCTACCTAAATTCACGCCTTAATCGGGGTAGGCAGAGGCGCCACCAGGACACTCACATTTCGCCTTGTATGTTCCGTACCACGATGTGATAGGGGGCGAGCCTATCGCCATATCGGGCACCAATCCCTGACTCCGGGCTGATAATGAATAGAAAAATCCAATATCACTTTGCCCGAACCGGGACTCGAACCCGAGACCTCAGCTTTGTAACCGTACCGGAATACAACTACGCCACCGAGGCAGTCATATACATAGAATAAAATCTCATTCGTAATGAATCTAAGCTTCTTTAGTAAGTAATTAGCGTTATAAACGTGAAAGTGAAATCACACCAACACTTAATGTAAATAAAAAATACTAAAAATATGAATAATAAACCTTTTAATGAATAATAATGTTTCGCCGCGAGTTAACTGACCATTTCGTTTAGTTCACCTCGGATTGTCGCGAGAGAGTGACGTGAACGCACAGCATTTTTGAAAAATAAATCGCCGTTGTTAGTTGTTACCCGCGAAAGAGTTCAAAACAATAGTATGTTTACATTTGGAAATAAATAAATTATTTTAGTTGAGTGAAATTATTGTGGTAAATTGCATTGGTGAATTGTGTTGTAAAGGATTTTTATGTTACTGCGGGTAAGTTTGTTTGTTTTTTTTAAGCAAGGGTAATTGATTGTAATTCCTATGACAATCATAGGAATGGTGGAAATCATAGAAGTGGTTATAAATATTATCAAATTGAACGCAATTACTATAATGGTCTTTTAGATGTGTTTAAAATATAATTGTGAGGATATTAGCGTAATAACAAGAACTGTAACGTGAAAATAACTTGCAGCAATTATAAAATTTTGCAACAATTACCAACTTTAATTTTGAATACAATAATTACCGCAAAATGCTTTAAATGTCCCAGCTACTTCATTCTTGTGCAAGTAATTGTTGCGCATAACAAAAATACAAATTACGTAGATTATTTTTATAGTACTAATTGCTCCAAGTATTATTTTATAAACAAAAGTAAGTGAATTATATTTAGTGCTTATTATTATTTTATTATGCGCCTACAATTTTTAACAAGGCTTGTACTTAAACAAGTGTTATGATCATATAACTAAAACAGTTACAAATAAATACAAACGGTTTAAATATAGACGTTATTACTAATAAGTGTAGAATAAGCAAAATATTTCTTATATTCAATGTGAAGTCGAAATATTCACGTATGACGACCTCCCGCATACTAACAATAAAATCACGACCTTATGTTTTAATTTGACAAAGATTTAAAAAGGCCACAACAATAAAACGCATATGAAACTGGATGAAGGTTAGGTGGCTTGTAAATTAACTCCTTGTGAAGGGTCTGCGTCCTTGCGAATGCAAATTAAATGGAATAAGTTAGAAAGTTAGTTAAGCTAAAAGGTAGTGTATTGATAGTTGTTTAAAAGTAGGATTTGGGCGATAAACACAGACAGTGCTATTAAAAAAAATACGAGTGATGTATACGCATTTTTTGATTCCAAAATTCAAAAGAATAGCAATGAAGGAGGTAAGTATACGTAATGATTGAAATAAAACTATTTTTTACGGATTTTATCGCGATTTGGTTTAATTTTTACATTCTAAAACTTCCCGACGTTTCGTTCGCTTTACAGCTTTCGTGGTCACGGGGCGGACGGGCGAAGTTAGTTTTATTTCAATTTGTAACATTCGCGTACATCTAAGAAACCTTTATACGTAATTAATTAAAGTTCCGAAGTGTGAAAACCCGTCATAAGTGGTCATCGTGAGTTTTGCAAGTGCATCCCTAAATTGCTGGAGTGGCCGCACAATGTTTTCGGAAAGTGGACAATTACATGGTCAACATTCTTTCACGTTGCCATATCATACCAGCCACAGTAGATAGGGCTAGTAATGCTTTTGGTGGTGGAACACTACGCTGACTTGCCATAAGCGAATATCCCATTTACACGGGGACATATTCTCGCCTCGTAGATACGATTATCGTAAGAATATAAAAAGTTGCATCATGTAAACATTGTCTGAACGCGATAATCTTATGGCGATTACGTCATGCGATAATGGCATACGATTCTCGCCACGAGAAACTCTCCTTGTGTAAATGGCGCTTATCACATTTAAAATGACGTGACTTGAGGATTTCAACGTAATTATTATTAATTTGATGTCTAATTTAATTTCCATAAGATTAGAGGAATCTCGAAATGTACAATTCATATCTATACTATTTGTTTAAATCAACGTATTTGAATGCATGTAATTGCATGAATCTATCATGCAAATGCATTACAAAAATACAACGTTTTCTATTAACGGCCAATTGTAGCAACATACCACAATATTATCTTAATTAATTCGTATTAATAAACATAGATAATAAAGCACAGATTGTTAGATAACTATCACGTAATACACAAACATCGAAATACATAATATGTTACACAATTCACTTCCTACGCAAACACCAGCTTCGAATGTCTAGGAAATGAAAATATATAAAATTTCCGGTTTTCATACATATGTTTAGGTAAAAGTTGGTCAATGGATAGATCTGTTTCCGAAGTCTATGATAAATGTGACTATGTGAAGATAAATTGCCTTAATTTTTGATAGCTTAATGAATTTCAATAAATTTTAGCTTTCGCAAGGTTTACGATATGAATCGTAGGATTGGCAACTCATTTTGCCGTACGTTATTATCGATTGCTAACTGCAATTGAACTAGACGGCATTTTTTGTTATACCTGAAACATACCTGAAGAATAAATATTTGTAAGACGGTGGTTCTTCGAATTTACACTACACGTTAAATAATAAAGTATAAAACAATTAATAATACTTTCTAGGATTCAATAGATATACGAGTATACTCTTTCACTCCAAAACTACTGAACAGATTTTGACGAATCTACACAGCGTTACAGCTTATACAATTAATTACAAATTCTATGATTTGGCTAGCTGTATAAACATGATCAAACAAAGCAAGCCTAGTCAATAATCACGATCTAACTTAATAAGATAAAATTGGCTTAAATCCACAAACCACACTCGACACCGAGGTATCAATAGCATGTGATTGTGAGTTGAACAATGATCAGATATCGTTCGTATGTGGGTCATCACGAGAATTCATCTGCGGCGGCGTAACGGTACCATTCTAACCAGTTTCTAGCGTATTGCCGTTTATCCTTACTTCGCTCGAGTCTGCTAAACACTGTAATTGTGGAGTTATTAGTCAAAACAGTAGTTTGTTTAACTTACATGATGCAGGGTAATGGGTGTGTGGTTCTAAAATGAGGGCGAATATTTGTTTCGTTACAATTTTGATGATTTAAGCAACCAAAGACTAAACAGTTTAATGCTAATATACTTCTTCAATAACTTTAGCTTAAAGTGAAATCAGTACAACATTACAAACGGTAAAGAAAGATTTAATTACCCAATTTTTTATTTTAGCAATCCAGTTTTGCTGATATCAGCATACATTATTTAAAGTATCAAAAAATATTTATTTACATACAAAATTACGCGAGTTGGAGTGCAAAATCAATACTTCAAGGTTGTCAATTGAAAAACTGATGTTAGACTTGCATTAATAGAGAACGAGATTGTGGCTTTCTACTTTACTTGATTTTTACAGATTAACGTCAATCTCTTTATGCATCGTTATCGTTTCCTAGGGTCGACTCAGAATCCTCAACTCATAGCCATGTCAACTATCAACTCATAAACTATAATAGCAAGTCATTACCGCACAGGGCACAGACCTAACCGATTCCCTTTCTTCCCCTCCACCTATTCCCACGGGAATACCGAGTCCTCCCATCGCAAGTTATATGTTAATTATTGTAATGTCTAATGTAATAACAGCAATTTAACACCGAAGGCGTTAGTAATGCGTGTTGTTTAAGAGTCTAGAATCTTGATTGATCGTTTGATTTGTATTATACACAGCTATTAGAAAGCCGGTAAATATGGGTGGCAAATAGTTTGTCAGTTTAGCTTTATTAAGAAAAGTTTGGAGACAATCTCTTTTTAATTCTAGTCGGTGGAATTTGTTCTTCTTTGTAGCTGCAACTTCATGTAAGGATGGGAATATAACGCTTGTGGTAAAGATACGGGATAGTTGAATATCTGGGATACCCATTAACCAGTTGAAACGCGACAGCCAAGTTGTATATATAGATTAGATGTAGACCAAAAGCCTGTTCGGTTCTAATCAATATTGTATTGTTTAACTGAACCATCATCCATCCATCCATCAGCCAAAGGTATTCCACTGCTGAACATAGGCCTCTCCCAATGATTTCCACAGTGACCTGTTGAAGGCAGCCAGCGGGACGTCGCTGGATGCAGGCTGCCTCCAACAGCTCAACCATCAGTTACCGTAAAATAATCAAATAAAACCTCGGTGGCGTAGTTGTATTACGGTACGACTACAAAGCTAAGGTCTCAGGTTCGAGTCTTGGGTCGGGCAAAGTGATATTGGATTTTTTTATTCATTATCAGCCCGGAGTTAGAATTTGTGGCCGATATGGCGATAGGCTCGCCCCCTATCACATCGTGGGACGGAATATACAAGGCGAAATGTGGGTGTCCTGGTGGCGCCTCTACCTACCCCTTCGGGGATAAAGGCGTGAGTTTATGTATGTATGTATGTAAAACCTCGACTATTCGCAAATTTCTCCATACAACAAATGCCTGTAACATAACTGTTAATCATACGACGTACGAAGCTGAGTTAAGTATAATGATGGCTTTATAAACATTAATTAAAGGCGATAGCGTCCGCTATCATCACGCTGTAATAACCGTGTGGGGAGGCAGATATCTCTATCTAACAGCTTCCTTATTTTCCGGATTATACCTGGTTAAAGTACGGATAATGGCTGTGTTTAGAAACGAGCATTTGTTAGCACGTTACTTCCCTGTATGGAATATTTAATTGCAATTATAACTTGTTGCTATAAAAATATAGCCTCAGTGGCGTACTTGTACTAAGGTATGATTGCAAAGCTGAGGTCTCGGGTTCGAATCCCGGTTCAGGAAAAGTAATATTCATTATTAGCCCGGACTCAGGAATTTGTGGCAATAGGCTCGCCACCTATCACATCTTCCGACGGAAAATACAGGACGAAACGTGGGTGTCTTGGTTGCTACCATGAGAACCTCTGCCTACCCCTTCCGGATAAAAGGCGTGAGTTTATGTGTGTATAATGGGTAATGAAATGTTTATCAGGGACTAGTTATATTTAGGCCTATTAGCCGTTATTATCGTACTATTGAATAAATTTGGCACTACGCGTATGTATTTTTATGTGCATCTTTCAACGGGCACGGCAAAATGGTTAGTGAAACGAAGTCCAGTTAAAAGTGAGCGACACAGTCATGCCGAATTGTGGTTGAAACCTAATATATACGAGCTAAAATCGAAACGCGACACACTTAGCATGGATATAAGAACACATAAATAATAATACTCGATAAAAAGGTGTTTTTAGTGTCTAATATTCATTTATTTTTATTTATTAAAACAAACATTTAACCTGCCATCTGAAATAAAACTGTCAACATTTCAATATCAAAGATTAACATCTAAAAAAATTCGCCATTAAAGGTCATTGTACCAAAACGGAAGAAATAATTGCATTATTATTTATCATTCCGATTGTACGTTTGCTCCAAATACCATGTTTTTGCGTATCCTAGTACCAACAGTTGTGGCCTTCGCAGCGTGACTGTCGGGCAAGGTCGACCAGCATAAAGGATCTGAAGGGACTGGCGGATAGGAACCGCACGCACATGGCCTTGCTACGTAAATACAAATTCACATTACAAAGCTTGAAGAATATGAAATTGATTTGTTTGATGCTTGATAGGTTGAAGGAAAGTGAAATATACCTATACCTACGTGTGTGTTTAAGTGAAAACTAATCATAAATTATTATCTAAGGTCCAAGAATTAAAGAAAAAGAATGAAAGTAGAAAGACTTACGGCCGCATTCAGAGACGTTTAATGTTAATTAAATTGTTTCTTAATATAGATTTTTTTTAATCTACACTAAGTTATGATTGATATTAAATGTCTCTGAGTACGGCAGTAAACAAGGCACTGCATCTTCCATAATTTCATTAGGTCGCCAAAATTGTCGCTTTGTGACGATAACAATATCGCGGTCTTGGGAGTCTTGCTCTGTTCACAATTGAAATCGATTCTCACGCGCTTATAGCGACCTTGTGTTTGCGAAAACCTAATTCATACAAATTGCCCTTTTGTCAACACAACATCTCGATCAAGGCACAGATCAAGTGTAAGGCCACCAGCCGCAACGCACATGTAGGAACATTCATGTAGGAACTAGTACGAATCATGGATCCGGTGGCCCACGCTATTGCGTCCTAGCTCTATGCACTGCGCATTTATTATTCTAACTGGCGTCATTTCGGTACTTGGTAATAATAGGTGTTTATATAAATACAATAATTATTGGACAGAAGATAGAACAGCTTTACTACTGCGACAGTTTTAGTAAGCGATTTCAACCCAAAATTTAGCTGCTCCTAACAAAAAACCATGCCCTAAGTGTCCGCTTTTATAATCATTGATGATGATTAGTATAAACAGGTTGAATTTTTCAAGTGGGCCTAGATGACCAAATCCAAAACTGTGAATAGCGAAAAATGCTGAAAGAAGTCCCAAGTATCTTTCACTGTTTATGGTCTTCAAGAAGATTTCGTGATTACTTTCAGCATTTTCGCTATTCCTCGTTGTTTAGGATTTAGCCATCCACGTCCATTTAAAAAAAATAGGCCTGTATAGTCTCTGGCCAGAGCCAACCACAATGGGACATAGGCGTGAGTTTATGTTACTATGTCGATGATTGATAAGTCTTTTGTCGCATCTATTGAATAAGGCAAACGTGCATTGTGCTTAAAAACTTCTTAGACCAATTTCATGGAATCTGGGTGATATACCGATGTCTCTATTGATTCTTTCAAGTCATCTCTAGAAGCCATATCACTCTGATCCATTTTTAAATGAGAACTAGGCTTATTATTTTATAATGTCCATTGACCACATTACTTTCCACTTTGCGACCCAGCCCACTTTTCTGACAATTCTTAAGAAGCGATATCGAGGCACAATTCTGAAGAAATGCTTATCATTCGAATCGTGACTGCATCGATGATTAGATTAGGATCGTCAAGCGTTAGATAATAAACCTATGTATGTTACACGTAATAGATACCCGTTTATTTACAACTAAACTGAATGTTAAAGGTCTAAGATTAAAGTTATAGTTTATAGAACTTATTGAGCTTTAGGGGCTCTAGTTACTAACATTAATTCTGATTTCGTTTATTTTATTGTTTTTAACTACGAAGGGGTAAATAAATTCAAATTTTATAAAAAAATTGACACATTTGTACTTCGCATAAGTCGACACAACTTTGACAATGAAGTCCTGTTTCCACGTTAGAATTCTTTGGCAATGGAATCCGAATCAGTCTGTTATTGCCGGATTTGCATTTTATAATATCAAATGGCATTTCGCTGTAAAATTAGGCTAATTGGAGGAAATTGATCATATAACTCGTTGACAGAGAGAAATATCATTATGTAAACGGCAGTCGACAATAAGTCAACTATCTGCAAAACATGGAGCTCGAAATGCATCTTCATAGTATTGTGCAGGCACTAACTAATCAAAAAGTTCAGCAACAAACATTCCAGAAGTTGCGTGCATCGGAAGAGCACAATCAACGCATTATGACGTGAGAACCGAAACCAACCGTTTGAGCGACCCGCGAACGTCCGCGTGGGAGATCCATACACGAATATCTGCACGTACTGGGAAAGTAACGAGTGTGTTGTTTTTTTTGCAAGGGATTTGAAGGCTCTGATAAAGTTGAGTTTTTGCGCCGTGCATTTTTTACATGATATTGATAGTTTTGGTCGAGTTTTTCATAAAATTTAATCTTGAAAGTAAAATTTGGGAATCATGAGAAATTACTCATATATTAGGCAATATTTGAATAAAATTAGATTTTATTAAACTTGCAAACTCTAATAAATATATACTCGAAAGAATAGACAGATACGGACTACAAGGCTCAGACCTTTATTTAATGTATAATTGTATACATATTTGGGTCATAGCCCATTTCGCAATACACACAAATTCAACTCACGAAACAGAGAAAGTCTCTCATCAAGACTCCACTAATCCGAGCACTTGGTTTATCTTATCACTTATCAGCGACGCGTCAATGAGACCGCGTGTCAGCTCACGTGAAGCTGTTTGCTCTCACGTCAGCTGATAAAGGAATGTTTACTTAACATTCTTATCCGAGATGCTTGTATTTGTGATAATGTCTTTTTTTATTCTGGCACCGCACAGTGACTGCATTGCACCTGGTGGTAAGTGGTAATGCCGTCCAGATAGAGTATCGAATGGTATCAGGCGGTAGTCTCATACCATTCGATACAATCTTGCCGGCCCGCTGAGATGCCTCTTCACGCTACGGCGGAAGGATCCAGAATAATGTTGTTAGTTTCTTTTGGATTTCTTTTTTTTACTAATCTAGAGTTTAATAAAAATATGGTCATAAAGTTTTGTATGGAACTTCAATTACTCGTTATTGAGGTTTCTGTGTAGTGTAGTAGTGACAAATAAACAAGGACTGCACTTGATGAAAAGTATTTACTTCCGCGCACTCCAACACCCACAATTTACAAGGAATTGTTGAGGATTTTCCGCATGAAAATACATAAGTATGTAGCCAGGTTTTTTTGGACTTATCAAGGCGAGGAACAATCAATTTATTAGGCTTTTGCAATTTTACTAACAGCATGTTGCTTCTCTCTCAAAGAAAAGCAAAGATAGAAGTTCTAGATCAAAGTTGACTACGCCGTGTCTCTACGGTTTAAATATACACTTAGGTAAATTTGTATAAATAAACCAAATAAGCAATACAATTACGAAGGAAGTTACAAAACATTTTAAACAACAATCACTTTAGTTCCTTTGCCAATGACGATAATGATCGAGCAAATAAATCCATTCACAGCTTCCCACAGATACCTGTCTCAAGGCCGGCAAAACGATTGCAACCATCCTACAATACACTCAATTAGTTAAACAAACATCCATTTTCGGAATAATAAATCTTCGCACCCACGTTCTTCATGATTGGTTGGAAGTGCAAAGGTCTTAAACCGTGGGAAAAAGAGGTAATTCAAAAAGATTTTTTTTGTTTTGTTCAGTCAATAACATTATGACAATATATGTTACATTTCCGACTATCATTGTAACTTTTATACACATTGCAAAGAAAACAAATAAAAGTAACAGCTATATGCATACTTATTCTTTTAAAAATAACCACTGACATACAGACTGACAATCACCTTTATTTCAAAATTCAAACACATAATGTAATCTATCACGTTTATCACGTTTTCTTGTTCTTTGTTTACTACGTATAAAATTTATATTTACATGGGCAATTTATCCGGAGTTTCCATAATAACTTGCACTTCTACTGTACTTTAAATAACATGATTAATGGCAGATGATAATTCATGAGAATATTTAAGTCAAATATAATTTTAATTTGTGAAAATGCGTATCGCAGGTATCAGAAACAGATACCTGTGGATCACAAAAATATTTGTCTCGATGCGTGGATCGAACCCACGGCCCCTCGTTTTACAGCCAGCGTTTAACCAACTGCGCCATGGAGGCTGTAAAATAATACGATAATTTTGTACGCGTGGGCGAGTTCTAATTGAGTGCCAATTTCCCGCCGAATGGGTTTGTGCAACGCATCTAATAGGGACGCTTCGTCTCTTGCAATCGGTGTAGTAACAATTGCAACTGCCAGTCAGCGAGCAATATGATGTATTGCTAATGCATGTCGTGTGGGATCTTTAGCAATGCTACGCGTTAAATTGTTGTTGATGAAGCCTTTGTTTTCTTGACGTGTGTTATCTAGATTTGAAAATAGGTCATTTGAATCTTCCAGGTACATCAGTACGATTAAATAAGGTAATAATGACCTCACGAGTGTCTTGCTTCAATTACTAGTTAGAGCAATCAATTTTGTGTGAGGTTTTCGATTTGGAACTAAATATCCTAAGAGAATTGATATCATTGAAAAAGAATAAACCGAAGGGCAAATACTCGCAAATACTTTTCTGGTGGTAGGTCTCTCATATGTGAGAGGCCGCCTGGGTAGGTACCACCGCAATGTCTTTTTCTTCCGCCAAACAGCAGTGTGAATGCGCTGTTGTGTTCCGGTTTGAAGGACATTGTAGCCGGAGTAACTACTGGATATATTGAGACTTTACATCTTATGTCTTTTTTTAAAAATCATAGTGTTGTTTGGTTATGCTACTTTCCATGAGCGGTCGTATCGTTTAATATCAGGTGGACGGCATGCTCGTCTCGCCATTCACCGCAATAACAAAAAATAAAAAAATAGATACTTTAACAAGAATTTCTGTGTTCTAAGTAATTTACACGCTTCAAAAAGTCGCTTGCATCACGGTTAAATAAATATCAGCTTGCTGAATCAGTATACAAAAACTATAATTACAAAAAGGTAAATGAAAATTAAAAACATATCTATTATGCGTGCGTGTACTGCGTTAATCGAGGATTAGAAATTACCAACCATTAAAACGAAAACAGGAAACGTCAAAGTACGTGTTTAAAATATTAAAACTAATCGTTTCACATCCAATTTACTTGATGGCATAAAAATATTTAATCACCGTAATAGTACGTGTAAAGCTAATAATGAAAGACATATCTCCAAGTCTAATTTATGTGATGGCTGCACGAGGGATACGGTGTTACCGTCTATTTTTACCCTCATTCCTTCCTCTCGATCTAAATTGGGCTGTGTGGGGAAAAAAATAGATGACTACGCATTTTTGGACACGCACGGGTAGATTTTAACCTTCAAAACGGTTCCTTTTGGGTTTCGTGACCAAAAGGAGAATTAGAAATTTAAGCGTGAAAATTTTGTGGGATTGTTGAATTCTGTTGTGTTAAACACGTATGGAATGTTCAATATGTTTTGTTCAGAACGTCTGCTTTGCTTGCAGCTTTATTTTTAGTAAGTATTTCTATAAATATAGCAATAATGGGGATGGAATTATCCAAACACGAAACAATTAATTATTGTTTCATAATGAAAATCCTCCTCCTCCTCGCATCGTTTTCCTCATTGCTGAGGGTCGTGATCCCCTGAACATGGAGCAATCCTTGACCGGATTATGCTGCGCCACCTTTTCCTATCCTTGGCGTAGTGGAGCGCAGCGTGAAACTTGACGCCAAGGGTCGAGCTGACTTGGTCCGACCATCTGATGGGACATCTGCCTCTCGGACGTTTACCGTCGACTTTGCCAGTAATCATCAGTTGTTCCAAATTATCTCCGTCCTTCCTAGCTATATGGCCAAAAAACTCCAGTACTCGGCGCAAGCAGATGGCAGAGAGCCTGGTTTTGATTTGGAGATCGCGTAGAATGGATACGTTGGAGCGGAACGCAGTCCACGGAATCTGAAGCATTTTCCTCCAGCACCACATCTCGAAAGCATCTATGCGATCTCGGTCGGCTTTCTTCATGGTCCACGTTTCCGATCCATAGTTGAATATGGAGAAGACTAGGGAGTTGACTAGTTTTACTTTTGTTTTCCTCCTGATGTTGCGGTCTTTCCATATTTTGTGCAGCTGAGTCATTGCATTTTTGGCCATACCTATACGCCTTCGTATTTCTTTTTCGCAAGCTCCTGTGCTGCAGATGATGGATCCCAGATAATTAAAATCTTGTACGGTTTCGAGCTGTAGAACTCCGGTTAGCTGCAGTTGGTTGGTTCGATCTATTACCATTAATTTGGTCTTGCTGTAGTTGATTTTAAGCCCTAGCTCCAGGCTAATCTTCTCCATTTTGTTCAAGAGCTGTGCCATTTGGTTTTCGTTGGCAGCCAGCAGTGTGGTGTCGTCTGCATAGCGGAGATTAGATATCTTGGTGCCACCTATGATGACACCACCTTCCCAGCCCTCGCAAGTCTTTCTCATTATATACTCACCATAAGCGTTAAACAAAATGGGGGATAGGATGCAACCCTGTCGCACGCCTTTCGCGAAGCAGAAGGAGTCAGATGTAGTTTTCTCTACTTTAACGATGCCTTGATTATTGACGTAGAGCGATTGAATAAGGGTAACTAAGTGTTCAGGAACTCCGAATTCTCTCAATACCCGCCATAAGGTCGACCAGATGACGCAGTCGAAGGCTTTGCTGTAGTCAATAAAGCACAAGATAATAGGAGTGTTAAATTCGTATGATCTCTCTATCAGCTGGCGAATATTTAAGATTTGTTCACGAGTTCCTTTGCCTTTCACAAAACCAGCCTGCTCCTGTGGAATTTGCCAATCCAAGTAGTGCCGGATACGTTTATTAATTATATGGAGCATTATTTTACTCGCGTGAGATATAAGCGCTAGGGTTCTGTAATTGTCGCATTTGGAAGTTGAGCCTTTTTTGTGTAAGGGTAGGATAACCGATCTAGCCCACTCATCTGGCCATTGTCCTGTATGCCAGATGTTGTTGCATATTTTGAGAAAGGCTTCCGTCCCTGGTGCTCCCATTGCTTTTATGATCTCAGCTGGTAATTGATCCGGGCCGGGGGCTTTCTTGTCTTTGAGCGATGAAATAGCGGCAGAGACCTCAGATAGCAATATGGGGGGTTCCAGATTTACGTCTTCCCATTTAATGGCGGCGTGCGGAGATAATTGATCGTGTGGATTTTCATACAGTTTCTTGCAGTATTTTCGCCATCGTTCAGCTATTAAGTCTAGATCTTGAACCAGCGCGCCGTTTTCATCCTCAATTACCCACGTTTTTGGTTTGAATTGCTTGGCAAGAAGTTTCACTTTTTTGAAGAGGTCGGAGCTTTGTATTTTTTGGGAATGGTCTTCTATTTCCCGGCAGATGCGCTCAATAAATTTGTTCTTATCGAGACGACAGAGTAGCTGAATTTTTCTGCTAAAGTGTGAGTACTCTAAACGATCCTTCTCACTTGTCAGGCCTCTGGTTTTAAGGGATTTGCGTTGTTCAATTATATTCCAGGTGTCATTGGATAGCCATGATTGTCTGCGTGTGGGTGGTGAATGTTGGCTGGTGTTCCTTTCTACAGACTTCCATATTAGCTCTTTTAAGTGGTTCCATTGAACGTTAGTACCGGTTATCGTAGGTAACGGTTGACAAGCTAGAGCGTTACTTATGTCACTTTTGAATGCAGCTAGTTCTTGAGGAGCCAAAGTGCGCGGTCTCCATGGTGGACCTTTTTTTAGTGCCTTTAATCGCAAGGAGAATTTGGCGACAAGAAGACTATGATCCGATCCACAGTCGGCACCAGGGAAAGTTTTCACGTTGGTAATTGAAGTTCGCCATCGAGTGTTAATCATAATGTAATCAATTTGATTGCGATATCGATCTCCTGGTGATTTCCATGTGTATAGACGTCGATAATGGTGTTGAAAGCAGGTGTTCATTATGGTGAGTTTCTTGTCGATGCAGAACTCAAGCATTCTAGATCCTCTGTCATTTCTGGAGCCTAAACCAAATTTCCCAACCACATTCCTAATGTCAGCGTCCTGTTCAGTGGAGCCCAACTTAGCGTTCCAATCGCCAATTAACAGGGTTATCTCCCGACTGGGTATTCTGGAGAGGGCAAGATCAAGGCTGGAATAAAATTGGTCAATATCTTCCTCCTTTGCAGTCGATGTAGGAGCATACACTACAACAATATTTATCGCGCACGGGCGCGAGTTTAGTTTAACCGTCATCATTCTGTCATTTATCGGATTATATTCCAGAACGTACGTATTAAGATGATGTGGTATCCAAACAGCAACTCCGTTAGAGCTAGAATCCAGAGATCCCGAGAAATATAGGGTATTTCCATTGGTAGTGCTTTGGTGTCCTTGCCCCCTCATGTGGGTTTCGGTCACACCTAATAAAGATATGTTGTAGGCCATTGCTTCCTTTTCAACTATGTCCAATTTTCCCGGGTTCAGTAATCCACGAACATTCCAGGTGGCAATCCGCCGCTGTTCTCTAATTGATATTTTTTTATTTGCTGCACCAGTAGTATTACTGCTATCTAAAACCTGGTGTGACGTCCCAGTAGCAGCTTCGGTCGCCAATTTCACACCATCCGACCCGGTAACCGGATGGCGCCGGTTGTTAATCGGATCGTCCAACAAACTCGCACTATTCGTAAAACTTTCCATAGAGGGGATTTTCATGGGTTCATAATGAAAATACATTCTGTAAATTTTCAAAGTCGGAGACCAGTTTTGTCCTTTGAGTTGAAGTACTCATTTTGTATCAGCCCATATACGACCCACTGCTGGGCACGGGCCTACTCTACAATCGAGAGATTCGATTGAGAGTGGTTAGGCCATATAGTCCACCACGCTGGCCTAGTGCGGGTTGGCGGACTTACATACCTTAGAAATTCTTTAAAATCGCTACGGTATGCAGGTTTCCTGTTTTCCTTCACCGTTAAAGTGCGTGGTGATTGACTATCAATACACACATAACTCCGAAAAGTCAGAGGTGTGCCCTGGGATTTGAACCCGCGACAACCGTGAACATGTAGGCAGCCGCGTCTAGTCCGTTACCAACAGGCCACCACGCACTACTACTAAGTACTCATATTGAAGTGTAAAAATGATTATAACTTCAATATCCTTTTATAATTTATAATTTTTTTATTGATGCCGACTTCCTTAGCTAATTTCCGATAGGTATATATATTCTCACGAGCAATAGGTACTAACAAGTTGGTAGTCGAAATGTTTCGTTGCGTAACTATCACCGACATTCATTAATTTAAGTACGGATGTTCACTAAATAATTTTTGTTTTTACCGTTATCAAAAGTTTGAGCATTGGACTTTCGTAGTACTAAGATAAATGGATCATGCTATGGGATCACTTAGTTCTGTGATAAAGAATGCGACAAGAGACTGCGAAATGACTGTGGGACGAATACATTTTGCGTTCTCTCTCTCTCTCTTTTCAGCTATAGGAAGTCCACTGCTGAACATAGGCCACCTCCTCCTTCTTTGTGTTCTCAGCATCAGCATCATCATCATCAGCCCTTCTGCGTCCACTGCTGGACATAGGCCTCTCCCATAGCACGCCACTGGTCTCGATCTTCAGCCAATCGTCCTCTTCTCAATAAATATCTGATTTAGATTAGGTGTTTAGGGGGTCGGAAAATGTCTGGTGAGTGTTGGCTGGACAGATTGCCGGTCCATTAAACTACACAGTTTTACAAAACAGTCATAAAATAAAAATTGTTAATTTGAGTTAATTAGTCTATGACGTAGAAGTACAGAACAGTACAATTAAAATGGGGAACGTAGAAAGAGGAAATGTAGTTCGCATTACATTGTAATGACATAATAACAGCGACAATTACATGCTGTTGCGGTTCGTTTACAAGAAGCGTATAAAAAGTCACAAAAACAAAAACATCTGCAACATTGTTTCTTTGAAATGCCATTTTATTGTACTTGGGTTTGTATTTTTTTCAAGCTTTTTTGAGTACAGGATCAGTACAAATAGTTTGTTGGCCCATGTGTTCGCTCCTTCCAATAATCCTGCATTCTTTCAAAACATGTAGAAAAGATAAAATAAGCCTGCATAACTGTGTCGAATGGTGAGGTAAAATAGTATTTCACGCTTTCATTCTAACAGATTAAACTGTGTATATTCGATGTTCCATTCTTACAGAGGCTTAAATTTTGTATACATATACGGTTTTGACAAGGCCAGCAAAAAAATTCAACCGACCAAGGATGACCATCTCTCTTCGGTTGATAATCTTTTTAAATTGAAATGCATTAATCATCACGTGGACTATAGTCAATTTTTCGTACGCGTCTACAAAATCTGGAGTTTCTCCATCCGCTAATTACAGTAATTTCTCTTCAAGTTCGCAGACGATACAGTTCGTCTTGGGTGGCCTAATTATTTTTATATAATATGAGATGGTTGCTCAGCAGCCGCTTCTGTACAATAAAAATAAAGCCCTATTATGACGCCAAGTGTAATGTACACTTTAATTGCACCTTACTCGTTATTCAGTAATGTCTATCCTTACTATGCTTTTAAGTTGACGCATATTGTTTATCGATGCCTACAAGTAATTCATATTTAGTAATCTCTACATGTTCTGATCATTCATACCTGTTGCACGACATGAAATTAATGTATTCTCTTTCTCTCTCTTCAGCCAAAGGGAGTCCACTGCTGAACATAAGCCTCCCACATGAATCTCTACATAGACCTGTTGGAAAGGGCATGCGTCCAGCGACTTAATTCATGTATTAGTGTTGCAGAAAGATGGGATACCTATATTTTTAAAATAAAAAGATACACAGTAAGCATTAAGGCTAACACTTATCAGTCTACAGGCAATTGCCTTTAGAACAATGAGGAAGTTTCTCGTAACATTTGTTATTTAGTAAACGATACAAAAATCTCAATCGAGCGTAGCGAATTCCAATCTCGGACAAAGGGCTATTATTTATTAACTACATTTTAATTTACAAATCGAATCAAATCAAGGTGTATAAAGCTACATGAAAAGCTTGTTTATCATCAATATCTTCGGTCACAAGAAGTTCGCTGCTAAACATTGGTTTTTTCTAAGCATTTCCACAGCGACCTGTCAGAAACGTGTCGCACTCAGCAACTTTCTGCTATTTAATATGTCCTATGTCATGTGGTTCAACATTCGACGTTGCGTTTGTTTGTACGTATTACATAATATCGTATAAGTGCATATTTAAGTATAAATATCAACCTAAAAATTGCCTAACAAGTTAATCCATTCAGAATCTTAGTAGTTATGTTGACAGCCTCCGTAGCGCAGTTGGTTAGACGCCGGTTGTGAAACTAGAGGCCGCGGGTTCGATCCCCGCACCGAGACAAATGTTTGTGAGGCCCACAAATATTTGTCTCGGGTCTGGGTGTTTGTGAGACCGAAAAGTCTCTCGTAGTTTCTGATACCTGCGACACAAGACTTAATTGATCTTAATGTGGGGTCAGGACTATGTATGTGACTGTTGGGTGTATTTATTATTTATTATTTTATTATTATTATATGTTTAAAATTAACTCCAGTAATAACCAGATAATAACACCAATATAAAAAATAAACAACATATGTATTAAGAGAAGCACTTAAAGATTGTTTAAACGATCAACTTTTAATTTCGTGGAGTGATAACAAGCCGGCCATGGACTGTGAAAGAAAACAGATGCTATCTAAACAAAGGGCCGGAGATACTAATTAAGTGCACGCTTTATATGGAGGGATCAATGAAGCCGCAACGGGGAAAGAATGCGTTGAAATGTATGGGTTGGCAGTAATGGCGTGGCAGGAGCGTTTTTTTAGGTGCAACTTGCATGTATGGATTTTGTAATGAAAATTTGTTTAGAGTTGATATTTTTTCTCAATCTCTTAATACTGCATCTACGTAGTTAATGAGTCGAATGAGTTCTTAAAATAGATTTCAGAAAAGGACAATACCCGTTCATGGTAAAAAATATCGTTGACCCCGATACCGATACTGCTTAAAATTCATTATAGCATTTTTATGGTTTGTCCTAAAATATTTTCCTGTTTTATCCCGGGCGAAAGATTTTTATAAAATAAAGTAATTATCATCACATTTTACGATACCTACGTCAGCCATTACTACAAATGTGGCTCCCAGAGTGACTGGACTTCAAGATTATTTCTCCAAGAACTCTGGGCCTGGATCGCAATTATTTTTATGTTTATTGAAAATATGTATTTTTCCCTACACAAAAAAGTAGATTTCATCGAGGGGCAAAAATAGGGACAAAAGTATTATAGTAAAATTGTCAATCTCCTATAGGCATAACTACCTACGCTATATAATATTTGTTTACTTATATTTTCGTTACGTAGTTGTATTACTTCATAGTTGTTTTTCATCATCATTAACATTGGCCTGCGTCACCATAATTAACGTACATATTATGTAATATGTATGAACATATGTATGCATTCGCGTTGTTTTTACTATAAAAAAAAATGCACTGCGCTTTTCCACAAAAATACCGCTGCGTGTCCAAACGCAATTCCACCCCGTATATTCACAAAGACAGTTGCATGTGCGCGTTTGTTTTATTAACATGGTCATGCCGCGCCGTTCCGAGTAAAAATATATTCGACAGCGACGGGACGCGCGAGTATAAATGTGTTTACACCCGTTTAACGCTTACAGACTTTACTTTTATTACTGCTTTTAATAGAGTATTTCACGCCATATTCTGCCATATAAGGGATTATTATAAACATCGTAAAAATGTTATAACCGATAGTAGAAATTAATATGTATGCATATTTTTTGGAGTCTGTTTTGCAGTAGACTAAACACTGTTAGCATTTTAAAAATAAATAATTTTTATATTAAATATCTGTTTTGCAGTGAAACTGACAGATTTGAAGACGCCATGATAAATACTTTTTTTTTTACATGAAATTACTGTAATTTTTTATTTAATAGGGTGTCGTGTGATCGGAAAATTCTTTGCGATTTTTAAGCCATTTGCCAACAAATTAAGACATGTATCATATTTAAGGTTTAAATTATGTTGCATCTTATTTATTTATTGACACGCTTGAAAAAAACGTTGCACATTGATCTCCTGAAGCCCACAAAAGTACCAAAAAACTGTGGCGTGATCCGAACATTTCTTATAACCCATCCGAAAGACTCCGTTTTTGTGAGTTGATTATTCATGCTACCGTCTGTGCGTCGAACCGTGGACTTCCAGACGAATGGGCGCGGATTCTCCCACGACGTCCGGGAGTGACCCGGGTTCGACATCCGGGGCGATGCTATTGTCTTGGACGACTCCCGTAACGATTGGGTACAATGGATTTAATTTTTGTTTCGAAATTGGTTAGTAAAGTTTATTTGGGGCAAACGAGCAAACGGGCCACCTGATTTGAAGTAGTCATCGTCGCATACGAAGCAAATAACAATATTAATTTGAGATATTAACTTGAGAATACTTTCTTGGGGAATTGTTTTATATGAGAATCTCGGATTAATTTACATAGAATTTTAAATGGTAATAATTTCGACACACATGCGAATCATTTTATTTGAAATCAACCTTTATTTTAATTAATAATACAGATGTTAAACAGGTATGAGTAAATATGTGTGCAACGACGGTGCAACGTAACAATAAAATAAAAGCAAAATAAGAAAAAGAATTAGCAAACAACGTATAATCTTACCACTGCGTCAATATTGTAAAGTTTAGCTTTAACTTTGCAAAAAAACATTACAAGTGATAAAAACAGCAATAGAAAACAATAGCAATAAAAAGTACGTGTTTAGAAAGCCTAAGCCAATAAACTACAATTACTTACAAATCTACCAAATCGAAATTCATTTGAGACGGCCATCAGTTCTCATCATAGACAATTCAACTCATCATGCGAACAGTGCTCTATGTTTATCTATTTATATTATTATTCTCTTTGTTTTACAATTTGTACGTATATTTTAATATTTCTTACTGTCTTTTTTTAGCCACAGGAGGCCCATTGCTGAAAATATGCCTTATTATTTGAAAATTATTATTTAGGTATATTTAATTATTTAAAAAAAACAATTGACCCTCTGTTGGCCAGGCTTAAGTTTAAAAACCAACGGTTACGATCCCATAGTAAAGAACTTCAATATGTATAATACGAGTTATAGTTAATAATAATTAATTAAATATCGGTAATGTATTTTAACATACATAATATTTGTACACAAAAAATATGACCGTAGAAAGAAACTTAAAACTATAGATAGAGAACCATCAGTTATTTTGTTGCTATCGCCCACTTCTTCCCAGACAACCATGGATTGACCATTTATGAATGAAAGAAAAACGGAGCTAGTATTTCAATTAAAAAGAAGACAAAAATAATCCGTAAAAATCGTCATTTCTATGATGAGTTGTCTATACTCTGCCGCATAAACAAAATCTCACGCCGCGACAGAAAAAATGAACAATACATTGTTAACCCAAATTACTTTCTAATTACACAATTAATTTCCGAAATTACATCACATTAGCTTTCTTACATCCCGGATTTATGTAGAAAGAGAAGTTGCTAGAAAGAGATAGATGTATGGCGGGGTCATCGCACTAGACTTGTGGACCTGTCCAGTAGTGAACTTGGCTCAATAGATAATAAAGCATTTCAACTGTTTCGTAAACTTAATTGTATAAATCATGAGGCTTGAGTTAGGAGAAGAAGCGAGAAACAGTAAGGATAAGTTGTAAAGTGAAAGTCATAGCGGAAGACTTCAAAATAACAGTAGGGACGTCTAGTAATTATTAGTTTACAAAAATTGACTGAAAATTTCAGGTGAAACGAGATAAACAACATCCTTACATTCATAATTTTTTCAATTCAAAGAACCGCTTGCCGCTTACGTTTAGACCGCACAGCGAAGTTCTCAAAGTCACGAAGAATGCGCATTCAACCCGAGATCCGGGTCCCATGCGCCAGTGTCTTATGTTTTATTTTCTCGTTTCTGCAAAAGTTCAATGGTAGACTTGTTTCCATAATAAGGTTTTTGTTAATAACATTATACGCCGTATAATCATAGAACCTAGTACGAAGGTTTAAATAGATAGCAGAACCACAGGCAGAACTTCCTACGCCGATAGATAAGTATGTCGTCTTTTTGATACTGACGTCTGACACTGTGAAGTGACGGCAATGCACCTGATATGAAATGTAGTGCGGTTTACAGCAGGTATCTACTAATTTGAGACAGTTATCTCTCGTCGATCCACACATTTTTGCCGGCCTGGTTATCACTCATACCATATAAACAGGTGAACCCATATCGCAAGGTACATACATAAGTCACTACAAGTTCTTCTCCTCTCAATCGTACTCTCGATTGTAGAGTACGCCTGTGCCCTGGATTGTGACGTATATGGGCTGCTGCTGACGGGTTCATAATCACTGTGTACACTGGTCTGGACCCAGGCGGATACGAATGTGTATACCTGGTGTTGATCCCACGGAAACCTCGCACACCAGACGAAACGTAACAGTAAGTGCTTGTTCACGGTAACACGCGAGCGCGGTCACGAAATATCAAACATATGAATGTCAACCAAGTGTTCACGTAGGAAACGCGCGTCCGATGTATGTAGCGGGCAAGCCACGTCAATCGCGCCCGCGCCCGCGACTGCGCCCGCGTGTTACCGTGAACAAGCCCTAAAACTATTATGCATATTGTTAATACACATCGATTATCACATTACGTCACGCCATTAGACGCATTAAATGTAATTCCAATAATGTTGTTTTTGTTGTTAAATAACGCAATAATGTTGATTTTTTTTCGTTTAAAAAAACGAAGATTTTTTCGTTTAAAAATTGTTATTATGTAATGCTGTCATTCATTGTATGCTGTAGTTGTCTGTTAACGGAAGATTTAAGTTTGTTTTTATTTTTGTTTGTAATGCTTGCGGTGAATAATGTATCTTCTTTTGGTAACTCTTAAAATAAATAGAATTACACATTGAAATGAGCACTGTCGTAAATTGATTGTATGACGAATCCTTTTCAAAACAAGCACTAACTAAAAATAAATCAGCTAAACTCATAACATAATGTTATGAGAAAGTCAGTATAAAGCCATGCAGACACTATGTATTCATAATATTTGAATATTGTGCGCGTGTGAAAAAGAAATTGCGTGCGTCGAGACGTTGTTTTTGATTTATACTAATGGTTCAGACGCTCATGTCGTTTGTTGTAAAAAAAAATTGGGTAAATTTCGTTATGATATTGTGTGTATATTAGTAGTAGGATATGCGGAATAATTCGGATGGCGACTTGTACACAAATTAAATAACCCGACTGGAGTAGAAAACCACGCTATAAAGCAAGCTGCGAATAATATCATCTTCTTTAGTCCCAGTAAGTCCACTGCTCAACACAGGCTTCTCAAAATATTTCCTTAGTGACTTGCAGGAAACACGTTACATCTAGTAATCTCGTGCAATTCTTATCAGGCATTCAGGCACAGTGCATTCTTCTTGAAAAAATATAAAATAGCTTGAACGTATGGGTGAATGAACTTAATTTATTCCAATGCAAATAGACGTCTGAAGAAAAGCCATACTTAAATACTAAAGACCAATAACTATTTAAACAAGAAATATTTAAATACTAAATACCAGTTACTATCTGGAGAATCAAAGTAAATTAACCACTGAATTAAGTTACATAGCAATAAATCATCCAGTATTTACACTAAGGAAGGCTGAAAAAAGATGCCAATCTTACTAAAAAGCATAACACAAATTCACGCTGACATCACGATATACCGTAATGAATCAATGTCTCTACAAAATGCTTACATCAATGCATTCGTGATAACGTATTCACGACACGCCACCAACCAGGATCCTCTCGACACAACACTGTTGGCAACAACACCGCATATCGTTAAATATCAGAGATATCTGACAGACACACAACCAAAAAAAATACACTGTAATATTTGTACGGCTCTAAGAAACGCTTTATTAAAACTCTTATTTGGGCAATAGTAGTAAATACTACAACCAGTTAAAATACCGATCACCACGCCATTTTTATTCCTCTTTCTTGCCCTACTTTGACATTGGCAAAATCATCGAATGCCGATGGAGCCATAAAACTTTTAAAAGAAGAAGAAGAAGAAGAAAACTCTTATTTGTAAATCATCTCATTCAGCTCCCACGTCTTGCCTTGCCAAAAATTCATGTCTATAGGACGATTATATCAAAGAAAATACGACAATTCCGATCAAAAATCTCAAACGAAGAAAACTTCACGAATACCTCACTATCACACATTATTTTCTTAACAAAATTAATACGTACACACAATCAAAAGATAACAGGTGGAAATTGTAAAAACAATTCATACATTCACAAAATTATAAACACGAATGTAGGCCAAAATACCTCAATTAGGCCGTCTAGAATAGCGTATTCAGGTCAACGCACTTAACAGTATTTATATTTGCTCTTTTAATAACATCCAACCATTCCGAATAGGTGTGAGAAAAGCTACATGACTTTGTAATTAGGTTTATTACTATGGTCAGAATAAAAAAGAATTCGGTCTATACCAATACTATTTTGAAGATGTGAACTCATTTTTCTCGGAATCGTACATCGACCTGTAGTCATGGTCATCTGTTCGCTGATTAATTCAAAAGTTTCATACATACTCGTATTATTTTTAATGTTTTTTTTTTTTATTTCAGGTAAGTGAAAGTTTTGGTGCGTGTAATAAACGGCGTTCAAGGTAAAATTATTTAACAAGCTTTTTCGAATTTCGAAGAACGTTTTGTTATTCCATTTGAGTGCTAAAAGCTAAAATATTGCAAAATCGTTTATTTTAAGTTTGACTTACATTACTAAAATAAAACATGAAATTTATTTTATAATAGGTATTGGTGATAAAATACACATTTTTTAAAATCCTATTAGGCACACCTTAAAAATTAAACTGCGTGATTACTTCGACCGAGTGTAAAAAAATCCGCTTTACAGTAAAACGGAAATATAAAATATAAAATATATTTTTTAAAAATAATATCATGTAACTTTAACCTCGTTCTCTAAAATTGATTATAGCGTTGCGTAACTTAAACTGTTTACAAGTCTATATTTTTAGATTGATTGACCGGAAATGAATACTACAAAATGTCGGAGCGGCATTAAGCATGTGATGCCGGCGTTTTATAGTCCAATCAGGCAGAACTTGTCTTATTAATTAAATATCTACATATTGTATTATTAAAATATGATAATGTTTTTAAAAAATAATGATAAATAAATAAATTCCCCCAACAGTCACATACATAGTCTTGACCCCACATTAAGGTCAATTAAGTCTTGTTTCGTGGATATCAGAAACTACTAGAGACTTCTTGGTCTCACAAACACCCAGTCTCAATCACTTATTTGTCTCGGACAAGTATTTGTGGGCCTCACAAACATTTGTGTTCGGGGATCGAACCTGCGGACTCTCGTTTCACACAGCTCCGGCGTCTAACCAACTGCGCCACGGAGGCTGTCTTAAATATTATGTCTTAGTAAATACTTAACTGATCTAAAATATCTACAATAATTAATCGAGGACGAGTTCCTTGAAATATTTTATAAGAGCTTCTAGATTGGTCAGCTTTAAAATATCTGTATTTATCAAAATATTACTTAACTTGCTTTAAAACCGTCAATAATTGATTTCAAATGATAAAATTATTTTCCTTAACAAAGTGAAATTGCGTCACAATTAATCCAAGTAATTCCAATCTATTCAGGATCCGGATTCAGGTAACGCCTTTACTTGAAACCAATAACTCATAACATACATAGTAATATTAATTAAATTATACTTGATCAGAAACTCGGTCGTAACCTCAAAGCATTCAGAAGGAAATTATGTTTCCATGCGAATAATAAATTGCCGCAATAATTCCAACATTTGTCATGATTAGCGTCCATTTGTCAGTGGGCCGCGTCCGGTGACGGGAACATGGGCAGCTGAGCATTTCTCTGTAATGTGTAGCACGCAATGAACTGTAATTATATGTGGCATATTTACTAAACTGATATGTTTAATACCTTAGTGGTAATGGATTAGTATGAAAAAACAAATGAGGACAGAGGATGCAAAGATCAGGTTTAATGGCTAAACCTGAAAGCAGACCATGACCAGGCTAGAACAACACTAGATCGAAAAAATAAAGAAATAAGTAATAACTAAATTGCGTAAAGTTATTACTATAATGGCTCGGTGGCGTAGTTGTACTACGGTACGACTACAAAGCTGAGGTCTCGGGTTCGAATCCCGGGTCGGGCAAAGTGATATTGGATTTTTCTATTCATTATCACCCCGGAGTCAGGAATTTGTGTCCGATATGGCGATAGGCTCGCCCCCTATCACATCATGGGACGGAACATACAAGGCGAAATTTGGGTGTCCTGGTGGCGCCTCTGCCTACCCCTTCTGGGATAAAGGCGTGAGTTTATGTATGTATGTATTTTGTCATTACATAGCAAGTTATTTACATTCCAATTTGAATGTATAAAGTACGCTGTTCTTTAATTTCCTTAATTCCATTAGTTTATATACTTCCATCACGATAATTCCACTTGATTTGTCACGACATGAGTCGGAGGCGCTAAGTCCATACTCAATAGCTACTCGCTACGTCATTCCATAATATTTTGAAACATTGCCAACTTTTCGCACTTACTCACCCATTCACGAGTGCACACTGGACATCGATATGGATTGTCGGACAAAATGTTTTATGCATCAATAGTTTCAAAGTATTGTAGTGTCCGGTGTTGCTGATTTTTGTTGATCTGAAATTAGTGCTAAAAAAATCGTTTAATTAATTAAAAACGTGGGAATTGTTGTCGAAATAGAAGTGCACATACAGACAAAATATCATTGTCAATTCATACCATCTTATTGCCGCGAAAATAACTTAAATAATAAAATTAAGATAAATAATAACAATGAAATAAATTGTCACGGAGGTATGTATACGACAAAAATGACCTTTATCCATAATTCAATTATAAAACATATTTTACCCACTTCAAAACGACAACAGTTCATTTAAAACCACCATTACTTTTACTTTTAAGTTAATATTAGCGCTCGTTTTGCGCCTAATATTCACATTAACTTTCATGTTTATACCAGATTAAACACATTCATAACATTAATTCGCACGCGGCCGCAAGGAAAACAAAAGTCACTCCGCATAATTATGTAAAAAATATACAGATGGGTAAAAAATACGGGCATAGTAAAACAGTTATAACGAGCAAAAAGTTTAGTATACAGGAAAGACCAAAGTCTAGTATGTCGGAGCTAACTGAATGTTCTATTTATATTTGAAGAAAATGATTTGCAATAATAAATTATTAGAAGCTATTAATACTTGGCTATTGGCCTGCGATTAAATACAGATAGTCATCAAAATATTACATCATCATCATCATCAGCCCGTTGCAGACCACTGCTGGATGTACTGGTCTGCTGCTTTACGCATCCAGTCGCTGCCGGCCCTGTTGCGCAAGTCATCCCGCCATCTGGCCATATTACATATTTGTATGAAACTACTTGTATGTGATGTTTAGCACGATAAAGTTACATACGTGCGGTGTTCTGAATCCGGACGGATCCATACATACTACTACCAAATGCCTATAAGTACAATCTAAAGTACATATTTGTCTCAAAATTATAACATTTAGCACCACTGTGTACACATCCGGCTTTCCCGTTACACGTTACGTCTCTGGGCTAAAAATATTAGGGTTTTTGAACTCACGACCGATATGTGAAACTCATAGTTAAGATGGAACGCCCTTTCCTCGTGCCATGGTGCTGGTATGACAATTGCTAAGAAATCATTTTTGATAGCAAAAAGGTACAACCCGCACTAGGCCAGCGTGGTGGACTATATGGCCTAACCACTCCCAATCGATTCTCTCGATTGTAGAGTAGGCCCGTGGCCTGCAGTGGGACGTATATGGGCTGATATAGATAGATAGAAAAAGGTCCAAACTATGTGATTGATCTCATCACCGCAGCAAGGCGTTTGCATAATCAATATTTGTCCTGGGTATACTCCCACGATACTCCACGATAACAACAGTGTGACTCTTCCACTTTTTAGGATCAATTTCAACTTAAATTACTTCTTGTTACATTAAAGATTTTGGATGGGATAACGCAATTATCTAACAAAAATAATCAAAGCATTGACGCCTCTAACTATTAATATTCTACGCTCCATAAATTGCTTTTTATATGTTGAGTAAGAAACAACAGTTGAAGCTTATTCGCTATCATATTAAAACCAGAGGAAAACTAAAACAAGAATAACAGGTACCTATACATCAATAAACATAAAAGGCCTGAAATCTAATTTAGATAAACTTTGCGTTAATATATGTAATTATTTGATTTAAATATCTGTATAACGGGTCTTGATGATTCGTCGTACGTGAAAAAATATTCTGTCCCGTTTGTAAACGTGATTCTAAGAATTGTGAAATATTTCTCAATTGTTTGGTCATTGGTGAACCCGCATTGAACAGGCAGTATTTAATTGCCCTAATGTTTAACCATAATTGTTTGTTCTAAAAGAATATGTGTTTATTATGAAGTTATAACCTGTCGGAAATATCTCTTAACCTAGCTGGAATGCGGTTCACATTTCATTTTTTTGTGTTCCCCTATCTATTATGTTATTTTACATTAAAAACGTTTTGAGATGGATGCGAATTCTACTTTTTATTCTTTTTTCTATTTAAATTCAATTTGTTTAACCTATATTTTGAATTTTGCTGAACTTATGTTCCAATGACGTCAATTATTCAGGTCCACATATATTTCTAACGGGTAATACTGAATTCGAACCAAAAGCAAAAGTTACGTCACAAGAAGTCACAAGATAAAACGTGCGTGTTTATCAAATATGTTATGTAAATGCACTATTATGTAAAAATGTGTTATGTGGGTTAAATTTGTATAGACGTATAATTTTCTTATTAATTATAATTATTTATTGGCCAGGTGAACGAGCTTTAATGGGTTAGATGGTAAAAAAAAATCAAATCTGTGTGTTGTAAAAATCATTAGCTAAAATATATTTTATTGATCTTAAGAATTATAAAGCTGTATGTTATTTGATAAGTGTGGGTACGTAACGATTGACCTCCTTAATTAGTCTTGGAATGGGAAGCCCGATTTTTAGGCTAAAATTTAGAATTCATTGCTTGGCTCGATTGTTCAAATGTCTATCATCAGGTATAATACTAAGAAGCATGCATCTTTCCTAGCGATATTTTCCTTCACCACAAAAGCGAGCTTCAATTAACTCTAAAGTCTAAACATAGATAACTTCATACGGCATTTTTCATCGACAGTTTTAAAACCTATTTTAGCTATCGAATGTTTTGTCTTCATAGCTCAAACTGAATTCAAAAGTCGTTCGAAAATGACAAAATATTCGATAACTAAAATAGGTTTTAAAAACGGTCTATGAATGATCCCGTCATAGTCTTTAGTCTGTTAACAGCCTTTTGATTCTGTCTATCCGCTATCGTTTACTTTAATCAAATAATTTAATATAAACAATTAAATAATATAATTTTGTTTTTTAAATATAGCATGTGCACAAAAAATAACAATCGGATACGGTCAGGCGGCTGAGGTATTTCCTTACGCTCTTGTTTGTCAACCTTGCGTCCACGGCCGGCAAATAATACTTTATACTTCATATTACAGTTTCACAATAGTATCGTTTACCTATTCAATTTGCCTGTGAATGAAGGAAGTTTTAGTATAATTTGGGTACATCTATTTATTTATATTGGATAAAAAGTTGCTAGAAGACAGATCAAAATGGTTTTTACAAAATATAACATCCTAACATATACTGTTTTATTAGGTTTGTAAATAACAAAAAAAAAATAGATATAAAAATCATGATCTGTGTAAAATTTCGCACTACAATTGCTACAAAAAACTTAGGCCACATGTTCATGAAATCGAACTTAGAACCCATACCAAACACACACGAAACGTAGGAATGAATGTATAGTACTAAATACATTATTTCTATTAGTCCTAAAAACTTTCTTAGGCCTGGTAATTATTTGTATAAATTTTGTAAGGTCACCCAAGAAACCGGATTAGTAATCATTATATTATATGTACGTGGAGCACCCAGTACCTAATTAAATAAAATGCTGATGTTTTAGGCAACTCAAATTGCAAGAAAACCACTTCTATTTTCCAACCTGATTTTATTATATGGTATCCATTAAGCTTGGCAAAAACCGTGTACTTTATAGCGGTACCATAGCCATTATAATGAACATGAAAGCATATATTTATTAATTCATGTACTTAGTGCTTTCAAAGGGAATACTTTATATCATTAGCAAAACGCACGGCGGAATCATTTGCCACGTCTTTAACCGTCAAAATTAAGTTATATATCATCTTGGATGAAAAAATAATTGATCCGTCAAAACTCTTAATCGTTTCGCACACTTTTTTAACGTTCTCGCGTGTTTCCAATTAGATTTATAGTTGACCTCTCAAAATGATTGGTGTCAAAGTAGTTTAATTTAAAGGTCATCAAATTATTTTGTACCTACTAAATCAATATGTTGAAAGAAAACAAAAAACCGCTAATAAGTTCTGTGGCTTAAACTATCCCATTAATTAAGCAAAAATATTCCAGAAGTACCTAGGTATTTAAATAAATGCAATAATTATGTTGCCAAGAGATTTAAAGCATCAATAGACGGACTGAAAAGTCAATAATTTTTATAATATGCATAGCCAATGTACATACACTAAATGGCAATTATTTTTAACTTTAGTTTTAACTGTTAATGCGTAAAACCAATAATATAATAAATCATCTTTAAATACACGGATTCCGCAATTCATTAAGCCATCGAAATTAGTTATAAAAACATAAACTATGTTCACTGAGTCATAAGTTTTTATACCCATAACTGCGCGTCTCGTAATGAGCCGGCCCAATGGGAACCCCAAAAACAATGACGAAAGCGAAAACACATTAGCCGGTGCAACTTCTTAACGGTCGGTGGTTTAGGCTTCAGTCTTGACCTACATGCGTGAAATCCAAAATATCCGAGTATTTGTACTTCGTTATAACTTATCACTACTGCTGTGTAAAAAGGAGATCACATAGACAGCCTCCGTAGCGCAGTTGGTTAGACGCCGGCTGTGAAACGAGAGGCCGCGGGTTTGATCCACAGGTATTTGTTTCGAGTCTGGGTGTTTTTGAGACTGAAAAGTCTCTCGTGGTTTCTGGTACCCACGACACAAGACTCGGTCTTAGTGTGGGGTCAGGACTAAGTATGTGACTGTTGGGTGACAAATAAAAACACATCACCTTTGTTGGACGAATACCATCCATATCAAAATAGTGTGGAGGATCACCACTCTTTTAATAGATAATAAACATTTTGCATAGTACACGAATACTTCTATTATTGTCTGGCGCCAAACTTAGGATCATCACCCAAAAAATTAAAGATCTTGCATTTGACAATACGGTAAAGGAAATATCCTTTTAAATTCCGTTTAGTTCTACTACTTTTTCATCCACAAATGTTATAACTGAGAAATTGTATTCAAAGAGTCCTTTCGATTTCAAACAATTTACGATGAGTCATAGCAAAGCTCAGGAGACTTAAATCACAATAGGTATATCAATCCATGTGATAGAGATAAGCTTCTTAGAAATTCTTCATGACTTTCTAAAGACTAAGAATCTTCCAAGTGGCAGGAATTAAAAACAATAAAGAGCGTTCACATCGCACAATTGAATAATCTGTGGAACGCCATAAGGGCCCGCAGCGAGACAAATTGTCAGTTAACCCTTACCACTTTAATTGGTAGATAATTCTTTTAACTGGAAAAATTGCATCGGTTCTACCATTTTTAATTTGGTAGCAGTAAGATATTTTATTTATCAAATAAACAGCAGATTTTAAGAATCAAATTCTGGGCTTCATGTTTAATAGATTGTGCATTACGCAAATTTCCATTGAGAGGATAATGCTGCTGTATTATCATCATATTTTCGAACATCAATGATTGTACAATTGAAAGCACTCTAGATCCAGAGAGAAGCAAAATATTAAGCATTAAAGCAGACCCTGACACTGATCGAGATAACGTCAGATGGAGTGAATCTGAATAAACACTAAGTTAGACCCGTTCATATCCCAATCTCTTTAGCATTATGGCATCAAATAAGAGTATCAATACAGACTATATTACACTCGCTATCCCCGCACAAATACAGAAGTGAGCTTCCTCAAGTAGTAAATCAGAAAACTCATGTCCCATTTACAAGGAATTCGGTGGAATGTCAAGCCGCTATGATTTCATTTTCACTCTAACTCGGATGTTTCATGCCATGCGTTAATCATCGCTAGAAAAAATCGAATGAAAGTGGCAAATAAAATTGTGGACATAACATCACTAAAAGGCATGTCAAATACGGTACGTTTCCACAAGCCTATTGTAAACACTGAGTTAGGCAGTGTCAAATGTATTGCAAAGCTGTGTGTACGAAGAAATTCGATACAATACGCGATATTGGAGTTGATTTGTTTTTGTAAATAATGTAGGTTTGTCGTTTTTTTTTTTTTCTTAATTTAGGGCTTTTTCACTGAGTGAATATGTCGCCCAGGTTTGTCGTTGTCTGCATTTTTTACGTGATTTTTAACTTCTGTCTTAACATTCTTTTAAATTGTTTTATTGGTTTGTTAATAAAAAAATCATTTAACAAATATATCCTTTTTATGAATATCCATCTTATCTAACCCCTATTGCATCATCTTCATAAAATAAGACTCTAACTTTTCAGACAGGATTGTGCCATAAAGTCAACCAAAAACCCTCACATTCTGTGGTTAGATAAGTTCGAAAGAAATAACGATCGGTTAATTTAACCGCTGGCTAATCATTATTATCATTAGATCCATGAACATGACCATAGCTAAAATTATTTGCCAATTCATGGTAATAAATACAAAATAACATAAGTACCATTTACTAGTAAATGTTTGTATATACCTAAACATATAAAACACAAAACCGTAACAATTAAATATTACAACACAGCTATTATTTTTCCTTGAAATATAAAATGCGTTGCAATTATATCTATGTGGTACGTCGTAATACTTTGTTTACTTTATAAAATCAATGCATTGCTGTATATTTTACCTTTCACCGTGAAATATTATAGATAGGTGAGTCAGAGGTGGTTCAATGTTGAATGCCTATTTGTCCATAATCACTATCATTGATTAATTTGGTATGACTGTTCTGGTGATTTTGAGTGACTAATCCGTAATGGCTTTAGGCAAAATGAAGATAAATTGAACGCATTTGCAGTAATATCTTGTAAATTCAAGTAGTCCATTAGGGGATATTTAATATCAGAATATTATGCTGCTAAAGCTTCCAACAACAATTTAACTTATAGAACTTTTTTTAGTTGTTTTTTCTAGTTCTATACGTACTCGAAACTAAGGAGCGCATCTACAATTCTTGTGATGCTGTCGTAAAGGGCTGGTATTTCTCCATTTGCCCGTAACATGCTATTGAAAATGTCTACATCTTTATAAGACACAAGACCAGTTCACCCATTGTCAATTTTATAGCCATGCAGAAGCATAAACGAAACGCAACATATACAATCATCGTTCGGACTATTGTATGGTCGATACCCAGCCATCAACGGAGTGTTTCGCCACTTCCTTCGGCCGACTTTGCACATGCACCAGATTAGCATCGGAGAGACCATGACTCGTTGCGTTGTAAACGCATCGAACAATACTAATTATATCGAGACTTTAATGTGCAATGTTTACTTGTTAATGCTTGCGAAATTAAAGCTAAGACTGGATTTCGTAAACTTAAATATGTCGTTGTATGATTTCGATATTTAAAAAGGTTGTTTTAAAGGTCGTAGGAAATCGCTGGATGCTGGCTGATTTTAAAAAGATTGTTGAAGTTTTAGGGGACGCCTGTGTTCGGTACGAAATTCTAAAAACGTATTTTGAGTCAAATAACCTAAGGAAACCTTATTGAAGTGAAACTTCTTTATCGGGGTTGGAAAAAATTTTTCGTTACGCGTCACATTCTTCCGTTACGCGCCATCTTTTTTTATTTAGTAAATAAGTACCCACTTCAGTAAGCCACACCCCCAACCGTTTCCAAGCCCCACCCAAAATTTTAAGTCCCACCCACTTTTTTGTAATTTGATCCTTACCCCCCCTCTGGCCTTCCCCCACCCTAAATCCAAAACAGTGCCCAATAGCCTCCCCACGAAACCTCCCCCCCCCCGCTTACCCCCACCCTAAAAATTTTACCTCACCCCCCCTACTCATATCTTCGGCATTATCCATCGTAGACCCACCGACCTTGGGTTCATTGGAACCGGCTCGGTGAGGGCTACAATCCTGCCCCAACAGAATTCCCGAATTCCCCCTCCACAACTTTCCCCACCCAAAAATATTTTAAGGTGCCCAATAGCCTCCCCACGAAACCTAACCCCCCCCCTTACCCCCACCTAAAATTTTTACCTCACCCCCCCTTTTCCTATCTCCGCCAATATCCATCGTAGACCCATCGACCCTGGGTTCATTAGAACCGGCTCGGTGAGGGCTACAATCCTGCCTCAACAGAATTCCCGAATTCCCCCTCCACAACTTTCCCCACCCAAAAATATTTTAAGGTGCCCAATAGACCCCCACCGAAACCTAACCCCCCCCCCCCCACCCGCCCCTACCCTCACCTAAAATTTTTACCTCACCCCCCCTAAACCTATCTCGGCCAATAAAGGTCGTGGACGCACCGAGCTTGGTATCCTCGGAACCGTCTCGGTGAGGGCTACAAATTGGCCCCGATAGAAATCCCAAATTCCCTCAAAAATTTCCCCCCTCCTAAACTTCATCATCATCATCATCATTTTTATTTTACCAATTCTGTAAATTTGTAAATAGTAGATCATTTTTCGAAAAATGATGTCATAAAGAAGTTTCACTTCTTACGTGTGTACACTAATACACACACACATTTTTTTTATATAATACGTCGGAGGATAGCTGTGTTCAATAATTATTACCAGATTTTTAATTACCTACCATTAATTAACACGAAACTGCAAAGCCATGTTTAGGGTATTGACTTACTTCAGCTATCGCGAGAGAAATTTGAAAAAATACTTTCTAAACATGTAGATAGGGTTAATCGTCATTAATTTGTATGTAGTTTTACAGCTATTCGTTTAATCCTTACAAATTTTTTTCATAAACATCAAGGTACAAAGTATCCAATAATGAACACAATTCTCTTCAAAAGTCTTACAAAGAAGGTCTGTTAAAGCGACCTTCTTTGTCAGTTCTATACACCATAACATTACTTTTCAATTGTCGAATGAAGCCATTTACCTCCATTAAAAACTAATAGCATATATCAAAGTGCACAATAAAGATTAACTGTTTGGTATGCCATTCATCTGGGCCCATTATAACGGTGCCGGAAACAAGACTCCGTGTTAAAACTTGTTTTGCACGCGTTTGGCTGTATGCGTACTCTATTTCAAATACTACTTGGTTATTTAATTCCTTAAAATTAATATCTAAAATTACTCTTAATATTTCTTATAAAATTAATTTTAAAGCTACCAAAATCCTTGCATTTAATGAGATCATTTTGGTTTGGTTCTCCTTACTTCTTAGTAACAGGTTACCAATTAACAATGCAAATGGTTTTTATTCAAGAAAGAAGCGGTTCCTAATTTGAATGTTTTTACAAGACTGACAACATAAAATGTTGTTTATATTCTGTCCATTCTCAACCGATTTTAGTGATTTTCTTATATTGTAAAGAATTTTAAGCAAGATAAGAAACCATAGTACTTGTAAAAATATTTATATATTTAAATCATAGGATCTGAAGATTATTACCCTTCACTAAGTAATCAGTTCGCAATGATTTTCTTTGAGTTCGGGTCAATTTAATTCTTATTGTAGACAATCACAAGACTTATGACTTAGCATAACGTAACGTGCCGGTTTCTGTTCGAAGTGTTGCTCGCTTAAGTACCTACACCTTCTTTAATGGTGTTTACAAGTATACGTTAACCAAGTTTATCGTTACAAAACACTGCGATGTGTTACTAAGGTCATCACGGACAAAGAACCCACGGGGTTCAACGGCAAAAAAAGCGTAGAAAAACGCCATTTCAAAGTTATTGGATACAGTGCATAACCATTCATAAATGTGAGGAAACGAGACAATATTGTGGATGGGAGAAAACGTGTGCTTGAGAGAGCGAGGGAGATTGCATTCCATGCGAGCACAAAGTCCATACCCGTACGGTTGTGTTGCCAGCTGCGCCAATTTACAATGAAACGAGGAAAATGTTTTAAAACATAAAATATTGACGTAGTTGATTGTGAATGTGAGCGGAGTATGTTTTATGTAATCTACAAATTTAAAGACTGGATATTGTGAAATTAGCGTTTCTTAATTTTTAATGCTATTGCCAATAGAATGCTAATTTCAGTTTATTTATGTTTTGAAATCATTACATAGAAATCTTAAAATTGATGAGAAACCAGTTGTAAACTCACGAAAAATGGATCGCTTATTGTAGATTTTAGATAGGATTCACATAAATAATATTTACATTACTAAAACAAATGTAAGGTCTATTTTTTGACTTCATAATAGTGTATTTATTAAAATAAAACATTCCCTAATACAACACACATATTTGTTTATATACATTTTATATTACATATTATTCAAGATGTTACGACTTGCAATTTAAAATATAGAAACTGCATTAATTCAAAATTATTACCTAACACGGCGGAATTAGGCAGAACACGTTCGGAAAGTTGGTAACACTGTCGCCGTCCGCCGCTCACTGACTCCCGCGCACCAGGACGGGGTGGCCGTGTGCATTCGTACAGTGACTGTCTGATCTCTGTCGTGATAACTCGCATTAAACACCATAAGTTGTGTGTGGTGAAACGTGGTACATAACATATCAAATACAGTGTTAGTGATCACAGTGTGTTGTTATTCGTGTTCGATGCACCAGACGAAGAGGCGCCAAGGATACTTTCACTGGTCTGAAAGTTGTTCAACATTCTTTCGGAGAACCTCTTATTAAAGGAGTTGACCGAAATCCACACTGACAAAGGTAAATATTGGCGCGCGATTTCTGTGTTCCATGTTTAAATTTCAAACATCAACCTACTTTTTTAATTCACGCTCTGTTAACCCAAAGGAAGTTGGGATATAGAGACAATACAGTCTACAGATTAAAAATATTGGAGATAATTATGTATTAATTTACACAATGAAGTGAGTGCATTGTAAAGATATTTTTATTGTAAACATTGTGTTGGCTTTGTGTGCAAGTTATCAGATACGGTTCCATCTCGCGCAGATCTCGTAAATCTCTGGCCGTAGATATCATTTCATTTGATGTGCTTATCTGTAGAATATCATGGGAATATTTTGCTAAGATAACTTTATATTTTGTCTTCAATATAAGATTTTTTAATATATCGCATCTTCACGCTGGGATTACAAATATATCGATATGTGCAGAAACAAAAAAATATAAACGTCCAAATCCTTTGGAATTTCTTTAGACCCTATTTATTTGACTCTACAAACATTTATCCTGGCGGAAGCGAACCCGCATACTCTTCGTCACTTGTGCAATAGGCTAGTTAACCTTTGCGCCAATCGACCGTCGAATTGTTTTACGTAATTTATATTCATTGTATTACACGTTCATTACATAAACATTACATTATTTGTTTATATGTTTTGTATTGTTGTTTGTAAATAAAATTCACCCGTTCGTTTTGATTACACAAATATTAACCTTATGAGGAGATCGAACATTCTACTTGTGGCTTATCCCAATTGGTACTACACCTCACCTTAGCAATACTATAGCATTGAATTATCTTAAATCCGCCACCAATTTAATCAGAAAGGAAACGAATCAGAATGGGAAACATAAATATCCACTTGGTTCTTAGTAAAGATACAGAAAAAAATACCTTATACTAAGCCACAGGAAGTCCATTGGCGAACATAAGGGCCTGTCCTTAACATTTCTAATTTAAAAAAAAAAGGTAAATATATAATTAAACTAGACATACCATGGGTAAAGCACCACGCGTTCTGTTTACTTTAGTTCCAGTAATATTTATGAGATCTACCGCACATAACCGTCAAGGAACGAGCTACATATAAAAACTACGTACCATATCCTTGCAACTTCTTCAACTTTCTCTTAACACACTAAAAACCGATACATATGTAAGTAGAAAACAGTTATAACTATGGCAAAAACATCGAAATCTCCTAAATTCCGATTTTAAAAGCAAAGAACACACAAAATATATTGATTTTAGTCAGGGTTAGGTAAAAAGTTTTTGCGTAATGCAATGGTACATGTTATACTCTATAAATAGCCGATTTGTGTAGCATACTTTTGACTTACAAATAGGTAAGGTTATGTTTCATGTAATAGGACATATCGGCTGCCACAGGCGATGAAAGTGCTGTTGTTCGTTGACAATCATTCCAGATCATTATCGCATTACTTCCTGCACCGTACATCCACGCATTCCCGATTCCCATTATTACGCTATTACATCTTTATATGATGTTCGATATGAAAAACACTAATATAGACTGGGAAAAATCGTTTCTAAATGTAAGGAATTATTCAAAGATACTATAGAGCTCAATCTTAAATATGTTTGAATGTCACACCTAGCTTACAGGAGTTGGAATGACGTGAAAGAGGGATAGTCTCGTAAAAAGTGATCTGGATAGTTCATCATTTGTTAGTATCTAATGTTATGATTTATCAATAGCACAAATAGCAATAATCACATATGTCGTATCCTAAAGCATCACACACCTTTAACTTTTAGATCACACTGATAAAAATCACTTTATGAGCCCTGTTCTTTAAATAATTTGTGAAATACCCCAATAACCTAATAAAACTTCCTACAAAACTATACAGACGTGCCCCATTTTATCGAATAAATGCGGATACATGAGTATGAACACAATACTCTCTCGGATTTTCGCGCAGATCCGCGTGGTACCGAAAACACGTCATGACCCACTGGCTTTGAATTCCTTTGGCTCGCGGTCCACCGCTTACTATCACTGAGATGGATATGTGACTTTACGTATTAGTGCTTGCTTTAAAGTTTATTAATATTAATATGAACTCTTATATGTCTTATAATAGAGCACAGGCTCCAACAACATTTAGTCTTAGGCAAACAATTCGTGGTCCTACTTCTCTTTGTTTTTTATCGGGATTCTAGAGTCAAGACTCTCCAGTATACACTTTTTATTGTATGCCATCAATTCATAGTTAGTTTCTATAGAAGACATCCGATGTATGAACATTTCGACTAAAACCCTTTGTGGCGACAGACTCGTCTCCTAGTGCACCTTAGGACGAAATTAAGCTTCACGATTTATTGGTAGTACTATCGCTATTTCTGCCTACTCCTCCGGGGTTACAGGCTTATAAATGTACAATAAGTACATCTATATAGTTCACAAGTGTTGTAACTAATAAAAATCAATGAACGTAATTTCTCCGTAAGCTGTTCGACGACGGCACCAGCGGAGCGTACAAGAACTCTTGACTCTTATGTAAACATGCATTCATTTACTGAGAACTGCGTGCATAACTGTCTGTATATCATGCCGGTTCCCTGAAGGTTTGATAGTGGGAAGAATTCCATCGAAGGCTAATGTTTCATAAAATTTGTTGTCTTTTATGATAATGCGTATCTATTCTCAATTTAGTATTTTGTGTTCGTGTTTTCGTTAAATCCAAGTACAAAATCATGTGATTTCCTAGGATAAGCATCAAAACCAACACAGTTAAACGGCCTTATTCATAAACAGTTTTAAAACCTATTTTACTTATCGATTTTTTTATTTAGGGGCTTTTTTCAAATGAGTCTATGCCAGCCCCATCATATCCTAATATTAAATCGCGAATCATTAAAACTAGATCCTTATATAGTAGGATAGCCGAGTCAGAAAGGTTTCGACAAAATGCTCTGTACAATACAGACATCCATAAGGTTTACCTAAAGATTTCAAAAGAATCTCTCTGTTCGGTGTTCTCTTGGCACATTTATCGAATGTTTTATCCTTTTCGAACGACTTTTAAATTCAGTTTGAGCGAAGAAGACAAAACGTTCTATAACTAAAATGGGTTTTAAAGCTGTCTATGAATAAGGCCATAATAGTTTATGTACGATGTCACTGCAGTAAGGCAGCGATAGTTAATGTTATAGTACTCGTAAAGTACTATTATGAGCACAAGTAGTTAGGAGATTTACAGCCAACAATTTATTGTAGTATTTGTAATTTATTTATTTAATAGCTTGAGTATCAACTCTGGAATATTGTACATTATTCCTACTTTTTTCCTACATCTTTAAAGATCTGAAAACCGCCAACGATCCTTAAAGTGGTAAAGGCGTATCACTTCCTTTCAAATAAACTAATTAACAAACCTTTAATTACGAAAATGTGACACCATAAATTAATATTAACGGCCTTATTCATAGACTTTTTTAAATGTATTTTAGTAATCGAATGATTGTCCCTTTCGAACTTCTTTTGAATTCAATTTGAACGAAGAAGACAATACATTCGTTAAATTAAAATGCTTTTCAAAACTGTCTAAATAAGGCCGTTATGCCACTTGATTTCTTATAGCAACGGAAATCATCGGTAAAATTCACATTTCACAATCGGTTATCTAGATCCAACAGATACAATGATCTTAATGTGCCACTAATTATGCCGCGTTTCAAACATATTCATTAAGAAACAGTAACAATCTGCATACAATCTCATAATGTTTAATTAACTACAAATAAGTGGAGTTATGTAATACGAGAAAGCTGATGTCGCCGAAAGATTTATGGTAGAGACGAAATGTTTTAATTAGAGTTTTTTAACGTCAAAATGTGCATTTTTGGTGATACAACTTAAAATTTGAAACCGTATGCATATTACAGATACATAGCCTATTATATATTAAGATTCGCGGCTTTTCAGTTAAGTAGGGTAGTCGAAACGGAAAGTCTAAGCAATGCGCTAGATCGACTAAGCCTTTTCATAAACATTCCGCCCACAAAAACTTTGATAGGCTTCACACAAACATACGAAATTACGTGACCCTGTGGGTTTCACGCATAATTCCAAATATTCACATATATGTATGTAAAGTTATTCTCGCATTTCCATAAAGCGCCCCGGATCTGATTATAATTAATTTGATGTAAAATATCGCAAATTAATTAACTTATGCATGCGTATACTTATGAATACCAAACATGTTAATACTTGTAAAATATTCCACAGAAATAAATTAATCATTCAAAATTGATATATTAAAAATCGATTTTATTGACTACATCTGTTCACACAAGAAATCGACGCCGTATTAAAATAGTTTTATTCATAAGTATTTACATGAATACGTTTATAACAGATAAATATAGTGAATCGATAATCTTTAGGAGCGCATATCAAAATAATTACTGAGTTATTTTGTTTCGTTACTGGAATGTTAAAGAAACATTGCAAATTAGTCTTTTTTAAAGATCCTTAAAGATTCGCAAAGAGAAGTCCGATTTGACATTTTTTCCACAAACATCACCTGCCATAAGGTTTCATTCCTGTCTAAGCGTAATAATAAAAGTGAAATTTCGATATGCGTAATACATTTATAGCAGTTTTTATCTTCATAAACTTGAGTATAGTAACCAAGGACATTCCGCTAGGCTTATGTAACGCGCCCCGCGCTGTTATAATCCAGAACTTCATACAGGTTTTTATTCCACATATTTTTTCTTCTAGGTATTTTATGTGCGATTGTACCTGTGTTACGCCAGTGGAAGCGTCGCCGGTCACATCGCTCTACATGTACAGTCGTTAACAGTTATCTGATGTGAGCTATTAATGTGTCGCATTTATCGATTGAGATTGCAATCTTCGTGGGATTGGACTCGGGTTGTTAACTTTATTTATGTAATTTAATTATATCAATTATGTGACAGTGAGAGGTTGTAATAAGCAATAACATTCTTGGCGTATCGAGGCTTAAATGATTCGGAATACCAACGAGGTTCAATGCTCCAATTCTCCTCCAGTCCGTTTTTTCCGTTGACGATTAAAAGGTCTTTAACACGTTAAGGAGTCAAGTGTTTTTGAACGGCGATATGCACTTAAAATCAAGTAATCAGTTTGCCAAATCTATACAATAAAAAAGGTACATCGTTTACATTAGCTCAGATATATGAAATTTATTAAATTTGGATTCACATATTAATTAATTTCATGTTTTGCAGATCACCAAAGTCCTAAGTGCATTTTCTGGAGCACACAGACGCCAATATGAATAGTTATGTTGTCCATCATCCTATTTATAGCCCTCTATTCCGGTCGTAAACGTCACATTGATATGTTATCTTCGCAGTTAATTATAAATGTCTCTTATGACGTAGTATGTGAGACATACTTCATACGCAAGTTGGTTTGCATGTGAATAACTTAATGTGCTTGGCAGATGTTGATTGCGCTATAATCGTGAATGGATGCACTATCGATGTAAATAAAAGTATAGTAATTAGTATTGTAGGTTCTGTGTTATATTTTATGGAAATGTAATTTGAAAAGATGGCTATGTCTTTGACATAGTGACATCTTCACTTTTAATCCGATGGAGCACACGGAGCACATCCGATTACACTTGTTAAATTATCTAAATTACTTTTAATAGCATCACACAATTATTTTTTTAACAAAACGGTGAAATTTTTGCGTAATCTCAATTAAACCTTAATGAAATGGGACGCTTTTAAGCTAACTTTTAAATCACTCATTTTACATAATACAAAATACTGACCAAACTACACACTTCGTTTATTATTTTCACCAACCAATTTATATCGCTAGTTTCAATTATCGACTTCAAAACTTCTTCATAATGAGCCGTCAAACGGAGGAAGCACAAAGGAAACGTCATTCAGCCAGTACATTCATCTCTCGACAGTTCACAGTTCGATTCCCGCGGCTTTGAACGTTCCCATGTGTTTTATGGCTGCCATGTGTTGCGCTCGAAGAGCTTGTAAAAACGAGGATATTATCTTTGTTGCTGTGAAATGTTACGGTTTTAACAGGTTTTTACAGTACGGTTTGGTTTTAATTAGTTTTTTGTGGATATTTTGAGAGGATAATAATTAATAAGAGTAATATTATAATTCGAATAAATTTCTATTAAGTACTTAATGTTAATAATGTTTTATCTAAGTACTTTGTCGGTGTCTATTATTTTTCTTGTGTGTTTTATTAGATTTTTTCATTTGTTTGTTTTTAATTTTATTTCTTTATATATAAACTCGACCTTGATGTAGGGACGTCCCCCATAAAGTACGTAGGACGTATACAATTCTGGGCTTTTATAGTACATACATTTTACTATCATAATATAAATGAATTTAAAAAAAAAATTAAATAATTATACAGAACATAATGTTAAGAACTGTAGCAGCTGTTTTAAACTGTGGTTTTAATCATAATTAATGTTATAAAATATAGTTCCGATATTGAATCTACCAAAACATTTCTAATTTGCATGAGAACATAAAATAATGATGAACGATATGGCCGGTCTAATGCCTGATAAGTACTAAGACTATTAAGGCTTGTTTAATGAGCGAAAATTACATGTTGTTTTATGGCCCGTATAAATTATAATAGTATTTATTTGATTACTTTCTTTACGAGATGTCGATCGAGAAATATTAGTTTACAACGCATTATCTAGTTAAGTTAGTTAGCAATGGTGAAGGTATTAAGGGTGAAATTTACAATGTAGGACTATAAACATATTTTATGAATTGTGAACGGTAGAGTTTGCGGAAAGAAATTTGCAAATACAGTGGATTGAGGTTGACAAATCGGTAGTCTATTAAGACCGAATGGTATATCAGGGTGTAATACCTAGCCTAGTCGAACATGCGGAAACCAAAGCCTACGAGCTCCAAGTCTAGTAAAATCAACTCCAAATCCTGGCACTAAATGTGTAGAAATTTAAAATAATATAAATTACAAAATCCATCTCATTTCAACAAAATAAAAATATACTAAATCTAAACTTCGTTTCACACTTCACCACTCATTTAAAACTAAAGACACTTGCGTAATCATTTGGCCAAACATTCGGGCATACAGCACGTCCTTCGATAACTACCCGACAGGCGTTGTTTCGTCCGTACATGACCGATTAATGGCCACTTGAAGCCAATTGATTTAATATACAATTGTCGCATCAGCTTATAAATTTGCGTATGCCGATTGGATGTGACGTGAATGTGTTTTATTGGCCAGCTTTCACTGGATGGTACCTACTGTTTTAACAGTTTGATCAAATATTAGGATTTGAATTAAATGTTTAAATAGCATTGTGCAGATTGGATGTGTCGTGAATGTGTTTATAGGCCAGCTTTCACTGGTACTACTTCATCAAATCGAATATTGGAATTCGGATTAAATACTTGAACAGTTATGCCTTTTTTGAGTAGCATTTTGAACGTGATATAAAGGAGTTATACTATAGTGTCTCAGAAAATCGAGTTAGTGTAACATAAATATACAATTTTGGAGAGTTTCTTATGATCAGTAAGACTACTGGAGGTCTTTAAATTTATAGTTTCATGTTTTATTTTTCTCATCTCTCTTCCTCTCCCTTCAATCTTAAAAGTTTTTAAGGCGCTTAAGATTATAATGCTACGATCTACGTATTCACAGGTTACATTGATCGATGACCAGTTGATCTGCTTATTATTTTCCCATAACGATAAGAAATATACAATTGCAGTAAGATTTGTAATCAAACTTTTAAGCTCCATTTCCAGTCTATGTACCCAATGCTTGTAAAACTAACACAGGAAGCGGTAAGCAAAAGTGCAGCGCATTGCGCTCGCATTGTGCCGGGTCACTAACTCCTGACAATTATAGAACGGTCATGAGCATAGGAATTTGGGCGCCAATGCACCTCTTGATCGACGTCTATCCATGTTTATTTCGATTGCAGATATTTCCAGTGGAAGGTCATAACATAACAAGCTTTTATCGAGATCATAATACATTATTAACTGATTTTGATTATTATTTGCAACCTCGCGAGTGCATGTTGTAGATTATCATAATGGATATAATAATTTTGATAACAATAGATTATATAACCTATTTTGTATTTGAGGATAGGCAGAAGCATAAAGTGTGCCTATTTCATCGGTAATTAATGAGTACGACTCGATGTGATACCTGAAATTATAATTACTAATGAATTATCGTAATTGTCACTGAATAACCCGGAAAAAATAATAATATAAAATGAATAATAATAATAAAAAAGAAAACAAAAACATACAAGAGAATATTAGAACGATACTGTTCTAGTAACTTCGAAAAGTCGAAATGTGTACCTTGGGCTGGTACCTCCGACCTCTGATTTTTCACTTCGCTCCCCTACTAACTAAGCTATCATTCACTTGTATTATCAAAAATTCCCCAAAACAAACAAAACCATCATATCTATATCAACCATGTACTCACTATCTATGTGATTCATTGATAAAATTTTAGTATTGACTTGTTCTTAGAAGCAAAGTGTTGTGTACATGTTTGTGAATGAATGTGAGGACAATATGGAGTCTATAAAGGAGAAGATAAAGAAATACATTGGCAGAATAAAAGGGAATGTACGTATTAATATATCTAGCCCATCAATATTTTCTTCACTTGTGTGGCTAGGTAATAAATTAAAACTTAGTAATTAATTTTTTTTTTAATTATTTTTAGATAAGACCGCCTTTTGTACTGCTATCTAATTTAATGGTTTTTTTTTTGTTAAGCTTATGTAGTGTACACTGTACAATAAAAGATATAAATATATTTATCGCTTAAATAGGTAGCTACAATTTACGAATGCTCTAGTTACCATGATTTAGATGGACTATAATTGATAATTCATTGATATGAATATAAGATAAATACACTCAGAGGTGGTATTTATAACTATTTTAAGACATAGTGTTTTTTTAAATAGAATTATCTCATTTGTATAGTAATGAGAGAAGAATTTTGTGCCTCGTGAAACGTAAAGACTAAAACATTGTTGTAAGCGTTATGTTTAAGGCATTGTTTGTTGTATCAATTACTATCATTTACAAATACGTGTGGAATTCCTCAAATACCGTTATAAAAACACACCTTTTGTAATATAAGAACGTTTTTTGTCCTTCAAGTGTGCAATTTTCAGCCATAAGATGTCTACTGCTATCAGGAGGTTTGCCAAAAAATCAGCAGCTAGCAACGGCATTCAGCGATTTATCAGATCGTCTTGCGTTCCTTAGCCGGTTTTAATTCAAATTAATTAAATAAACAAATACACCCAACAGTCCCATACATAGTCCTGGCCCCACACTAAGATCAAGTCTTGTATCGTGGGTATCAGGAACTATGAGACACGTTTCGGTCTCACAAACACCCAGACCCGAAACAAATACCTTAATAATTTCAATTGTATTTATATTTATGAGAATAGTAATACCTACTTTATTATTGCATTATACAACTTTTTTATGGTTATTTATAAGTCGAATATAAGTCAAACGTACAATTCAATTTCCTTTAGAATTCACATACGAGTTCCCAGTAACAGTAGTCATAAAGTTAAGTAATAATGTAAAATGGAGTCGTTTTGGTCAACCGGACACGTACTGACCCCGCAGTGTAACGCACATAAATTGAAAAATACGCCTTCGTGATAAATGTCTTGTCACAATTTTCAAAATAAAGCAATAACCCGAGCGAATGCGCAAGTAGTTTATGAGCCATATTTAATTCAAGCCAAAAAACTTCATTTTATATTACTAAATATGTAAAACTTTTCGATGGCAAATATTAATTTAATTTAACACTGCCAATCCGATTTCTATATTCCGCTTGACCGGGATAATCTTCGAATCAGTTGGAACGAGTTTGATGTTATTTTCACGCAAATCAACGAGCAAAGAGAGATTTAAGCATTCTTTGATTCCTTTCTTTCTTTGCCTTGCGGATATTACATAAATACGTAAGATCCAAAGTTATTTATATCGCTTTTTATCTTTTTTAGATATATCTTAACGAGTGTATATAGATCTGACGTTGAGTGGCACGTTTTGTTATTCAAGTCACTTAATAAACATGTGTTTTTAACACATTCCACTGGCGACGTTTTATGTTCGATTCCAGGAATTAGATGTAACTCCAAATTACATTCTTTGCATATAAATAGTTATATTCTTTTTTTTATATTCAATTCACTTAATTAGGTATATTGTGTAGTTTTATTTGGCGTCCTATATTTTTAAATGTTCTTCATATTATTTTCTGTATTATTATTTTTACGGCACTACAGGTCTTTTGTTAAACTTTACTTATTTTGTACAGAAACTTTTGTAAAATATTGACTGATTGATGCCTAAATAAATATAAAAAAAATACAACCCATTTTTAAAACATTATTTATCAGATTCTTTATATTTGCTTTACACGTACGATATTGACCGAAATAAATTACATAACGTTCCCAAAAAAAACCTGCATTTTAGAATTCCCATCACTCCTGCACATCACAAAACAATAAAAAACAGTGGGAACAAATAAAAACAGTCGTAAAAACAAATAAACGAACAATAACCCTAAAATAAAACAAAAATGTTTTCTCCAAAACTTTTGTCATCGCTTTACAATCGTACGTGAGGTGACAATCGCTTCTCAATGATTGTTATCTAGAAACAGTCACGTGCCAGACTGGTGTTATTGGCTGCTTTGATGTGTGATGTGAATTGAGAGCAATATTGAAGACAGTATGTAACATTGAAATGGAAAAGGCTTTCTGGGATCCTGACTACTTAGTATAGTAAAATCATCCTAACGTTAGCGAATGAATAGTAAATGATATTTTTTCTATACATAGGGCAGGTAACATTTAAAAACTATCTTCTCATTTTTTTAAATTGATTAACTTACGAAGATTTTTTTAATTCGAAAATGAAGTCATAACCGTGTTCGTAAATTCACAACCACAATAACAATGTATACCATCTAAAATCATACATTTACAATCCTCATTTTAGTATCACCCGATATTAATATAAAAAATTTAGCCGAAAATTCAAAAATATATCGAAATTTCGACTAACACTGATGACATCATTACTAAACCCGCCGAACCGGGTTTGTTTATTACCTACAAACCGGTCGCTGATGAAGGATACGTTGACATTTCGCGTTTTGGACTGTTGAGAATGTCGCCTAGAACTTATAATTTGCACTAGCAAAAATTAATTTTGTATACATAATGTTCTGTTTAGTTAGTAAGGTTTATGGCTAGATCCCTAGACGCAAACTGACTAGACCTAGACTAGACTGTTTTATGATTAAAGGATATATGACTATCAGACTCCCTCAAGATGCCTTCATAAAATTAATGTGTGGATTAGACAGGACTCATGAATAGGGTCATCTTAGTCTTTTTAGGATTCACCTAAACATTAATATACAATTGTTTATTAATTGAATTAATTATAAAGATTAGATATGAGAAATCAAAACACCGGAAACAGTACAATCAAATTTGTAATTCGAGTTATCCTACTAAACAGTCATTCTGATATACGGTTTCTTTCTAATTGAATTACTCATAAAAGATAAAATATATCATATCCAAATATCAGAAACAGTACAACCATTTTTATCAAGATCTTATGGCACTTAATATTCAGAACACGATAAAATAAGCAATATTTTAAAAAGAACTGCAACTAGGTTTTTTTCCATTTGGAATTCGAACACATGCTTACATTGCTACCAACCTACCTATGTGATTGTGTCAATGAACGCATAACTCGAAACTTTAAAAGCGTCAAAACATCCGATATTTAAATTAGAAATAGTTCTTTTCCATTTGAAATTCGAACACGTCATAATTCCACCAATACGCTAACACTGAATTCTATAAAAGCATCAATACATTTGATTTTTTACTTGAATTCCGAACACAAGCCAGTGCTGCCAACTTAATCAATATTATGTGATCAAAAACACTTCCGTGCGATGGTGAGTGGTGGATTAGTATCGCCATTCCCTCGGTGAGAGGAGTTGTCGCGTACTAGCGTCTAACGGAACAGCTGGCTGACTGGTTCTGTGCACTTGCTGTTGTGGTACACTGCCACGCAACGTGTGCTGAGTTTGTATTTCGAACATATTATTTTAAGAGCTATCTGTATATAAATATCTATATCTGTATGTGTTAATGTATAAACTCTTAAACGGTGTAATGTTTGTTCTCATAATAGGATGTTAGAAAGCAAGTATTTAATATGAAAAAAAAAATACATTGCAAATCAATAAGAGTGGAAAGTAATACAGTAAATCTGCTATTTTCGAAGCCATAAATGTATGTGATTTAAAACAAATCTTGATACTGTAGCGAAAGTAAAGGGATTACAATATTTTGCTAGATAAAATAACCTTTTTACTCAGCAGTTATTCGAACATAGTATTAATTTTCCGGGAAGGTTATGTCAGAAATAATCATACACTTGAAAAACATACAAAAACCTTATATTTATAATAACCATTTTATTCCCTATCGAAACATTTATAATGCGGAACTGATAATAAATAAAACACCATGATTTTAAATTCAAGCTTTAATCCGGAGGCACAAGGTTTAAAATCAGATAACAGAAACAATAATAAGATAAAGCGTGGGTATTATTTTTTGTGCGATCGCTCAACTTTACATAAAGGAAAAAAAGATGGCGTCTGAGTGCCATAAACTCAGGAATTAGTGTCGGTTCTTTCATGTTCAATATTGTGGAGGAATTAATTACGGTTCATTTTATTTGGGCAATTACAAGTTATTTCCGGTTTAATATTTGATAATCTAGATTCTAGATTTACGGTTTAACCTTATCTGCGATCTGTGCAGAGAATTATGCTCTAAAAGCATACGATCACTCGGGAATAAAAGGATACTAGATTGCAAAGAGACAAAGTCTGATCGGTATACAAAATTCATTGCATATCTGCTTCATGAGATGAATATAAAGCTTCCCTTCTGGTATCCCGGTAGGCCGAAAGGAGTATGCTAGCATTAGAAGCATTAACAAATTCTTCATAAACGTACCAACAAAAACCACACGCAATTGCTTGATGTTGGAAGTTTATAGGACTTTATAATTTGAATTCGAGAAGTGGACAATTATTTGTTTCCAACTCCTCGTATTTGTTTTTTCTTTCTGATTAATTTCGATGCGGGTTAAATATAAGCTAGTGTCCTTAAGAGACTCACCGAGCTCCGAAGCTTGGTGCCAATTCTTTGCATGTACATTGATCCTGGCTGACAGGAGGTGCCGTGGTGGGTGCGTGGACGGGAAAGTCTCTATAAATTTGTTATAATTTAGTGAATACTTCCTGAGGCTCAGCAACAATATTGAAAAGTAACAACAATACCGTAATATGAATCACCCGCGAGTTCCGCGACACCTTATGACATCATTATCGATTGAATCAGCTTTATCTTATGTAGGCTTTACAATGGATCCGGCCTTGTCAGTTGAGTATTTGTATTTTTCTCAAGTTTTGACTTTTGAGGTCAGCTCTCGGATATTTGCCGTCTGTAAGCCACAGCTTACTGACAAATCCGATGCCGAAATCTGACGCCATGGCACCTGATTGTTACCTAGTAAGCATTTTAATGATTATTATGTTATTGTATTAACCCTTATTATACAAATAAAATTATTCATACCAACATTTTTAACGAAAGGGTACCTCAAATGGAACTACCTAAGCCATGACCTAAACTTAACAGGTCAAAGTACCTAAAACACCCAATAGGCATACTTATTGAATAAAACCTCCTTTGTGTCAAAACAGCTAATTAACGAGAGCAAATGGAATAAAACCCGGTGGTACTACCACGTACCAAGCATTCAAGGCCACAAGACCGTACACTGCACGCATCGTACGTGGCATTGTTCTTATTCGTGGTATCTCAAAAATACATCAGTTGATTATATTATATTCCTGCTATCTCTTACCACTGCACCTTCCGTAAGCAACAGTGGCACGCAAAGAAATACCATAGAACACATAAGCTCGGAGAGTTTTCACTATCTAGACTTCAATCCAAAAAGAAATTAATCAGAAAAACAACTATCAGTTCGTAACAATTAATTGTGACAATTGTATTATAATTAATTACGTCAAGTAAGTTGCCATAAACGTAGCAATCGAATGAAAAAGAAAATTAAAAGGGATGTATAGACAGATGAACCACACTGCAATTCCATTTCATTATCGCAGAGCGTTTGCTCAGTCTTTATATCCGTTACGCAAGCATTACTCATAAGCAGTTGATTCATAACTGAACAGCAGTGCACTGTAATTAGACGATTGGCTAACTGTTACTATGAACTATGAAGTATGAACTATGAAGTACCAGTGACATGTTTTGGCCCACGGAAGTTACTAACAGGGAAGTGGAAATAAAGGTTATGATCGACGTAAAACAGAATTGCTTTTAGTCAATCTAATACAGAATTGATAAATTGAATTAAATCAAAAATAACAATCAATATTGTCATTTAAACTTAATAAGATAAAAATGATCTCAGAATAGACTAAACAGATTTCGATGAAATTTGATATGAAGGTAGCTGACACCCTGGATAACACATAGGCTACTGTTTATCCCGAAAAATGTAGTGTTCCCGTAGAATGAGCAAGGAATTCAAATATACTTGTTACTTTTTTAATTCAAAAGAGATGGGATGGGACAGGATTGCATGCCTTGAGTGGAAATTAAACGGGCCGGGATGGGATAAGTGGCACAGGAGACGACATTCAGTTGGAGTATAAATAAAACAATACGGGAAATAATATGTTGCTGATGTGGACTGGACTCAAGAAGTATCTATACCCGAGCGAAGACAGGCCGGCCTCTGGTTCCTAATATTTTGTTTGAATTTGCTGCCTAGCCAATAATCCCCACTGTAATATTCCCCCGCTAGAAATATTTATCCTTTGTCCTTAAAGATCGACAGGTGCAGAGACTACACCTGCCATTCTCTAATCCAAAGCATTATAAGTGTTTATGGGCGATGTAAATTATATAAAATTACAATTAATATGGTGTACCAATGCTTTACTACGGTAGTAGGCCATCGTGGTGCATTAAAATAGCTTTTCCACCAGAAGGAGTTCATATTAAGCTGATTGTTCCTAAAATTATAAGGCAAAAACATTCTACAAAATGTATTGCAAAACGGTTTAACACTATGTTAAACCGGAGATCAATTAACAAATCTGCACTCTACGGTTGTTATAGATGATTCCCTAGTATAAGTAAAAAAATCTAGTATGTAAAGACAATAAAACCATCACTACATTGTTAAAGATTGGACACGAAGTAAGTTTTAAATTCCTGTAATCAAATTAATGAATAGTTAAAAACAGGAAATAATCTCATTAATTGAAATAAAGCTTTAATTGGAATAAGGAAAATGTGCATTGACTAGTACATGCACCTATAAATATTCAACATATTCTTCCACGGCAGAATTAATTTATAATATTTAGTCACTTCAATAATAATGATCCACTTAAAAGTGACAAGGTTGGCAAGATATGTACATATAGCGTTGCCAGGCGTCCGGATAAAGCCGGACATAGTTAGGCTTTTTGATTGCATGTCCGGCTAAAATAAACGGTGTCCGTCTTGTCCGGCTTTTGTTAGGCTTTTTACATTTCGCAAACAAGCGAGCACTGCCGCCGCGCCACCGAGCGTGGCCGAGATTTATGATAATAATCAAAAAGACTTGATTTTACATAAAAAAAAATTGTCGTACCTATTAATACTAAGACAAAATCCTCAATAATATAGGGTGTCCGGCTTTTTTAACCAAATGTCCGGCCAAACTGGCTGGTCTGTCCGGCTATTAGGTTTGGCGACCTGGCAACGCTATGTACATAAAACATATTTCCGATTGATGAAGCTTCTTAAAAAATCTTTGGGGTATGTTTAGCAGTGAACTTCTGGCTAAGAGAGAAAGAGAATAAACTAGGATAGAATACAATCAAACGTAATTGCAACTGGGCAATACCTTATAATTATTAATTAAACTTTACAACACGAAAGTAAAATTACCAATAACCGAGCGTAAACGTTAGAAAATTAGAAATTACCCTACGAACACACATGACCATGTACAAATCTTCTGTATTTAGTGAGACGGCCGCGAAAGTACTAAGTGAAAACTGAGTAAGTACACGTTTCTAACTATGGTATCGGAGTTTTTCTATCACCATATTCACTGGACTCGTTTTATACGTCTACAATGTGTATTAGCTTTCAACAAGTTTCTCAGGGTGAAGCTAAAAGGTAAATACGGAACTACGAGTTAAATAACTGAAATACTTCATTTATTTGTTATTCTTAAGAAAAACTAGTGATCATCCCGATCCAAGGATTTGTTGGGAATAAATTACTGACAGATTTCGACTGTACTATCCCTACATAAAGTTTTAAATATATTCTTTCGATTTTTAAACGTATCTTGGATACTTTTAGGTATTATCTATTCATTATTTTCAAGTTATTGTAACCACTAAGGATAAACATGAATTTAAATTATTATAGAAATATATTAACAAACGGATTGTTTTAAACAGTAGCCTATATTTTGTCTAAAGGTTTTTTTAAGTTTAATCCCTAAATATTGTGGGCGTTCAAGGTCAATAAAACACTGAGCAGCTGAGCCCCTTGCTTGCCCTTCCAACGAAAATAAAAGAAAAAAGTTCAACAACCTATAATAAACTTCTAAGTCGTCCCAACTCCCTTTAATTCACAAACTGTTCCCATAAACATACCATTAAAACCACCATTTTACTCTGCATTAGACTTGAACAGAATAACTTCAAATATTAATAGCTCTCACGACCGAGTGATTCTAATGGTCCTGTGGGAACGCACTGGGCTGGAACGTAATCTATTTCTTATTCTTAGTATGAATGTATGTTAAACGTTAACTGCTTCTTAGTAGGGAACATCGGCCTAATAATTGAGTTCATTCTGGCATGTATATTCTTCATTAGATACTCTTATATCAATGAACCCAAGACCGAATTTACGATATTGTTAAATAGTTGTACATACATCATATAAAACTTGAGCAATGTTCGTTTAACCTCCAAAGGTAACAGCATCGAGATTATAATGGCCTGATACATACTAAAGTGAAGTATTAGCTTTGTTAAGATTACTATATCAACAATCTCTCTGGGATTCTAGGACGATTGCTATCATTCACGAGGACAGGATCTAGTTTTAAATGATATTATTACTACACAACATAAACGCTTAGAAGCACGTTTATTGAAACGCACTATACCTAAGAAAATTTAAGATTTATTTACAAAAGGACAAGGATTTATTTACAAAAGAAGGATATGACCAAAACGGGAGGAACAGTAAGTACCGACCGACGAAATTATTTAGTTCCTATGAGTAAAAAACAACTTGTGTATTCTTAACACAGAAATAAGCGTTTTTCTTTTAAACTTGCTTAAAATTAAAGGACTACGAATCAGGATAGAAAAGCAACTTTGTAGAACCAAAGAAAAAATTATTCCCATGCACCATGCTAAGCTTACCTGTCAACACACCGCAACCTAATGACACTTCAATAAAAACTTGCCTTCCATACAACACGAAGGTGAACTCAACATTCCTTATTTAGAATCAGTTGGAGCACCGTGATATCATCCGCTTATGTCATGAACGATACCTTTTGTAAATGTAATTAGTTTTGTATAAAATAAAGCAAAGGTCGCTGGCAGGTAGTAGATGCAGATCAATTCCAATAGGTCACCGTGGAACTGTTTGTGGTAGATCTATGTTTATTCTTCATGTTGCACTCCATGATGCCAAAGATAGGAAGAGGTGGTGCATCTTTATCAAATCAAAGATTACTCCATGTTCAGGGGATCACGACCCTCAGCAATGAGGAAAACGATGAGAAGAGGAGGATGTTCAATAGTGGAGTTAATTTGGCTGAATATGATGATGATAATAACAGTGTAGATGATATAATGTACTTAACGAAGGCTTGTCAAAACCACAATTGACTGTTGTAACTCCAGAAGGTATCTACAGTTTCAATCTTAAGGACAAACTTTGGCTCTTAAAGCATTATGTAATCGTCGCTCATTTTAACAGTGACACAAAAACACGCTAAAGAAAGCTGCCTCCTTCAGTGTCAAAAGAGGATTATGTGGTCACGTAACCAACTTATCGTGGTGGACTAAGGTTGACTATCTCTAAATAAGATATTACAAGCCCAACAACTTTGTAAGAACAGCAAAATACCTTCAAAACAATTACAGGTTAGTTCTGCAATACGTAAAATAACGCATTTTATTTCCGTTTGTCACGATTATCTTGAAACATAATGCAGTAAAAGCAGTTATTAGTAAATCTATTAATTTCTTAGTCATCGCTTCTCAGAATCATAATTTATGGAATTCGTGCACACTACTGAAGTCACGGTTTTGTAACATTCATTTGTAATTGTCACTACTACATTCATCATGTAGTTCCGTCATTTTGAAAGCCCTTTCCTTAGTTGTTACCGGAGTTAAATGTGGATGCTTTAATTAAGTAACACTTTAAAACCAAAAAAGGTTTAGCTTTATGATGTACGTCTATTATGTGATAATTTAACCGAAGATTAAGTTAAGATTGAAGTAAGATAATTTGCTATTCATATCACAGGAAATATTATTTTTTTATAACATTTCCATCTCGGGATATTTATTTGTTTTAGACACAAAATTTGTAATAGTAGGTGAAGCTAACTAGCTTGACCTACTTATTTAAGAACCTCATGGAAGTGTGGTCATACGCACCGTGCCAGCAACGCCATAAATAATTCCTCATTTAAATATCCTGTTCATTTCTTGGTATCTAATGATGGACAAAGTAATCGTATTATACTCATAAATATATTCAAAAATGTTTCTCACAGTCTGTTAGAAACACACCCGGCGGTATCGTAACACCTGCACCTATATCGCTACAATCTCAGATTAATTAAAACAAAAATACCACCTCAATTTATCAATATAATTAGTACAAAATAAATCACGGGGTATTTAAATTACGAAGGAAGTGGTTCTATCTATTTATGCTTCTATATTTAAAGAGCAAAGAGACGTAAAAAATCTTACAAATAGTTCTAACGTCAAGTTACCTTCGTGCCCACGATTCTTCGATCCATTTTAGAAATCCACGTTGCCTTATCGGCTGTCAATCCTAAAAATAAAACCATAAACGTACAATTAAGAAGAAACGCTTCCTTAACACTTGAAGATGTTACAGGAAATTGATCCTTATGGCTTTATCACACGAGGTTTTTGTAGGAAATTATCCCTCGCAACTGAGACACCAATTATAATTTTATTCCCAATAAAAGCCCGGAGTTAAATAAATTGTCTATATTTATACTGTCAGGAAACGAATGGAAATTAACTGACGTTTGAATTCCCTTTCCGGACTGCTTTCTCTGAAACCTGACCGGGGCTATTAATGCTAGATTACTAGGCTATTAGAAGGGTTTAGGTAACAACACGGAATACGCAAATTAATGATGAAGTTTAGCTATCACAACCGTTATAGCATCGCAGACAATATGAAATAATTTAAAACAAATTGGGTCATATTGAAAACCCAACATACCAACCATTTCTCTAACGCCAGAATACTCAAACGCTACTTAAATATTATGTCACTTATGTATCTACGCAAGTCCCGCTTAAATGTACTGATTAAGTGGGACGAGGGTAGCTAAGTGCAACTTAATATTTAAATGGCGTTTGATTATTCGTGCGTAAATTTCTTAAAACCTATCTTTTCTATTTGTGAGGTCAATGTCCCTATTTACCTTCGAAACAAGCAGATGTATCTGTGAACTAGGGGAGTCATACATAAATTGCTAGTTTTGACAAAATATTACTGAATACCGACTGACTGATATGATATTGGTGCAGCATGATATTTTACTTCACGCTATTAAATCGTATTAAAGAGACAGTGGTATTACCCCACAAGAGCCGGTTTATTCATGTTTGAGTTTCAACTGGTTACTGTTTATAAAATAGTAGCGGCCCGGCTTGGATCAACGTGGCTGCGATTAATTTCTATTTTACTCCTGGCTTAAAAACATTTGATTCAAAACATAAAGTTCTCGATAATGACTCTCTGTAATTAACGATTTCACTTAAAAATATAAAATAACAAATAGTATCCTTCAAAGCCTAGTTTACCCTGCAATATTACATCATGATCTGTTAATTGATTTAGTCCTGAAATAATACAATATTATTACTTTCACTTATATTGCTATGGGTGTGTAAATTGTAATATTTTACTAAAATTTTGTAATCAAATCGTCTATAAATGATACTTATGTATTTGTAGGATTTCGATGATTTCTTTAACAAAATCTATTAGTGATTCAACGAACACACCTTTATACAAGAACCTAAGGTGTGGCCCGTTGACTCAGCCGATATTCTCAATAAGATGTGACATTTAACAACACGTACTTGTTGCTTATTGAGCATACGTATTTGTAGGGTACCCTACAGGGCTTTGAACTTTGTACTCGTTATTTGGACTGGACTTAATCAAAGAGCTTTTGTAATGCGATTTTTTATCTTATTCATGCCCTTTTGAAATTATTTAGATATTCATCTTAACAGTTTGGAACATTTTTTCATCACTGAATTTAGATATTTGTAATTAAGTCGTAATCTGTCACCCGGCATTGCACAAAAATACCCTCAGTTTCAGACGTACAGAATTCTGCAAAGGCAAAGCAATGGAAGGTAAACTACTTGACCATCACTTCATATAATAAATATTTTATAAGATCCACAAAATGTTAATTAATTCCGTCTAAAGTTATACCAATATCACGTTTTAACCTAAAACCCGTTTCGTACGTGAGAATTTCAATTTACGAATTTTGAACGCATTTAGATTAATGGTAGCGGTCATAAAAATATGACACGTTATAGATACATATAAAATGATATAACTCAATAACCCAGCCATGGTCAAGGCCTCAAGGGCGCAATCATTTTATATTTCTCTTTCTCAATTTTTCTATGTTTCATATCTTTGAAAACACATCTTACAGTTAACCCGATAACAGATAGTTTGATTGTGGATTTAGCGCTATAAAAAGCCATACAATGGACTGCTTTAAGTTACTAATGATGATGACACTAAAGCAAAGTTAATAATTGATAATACTACGTCTACGTCTCCCTACGTCTTATAAACTCCATAGTATTGATCAACAAGTGGGTGAATTAGAACAATAGAGCAGTGTAAAGTGATAACTGATAGTGTTTACTGTATAATGGTGCATTCTTTGAGCAGCGGATATCGAGGTCGCTACACGCTTGGGCGCCATCCTTGGCGAGATGAGTCTTGTGTGCGACTTTGCGATTATTTGTCGAGTGTGTTTAAATACCATACATACATACATAAACTCACGCCTTTATCCCCGAATGGGTAGGCAGAGGCGCCACCAGGACACCCACATTTCGCCTTGTATGTTCCGTCCCATGAAATAAATACAAATAAATTAAATTAATTTATTAATTAATTCGTCCCATGTTTAAATACTATAGTATATTAATTCATTTCAACCTCAGTCGGCAATGTAGCAAACTATATGCCGTGAATATGTTCTAAATTTTAACAAGAATTTCACGCCAGTTCGCTTATAGATGTCTACAATTCGGTTCTGAGCATGATGTTGAATATAAGACTCTTCTGTAACATTGAATCATGTTGAATTGATCATTAAGTGATATGCTGAAGTCTAATAGTAGCGCTTGTGCGCTACTTATTGATAAGTTCCAAGTTCACGCCGGACAAAATCTTTTTATATGATTTAACACTGTGAAAACAAGATTTAGTTTGAATTAGATGATTCCCAGAAAGGCTTTTATAAGACGGCCGTAAATCCATTACTTTATGTACATGCATAAAATTAATCTTAATGAGACGATACAACAAAATTGAAATAATACTATAAATACCTTTCATATTAAACTAATCGCCTAAGCCAAAATAATCGCAAGTGGCGCGTGTGACTGGCTAAGTGTGCCGCGATTGTGTGATTGTGTTTTTGCATACACCTCGTTATCATTCGTATCGGTGTTTATCTCAGACACATGGAGGCCGTTGGAGAACGTCTTGTGATTTACATTATAATGTAGAGAAACCTGGAACTATAATAACGTAGAAAAATTAATAATAAAAATCAACGCAATATAATTATATTTACGTATTCATAGGTCATATTGCAATTAGTGTTGAGTAGGACATACAAGAGGTAGTACATTTGTCCCGTACATGACGTCAAAATGTAAGAGCGGCTCAACTTTTTGAAATGTACTACTTCATATTTTGTGTCCCGGTACTCGTTACACTACGTCATTAACTATAGGATGAAAGCGAGAGGTACTAATACCTTCAAACTATCTAGTACGCCTCACTTCAATTGAAGTGGGACATTGTACTAGCTCAGTACAAAAATGAGGCTACTCTTACAAACTCTTTTTCAAGTCATGTCCTACTCAACACTAATTGCAATGCATATATATTGAAGTAGGCTTCACGAGATACAAATCCTTTGCATTTTTTTGTCTTATATAAAAAAATATATCACAATATACAAGCTTTAATTCCTGAGCTCTAATTTTTTTCCTGATTGTGTAGTGTGTTCCTGTATTGTACAAAAACTGATGACTGATGAACTTAACTAATTCTTCATAACCTTCTCTGGACAATTGTAGATGACGAAAATAATATTTGCTACCTAATTTACTTTGCTCCAACTATTAAATTCATTTACGATCTCCAATAAGTTTCCTGCATTTTTGCTCTTAACCTTGAATGTACAACTTTCTTTTATAATTCTAAATAGAATCTTCCATAAGTGACCCCCTTTTGATAATCTTGAAAACACAATTCATATACATTCCATTAAAAACTAGATTTTGTTATAAAGCTAGACGCGGTATCCAGGTCATCGCAACGCAACAGCTGGGTAACCGGAACACATTGAGGTGAAACTTACCATACATAAATATACCATTACTATACTTGGCTGATACTTTTTTAATTTTTACGCATCTGGAAATTTGTCTTTTGGGTCAGCTTTGGAATTAAATTGTCTTTTAGAGATTGTGAAAATTAAGTATCAACGATTGAGAGCTATTAATACGGTATCCTTTTCTAAATTACAAATATTGTTTTTGTTTCCTTCAGTATATTATTTTTAAAGTAAAGGAGTTATGGATTGTCTAAGCTTTTGTTACAATTCCACACTCTATTGCTCATTACTTATTACCAATCTTTATCATACTTTCAAATCTATTTGATATAGACCTTTCGCATTTTGCCAATTCCTATGTATGTTTACTAATAGATGAACCAGTTATTATATGATAAGCACTAAAACAAATCATAAATCATTAAGCATGTCTTATAAATGAAATATAATTTGCAATACAAAAACAAGACACAATTTTCCCTATTGTCTTCCAACGAAACGAAATGTAAATTAGATCCGTGATATCCATCGCATATTAATTCTATATGAAGGTGAGACTGCGTGAATTTAACTTGTGATTAATGGAGTTGTGACTGTTTGGACGTCTAGACAAACACGGTCAATTTGTCTAGTTGTTTTTGTGTTTGTTGTATGTATAGAGGCTGTGGGTGTGTAGGAATTGTTCATACCAGTGCAGACATTTAAACTTTAGTGACCAAATACAAACTTTTACATACATACGTAAACTCACGCTGTGTTCCCAGAAGGGATAGGCAGAGGTGCTACCAGGACACCCACGTTTCACCATGTACGTTCCGACATGATGTGATAGGGGGCGAACCTATCGCCATATCGGGCACAAATTCCTGATTCCGGGCTGATAATCAAATACAAACTTACACTATGAATATGTATAATAACTGCTGGATCTATAAAAACGCAAGTAAATCAAGCGTGATATCAACAATGCTCGCGACCGCCAAACTTAATGAATGCACAGTGATTATGCACTTTTTGTTGTACAAAAATAAGTTTCGAGTAAAAACTTGAGTGACATTGAGTTGCGGAATATTATTTGTAATCAGGGTTGCATTTTAAGCATTATTTGAATATGCAGACGTATTTTTATTCTAATTGAACCGATGTATCAACGAATTTTTTATAGAAATAGCCGTGAAGAACCCATTTTTGGTCCTAAATAAACTCTCAAAAGGTTTCAAAATCTTTCATTTCATTCAGTATTTGACACGCACTTCACGATACTTTTGTATCGATCCCAAAAGCTAATGGATTTGTGGCGATAGCAATACGCCAACTTAGAGTTAGCTTTTAAATTAACACGCTTATTAATTGTAATTTTAACTTAAAATATTTTTTTATTTTAACGATGGATAGCTCCAAGACCAATGTTTTTTCTTCTAATTTTTCATCCTCATCGAATATAATATCAAAATTAATCAAGGCCATATTGCGATGCATCCAATCTAATTGTACAATGAATTTACCGAACTAACTAGTTAAATGGATTCCTGACATCTAACATGAAATATCAAATTCTGTTGTACAATAGTCGTAATAACAAATCCATAGCAAAGTATTAGAGCGTCCGAAATAACATTACAAGCACCGTTATTCAATAAGATAGTTTAAATTGTTGTTTTATATGTTACGAGCGCCAATAAATTTACATATTGTAAAAAGTTAAACGCTTTGCCGTGTTTGAACCGAGCGCTTTAAGTAACTGTTTCGGAGAACTTCTGAACATAAATAAGGTTTTGCATATCTACCACGTAGACAGAAGTACCTCTAATAACATTCACATTCCACTGATCCACTATGGTACTATTGCAAAATAATAAAACAAAATGTATCACATTCTATGTATTCAATAAATTATTTTCATTTTCCAATATAGTCGCCAGTCCTAATTCCTAAGAAATATTTCAAACTCAAACTTACAAAAAATATTACCTGAGCCGGGAGTTGAACTCAAAATATCATAGCTCATGCATGCTCATAGTAGTCGGTCTCCACTTCATACCATCGTCTATTTTTATTGCAATCAAAAAAGTTATCTGTTTGAAATCGAAACCGGCGCCGCAAACCGAACCACGTGGAACGGGTTCAATAAACTCATTGTATTTTTTTATGGGACCAAAATTCATCTCATTTTCATGTACTCACAACTAAGTTCCACCGAAGTGATATGTACCACTGCTTTGGCTATTTCTTCCACTGAGCAGTATGAAGGAGTAATTGTATTTACGTTTGAAGATATTATTTATTAATCTGTTTTGATTGCTGTTGCTCGTGTATATAGATTAAGCTTACCATTAAGCGAGCGGCTTGTTCGTCCCATCATTTTAAATTCGATCCCCGCACCGAAACAAATATTTGTGTGATCCACAGGCATTTGTTTCGGGTCTGGGTGTTAGTGAGACCGAAAAATCTGTGGTAGTTTCTGATACCCACGACACAAGTCTCGATCTAAGTGTGGGTTCAGGACTATGTATGTACCTGTTGGGTGTATTTATTTATTTTGTATTTAAAATAAGACCATTAAAAATGAAAGTAGGCTTTAATAAACAAGAAAATCCTTCGCCTATTTATCGCATGCATTCAACCCCACACTTGAATTAACAAATGCAATACAATATTGGTTAAAGATATTTGCTCGACCTCCTTACGACACTCGATTTGGATACTGTTTGCTGTAATTATGTGTATTATTCATGTGCAAATAGTGGCCTTATTAAATTATGGATGTGGTGTAAATATTAAAAAAGAGCCGGCTAACACAGCATTAAACAAATTGATCCGTTGATCAGAATTTAAGATGAGCATTTCACTTTCAATTATAGTGTCAATTACCAGTTAGAATTTTAAGCGTCATTACAATAATTGTATTAGGTTAACACAAAATTAAGTATATCAGAAAATAATCTACATTATTTAAATACGCTCAAGTAGAACATTTTGGATACCAGCAAGATTAGAAGATATCAAATCAAAGTCACGCTTAAAAGAAACATCAAGCAAATGACGTGCAAATCCTTGCTATTAGCTCAATCTACATAATAGCACATCTCACAATGACTAGTATACGCACGTCACTGTCCACTCCAATTCGACGGAGCGTGAAGAAGTGACGCTCACGACACGGCACAGTTTTCCAATATTTCCATCGCATATGAATATTTGATCTACATATAAATAGTGTGCATTGTCCACGGAGAAAGCAATCGCCTAACGCCTTCCACGCCGCGCATAATAACGGTATGGGACGTGAGCTACCAGCGAAATTGCATGGCGAAATATCTTTTGAATATGCGTTTGGTGTAAGAACTATGAAATTATACTTGGGGAACAAATCGCTGATCATAGTGCGATGACTTTAGGTTTAATAAGGCGCATATGATAAGTTTCTTGACTTTTGGATACTTTCAGCTTCACCCCAATTTCACAGATCGCGTATTATTTGTAGAATCACCTGAATATGAAGCTACCAATATACAACCACATACAAATTATATAATCAGACTTCGATAACCACATCCATATAATTCGCAGTTAAATGATGCTCATAAATCACATTCACACCTCATTGCACACGCCGTACAAATCCAAGATTACGTTTTTTAGTATTCATTCAACGGAATTTAAATCACACAATGAGACTAGGTAAACCTAAGTAGGAGCTATTGCCACAACCGCAAATAAACGTTTTTACGTAAGGATCCATTAAACTCACGCAAGCTTGCGTAATGTTAGTAGTCCAACTGACATTCTGATGCACCCTATAGATAATTTCCAATTACGATACGTGACCGAGAACGACGGTAATAAGTATGGGAAATTACATACTTCATCTGTCACAGTTTGTAACGATACTAGCGTGTGAAGTGGACTGTAACCTTATAATACTGGAATATTAGTAGTTCCACGCAGTTATTATTGCAGAGTCTATAATTTACCCGCGTTCAATCACTTTATTTTAATCACAATGTAGCAAACCATCAACCGTTTCATTATCTTTGCAGGACAGTAGGTTACGAGGTGTCTTATAGTACAAATATTAATCAGTAATCTGTCTTCTTTCGCAGAATGCCAGTTACGTGATCAACAGACGATATTCGAAGGACAAGATGTCGCCGGTGTGTCACAACTTCGTCCAGAACGCGTGGAAGAAGGATTTCTGTTCGAACTGCTTCAAATCACGCGAGGAACATGTCAAGCAGGAGCAACGCACCACGGAGGGCAGCAAGTATCTAGCGACACCCTTCCAGAACAGAAGTACCTTCTTTAAAAAAACACCACCGAGCATACTCAAAATACATCCAAAGAAAAAGAACAAACGCAACGTTAGTTTCCCAGAGGAAGTGTGCAGTGTCATTGGTTTTGGAGGCGACGATTGGTCGGACGGTGAAGAATTCGAAGTATCAGAAGAAAATGATGACGACGATACGTTCCCTGATACAGAGGAAGAGAGGGAACTGCACAAAATTACAAAATCCAACACAGATTTTAATACAGTCAAATCTAACTTGTTAGGAGACTCAGTTGGAAAGTCTTACACTTCACTATTGCTTGGTAAGATGCAGACGGATTCCGATGGGAAAAAGAAAACTTTGTTAGTTTCTGTCACACCTTTCGGACAAGAGAACAAGTCGGCTAACATTAAGGCACACGTTCGCAAACCCGCCGTAATACATGTTTCAGAATCATCCGCTGAAGAAACCACCAGTAGTTATAAAACTAATATAATATTATCTACGTATGTAAAGGATTCCGAAACTATTATCACTTCGGAAGGAGTAGACCCTTCTGGAAACATATGTACTGAAAAATCTTTGCTTGAGGAGATATCGGAGACTCTAGAACAGAACCGAATGTCCGTCAGTGGTGACCTTCACCTATCACAAAAAGACAAAAACAAACCAACAGTAATCGAGGAAAAGGTGAAGGAGAGCATGCAAGACGAGCCGGAGCGAAAAGATATCGCTGAAATGAAAAAAAACGGGATCGTGAGACAGCCGCCATTAATCAAAACTAAAGAACGGCCCAAGGTGAATCTAAGTCGGTCGGAATTCAAATTTTGTAAGATTAATATCGAGAGCAGCAGTGTTGACTCAGCTGTTAGCACGCTCAACTCGACCGCCAATAACTCACTCGCGTCGGACGACGAAAGTTTCAGTGGCCGAACCGATTCAGACAACGATGACAGTGGACACTTCTCGGAAACTCATAAGTGCGAAGAAACCGTTAAGATTAAGGTGTTCAATGAAGGAGACAAAAACATTAAAATCTCACCAATCGGACAACATAGAAAAGTGGATGGACAAGCAAACAGCGGTTATTCTACATTCCAAAGTCCAATTATGGATATGCCTCCAATAATACCGAAACAATCCGACAACGTATTCTCTGCAGATGCCAGTAGAGAGTTGGCGGGTGAGCCAGACGGCAGGGCTGATCCTGACGACGCCTCCGAGGCGCCTGCACTGCCGAAAAGCCCGATACCCACGTTAGACCCGAGGCCATCGTTCTTACACGGCATGATAGCAGATGTAATGCCTGCGCACAAACCTGTTTTACCAGAAAAACCTAAGCTACCAGTCAAACCAGTCATTAAATCGTCTACGAAAAAAAGCTCCGTGACCACGCTCCAAACACAAATAACGCACATACAACACACTTCAAAACGAGACGAGGATGAAAAGATAAAAATGATGAGTGAGGAAAAAAATAACGAAATAAGTGAAGTGCATGAAGATAAATCTGAAACGGTATATTACGCTCAACCGGTTTTGACTAAACAAGACAGCGACACGTCTTTAAACAGTCTGTGTAAGCGTAAAGCGCCGACGCCGCCTTCTTCGCCAAGTGTCGAGGAGTATCCAAACTTGTACCAAAGAAATTCTAATGGATCTTCGAAATCAGACTCACCAGTTGTGAGAGAAATGGAGAAGCGGGAGAGAGCCACTACATCTTCGTCTAAACCCAAAACTGTCGAAGAGATCGATATTAAAAAAGTCGACCACACTCCAGAACCGGCGCCTCGTCGTAATATTTCACTATCACATGACAACTTGCTCATAGACGACAAAAGAAAAGGCAAACTAAAATTCTCCATCAAAAAACTCCTTCGGATAGGATCGTCAAAGGATTTGGATAAGAAGGAACTAAGCGTTGCAACAGTAACTAAGGTCACGAGCAAAACAGAAGAGATCTATGACTTGACTCCAAAACCTAAACCGAGATTGGTAATCATACATCCACTGGACATCAACGGATCAAATGTTGAAGTTGTGAAATCTAATTGTGAGATACCAGACCTTCGTAGGCTGAGTCACGATGATATATCTTCGATATACAGTGGCAGTAGTTCTGCTACAGACCCTGATCCTCCTAAGATCTTGAATAAGCCCCCACCACCGCCAAGACATAATGAGGAGTGTAAAGCCATGTCCCACCCGCCAAAGCCGGCGCGCCCACCTCCACCGAAATCCGCAGCACTACAGAAGAAGCAGAAACAACAAGCGTGGACGCCAGCGCCTAGTAAATCAGACAACATTTACGCTAATTTGGGTGAGTTTTAATTTTTTTATTGCATTTGTCCGGAAAACGGCGTACTTGATGCATAACGATTGCCACCGCCTATGGACATATTATACAAAGTTTATACTTATACTATCGGTGCATTGCACGCTTATAATAATGGGAGGGAAAATGAATGTTGGGCCCAGGAATCTCACTAATCAAATGAAACAAGACAAGAAAGGTCGTTTCCTATTGACATTTCTATAGAACTCGTACACTTTGTAGGTTAACTTAAATAAGTGTTTATGATGTCATGCTCATTTACTTTAACTTTGTAGCCTTGAAATTTGCATAATTTACAAAAGCTATTATTAGTAAAAAAGAATACTACACAAGAACTCTGAATGCATTATGTCATAATCAAGTGTAGCGTTTGTATTGGACAATTTCTAGTAAAGTGAAATAATTAATGAGAATACTCCTCACGTTTAAATTTCGTAATAACAGGTGTCGATTTCTACTGTAATAAGTAGGTAAACTACGTAATTCACTTTTTCCAATGTTATGTATTCAAAATAGGACAATGCTTAACATAAACAACGCATTAAAACAGAAAATGTCGTGATGTAAATATTTATTTAAGTGAGCTTAGGCTTAACATTTAAATGGCCGCCATTTGATTTGTACGCGTAATATTTGATTAACCTACGGCCTATTGGAATGTTATTCTCATTGCAAGCCACTTTCGAAAAAGAAACGTCATTCATAATTGCGGTTAAGAAAATAATTCTACAGTCGACCATTTTTCTCGTGAGATGTAAGGATAGTGTTATGAAATTGAATTTTCTATTTATAATGGACTTATCTTAGTACCAATACTGTATACATTTCTATGTGTATTTTTAAATCTTGTATAATAATTGGAAACGCTTAAAAGTTGAAATAAAAAAAATTTATATGAATTAACAAGCTACAATATTTATTTATCCCATTTTAGGTGAAATTAGATCAGCCCTTGCGCCGAGAAAGCCGGAGCGAACAGCGAGCATGCGGGAAAGAGAGGCACATTTGGAACTACCAAAAAGGAGGACGCAAATAGATGATGACAAAGACGAAGTCGACGACGGTCCTCAAGAGCTCGTGCAGGCAACCAACGAGCCCGTCATACACAGCTATGATGACGTCTACACTAACTCCAAGTATGAGGAAGAAACCTGCGACTCCGCCAAAAACAGTGACAGCGACTACGAATACGTCCACCACGCGAGATCCAGCTCGCCTGAATGCGACGCAGCCATCAAACCCAGAGAAACAACTACCGAACACAGAAACGACAACAGAAAGAATGAAATTGAAAATAGCGTCGAATATCCAAAATACAACGGGTTTAACAGATCATCACTACCGTACTGTGGAAGCGAGACAGAATCAGAAATCTATTCCCCATACAGCTTCTACAGTTCGACTGATAACATGGACAGTCCCAGCAATGAAGACTACCAGAACGACATGACGCCAAAAACAACAACGAACAAACTGCGAGTTAGGAAAGGCCGCAGCGTAGTGCACAGGAACTTGGAAGATAATTACGGAGCGGTAGTTATAGCGAATCACGAAGCACTCGCGCAAGTTTTAGAGCAGGTAATTTACCTACTTATGTTGTCTCGAGAGATTTACTAAGAGTGATGGGCGCGAGGCGCGTTGCGACGCCGTCGTAATAGTTGTTTGAGTGAAATCAATTTATTTGCTCGCTTACGGCGCAATCTGTAATGATGTACCGTCTCATTACGAGCTTACTTCACATTGCATTCCGAAGCGTTTTTGTTTAACATTCCGTGCTTTATTAGTGAGATTACTTCATAACTTGCCTATAGAAAGTCCAGTTAGCCTAAATAGAACGGAGTAATTGTGATCATAATTTTACTAGATAGTTCTATTATGTGTAAAGTACCGTTTTAGCTATTTCTGCCGACTAGCAGCAGTGCGGAAACACTATTGAGTTCTAGTTTAAAATACACTCTAGATAATTATTGATGGGCTTAAGAGACTTAACACGATGTCTCCGGGTAACGACTAACGATCGCAGCGCCAAGCAGCGTTTAATAATAAATTCGAAATAACGTTTCTCTTTTTAGTGGTCAGGCGTGACTCTCACCACCAATTCAACAATTCTTATCAGCCCAAATTGATTCTTATCAATCAAAATTTCAGGTACAACAAAGTGCAGCAATGCAACCATCCTTACGAGGACTCAAAGCGTGCACAAATCTCCGATGGAACGACTTCTCCATACAATCTAAGAGCATCAGATCCGGCAAGCGGATCTTCTACCCAGCTGTATGGAACTCGAGCCAGGGTCCAGTGAATGTTACATTGATGCTGTATAAGGAGCAGATGGCCTCGCAGATAGTTTGCCAGCAGTCGGTACAGCCGCAGACTTTAAGTCTGAACGCAGTGACGGAGTTCTGTGATCTGGTGCCGCGACAACAGTTTGGGGAGGATGGTGAAGATTTGGTTCAAGGTAAATATTGCCTAGTAATAGACCGGAATGGACATCCTTGGGTAGCCTTTGTTCTGTCGTTCATTTAGTCGAGAATGATAAAAAAACTTTACGATTGCAATTATAAAGTAAAAGCTCTTGGTTGATGGTCACGGAAATGATTGGCTACCCATAATTATTAAATTTTTTGTAATTTTTGTTTTTTCAATATTTTTCTCACTTAAATCAAATGCAAGGACTATTTGTATTGGCAGGTGTGATTGCAGATAACACGATTTTTTATGAATTTCATCATACACTATTAAAGATGGAATTAGGTGACGTGAAAATTAATTTCAGTTTATTTTTCACTTATTTGTAATCCTAGTAATTAACTCTTCAATAAAAATATAGACCATAAATTTGCTTCGTGATAGTAATAAATTAGATGTGTGAACAAGCAACATTGCTACCGTGTCCCACAATGCTAATGAGATTAAAGTGGGCCTCTGAAGTATCTTTGGACCACCGCCAATAAACGCAGTACTAGGAACAGTTACACGATGATCCATTAGTAACCAGTACAATACTTTTGAAATTATCTAACGAGGAAATGTCTGGCATTTAGATACGTAGAAAACCTTTAAAGGCAGCAGTGTGTCCCAAAATAATCTTACATATGGGAAGGTCATTGTCATTTTAATTCAGTTGTATCTAAACTCTATCTTCAACGATAGAGCAGTTATTTAGTACACAATTTTTGTTATATTCAAAATTACAATACAAAATTACACAAATGACAGTGTATGAAAATTACAAAAGAACTTCGCGATTACTTTTACTTTTAGGGTCTTATTCATACGCAGTTTTAAAATCTATTTTAATTATCGAAAGTTTTGTCTTCTTCGCTAAAACTAAATTCAAAAGTCTTTCGAAAGGGACAAAACATTCGATAACTAAAATGGGTTTTAAAACTGTCTATGAATAATGCTGTCAATACTTTCTATAAACATTCAAGAATGGTTATTATACAATCATGCGCAGAGCAGGGTCATCTAGTATAAACATTATGTGCTTATAAGGTGTCTCCAAACCCATAAAACTTTGAAAAGATATGGAATACGGCATTTTATTATGCCTTGTCAAATGCATAAAATAATACTCATAAAACAATTGTCTTTTCAATTCCAGCAACAATAGTAGTCCTGGCACACGCTCATGTAGACACAATCCAATCATACGGCGAAAGCCTCCACGCAGGCGAAACGACCACAAAAGAGTACCAACTGGTCCAAACTGAACAGGTACATGAGGCTATCTTCATGATGCTGCAACTCATCAATGGGCTGAAGTGCCTCCAAGCGCGAGGAGTGGAGGAAATCCCGGAGACGCTGACGTCATTCGTGATGCTGAAGGAGTGTACCTCGCCCGGGAACGTTCAGCCAACGGATGATAGGCTTAGTTCGCTGTCGGCCCCCAAGACTAATTGCTATGGGAGGTTGTGTATATTACAAGGGTAAGTTTGGATTTAATTCTAGATATTTTGTAACTGGAACCAAGTTAGTACTATTAGTAATTAAATATGTTTGGACCCTATATTGTATTATGTGTGTTGGTATTCATATGCAATGAATATCTTGTTCTAGTAGACCAAAAATTCATGATAATTGAAAATGATGACTAACTTCAGTTTCCTAGAGAAGTTAGATCGATTGACTCATAAAATTAAAATATAGATAACATGTTTCGTTGACCCTAAGTAAGCGCAGTTTACATACATCTAGAGGATTAAAATATTAATTATTAATTAGTTTATAAGTAAATTATTCAATTTTTTCACTTACTATTAAACTAAATACTTTTTCCAGCTTAAGCGAAGAAACTAACTGCAGCAAATCATCAGAAGACGAACACCTAAGCTCCCTTTGTAAATGCGCGATGCGTGCCTTAGAAATCTTACTTCCTGGGGAGAAACTCAGTCCTATCCTCAAGAAGGTCCTACAGGAGGAACGGGCTATATCCTTGAACCAGGCCAAATCAGTCCTGGAATTTATGCTATGGGGTCCTCTTGATGTGGTGCAAGGGGTCCCGGTGGATGACAGGGAGCTGTCTCTTCAAAGATGGTTGGATTTAGAAAGGGCAACGGTCCTACATGGTTTGGTGAGGACACGAGTCCAGTTGAATGTGTTTGAGCAGCTCCACCTGATGTTCCTGGTGCGGTCCACTGCGAAGGCGATGTGTGATGCCTCTGTGTTATTGGAGAAGGCCAATGTTTATTGATGTACATTTTTGTGGAGCTTTACTCGAATAACGACCTCGGTGTAATTTATTTTGTAAAAAAAATACTTTTTTTGATCTTTTTTTAAATCACGTGCTGAAATAGAATGGCATATTAATTCCATTTTTTTTTGTTTTAAACATGTAATTGCTTTCTGAAATAATTCTTTTAATTATTTTTTTTGTCTGTGAACAGTGAACACCCGAGGTCGGTCTATAGTTTTAAGCTTGTAACTTAATTAGGCGCATAAAGACTTGTTACTGTAGAAACTGTTAAAAATATATTATAATGCCTATCTGTCTATTATACTGATTGGTCAAATCATGTTATTTACTTAATATCGTTGTTGGATATAAGATTTGTATTTTAATTGTGACTCGTGAAAGTCCTTTATATAAAAACTCACTGATGTACTGGTATAAAGCCATTTTATATCTTATGAATTCTTCTTAAAATACTTGAGAATTGTATATTTATATAAAAACTATTGAAAAAATAAACTCGATATACATTGATATTGTTGCGTGAAAATGAATTATTTAAAAGAGGAGTAAAGTATTTAGAAAAATTATTATCACCATCAAAATGAAGATATTTATTATAACTCATGTGTTCACAGTTCGCATTATGAGAATAAGATTATCTGAAACGATAATTATATTTGAAGGGCCTAGATCATACAGTTCTTATTTAAAAAAAATGCTTAAATATCTAAGGAATTTATTAAAAATTGTATTTATATTTCATTACATTGAAATGCATTTCTTTTATGGATATATGCAAAGGCACCGAGATCATACAGCCTGCCGAGAAATCTTGTTTTTTTTTTCTTTTTATCTAAGGCCCTTCACGATTGTGCCAACAGAATAGAACTGACTTTAATATACTCATCATGTTCCGGTGCCTTAAATTGTATAATACGTAGTCTGTACATTGTAACGTAATTTATATTTTCTTACGAACTCGGCGCGAGTGTATCGATTTAATCATTACTTTGTAAGGATATTGTCGAATACAGAAATAAACATATTTCTCATTATGTGTACTGTTTTGTTTATTTATAAACCCTTAAATAAATAATGTTAAATGTATCCTCTAGATAATAATCATTGGCAATTTACATCTACGTAAGAGGATTAAATAGCGTGTGGTCTGTGTTTGTTGGAGATGTTACATTGGGACAGTGCACCTACGCTGGTGACTTATTAGACCAATTCGTGCATTACAAATACGGCCACAATTTGGGCATTTAAGACCTGTGCCTGTATGTGATTGAGGAGGAGAGAGAGCGGCTCGACTAGATAATAAGTTAAAAATAATCAAATGTGTACGAAAGATTCCAACATTAATTTTTAATTACCATATTATATAATTGGAAAGTACCTCGTTTTAGACTGGAAAATTACAAATTGATTCACAAACACCTGAAATGTAAAATTTTTTTAATATAAAATGAAGGTAGTTATTATAATACTAACTTTGCAGATGACTAACCCTTTAGTTAGCCCGTGACCTCGAAGGCTATAGTCTTGAAACGTCGGAAAGTTGAATTAATCTAAATATGCGATAAAATTCGTAAAATCAGTGCTATTTCAAGATGTAAAGTTCACGTATATAGAAAGTAGAAACTTTTAAACCTGGTGACTGTTTAGTAAGTTATAGCAATGAGTTAATTTTTAAAGTGAATAGTTTGATTTTCTGAGAGTACCCATGATTGACATCAGGCAGACGGCGGTAAGATCATATGACAATCTTACTATTTATTTTATAACTATAACATATCGAGGTCATGTGCGTATTGATACGACCTTATTCATAGACAGTTTTAAAACCTATTTTAGTTATCAAATGTTTTGTCTTCTTCGCTCAAACTGAATTCTAAAGTAGTTCGAAAGGGACAAAACATTGGATAACTAAAATATGTTTTAAATCTGTCTATGAATAAGGCCGTTAGTCTTTATCGACGAATTTAAGAGTATAACATATAACGAGTTCGTGTGTGTATTGATAGTCTTTAGCCACGAATTTGTAAAGGAACATCATAAGAAAACCCGCACGCCGTACAGATTATACAAAAATTTCTACGGTATATAAGTCCACTAAGTTAGCGTGGTAGTTTACCGTCTAATCTCTCAATTGAAGATCGGGAGAGGCCCAAGTTCTGTATTGGGAAGTATATGGATTGAATATTTATAATAAAACAACCACAATAATAACTAATAGTTTATTGTCTGAGCTTAGCAACGTATACACAATTCAACAAACTGTAACAATTATTTTCTATAACAATTTCACCTCACAATTTACGCGACAAAAAATTACATAATCGGTAATACAAAATGCAATACTTATTAAGAAATATAGGAAATGCATGTTTTTCTCTGCTTTTATCATATTTTACAAACTAATTGCAAATTGACTATATTCGTACTTTTGTTAACAGATAATAAATGTCTTAAGTTCGTGGCTGTGCTGTTCGAAAATAACCGTATTTATGTCATAATTAAATTACACTTGAACAAGCCCTACCTTATAAATGTATACAAAAAATAGAAAACATCAATAAGAATGCAATTATATTATTTCCGAATAAACAAAATAAAAATTAAGTACGCTCACAATACAAAATAAAGAATTTAAAGTTTTTAATAACACTCTAAGCTGTTTAAAATGATTTGATTTCAGGAATCGGTTCTCCTGTATAAAATACAATACATATAACACAGGCCAACATAATAATTTTGACGGGGCTTTTAATTGAAATCAAACTAATTTTTACGGATTTTATAGCGATTTGGTTTAATTTTTACAGTTTTGTTAGAGTTATATTATTGTAGAAAAACTGATTGCGCTAAAGTAATATTCTTACATAGGAGAATGTCAGCTCCGAAATACATATGTATTAACAGGCCTGTGTGACTCACACATTACTCGTTTCCACTCATCCTTATTATTTGTATAATAAAAGGACAACACTTATATAAATAACACACAAAAGCGAAAAAGAAGACTAGATTTTATAGTTATAGAAAGATATCAAAAATCTACGCAAAAAATATAAAAAAATAATATCAAAGCAATCTAACATAAAAAAGGAATACAGAGCCGCACTTAGGCTAAAGAAGCGTGCATATAAAAAAAGGCTTTGAATTGTAGGGCGGCAGATGCTATTTCCCAGTCTAGATTTAGGTAATGTAGTCTGTATAGCAATTTTTACTAATTTAATCTAACCAAGCTATCTGCTATTTGAAAGCCTAAATAATATTTCGTACATTTTCTACTGCAACAACAAACTTTTTAAATGTAAAATATTGTGGACACACAGTCTTAGTGATTTACAACATTCAAAAAAATGCTCATGAGGTGACATATTTTCATAATGCAAATACCAAGCATTTTATTTTAATTAAACGGAATGTTAATATAGTAACATAATGAGGTGAATTAAAATCAAGCATCGAAAAATAAATGAGAAAGAAAATTCACAAGACAACAGATCCGATACATTCGAAGTTTGACCACCACGATAAAAAATATAAAACACATTTTTAATAGACAAACAAATATTTATATAGCTGACAAAGGAGCAATCATATTAAGGCAAGAATAACTATTTGTTGGGCATCATGCACCTTCAAAATATCTTTTGAGTCCGTAACATATACTGGATGAAATTGAAAAGTCGATAAATCGATTTAGATATCTATATTAAATAATTGGCGTCTTCGTGCCAATAACAAAATTCTGAACTTCGACTTTTAATTATGACTATGAAGTCTTGTAATTTTATACAATATTCAAATAAATATATCATGACTATTGTATATGTATCATTTTGTAGACTGATTTTAATTTCACCCAGTATTTTAAATTCTAAATACAACATCTATACTTTCTGCCTACCCTGTTAGGAACGAGGACGTTTTTATTATTGTATTATTGTCGATATGAGTAACTTATAGTTTATACAAAGTAATTCACAATATTATAGATAAAAGCTACAATTGTTTATTTATTTTATTTATTTAAAAAAACTTTATTGTACACCAGTGATATACATAATTACAAGTAAAGAAAAGATAAAACAAAAAACGTACAAAAGGCGGTCTTATCGCTCAAGGCGATCTCTTACAGACAACCAACCATAGGATGGATAAGAGGGAACAATAGTTTTGGGGTACCATGAGGTGTACGAAAAATGAAATACTAAAATATATACATGTATAAATACATATATACACATATATAAAAATATATGTACACATCAGCTACTCATATATACATACAAATATATATACTTAAAATAATATAAAAATATGTACTTATAAGAATAATATAAGATGAATGCATAAATATTAAAACATAAAATAACCAAACATATTAAATAAAATAATAATAATAATAATACATATATTACATGCGATGACTTCAGTTTGTTTGTGAAAGATAATGCTGTTTGATTAATCTTTTAAATATGGGCAGGGACTTAGCTCGCCTCACTGAGACCGGTAATGAATTCCATAGCCTAGCAGCTTGTACAGAAAAAGACTTATCAAAAAATGAAGTGGAATGCACTGGAATTTTTAGTGTTAAGTTCTCTGATGACCTCAGGGATCTAGAATGCGTAACATGAAGAAACTCGAATCGGTTTCTGAGATACAGGGGAGAGAGAGGATTATAAAGAATAGAATAAAGAAGAGATAGAATATGTGTATTCCGGCGAAACCTGATGGGTAACCACTTGAGCTTTTTGCGGAATTCGGAAACGTGATCATATTTGCGCAGTCCAAATATAAATCTAATACAAAAGTTTTGAAGACGCTCAAGTTTATTAAGTTGCTCCTCAGTGAGATCAAGATAACTGACATCCGCATAATCAAGAATGGGGAGCAGGAGGGATTGAGCAAGCGATTTTCTCGTGGCGATAGGCAGAAAATTGCGTAACCTCCGCAAGGACCCAGCCGAGGCGAATAGTTTCCTACTCAACTCTCGAAGCTGGGGACCCCAGGAAAGAGATTTGTCAACAATGATGCCTAGATTTCTCACAGTGTCGTTATAAGGAATAGATATCCCATTACAAGAAACCGGCGGTATGAGCGACCAGTTCAGTCTAGACATCAACCTGGGGCTGCCGACAACAATAACCTGCGTTTTACTCGGGTTAACGGTAAGTCCATACTCCTTACTCCAATTAGAAATGCGAAATATGTCGTCGTTAATAGCTAAGACAGCATCTTTCAGCTCATCAGGAGGTGCTTGGGAATATATTTGGAGATCATCTGCATAGAGGTGGTAGAATGAACGAAGAGTATTTGTGATTGAGTTTATAAAAATAGAGAAGAGTAGAGGAGATAGCACGCCACCCTGTGGAACGCCAGCAGAAATAGTGCACCAAGAAGATAAATTATCCTCAACACATATCCTCTGCCGGCGTCCGAACAGGTAACTACGAAACCAATCAACAGCACCTGGAGATATGTTAAGAGAAGACAATACACTGAGCAACACATCAAGATCGACCGTGTTGAAAGCATTGCTGAAGTCAATTGCAACATAATTAAATATATAATTTAGTTAGCAATTCTGTGCATAATTTTCATGCGAGACAAATTCAAAGTATATAATTTTAATTTATGTATAATTATTTTAATGTGTGACATATAGTCAAGAATATAACAATACAACCCTTCTTTGTTAAACTTTAATTATAGTTAATAGTTAATTAGGGATGTTTTTTTATTTTTTACTTACTATGTCACTGTGGCCATTCTCCTCCCAATCTTAAAGGAGGTCAGTGTCCAAAACTGGGATGTAATGTACTGATAGTTACTATAATAACTCGGTACTATATTTCCTTACCTTTATAGTTTCATATTACTAGCATTTTATTATCATTGGATTTCGTAAGTGCATTAAATTGACAAATTGGTAATTGCGTGATCACAGAAGACTATTGTATTTTTTTCCTTATTATTAAAATAAAAAATACTTTGATGACCAATAAAATCAAAGAAAATACTGAACAAACTGCCCTATAATTAAAATTTGTAACTACGCTATTTGATTCTTGTAATCTACCCTTTGGCGTATATATATGAGGCATCCCGGAACGGGGGGTCAGTACCCAATAAAAATTGCCTGGAGCACGCCCCATCACTAGATTTTTTTTATTCACTATTAAATCAGAAATTATCTTCTTGTCTGTAAGTAGTATATTTTAGAAAACATTATAATTGGGTACTTTGGCATAAGGCTTAAATAATAAGATCAATTTTGAATCCTTGGCAATCCGTCCTTTTCACCTGAAAAATATGTCTATACACGCCAAAAGATCTACATAATAAACGAACCTACACTACATTAAACTACTAATATTTACAAACCCTTGTTGAAATAAACATATTTCGGTGGTTTTCCGTCGGTGTTTTTGACAATTTCTTCGTATTTGTCCTTCTCGAGGCGCTTGATTGTGTCAATTGATAGTTTGCTGTAAAATAATTATAATTTATTGAATCACATTTTCACACACATAGTTTTAACCCCTCTTTAAGAACGTAATCTTGTAGTCATTTTAATCTTTAGAATCAGAAACTTCGACAGATTCCTTCTTCTTACAATTTACAAAAAGCAGAACCAAGCCTAATATTTGTGGGCTGCAAGAAGATTGCCTCAGTGCGGGAATCGAACCCGATGCCTTTTAAATACGGTTCTCAATCTACTGCGCCACGCAGGCTGTCAGCAATAAAGATAATTATTTTGTTATTGACTACACACATCGGTTATATATACTCAAAAATTTGTGTCAAAATCATAAATACCCAATTAATCTTAACTGACAGCATTGAAATCAAAGTACCAGCAAGGTACTTACTTTTGCAATAAATAATTGTATTCCTTATGTGCGTGGTGGCCTGTTGGTAACGGACCAGACGCGGCTGCCTACATGTTCACGATGGTCGCGGGTTCAAATCCCAGGGCACACCTCTGACTTTTCGGTGTTATGTGTGTATTGATAGTCAATCACCACGCACTTTAACGGTGAAGGAAAACATCGTGAGGAAACCTGCATACCGTAGCGATTTTAAAGAATTTCTACGGTATGTAAGTCCGCCAACCCGCACTAGGCCAGCGTGGTGGACTATATGGCCTAACCACTCTCAATCGATTCTCTCGATTGTAGAGTAGGCCCGTGCCCTGCAGTGGGACGTATATGGGCTGATATAGATAGATAGATAGATTCCTTATAATTATTATTGCATTAAAGTATAAATAAATAAGTAAGTAAGTACACCCAACAGTCACATACTACTGAGTCCTGTCGCCACACTCAGACCGAGGCTTGTGTCTTGGGTATCAGAAACTACTAGAGACTTTTCGGTCTCACAAACACCCAGACCAGAAACACATATCTGTGGTTCACACAAATATTTGTTTCGGTGCGGTTATCGAACCCGTGGCTTCTTGTTTCACAGCCGGCGTCTAACCAACTGCGCCACGGGGGCTGTCAAATGTAATTTAAGTAAATTGTTTTAAAATATTACTTATTATCTTACCATCTTTGCGGGAATATCGCGCAGGCGGTCGGCACCATGAATGTAAGGCTGGAATTAAGATTACAATTATATATTTTATTTGCGTTTTAACCAGTAAAATCATGATCATCTTCGACAACATTTCCCAACTAGGTCATCTGTCTATCTTGTAATTTGTCAAATTTAATAGTAAAGTTGGCAGACTACATAATATTGACTTGAATAACATGAAATATGCGATTCCTTTACAGGTAGAAAACTTCTAACAACTCCCTTGGGCTTTAGACAGACAACAAGTTACTAATTTAGAAGACATTGTTTACAATTTTCTCCATTATGGTACTTGTATTTATTATTAAGACCACTCTGTAAGAAAGGCGACTGCTATAGCCGTCGCGACCCACGAATTGAAAAACACTGCATTAGATTGATTTGCGCCAAAGTATAGAAGCACTCTAAATCTACAAAGTTGTGCGGTCGGTTTAGAATTGGTGATTCTGATTTCTGACTTAAGATTGATTACCAGAAAGATTCTTCCTAGCCCTAAGCCGCATTTAGCTAATTGCTAGACTTTGCAAACAATATAGATACTATAAAAATTCTAGAGGATTGTACAGAAAATAATGTTATTATTATCAATGGAGGACCTCGTAAGAATGTAATGTTTCGTGCGCTCGAAGAATGCTTTTATCTATGAATAGGTAACGTAGCGATTTTAAAGAATTTCTACGGTATATAAGTCCGCCAACCCGCACTAGGCCAGTGTGGTGGACTATATGGCCTAACCACTCTCAATCGATTCTCTCGATTGTAGAGTAGGCCCGTGCCCTGCAGTGGGACGTATATGGGCTGATATAGATAGATAGGTGACGGGAAAACAGAATCCAATGTTTAACAGGAAAATCTTTAACTATAAATAAAACGTTTGAGTCGGTAAGTAATGCTGACACAAAAGGTGACAAACAAAGATTTTACCCAAGTTATTAATGACTAGCTTCTGCCCGCAAACTTCGTCTACGTGATTAGCTTTATTTGGATTTTCCCATCCCGTTCCATCCCGTCTCATTCTCATTCAAGGTAGTCCCATCCCATCAATTTCGCGTTTAAAAAGTAACATATATATTTGAATTCCTTGCTCAGTCCACGGGAACACTACATTTATCGGGATAAAAGTAGCCTATGTGTTAATCCAGTGTGTCATAGTATAAATAAAATACTTACAACATGCCGACAATAGTCGTTTGTATCCCGATGTGTGCCCACTTGATGCGCTGCATCCAGGGTTTGGGCTCCAATTTCTCCATGATCACTGGCAGTAGTAACATGCCAGGGGCACACATAACGATTCTGCAACACATATTCCTCACTTAAATAACTTCACTGACGTAAGAAAAGAGAGAAAAAAAAAGAAGACAGTTCGTATTGCTGAGGGAGTTTCTTGCGCCGTTTCTTCTTCACAGCTACAACACGTTCCGAAGCGGTGGTAACAGAAATTAACGATTCAAAAGATCTTGTAAAAGACTACTTGAATGAAGAATATTTTGATTTTGATTTTGACTAACAATCATAAATAGTAATACCACTAGTAGATCACTGGTGGTAGGTCTGCCTAAGAGGCCGCCTGGGTAGGTACACCCGCAAAGTCTATTTCTCCCGCCAAACAGCATTGTAAATGCACTGTTGTGATCCGGTTTGAAGGACATTGTAGCCAGAGTAACTACTGGACATAATGAGACTTAACATCTTATGTCTCAGGATGGCGAGCGCAGTGGAATGCCAAGCATTGCCCTGTAAATTGTAATTCATGGTAATGTTTGCTTTTCTACTACTGTCCATGAGTGATCGTATCGCTTTCCATCAGGCGAATGCACGCTCGACTCGCTGTGTTCGTTCGATATTACTTGAAATCGGTCTTAAGTAATGTATGTTTTTCGTTTAACATTTACATCTTTTATAGAAAATCAAACGCACCTAGATGTGACGACTTGCGATATTCCTTTGACCGGAGCAATTTGTGACTTGCCAATCACTTTACCATCTTCATCCGTAACGTCCAAACCTGGAAATAAATAAATAAATAAATACACCCAACATTGTATTTATTGATGATAAATAATTATAATCGTGTTTGGGTGATAAATACATAGTTTTTGCTCAAATAATTATTTAAACCCTTGCGCACCATTGGTCTTTAACAGTAAGCGTCTGCACCCGGGCGACGCCGGGCCGGGCCGCTATCTATAATAATCTAAACAAATATTTTAAAGAGGAAAGATTTGATTGTTTTTTTTTTTACATTGAATAGGCTCTAAAACTACTGGACTAATTTGAAAAATTCTTTCACCATTAGAATCCTACATTATCCCTGATGAACATAGGCGATAAAATATTTTCAAAAAAGTTACAGATCCGTATAGAGGCCCGGGCGAGGCCGGGCTGGGCCGCTAGTTACTATATAAATACATAAAATATAATTATATATGTTTTCGCCTCATAAAAAATGCATGCAGTTAATTTTATGTAGCGTGAATTGTCGTTAACTTAAAGTAATATTCGATACACGTTTCTTACGATATTTACAAGGGAATGAATTTTATATTACTGCTTTTCGCTTTAACAATTATAGAAAGTAAGAAACACTTGCGTATTATCGGCGGCCGCGATGCAGCCGAAAATGAGTATCCATACGTGGCAAGATTTGAAATATTAAATTTTTTTAAGGGTAAGATAATCGAAAGATCACATTTATGCACCAGCACAATCCTTACTCCCGACTGGACTTTAACAGCGGCGCACTGCACCGATGAATTGGACATTAGAACGAATAAAAACCCATCATTTGTGGAGAAAGGAATTATTTGGTACGGCCATGTGCGCGCCGCAGCCACCAAAGATACTTACAGTGATATTTTGTATATAGTTAACCACCCGGCCACAATTCTCAATTATTTCATGGTATTACCTATAAATGACATAGCACTAGTTCGAACACAGCCTATAAAGATTAAAGAGTACGGGAAATTGAGCGCCCTTGATGCCAATAGCCTCATAGGACAAGAAGTCCACGTAGTCGGATACGGTCTCACAAATTCCAGCTACGGAAATCTAGAAGACACGATGGTTTTAAAAAAACCTTTGCAAGTTTTGAAAGCAATTATTAAAACTTGCAATAAGGATGAAATGTGGATATACCCTGCGCTGTGCCTCGCCAGCCCTTGCGGAATTTGGTCGTCGATACATGGCGGAGATTCGGGAGGGCCCGTCATTCATCCCTCCGGCGTGGTAGCAATCAACACAGCGTACGACAACGTCGATTTGTTAAATGAAGCAGATAGAACGCTTACTGTTGGGTACTTAACTCCCACTAGTCCTTATACGGACTGGATGTCGTCTTTGGTGACAAAATATAATGCATAATATTGAACAATCTTCAGCTTCTACATTCATTGCAAATATTTATTTATTGAAATAAAATCGCAGATAACTCAAAGTTACATTACCTACATTCAAAAAAGTAAATAAAAGTAAAGTAGTACATTCAAATTGAAGATTAAGACATTAATACTCATCTATAGGAGTTTTCCAGGTATAGGATCGAAGGAGACTTTTCAGACTTCACATGTAATGGTGTTCCAAACATTCGAACTAATATTTAGCTCTATGGGAATTAATGCACCGTAGCATGTCTGAATTGTTAGGCCTATGCCAATATTGTTAAGTTTTGAAATTGGAACCGTTAGGACTGCGGAGAGACTTCGGGTCTCTCTGTGTGTTCTATCGTCTGTTCCATGGGGAGGGCTCCGAGGAATTGTTTGAGATGGTACCAACGTCGCCCTTCTACCATCGCACCACCCGTCACCGCAGCAGAGTTCATCCCTACCACCTGGAAGCGTACCGCTCCCGAACGGTACGTTTCCAGCTTTCTTTCTTACCACGTACGTGCAAGCTCTGGAATGAACTCCCTGCATCGGTGTTTCCTGAGCGCTATGACCTGTCCTTCTGCAAACGAGGCTTAAAGAGAGTACTATCCTTAAGGTAGACAGCGACTTTGTTGTGCTGGACCCCTGGCATTGCGAAGGTCTATGGGCAGCGGTAGCCGCTAACCATCAGGCGGGCCGCTAGCTCGTCTGCCTATACGGCAATAAAAAAAAAGTTATTTGTCATTGTTATCATATTTATGTAACTACTAATATTATAAAGGCGAAAATTTGTGTGTTTGTTACTTCTTCACACTCACTCGGCTGGACCAATTCCAATGAAATTTAGTATAGAGGTAGCTGATACCCTAGATTAACACATAGGCTACTTTACATACCAGAAAAATTCAGTGTTCCCATGGGATGATCAAGGAGTCTTCCTGCACAAACGCCTGGGCCAATTTTAATGAAATTTGGTATAGAGGTAGCTGATACCCTAGATTAACACATAGGCATTTTTATCCCGAAAAAATGTAGTGTTCCTGTGGAATGGGCAATAAATTCAATAATGTATATTTGCTACTCTTTCAAACTCATAGGGATAGTTTGGGATGGAATATAGAGCGAATGAAAAGTGATAGTAGAGGACAGGATGGCATGTCTTGAGTCATAGAACAGATTGAGACCGGACGGGACGGGATGTAACAGATGGGATGAGAAAAACAGTATAAAGGAAGGCATTCGTGTTGAGTTTAAATATAAAACAGTTAATACGCAAAGTAATATGTGTCTGATGTAGACTGGATTCAAAAAGTGTGCACCCGCGCGACGCCGGGCTGTGCCGATATCTATACTTAATAATCTAAACAAGTATTTTAAAGTGGAAAGATTTTATTGTTTTTTTTTTTTTACATTGAATAGGCTCTGAAACTACTGGACTAATTTGAAAAATTCTTTCATCATTAGAATCTTACATTATCCTTGATGAACATAGGCAATAAAATATTTTCAAAAAAGTTGGGGTCCGTGTATCTGTACCCGGGCGAGGCCGGGCTGGGCCGCCAGTTACTATATAAATCATATAAATACGTAAAATATAATTTTATATGTTTTCGACTCATAAAAAATGCATGCAGTTAATTTTATGTAGCGTGAATTGTCGTTACCTTAAAGTAATATTCGATACACGGTTCTTACGATATTTACAAGGGAATGAATTTTATATTACTGCTTTTCGCTTTACGAATTATAGAAAGTAAGAAACACTTGCGTATTACCGGCGGCCGCGATGCTGCCGAAAATGAGTATCCATACGTGGCAAGATTTGAAATATTAAATTTTTTTAAGGGTAAGATAATCAAAAGATCACATTTATGCACCAGCACAATCCTCACTCCCGACTGGACTTTAACAGCGGCGCACTGCAGCGATGGATTCGACATTATAACGAATAAAAACCCATCGTTTGTGGAGAAAGGAATTATTTGGTACGGCCATGTGCGCGCCACAGCCACCAAAGATACTTACAGCGATATTTTGTATATAGTTAACCACCCGGCCACAATTCTCAATTATTTCATGGTATTACCTATAAATGACATAGCATTAGTTCGAACACAGCCTATAAATATTAAAGAGTACGGGAAATTGAGCGCCCTTGATGCCAATAGCCTCATAGGACAAGAAGTCCACGTAGTCGGATACGGTCTCACAAATTCCAGCTACGGAAATCTAGAAGACACGATGGTTTTAAAAAAACCTTTGCAAGTTTTGAAAGCAATTATTAAAAGTTGCAATAAGGATGAAATGTATACCGAAAGGATATACCGCGCGCTGTGCCTCGCCAGCCCTTGCGGAATTTGGTCGTCGATACATGGCGGAGATTCGGGAGGACCCGTCATTCATCCCTCCGGCGTGGTAGCCATCAACACAGCAAGCGACGACGACGATTCGTTAAATGAAGCAGATAGAACGCTTACTGTTGGGTACTTAACTCCCACTAGTCCTTATACAGACTGGATGTCGTCTTTAGTGACAAAACATAATGCATAATATTGAACAATCTTCAGCTTCTACATTCATTGCAAATATTTATTTATTGAAATAAAATCGCAGATAACTCAAAGTTACATTACCTACATTCAAAAAAGTAAATAAAAGTAAAGTAGTACATTCAAATTGAAGATTAAGATATTAATACTCATCTTCGGGGTTTTCAAGGTATGGGATCGAAGGAGACTTTTCAGACTTCACATGTGATGGTGTTCTAAACATTCGAACTAATATTTAGCTCTATGGGAATTAATGCACCGTAGCATGTCTGAATTGTTAGGCCTATGCCAATATTGTTAAGTTTTGAAATTGGAACCGTTAGGACTGCGGAGAGACTTCGGGTCTCTCTGTGTGTGTTCTATCGTCTGTTCCATGGGGAGGGCTCCGAGGAATTGTTTGAGATGGTACCAACGTCGCCCTTCTACCATCGCACCACCCGTCACCGCAGCAGAGTTCATCCCTACCACCTGGAAGCGTACCGCTCCCGAACGGTACGTTTCCAGCTTTCTTTCTTACCACGTACGTGCAAGCTCTGGAATGAACTCCCTGCATCGGTGTTTCCTGAGCGCTATGACCTGTCCTTCTGCAAACGAGGCTTAAAGAGAGTACTATCCTTAAGGTAGACAGCGACTTTGTTGTGCTGGACCCCTGGCATTGCGAAGGTCTATGGGCAGCGGTAGCCGCTTACCATCAGGCGGGCCGCTAGCTCGTCTGCCTATACGGCAATAAAAAAAAAGTTATTTGTCATTGTTATCATATTTATGTAACTACTAATATTATAAAGGCGAAAATTTGTGTGTTTGTTACTTCTTCACACTCAATCGGCTGGACCAATTCCAATGAAATTTAGTATAGAGGTAGCTGATACCCTAGATTAACACATAGGCATTTTTATCCCGAAAAAATGTAGTGTTGCTGTGGAATGGGCAATAAATTCAATAATGTATATTTGCTACTCTTTCAAACTCATAGGGATAGTTTGGGATGGAATATAGAGCGAATGAAAAGTGATAATAGAGGACAGGATGGCATGTCTTGAGTCATAGAACAGATTGAGACCGGACGGGACGGGATGTAACAGATGGGATGAGAAAAACAGTATAAAGGAAGGCATTCGTGTTGAGTTTAAATATAAAACAGTTCATACGCAAAGTAATATGTGTATGATGCGGACTTGATTCGAAAAGTGTCTGCACCCGCGCGTCGCCGGGCCGTGCCGATATCTATACTTAATAATCTAAACAAATATTTTAAAGATGAAAGATTTGATTGCTTTTTTTACATTGAATAGGCTCTGAAACTACTGGACTAATTTGAACAATTCTTTCACTTTAAGAATCTTACATTATCCCTGATGAATATAGGCGATAGAATATTTTCAAAAAGTTACAGATCCGTGTATATGCACCCGGGCAAAGCCGGGCTGGGCCGCTAGTGACTATATAAATACGTAAAATAATTTTACATGTTTTCGACTCATAAAAAATGCATGCAGTTAATTTTATGTAGCGTGAATTGTCGTTAACTTAAAGTAATATTCGATACACGTTTCTTACGATATTTACAAGGGAATGAATTTTATATTACTGCTTTTCGCTTTACGAATTATAGAATGTAAGAAACACTTACGTATTATCGGCGGCCGCGATGCAGCCGAAAATGAGTATCCATACGTGGCAAGATTTGAAATATTAAAATTTTTTAAGGGTAAGATAATCGAAAGATCACATCTATGCACCAGCACAATCCTCACTCCCGACTGGACTTTAACAGCGGCGCACTGCACCGATGAATTGGACAGTAGAAATAATAAAAACCCATCGTTTGTGGAGAAAGGAATTATTTGGTACAGCCATGTGCGCGCCGCCGCCACCAAAGATTCTTACAGTGATATTTTGTATACAGTTAAACATCCGGCCACAATTCTTAATATTTTCACGGTATTATTTATAAATGACATAGCACTAGTTCGAACACAGCCTATAAAGATTAAAGAATACGGGAAATTGAGCGCCCTGGATGCCAATAGCCTCATAGGACAAGAAGTCCACGTAGTCGGATACGGTATTACAAATTCCAGCTACGGAAATCTAGAAGATACGATGGTTTTAAAAAAACCTTTGCAAGTTTTGAAAGCAATTATTCAAAGTTGCAATGAGGATGAAATGTGGATATACCCCGCGCTGTGCCTCGCCAGCCCTTGCGGAATTTGGTCGATGATACATGGCGGAGATTCGGGAGGGCCCGTCATTCATCCCTCCGGCTTGGTAGCAATCAATACAGCGAGCGACGACGTCGATTTGTCAAATGAGGCAGATAGAACGCTTACTGTTGGGTACTTAACTCCCACTAGTCCTTATACGGACTGGATGTCGTCTTTGGTGACAAAATATAAAGCATAATATTGAACAATCTTCAGCTTCTACATTCATTGCATCTATTTATTTATTGAAATAAAATCGCAGATAACTCAAAGTTACATTACATTCAAAAAAGTAAATAAAAGTAAAGTAGTACATTCAAATTGCAGATTAAGTCATTAATACTCATCTATAGGGGTTTTCCAGGTATGGGATCGAAGGAGACTTTCAGACTTCACATGTAATGGTGTTTCAAACATTCGAACTAATATTTAGCTCTATGGGAATTAATGCACCGTAGCATGTCTGAATTGTTCGAACTATGCCATTATTGTTAAGTTTTGAAGTTATTTGTTATTGTTATCATATTTATGTAACTACTAATATTATAAAGGGGAAAGTTTGCGTGTTTGTTACGTTACTATGTACTTCACGCTCAATCGGCTGGACCAATTCCAATGATATTTAGTATAGAGGTAGCTGATACCCTAGATTAACACATAGGCATTTTTATCCCGAAAAAATGTAGTGTTCCTGTGGAATGGGCAATAAATTCAATAATGTATATTTGCTACTCTTTCAAACTCATAGGGATAGTTTGGGATGGAATATAGAGCGAATGAAAAGTGATATAAGAGGACAGGATGGCATGTCTTGAGTCATAGAACAGATTGAGACCGGACGGGACGGGATGTAACAGATGGGATGAGAAAAACAGTATAAAGGAAGGCATTCGTGTTGAGTTTAAATATAAAACAGTTCATACGCAAAGTAATATGTGTATGATGCGGACTGGATTCGAAAAGTGTCTGCACCCGCGCGTCGCCGGGCCGTGCCGATATCTATACTTAATAATCTAAACAAATATTTTAAAGATGAAAGATTTGATTGCTTTTTTTACATTGAATAGGCTCTGAAACTACTGGACTAATTTGAACAATTCTTTCACTTTAAGAATCTCACATTATCCCTGATGAATATAGGCGATAGAATATTTTCAAAAAGTTACAGATCCGTGTATGTGCCTTATATGGCGTGTGTCTAATAAGGTATTGTGAGTATTGTATTAAATGAAAGATCGGTTGATAGACACGTCCGTTTAATAGGTAACTTCTACAATACTAAAATCTTAATACTATGACATTAGCATATATACGTATAATGTCGGCACAATACATCCCCCTTTCTTTAATTTTGGGTATACAATCACAAAAAAACAAAAAATAAACAGGAAAAAGTAGCTACATAAAGATTTATATAAAAATGTATAAAGGATGTATATTTTCTTACATTTACTTAGTATTTAATAATACAGTAAAATACATAGATTTTTTATTAACTAAGTCAATACCTTAACTAAACGTATCGGTCCGAGTTCAAAACCTGAGTCATAACGCCACTCACAACACTGTTTACAGAATATTTTGTTCACAACACAAGCACTAATTAAATGACGACTCGCCGTGGAAGGTCGCCGTGGGAGCCTGGCTCGACGTTCTGCTGCTGTAGCTCTCGTCTCATAAAGGAAGCGTATTTTGTCTTGCACCTTCGCCACATCACGTACAGTCCAACTGCCAGAATGCATATGATTATGAATAATAGATACAGCTCGTGTCTATTATTTTTAGCGCTAATATCTGCGGTGCTGACAGCCGTGGCAGCGCTGTTTCCAGCACCATTCTGGGCGATTATGATCTCTTCCTTTTGCTCTTTGATCTGGTTTCCTCCCATGTTACTATGATGTGCTTTTTTTTTTATGGTTGGAAGCGCACGACAGGTTTGATGAGGCGTCCGTATCTCGATAATCTCGTTACATTTGTCTCGACTTTGTGTCCCGTTGCATTATTTGTCATGTCAGCAAATTCCTTGTCGCTAAGTGTAAACGCAGGCTTCAATCGGTCGATACTAACAACTTTCTGTGTATCTGCCTGCATCAATTTAAAATATTTGTCTGTTCGTTCTAAGACTTTAAAAGGACCTATGTATGGCTGTGTTAAAGGTTTTGTCACCTTGTCAACACGCACAAAAACATGACTGCATTGTTGTAAATCGGGATGGATAAATGTGTTCTCGAGTGGAGACCGCGCCTCGGCAAACGTAGTGTAGGACGCCCTCCAGCCAGGTGGAGCGACGATATTCGTGGGGTGGCTGGTAGCGGTTGGCGACGATGGGCTGAAGATCGAGCCCAGTGGCGTGCTATGGGAGAGGCCTATGTCCAGCAGTGGACGCAGAAGGGCTGATGATGATGATGAAATATTTTGTCTTGGTGATTTTCTCTCCTAGGTACAGAAGCTAGATCCGCTATTTTATTACGTAGATCTTTTCTCAACGGTTCAAAGAAGTCTCCGGGTAATCTTAAGCCTTCACCATATACCATTTCCGCGGCACTTATGTCTGTGTCATATCTTAAGCTCGCTCGTAGTCCAAGGAGTACTGACGGTAGTTCTGATACCCATTGATCCGTTTTCCCTCTACACATAAGTGCAGTTTTAAGCGAACGATGCCATCTCTCCACGATTCCATTCGACTGCGGATGGTATGAAGTGGTCCTGAATTTTTGGATACCCATTCTTTTTGCCAGTCGCGTAAACAATTGTGATAAAAATGTTGTTCCTTGATCTGTTGTAAGGAATAATGGTGTTCCGAATCTGGCTATCCAACCAGTGTAAAGTATATCAGCCACTGTTTCAGAGGTAATATCTTTGACAGGATATGCTTCTGGCCAGCCAGTTTTTCTATCCACCATGGTAACGATATATCTGTATCCTTGGCAATAAATAAGTGGGCCGACAATGTCCATATGTAAATGTTCAAAACGGTCAGTTTGAATAAAATGTCCATGTGGAGACACTGTATGTCTGTGCACCTTTGATTTTTGGCAACCTATACATGACTTCGTCCAAATTCCAATGTCTTTATTCATGCCATACCATATAAAGCGTTCCTGCATCATCTTTCGTGTAGCCCGTATGCCTGGGTGGCTTATCTCATGCACCGCTTTGAAAGCTGATATGCGGAATGCCGCGGGCAAATATGGACGTGCTCTATTACATGACACTTCGCAATAAATTGGTTTATTGCAATTAGGTATGAATATTTGCTGAAAGTTGTATGATTTATTTCGTAACAATATTTGTAAGTCTTCGTCTTTAGTTTGCGCCTCCGCTAACTTTTCGTAATCAATAGGTGAATTTGAAATCTCTATACTCGCTATGCGTGATAAGCAGTCAGCAGCTACATTATCGGTGCCAGACACATGTTTTATTGAGCTGCAAAATTGCATAATAAAATCTAGATGTCGAATGCGCCTTGGTGTATCGCTTTTACCGATAGTGTTACGTTGCAAAGAATATACAATCGGTTTATGATCTGTATATACTGTAAGAGGTCTGCCTTCTATCAGTGGCGAAGGGTTCTTACAAGCCGATTCCTAACAGCACGCCTTATAATTTAAAGGAAATTATTAATTATTTACATTTTTTTAAACAAGTAAATATAAACAATAAACAAATGTTATTCGATATTAATAAACAAAATATTATCGATCAATTAATAACACAACGACAAACGCATTGCGCGATGTTCAACGTAAGTACATGCATACGAAACACGCGGCCGCCTAGATCCCGATGACGTCACGTCAGGCTACAAGGACACAGCACGAGTTCCCGTTGCTCTCGCGCTCATTTCCAACGCATTATTTGCCATCTCTGTTACACGTTTGTTGCTCAGAACTGCATGCAAAATTGCACCTTAAAACTTATAGCTTTTAAGGTCTAACTTTATTTGTAGAAATACGACGGTATTCGCTTGTGAATATGCCGGTGGGCCTACGGCTTATAAAGTAATTTGCCAGTTCGCGCCTCTTTTATTTCGTGTTTATAATTAGAAAATATTATTTACTACTGTGTTGTTTCAGTGTATATGTATAATGCGGTGTCTATTTTTAGGTTTGTATATAATTAGTGGGTAATTTATGAAATTTTACTGGTTTCGAAGTGCAAACAGATCTATCTATTTAGAAAAACTTTAATGATGAATGAAACTTGATAATGTCGTATGTATTGTTTTATCTTATGAATTGCATTATTAAGAGGTAATTTTAAAAATGCTGCATTTACGTAATTAAAAAACGCACTGGAAATTATATTAAATTTGATAATACATTTAAGTACCAGAGAAAGAACGGCAACTGACAAGTTTTAATTATTTAATAAATATTGTAATGCCGTATTTTTGTTAGCGTTGATTCAAAATAGGACATACAAACATAACCCACGCCTGCATCCCATGAGGGTTGCCAGATTCGATAGATCTCCAGTTAGCTCTATACTGGCATCGTTTTACTTTCGTCCACTTACATCAATCTCTTCATCTTTTTTTTATATATAAGGAACGTTTGAAATTTTATTGTCGATCAATTTCAAAACAGGGTAATGTTGTCTTTTGCATTGAATCGAAATTTACTTTAAAAACGTTAAAAAAAGCACCTAACGGGCACAGTGCTATTCCGTGCAAGTGTTGTATGAAAATATAGTAAGTATTACTAAGCTAATATGTCGCTCAATATCTTACGTACATAACGGAGTAAAAATATAAGTATGAGTACTTGTTAATTTAATAAAACTAGTCACCAGAAGTATCGGCTTCCCTTTTGAAAAAAGTCACCCTTCGCCACTGCCTTCTATTAATGGTCTAAAATGCTTAATGGCCATGTAAATCGCAAGTAACTCTCTATCGTATGTACTGTACTTTTGTTGAGCTTCACTCAATCTATTAGAAAAGAATCCTAGCGGTTTCCATGTATCACCTTCACGCTGTTGCAAGACGGCACCGGCACAAGTACTCGAACAATCTGTCATAAGAGCGATTGTTGCTTCCGACGACGGGAAAGACAGGGTCATTGCGCTTTTCAGGCTTTGTTTACACTGTTCGAAGGCGTTTATCGAGTCATCATTCCATTCAATAATACTCTTATCTTTTTTCTTGGCATTGTGTAAGTAAACATTTAACTTTGCGTGTATCTCTGCCGCTTTTGGAAGATGTCGTCTGTAGAAGTTGACCATACCCAAGAAGCGTCGTAACTCTTCAACAGTGTTCGGCCTTGGAAATTCCGAAATTACTTTAACTTGCTGTTCCATTGGTCTTAAACCGTCGGTAGACACATGATATCCAAGAAAGTTTAGCTCCGATTTACCAAATTCGCATTTCGCTAAGTTTATAGTAATTCCATATGTGTCTAAGCGTTTTAATACTTCTCGTACATGCTGCTTGTGCTCCTTTATTGTGGATGCAATGATAATATCGTCGATATATATAAATACATAATCTAAATTCTTTAAGACTTCGTCATTTAAAAATCTTTGAAAGGTTTGGGCTGCGTTCTTGAAACCAAAACCTAATCTTAAAAATTCATATAACCCAAATGGTGTGGTTATAGCCGTTTTAGGTATGTCATCCGTATTAATAGCGATATTATGGTAAGCTCTCTGTAAGTCTATGCGGGAAAATAAAGATTTTCCATGCAACAAATATGTGCAATCCTGTATGCGCGGTATCGGATATCGATCCGGTTTCGTAATCGCATTTAATTGACGATAATCACCGCACGGTCGTATCTCACCGTTTTTCTTAATGACGACGTGTAATGGACTTGCCCAATTGCTCTTTGATGGTCTGCATATGCCCATTTCTTGCATTCTTTGAAATTCTGCCTTCGCCTTACTATACTTATCCGGCGGTAGAGGCCTCGGGCGTGCGTAAACAGCTGGTCCCGTTGTCTCTATGTAATGAACTACAGAATGGCATGGCGTATTTTTAAAACACATCGGCTTGGTTACATTCGGGAATTCCGCTAATATATCGCTATACAGATTTTCACAGTTGATTGTTCTCACTGTAGGTTGTTCTTGCAGTGATATAGACGCGATTGCTTGTAAATTTGTCACAGAGTCAATAAGTTTTCGTCTATTTAAGTCCACTAGTAACTTATGATGAGCCAGGAAGTCAGCACCTAGGATGGGTTGCTTGACATCGGCCAACACAAATGTCCACTGAAACGGTCTACGTAAATTAAAGTCTAAATTTAAGGTTTTTACACCAAATGTCTTTATTTCTGTGCCGTTCGCGGCATATAGTTTATATTCATCGCAATCACTATTAATAAAACGAGTTCTATTCACTGGCAGCACAGAAATATTAGCTCCCGTGTCCACTAAAAATGTCAATTTACTTTTACTATCCGTAACACAAAGGCGGTGTACTGGCGATATGGCACAAATCTCCGCCCGCGATTGTACCTCAATTAGTTTTCCTGTTTTTCAGGCTTCTTCCAGGAACACGGCTCTAGACATTTTCTTGCCCTTTGTCTGTATTTATAATGGTAATAACACAACCAATCCGGGCTGCTAGGCGAGCGACGGATCGAATTGCGGCCGCGTGACCTTGATCTTGAACGGGAGTGATAACGATTATAGCGTTTTGTCTCATTTCTCTGACCTTCCAGTTCTCGTATTTTTAGGCTAAGTTTGGCTAACTCGGCCAAAATAAACGTATTGTCACTGGTTATACCGGGCGCCATATGAACTTCCGAGAGCTGCAACGGTCGCGTTGTTTCCATCACCTTATCGGCGATAGTTGCCAAATTCTCAAGATCCGTAACTTCTGTAACAGCGAGCACACCTCGTACTTCCGAAGGCAGATGTCCTTGCCACATAATCCGAAGTGTTTCGTCCGGTATCTTCTCGCGCGCCAGGTCTCGCATTTTTCTGAGGAGTTGAGAGGGCTTCTGGTCGCCCAACTCCATCTCACTCAGTAACTTTTGGAATTGCCTCATCTCTGACTCTTCATACACTTTCATCAGCCGTTCCTTTAAAGTGTCAAATTTCCTAGTCTCTGGCGGCTTAAGCAGGATGTCGCTGACTTGCTGTACAACATCTTTTCCTAGTTTTGTAATGACCATGTTGTACCTCGCTTCGTCACCGAGTTTTTGTGGGCCTAGGACAGCTTCGCATTGAACGAACCAAAGTCTTGGCGGGTCTTTCCAAAATTCGGGAATTCTCGAAGACACAGAAACTACAGCTATTTCCGCTCCGCCGGCTTGTGGTGATGGTAATTGCAGGTTGTCGTGTTTTGACATCTTGGAATGTTACCTTAAGCAAGACAATTATATTCCGTCTGTACTTTGCACTCTTTAGTCTGCGCGTGTCCGATCGGGTCACCACTGTTCAGAAGGTTGCGTGTTCAAATCACGTCGGGGTCACCACTGTGCCTTATATGGCGTGTGTCTAATAAGGTATTGTGAGTATTGTATTAAATGAAAGATCGGTTGATAGACACGTCCGTTTAATAGGTAACTTCTACAATACTAAAATCTTAATACTATGACATTAGCATATATACGTATAATGTCGGCACATGTATATGCACCCGGGCAAAGCCGGGCTGGGCCGCTAGTGACTATATAAATACGTAAAATAATTTTACATGTTTACGACTCATAAAAAATGCATGCAGTTAATTTTATGTAGCGTGAATTGTCGTTAACTTAAAGTAATATTCGATACACGTTTCTTACGATATTAACAAGGGAATGAATTTTATATTACTGCTTTTCGCTTTACGAATTATAGAATGTAAGAAACACTTGCGTATTATCGGCGGCCGCGATGCAGCCGAAAATGAGTATCCATACGTGGCAAGATTTGAAATATTAAAATTTTTTAAGGGTAAGATAATCGAAAGATCACATTTATGCACCAGCACAATCCTCACTCCCGACTGGACTTTAACAGCGGCGCACTGCAGCGATGTATTCGACATTATAACGAATAAAAACCCATCGTTTGTGGAGAAAGGAATTATTTGGTACGGCCATGTGCGCGCCGCCGCCACCAAAGATTCTTACAGTGATATTTTGTATACAGTTAAACATCCGGCCACAATTATAATTTTTTTCATGGGATTACCTCTAAATGATATAGCACTAGTTCGAACACAGCCTATAAAGATTAAAGAGTACGGGAGATTGAGCGCCCTGGATGCCAATAGCCTCATAGGACAAGAAGTCCACGTAGTCGGATACGGTCTCACAAATTCCAGCTATTTAAATGTAAACGATACGATGGTTTTAAAAAAACCTTTGCAAGTGTTGAAAGCAATTATTAAAAATTGCAATAAGAACGAAATGTTGATATACCCCGCGCTGTGCCTCGCCAGCCCCTGCGGAGTTTGGTCGTCGATACTTGAGGGAGATTCGGGAGGACCCGTCATTCATCCCTCCGGCGTGGTAGCCATCAACACAGCGAGCCACAAGGTCGATTTGTTAAATGAAGCAGATAAAGCGCTTACTGTTGGGTTCTTAACTTCCACAAGTCCTTATACAGACTGGATGTCGTCTTTGGTGACAAAATATAATGCATAATATTGAACAATCTTCGGCATCTATTTATTAATTGAAAAAAAAAATCGCATATCACTCACTTATTTGTAATAATTACCGTTTCGTGGGAGCGGTGTATGATGTACATTCAAATTCAGGATAGGTATTGCCTAAATGCTTTCCAGGCTTCACTTATAATGGTGTTCCAAACATTTTTACTAATATTTACCTCTATGGAATTTAATGTACCGTAGCATGTCTGAATTGTTCGGACTATGCCATTTTTGTTAAGTTTTGACGTTATTTATTATTGTTATCATATTAACTGTATGTAAAACGATAGGAAAATACTTAAATAATAAAATGATGTTTTAATTCATCTATTTATTTAACACCAACTTCAGTTATTATTATTATTTTTAGTTAACCCATTTCGTCCCACTGCTGGGCAAAGTAAGTAATGTTGTTTTGCTTCGAACGTCTGCTACGCCAGTTTTCAAGCGAATTTCGCGGTTTCGCACGCTATCACTCAGCCTTACTCCCAAGATACTGCGCTCCATAGCTCTCTGACAAACCTTGAGTTGGGACTTTTGTGATTCGGTCAAAGACCACGTCTGAGCTCCGTAGGTCAAAATATACACACGTCGATGAGTTTCCGTTTTAGATATATTGGGAGGTTGCCCTTCATGTATCGCTGAAATTCTTCCTAGTCTCTAGAAGATCCATGTAATATACAATTCCAGATGATATTTGTATACTATCCAGCATGGTTTTACGCTCATTCTGCCAAAGACTACACTCCCAAAATATATGGGCGGACTGTTCATGTTCGCAATTAGGTGATGAATATGGGCACGCAGACGAATTAGCTTAAATAAGTAATAGTTTAGACCTAAAGTAACCATATCCCGTAAGAAACTGTGATACGCAATAATCGACATCTAGCCAAGTCTTTGTCAAACGATCACGCACGCCAGGAAAATATTGGTATAGATGCCTATGGTACTTATATATTGTTAAAATGTACAGTAATAAAAACGACAGGCAGGTTATAAATATATACCCACATGTGATCCATTCCCGATATGGCGATAGGCTCGCCCCCTATCATATCATGGGACGTAACATACAAGGCGAAATGTGGGTGGTCCTGGTGGCTCCTCTGCCTACCCCTTCGGGGATAAAAGGCGTGAGTACATACATAGTATGTATGATCCATTCTTTCATATACATACCTAATATGATTTCATTCTGCCTCATCAATGGAATGTTGACCCAGTTAGCGGCCGCCACGGCGACGAACGGCACGAATCTCTGCCGGCAAAATAATTTCCATTACAATAAACACAAGAGGAAACGTTGGTTACAACCTCGCTTGAAAGAGCATCATTACCTAAATTGAGTAATTTTGTTGGTTTACTAGAATACATCGGTGGACCTTGAGATGGCGAGGTAGATTTCAAGTTTTGACGTTTTGTTACATTAATTGAGCCATCTTGGTTATTGGATCCTGCGCAGGTGGAAGTATATTCGTATACATCGGAATAGAATAGGAATACTGGCGGTAGGTCTCTCATATGTGAGAGGCCGCCTGGGTAGGTACCATCGCAATGTCTATTTCTCCTGCCAAACAGCAGTGTGAATGCGCTGTTGTGTTCCGGTTTGAAGGACATTGTAGCCAGAGTAACTACTGGACATATTGAGACTTAACATCTTATGTCTCAGGATGGCGAGCACAGTGGAATTCCAAGCATTGCCTTGTAATTCATGGTGTTGTTTGGTTTTGCTACTGTCCATGAGCGGTCGTATCGCTTACCATCAGGCGAATGGCATGCTCGTCTCGCCATTTATAAAAATAAAAAATATAAAAAATTATCGTACACTATAGTAGAAAGCTCTTAGATAATATTAAGTGGCCCCAGGTGGGACATTTATGTTAAAGCTGTTCGGGTTGACTTCTTCGGGTCAGTATGAAACTTTTAAACCCAAATTCACTACAATTATTCAAATTCCAAAAAAATAGTCCTATCACATTGTTTCATCCTGTATGAATCGTACATTAAATGTTTTTACACACGATTTTAAACGTGAAATCGCAATCAGTAAGAGATAAAATTGTATTACCCAGCGCGTGTTTACAAGTTTAAAGAGCATTAGCGCAATAAAACCTCCACGCTGTTTGATTATCTTGTTTATTTGCATGTTTGCACCTTGTAATCTTTTTATATAGAGTGTATTATAAAACGATATATCTGGCTCAGATGGCGACACAGAAAATCCTCAAGGATATTATTGCTCATTCACAGCTTGCATAAAAAATGAAATTTAGAAGTGGAAGAAGTGCTTTCACCTACTTTTAACTGATGCCATTATTACTGGCCCTTGAGGAGAAACTATAGTATTGATACGGTGTCCCCTAGCTACCATCCATAGCTGTGTAAAAAGCAGCATAATATCTAAGCCAGCGGCGTTTCTTCATTTGCCCGTACTACCACTACCTTCATACTTACATAATACGAGATAGGCCTTAATGTGTTTTAATTCATGCAATAAGGTTTGAGTAATCTTCTTCATCAAATTCCATGCTAAATTTAGGCCTCCAAGGGTCACAACGACCTATTACGAAGCGGCCTGCATCCAGCGGTTTCCTCCCACCTCTATCACATTGTCTGTCCAATTTGTAGGTGGTCCGAGGCGGCGCTTGCCGATTTGACTATTGGTTAGCGATTTTACTACCAGCTTTTACACCTTTTACATTCAATTCATCAAATACATTTAATGAACGTTGATAGACTTAATTTACATTGGAAATGAGAAAATTATCATTAATAATTGAAGAAAAGTCAATACTCACAGCAAGAATAGGGTTGGTGGCGCGTTTCTGCACGCCATACTTGAAGATGAGCGCCGTGGTCATTGCCGCTGATGTGGCCGATACATACGCCACGCCCATCTGAGTGGTCGTCAAAGGAGAGTTCGCGTTGCGGTTCGTGTAATTCACTAGCGCGTTGAACGACTGGTTCACCCACTGCCAGAATACTACTGCTGTTGCCGTTCTGTAGGGGTAAATTATATGGCAATTTTATGGTAAGATGCTTTGGCTTCAGTCTGTGTAAGCAGCTTCGGTAACGTAAATGTATCGACCGGCGAAAGAAGGTTGTCTCTTTCAAATACAGCAGTTACCATCAGGTTCGTTAGTTATTTTATATTGCTAGCATAAAAGAAACGTTTTTATACAGTATACATCCTAACGAGAGATCTTTCATCTCGTGACAGATGCAAGCGAACATCTGAATTCACTGGATATCCGAGAGATGATAGGTCCGGTAATACTTCTCTACATTGTCTCTATAGAATACTAAGTAACAGATACAAATAAGAATTGCACGTAATTTCATAACATATTATATTCGTAAATTACACATTTGACAATGATTGATTTACAAAAGTAAATAAAACGATGCGACTTGCGATAGTGACATACAGTAATACGATAGGAACCAATTACGTAATATCTATATATTGTGAATATATTTCAGACGATAAATTGATAACGCAGACTGCATATCATTGATCATGATGGAACGATTAATAACTATTAAGAAGTAGATCGATTGTCCCGCCTCGCTACCTTGATAACTTGTTAAGGCCATTACGCTTACAATTAAAATAGTTGTGTGAATAAAGTTGGAATGGAAATACGGATTTTACGTACTTTTAGTTGCTCTGACAGATTTTACAAGACCCAAACAATAATATAGATGTTTGATGGCTTAGAAAATACGAAGAACTTTTTTCCCCACAAATTTATAGCCGACGCTAATATTAGTGAAAACCCGTAACCTTTAGTTTTACAGTAACTTTCTCATGCATACCGCCAGGGAGGTTGTTAAATAAATTTATGTACCAAAGGATTAAAGCCGGCTCGGGATATTTAGGTCAACCTTTACCATCGGTACCATAACATAACAGCGAAGAAGTTACTTCTCGTAGATTTTTTATCACATTGTGTTTGCCTCAACTAAACCGGTCGCAGAGTGACTACCAGTTATAAAATTATTTGCAAAATGTCCAAGGCCACAAAAAATGACTGAATGTCAGACACACCTCCTTTAAACGTCGTAATAAAAACTAATGACGTAGTAACCTCGCTTCTTTTAATAATTATGCTATTTGCGTACAAAACATTTGAATTCTGTGATGAGTGACGTCACTTTTCTGGCACGTGAGCGAAACTAAAATGTTTCGGCCAAATGTGAACTGTAATTATTGTCAATTACAAATGTAGATTACAAAGTTTTTTAAAAGCATTGTTTTGGCTCAAGGCGATAATTTATGGACGTCACAATAAAATTAAAACCGTTGAATAAGATCCATTCTCTCCAATGTCTATTAATTCATAATAATTATACTAAGATTCTGTGCGAATAAATTAACTTTGTTTCTGATGTTAGTAACCCTTAAATTTAGATAAATTCTACATGTATCAGGGCATTTCACCAACAAAGGCTTTAACGTGATCAAAAGCCTATTCCGACTATAACTAGAATGAGATCTTCTGGCTCGATTCCAGGTTTCACATATCCGATTTTTTTACGTCTAAGTATATTCATTACTAAGTTACATAGAGTTTAGATGGTAACAGATGTTTCGGAAAATACAGAAATAAAATAACAATACAAGGACTCGCAACAAAATTAGCTTCGTTTCAGATATTTATTGTGTTTTGACGTCACAAAACGTCAGCTTCGCACACAGAATACCTCTGTCCCGCCAAATAATAATGCAAATATATTTCGTGTGCTGCGAACATTACTGGCAATTTAAAGAGGGTCAAAGCATGCATTTTAAAACTACTTTTATGAATGTTTATAAAGTGGTTTATATTTGTGGCTGTTTGACTCAATGTAGTTTCAATAGCTAGCTGTCAAACGAAACGGTGTGGGTTCAATTCTCGCACTGAATCAAATGATACTATAAGTAACGAATAATCAATATTTTTTAGAGTCTGGTTTTTATGTAGTATGTATGTATAGTCATGAGATAGAATAGAATAGGGATTAAGGTATTTTTTTGCGATAATCTTAATATCGTCGGTGTAGTTAAGCAACTTTCAAGTACCTATCTACTATGAATATTGAGTTCAAGCCGTCAATCGCTCACTTGCGGTCGGCGCAACATGCTTTATGCATGTTTGATGTTATGCACATAAGCATAACTGACATCGATTTTATCTACAATCTATTTAATTTGCCATTAACGAATAGGCAGATATATTTACGTGCTATATATCTTTTAATGATATCAGGAGAATCTATGAAAGATAAATTGGAAGCAGCAAATCATTTTATGACCGCATGTCTCATAATCTTGGAATAATGTGTTGATTTCGTCATCATTCTCAACCAAAGAAAGTGGATTGCGAAATATATGCCTACAAAAATATTGCTATATAGACTAAATCTTAAGATACAACTTTTAACTCACCTGTACCATTGTAACATAGCTCCTGTGATAAGGCAGCCTCCAGGCATTTGGAATGACATCCTTCCGAAGACATTCTGCAATTCTCCACTATCAGGATGGAAAGCTGACTCATACAACTGCTTGGCCTTTATTACCTGTTCCAATTGAGTACCCGATGGCTCTTGACCTGCCCTACAAAAAACATGATGATCAATATTCAATTATTGTTGCTTTTTATTGTCTTGCAAAACCTGATGCTAAGGTAATGTATTTATTCTGGACTTAATTTTATTGTTTTTATTTATAAGTATAATATGTTCGTATTTATTTAATAAATCGTTGTTCACAGGTAAATAAGTCCATAGCTGAACATAAGCAGTCCTCCAAAAAGTTCAGTGTTAAACACTACAATTTTTTTCAGTTTCTTAAAATAATGTACTGACATTATTTTATAATCAATAAAAATTGTTTTCAATTATTTAATTACATAGTAAACTTTTGAATAAACTTAACCACATAGTTGTATGTTCACTTACTTGAACTAGGAAGCACTGTAGAACATTATACATTACTGTGCTACATAATAGATTTCACACCTTAGATATGGTGGTTGTTAATTGTTGTTCAACAAATGCTAATATCCTACCACAAAGAATTCTGATACTAGGAATTATAACTTCTGTTTCGAAATTGTAAAAATATCTTAAGTAATGGTACACTTACTTGTATTTTAAATAGAGTTCTTTTGCCTCATACAATTCCTTCTCAGAAGCCAAAGAGAGCAAGGGGTTTGATATGAAAGCAAAATGCCGGAATCTTCCTACAAATGTGTTTTGATCCCAAAGAGGCTGGGTAATGTCTATTCTCTTCTCTAAAGCCATTTTCTAGAACAAAAAATACATCATTCATAACATTATTTAATCAGGTTGTTTAATGTATTTCCTTTGTATTAAGGATAGTGAAAAAACGTGACGCTTAAAGACATAAACCTTGAATCCATGTTAAAATTATTTTAATAAATTAATATTTAGTTATTGTTGCGTATTTTTGTGGAAACTGTATAAATTAACATTAAGATCAAAACAAAATAAAAACATTTGTAATAATAGCCAATGTTTTGCGCTTGCCAAATTGAATGCCAAAGTAAAACAGGTTTGGTACAAAAAACAGATAACTGAACATACATGATTTCATAAACATATCAGTGGATCAGAATAAATATTTGCTAACTTTATACCAAGTAGGTCATTTGTCAAGAATGAATTTATATTTATTATTTGTTTTTATTATTGTCCTTTTAAAAGTATGTATTTAGAATTATTTTAGCAGGAAACGTATACCAGATGTACGAACCAGGAATATCTTCTGGATATGTACATAAATCGAACGAACTATCAGGGAAAAAAATTGTTACATTAAACCATGAACTAAAGTTAGCTACTAAGATATTTGGACAACTTAGACGTAAGATTTGTAAATATCAACACAGCTATTGCCATTCAATAACCTTGAAATTAAAGCAAGTAAATACTAGTACCGGTGAGGTTTTTATAAATATACGCACACCTATTAAATACATTATGTAAGCATTACAGACTACTTTATATGAAAAAAAAAAACACTTTCAATATTAATAAATCTCCATTTGTACTTACCACTTAAAGTTTTAAATATTTCACGGTAAAGGAAGCTTATTAAAAACAAATGAAAAGCGATACGTTTTCACCCCACACTTGCGAATTATTAACTGTCAATTGAAGTCTACGACCTTATCAATGCGACATACAGCTGGTAGATAATACGATGTTGATAGAATTTAACACTTTATGCGTTCAGCAATAAAGTGCATTTTCCTGTACTAGTAACCCACAATCTAATAGATCGTATTTTGCGTTCGAATACACGCATGTTTGGATAAGTCGTTTATATTTTATTTGTTTATTAGAACTGTAAAACAACATTTAAATTAAATAACTAGGTGTTTATGGACTAAATAAATATAACTAACATAGTAGAGTACCTTGAAATGCTATGGATTTGTTATCCTTAATAAGTATCCGAAACATAACCTTAAATGAAAAACCAAATCTTGTTTTTGATTTAACTAAAATATGGCGGCTGTCGCTGCAACAGCCGATATGACGATTCAAAAGGATTCTGAGATTTTAGTGAAGGTGGAAGAAGCTTTAACCGATTTAATAGTTGTTTCCTATTGTACTGAGGATAAAAAGTTCCAAGGTGTTCTTCTAGACTCCAATAAAGGGTAGGTAAACCAAATAGTAAGATAGGTGTTTTTATCGATTATTGCTCATAATTCCTTAAAAATACCTCTTGTGTTCATATTTTTGCAGTAACTTGCCTTTTGGGGTGTATAGTCTCCATCCAGCCTTTTCAAAACAGTCTGAACCCACCGATGACAAAGATAAATTACATTCCGTTAGTCAAAGGTACACATACCAAGAACCCCAATATGCTCGTGAAAATGAAGAGAAAACGAAGAAACCAACAGCTAAAAGCAAGCCACAGCAACGGCAGAAGATGACAGTGAGACTACGGCCCCGGAAGGTGCTTTGTTCCAACTGCAATGGCATCTGTAACGAGAACAGTGAAAATGTAGACGTATCAAAAAAACGTAAGTTTGGCGATGATGACGATGGCCAACTCGAGTCTGAGTCATCGGGTGGCGAAAAAAAATACCTCATGGGCGGCATGCTCATCCCTAAGCTGTCCAGATTGCAACCCAACGAGATTAGTAGTGCGATTAAAGGTACAGCAAAAATTAACAAGGCTAGTGAAAAGTCAATCAAAGCCATCAAAAGTAGTAATAGTGAACAAACCACGCAGGAAATGGCATTCGTCAGCGTCTCGGACATGGAAGGACAGGATGGTAAAGATGAAAACGATATGTCATTTAGCTCAATGTTTTCAAGTGCCAGGACACTCAAAATATGTTTTGGTGAAGGTGAAGGCACTGTAGTAAAGATACCACCAATAACTGGCGACTTCAATGAGGATTCTGGTGTATCCTGTGATATGTCTAAATCAGATTCTAAAGCTGCAAAAAAAGCACTCAAAAAGGCGAAAAAACAAGCCAAAAAAAGCACTACTACAACCGGTCAATCTCCTAAACACATAGGCGCATTATCTCCAAGAAACAATGTCGCCAATAGCCCACCTAGTCTGGACCCATTAGAAAAGAAACACAAGCACCGAGTAAAACATAAAAAGAAGTACAAAGCCCAAAAGAAAAGGGATGAAAACACAAGTAAATGTGTAGAAAGTGAATCCATAGACTATTTTAGTGATATTAAAGAACATTGTATGAAACAGAAGTTGTCAATTAGTTTACGGAGGTTGAGTAGTAATTCCTATGAAAAGAGGAGTGAGAATGACATCATAGAGAGTGGTTCAGATGAGTGGGAGGGAGAGATGGTGCCAGATTTTCCTGCAAATGGCACAGAAGGGGGCGGTGGCAGGTTACTTAGAGTTTCTCCTGGAGACATTGTTTGGGGGAAGGTTGTAGGATTCCCGTGGTGGCCAGGTCGAGTCCTGAGTGTTTCATCTACATCTAAAGCACATGTGGCATGGTACGCTTCAACAACATCATCATTAATGCCTTGTGACAGCTTGAGCCCATTTTTAGAAGATTATAAGGTATGTTGAACAAATACTAAGATCACTATTGACTAGTAGTATGCTAGTGATTTGTATCTAGTATAAGTAATATGTAGTAGTTTGCTGAAATACTAATGAACTATCATATTATAAAAATGTTAAAAAACTACTGAACTGCTTGGTTAATAATTACAAAATGTCATATGATTCATTTCAGTCATATCAAATGATTTTTTAAATGGGTTTTATTACTGAGACATTATTATATCTTGTATTTTTTTATAGAAATATCTATTTTTTTTTAATGTCCAGATAATCAATTTTTACATCTTGTCCTTTTTTATAAATTAACTTCTTTGATATAAAGGAAAACATGTTGGTCTGTAGACTAACTCAATTACATTCTAGGAATTTCCCTAAGGCAATACATAAGTAATTATAATAAAAAACGATTACATCATACAACCTAATAATCATAAGTAGGTCAAGGAACACTATTGTGGTTTTAATATACCTGTGGTTTCGTAGAGTAGACTTCGCCAAGAACCAATGACCCAATATTTTAATGAAGTTACATTTTTGAATTAATTAAAATGTACTTCTATGATTTTAAAATAATTATTAACCTATTATTTAACTTTAGCCCTTATAAATTATGTCTATTTAAATGTAATATGATTGTACAGATAACTTATACTAAAATAAACAATGGTAGCAAATATGTGAAGAGAATTATTCTTCCTCTTTTTCTCTTCTTTAATGGTCCTCAACTATTGTAACATTATCACAGTCTACAGACATAGCCGACTGCTGAACATTGACCAACCATAGGGATAGTTTTGCTGTTGCCAATACCTTCAATGCCAGGCAGGCGAGTAGGTGAACATTAACATAGTTTCTCCCGCTGATGACGCTGCCTCTTATAAGTTAATTTGACAATATGCTCTCTGCGCTGTTTACCGCCGTGCGTTCTCCAGAGTTTCGTCTGTTGGCTAGCAAGATACTAATATAGACTAGTAATATTGCGAAATAAACATTTCAGATTCGATTCAACAAGAAAAAGCGAGGTGCATACAAGGAGGCTGTGAAACAAGCAACAATTGAAGCGAAAAGTAATGAATCTCACTCAGGTGATCCATTGGCGAGTCCTACACATCTAGCTACCGTCTCACCGCGGCCAATAGACGTGTTCTCTTAACGTAAGACATAGAATTTATTTAAATTCATGTGATATTTTTATTACTTGGTATCTGCACAAAAATTACAGGCCATTTGTGTTGCAATTCTTCAGGTTAACTTTGGAGCTATATCAGATGTTAAAAAATTTAAAGTTGCGTGGATGATCATGGGCGGCAGTGACCACTTACCATCAGGTGACCTCTTTGCTCGTTTGATGCACCTATGCAATAAAAAAAGTTAGTAAATAATAAAATAACACTCCATTACTTGTAACATTCAATTTCTTGGTAACTGCTAACTTGGTAACAACTAACATGAAAAATGATTGTTTCTAACATTCACAACAATTCAGAAAGCATTATAATATGATAAAAGAAATTTAAAAAAAATTATAGCTACTTGGCAATAGCACTATGTTCAATATCAGTTACATTACTTTGGAGATTTACAAAGAAAGAATTTATGTATATTGTAATTAGGAAAAATAATAGCTTCTAAATGAAAGACATGAAGTGGACTGTAATTGAATTAAAATTTTCTAATTAAGTGTATATTTTAAATAGTGATAATGTTTGCTGTAGTTTTGTAAATGCTCATAATTGCTGCTCTTCTGACATTGCGTGAGTTTGCCAATTATATGCCTTATTATAATGACCATTTGTATACCCAACCAACCCATGAAAACCAAATTAACTTCTTAATTAACTTTAAAAAGGCGGGTTTTAAAAAAAGAAATATTCTTACCCAATTCATGTTATGTAAAACGACAAAGTGAACATTGATTTAGGTGTCGTGTTTAATTCTATAAGAGAAGACTTGTGATGGCTGTGTATTGATCATTAGCACCAATTTCTTCTATTCTCAAACGGGGAAGAAAATTATCCATCTTTATGTCGTGGGATTGCCTCACGCCGTGTCAGATTGTGATATTTAACATTTTATTGTTGTAGATGTGCAATAATCATAAAAAGCCATAAAATATTGTCCATTGTTAAGCACTTTCTGTGTGATGTTTTCTTCATGGATATCTGTTCATCAAACAGAATTTAATGTATTTTACTACTGTCTGACGGCTTTATTCATAGACAGATTTAAAATCTATTTTAGTTATCAAATGTTTTGTCTTCTTTGCTGGAACTCAATTCTAAAATTGTTCTAAATGGACAAAACATTCTATAACTAAAAGAGGATAACTAAAATAATATATATAAATAAACCCATTACTGTTCAGGGCTTAAATCAATCATGCACATTTTAAGTGTATTCAAAAAGCTAAAGCTTGGATTATTCAGTGTGTATTTTTTAACTTTAATTAGATATGTGTACCAATCAAAGGCGTCGACTTTATGGATACTGCAAATTATACTACAAGGGAGAGGTAAAAAGTAGGTGTGACTGGTCCTGGGAGTACCAAAATCATGAGTTACTTATCCGCTATTATTATAGATTCGAAAATATATAAGGTAGCGAAACATGTCCTTATTGACATGTTTCGCTACCTTATATATTTATCTGAACCAATTTTAATGAAGTTTAGACCAAATTTTGTATAACACTGAAAAAAATCGAAGAATTATTTCCTGAATAGCTCAGGATTTTGCAAAAGTAGCTAAACCCCATGATTATGTATTACATTAAATACATCCAACAGATGACGATCCAATACATCCAGATCAGGAGCTCATCAGACAGTCTGGTTAAAGTTGGTTCAAAATCTTTACCAGAATTTTTAAAATCAAGCCCTATAATGAATCATCAGTATCCATAGAGTTTCCAAAAAGTTGCGCGGTTTTATTTCTATCTATAAATGAACACAACACTGGGTAGTGTTAATTGGTACAAAATTGTTGGAGGATGGTTGGAGAATTGATAATTCTGGAATAAACAGTTTTGATAAGAAGTTTAATCAACAAGGTGTTAAAATAGCAAATATTTCATAATAACACTACATATATTTCATTGCATATTGTTGATCACAAATTATAAGATTTGTGTTTAAAGTTTTTATTATGTTAGTTGCAATATTAAAGTTTTGTTGCAGAATTAAAGCCATTCCTTTTGTAATCTCGCTTTTGGTTTTGAATTGTTTATTTTACATTAATATTTTTCTCTACTTGTACTGTTTTGCTTTTTAATATTTTTAAAAGTAAATAACTTTCTATGTTGTGTGTAATTTTGTGCATATCCGTTTTTTTCTTCTTTTAACCTTAAAAGTTCTTTGTTGCGACTGGTATTAAAGTAAATTTAACATGACAACAATCTGTTTAGTCATTTACAAACTATATTGATCTCACAAAAGTTTTAGAGATTTTCTTTAGTAATTGTGATCAATTATATTTTTTAAATTTAAATTCTTAAAACCAAAAGTGAGACTTATTGTTATTTACTTTGTAAGAATTATTTTTAAGATATCTACTATTTTAATAAGAGGTATCGGTTATTGTTATATTAAATGGTATTAATTTTGAAAGCATATTTTATAATTTCGTAGTTGTTCTTATAACAACCCATATTTTCTTCTATTGCTTTTAAGATTTTTATCAAATGTTTCCATAGTTTCATACAAATATTACTTTTAGTTGTGCATAAATATAAAACTCTTTAAATGTCCATCAAATAACCGAAAATATTTTAGCTAAGTGTTTTTATTTCCATTATGCTACTATGTAACTTCCATAGACAGAGTGTGGACTGTGGAAGGCAAATCTTTATAAAATTAGCTAAGAAAGAGACAAAGCGATTGTCTTGTCGTTACACTGGGTCCAATTACTGGCCGCATGTTCGGTTTGCCCATGTATTATCTATGGGTTTGCCTCAAACATCAGCCCAATTTTACTAGGTACCTCCCTAAGAACGCTGTCACCTCTCTCTGTCTATGGTCACTCCAAAAGACTAAAGTTCTGGCCACTAATATCGATTTAATAATCCATAGCCTACAATTCTCTTGTGACAGATATCTTATTAAATTTTTTAAGCTATAAATATTATATTTTCACAGTAGATACAGAAGACAGGCTTTGTTTTATTGATAGTATTGTGCTGGTCGCAAATACATTTTTGTCACTGTAAAGTGTAAACGAATTGTATCAATAGATTTTATAAACATATGTAAAACATCTGATAAACCATTTTCTATATTACAATGTACACAACATAAAGCTCGATTGTGGCCTTTAAATATCTAAACGAAATATTCTCCATTTTTATGCTTAATCCCACAAGGATAGTCAGAGGCACTTATAAAAAGGAATTCAACCAAAGATTCATGATCTTTGTCTAACTTAGTGGTGATTTGTTGTTCATATATTATGTTAACAGAGATAAAATATAATATGGTACCTAATGTTAGTGTAGTCTGCTATTGTATCAACTTATAATTACAGGAAATGTATTTTTAAAATATAAATTCTTCACACATTACCGACTTTTATTGTTGTTTTTGATAAAGAATGATTCCTTTTAGGCATGGATGGATTAATCTATCATGTTATCTGAAAATTCTTCTAACGACCAGTCGCTATATCCTATCTATCTTTAACAAGAGGTTAAAACCCAATTTTACTAAAACATTTTTTTTTCTGCTTAGCAATATCTGGCTGAAAGTTGCCTTGCTTAACATTGTTTATGTAAATGGATTTTAGATTTCATATAGTACTATTCTACTCTTTGATTTTAGAGGCTGCTAACACACCAACATTCAACAAAACCTCTGGTGGTTTTATCGTCTCACCATGATATATTTATTTGTCAAGGCATATTCGTTTTTAAGAAATATTCAAAGAATTTATTTGGATGTTTTGGGTTTTAAATAAAAAATAAATTATTATATTAATATTCGTTGACCTCAATAATTATTGGACCATATGAAAGACCTTTGCCTTTCCAGAAGAAAGAATAAAAAAAATACATTAAATGTCAACTGTCATAGTTTTTGTTTTAGGTACTGTTTTGTCTGTTGACATGGTTGAGAAGTTTAAAAAGTATTTTCTTTTATAAACAAACAATCTATAATTGGCAGAATTTTATGTAATAGTTATAGATTCTCTGTAAAATGAGACGTACATATAGGTCTAAAAAGGACACCGGCGGTGGCCTAGATCATCGAGATGTCTTGCTTAACTTAGACGAAAAAAGTTCCGCTTTCAACGCGTTTTACATTCAAAATATAAAGCAAACTAAGCGGGAACTTTCTTCTATCGGCTCTTCTAACCATTACAGCGCTGTCTCAAACAGAGTTCGTAAGAGAAAATACGTAAAACGTATAGTAAAAGATGTGGAACCTTCTCGCAGAGAATCTCAGTCGCATTCAGTGTTTTTAACTCCTGATAAGTCAATACGGGTGAACAAAGCTCTGGATCCTTTCGATATGCTGCTTAACTCGTCGCCAGCACCTGAAGAGCAACCAAAGTCTAGTGGAATTGACTCAAGCGACAAACTTATACCCATCAGGAGGTAACTTATGAAAATTAATCTGAATCAATATTATTTTCCAATATAAATACATAAAGATGTAATTTTCTTATACATTGACAGTAGGAAGTGTTCATTTTCACTCTCTACATAAGTCAGTGCTTAGTATCTGGTTTAATTAATTTAAGAAAGTTGTATATTGTTACTATGGTGGAACACAGGAATAATTAAAACAATTTTTGTTAAACAAAATAATCACACCACTTTATTAGCTTATGGCTGTCCATAGCTGGATATAGGCCTCTTCCAATTTTACCGCATTATTTTACCTTGTCTTAAAACAAAAATAACTGAAAAATACTATTCAACAAAAGACTACATAATTAAGTAATATTTTTTGGTGAAACTAGTGTGATGCAGTATTTGCACTTTAAACAACTTAAAAATAACTGTTATAGAAGGTTTTATGTAGATGATAAGTAGAGACTGAATTATATACAAAATAAAAAGCTCAAAATATGCATGTAAAAATGTGTAAAATATGCATGAAAACCAATAAAAACTGGTTAAATTTGCAACATAAAAATATAAAATTTTACGAAAGTAAAGGAGAAAATGCAGTTCTATAATTTTTTTTATACTAAGACTTAGTTAAGTCATCATGTCATCATTTAATAATAAACTAATTATAGACTTAACTCTATAATAATGAGTTTGGTGAGAGCGCTTACCCAAAATGAGCGGTTTATGTAGGTGTAGAATTAACCAGTAATATTTTTTTTGTGGCTGTATACAGAAATAAAATGTAATAGTTACTTACTAGTAAAAGTACTATAAAATGTAAAGTTAATTTAACTTATCAAGGAGGTAATCTACCGAAAAATTTAGTAATTTTAGCAAAAATATACATGGTCACTAGATTTTAGGTATAATATGGAATGAACACTGAAAATGGGGTAAAAATGCAATTGCATATGCAAATATTTAAATGCATATAATCCTGTCCCTAATGAGAAGTTGGTTCATGTTTCTTTTGATGTAATTTTGTACCCCCAACTTTGTATTTCATTTTTATTACTCAATATTCTATGAAAGCTGTATTTAACATGGAATGGTTTCTTTACAGGCCAGTGGTGACTTATACTAGGAAAAAACAACTGAAAAACAAGAAGAAAATGGTCTACTCAGATAGTGATAGTACAGGTATATTTAAATATAAATAGAGCTATGATTATGATACAGAATATCTCAAATAGCATAAGACCTGTAAAACAGACCTAAAATAATTTAGGGAAATCTTTCCATGTTCAATATTTGATATTGACATACAATGTGTATGTGACCGTTTTATTATTATTTAAAATTATTACTATTTTTTAGGTTCTGACAAAGAAAACTCAAGTGAACAATCAAACAGTGTACAAAATGTGACAGATATAAAATCACACCAACTGCTTGTCGAAGTGGAACCTAATGCAAGTCCAAAATATGATGATGATTCTATAAATAACATAGTCAAAAACTTATCTTTACTCAACAACCTTAAAAGAGGCAATTCAAATGAATTTAAAACCCCCAAATTTAACAGATATAGATTTATGAAAAGTATTCAATCACCAATTTTACAGAAGTCACCACTATGTAGCACTCCATTCAAAGAGAAATATAGAAGCCAGTCAATTTATAAATTCTCACCAATAACTGCAACAAGTAATAATGCTAGCCCATGCTTAGATGACACCCAAAGATCTAGCATTAGTAATGATAGTGTTGTTATGGTTTGTAATAACAATAAATCTAGAAATGATTTACCATCACTAGATACACAAATATCTTTGAAAGAAATTGACAAATCTATAGAGAGAAGTGAACAATTAGTTCCCAAAAATGTATCAGTTCAAGAAAGCATAGAAAAAAGTGCCAATGGTGATAAAATAAATACATCATTAACTTATAGTAATAATTTACCAAGTAATGAAATAAGTTCCTTACAAATCACTGAAGTGGAGCCCTTTTTGGGTTTCTCAAGCAATGAGGCTAATGAGTTAATTAATAAAATAAATAAAATAGACCAGCTCTGTAATAGTGCAATACAATCAAATCTTGAACAAGTAGAAGGATTGGATGAAATTAAAGGCAATAATACCAAATCTACAGAGGAATTTCAAGATAGTGTGCAGAGTGCTGAGGATGATAAAATTTCAACTGAGTCAGACAGTGATGGTAATGAGTCATTGTATGACACATGTGACAGTGAACAACTCTCAGAGCACAATATTGTGGCAATAGAACCAGTGGTTATATTAGAAAAGATGAGTGATTCATTGTTTCTGAAATACTATGAAAATATGACAAATAAATCACATACTGAAGATGAAGATTTAGAAAACAGCAAGGAACTTGAAGAAAGTAGTAAATATGAAGAAAGCTATGAGACATCTGAATACAATTCTGAATTAACTGATGAAATAAGTTCTCATGACACCACAGATGTTTCCACTAATGAAGATGCTACTACATCTCATTGCACTGGTTCAAGTAGCGATAATGAAGAACAATATGTAAGTTTTGTTACTACTAGGAGAAGGAATGGAGGAACTGACAAGTCAACAGTTTCATTATTTATTCACTCTTATAGTGGTGGTAGTGAACAATTAGAGAAAACTGTGCTTGATGTTAATACAAGTGCCGAGCAAAAGACTGATTTAAATCAAAGAAATAATATAATTTGTAACTCTGATGAAATAAATAACTTAAGTAGTGTCAGAAGGAAAAGTTTTGTAAAAAGAAGGAGAAGAAAGTATAGTAAAAGTAATTGTGATATAGGCAATCCTGAGAATACAGACTCTGATGATGACTCAAAAGATGTGAGTCTCTATGCATTTGCCACTACAGAAAATCCTGAAGACACTGTTGTCAGTCAAAGAAAATCAGTTAACAGGAGAAGTAGGAAAACTAGAATAACTGAAGTCACAGAATTGCAAAGTTCAACTAACCCTGAAAACTCAAATGTTGATCTTGATAAAGTTACTAGTGATGAAGTAACTTCAGTAACTTTAAGTGATAATCTAGGTGAAATTATTGATTCAGATGATGTTATTGAAAATGTGGACACAGCAGTACCAGTAATACAAGATAGTAATCAAGAAAACATTGAATCTGCCATAAATATTGTTTCAGTGTCAGGTAGTAGTGATAATGAAGTAACTCTTCAAGAAACACCAGCTGAAGCTCTAAATGCCAGAGAGTCAGATGATGAAATACCCCTAGTAAAATTGAGAAAAAGCACAAGATTATCAAGACGTAGCACCCTGACAGCAAGGCAAAAGAGTCTAAAGCCTAAAAGTTCGAATACTGATATCAAGAGTGAGGATATAGTTAAAAATAAACATTCCATAGCTAGAGAAAGATTTTCAACAAGTAGAAAAAGTTCGAGGGATTTCAACGAAAGCATGGAGGGAAGTCATAACTATGGCTGGACTATAGAGGAACCAAAAGGTGGCATAGTTTTGCAGCCAGGTAAAAAATGGGAGAGATCTATGAGCATTTATAGAAGAATGACTATGATGGCTGATAATTTTAACCAGTCAATTCTGGATGAATCTTTGGAGACGAAAGGAAGGAAATATAGGCAGAGTGTTATCACTACAATGGAATTGCAAAATACAATAGGTAATTATTTTTGTGTTAATGGAACTAGTCTTTAATTTTCTACATTTGCAATACCACAATGAACAAAGCTACAGCAATTATTCAATTGTTCCTCTATTTTTTTAAATTATATACTGCTGTAAGTGTTTACTGCAACATTTATCATATTCTGCTAAAGTTTCTGTGCTCATGGCACAAAATTCTGCATGCCATTTTGTTTTTGACGCCCCTTTCACATTAAATAGTTTTATGATATAAATAAAATTTATGAATAAATAAACCTGTGATGTAAAAAGTTTTCAGCTTACTGTAAACTTAGTTTAAAAATGAGACTGGCAGCTAAAATTTAAAAAATATGCTCATTGAATGTTTCATGACACACACCAAAAGTTTCAGTGTAATGTCATGTGCGTGTTTTTGTTTAATAATTTATTTATTCGCAACTATTATTAAATATTTTACAGATTATTAAATATTTCAGGTTCAGTACACAATGAATCAATTAATAGCCGCAGGAGTACATTCGTGTCAAAACCGAGCCGGTCGACTATAAGAATTGTAAATGTAAGTAACATTAAAATGCTAAGTCCATGAATTTTGATTTGCGTAATAATTATTTGATATCATTTTAGGATTTCAACAGCTCCAGAGTTAGTTTAAACAACACAACTGTATTTGACGAACTGCAAGGTATTTTTTATTTCGTATTCTACTAATTAGTAATAAATCGTGAATAATGGTAGTTAATTTACATTAAATTACTGGCAACACCGCTGCGTATAAACTTTGAATCGTACAGTTTATTATCTATGCCATCTGCGCGTTTCGCGGAAGAAGACGCTGCGTGGTCTTTGTCCGAAACAATATTTTTTATTTTATTTTTTTATTTAATAATCGCGTATTGCACCTAGTCGTGTGGTGACATTCGCTGCTATTACCAAATAACAGTGGAATAAACATTATACATTGTGTTATATTTTGTGAATAAACGGACAAAATTGTGGTGACTGCCATTATCCGTAACGGGATAATAGCCTTTTTCAACGTCTTTGTTCCGTTAAAAGTGTTTAAAGCTAAGTGCATGCATCTTTCCCTGCAATACACAGGTTAGTGTACGTTTATAACCCGGGGAAACGCTAGATATCTGTAATGGCGTGGTCGTTGCGAAACTACTTCGTACGGGGAAAGTTCGTGACACTTCCTCTTAAGTGTCATTATGAGTGACGCTTTTTCTGTTTTGCAGGATTTTTGGCCGACGATTGTGATGATACGATTGTCGAACTATCAAAACTCGCAATTGCCGATGGTGAACCCGAGGTCACTGTTTTAGAGTTACATGAAACCTCGACTCGTTTAGCTACAGCGAGAGATTACGTGTTGCGTCGATGCAATCAAACGGACGCGATACTATTTGATGAATGCTATCCAGATACGTGAGTACACGCTTCTCTTATTTAATGAGGTTAGGTCGTTGGATGAATGTCGCACTCGCCTCGGCCGTACTCGCCTTGGCGTGGGTTGGTAAAAAAAGTGTTTTGGCGGTAATGTAGGTCATGTAAATAACAAAATGGTGGTTATGTTTGGTTTAGTTTGGATTAAATTCATAGCATGGTTTTATATTTTTTTTAGACTACCCTATATTTTAGAATTATTTTTTTATTCAAATATGTACAGTTTGTACACTTTGTTTCTGTCATGAAATATTCACAAGCCAACGAACATGTTGATATTTTTATTTTTACATTATACAAGATGTCATACATCAAAAAAAATATTGCTCTAATTAACATAACCTAATTTTAAATGGTTAATTTAAGATAATATTTTACAAAAAAATATATAACTAATTTGTGATTTATAAACAATGATTTTTTTACTACAATGAATGGCGAGACAAGATTAGTGATATGACTGCTCTTGGACAGTAAGCAAAACCAAACAACACTATAAATTACAAAGCAATGCTTAGCATTTCACTGGGCTCTATGTTTCACAAAATAAACTGCATGAGTCAATGTGGTACTAATTACCAGTATTAATGTACAAATTAAGTTGTGTATTTAATGAAGTCATTAAGTAATGAATTTGCCAAATAACTTAAGGATGTAATTGGTTTGGACATTTGTTTGGCTATGGTAGAATCTTTTTGTAATCCCGCCACCGTAATAGAATGCATATTATTTTGTTTATCCCATAAAATTCTATGAAGGTCTATAAATCTACAGCACATATATGGCATTTACAGTTACATAATATTACCGTTGTTATTAATTTAAACCACTTTAATACATTATATTCAATTTTTTTAAAGTACCCTCACTTTCAACAAAACATAGAACTTTAAAACCAGAGAGTTTAAAATAAAAAAGGCACCAACATCAAAATACACAAATAATTGTCCTCGCCAAAGGTTGAACACTGTACAGCCTTGCTAATCGTTCAACGCCAGTTGGTATGTGTGAATGATTTCACACATTTTGTCATAAACAACAATGTTTACAGTACAACATAGTGGCTCTTAGTCATAGCATCCATATGTTTGACTAACTATTAAGACTTTTTATCATGCTATTACTCATGCTTTACATATGACCCTGAACATAATTATCATCGATTATTTCTGATGTAATTGTTGTAAGTGGGTTGACATTTGATTTCATTGTTTACTGCAGGTATTTGGTACAGTCATGAATTTTTTGAGGCTCAATTTTGCTTAAAATTTTTAGTGCCTTATTTTCTTTTTTATGTAGCACTAGCAGTCGGGCCCGGCTTCGCCTGGGCGCAGATAGTTTTTGAGTCCAGTCCACATTAACAACATATTATTTTGCATACTGTTAATATTTAAACTCAATGTGACCACAGTTGACTATATTGCTTTTCCCGTCCCGTCTTGTTATATCCCATTCTATCCTGCTCACTCCCATGCCATCCACTTGAATTTGAATGAGTAGCAAATATGTACATTTGAATTGAATTCCATTCCTGACTCATCGGGAACACTGCATTTTTTCGGGATAAAAAGTAGCCTATGTCCATGGTCCAATATATCAGTTATGTTAAATTTCATCAAAATAAGTTCAGCCGTTTTAGCGTGAAAACGGAACATACATACACACTTTCGCATTTACAATATTATAGGAATTAGTGATGTAACGAATGTTCGCATTCGCATTCGCGAATCGCGAATATTCGCATATTTTTTGGCATTCGCATTCGCATTCGTATTCGCAAGAAACGAAGCGAATGTTAAGCGAATGTTTTTGACAAATAAAAAGGAAATTTATACAAATTTTGAGTCAGCCAGTCTTGTGTGCTCTTCGCTGTATGAGCTGGCGCCGAATCTTGTTAGAATACCCAGTGCCTGTTATTGAACATGGTATGAGAAACAGGTTCCACAAGGTTCATCAGGACTGTATTTTGATACACAACTGCATTCGTTTTTACACCTTTCTCCCAAAAATGGACCTCTGTTAAGCCCCAATAAGAAACTCCCAACCATACCATGAGCGAGGATGGAAAATGACCTCGTTGGACACGCGGAATACGGTTGCTCGCTTCTTCACTACTGTGTGCTTACACCTTATAATTTTGTTTGTTGTAGCTCTCTTCTACGGTAAAAAAATTTCTCCCGATATTTTTTTCCCGCGTACCGCTTCAACAAAGCGCGGCATCTCTTCAGTCTCAGGTCCATTAGACGAGCATTCAAACGATGTCCTGTTTTTCTTCGATATGCCCGAAGCCCTAAGTCTTCATTTAAGACCCTTTTCACCGTGGTTCTGCTTAACCCCATCTGAAGGGCCAACAGTTTCTGCTTACGTTTTTGATTTCTTTGAATTCGCGCCTTCACAGCTTTTATCACTGCTGGAGTCCTAACAGACCGAGGGCGACCACTTCTTGACATGTCATCTACACTAGAGTCTTCATTGTATCGTTTGATGGTACGATAAACGAATCTTTTGGTTATATTTAAATTATTCAGTATGTCAAAAATTTGAATTGGCGCGTAACCGCAACGATGCAACGCAATAACTGCAACACGGTCTTCTTTAAGCGTCCACTCCATATTTTAAAATGAGTAAAATTCTAAATTTTAAATTCATTTTTATTTTTATTTTCATGAACAATTCGAAATTCGAATTCAATAGACTTTTTAGTGGCCAGCATTCTAAAAGAAAAGTTTTTACTATGTGACAATAGGTACTTATGACCTGACTGTGTTATTAGCGTATTTTTTAATTATTTATAATATTGATAATATCTACGTCTCGTAAGTCTTTTGACTGTACTTATTAAGTTATAGCTTCTATTTTTTTTAACAAAACCAAATGCTATTTACAGTTATAAAAAATAATCAACCAAAATTAAACATTTAATATCCAAAATGTTATATTTTAAACCTTCATTTTCAATTATTTTTCAATGCAATTAATAAACATACTCAAGAAAACAAAATAATAAATACCTACTTGTAAATAAAATTACAATTTCTTCCTCACAATTTAGAAAACAATATTTATTAATAACTACTAAATTTGTTCATTCAACCTGTCAAAGCACGGGCCGGCTCGACATGCTCGACTATGTTCGTTTTAAACATGGCTGGCCCGAAATGTTGCGCGCCAAATTTGAAAAACAACATTCGCATTCGCATTCGTATTCGCGAATGTTAGATATGAATATTCGCATCCGCATTCGCATTCGCGAATGTGAGAAAACTAACATTCGTTACATCACTAATTGGTGTAGGTCAGGTGCTTGATTTGATTTCTATACTATAGTATTACCTACTCTTTGTAATCTTATAAATTGAAAAACATAATTGCTTCTTGATTGTATATTTTCCTGACAAGGCTGATTTCAAGCAGGCCAATCATAATATAGAGCAAAATTTGCCACTTGCATAAATTTTATGCTTTCACCACACAATGAGTGAAATACTTAAATAAATTTTAAGCAAGCACTTTTTGGGAACAGACACATAAACAAGCATTACCCTTCTGGCAGTGTTGCCACTACTACCACAAAACTACTTACTAAAAAATTCCCTTCATTGCGAGCATTAAAAAATGAACCCTAAACACTTCTTTAGACAATAAGAGGCACTTCAAGTGGAGGCTAAAATTGAGCATACGTTTTAGGGTCTTGAAAAACTGCCACAAGATCGGCGAGGGCGTCTACGGCGAAGTGTTCTTGTGGCGTGATCGCGATGGCCGTGCTCGAGTGATGAAAATAGTTCCAGTGGCTGGAAACACCAAGGTCAATGGAGAGGACCAGAAGGACTTCAGCGAGATTATATCGGAGATCGTGATTGCTATGTAAGTTTGCTTTTTTATTCATATTTGTAGGTAAGGTTTCAAACAGGGTTGTATGTACAGTGCCCTTAGCCGGAACATTTTGAAGTATCGTATAGTAATTCTCGTATAGTGAAAAGTAGTGTGAAATTTTAGTTCCAAATACGCTCACAATGGCGTTGTTTAAATTCCCATACAAAATTTTACTATTACTATTCTATTACGATACTACAAAATGTTCCGGCTAGGGGCACCGGCATTGGTCCTGCAGTTGGACAGCAATAGTTGAAGTCAAACATCTACTTTCGTCTGAATAATAAAAATATATTTATTTTTTATATCTAGGAATTATTCAGACAATAATAACTATGATTTGTGTATTGTGTTAGTGGTTGAGTTTATCACCATATTATACTAAAATGACTTCCATATTTGGCTTTGTCTTTCCCACAAAGTGATAACTGCCACAGAAATATGCAACCATCCAGTTATATTCGGTAATTTCAAAACAGAATACTATTAAAATAGGATATTCAATTTTAACTTTATTTTCAAGATCTATTTTAAAGCCAGCTTTATAATACTTTACAATATTTAAATGCATTTAGTTGCGGATTATCTTTGATTTGCAAAAAGGTACAACATTACTTCGCATTACACCAATGGCAATGTCTGTTAATCTCTCGTGTTGTAAATCCTATTTGAAGAAGCCTCGCGACCTTAACGCCGCCCTCGGCGAGTGTCGCTGGAACTCGACATTAATTATTCTCAAAGTTACGATCAATACTGACACTGCCAAGGGCAAGGAAAACTTTCTTGTTATAACGTCTTTAATATATTATTTTTGCTTTTGGCTACAAAAGCTTATCCCAGTTTACGGCGTTTAAGAAGAGGTTTAAATCTTTATTTTGGATTGAAAGTTTTGATAGCTAAAACCTTTATGGCTTTAGTTGTATATGTATTTGTAGCAAAATTATGCTGGAAATCCAAGACCCATTACATAAAACAGAGCTTGTTTATTTTCGTTTGCTCGATATCTCAGGACATAAAGTGGATGCTCATATCTTAATTATCGACAACTTTATAATTCTGGGTTGTTTGTATTAATAAGCGTGGCAGTTGCTCGTTTGTTCCTGCCACAAAACCAGCCAAAAGCAAAGTTCGCCAAAGCTTCTACGAAGTATACAGGCGGATTGTTAACCTTAATATATTCTAAGGAGATACCGTGCCAAGATATAAAAAGCTAAAAGTAAAGAAAGCGATCGTATCATTTTTACGGTTTCTGACGTCATCAACTGTCCTATTCTGACGCGTGAGATATTTTAGCGGAAAAGAAAGCCTCGACATTGATTGAAAATAACTACAAGATAAAATATGTCAGGTGTTGTGCGTTAGCCTTGGTTTCTGCAATTATGTGCGGTTTAGATTCTGAAATGTATGGAAATATACAGATATGTGGTTTGTTGCGATAGACACAAGACGTAGAATTAAATATTTAGTGTTGTGTCATTTCAAGAATATGTCTTTAATTATTTTTTTTCATCGTCTGTAGCCACAGCAGTTTATCATTATGATAGAAATCCTTTACTGATACAAACCCGAAATTGTGAACATTATAAGACTTGATTTACTAACAAATTATTAAATCATTTGATCGATAGTAGTTCTTATAATGTAGAAAACGTTGCATAAACTCCAATACTAGATTAGTGATAAACCATAGAAGAGTTGCAAGTTCACGCCTCATATAACTCAATGTTCAACACAATTGCGTCCAGTTGATGTTAAACAGAACGGCAAAAACAAAGGTCATCGTTTTGAAACAAAAACATTTTTGATCTATTTTACGCGTTCCGCGTGCACTGTATGAGTTTGGCAACGGGCCAGTGTCAACTGTTATATGCGCATTATTGAAGGAAATACAATGTAGTAATGCGAAAATTTATTAGTAATTATATCAGACTGAAAAGGGTGTTTTCAGGGTCATTAATTTCTGTTTTTGAATCGTACGAAAGAGATGAACCTACCAAGTGCTTCTCGTATATTGTGTTGAATATAAAACTAAAAGTCATTATCTTTTTTTATTTATTGTGTTGTATTTGTATATCGTTTAAAATTGTTTTATTCAAGCAGTATTACACAGAAATATGTTACTATCTTGTAGATTGTTAGTATGTCGACAGAATTTCTTAGAATTTAATCTCATGTCAGCTTTACGTGCCTTTTTACCGTGTCTACCGCATTACTTCCTTTTCTCATTATCATCTATATTAATATCAAAATAAATAATTACCTAATTATTTTGGAACGCGCGAATTTGAATAAATCGCTCGGCAAATTGTAGTAAACAAATTATTTTATGATTAGATAACGTTTCAAAACATTAGTGGATTTTATTTATATCTTTTAAGTCTGTCATTTATCGCGGGTTTGTTTACAAATGGTAAAGATTATTTGCATATCTGGTTCTGTGGCTATTGCTCTTTGTAGGCACTAAATTCCCCGAAAAACGTGTTGTATTATTCACCAAAACGTGATTAAAAAATACAATGTTTACTTGAGTTTTGCCCTCAGTGATTTTTTGTAATATAGAGCTGCATTGTTGTGATTACATAATTGCTACTGGCCTAGTCCGCCAACCCCACTAGGCCAACGTGGTGAACTATATGGCCTAACCCTTCTCCATTGGAGAGGAGGTTCGTACCCTGCAGCCGGACGTATATGGTCTGATACAGTACAGTACATAATTGTTATTAAAAAGTAGCAGAATAGTTACTAATAGTATAAAAAAATCGCAAATCAGTGAGCTCGTTACGCGCTGACACCAATGTCTGTTATTGCATTTTCACAATTAGAGGTAGGATGAATTTTAATAAATTAGTAACCAATATTCAACCCACCGACCTATTAGCCTAAACAAGCATAACACCCCAATACGTTATTGTTTTGCAATAAAACAATAAAATATCTACCACATTGAACACAAAAGAAATTTTTAATTAGTCATAAACCTATATATACATATAAATATCCTTTGTGTTATTAATACTAACGGTATAAAGTACAGTTAGCCTTCCTTTGAGTCACGTGTTTTAACAGATTACACGCATAAGGACGTACCCTTATTATATTACAGATAACGTTCCAACACGAGTCCATGCGTCTTATCTAAACGTGGGGTGATTTTAGAAACTCGTTGCTTGTTTAGATTTGTTTAAGTGTTATACTTAAGTATGTCTGGTTTTGGTGTAAAAATAAAACTTAATGATTGATATTTAAGTGGCAAAATATAATAGGCTATTTATGAATTGTTAAAATATAGATCACGTGATAGAACGGATAAATGAACTTGCCGAATATGAGTCTGTCTTTTTCTAAAAGGGCCCAGACGTGATATTATTTATCCTGCTTCTGACGGAGTATGTTGTCAAAAAATAATGTGCGTCTGCATGTGCAGGGAATGAGAGAATAAACAGTGAATTTGTACACACGAAAGATATTTTTTATACAATAGGTGTAAAAAAACTCTTTCTTGGAAGACAGGTTTTCTTTTACCTGTATCTCTGGAATTTTTGATGCCCATGGGTTATACGCTAACCATCTGGTTTCCTTTTGCAATGCAGATAAAAAATAAATTTTTCACTTTATAATTACCGACTTTACCGCATATTACATGATTTTTTTTAAACACCCTATAGTCACATAAGTCCTGACTCCACACTAAGATCGAGTCTTGTGTCGCGGGTATCTGGAACTATGAGAGACTTTTCGGTCTCGTAAACACCCAGACCCGAAACAAATGCTTGTGGTTTAAACAAACATTTGTCTCGGTGCGGGGATCGAACCCGTGGCCTCCTCTTTTCGGCCTCGTTTCATAGCAGGCGTCTAACGAACTGCGCCACGGAGGATTAATACACCTTACAATGTGTACAATGTATGTTTTGTTGCAGGGAATTGAGCGCACTCCGCGCTCCCATAGCCGATATAGAACGACACTTTGATGAAGGAAAAGATGCTAGCGCATTGGATCTTCACACTATAGAGAACGCCACTGATGTTTTTAATGAGGTGAGTTTCTGTTATTATTGTATCGTTATTTATTTAAGAGATAATTTGTTCAACTATTTTTCTGTATATTGTGCATTATCGACATCTGTGATTGGGCCACAGCGATTTGGTAAAGGTTTTTGCAGGATATTTTGTGATTTTTTTACGGTTCAGATACAGTGTCAGAAAAACTGTCTGTTTGTGTCTTTGTTTCCATACTAAACAAATATCCATTACACCAATACTTTCCTAATACGTTTTCCTTTCAAACGTATCCATAAATAATTGAATTATCATATTAACACAGCAAAATGTTCGATGCAAATGGACAATCAGCTAAAAAGGAAAACACGACCCAACCCCGTTGCCATAATGTTTCTGTTGCCCTTTAGTTACGCCACGGTGTATTAATTCGTGTTCCCGCGTCACGAATCGAATGTATCCTTAAAACGGTGTAGTTTGTGGTCTAGACTACATAGGGTGGGTCAATTGACCTAGTAGGGAAAGGTTATAGAAATTGTAACATTGAATTTATGCCTGTAGATAGAAGTACCATTAGCTCCACACGTAGTTTGAGGAACTTATTTTTGTAGCAAGATTTGATAAAGGACGCGTCTATAAACATGGTCGGCAAAAAATCCAAATTCAATCCGATTTTTTCTATCCGAAAACAAAACAGTTATCTGACAAAATATTTAATTTTATTGAGTCTCCAGAACCTCTTTTCACAGCTCATACAAACAGACATTAGTCCCATTAGAACGACCCATGTCAATATTAAACTAATATTTGTTGAGTGCTAATTAGTGGTGACGTTAAGGAGGGCGCCGTCGGTCTGCACACAGAAATGAAATGGCGCCGTAAGTATAATCAAGAGGCGCTACAACCATAGGTTTTTATTTTTTTCTTACCTTTTTTTGCAAGAGTTTGGATGGCAAGAGGAGGCTTTGAAAATCCAGCTCTAAGGCACCAATTCTATCCATTCATTCCATTCCATTAGCAGATCTAGTTCTAAAACTAGATGTAGTAATGACACATAACCGCGTACAACCCAAGGCATAGAAATCTCGTCTGTCGGTAATGACAGGTCATCGCTAATGACTCAAAATACGTTTCCATCGAAAACGCTTTCACCGTGAGTACGCGCCGTTTCCCGCTAAAATTATACGTCTTAACCGCTTATAATAAAGAGAAAATGTTGAGTAAAAATTTTGCTCGGGGAAAATTGTTGTCTATACGTCCACTAGGCATTCTATTCATAGTTATCTTAGTAAAACTTTTGTAGTGGCTCTGGATTTAGGATTTAAATATTTATTTTGCTATTAAAAATATGATGGACTACGTACTATACCACAAAGTGAAATATATGTTTTAATACCTATGACATGATACCTTGCTACATATAAGATATTGGGCGCATTTTCCTGCAGATATAATCAGTTTTAAGGTCATCAGCCTCATTTAAAACGATACGACGAAAACATATAAATTCCTGGCGCGATTCGATAAAAAGATGAAAACAAATAATCTATTTTGTACCACGTTCTTGGCACAATTGCCTCTTCATTACATAACAATGGTTTAATCATCGATCCACAAGACTGATAAAATAGACAAACAATGAGAAATGTGGTTTTTAAGTCAAGTTTTATGTTCGCAAGAAACCTACCACAAATACATTTCTAAGCAAACTTGTCCGTTTTCCATGACCTATCGTAACGTGTTTCGGTGTTTTGAACTAGCTATTATTCGCGTCTCGTGTAGACAACGCCGATAAAGCGTTGTGTACATTATTCTGGAGTTGAATGACCTAATTAAGCCTTCTACGCCAAACGAATAGAGCAAAAAAACGAAAGGTTAACGAGTCGAAAAACATATGACGCATATACGGCTTTGGCAGTGCGATCACATTTCCGAGAAAAAATCTATAATATTTAATGCTCTAATACTAATAAACGGGTTTGAGATAGGGAAGGATACGAAAGATTTGTATAACAAACAAGCGAAACGTTTATTCGTATAAACGATTTCAAAACAAATAAGATCTTTGCGATCGCATCTTGCCTTTCTACGAGTATGATCGTCCCTTTTGGATGATGATGCAATAATAAAGATGAGTGATGTTATCTATTCTGTAAATATGTATTACACTTGTACAAATATTGGCTAACTTCAGATTAAAACGACATTATCATACTTGTAAAATGGCGACAGATAATGTCTTATCCGTCGATTTTATTTGGATAGCAGCGCATTTTTGATAGGCTGAAGTATTTTCATTATGCGAAAAAAAACAAGCAAGCAATTTCACGACCAACATTGCAACCGACAATTCGGATATTCCAATTTTATTTTTATCCTTTATAAAGTATTTAATAGTATCATTCTGAAAATTACAACTAATTTCCACTTAATGTTATAAGACAGAAAATTGAACCTTACTATCTAAAAAAAGGTTCAACATCTTTAGTTGAATAATGAATGTAATACAGGGCGATGCCAGTGCCCTTACACTCTGCCCTCAGCCGCTGTCTCTCGGTGCGCACCAATAAGCATGCTCCCAGACGGGCGCCATGTCGTGGAACTAATAACCTACAACTGTACATAAACTTTACATAGCTGTAAATTTATGAGAAAAATACATTACGTAATGTTTTGTTGTTGTGATACTAACACCTTCTTTTGTCACTATACAAGTTATTTTTTACTTCGTTGTATGAGAATTTAGGATGTTTAAAATGTGATTCCGAAGTGTATAAGTGGATATTGAATAATTCAATTTCGAGGGCACGCTTTATTTGAAAAAATGTATGCCATTACCTAGAGTAAGATCACTTAAAACTGAATACTAAGCAATACTGCATTAGGTTTTGATTCGATGAAAATGAAAGGGTATAGAATTTCAACCGTGCAAGCATGAAAACAATTGTGTCATTATTGATGGAAATAGCTTACAAAGAAATTAGTCACTGTCGGGGAAATGTCGTAATTGACTTTTGAAATACGGCGAATTGTATGAATCACCTCTATTCACAAATTGCTTCGACGCGACGCATGCGCGGTGCGTAATAAACGATAAGTGATAAGCGAACTGGGCCACTGTTATCATGCACAGACAAATATCTATACAGCTGGCATTAATGTTTATCTTAATTAGTCGTGTTGGGATTTTAATTTTATTGTATAGTTTTACCGTTGGAGCGATGATAATGCCGTGGATTCAGAATTAATGATATCTTTCAATGTAGTATTTGCAGAAATCTAAGGCATTATAATGTCTGTAGCAAGTCGTGAAATTCTGTATTAATAATAAAACCCAATACGACTAATTACCAAAACTTAACGTCTCGTTAAGGGACAATAACCCAAAGTTATATTAGTAAATAAATACCAGCAATTGGAAAAAAAATACATTTATTAAAGTACATGAGAAATGGATTTCGATTTGAATAAGGTACAGTGACCTTTTGAGAGGTCTCGTGATGTCTCGCCGGGTCGCTGGGCCGGTGACCTAGGCTCAACCTGCCCCTGCCTAACCCCTGAGCGATGAGTGATTGACCTTAGATACGAATATTCAACTCTGAAAATTATTGTAAAGGAATTATTGAAGCATAAATGTACTTGTAGCCTTTTTAGTTTAATGGCAGAATAGTCTGGTCATTTAAAATATGTATTTATTTATTCTAGTCTTTATTGAACACAAAAATGAAACATAATATACAGAAATAACAAAAAAAAGTACAAGTGGCGGTCTTACCTTAAATATTTACTCGCGAATAAACTATTTTTAAAAGGTTTGAAGTTTGAAGCCACCAAATTCTGTTGCAACGTGTATAAAAATCACGTTAAGTCGATCTATATGGAGGATACGGAGAGGAAAAAGATAAAATTATACATTAACATCAATTAATATGCCATATTGATGTATTCTGACATTTGCGCAAAATGTGATTATCACGTTCTAACTAGGTGTTTGTATTTTAAGTGGCAGATGAAAGACGATAGCGACCGCTTACCATCTGGCTTCATTGCCGGATTTCCATTGCCATCTCGAATTACTTTAAAAAAGTAATAAAAATCTTATAGGCTGACATTAACTCGGTTAGTGAAAGTTTCTTTGGAATCTGTTGAGCCAATTTAAAATCGCAATTATCTGTATTACGAAAAGTGATGGTTGCCACGCAAGTACAATAAAACAAAAAAAAATTTCGTGGTTTACACCCGTGATTAACCGTTTGACAAACAGGAGGTCGCGGGATCAATTACCCCAGGGGAATATCAACGTTATCTATAAATGTTTGTGCCGGGTTTTGGCCGCGTGTTGCTATGGTCTTTAGTTGTTTAAAAGCTAAATTCCACGCTGTGAGTAAGGAAATATAAATGGGTAACAAATATTTATGATACGGATAAAATAGAGATTTTTTTTTAAATGTTTATAAATTTGCAATAGCACGCTATTTAGTGGATAGTAGGCATACAAATCAGCACTGAGAAGAGGAAATTTTATTATTAATAGCACATCTATTGTTCCTGACGGCCGGAATAGAGATTGATCTGAAAAGTTGTTTATAAATTCGCAATAACACGTCGCGTAGTACGCTGATAAATCAGCATTTAAATATAGAGGCACGCGTTGTATCCATTTCGTAAATTGAAATTCATAGTAGCGGTAATGTTCCGTTTCCTTAATACTCCTTGCGTTTATTTAATTACTTATTTTTGTGCCAACATAGCGGGGCCAAGGTCCGAGGTCGGCCAAAAGCTTGTCGCCAGGAAAGATATGAGAACAAATAACTTTGTAATTAAATATATTCATAATCGGCTGAAGTCAAAAAGATTGACGGTAAGGCGATTCCTAGCAACATCTGCGAAATACATGGACTGAGATTAAACTCTTATTTAGATTAACACCGAGGAATTTGATCTGCTCGCGATTCGATTTAGACTGGCTGGAGCTTAATCGGACACCTGATTACATCATAGCAAGACGAGACGTATGAAGTGTGCGTGCAGCCGTTGCATTTCTGTCGCTTGCATTCATAACATATGCATTTTGATAATATTTTTAGGCATCTAGTGACCAAGATTTTTTCGGAACTAATGCCTTATAAATATGCCGCCTTGTTGGTCTAGTTTCCGTCTGTCGTGACCCTATTTCATAATTTCGTGCGATCTTTGCACAGCGATTTGGCTTACGATATTACCGGTTTCCCGCCACCACTTAAATCTAGGTTTATGGCCGAAATAGTCCGCTAACCGTTTTAATGGAATAGCGAAAAGAATCGATAACCACGAGACAGAAACAGTTACAAACGGGTCTTCCCACCTTACGACTTACGAATCACGAACGCGATACCATATTCCCCGTTGGAAAAAACATAAATAAAACTAGTTTTGTAGCAAATAAATGAAACAGTCGCAATTTTAATTTACGTTTTCGTTTCATTTATACGGAGTTATGAAAGTGTGACGTAGTTTGCAGCGTTAGAACGAGACGTCTCGTTGCGCAACGGTGACGTAAGCGTACGCCACTCGCCATGGAATTACAAAACGATCTTTGTACTTACGGTTAATTGAACGATTCGAGACCGTCGGTACGTGACGTATCGCCTGACTTACGTAGGGTTGCCAATGTAGATTGGTGTGTTGGTTATAGTACGACTTCATCAGCCGTAATAGACTGCCGTAATAGCATTTGCAATGCAATAATACACACCGGTAGTAAAGAAAACGACATAACTTTTCAACATAACTTTTCTTTTTCGACATAACTTTTTTTAAATAATTTGGCGATAAACATAGGCCTCGTTCAAAGAAATATAAGGCAACTTACAAACAGTATGCATCCTCTGACCTCCTAAGACCTTCTAGATCGATTAAATGATTTATTATCAATACATTACTATCCCAAGCGGCATCGTTTATTGTAAGTTATCTTATCTTCTGTAAAGCAAGGTTGTCAACCCTAGCAAAAAACTGTCGCCGCGGTTTATCACATTGGGAATAAGGCGTGCCCTCGACAAATGAACAAATATAAAAACGCCGCAAAACGTCTGCAAAACACGATATTATCATTGTTCAAACGTGTTTGTGCGATCGCATCGTCTGTTTTCATGTGATACGAATTTTAATGAGATTATACGATTGTTGTTGTAGATAACGCTTATTGAATGGCGAAACAAGGGGAAACTGTTATGTCTATGAATCTGTTTTCGCTGCTTAATAATGTATTGACTTTCACGCAGCTCTTTATGAAAAATAACACGTACGTAAACACGGCTTACCGTTCTGCGTAGTGTTTTTGTTTTGATTCCTTTTGACGAATTGTGTGCCGTTGTTTTTCCGGTTGGCTTATTGAAATTCATTCTCGTGAACGCTACTTACCTACCGTAATTCAATAATTTCGACAAATGTTTCCCCGTTTTAATGCGAGCGAGCGGGGTTTACGTTTAATTATGCAAGTCGTGTAAAGGGCTTAGCGAGCGGTACTTAATTTGACGTCAACATTTTCCTGGAAATAATCTCGGCTTGGGCAAATAGATTTTTCCTTATGGAATTGATCGAATCAGGGAATAATATTTGCCAATATAATGTAAACCGCCTGCAGGATATAGGCCTTTTTAAAATTACGTAAAATTTGACGATCTTCGTTTCTCTTCCAACGCCATTATTTTGAGGTGAATAAGGAATTGTATGTTCATTATAATAATTAAATACCTCTTATAGTCATATAATCATGTCAAATACGGTAATCGTGCGCAGTGATATTAACAATTACAATGAACTTTCCGTTTCACAAAACTCAAACCCGGAATAAATATTTGCGCATCAGACAGACATTTGTGTCTCGACGCGGTAATTGAACTCGGCCGACCTCACTGTTTCAGTCAGTTATACGCTCGCTGTACTACACAAGTATATTTCATAAAGATATAATTGATAGCATCTATAATAACTTTCTTTATGTAAAAAAATGAACAGCGTTATATCCTACTTGGAGAGTTCGAATAGTCCCACTAATGATACATTTTTATCTGGCTACTATTTTAATAAATCCATCAATGTTTTTTGATCCAGTTTTTTGTAAGGAACTAATCACACAACTTTAGAAGTACGCCTGTGTCCTTTCTACAAAATTCAATATGATTCTATAAAACCTTGCCTTACATTGTTTGAGTAATTCAAGAGCTCTGAAACTCCTGCTGTGCTTCCTCAGCGGTATGATCTGATCATCCGAGGCGTAAAAATAGTTTTTATCACACGATTAGCCGCGGCTTGACCATCAAGGGGCCGTTAGCTCCTGTACAAGTTATATTAATCCTAAATGGTTAATATCGTTGTCCGCAGGTATTGGCAGTAAGGTGCGTGTACGGTGGTTATCCATCGCGTCTGTTGGACCTGTGGGACTTGTTCGACGAATGCAAGGGCTCTGAGAACGACAACCCGGCCATCTTGCCTCCCGACCAACAGTACATAGTTCTGGAACTCGCAAACGCAGGCCAAGATCTCGAGAGCTATCAGTTCAACAACGCTGAACAGGCGTATTCTCTCTTCTATCAGGTAATTTGAATGTTTTTGTAGCTTTTTTAAACATGTTTTATTGTTTTTTTTTTTTACTTTTGTTTTGAGGAGAATGGGCATTTTGCGTCCTTATGCTTTAGGGAATAAAAAAAATCCCAGACATATAAAAAGAAAGTAAATATGCATGCCTTTTCGAAATCATTCATAAGACACGAATCGGTGGATAATTTTGGAGAGTTGAAAGTTGCAATGTCGATTATTATTTCACTTCAAAGTGAATTAACAATTTGAAAGTGATGGTTAAAGTGTTGTGTAATGAGTTGCGTCCGGTCGAATTTAAAATTCTAATTTCTCCTCCACAATATGCGCTTGTGCTTTGCAGAAATTATTCTTTCTTTTTGCAAACATAAACCAAATTAAACATTTTGTGCTATACGGATGTAGTTTGTTAAGTCACAATATTGCCCATTCTTCTTTTTATTTAATAAAGTTTTTGTTTCTATTTGTTTTTCTTTTTTTTTCAGTTTTTTTTTCAGTCGGCCTCCCGTGCATGCCAAGTCAGGGCCTCCTCGGACGATAAGTGAATATCTATTTCAAGTTTCACTCTCACTTCTTGACTAGATTTTCACTTATCCTCTGCGGAGGCTATCCTCGCTTTTGATGTTTCGAGTGTGGATTTTTTTGCGCATCACTAAATTTGTTGTTATGTTTTATTTTTGTGGCATGCCTTGTATCTTGTTGTTTGATTTTTATGTTGTAAAATCTGCCAGTAGGGCGGAATAACCTGAGTCTCCTCTTTAACAATAGAAAAATGTTATGAATTTATTAGCAGTTTTTGAGATAGTTTTTTTATAATACTTAAAATAATTGTGAAATGATAAGTGTTTATAACAACTACAGATTGCATAACATTTGAATCTGTTGTATGTAGGTGATATCATTAAACGTGTTCATATAGCCGCTGTTATTATTAAAAAGTGTAACTTGTTTTTGATGATGTAAACCTGTTTTAATACTATGTATTTTGAATGAATGGCTGCTTGCGTAACCACGGTAAATGATTAACGCAAAGTTGACGTCACGGTTTATTTTGGAATATTCGAAACTGTATGATTTGTTATACAAAAATTGTGATTAATGTGTATATTAAATGATGACGTCTTTAGTATTTATTCAAAAATATATAGTTGTTTTGAGTACTTATATTAACATAATGTTTGTTAAAATGAGAACCATTCATATTATATGAATTGTAATATCTCCCAAGTGTCATGAAATTTACTGCAGTGCCGTAGGATTCTAATGAGTATAATGAATAATTATAATGAGTCTAGCTTTCGAAGCCTGGCTTAACATCATGCCGATCTGAATTGCTCGTAGTGATTGACATTTGAGAGCATGACACGTTACAAACATGTCAGAATTTTATCAAAACAATGGGCTGCATTTGATTCAAGCAGCAAGACAATTATATGATCAACTAATATGTGTATTAATGAGTGGTTAAAAGTTTGTTATACTTTACAATCTTGCTGCATTTAACTATTGAAATATTTGAATTTGTTATTTTGACACTAATATGTATACAGTGTACCATCTGATAAATAACTTCCACAAGTTGAACATACGATCTGATAAAGATCTTAGAAAGTTGTTGAAAGGAGCCCGCTTTCAGTATGTCTTTGGAAATATTTCGTCTGTTTGTGAAATATAATAAATAAATGTACCTAACAGCCACATAATCTTGAACCCACACTAACCGCCTTATTCATAGGCAGTTTTAAAACCTATTTTAGTTATCGTATTTTTTGTCGCCTTCGCCCAAACTGAATTCAAAAGTCGTTCGATAGAGACAAAACATTCGATAACTAAAATAGTTTTTAAAACTGGTCTATGAGCAAGGCCGTGAGTGTATAATTTTGTTTAAGATGGTAATAAATAAACGGTATGTAATGTAATGTGTAATATTATTTGTTGTTGTGGTTTGCAGATAGCTTTCGGTCTAGCGGTAGGTGAAGAGGCCTACGAGTTCGAACATCGTGATTTGCATTGGGGCAACATACTGATAGCTCCCACTGAACAGAAGGTATGTATTTTTTACATATGTAACTATTTCCCGCCTTTATCCGCGTATAGTTATGGTTTTAATCGTATATAAACCGCATGTCACTTTATGGGACGAAGCACCGTATTTAAATCTGCGTTAAAATAAACAATTGACAATTGAAGGATAGTAAATCACATAAATTTCTTCACATTGACAAAATCTAGGAATTTTTATTTCGATAAATCGTTCCCCAATAAATATAAGGGTATTTTTGAGAAACATACTGAAATGGCTTTTATAAGCCATATTACTTCCAACTAATAGTGCATTTAACTTCAGCACACATTAGCACAAAACCAGACAATAGTAAAAATTGCCACATCATTACGCGATAAGATAGAGTCTAGACGCAAACAAAGCTCACGGAAGCGACGACAATTCCCATCGGCACTGGCATTGTCCTCTGCGCAGATAATTGCGATACTTGTAATTTCTATGCAGAAATGTACGTACGAACAGTCATTATATTTGTGTTTTTTGTTGTGTGTATATATCTATACAGCCACAGCATGATAGTAAATAGTAATATGGCTAAAATGCTGTGATGGTAATTGCAGTGTAGTCGAGGAGGATGGTAGTTGCCGGTGTACACAATTATGTCGGCCAGCAATTGATTCGGAATGTGACATTTACGTGGGTCAATATAACTGCTTTTACATTGTCGCTATCTGGATGAATACGTTTTTTAATCAAGTTATTTTCCGGATCAGTATAGGAACAGTAATTTAATAAATTATTTACCTCATTCATTTAATATGTAGTGAACATGTGGAATTTCCACGGTTGATTTCCTGCCTAAGGAAATACTGAGCGAATTATTTAGTGCTAAATACCAGATTATAAGAGTTTACGTCAACCTAGAAACTGGTTATACAATCATTCGTTGAATCATTAATGCAAATGCTGCGCTGATATTGAAATAATTACGTCAATAGAACTACTAGAAGTCCCCAATTTTTTTGTATTACAATTTCCTTGCTACATCTTTTGGTTTCAGATAAAACCCCAAATAATTTACTATACAATGCTCATTCGTCATCGTCAAATGTGTTTATAACTTAACGTATACTGCTGATTTTTTTCTATTTAAGAATTTTAAGCAGCATAAATCCATAGTTACGGCACGATATATTTATCATTACTATCGCAGATTTCTATTATTTTCGCTGACAAACTTTTTGCAGCCTGTCGAAGACCTCTAGGGTCGTTGTAGATCAATGAAATACAAATTGCACAAACATGCATATCGAATGTAGCACACATTGTAAATTAGTAATCAATAATTGAATATTAGTTGCATAATGTGTGACAGTGATATCACCTATCACGCGTGGCTCGGTTTTAACGCACGACTCGGCTATCGCATGATGCGCACGTAATAACCACCCTCTGTGTGACCCCGAGCAAACCTTGTCATAAACAATACGTGCTTTGTATCATTAACGTAGTCAATATGACCGATTCTGTGTTGTAGGAAATTCATATGTTGAAGAATAGCGCGTGTTATGATGAATGTTAATGCGTAGAACGGAACGTCTTTGATGTCGGGTAGTTGCAAAACTGAATACGAAATCGGTTATAAATTTAATTTATTTTGCGATTATTTTGTTTAAGTACCGATTGCTGGCAAATATTTTATCGATAAATTGCCTTTTATGACCGGAAATATGCCATACTACCGCATAATATGGAAACATTACAAATCGACCGAATTTACAGTGGTGTTACGATCGATATACCGAAGTGTACAAAATGTTTACTTTTTGTCATTTAATGCCATGACGCAAAAAATGTTAGATTTGGTTTCTTTCTGTTTATCGCCCTATCTGCCATCCAAACCCATGTAAAAACAAATAAATACTAGGCACATTACAAATATGAAATGTAATTTAGTAACATGAAGTAATCCAGTGCATATTATGATGTATGTTAATAACGCGTTGTGCCCCCGCAGTACGCGACGTTCGTGCTGCGCGGGCGCGTGCACCGCGTGCTGCGGCGCGGCGTGCGCGGCTGCGTCATCGACTACTCGCTGTCGCGCCTGCGCCTGCGCGCCCGGGCCGCGCTCTACAACGACCTCGCGCGCGACGACTCGCTCTTCGACGCCGTGGGCGACTACCAGTTCCAGGTCTACCGACTCATGAGAGACAAGTTGGGGTACGTACCACTTACACATCTGCTCCTCTACGTTCATTCATTAGCCGGTATATGATCTACTCCTGAGCAACGCTCATTATTGAATATCGGCAGACTATATAGACACATAGGAATGGTATCTAATTATATTTTCTTAAGCCATGAAAGTGTGGTAATTGACTAAAGTACACATATGACACAAAAAACTACAATGTCTATTTGCAACTGCAGGACAGCCTAGCTTGAAACTGCAAGTCTGAATATAAATCATTACCACCCATATACAGGGTATATCAAGACCGCGACCGAAAACGAAGCCAGGTGGTAGTTTTAGCGGTTACAGACACAATGCAACTAAATTTTTTGCAAAAACAGTGATGGATTTTTTTTTACAGTATTTTAAAAATCTTCGTGTTTGGGGGGTAAATACCAAGTAATACCAATAACCAAAAAAAAAATTAAACACTTACGTGCCATTGCGTGTATAAAAATAAAGCGGTGTACGTCATAATTTTAGAAAAACTATGTATTATCACTCAAATACGGACAAGTAAAAAAAATTAAAAAGAAATGACCATTTTTTTGTGAAATTTTTACTTGCTTTGTGTTTGATATCACTAATACTACCACCTGGCTTCGTTTTCGGTCGCGGTCTTGATATACCCTGTATAAATACCTAAATATCAATGTACTAGAAAAAACAAAACGACGATTGATAAATTTCGCCTATAGCAATAGCCTAAAAAATCATGTGCCTAGAATAGCGTAATTAAATATAATTTTCCCATAAAACACTAAAGCAGCAGAGTTCCCAATAGTACACCTTGAATTCTGTCACTCATTTAATTAACCACGGCGCATAATTTTCTCTATAATAAAGCTTAACTTATCAGTTAGTTACATCTCATTAATGCAATTAAAACAATACATTATGTTCAAACTCAAGGTCTTGCCAACCGCAGTATTTCCTCTATACACAACAGGCAGATAACCTTACACAAGCAGTTGGCAACAGATTAGCATAACAACAATTTACTACGCCTATTACTTGCCGGAATTGTAATATACATTTAAATACTTATATAACATCCATTTTTCTAGAATATTTATGACTGCACGAGGTGCATACCCAGTCAAACAACTTTATATTAACATAAGCAACGTGCAAATAACTTGTTCACATTATGGTAATATTTTCAATATTACAAGATTGTAAATTGATGTGACGTTTACATGCAATGTGCAGTAAAATATACAATATGCTGCATTATGAAGGCAGGTATTGTAGGTTATGTGTTAGTACTTCGTTCTCACTTGTACTATCAAACAAATAAGGAAAATATCTGTGGGCTATGATGATGGCAAAATGTAATGAGACATTCTTTGAAAGTCTTCAGTGGTAAAAATAGATATTACTGAAAAAACCTGTCACCTTTGCTGGCTTTTTTATGGGTTAACTAACTATAGGGTCAGCCTGCTGGTAAGCAGTCACCATTACTCATGGAGTTTATCCCTATGAGGAGCACAGTCTACATACTGTATCATAAACTGTCTAAGCTAGGAAATTATCCTTGATCTATATGCATCTATTAAATGAAAAACTAATAAATATTGTTTGTTACAGAAATGATTGGAAGAACTTCGAACCTTACACCAACATACTTTGGCTACATTACACGGTGGATAAAATGATAACGGCCCTCCGCTACAAGAGGACCAATACTAAAATTCACAAGCATTATATAGAGAAACTGAAGGGCATCAAGAATAGAATACTTGACTACAAGAGTGCTGCTGAATTTGTGCTCGTTGACAACGAATATTAATACAACGAAAAAATTATGATAATAAATTTAAAATTTCGCCCCTCACACTGTTTAATATAATAATGGATATATTTAGCGACGTATGCACGTGTGAGAAGCACACGACACATTATTATGTACATAATGTTTGCTTTGAGAAAATTATAGACGCTGAAAGAATTATTTACAATGCTTTAGTACAGTATCAGTTAAAAGGTGCCTTCTTAGTTAAGGTAGTGCCTTTGTTCACATTTAATAAATTCATATTATTACGTTCAATATGTGTGTTTTATTTCCTTTTGTAATTTGATATTAGAATGTGCAAAAAAGTGCATGCACAAAGCTTCTTCAAAAGTTGAATATGAGAATATCTAGGCATTATCATTCATATTTTTATTATTAAAGTAATACTTTGTTATTTCAAGAAACATCGTAACAAAGATCTAGAAACTAGACAAAAATGACACAAGTTGGTGTCTATCAACCACAGACTATCAACCAAGTTGGATCATCAATCAACTTTTTTTTTTTTTTTTTATTCTTTTCTCCTGATCTCATTTTTTATCTTCGGTTAGGTTTTACATTTTCGTTGTCCTGCTTGGACTATTTTTCTTATTATTATTCTTTACGTATTTTTCTATTAACAATCGGTATATTATATAATCTTAGGTTTATTTTCCTCTCTTTTGGCTACTAAGTATATATAATCAATATTATGTATTTTAGTTAGCCATACATCAATCAACTTGGCGTGTTGTACTAAAGTTTAATAACTATTAAATACCTTTTGATTCTTTATCTACACAATCCTTTATCTCCAATATTTTAGGATAGCAGCATAAACTCAATATTGACGAGTTAAGTAGCTATGGCTCGGTCATGCTGTCCGCACCTCCAATTACTACTAACTGGTATTGGTCGCTTCAGCTTCAGGTTAACTCGTGCAATATGAGTTCATACATGCCGCTTTATTTATTTATTATTTCGGCACTGTGGACTCGTGTTAAATACCTACCAATAATATCTATGAATGAGTTACTGCACTATATTTCACTGTCTGCTCTTTGGACTCGTGGCAAGAAACTAAAAACCAATATCTATGAAACGGCAAAGCGATAGTTATCGACCAATATGTAGGGTTTAAGACGAATGTTTCTTTAAAGATTTCGTAAGTATGCTCTATGAGTATTGTCAACCTACTGTTGAAATGTTCTTAATGGGTAAACAATTAACATACACCTATTATGGAAACTTAGCACTTGAATACACGATTTTTTTATTATATTGTTTACATAGATGTTTACCACGATTGATGACAATGCCATTGATACAAAGCTTTCAGTGTCCTATTTCATAAAACGGGAAAATAATCATATTGTGGTTAATTAACTCAGCGACATTGTTTATATGATAATCGGCTTATATCATTTTTCGATCTGATTACATAATTTTAAATCAAATCAGAATGAATGAGATCAGTAAACCAAAATTGCTACTATCAGCTACTCCTATTAACATACATACATACATACATACATAAACTCACGCCTTTATCCCCGAAGGGGTAGGCAGAGGCGTCACCAGGACACCCACATTTCGCCTTATATGTTCAGTCCCACGATGTGATAGGGGGCGAGCCTATCGCCATATCGGGCACAAATTCCTGACTCCGGGCTGATAATGAATAGAAAAATCCAATATCCCTTTGCCCGACCCGGGACTCGAACCCGAGACCTCAGCTTTGTAACCGTACCGTAATACAACTACGCCACCGAGGCAGTAACACTTCGTATTACCGAGTTAAAATGGCAGTGGGGCAGGCAATACCGCAACTAGACTTTTATATCAATCGACAGCCTCCGTGGCGCAGTTGGTTTGACTCCGCCTGTGAAACGAGAGGCCGCGGGTTCGATCCCCGCACCGAAACAAATATTTGTGTGATGTATTTGTTTCGGGTCTGGGTGTTTGTGAGACCGAAAAGTCTCTCGTAGCTTCTGATACCCACGACACAAGACTCGATCTTAGTGTGGGGTCAGGACTATGTATGTGACTGTTGGGTGTATTTATTTATTTATTTAAATCTTGAATTTAGCGAATCATTTCTGCGCCCAACTTGGTTCTGCGCCATTTGCTTGGGAAACACTCGCATCGCTCTAGTTTAGGATTTACTGTGGGGAGGACAAATAGCCATGGATGGTTGTCGAGTGGAGGTCACAAACGAAGAAGTTTAGTGTTGGCCGGTCTCAGAAAGTTTCCGAGAAGTTACTGGATGTAGATCACTTCTAACAAGTCGCAGTATAAATCCTTATCCTTAAGGCTTATGATCATCAGTGGACATTCTACAGCTACGAAGGTATTTTATAATGATAAAGTTAACTAGCTGACGATTTTTTAAGGCAAAAAAATCGTCATTTTCAAAACACGTGTTGGTCTGTTGGTAAAGCACTGGTTCGATCACTATCTGCTAGTTCGACGATCGTGAATTGGAATCTCAGTGCGCACGACTGATTTTCGGAGCCATTTTGTATTAATAGTTATTACCCGGCATTTATGGCAAACGTTGCGAGGAAACATGCATTTTAAAAATATCTATAAATACTATTTTTACAAGATTTGCAATAGGTAGGTAGGTTGTTACTGTGGTCCGCCAACATGCAATACGCCGGCGCGGCGTGGTGTTCAGTAGTGGTGGACTATGTCTTAAGTCTTATATTCAAATTATCGGTGGTAAAAGAGTGCTATATTCAAGAATGTGGTACTAGGGGCTGATATACCTAGGAAATATACCAAGCCTTTGAAACTCTTAAACACGTCTATATAAAATGGTGACCTTAAAATAAGCTTTATGGTCAAATACTTTATACTTGCTATAAGAAAGCAAATATTTTAATTGGCTTTGCTTATAAATTACGCGTATGAGAAATATTTAAAGAACTCTAATACCCTGAAGGTTAGTACGCGCTTGCGATTTGTATACCGCTCCGGCCTTCGTCGACCAATATCGTTACAACGTTGAGGCCAGCTACTATTGCAAGGTAAGCACTTTTTTATTTTAATAGTAATATTAATACTGAATTTTAATAAATATGTCTGTTTAATATCGATTATATTATAAATTCAATACTATTAGCGGTCTATGTAATCACTACAATAATGTTGAGAATTCGAGCAAAGATAGGTGTCGAGTAAAGAGCGATAGAGACTCGGAAGTCGGAGAGATAATAAATGTTTTACTGTATTAGTCCATGTACGTCCCACTGCAGGGCACGGGCCTCTTCTGCAAACGAGAGTACGATTGAGAGGGGTTAGGCCATATAGTCCACCATGCTGCACTGTCCTAGTGCGGGTTGGCGAACGTTATATCCCTGCCATAGAAATTCTTACGAATCGCTATGGCATGTAGGTTTCCTCACGACGTTTTTCTTTACCGTTATAGTGAGTGGTGAATGACTATCAATACACACATGAGTCCCGAAATGTCAGAGGCGTACCCTGGGATTAGAACGTGCGACCACCGTGAATATGTTGGTAGTCGCTTCAGTTCCGCTACCAACAGGCACCACGCACTTACCTAATATTTCTAGCTAATGAGCACTCAGCAAATGGTTCTTATCATATCATTTTGCATTTATTAGGTACTTTTATAGACATTAGAAAGAAGCCCATGCATCAAATGTATATCACAAACTGGACCAAAGTAACTATAGTTAACTGGGTCAATAGCAAAACTACTACCTAATAATCAATTCACAGAATAACGTTATCATGTTATGACATGGTGATATTTATTGGTAAAAAAAATATCGTTTGTAGAACATGTATAAAAGTATAATATTAACGATCATTCAAAAATTTTTGAACGTAATTCTAAATTCTAATGCTGCAATTCATATTTTTGAACGAAAGCGACGACTGTGGCGACGACTGTCAAACTGTCAATCGCTAATCTATCTCCCCATTGAAAATGCCTAGAAAATGTAAGAAAATTCGTTCATAAATAAAATTCAAATCAAACATACAATACATAGTTGCCTTTAAACGAGTTCTACAAAGTTATTAAATTGCTAGATCGTGAAGTTTGCGTAACACCAAGTGCTAAGCAATTCTTTAAAATATTCGCGTATTATCATTATTATATGGAGTTACCCCGATCGTTTTGTGATAAAAAGAGTATATATAGTTAAAATATGGAAGGCAGCAACGATTCTTTGTCGGGTGAGTTGTTGGAGATAATTATTACGTGCGTGTTAAAAGCCGTTTACATGAGGTCGTAAAATCTGATGTTCTGATGGTGTTATGCTACGTTTAGTGATGTCTCCGGCGATGGGAGGCTCTGCCGCGGTCCTGCTGACTCCAGGGAGGACGAGGAACATAGCGCAAGACATGGAGGCTCTTCGTTTGTCGCGGCAAGACAACCCTTATTTGCAGGTATTTATGTCTTATATAATGTATGTTATATAGTATTTACGCGGAAGTTTTTGCGCCGATGCTATGATATTTCCTGAAATGGACACTGAGCATTATGTAAAGGAAAACAGGCAAACTAATCTACATTTTAAATTACAGTTACAAGTAATTCATGTTTAAATGGCCTTTAAATTTAAATTAGCTTAGAAACTGTGAAGGTGTGATCAATCTTAATTTGCTACTGAATTTAACCGTGAGGGCTCAACACTGTTGGTTGCGTATATTAAAATGCCTTTGTGGCATAGTTTGTTAAGAGGCGGGCTTTGAATCAAGAAACCGTGATCCCCACACCACAAATATTTGCAGATTTACAAATATTTGTTTCCATTCAAGGCATTGTAAGACCATAAAATATCACATAGTTTGATCATACACCACACTTGGTACCTTACTGAGGGATCAGGACAATGTGTTTAACTGTTGCCTATTAATTTAATATTCTTTTATGTCTATTCTCCCATGCCACTTTATGTATTAGATCATTTAATATGTTTTGAGTGGTAGAAACTAATATTAAAAGATAAAATCACGTAAAACAATGAATTATTGTTATTGTCCTAGTTTATTTGTCCCAGACCCATAAAGTTATGTAATCTAATAGTGTATTAATGCATTCATATACCAATCAGTAATCTTTTTTGTCTTTAACATAAAGAATCAATAATATTAGTGTAAGTTTAAAATAACTTAGTACCCAGTTCTAGATGAACAATTTAGACAATAGTTTAAATAGACTCGCTCACCAATATTGGTATCCTTGTTTTATTGATTAACAAAAGATAGATGTTATACTTTAAAAGATAGATTTATTATCAATTTTAAAATAAAAGAAAAACAGATGAATCAAAAAATAATATGACTAGTGGACAGATGAGCCTATATACAGGTCATTTTGTTAACATTCTGACAGCAGCTAAGCTGTGATGGCACCACTATTCTGCAAACTACGAACATGATTTATTTTTATTATGTTTAGTTTTCACAAAGATATTTTTTTACTTTCAACAGTGTTGGACGGTTGGCAGTTTATAGTGATGTACCCATTGTTCTTTTGTTCAATTAGATTATTCAAAATCCCAAGTCTATTATTAAAATATGTTTCATTGGTACTTACATATATTTAATCAAATTTACAGCAAGTGATGGCTAGCAGAGAGAGTTTGATAGACAGCCACCACGACAAATGTGAATCCGACGACACCATACTTATGTCACAGGTGAGATTATTTTACTATTATTGATTACAAACTTTAATATTTGACATCATCATGATAATTCACAGGTGAAATTCATCTTCACCTTTGATTAATGTAGTTCTCCATAAAGATTTATTTGTGCAACTTCTTGGAAGGAGTATGCATCCAACATTGTCCTGAGATTTTATTTATGATATATATCATAATGCTGCGATCACACTAATAGTGACATTGCTAGAGGTTGGCTAAAGGATATCATGAAGAACTACAATCGCTGCAATGTTTGCAATTATGATGTGATAATACTTAACATTTACAGTAATTCAGGTGGGATTGGACAGTGTGGAAGAGGCCTTTGCTCTGCAGTGTGATAATATTTGCAAAAAAAAATCAACAACGACAATATTAAAATACCTACTTTCTTCACCCAATGAGAAATAAAGCTAGCGCAGCTTTTTCTTTTATGCAGTTTGTTTATTCATGCACTAAAGAACTTGGTAATCTCAATGCATATTCATTAGACAAGACCCTCTGGGACCTATGCAAATTAAACCATAATGTCTGCATTTTCAATTAATGCCTTTAGCTTGGATATCTACTAAAGCCAAATGGGAAGTGACAAATTGTCTTATTCAATACATTTTGCTATTATGAATACTGTTTATAAATGAGATTTGTTTTGTTGTCATTAAAATTGGCATTGTTTGAGTGAATAAATAATGAGGCAGCGTTTATTACGGATTATAAATTCTGTTCGTCATGCAAACTTGATTTAATTTGTAGTATTTTTGTGTTTCATCAGAACAAAGTTTAATTTTGAGTATCTCATATCACTGATTTTCACTGCTGGGTGTAATTTTTTTGTAAACTTTTTCATATTTTTGTTGAGATTTATGTCAATAATTTCTATGGTATGTAAGTCCGCCAACCCGCACTAGGCCAGCGTGGTGGACTATATGGCCTAACCCCTCTCAATCGATTCTCTCGATTGTAGAGTAGGCCCGTGCCCTGCATGGCTATGGTAGGCTGATATAGATAGATTTATGTCAATATTAACTTCTTGATAATTGTTAATTTGCGTTACTTTATTTTCCAGGAATTCGGAAGTACAGCCCTCGATTTCGTGGAAGATGACCTCCTGACCTTGAAAGAAGTTCACGAGCACATGATCAGGTCACCCCCACCCACAAGTTGCTGGCCTCACGGTAACATACCATTGACTAGACTTATATCACTCATGCCTTATAACCCACTATGCAAAGTCAAAGTGTGCTAACACTTATTAAGTCTCTTGGCGTTTAAAGTACAGTTGATTTTTAAATTATTTGCATTGATAAATATTGGATATTACACATGTATGAACAAGTACATAAATGTTTTATAAAAAAATAGGAACAAGATAATTGAATTTGTTTGTCAATAATGTTTTAATTTAAAATTACATAAATTGTCCTATTAAAATATATAACACAAATGTAGGTAAGATTTTCAAATTGATAAGCGATAAGATAACATGTTACAATTATTATATTAAATAACTATGGTATTTTTTGGGTGAAAATAAAAATAACCCGTTATTTGTACATGTATGTTTATACAACTGTGCTTTAAATGCTTTAAAAATCTGTCAATAACAATTCATCTTTACTAATTTACTATATAAAATAAATTAAAAATAGATTTTGGCTCTCTTCTGTTTCAAATAGAAAACTGAACATATCTATGCAAAAAGAAAATTTTCTAAACGTGATGCCAATTTTTTTTTCAATATAATCGAGTTAAATTAACTGGCAGGGGGCCAAGATCGAGTTTTCTTTCTTCTATTCTCAACAGGGTCAAAAGTTTAATGAACCGGGGATCTAGTACTTATCTGTTTATAAATATGATAATGTTGCAATGTAAATTTGGGTCGCGTGATGCGAATGACCGATTAACATCATGCTGATTTCTGATAAGGATTTTTACGATGGTCTTATATAAAATATCTGGCTGGGGAATACATTTTGTACCTTTTTTCGATGGATACGTACATGATTGTTTTTCTTTCGAGGGATTTTTTTGTTTATATTTTGGGTAAAATACAAGTTCAGCTTGTGACCACGTAGGCACCAATAATTTCGTAAATTTAGGCAATGCGTTAATGATTTTTCTCTCGACTACAAAACATTACATCTTGTATATTATTCTTGTGAATTGAAATAACATAGTATAACTTCCGCTCTAGATCAATTTCTGTTTCATCAATGTTAGAAAAGACCCAAGCCCACCAGTCGGACGTAAACATACGTAATACATACATTATCATCATAAACAAAAATACTAGATCCTCGGCACCCCAAAACCTCCCAACCATAATAAAATGTTTTTCCCGCTTGCTTGCCAACGGATGAAGACACACTGTCGTACCGAACGTCCAGCGCGTTCGACTTCGCCGGCGACAGTCCCGTGTTTACCTCCTACTCTGTCGCTCAGGACAAGGTTACTAACCTTATGATTATTTGCTGTCTTTTGTGCCTGTGTGTCACGGTACTTGTGGGACATCGCGAACAAAATGCGCGGGAAACTAAAGTGAGAGGGAAGATAGTGTGCGTAGGAGTGAAAGGGATAACTAGCAGTGGCGTGCCTAGGGTTTTGGAGTAGGGCAAGCCCAATATTATTTTAAGTTTAATACATATTTATTTAGAAGAAAAAACAGACTAAGAACGACGAAATCGAATTTACGGCGCGGCGGCAGACCTACCACACTATCTATACAATATTAGGATTAGGTAATACAAATATAGATAGCTTGTGGTCATGCAACCGTAAATTTTTACTGCACTAACTAGTGAGCACTTTTAATACCCCGCATTACACTAGCACAACGATAGCTACTATGGTCCCGTGTTTGACTTCGCAGCTAACCAAAATTGCGGATAGAAATTGTTATAAATACATTAAGGTTAAGTTTTTACAAGTAATTTTAATTACAAGTAATAGCATGCCTTTTGAAAGAACCACAATATCATTGAAATCATTAGAATTAATTCAAACATTCTAATACACAAGTGTCTCTTGAAAAACATATGAAACACGGCTGTTTAATAACCTATATAAAGGGGAGCATGTAGAAATCGAATTACGTCGTTTAGTAAACTGAACCGATAAAATGCCTCTTGAGATTTATCACGAATTTAAGAAATGCACAAACTCGGCGTAGTTTTCGCGCTAGTTTCAATATAATTGAATTAAATTACCTTTATAACGGCAATGAACACACCATCACACTAAAACCATCACAGGACACAATACAAATCATTTTCAAATTTAATAATTCGTTTTGAAAATTTCAATTTTTTTATCTGTCCTAAAAATATGTGAAACGGCTGCCGCCATGATGGATAACGATTCTACGTCATTCCGTAAGTAGAATACCCCCTCCGGTGTCCAAGAGCTCATACAAACACAGGTTGTTTACTGGTTGAGTGACGTATCATTTTAAAGGAACATGGCGCCTAGCGTTTTCACATATTTGCGCGCATAAATTTAAAATTTAAATTTTAAATGGTTTTTTATTGGACTTGCCGAGCGAATAAAAAATTGATATTTTTTTAAATAGTTTGTCTTAATCTTAGGAACAACTTAAAAGACTTTTTGAAAATGGGTAGAATACCCAATTGCACAATATCAAAATACTTATGAAGTTAGTAGTAATTCGTACAGTATTGCTAGTAAACGGAAAAATAAACATTACAACATGCAATTATAATTTATGAAATAATATAAAAACCTCATTATTTGTATTATAAAAAATAATTAATATATTTAAAAAACGAACCAACATGATTTAATAACAATAAATAAAATTTAGTTAACAAATAATGTTACACATGACGACCTTCAAACGTACGATGTTCACTCAAAACAATTCTGTGGTCAAAAGCTGGGCTTTTGGTTTAGTACATTATTGCTATATATAGATATCTGTAGCTATACATTCGTAGTGCCAGAGTGTAGCATTTCACCCGTAAGTGTGAAAGAGATAGCATGCGTTGCCAAAAGCCTCGTAAAAGCACACGAGAGAGAAAAAGGCAGATATATGTTTTGTGCGTACCGTCTTTTAAAAAATGCGTGGAGCTACGCTCTACGTGAGGGGTAAAATTATTGAATGAATTTATTACAAGCGTAGCGCAGCGCGGGCGGCGCGGCGCTTCAGCTCGCCGTCGCAGGCGCTTCATTGAAGAGCGCCATGCCGCGACGGAACGCGGTAAATTCAAAAATGGTAGATGTTTCGTAATTACTGTTTTGTATTGAATGTAATGGTTTCGTTCAGAATTTAGTATATACGTATTAAGTAGGGCAAGCCGGGCTTTTGGGCTTGTATGGAAGTACCGCCACTAATAACTAGTGGTACGATACCGCTCTGGCGCATTACACACGTACATATCAAGCAAGCGTGAGTGAGAGGGAATATATTGTGTGTAGGAGTGACAAGGACAACTGTAGTGGTACGATACCACTCTTGCGCATTAAACACGTACATATCAAGCACGCCTGAGTGAGAGGGAAGATATTGTGTGTAGGAGTGACAGGGACCGAAATAGTGGTAGATGTACCGCTCTTTTTGTTATCATTTTGCGTGCATTACATAATATGTATTTGTGAGGTCCGTGGGAACTCGTGTATCAAGACGGAAGACAGTGTGCTCAGGAGATTTGTAGTAATACAAATAGCGTTACGGTCCCGTTCTGATTTGTTACAAACATTGTGTGTACCGGGTAGTGGCGAAGGCTCCTTAGAAGCCAGTTCCTACCGGCTTCCCTTTTGTAATTTATCATTACACTATAAACAAGCAAATTATTCAAACTTATTTATTTAATATCAAAACTCAATTATTATTTTTTACATTCAACGACATCTGTCGGCCAGATATGTAAACATTACTAGGAAGCGGCACAGTAAGCCCTTTTTATTGCGACGCGGTGCGACCTCTGGCGAATTCCTGTAAAATTGTTCGGCTTATTCAATAACACTAGCGCGGCCCGTGCGCCGCCGCCCGCCGCCGCCCCGCCGCCACCGCGCCGCCCGTTACGCATTGTATAGTATGCAACAAACCACGCAAAATTGTACCTTAAATTGATAATGATTTAAGGTTCAATTTACGCTAAAAAAGCAAGAGGCAAGCCGCAGCTTCTCCGGCATTTCGTGTGTATATGTATAGATATTACTTATTACAATAGCGAAATGCGGAGTTTAATGTATTTATAAGTGTTGTATTTACATTTTTACAATATATTCATGGTTCATGCAATTAGTTTTAAATGTTTTTAATTACAAAATGTGTAATATTAATATTATGGTTTTAATGGAAATTACTAATCGTTAGGAGCGTACTAATATGTTTAGGTTGTCGATTTTACAAATAAAGTTAGTGTTTAGATTTTAGGACGTGCTCGATCCTCGCCTGAGGAATACATTGTCTTACTAATGTTACAACTGATAAATGCGGGGCGGGGCTATCGTACTTGTTAAAATATTGAGTCTAGGTTTTTATTTCTTTTATATTAATCTTATATTCACGTGCAGTTTAGAAATATACTTTTTTTATTTTTCTCATTATGTAAGCATGGTTTACTTTTTATTTCATGGACATTGTAAATATTGTATAAGTACATAGGTAACGAAAATATTAAAATTTAATTGACGGCCGCAATAGGCAGATGCCACAATATCACTTACCAAATGAAACCCATTATTTTAGTTTGGTGAGTAAGATTCTCGAAGCAATAATTTGCTGGTGGGAGGATATTCGCAAAGGTCCGAATATAAGGACACACGTGCATAAGTGTGTCGCGTTTTGCGTTCATTCTGTGAAACATCACACAGTAAATTTTTAATCTCTATTCGGACTGCACTACGCTTACTATCAGTCGCATTCACAGATTACTTAGTACTAGTCGCATTGTAGTCATTTCGTAATCCCTTAGCCCTTCTAATATTATAAATGTGAATGTTAGTTTGTTTGTTACGCTTGCACGCAAAAACTACTCAACCGATCATCATGAAACTTTGTACACATATTTTTGGAGGTATTAGAAGTAACATAGACTACTTTTTATTCCGAAAAAAAATTGTGTTCCCGTGGGATGAAGAAGGAATTCCGATATATTTGCTACTTTTTCATACTCAAAAAGATGGGATGGGACTGGATTACATTTCATTAGTGAGAATGAGACGGGGCGGGCGGGATATAACGGGATGGGACGGGACGGGATGGGAGATTTCAAATAAAATTAACCACGCAGACGAAGTTTGCGGGCAGAAGCTAGTAACAGGATAAAGAAAATAAACATATTTTGTGTTTTGAGCTTCGGCTTCCCTTTTAAAAAATGTCACCCTTCGCCACTGGTACCGGGCATCTACTTATGAGGTTCACAAGATGACATTGGAACGAGAGAGAAGATAATGCGTGTAAGAGTGAAAAGGACAGTAATAGTGGTAGACGTACCGCTCTGTTTTCTCGTATCAATGAGATCCGTGGGAACTTCGTGGAGCGGGATGGAAGATAATGTACCTAGGAGTGACTGGGAAAGAAGTAGTGGTACATGTACCTCTCTTCTTTGTTTTATTTTGTTCGCGGTGTCTCGTCCATATGTTAATTCTAGTATGTAGTTTTTGCATGTGTAGTAAATATGTAGTCATCGGTGATACATGTGGAGATTGTTTGAAAGAAATTAGTGTATTTGAAAAAAATATATATAAAAAAACTTGTAATAAGTATTAAAGTAATAATATTTTCGTTAAAAAAGTTCATCGTCAAACTGTATCGCCAGTGATTTATAAAGCATGTTTCCTATTTTTAATTTACTTTGGTTTTGGTTAATTTTGTTATTATTGTATATCTTAGTAAACTTGGGAAAATTTTTCTTCTTACATTTTCCAATCATTTGACCTGTTTATTTTTGTTTATTTTCTTTTTCAATTTAATGTACCTAGTGTATGATATTTATAGAAGTGTTCTTATTTGTAATCATAATAATTTTAATAACAATAATATTAAATATTTAACTTAACGTTATTTTGACGAATTTTTTGATTAAATATTAAAGTTATTGAAATTAGAATAGGATTGAAATGAGTTAAACCATAAATTGTTATCCGTATTTCAATGACATTGTGGCATCTTTATCTAATCCTGTCTTCTCTAACTATTTATCTACTATCTCTACCTATCTCCGTAAATAATATCTTAAAGGAAATTAAATAACAGAAACACATTGTGTTTTATCAAAATAGCCGAAGTACTGTTTGCAAAATGTTTTTTTGCGATTTACCAACATAAATTATTTGCAAATTAAATTTAATTATAATGCTTTTTAAATTTATTAACTTTACGTGCTTCAAGCTGCTATGATTACAAATAAGAACTATAAACAGATTTATATACAAGTAAATTACAATAAGTAATTAGTAAGCATATGGTGTCCTATTATATTTACCGGGAGTATGTAATTTTTCATCATGGGTCATCTTTGTATACTTAATTGATTTCTTGTGTATATGTTATTCAAATTATGGGGTATAAATGGAACGCTCTCGAAAACGAATTGAATGTGGTAGTGACTGGATGGATAATAAATTAAAAAAAAGTTTTAATTATGCATTTAATTCTAATTAAATTTGCAGACAATGGCTCGTGTTAATGTCACTTGTGTATCAAAGTATTACACGTTTTACATTGCGGGTTTATTAATAATTAAATTAATTAAGAAAAAAGTTAACGTATATTGTTTTTAATCACAGGTTCAACCTATTGTCATTCGCGTTTTGCATTCGTGTGTTTAGGTTAATTTGGAATACACGGCTGACCAAATCCTTTAACTTTTCATATTCATACGTTCTTATTAAACGTAAAACTTAAAACCTATTTTACTTATCGAATCTTGTCCGTTTCGAATGACTTTAGCATCCAATTTGAGAGAAGAAGACAAAACATACGATAGCTAGGTTTTAAATCTATGTATGAATAAGTATAGTATAAAGTTGACTTATAGAGCTATATAGTTTCGTGTTCGAGAGCGTCCTGCGTGTAACCGGCACGGTGTAATGAAGGGGTAACATGCAGGAGGTGCAGGGCGGTAGGTCCCCGCGGCGCGGCGCGCGCTGCTCGGAGTCGCGCAGCAGCTCGCGGGCGCGCTCGTCCCGCTCGGCGTCGCCGCGCGCGCACGACCTCGCGCTCTGCGGACGACCGCTCTCACTGCCCGGTACGTACACTTCTCTAGCCCTTCCGGTGTCCAAGAACCTCATATTAGGCTCCCTGTCAAGATTTATGTGACGTTCTCCATTGTTCTCCATTGTGTAGCATCTGTCAAAAGTCTATTGTCTATCCCTTCAGGTGTCCATGTATAGACAATAAACTTTTGACAGATCTACACAATGGAGAACAATGGGAGCACAATGGAGAATGTCACATTAATCATGACATGGAGCACGATATGAGCGTCATGGACACCGGAAGGGCTATACATGGACACCCGAAGGGCTAGGCTCATGTATGACACGGGCCTCCACTACAATCGAGAGGACGATTGAGACGGGTCCGCCAAGCCACTCTAGGCCTACGTTGTGGACTATACGGCCTAACCCCTGTCAATCGTACACTCGATTGTAGAGGCTAACTTACCATACACTTAATATCATTTTGGAGACCTGAAACTTATCAAAATAAAGGTGTTGAGAAGAAAAGTATGTGAAAATGTAGTTTACTTACATGCTTTAACTAAAATCCTAAAAATCCATATTACAGGCGAAAGTCACCTTCGTACCGCACTCAGTAAAAAGTCGTCTCAACAGAGCGAGAAGTTTTCCCTCTTGCAACATCCGCGCCCTCTGCGGAGACCTCACTCAAACCGCCGCGACGAGGACAGCGTGCAACTAGTCCAGGACTGCGACAAGTAACTAACATCTGAAAGTTTCTAAACCTAGACAAGTTGGTTTGTCAGGCAAGGGAGGTATAACGCCCCGATTATTTCCGCCAGGCCCTTTAGATGTGAAAAAAAGTTATTGTGAAGGTAAGGTATCGATTTGGGCAGTATCGATTAAAGAATCGATTGTTGACTACCTCAGGGTCGCGATGACAGATCTCGCTATGGCTGTATCGCTAAGCCCTATTCCTAATTCCCGATTTTGATTCTATGGATAGGAATCATGTACGGTTGGTATAATTGATTTGCAATCGTATGTTTTATTGTTGCTAAGGAAAATGTTCCGATGATTCCTATAGTAAAGAGTTGATTTTAGTTTCTATTAAGAAATAGCGCTGGTAGTGATGCATCTTTGTAGACAATAGCACCGATTATCGATATGAAATTAGATCGATAGCCGAAGGTTGTATCTTCCTTACTTCCTGTAGTAGTTGCGAATTTTCTTCCATTCTAGTAGAAAAATCTATTTTTATGAATGCAATTCTTTAAAATGCCTCGTATTTATGAATAAAATGGTGCGATTGTACTTATTAGCGACATGAGACTTTCGGAAATTTGTAGATTTGAAATTTTATTTAGTAGACCTTGTTGGGATTCTGGCTCTTATGAGCAGAGCTTAGCCGCCTACATTTTCTAGCTTTTTATTTCAAAAACTCTTATATACTTTAGAAAACACACTTTTAACTAAAGTTGAAGTAACTGAACATGTGAATACTTTATTCAGATTACAACTTATATAAAATTCCGGTTCCCTGCGCTTATAACAAAAATAAGAAATTAAACTTTTTGAACAAAATTTTGATAATCGTTACACAGTTATTGTTTAAAATTATAAGGTTTTTTGTTGAATATTTTTAAATAAGTAAATTTAAACTTTTTAGTCTTAATTTAAAATTGTATGCCATTTACAAAAGGTTTATATCAATATATTGATTTTTATTTGTTGTTGTTTTGACTACATTATTAAATTGTTCCTCTTATTCATAAATGTTTGAAAGCGTCGTTTTGACTTTCCATATTTCTGTGAATGTTATAAGAGGATAGTCATGTCACTAGATAGTCGATACGTTGGTTACGTTAAGGAGGGGATTGTAATATTAACATGAGAGATTTTTGAACTCCACGCGAATTCCTAAAAAATGCTCACCGTAGTAATTAAAATTGCAAAACTCCGCACGAACACGACATTTCTATCGATATCTAAACATAATTAAACTGAACGTTATTAAAAACTTCGACAATAATGGCATAAGTATAGGGGATTTAATAAAACTCATTTTTTTATTAAAATTGGTCTTGTTGCCCATTTCACCTGTTTTGTCAATAATATAATGTTAATCGATAAAACAGGTGTCATCATGCAATTAAAATAATCGTTACTTGTCGATGTCGATATAAATGTCAGCTCGTTATAGTTAAATTAGGTACACTGAATAGTGTTAGGTATTAGAACGGTATTATATTGTTACAATTAAATAAGCTTTATTAGTAAATTAAATATAGCTATAGTGTTACACGCATAGTTCTAAGAACTTTGAAAATTGAATGGTTATCGAATTTTATCGATATGATGAAAGAAATGAGAGAAGATTCAAAAATCAAAGGTAAAAATGTTGTTCATGTTAGTCTTATATTCGTGAGTAAAAAATAATGAAGACTTATTTTAAATATTGGGTGTGTTAATAGGTTTTTTGATTGCAAAATTCCGATAAGAATATTCGTTCTCAAAATTGGATCAAAATTAAGCACACTTTGTATTATAAAAATCTGTTTTAAAAGAGCAGTAAAATAGTTGCTGTTTTGTTATTAAAGTTGTCGATTTTCCATATGTATGTTTCCCATATTTTTCCATAGTTGAAGAATTAACTGATTCTTCGTAGATATTGCGCGGGTTAAGTGTTTTATTAAACATTAAAGTTTGAACACTATAATTCTTGATACAGCGAAATAATTCTTTTATGGTAATCTCAATAAGGAATTTTTTTTAATTTTGATTTGGATCCTGTTCCATGATTGTACTTGTGCCGGATTATTCTGTTTTTAAATATATGATCAATCGTAGAATTTTGCTTCAGATCGGTAAAAACAGCGTCATCAAAGTTTGAAGAATAGAAATAAGTTTTTGAGGCCACAAAGTTAAGAAAGAAAGAATTATCAAAGTTTTCCTTTTACATATTTTGTCTTTTTGTTTTAATTAGTTACCATTTATCGTGACATAATAAAGTAAATTTAGCCATATTAATAGTTTATCATTTTTAAGTTTGTGTATGTTTTGTTAAGTCTGTTGTGTTATGTTTGTCTGTGTGTATTGCCAATGCCTTTGTATTCGAGAATTCTTGCACAAAATTGGAATTTGGTGTGAATAAATATAAGTATTTTGTTGAAAATTTACAGTATTGTGAGAATTATCCATTGAGTATTATTTATAATGATACAATTGAGCTTAGCCTAAAACTTCTAGTAAAAAAAAAAGTATTCACGTTCCAAATTATTTGTTGCAATTTTATTGTGTAGTTATGTTTTTGTGACACTGAATTTTGTGTTTGATAAATTGTACATACAAAAAAATACTTATTTCAAAACAAATTGTAATTTCTTATGTAGTGATGTTAATTGAAAGTAATATTTACGTGGAATTTGAAACATATTTTATTCAGCGTTCGCCTGAACCTTGTTCTATTTATATAATTATGTTGTCCCGACTGCGTTTTCGGTGCTGTTCAATTCATCGAGCTTAGATACCCTAATATATTTAATATTTGTTTGTTAATGTTTCGTGTGTCTAGTGAAAATTGTTGTAAATCTTGCGAATTTTTATTTTATTCTTTGAAGACCTTAAATAACGTTAGTTGAGATATCGCCCTTAAATGATTATTTATAAAAATAATACTTAAATTATACATTCCAAATATATTTAAGTTGAGCATTACTAAGAAAATACAAATTTAATATTTTATTTGTTGTTGGAATGATGGTTTTATTAAAAACTAAGCAATAATTTTCCCTAGACAAACAGTGTTTACCCTTGTTAATTTGTTTATTATTTATATATTATATTTCCTTAGCTAATACTCGTATAGTGTAAGTTTCAATTAGTAGAAATATTAATAAGCTGAATTGTAACGTGCCACACGAGATAGTTCGATAGAATTATAAAATTTATCGATATCGATAATACAAATAGTCAAACGTGAACATATAAATTGCAAGCTGTGTCATTCCTTCCATAAGACTTTCCTTTATTTTAAATATATTTTCTGTAGTGTTTTAGGTTTAATTAGAGTATATTGAAACAATATTTTTTATCGATTTTCGATGTCGCGTATTTTTATCTCTATTTAATTTTGCGGCTATAGACTTTTAATAATATGCAACTTGAATTAAATGTTAAGTTATGTGCTATAGTTATGTGTACATAGTATGTTATTTAAAATTATTTTTGTTTAAGCATTCGATATTTAAGAATAAGTGCAATTTATGTTACGTTTCGTTTTAGGAGGTTATGGTTTGTGCCATTCGTTCACATGTGTTACGGTCGGCATCGAAAATAAAAGTCAAAAAATAGAAGTATAATCACAAAGTAAACAGCTTAGCTGCCTCGGTGGCGTAGTTGTATTACGGTACGGTTACAAAGCTGAGGTCTCGGGTTCGAGTCCCGGGTCGGGCAGTGATATTGCATTTTTCTATTCATTATCAGCCCGGAGGCAGGAATTTGTGCCCGATATGGCGATAGGCTCGCCCCCTATCACATCATGGGACGGAACATAAAAGGCGAAATGTGGGTGTCCTCGTGGCGCCTCTGCCTACCCCTTCGGGGATAAAGGCGTGAGTTTATGTATGTATGTAAACAGCTTATATTTTTGACTTTAAACGATGTAAGCAATTCAAATAAGTTATGGTAATACATAAAAGTAACTAAATTATCATATTTTTTTTACCTTATCACTTATCAGCCATTGTCATTTCAGTTTTTACATGTTTATTTAAATGTCTTTTAAAAACAACCAGTATTGATAAATGTTGCCAAATTTTATTTCTTCTGACATATTTTTGATTCTGACCGTACCGTACCAACCAAAGAGTAGGCCAATTGTATCGTTTTAATTGTAAGTAGGTTATTTGTATGGAATTATCGCTGTGCCGCGCATTCGCTGGTCGATGTGTACCCACACAGTGTTGGTATATAAGGTTAATAAAGAACTATTACATTTATACGGTTTTTATTATTTAAATCCTTATTTGAAAAGAAAAAAATCAAATCGCATAAATGACTACGAGGTTATCGCACAAAATAATGGTCAATTTTAGAAGCGTTTTTGGTTTATAGGGGATGGGAGAGGAAAAACAATGAAAAAAGTGGTTGTATACGCAACATGTAAATCTTGACTTTATTCCGTCACGTTATTCGTTATACTCGGCGGTATGTCACTATAAAAATATATCTTTCATAAATTTCTCGAGTGAGGGTAGGCGAAAAAAACGTCTCTTTCGTTTTATGGTGCCCTAGTACTTTTGTGACAGCAAGAGATAAATTAGTGACATAGGTTGTTCGAATAATAAATACGTCTTGTAATTAATTCTGGAGTGAGGGTAGGTGAAAAAAACGTCTCTTTCGTTTTATGCTGCCCTGGTACTTTTGTGTCATCTAGAGTTAAAATAGTGACACAAGTTGTTCAAATTTAGAAAACAAATCTTGCAATTAATTCTGGAGCGAGGGTAGGCAAACAAAATGGGTCTTTCATTTCATGGTGCCCTGGTACTTTTGTGTCAGTTTGAGTTAAATTAGTGATACAAGTTGTTTGAATTTAGTTAAGACTACCCTCATAAATTAAATATAAAATTGAGTAAACACGATAAAATACGGAGGTTTCCGATTGACTTCCTGTTCAGTCATGTCGCCCTAGTACTTTTTGTAATAGTTGGAAATAAAAATCTTTCATTACCTTCATACTGGTATGACACAATATTATTGAAATTAGTTTGTTGTATCATTTTTGTGCAATCGGCTATATTTTTGTAGGCTCAGTTTTAACAATTGATAAGTTTCTTTCCTTTATAATGACAGAGAACAGGTTGCGAAATGATACCACGTAATGTTTTATTTATAATTTTATTAAATTAATTCTATAACTTTTTTTACATATAATAATTATATGTGCCACATTTCGTGAATGATGCTGCCATATTCACACCAGCAGTCGCGATTGTAGGTACCTAATGTTTGCCTCTACTGTCAGACAACAATGGCTGGTTATCGAAACATCGATAATGCTTATGTCGAACACTCGATACACTTTCGCTTTCGTCCTCTCGAAATTTCGACAACACCCGCCATTCTACGCGCCTCTCGTTGTGCTGCCAGTGACGAAATTTTACAGCCGCGTTTAAATTTTTGAATTACATTACAAATATTTCGTTGTGATTTTAAATATAGGTAGTTGAATGAGTAGTAAGAGTTATTTGATATTTTTGGACGCCCATAACAATTTAACCCCGGCAACGCAATGAGAGACGCGGCAAAATTTCATTTCAGACACATGTTAAAGTATACATCGATTCGTCTACAAAATCGTGTCGAATTTATAATGAACATGCTGCGCCAGTAAAAGAGGTAGCATTATCATTCGATTCGAGTCGAAATTGTACATTCGATTACAAACATCGACTGGAGAGTCGACAGTGCAATGGAGTGTGTTCGAGTGTGCAAACTGCCCGGCGGCGTGCGTCGCGATTCGACGCAACTTGGTCCAAGAATATATTATTTATGAAATAATTTGTATAAAAATTTTGGCTCCAATATTTACAAATGCACTGATTATAATTTTTTTATTTTTTTTACAAACGCCGGACTAACATTTTTACAGCGACTAAGTTGAATAAAACGGCGTCGAGGCGGGACGCGCGCCGGCGGCCAACGACACATTATTGCAAATTCATTTCTAATAACACATTATTTCTTATCTAAGACGCGCGCGCAGTACAGAGCGCGTACATTTCTAAAGTCGCGACGCGCGCCACCGAGCCGGCCTCACGCTTTGGACAATCCCCGATCAGTCTCAACGACTTCCTGGTTGAAAAGTTATCAACTTTCGTACGTTCTGCCGGCCGGGGGCGACGCGTCGAACCGTTATCTAATACCCTATCGTTACAGTGACACACCTGTCATACACAGAGCGCACTAACGCTTCAATAATTCTACTACTGAGAGTCGGAAGATATAGCAAATCAAATTCACTGTAGCAATAGGATACAGAGGAAGAGTAATGAAGAGACAACATCGAAGGCAGAGGTGGCTGTATCTGTTGGCCAATGACCATCGCCCGCGCGCTACACTATACTTAACATGTCGTATTCCGACGATAGCATCCCTGTTTTAGTGTTTACAAATTAACATTTAGAATTAACACTCAATTAGGAGCTTATACAGAATTTGTACTCTTAAAGCGTCCCGTCGCCGCTTGCACCTATATTACACTCGTTTGCAAATCATATTGAGCTTAATGACAATAACTTTCATTATTACATACGTGACATCAAAAAATAATGGACGAGAGTTAATTAATTTAACATTTATACGGCAATTTAATTGCTGCTTTACGAGTTGTTTAATATAATTGCCGTATGTCCAAATTAATTTAAATCCGTCCGATTTAATTTTAATTGAATAAAAGGCAGGCGTGCGTTACTGTTGTGAAGCGAAACACTGGTACGTTTTGACAATGTCGACAGAGCACTATAAGTACTAAAATAAATAATTTTGTGATACATATTAAATAATGTCCAAATAAAATAATTGTGTGTTGACAGTGGCGTAGGTGGTGAGCGTTGCAAGTGGCTGTAGACATCGGGCGGGCGTCGTGGCCATTCACTCATACAATCCAAACAAAAGGACGACATTGTTACATAAAAAAGCGACTGACAAAATATGGCATTGAATCTATAAACTATTAAAACAACAAAATTTTAAAATTCATTTTTGGAACTGTTACGAAAAATGAGTTTTTGTAGTAGAGTGAATGTTCACGACGTTGCGTGGCGAGTGTGAGTAGCGCCCGACGGAAACACGCGGCCTCGCCGCTATACTCGCAATATTACCTTAAGAGATCATGCTGTCATTTGCTAAAACGAACATCCATGCCAACCCTGGTCACAAATCCTTCAAAATCAACAAATAACCCATAATATAATAATTGTGATGATAAATTTTAAAACAATTTGTAAGGCTGTATGCTTAAATCCTTTAAGAATTTTTTACTTTTGCTTGTCAATTTGTAACAATTCGCAACCAAAATTGACACGATTCAACTTATAAAATGATAATACGTTATAACTATTCTTAATATAACATCCGTACCTAAAACAATTTACAATAAGATTTTAATATATTAGAGAAAAAAAAAAGAAAAAAAAAGATAATCACTCAACAGGGCTCGGGGATTTTGTGAGAGTTAATGACTCGAGCGCGCACACTTAACGCTTCTAAATTTAACGTTTCAGTCACAATCTTTCTAGGTAGCCTTTTATAATTGTGAAAAAATATTGCAATACTCAATTATTTTGACTACGAATTTAACAAAGTAACATGAAACATCAACATTGCATTCTTCATCGATAGATGTCAAAAATATATTTTTTTGATTCAAACCAGATTACAATAAAAAAATCAACCTTCGAGTACGTTAAATACAAGCAAATCCACGTAACAATATAATGAATTCAGTCGCTCATCTCAAATTAATAATTTGTTAAATGTTACAATACTAATAACAAAAATATATTCATTCGTCTCTTGGACGAGGCGCCTACAAAGTTGTTTTAATAATGCCAGGCTTTACAGTCCATAATTTTTGGTACATTTATGCCCACGTAAAGTTAAAATCCGGCTGTGTAAATGTTTCATTATGTGTTTGAAAATATCATTAATTAATTAACTTGGCCAAGAAAAAGGGAAGTCTCGCTAAAAAGTTTTTTTGTGTTGAATGTAGTTACGTTTAGAGATAATTTCGTCGTATATTCAATTTAATTTTCTTATTGTCTTAAATGTTCGTAGCCATAAAGAGAAAATTGTATAAAATAATATAAATTTAAAGGTAGAATTCAATATTAAGAAGAATATTAAGCGCCTAATCAAACAGTCCTTTTACTAAGCTTACTGATATAAAACAATTAAAAAAATCCTTAATAAAAGGTTTCCTTTCTTGGTCAAATTATAGTTAAAACTGGGCAATTTGGCATTCTTACTGGAATCTTATTCATTTCTTTTTTTACTTGTTTAATTAGTAAAGTTAAAATAAATATATCTAATATTATTCAGATGATTGTAGAAATAATATTAAATCATAAACTTATAAATTGAGATATTCTACATGGTTATAACTAAAATATAAAAATTCGATACGCAAGAAGTAAATAAAAATTTAAAATTATATTTTTTTGAAACAAAGATGGCCGCCTACTTATCAGATTTACTCGCTTAATTTTTTAAATTAAAAAAGATGCTAAATGAATCATTTACCCAGCAGATCATGACAATGAACTGAGATCAATATAACTCGATATTTAATACTTAACAATACGTTAGTGAGTGATGTTGGTTGCGTGCAGTCGTATTTTCATCTGTTTGTCGTTTGCAATAAGATTTAAATTTGACTGCCATGATTTTTGTTACCAAAGCGATATATGGACGTAACTGAGGATAAAAAAGGGTTTATGGAAGTATCCAAATTTTTAAGAAGCTATTTTTCTGCGGGACGAGTAATCGCACCCAAAAATTTTCATATCCATGCACTCATTTTGTTAATTTTAAATCTGAACGCTTTATTAAGCGTGTTGAACTAAGTCTCACAGTTTCAATTAAATATGAGCCTGAACTTTATTAGTAACTTGAAGTAACTGTCAAGATTCCTTTTTACGTTTTAATGGTGATGTGTGAAAATAAAAAATTGTTTAGTTAAAATATGTATATTTCAACATCATGTACAACAAATAATAAGTAAGTCTAATCTTCAGTTACGTCCATATATAATAATGTTAATTATCATAGCCACAACGCAATCGTTAGTGTACCTGTTTTACGATGGAAATATCTTGTTAGAAAATTACTTAAATTAAAACACAATAATTTTTGGTGGGTCTTCTCGTATCTCAAGAACAGTCGCGGATTCAGATGGGGGACGCGGGTACGTGATCTCCCAAATAAAACGTGTACAATGACCCCCAAACGATAGTTCTGAAGCCGCGCCTGTGAGTGTGCCCAATTCTTACAAATGTCAATCATCAAACATCCACAGATCTAAAATCTATTTGATTTTTAAAAATATACAAGAAAAAAATTATATACAAAATATAAAGTATCTATACAACATTCGCATAAAGTAATTTTTTAAATTAATATTTTTTCACATAACTTGGAAATTTATAACAATAAGTACCTAGAGAGGTTGCTTCCAAAAATGATCTGAAACCTTTTTAAAATTCATATACGATCATGTCCAATAGTTAAAATTTAAATAATAAATAAATAATAGAAAAATAAAAGCGATTGATAATGATTATGAGCGTATGACGTGGGTACTTCGTGTGATCATTCTCAAGAACTCTACAACGATTTGCGAACATCGGAACCCAACTTATACGCAAAGTTAAAAATTGTGATCAATGTAGCCATAGTAAATTGAATTGAAGGACCAAGAGATAAAATTATTTCATAATTTTATAAAGACATCTTTGTATCTGGAAAAAATAAATAAATGGCTTCCATCTCAAATTTGGTAAAAAAATAATTTTGATATGGCAATCGTAGAGTATAGTGTTACCAAATAAAATAATTATAACACGGCCAATTCATAATACAGCAAATCACCAGAACTTGCTCTTTGTATAATAATAGTGAAGAATTTCAAATCCATTCAATTACATTGTTAAATACATGATTTTTAAAATAATAAAATATAATGATTTTTCACATACATAACAGTGTTTATAACACGATAATAGAATATTTATGTGACGTCATGAAAAATAAAATTACAAAAGAAAAACAAAATGATGAAAGTCGAGTCCTTGCGAGCCAGGCTCTAATGGGAAGGACATAAAAAATATCTGAAAGATGCGAAACAATACACTTTGAATGTAAATTTTTGGCAATTTTGTACTTGGTGATGGTCAGATGTATGAGTGTGGTGTGGTTTGGTGTGTGCCGTGTAGTTCGGTGTGTGATTCGGCGCGTGGTTCGAGTGTGTGTTGCGGCGCGGGCGCAGATGTCGTCGACGTCGAGTCACTCTGTCGCGTGGAATTGTCGCCGGCGGTAACCGTTCAGTCACAAAACAACATTTGCCTTAGTACATATATCAACAAAATGTTCTACAATTGTTTAACGTTACGCGTGTAACGTCTGTGGCGGGCCGTAACAGCTCCGCAATCTTCCCGCGCCGCGCACGTCCCACCTGCAACACACGCAACCTGTCTTACTAATGGTTACTGTAACAAACTAAGTGTAAAACTTAAAAACTAATGTCATTAAGCTTATTTATATTTGATTACATTATTTTTGAAAAATAATGCAATTCTAGTATTTAAATATATTCAAAAACACCTATCAAAACTTCACTACATTTTCTATCAGGCGTAGTGATATCCAATTCCAATTGAGATTATGTCTCATGCATGCCGATAAAATATCCTCAAACATAAAAATACAGACCTTAAAACTAACACACAAATGAGTCAGCTGACTATATCTCACCTAGACCCTCGTGGAGCGCGCGGCGCGCCTGGTGCGAGTGGTGACGGAGGCGTGTGGCGCGAGCGTGGCGTGTGGCGAGGCGTGTGGCGCGAGCGTGGCGAACGTGCCGAGCGCGTACGAGTGTGCGTGGCAGGGCGAGCGCACGCGCAGTCGCCGCGCGGGGACGCCCACGCCACTGTCGCCACTGTGGCCCGATACTAAAGACTCACTGTCGCTCTGGTTCGACGTGTAGCCGATCACGTCCACTTCGTCTGAAATAGGAAATAAATACAATAAATAAAAACACCAAATATTCACAAACGTCCAGCGTATTCTAATAACTAGTTATTTATATAAATAACCTCAACAGTCGCACAGATTGGAAATCAGATTTTCATACGGAATCGATCGAACTCTGCTTTGTAAAAGCGTCCTTTGTTCAACAAAGGACGATTACTGGTATGTAATTAAAATTGAACAAAAAAATAATAATATCAATATGTGATTGAATGCTGCCGTAAATTAAAATAGTACTTTACGTCTCGACATCATTCGATATTACTACAAGGCAACTGAACAACTTAAGTCTAACCTAAACCAATCGTGTTTAAAAACGCCAATATTGCAATCACAAACATTCAACTGAACTTATTTCTCAAGAAACTCAAGGTAAACGTTTTTAAATCGCATTTACTACGACGTTAGGGGTACATTTCAACAGGGAATATTAAATAAAAGGTGCGGTAGGACGTTTATTTGGTATAACTGCAACCGCGCGCATTTGCTGATTTATGTAGTTCCTGGCTCGGTTTGCAGTCGCTTTTTAGTCATCATATACTCATTTCTATTGCCGTGTTATGCTGTGAATTTTGGTATACCAAATATGAAAATATTTCAGACTTTTAAGTAGATATACTCGGTGATTTGTAAACCTTATTTTATTTTAGAAATGTCTCGTTTAATGTCTCGTTTAATGTCTCGTATTAGTCTAGAAAGTGAACATGGCAGTGGAAAGTACGTTATATTAAAGTCGTATGTTGGTTCAATCTCGTGCATAGTGCATAACACCACTATGAATCTTATTGCGATATAATTATTCCAGAATTCAGTGTACTTAGTAAACAACGGGTAGTAACACTACAACGATCACTACACGTAAACCAATCAATGGAAATAATATAACTATCAGACATAGATCACTAATTACACTGGCACACAATAACAGAACTTCCAAGCCTATTTTTTTTATTGCGATGAGTGGCGAGACGAGCATGCCATTCGCCTGATGGTAAGCGATACGAACGCTCATGGACAGCAGCAAACCAAACAACACCATGAATTAGAATGCTAGGCATTCTACTGCGCTCGTCATACTGAGGCATAAGATGTTAAGTCTCATTATGTCCAGTAGTTACTCTGGCTACAATGTCCTTCAAACTGGAACACAACAGTGCATCTACACAGCTGTTATGTGGCCAATAGAAGTGCGCCTGTCGACTCCTCCTTACTTCTCACTACTTCCGAGAGGCCGTGCATTAAAAATGCATCGGATTGGCGACAAGACGGGCTTCTTACACTGCCCACTATAGTGTATAATCTATGCATATTTATATTACATGGGTGAAATAATGCTGTGAGGTATTCTTATTGTAAAAAATAAAAAAATTAACAAAAATGTAGGTGGGTCAACAACGTCACTTGTAAGATTATTATCTTCAAATCTAAAGCAGTGATGAATTTGATGAGTCACAGAAAGCTTCTTAAACCTTGAATCTACAGCTTGCGTTTTATAGATAGCGCTTTAGCTTTTACTATTAAGAATTCGAACTAAACTTTGTAACAATAAGTCATTCTTGCACGGGTATAGGGTATCGAAGGGTATAGGTGTTTGCCAATTTAATAGGGAAGCCTGCAAAGCGCACAGGGAAATTTCCAGCTGGCAATTACAGTTTTAAAGTTGACAGGTTGTTATTTGTTCGTTACATGTTTGAGAGCGATTTTGTTACGAGTTTTCGAGTTTTTATTTCTCAATTGATATGCATTTTGTCGAAGAACTGTTAACGATAACTATTGTTTAACTTTGAATATTGAAGTTCCTTTTGTTTTATTTATTTTATAATATAGCAAAATTTACATCATAAGCACCGCATTTGAAAAACGGCACACTGAATTTTTAAACTAACAATGAATAATTATCAATACTGATATCTACCCATTACGTAACATGTAAATGCTTAAATAGATTGCATAAATAATTAGAGATGCGGATTCAAATCAATAATGTATTAATTACAGGGCGGCGGGCCGGTGGGCGCGCTAATGGCGCCCAACGTGGTGGCTAATGCCGTCAATTGACACTGAAATAAAACCGAGCCACTATATCACGTGATTATTTCCGCTTCCAGCGCGTTTGTATGTGGGAGGCAATGAAACTGGAATGAAGAGCGGTGGTGGAGCGATTTTAAATATCTATCGTATCTATTTGCACAAAAATTAATAATAAGTTGTGATATGTTCCCTATTCTGCAGTGGGGTTGCGTCCATTTTGTATGTTTTTGAATTTTGTCTGGAAGTATTAAAGAAGTAACACACATGTTCAGTAGTTGGACATTTGATGACATTCATTAAAACCACTCACAGTGTTCTGTGAGTGGTTCTAGCCAGTAGCTTTATATATTAAAAACATTGGAGAGTAACGACAATGGATACTGTTTACTGCATAGTATATTAAACTATAACCACTACTTTGATAAAAATATTTTCACGAGCTAACCTTCAAATCAAAATATCATGTCATTCGATTTTTTTTAAAATAACTTATCTCTTGTAGGCGAGTCCATTATTTCCATTATTCCAATTCCAGTGAATTACAATTCAGCAATTCGCTAGCGCCCGTATTTTACCTAACAAAACTTAGTGAGTAACACTACCTTTGATCACGTAGATAACGAATACAATTATTTCGGGTTCGCTTTACACTGCGGTTCGAGCCTTTATTGCGAATGCTTCAAGGTTTTGCAGACGCAATGGAAACGTAAACATACCCATTTTATGAAACTCGCAGTGCATGATAAAGGAATCGCTTTATGGAAATGTTTATGTTTATTTTAATATTCTGGGTTGGTTTGTGTTCAGGTTGGGTTTGGTTAAATGTATTTTTGAAATAATACATAGCCGTGTGGCAACAAGATGAGAACTGTTTAGCTTTCGTCTTTCTTCCGGGAAGGTACTAAAGTCAAGGTTTAAAGATATTATTACCGTAAATCTTATGCTGCTGTACCTGGTAAACTCCTCAGTGCCTTTTACGAGCATGAGCAACAGTGCCTGACGTCGCAATGCAGACAGCCATACATTTATTCACAACCGAAACTGAATTGCCTCTCAATTTAATGATTTACACAAAAAAAAATTCTCTAGACTGCGTGTCCACTATTAAGTTTATTCACATTCTACCCTCAACATCAGCAATTAAACAGACCAGACGGGTTAACATCATTCGTACTGCACTCAGTTTACAGCGCAGCAATATTAGTGCTTCGGATTTATTTCCGACAGAAATTGGATCGGCTGTGTGACCGGCGACTGAGCTATGCACTGTTTGTATGGGAATTTCGGTGAGGGTAGTTGTGTGTGGGGACGGTTTGGTTATGGTTTGGTGTTTTGGATCTTGGAAATAATTATGCAACCTTCACACAGCTCTGAATGTACGATAAAATCAAGTCTGGTGTAGTTAGAAAAATAAAAGGTAAATCTGAAGTTAAAAGATTTTTCGGTCTTACACCTAGGTCCGAAACAAAGAAATCTAAGAAGCAAAATTCGTTTATTCACTTCTAATAAATTTGGGATGTTTTTAAGGGACTTATACCCTAAGTCCCTATTGGATGAATTACCAGAGAAATCAAATTTTTAACCATTACATATCAGATACACTTAAAGATATCATAACACAGTACGAATTCGAAAGTCTGTCACCTACAAATGACGTCATACTTCAACCGAACCTCAAACAAATCTACAAGAATTGGAAGCACATTTACTCAGCAACTTACGTACCTACATTAGTTAAGTAAGCACTTAAGTATACTGAAATACGCGTCGACTTATTAATGAGCCCGTTAAAACTGAAATCTTCTGTTAAATGGTAGGGGTTTGGTGAGGTTGCTGAACCGAACGCTGGTAATGACGTTTTTTTAACGCTTAATTAAGCCGTGAAAAACCTAGTATTGTGGTTTGTTATTTGCAATGTTTTCAAGAGACACAATTAATAAAAAAAATTGAAATACAACACATAAAATATATTACGTTTTGACTGGGTCTAAAAGAAGTCCTCGTAGATAGAAGATAGAAACTGAGATATTGGGAAATATACGTGATTTTCACTTCGATGAATTCTAAATCCACTTTTATTTGATTTATTCAATCTGATATACTTTCTGTAGGAAAGCTGTCAAAATATAAGTTGTTTTCCCGATAACACTTATCAGAAAAGAGAAAAATCTGAGTTAAATTCTAATTCACGGCGCTTTTCCAACGTTTCGTCAGTCAACGCGACCGATTCTCAAGTGACTTGATAGGCTTATAAATATTGAAAGAGATATGTGGATACGTACAATTTGTCGCGGCAATGAGAGGCCGAGGCAGGCACATTAGTACGTGTTCCTTAATGTATTTACTAATTGAGAACTGTTACTCTGGTTTTATACGAAAGGTGGGAATGAGCGGTATTCGAGTAATTAGAATTGGCATAAGAAGATTTTGTACAAAAAATAAGTAAGTTTTTTTATTGTAGATTTCCTCATAAAATCTAACAAATCATGTAAAATATCTGATAATGGATGAAAATTTGTGAATTTTAAGAAACTTAGCACCGAATGTGTTTAAGAGTGTCGAGACCAGTGCACTTTTAGTACTCAGTAAATTATAATTTTTCCAGCTCGTCTAGTAATTTTTGCTAAAAAAGCTATGGGTACAGACATAACTATAAAAAACCAAATGTTATCATGAGTTTCATCTGCGAACTCGATCTTGAGAATCAAGCTAGATTTAGTTTTGTCAAGAGCAAATTAAACTATCAATAGCGAAATGACAGCCTCCGTTGCGCAGTTGGTTAGACGCCGTCTGTAAATCGTGAGGCCGCGGGTTCGATCCCGCACCGAGACAAATATTTGTGTGATCCACAGATATTTGTTTCGGGTCTGGGTGTTTGTGAGATCAAAAAGTGTCTCGTAGTTTCTGATATCGACTTCTTCACAAGATTAAATCTTAGAGCGGGGTCAGAACTATGTATGAGTCTGTTAGGTGTATTTATTTATTACTTATTTATGAATAGGCTATTGATAGCATATCTAGCCATTAACAAAGCTATGGCCGTAACACGAATTACGTATTACCGATTTCGAATCATTTGGGAAAGTTTAAGACGGTATGTCTGTATTCCGAAGACAATTTTGTCTTCATTCGCCCATAGTGGATTCAAAGCGAAGGGGTTCGCGTGTGAGCTTGATAAACCTTGTATTACACGCCTCCAGGAATAAGCCTTTGATCGTAATCAACTTCCGTGTTGAGACGACTGTGAATGGAGCTTAATATGTTAATAATTAGACATACTTATAAGAAACGTGGTTTGAAATTGTTAATAATTTCTTAGAATATTGATTTCTAGTTCTTTTGTTATTTAAGTATAAAATTGTAATTCCTAATACTTTAAAGTCATAATTATTAACAACTTATAGAATTGTAAGTTGTAACCTTTATCGTCTAATTGGGATTATTACGCCTAATAACAAACAGTGGGACAGGTAAAAAAACGATACCGTCGCGATCGACCCGCCGCCATATTGATGCTAATTTAGCATTTAACAACTACAGGAAAACAGTTATATTTACTTTATTTTAAGTAACTAAATAAATACACCCAATAGTCACATACATAGTCCTGACCCCACACTAAGAACGAGTCTTGTATCGAGAGTATCAGAAGCTACGAGAGACTTTTCGGTCTCACAAATACCTGTGCTTCACACAAATATTTGTTTCGTGCGGTGATCTAACCCGCGGCCTCTCGTTTCACAGCCGGCGTCCAACCAACTGCGCCACGGAGGCTGTCTAAAGTAAATATGTTATATATCTATTCACATAAGAAGCTGTTCCTCATCCCTTCCTTCGTCGATAGAATCATTAGTACCTAATGTACACTGTCGCATATAATATTAAAAAGATATAACAATAACAAGTATACAGCAAACGGTGTGGTGTTCCGGCCGATGTTTCAGCGTTTGTTTGCCCCGGGAGAATATAAATCTACCCGCAACCCGAGTATAAGTCACGGACCAGCCGTCTCGCTGGAACCTAGCGGAACCACCTAGGTAGCCTAAGTGCACGAGTTAGTACTGCTAATGTACGGACAATGTGTGGAAAGTAATCTTGTAATAATTTTATAAGTTCTGCCACTGCTGTTTATACCAAGCATAGTGTGTTGGGGTAACACCGCAATACAAGGATGAATGTGGTAAGTACGTAAACTCCTATTTTATAGTTTAATCAGTTATAAATTAGCCTCTGATATTTTTTTTATCTGTTTTTACTTTGATTTTTTTTATTCTATACCGAATGTAAAAACATCGAGAAATGTGAGGTAATTGGACGGATTTTAAAAGGGAAATTGTAAGTTAGGCAAATTTTTATTTGTTGTGTAGCAGTCAATGCCGTAACATTTCCCTCAATAAATTTGAGTGACATAACTATATTTACCAATATTACAAAATTGAACCTACTCAAAATCTAATCCACGATCAAATAAAACTCGATCGAACGATCACGTCACAAGTTGTTGTGTTCAGTCGTAAACAGATTCAAATTTCATTAGCGCCGGGGGCCATGTCCCCCGCGGCCCCCCGCCGAGTACTTGCCTGTAAACAACTGTTTGCATCTCCAGACAGACGATTCACGACTTGAAAGTTTTCTTATTTATTTGTTTTGCACACAAATTGGGTATAGTTTGCAAGTAAGTATTGGGTATTTTAGGCACCAGAGAACATAGTAAATATACGATACTTATATGTCGATGTGGCCATTTTGGGTACTTTTACTTGGGGCCTATAAGAATCATGCAAGTAATTACATTGATATAACATTATTCAGAAAATTGAAATAGCTAAATAGATTTTACCGCTCAAAATTATATCTGCCTATGACAGAATAATATATTTTTGGTCAGTTTTACAACATGTAGCATATTACTTCCACTCAAAACAAGCAAAGGCACGAACGAAGCAGTGTTGAAATATTGTAAAAATCGTTTCGGAGGGCGGGCGGCAGAACAGAAAGCTATTTGCGTGAAATTAGGATCTCATAAGACATTTGACGCGCGACAAAATTCAATTTGTTTCGCATCGAAGGCAGAATTAGATTCTCCATGTAACGCCCGTGTTCCGATGTGAACTTTACCGATATTGGGGTTATCTGTATCACGTATCCCAATGCTGGGCATTGACCTCATCTACAGTTTAAGTTTATGACCGGTTAATCACCACGCTAGCCTAATGTCGCTTGTTTGATATACAATATTAAAAGGATCTTCTTAAAAATGTCATCGTATCGTAATTCGTAATTCTTCTAACAGTAAAAACTCTTTAGTAAGAAACCTACGTGTTTCCTTATTTTAGCTAACTTCATGAATATGTTTTTGATATTAAACAAAAGGGGATTCAAAGCCAAACCGCAAAATTTACATGAATAATTTGGCTACAGTAAGACTACATTTTACATGTTATTACAAATTCAAAGATATACGAACATTTTAGCTACACCAGTAAGTGTTAAACTTATACTCGTCATTTTAAATTCCATTGAAAGTATTTACGGACTGAAAACATCTGTAATTTCTGCCAAGTAGTAATAATTTCACCCGAAAACTTACGTTAGATAACTTTTTGAATAGCAAAAGATAAATTATACCCACTACCTTCTGAAATAGAATTCTCAACAAACTTTAAAGTCGGCAAGCCGTTCTTAGAATCAGTCGTAAAACATTTCAAACTTACTTCATTAAACCTTACGTAACTAACAGGTGCCGCCATTTTGAACTTTTTTCAATGCGCCCGAATTAACGGTCTAACTAAACCTTTTGAAGCTCGAAAGTTAATAAAAGGATTTTGCGAGTAACTTTGATATTTTTTTGTAATTTCAAATATAAATTCGTCTTCGTCTTCGGCCGTTAGAAAGTCCACTGTTTAATATACGCCTCCAAGGCCTTCATATTTTAAAGAGAGAAAAATTGGCTCCGCACAATATTTATTTTATTCTTGAGTGACTATTAAAAGATTAGTAAGTTAAGGAAATAAAATATACAGTAGAAAAATATGCGACATTATTCATCATTCTAAAATCTCGTGTAGTTATTTTAATACTATTGTCTGTAATATCTTGTTACTAAAACTATAATTCGTCACATATCTTTACTATTAAAATTTGAAATTGCATACAATTTCGTATTACTCTAGGAAAATTCCAACTCACGTTTCAAAGCTTTTACCTACCTTCATACTGTACAAAAGGGGGTATTTTTGACACATGCAGACGGGTTGTTATTAAGAAACGATAGCGAGAAGGGTTGCGTCATTATCTCCGCGCCACTTGTACACGTCGCGGGGTAGATAAGGGTTGTGTTTATGCGAAGCAATCACGAAAATGTAGCCACTGGGATGAGGGATGTAAGCAGAGTTTGCGGTGTATCTTTGTGTGTGGGTTTGATTCCCCGGTTAAGGCATTTTTAGTGGATAGCATTTTGTCTTTTTTCAAACTTTAGTAATTAGCTTTTGCGTTCTGTATAGGTTAAAAGTATGCGGAAAAAATATACAGAAACTAAAAACGAATTTACATAATTCGACCATTTATTACCTATATCAATGAAAATAATTCATGTTTATTAATGGCGTAAGAATTGAAACTAATATCCTAAAACATAAATTGCTAATCCAATTTCGATGCAGTTTTGAGCACAGAACTTGCACTACATATTTCACCCATGTAGTGAATAAAACTGTTAAAAATAAAAGAGCGAGTGAAGCGCTCAATGAACAAAGCGAAAACGATTAATTTTTTTCAACGCCATTGGAATTTACACCGACAGACAGCTAACAGCAGTGTTATATATCACTAGCTGGTGCATGTGACTTCGTCCACATGGCGTACTATATTTTACAATATTATGATTATATTGATAGACGAATCGATATCGACTGCAAAGGACAAAAATATTGATATCTTTGAATTATGGATGTTTTTCAGCTAAGGAAGAGTTCGTCAAGGAATCCAACGAATATAAATTTTTAAGAATTGATGTCATTTAGTTATATATAATTTTGATCGATTGATTGAAGTCATTTAGTTATGTATTATAGTTATTAAGTTAGATAAAATAAATAATGTGTGTAACAGACACAACTCTGAGTTACTTAAAATAAGTCTTATGTCTTGTAAAATAAATATTTTTCCTAAAGATCATATCTACAGTTTCTCTTTTACGGCCGGCATATAACAGCTACGTCACAGATGCCGTCAAAATGAACGTATGTAGGTAATATTTTACTTATTTCGGCGATAAAACTCTGCAAACTTGTGTTGCATACGATTTATTCAAAACAAAAGGCGTTTCCTCTTTTATTACCCATGATATATTGCGTTCATAAAAATGGTATAAACCATCGCTGCCTATCTCGTTTTTTGTCCCTTTCGCACGTATCCTTTATGATGTATTACTATCTCTTTCTGCCTACAACATTTGCTCCGTATTATTCAGTTCTGACGTCACTTTTCTTATTGCTAGAGTTTTTGTTGAGGAATCGAATTGACTCGCTTTTAGAGAATATGTTTTATACAGCCTCTGTGAAGCAGAACCAGCTGTGTAAAGATGCAGGTTCTATCAAATAGAAACTAGTGGTTGGGATAAAATCTATGTATTCTCCTGATCGATGACATTGATATATAATTACAGCTTTCGTGGCGCAGTTGGTTAGACGCCGGCTGTGAAACGATAGGCCGCGGGTTCGATCCCCGCACCAAGAGAAATGTTTGTGCGGCCCACAAATATTTCTTTCGGGTCTGGGTGTTTGTGAGACCGAAAAGTCTCTCTTAGTTCTGCTACCCGCGACACAAGACTTAATTGATCTTAATGTAGGGTCAGGACTATGTTATGTGACTGTTGGGTGTATTTATTATAACTATTATTTATTTATTAAGTTGATTGCGTTATTCTATATTATAATACAGATTACGCTCTTTTTCGGTCTGAATTCTATCTACGTAACATGTTTAATTTTAACAGTCTGACTATCAAGAG